>OZ030006.1:16565888-17813388 GCA_964023405.1 Apodemus agrarius
GTGTGTGTGTGTGTGTGTGTGTGTGTGTAAATATTTTTGTAACATTTGGATAATGAAACTCTGTGGGTATTATTCATGTGTTCATTAAGATAGCAATTCTCCTAAAGGGCTATTGTAGAAAAGATAAACTACTGAGTACTGGAAATGAGAGCGATTGTCCCAAATGTGAAATTAAACCTTACCTAGACGCCTACGGTGCAAAGTCATCAAGTGTATTGGAGGAGTTGAGATAGAAGGGTGGCTATTTCAGAGAGAAGCAAAAGGGAAATCCAGTCTAGAGGATAGTAAAGGCAAAAGACCTCAGTCTTCATCAGCCGGTTCTTCCAAAGGAAATCCATTCTAATCATATGTGGCTAGTCATCATCCTTTGTAGATTCTGATATGTCTACCTCCTGAATTACATTGTAACCCTAATATTAATACCTGGAATATGTGCTTTTCTTTTTCAGACAGATGCCGGAGCACAGCAGTAAAAAAAAAATTGGCGTATGGAAAATGCACATTCCTAGCTGGACCAGTATAACCCTTCAGATCCTTCAGTCTCTGCTCTAAGTTACTGTCTATCTCATAGACGACTTAGCACTATTGTTTTTGTTTGTTTTATTAGTAACCTTTTCGGTAGTGTTTTGGTGTTAAACTGTGCTCCAAGAATGAGGCTGATGCGTTCTGAAGTGTTTCCGAAACTCAAAACAGCTGGGGCATAATGCACATGTGATATAATGTACAGTGATGTATGATTTAAGCTTCATTCAGCCATGAGCTCTAAGGCTGTTAGTGGTGAGCTCGGCACTATGTCATCAATGATGTAGACTAGGTTCCTTTAAACAGAAACACACAGAAAACAAGGCTGTCAATTATAAAGATGAAAATCTTGTGATCAGAAATTTGCAAGATTCTTGTGGGCAGAGATATGAGTCAGGATTGATGTATGGGCTTAAATGTGGTATCTGACTCATTAGTAACACTTTACTGTATGAATGTACTGATTAGAGGTTCATATACATAAATATATATTGTTGAAAATTTGTTTATTCTTTCCATATAATTTCTATTTCTTGGTGGCTTTTTTGTGTGTAATTAACATATTACAGTTAAATGTCACATGCTCCTCCTTCCACAGTGTGCACTACTTGAAATGTGTCACTTAGCAAAAGTGTTAATAATATGTTTGTGCAAAATGTGAGTCTTCAATACTCGCTCTGTAATTTGCATGTGCGATAAGTGTGCCCTTAGGACAGTGGTTGGCTATTGACACATTTTTTTACATGAATATTGGCACTTTTGAACATTCTGACTGTGAGAAACACTAGATTTTAAATTGCTCTTCATTTCAGTTTTCTCTGCATTCAAACACTCTAGAGAAAACCTCCTAAAACCAGTGCAACAGCTTTCTCTTTGTTTTCAGCTTTGATTGTGCAGGCTTTTTGCGAATCCTGGCCTTATCGTTGATTATATTACCTTGAATATTTGAAGTTCCTCCAGAATCACTTCCTCCATCCACTCTGTTTCTTGGTTGTAGATTGTGATCACTTTGAGCACGATTCCTGTGTCTGTGAAAAAGCAAATTCAGCAATAATTGGAAAGAGTAAGGACTCAGACTGCAAACAGAACTGAAATATGATTGTGCAATACGCATAATCACTGCCAGCTAAAAATCATGTGACTACTTGTAAGTCAATAACTTTAATTAGCAAAGAGCAATTTTTGCATAACTGTCCAAAAGTTTAAATAATAAAAGTATTTTTTTTCAAATAATCAGGTCAATACAAAGACAAAATCATAGATTCAGAAATCAAACTCTTACATTCAGAAGTTTCTTTTGTGATGCCTTAGGCAAGATGATACTCTCCTTAAGCCTCCTACATGGGAAGTGTGATATACTTTTATCTAAGAAAGGCACACACTGTTGTTTTGATAGTGTTGAACACAGAGTTCCATATACTAGGCAAATCTACTACCAATGGGCTGCATTCCAAGAACTATGTATACTGTTTTACAAATATCTGGTTTTAGGCAATAACAGTTCAACCTATGTTAATGGCATAGGCCCTAGAAGATTTTTTTTTTCAGCTCCCAATTTTCTCTGATATAATTTGTTCATTTAGATTGTTTGCCCTAAATTTTTAACTTACTAGAAACTGTACCCATCAATGAAACAAGAATACACATATCCATATGTATTTGAAAGGATGGGCTAGGGAAATTTCTCAGTGTGGAACAGCTTGCCATGTAATCTTGAGGATATGGGTTCAGCCTCAACAGGCCTGTAACAGCCTGGACCCAGCTGCACACCTTTAATCTTTGCACGAGGCATGCACAGACAGTAACATCTGGGGCCTTCTGGTCAGCCAAGTCTGCCCCATCAAGGGAAGACCAATAAACCATGACTCAGCTTCCATAGCTGCCTGCTGTCTTATAAAACTGCATGTCTAGTTTAGATCGATTTCATGTTTACTATTCCTAGTATGTCGTTTTGTTCTATCTGCTTAAAAAAGGTAGTGAGAAATAAATTTATCCATTCATATAACTTATTATGGGTAAAAATAAAAGTCCATAAAATATATGGAAGTATTAACCCATGAAATTTTGTGAGATTTCATAGGATTTGTCAATTCCTATATATGAGTTTAATAAAACTATTCTATAATTAACCTGATAGCAATCACCTTTATTTTTTATTAACTAAAAGGAATAAAAATCACATTTTGAAAGTTAAGCACATATTAGAATACATTATGACATCAGACAATAAGCAAAAATGTAAGTTGATTTATTCATCTGAAAGCAGTGACTTTGCAACAATGACACCCTGATATTGTATTGAACTCATGCCTGATAATTATTAGGGCAAAATCGGCTTTTCCAATTCACTTGCCTGTAAGAGTTTAATTCGTTTTTTGAATACTGTGGCCCAATGTGACAATATCAATGAATCAAATATGATGTAGATTTTTCCTGAATGTTCTAAATGAGCTTTGACAAATCAAATGAGAAGATTAGCTTTGGGGTTGTTAGATGCATGTTCTGCTTTCTAAGGCATTTAAAATAAAACACGTAAATCATTTTAATCACACTTCACAGTCTTGCTTTTGGAACCCTCTGCCCCTTTTTTTAGTGATCAGAAATCACCATGTGTGAACTAGCAATCAGGTAATTTTAGGTTTCTTACAGAGGTCTGATTCTTATGATAATATTGAACTGACAGAGCATATTATTAACCTTATCGACAGTAATAAAATACAGCCTACAGTGTGGGTCTCTTAAATTGAGTTTAATGTTTCTTTACTTAAGTTTTTACTTTTTAAAAAGAAAAGGCAGTGGGCTGGAGAAGCATGGACAGCAGGTCTTGGCAAAACACCATCTTCTAGGCCAGGCAAAGTCTTGTTTTCACCACCTCACAGAGCAGAGCCCCTAAGAATGCTTTATGCTGCAGAAAAAGAAGGGGATTTTAAAAGCGAAGGCACCATGCAGATTGTGTTCCTCAGAACTCAACAATTTGCAAGTTCCTTCCCATAAATAAGACTTAATGTGATGGGTATGAGTTGAAGGTATGAATTAATTTAGTCGTTTCGTCTGTATCAGTGTGCAGACGACATGGCATGCGCAGAATTTTCCCCCAATGAATTTAAATATTGATACAACAAGAAGCCGGAGATTGAATTTATTGATATGTAAATCTGACTGATTCATTATAACCGTCTAGAGTTTTGATTTTCTAGGTTAAGGGGATTTGTGACCACTAGCCACAGGGGGCGGATGGCTAGGACGGTACAAGCTGCTCTGAAGCAGGTAAACCAGAACTGGGAAGACCACCGGAGGGGGCTAGCCGAGACGCGGCAAGACCACCTGGGCAGAGAGTAGCTGAGCATAGCACAGGATGGTGCGAAAGTTGTAAATATTTCCCACGACACACATTATCTGAAGGTGAGTTGTAATGTAGCAACGCTTTTTTAGGACTTTACCTGTCCCAATAAATAAGACATCGTACTGGCCGTCCTCCGCTTCCACTCGATCCACTGCTAGCTGCCTCAGGTTATATTTCCCATCCGTTTTTACTAGTATTGGTTTCTTATGAACAGGTTTTATGGGCTGATACATTAGGGGATGCATCCTTGCGAACCGGATGGCGTCGTCGGGGTAGTCTTTGGTGGTTCCATACTTCCCTCCGTTCACTTTGCTGGCACACTGAAATGCACATGGGTTAATTCGTTTATTTTTTTTCCCTCTTACACCCAAAAGGCAAACAAACATGTGACCACTAACAAGAAGGCTTACACAAGCCAGCCAGTCTCATGCAATGAACAGTGGATTCAGTAGTATATAGGATCTCTATCTTTTGTGGCTGAAATGGATTCAGTCTTAAAATTTTCAAAAGACACCTAAATAATCTTTAAAAGGCATCATTGAAAAGACATGGAGAACACTGACTTCCATAGAATGGAAAATATATACAGTACAGGAAAGTTTGTGGATGGCAAATGGATACAAAAATACGAATGGGCAAAATAGTCTTTATGGCTTTGAATTTTGTTTCTTATTTGAAGTCAAATTATAGAGCGAAGAGTCCATCACCCACTGTTGGTTTAGTTCAGTGGTAGAGTGCTTGAATATGTGTGGAGCCCTGGATCCAATAGAATGCAGCACAAAAGAAAAGAAAAAGAAAAGGGAAAGAGAATAGAAAAGAGGGAACGAAAGGGAAAGAAAAATGAAAAGAGGAAACAAGTAAGGGAGAATCCACCATTCATCAAAAAACCACGACTTTTCGTAAAGTTTTAAAGATCTATAACAGGAGCACAGCTTAGCAAGGTGCACACCAGGTCTGGGGAGTTAAGGGGTGGAGGACCCCATGTCTACAGGCAGTGAGAGCTACCAAGTGAGACTTTGCCTTTAAAATTAAACGAACGAGTGAATCAACTGACCATAATTGTACAAAATGGGTTCCCTATTACTGAAACTTTTGTGGTAATGTGGTGATGTCTCTGCTTTCCAACTGCATAATAATTCTAGCATTTTAGTGTAGAGTTATATCTCAACTCCATCATCACTAATTGAGAAGACAGACTCTGTCTTACGCTGATATAATCTGCATGGTTTTGTATGGTTTTGTACGTGTTTGAAACTGACAAAAGAAACTAGCCACTTACTCTTACACATTGCCGTGCTAAGACACACAAGTCCGTAGCATCGTGAGGCACACTGCTTGGAACACTTACGCTGACCTGTGCTTGCTAACAACTGTTTCTCACTTCCACATGTGTGCCTCCAGAATCAGCCTAGCTTAAGACTATCTTGGGTTTTTTTTTTTCTAATTTAATGTATAAATGCAGTAGTTAAGTAACCAGGCTCCACAAAGGGGGCATTGATAATTGTTTGTTTTTAAAAATCAGTCCATATGCCTGAATTTGGCATGAATCGCTCACGTGCTTGCACTTGCACAGCGCATTAGTGGAAACATTTTGGTCTACCTTGGAAGAAGTTCAACAGCCGATCACTTCCTCCAGCCTTTGCTCAGGCCATGTGGTTTCAAGAAGCATTTTCAGCTAAGCCACAGGACTGGGGCTCCCCCATTTAAATGGCAATTTCAAGCAATAGAGTGAAAGAAAATATACTTCATGTCTTCCTGGAAGTAATAATTTTAAGGCAGTGAGGGTGATTATCGTGATAAAGCTTTACACTTGCTAATGGAGGTGAGGTTCGCTGTCATTCGGAGCTTTGGCTCTGCAAAAATGGTTTCTCCATGAGTTTGTGGTAATCATGGAAGCCGTGCGCGCGAGAGCGTGCGGGGCTCTCACTCTCACCAGCTGCTTGCTAAAGTGAAGATGTGGACCCGCTTGACAAGCTAAATGCTTGCACACTGTGTCTCGCATAAAATACGCAGGGCTGGACCCTTTCCAACCTAGTTACCTATGTGATCCATGACCTAAATCTACATCATCATCTTCATTATTGTGAGTTTTAGACATGTCCTCATAAAAAGTACAGAAGTTGATATAAATATGTAGAGCTTTGGTAGTAAGATTGCAGAGACAAAGGATGGAGCCGCTAAAGATCATTCTGTCCCGGGGAATACAGAATTGAACACAGATATAAAATATTAAAAACGGAAAGGATTTATTTTGTCTTAAAGTGATATGTGGTACTAATTATCCTCTCAAGTCTCAAAGAAAACTATACTATCCCCATTTTATTTCCATGCTTACCAGCACCCCTACAACTGAAAATTCAGCTGTTGCTATTGGCCTGGAGTATCAGTGGGGACATACTTTATAATGCTGCTAAGATGTAGCCACTAAAGATTGTGTCCCTTGCATTAAATAATTAGCATAATATTCAACATGCCATTGTTACCTCTTTACTGTTGCAACATTCTAATAGACATGAAATTCTTAAGCACTTTAACTGCAAAGTAAGATAGGACACATGAAAACGAAGACTTCAAACATGAGAACAGTATGTTAAATGATTGCACTTACAGAACCAGGCCTTGGGTAGGGGACTTTTCCTTCATACAGTGACCAGTGGTATTCAGGGCCTTCTTTATGTGCATATGGGCCATTAAAGGCTTCTCGGATACTTGACATGTGGTACACACATACAGCATGGCCTTGAAATATATTGCTGAAAAATAAAAATTAAGAAATCAATTAGTCAAATACACACACACACACACACACACACACACACACACACACACTAGCATTAAGTCTTTTGAGTAAAAAGCACTTAAAGAATATTCTAGAAATCTTAATTTTAATATTTTAAGTAATGAGACTGAAAGACTTTATCATTCCTTCATTTCCCACTTACTAAATGTCTGAATGACATTTTAAGGATAAAATTGTGCAACTTCAAATTGTAATTGTTAAGTCCTATATTGTGTTTTTTTAATTTATTTGGATTGTTTTCACTTTATTCTCTCTCTCTCTCTCTCTCTCTCTCTCTCTCTCTCACACACACACACACACACACACACACACACATGTGTACACACACTCACACATTTCTTTGGGGATGACATGAGCTACAGTGTGTATGCAGAATCAGGTGACATTTTTAAAGAGTCGATTCTCTCCTTCAACCATGTGGGCTGTAAAGAACAAACTCAGGTTGTCAGGCTTGGACACAAGTTCTTTTCCTGATAAGCCTTCTTTCCAGCTTCCCTTTCAATGTCTTTTTAGAATTTAATAGCAATTTGAATTTGTCATTTAAAGCGAGTATTTCTAGATGTTAAATCTTGAATGTAAATAGAGTTCCCTTAGTCACCATGCTGTTAATTTCACTACAAATTCTTTTGTATTTTACTAAGTTTTCCTGGTGGCCTTTGCCCTACTTTTCACCATCGTGTTTTGTAATTTGTTCCGTTACGGAAAGAGTATATAAAACTCAGATACTTGATATGTATATGCAGCAGAGATCAATGATTTTTAAAAAAGGGAAGAAGTTCTACTTTCAGAGGAATAAGATCATCATTTAATACAAGTCATTACAAGCATCTGAAATCACAGTTAGTGAAAAGTTAGTGCCGTATTACTTGAACAGAGAGCCGTCATTTGAAAGAGCTTCGCCATCCTGCAGCCTCCAGATTATGTGAATTAAAATAAATAAATGATGTTTGTGAAGGAGCTTTAGGAAATGTAAACTCTGTGCAAACGTATTTCCCGCACCCTGGGCCAGCTGTAGGACAGCAGTCATGTTACTGTCTTAGGACATCAATTCACACATTTTATAACACACCTTGAAGCAATTGGAAATGCCTGTGATACTGGCAAAAACTAGACAGTCTCAGCGGAAGTGGCAATAAACCTTTGATCACCATTCCACAAATACCAGCCTCCGTGGCAGGTACAGCTGGGAGCTTTTTCCCCCTCTCAGATTTATATATAAATTGAACAAAGTTGAAATCATGGAAGGAAATCATGGCTTTGATTTCTCTGAATGATCCAATATGCTATCATTTTGGAGATTTGCTTTTAAACTGATCATTTTATCCAATGGAAAATATACAGATCATCTCATAGAGTTTATCGTTTAAAGAATTATTACGTGATTCAAAAATTATTTTCTGGCAGAAGAAAAATGAATTAAAAAAGGACTGCCTGTGTATTGTGTTGACTACCAATATATGTTAACTTTTTAAATTTACATCAAAGTGTAGTTAATAGAAAGAACTGTTTTCCATATTAGTCTATGGAAGAGAAGGTCTTGTTACAGTGAGATACTTGTTCAAAGAACTTTTCAATCTTTTCAATTCAAAGTGATCATTAAAAAGCACCTGCTGAAAACCTAAGCAAAAACATGAGAAGACCACAAGTAAGCACCAGGTACAGGCTTATATTGCAATCTGCAGTTAATTGGTGATTGAGTACTAAGTAATATCAGTCCCTCTCTACTGAAATACTGAGATATATTCTTCTTTATTCTTGGTGCTATCATATTTCTTTAAAAATCATTCATTGTGTATATAACTTCCAACTGAAATCCATTCTAGGAGTATTTATTTCACATATGAATATATGTAATAGATTACTTCATAGCACTCTTCCACAGATATATAAAATTCAAAAATGCAAAGGAGAATCATAGCAGATCTATAAGCTTTAAGTTGAGCACTGCATTTTCAGATGGAGAGCAGGTGACAAGGGTTTGTTTAGTTTGAGTCTACAGAGGATGAAGACAACAAGCACAAAGGCGTGAGGACACTCCTGACTGAGGACTCAGGGTCGCATCTTGGACACGGGCAGCAAGTATTAGTGCTGTGGAATATTTGTTCACGCTATGAACCTGAGATTGTGTTGTTTACTGGAAAACTGTATCTTTAGTTGTGGTGTGGCTCAGCCTTAGTACACAATTCTAATCACAAACAGTGAAGGTAAAGTTAGTTTGTAGTTTGCACCCAAGTTTGAAAGTGATGTCTAATTGAGTGGCAGACAAGGTGAGAAATCACAGAAAGATTTGCCAGAATGGGATGCGAACAGCTGTCACGAAAACAGAAAGAAAGACAGGGTACTTAAGAGAGAGCAGCCCAGAGTGAGAGAGAGAGAGGGAGAGGGAGATATAGGTTCTTCACCAGCTAGACACAGGTGAAGACAGGACAAACCAGAGAACGAGAAAGAGCCAGAAGATTAGAGCAGATTGCCAAAGTTACTGTGAGGCCAAGGAGAATAATTCAGTGAGAAACAGAAAGAAGCCAGATCGAGTTAGTCATCTTGGAGAGGATTAAGAACAGCTCACCAGAGATCAGGAAGAACTAGGAATGGGTGAGCTTATTCTACAGTAAGGCTGAAAACATTCTAGGCCCAGATAAGACTGTATGGAGGCTGGAGGCTTCTAGGACTAGGCCTAGGTTAGTAGAGAGAAGCAGTAAGCCTCAGAGACAAGAATTACACCAGGTGAATAAAAGCTACTGTTACATATCAGAGCACGGATATAAACTGAAGGGCGAGTCATTTCCAACAGTAACAGTAAACGAAAGACCCAGTGCTAAGAACTGCCAAGGTAAAGGCTGGGCTCTGTCAAGGCATTATTTGCCATGGGGAAAAAAAAAAATCATAGACTCAAAAATAAAATACTCCTAATTTAAGCTGAACAGTTACTGGAGCACTTTGAAAGCCTGAATGGACTGGAAATTTTCATCTGAGAAATAAATAGAAACATCACCCTAGACCTGTGACAGGGTACAAGTAATATCTCCTAACCTGACCAATCAAAAGTGTCAAAGGGCTGCCCGTGAGTAATATCTCATAACCTGACCAATCAAAAGTGTCAAAGGGCTGTCCCTGAGTAATTGAAGGGACTGGGAGCGTGGTTGCACGAGGATGCTGGGATGCTACAAACAAATCAATAAGGTCTAGACTGAGATTGTGGCTTTGAAGCTGATAGTCGGACAGCTGCAGTCGGGCGAGCCAGAGAGGCTGGGCACTTACAGCATGCAGAGGCAGGAATGACAACGAGGACAGCACAGCGGGGTTTCTGAGCAGTGGGCACCGTGAAAGGCACTGCAGCGAGACAAATCTTCTATAGTGATTTATTGACTATAAGTTTCTCACCTGGTAGTATTAAACAGTCCAAAGATCACTGGATTCTTAGGATCTCTGGTCGGCAGTAAAAACACATCCTCTGAAAGAGTTAAAATAAAAATTGCATCATTTTGGATTTTTTTTTAACCATCGACTCGTGCAAAGAGAACGTATTTAGATGAATTAGTTCAGAACTGTAGGCTTTAAGACCCGATTCCCCATCCAACAGCTGTGAACAGGCTAGAACAGGGAACCACTGCTCTCCTGTGGGTGACTTCAGTGAATGACAGAGGAGGACCCAACAGTCCTCCTCTACAGAAGAGGGGTGAGTCTCTGTCCTGCAACCCTTCTTCTGCCCTAGGAGGCGACTGGATCAGAATGAATAGGTGGAAACTTTGGTATCGAGCTCACGTCCCATAGGAGGCTGTCCTTCACCTATGCCTACGAGAGTGATGGTGACAGAGAAGCAAGCACGTACGCACGCACGCAGAAGGGTGACGTGCGGACCCTCCAGGAACTGTTACCTAGTTCGTCAAAGTAAGTGTCGATTCCATTCACTCCGGGCACTGAGCAAACCAGCCGAGCTTTGAGGAATGTGCTCCACTTGTTCACCAGGATCCTCTGTCCTCCCATGTCATTCTGTGGAAAGCAACATGGACAAATGAGGACTTCAAGGTCTACTGTGGCGGAGTGAGCAGACGCTGTGGCTCTTTTCATGCATACAGGAAAACTGGGCAAAATTCTCAGAAAGCACATAACGCCTTCTCACTTCTCCCTCGCGCTGCCTTGTCAGTGCAGTACTTTTTTTAAAATAAAAAACAAAGATTGTTTTAAGTTTAGTTTCGCCGAGGACATGTCTGAGCGTCTGGCGTGAGGGCGCTCCAGCCCGGAGAGGTCATCCGATCCCCGGGGGCTGGAGTCACACAGGTGGTCACGACCTGTGGGGCGTGGGGGCTGGGAGGTAAAGGGAGCTCCTCCGCCGAGGCAGCAAGTGCTCCTAACGGCTAAGCTATTTCTGCAGCCCCTCAGGGCAGCACCTCCGTTCAATTACTGTCAATATAGTGTCTAATTATCATATATATTAATATGGTTGTCTTTTCTGATAAAATGCTGGCATTATGATGTAGTGACCCTACCTTAAAAGTTTGGATGGATCATTCCGTTTACCTCCCCTGGGAAAGAAAAGTTTATGCGGCAAGTCAAGGTGACTACTATTTGCAATCCCTGCACTTGGGAGTTCAGGATTGTTCTCAGAGGCATATCTTCGGAGGTCTATATAATGTACGGTATTTTTTTTTATTAGATATCTTCCTAAATGCCAAAGCAACTGCACTTCTTCAGGGTTTGTTTTTTGTTTTGCATTTCATTCCAGAACTGAGCAACTAAATGGTCCATACCCAGGCATGTTTACTCCCAGAAGACGGTGATCCTAATAACAAAACTGGTTAAATCGAATTTAAAAACGGAGTGGAATTGGGCTAACATGATAGCTTCAGAGGTTAAAAGACCTGCCACAAAGCGATCTGAACTCAATCCCCAGTGCCCCAACGGTGGCAGGTGAGACCACGCTACGAAATGCATGAGCAATACACAGAGACGCTTATGGACACAAGCGAACTAATAAATACACAGAACATTTTTAAAAGTAGGACAAACTTTTAATTGGGATTGAATGGTAATTTTAGACTTCTATTTAGGATGGCTTTGAAAATGAGGAAACTCATCAACATTAAGCCTGTTCTACAGTGAAACTTTCATTAGCAGTAAAGTTATTATGGCTATAACCCAGGAACCTTGGTTTGGTATATACCAGGTTAAGAATGCCTACGGAATCGTATGAGATCTGATTTATTTCTAGTAGAAGACTACAAGAGAACACACAGCCGCGTGTCGGGAAGGCTGTGGACTGTGGAAGGTTGAGGGACTGGAGACAAATACGATCAAGGCAAAGCACACTGTATGAAACTCTCCAAAGAACCTATGAGATGGTAAAACAATGTAAAACAATGTGACAAAGGCCTGGCCATCCAGCGGGAGGTGAGTGAGGTAAACTGAGGAAAGGATGTATAATGCCAGGGACGCGCGCCAGCCTCACCACGCACAGCCGCCCCACTCGGGTATAGATTGTGTGGGCGTTGTTCTCCGCCTCCAGCGCCTTCTCAGTAAAGAAGAAGTACATTTTGTTGTCATCTCGGTCTTCATTATCAGGAATCATATATGAACCTACAAATTTTGGTTCTACAGAAAAAAGAATACCATAAAAAAGTGAAAAATTATACATGCATCGGTACAATGACAGTCACCACCATAAATTATTTATCAACTGATTTCAAAAGTTTCCATCCACTGGTGGAAAAATACAAACGTTCTTCAAAGTTTTAGAGGATTATTGAAACCTAGATCATCATTTTCATTTTATGTGCAAACCAATAGGCATTCTAAAATGCAATTTAAATAGATAACATCAGAGTCATAGTTTCAGAAAACGTTATAAGTATCTGTTGCAAACAAAACATATTTACTAAAAAAAAGCAGGAAGCGTCATGAAAACTATGAATTTCTTCTCAATCTACATAAAATAAATGAATATGTAGGCTCCATATTAAATTTAAAAGTAGCCTGTTATTTATTTTTAATCTACACATAACCTATCAATAAACCTCATAGAAGATCACGTATTTTTAAAGAGAAATTTAAGCTTTTGCCTGTATACTCTACAAAACTTGAGTAGGTGGCTTTGATCAATATGACACCGAGCATTTAAATGATAATATATATGCATGCTGAAACTCAATCATGGACTTCTGGAAATCATGAATATGCCCAATATAACCTGATATTTTCACTCCGAGATACACCAGTATGTGACAAAAATAGAAAACTCACATAGATATGAACATATATGTAATATTTATGTTTATAAGTTTATATATGTGTAAGTTTATATGTAAGCTTATATATGTATGTATTACATATGTATGTATATGCATATATATATATATATATATATGTGTGTGTGTGTGTGTGTGTGTGTGTGTGTACACACATTTCTGGAATTCTGGTTACGGGATAGTGAGTGTTACTCCTAAAGTTTTATCTCTAAAGTGCAGCATGATACTATTAAAGCCAGCAGGGGTCGCCATCAATGATGCCCATTCATGAGACAGGCAGAAGCTATTAAATGATTCTCTACTTTTCATATATTCAGCTCGTTCATTTCATTTAACTCTTGATATCTAAGCACTGCTATAGATAAACTTACTTCATAATTAGGGTATTTTATATATAAAGTGATTGACAACATATGTATTTTGGACTCGAGAATATGATAGTTATAAAGGTTATTTTGAGTTATTATTTTTATTATCAAGACCGCAGACTCAGCCCTGGACGGTAGACTTATTTTCCACGCTGATTGCCCGCTTCTACCTTTCAGCAGCCGCTCGTCGTCATGCTCCGTGCGAATGTGGCCCAGCTTCCCCATGCTGCGGAAGATCGCCGAGTCTCTGCCCCAGTAGTCACTGTAGAGCCCAGCGAACAGCTCATTCCCTGCAGAGGCGACCCAGAGGAAAGCAGGTCAATGTGGGTCCCCCAACCCGAGGGTGAGGGAGAAGCCACTGTTAGGTCAGACATACCAGCTTGCACACATTCAGCTAGAGGCCATCAACACTATCCCTTAGGGCAGGGATGAGGCGACCCGCAAAGCTGTGTGGGAAGCCCCGCTTGCCTCTTAGCTGGTAATCCCCGGCATCATTTTCGTTCTGAACTGGAAAAGCAGCAGCACTCAGTGTTGTTAGAAAAGCGCTGGGGGACATTGGTGAATGCTGGGACCTATTTAGTGACATTGCCTGGGCCCATTTTATTTTAGCAAGCTTCTTTCAACCTCGATCCCAACTGTTTTATTCTTAGCACTGTATCCGGGATTACAGGTGGTTCCGTTGATTCAAGTGCTTCTTCCATCAAATCTGATGACTTTGATATGATTTTACAATGATTTGAATGCGATAAATACAAAATCTGTTGACGTCGTGTCTGCAATCATCCAATATGCAAGTTTCTAGCTGAGTCAGAGGGGACTGGTAAGAAAAAAAAAAAAAAAAAAAAAAAAAAAAAAAAAAAAAACTCATGACTTATCTAGAGTCAGCAGCATGACTGACAGACGATGGACCTTAGCTGCAGCACGAGGAGAAGCCGCAGATTTAAAACAAGGTGCTGGGATTATTCAAATGCGTGTGAGATCTTGAAAAATCCCAATGCGTTTTTAGAGAAAGAAATGAAGGAAATGAAGACGTTCACAGTAGCTTAGGAGGAGAGAACAACGTTCTTTTCTAAACTAGCAAACAGGAAGGCTTGACCGGCCCTTAGGAATGTTAGGGCCTCTGAGGCCTGGGGACTTTGAATGTTCTTCCTCCTCGCCACCACAGGGTGTCATCTGTGCATGAGCGGGGGCCCCTGGGCCTGTTCTGGGCATGCCTAGTCTCTCTGTCCTGATCTGTCCCAGATGAATGTCTCTGGCAAAGAAGCACATCTCTGCACATCTCTGGAAATAGGAACTTCATTTAGAATGGTTAAATTATTCCCTTGCTGTGTGCCCAGAACTGTGGCTGGCTCTGAAAATAAATACAGAAAAGAGGATGCTTGAAAGATACCTTTTTCCCCCCTTACACTTGTATACATACCTACGCATGTGTGTTGGCATGCACTAGGCTGCAAATGTGTTTGCCAGAATGGAGAAGTAAGACAAATTTGGGTGGTACTACTTGTGTATCTTATTTTCTTCTTTTCTTTGTTTTGTTTTCTTTTTCATTATCATCATCATCATCATCATCATCATCATCATCATCATTTTCAGCAAGTTCTCTCACTGGGACTTGGGCTCACTGACTCAGCTAGAATAAATGAACAGTGAGACCTACTGGTCTTCCTGTCTGTACTTCCTAAGCATATTATTAATTAAAAGAGCATGCGAGGCTGGACTGAGGCTCAAACACGGGTTCTCAAATCTGTGCCCAGGCACTTTACTAAATCGGCCTCTCCTTAGCCCCTAGGGATGCTCTTCAAATAATGACAATGTGTTCCTAAGTGTGCATGTGTGATTTAAAGAACTTCAAAGTTGGAGAAAGCTCACAGTAATCACATTTCTAAATTAATGAATCACTTTCGCCATACGTTTTGAAACTAGTATAGGCAATGTTACCAACTATAAAAATGTAACCAGGGGCTGGAGAGATGGCTCAGCACTTAAGAGCACTGACTGCTTTTCCAGGGGTCCTGAGTTCAATTGCCAGCAACCACATGGTGGCTTACAGCCATCTGTAATGAGATCTGATGCCCTCTTCGGGTGTGTCTGAAGATAGCGAAAGTGTACTCGCATACATAAAATAAATATTTTCTTTTGTAGCTATTCGTTGTTGTATACACATGAATTCGTGCGTGCGCGCGTGTGTGCTTTTGTGTGTCTGTCTTCTGCTGAGCACATTTATTGTGGATCATGTGTTCAGAAATAAAGATAGGGTTGACCTGATGATACAGGAAATCAGGAGCTCCTGTAGAAAATCCGATCTCTCTCCCTCGTAGCGGTCAACGCTTATAGTTAATCCTATAAAGTACAGTAATGATGAGCCCAACAAGATACACCCAACAATGCAACACTGACACTAATGTCAGGGATAGCTAACAGCTGTCTCCTTAGACTTGAGACCTGCTCAGCTGACGCCAACTTATGTGCCTGTAACTGTAAACCTAGGCAAGAACCCATGGATAGAGAGGTCACAGAACTTAGAGAAGAAAATATTATTACCATTTTGGTAAACCATCCCAGTATCCAACCGTTTCTAAATACTTAATTGCTACAGGTCAGAGCAGCTCTGATAATCTGGTTATCAAAGAAATGTCTTTCTGCCATGAATAGAGGCTCTGATGGCAATTTATAATTGATCAAAGGGCAGACTTAGTGGCTCTGAAGTTCCAATCCCCATGTGTGACATCTACAAGGAACAGGGAGTGTTGCAGAAAAGGACGCAGAAAGGCCGTCAGAGCTGGAGAACCCTGAGATCCCCTGTAAAATAAAGTCTTCTGGCAGGACAGTGATACTGCGAGTCTTGGAACTCTCCACAGCTTGGGTGCGTGGACGCGAGCTTCCATGGCACACGCCGGAAAACATTCCAGCGAGAATGAAGAATGGGCTCATGGGACTTCATCTGAGGGTTTAATTTCCATAGAGCGAGCAAGAAACGGAAAAACAAAGGAGCCCAGTGCTCACACTCAGCAAATCGGGGTGAAAGTGTCGAGTGCCCGGTTCGCTCCTCTCGCCTTGGAACTATATTCAATTTCCTCGAGAAAGCGAGTTTCAGTAAGGAGAGGTCTGCTGTGTTCTTGCCAAGTATCTACATATGCAAAGTGAGAGGTGTGATGGTAAGGAAATAAGATAAAAAAGCGATAGAATCCACGTTAAAATAGAGATATATTTCTATGAAGACTAGGTCTTTAAGATATTATGATTATTTTCCTTTCCTTCAGTTTCAAAGTTTTGCTTGTCTTAAGGCCAAACAGTAACCATATCGGCCAGTAGATGGCAGCCCTGTGATAGCAAATAATGTCTTAGCTTGGCAGGTTGTGTGTTCCAAGATGATAATTTTTTTTTTCATTTTTACCCAATTTCTCTTGTAGTTAGATGAAAGAAAATACTTCATGAAAATTCAAATAACTAAATATAAACTTTTTTATTTAAACTTCAAAGGAGCTAGCCAGGTGCTAAACACCGTAAGCTATGGAAACAACCAAATGTGTTTTGGTTGGCATGCTAGCTGATCCTCAGAAGGAACCGTTTCTGCTTTCATGTTTTATTATCATTGTGAAAATATAACACAACCGCGCTATAATATGTATGAACTGTGTCTGGCAAACCATTACCTGCACCCACCCAACCACCCCCCACACACACACACAAAAACCTAAAAGAAAAATAATACATTACCAAGAAATATAAATAAATTAGAATTTAGGTATGATTAATAAATAATTAATGAAATGAGAGAAACTATACTATATTATATTAAAGAAAAATAAATACTTAAAGAAAGTAAATATTTTTAACAATACTTCTCAAAATTATAAATATTTGGTGTCATTAAAATGTCGAGTCAATGTTTTGTAATTCCTGGAATGAAATAACAAATGACATCTTGATTAATGTTATTTTCCTTATTTAAAAAAGGAAGTAGATACATATATGGAGTAAAATGTCTTTTAGTATTTCAATAGTAAGAGCTTAAACATCCAAGGCTTTAGATTTCTATATTCTCTAATTTATTGTCTTAGACAACTTATTGTTTTAACTTATGCCCAATCTATTTTGATGTTTTTTTTGTTTTGTTTTGTTTTGTTTTGTTTTGTTTTTGTTTTTGTTTGGTTTGGTTTTTTGGAGACAGGGTTTCTCTGTGTGGTCCTGGCTGTCCTGGAAATCACTCTGTAGACCAGGCTGGCCTCGAACTCAGAAATCCGCCTGCCTCTGCCTCCCAAGTGCTGGGATTACAGGCGTGCGCCACCACGCCCGGCTTGATGTTTTTTAATAGACAAGTCAATTTTTATGCCAAATGGTGTTTTTGATTGTTATAGAACTAGATCGGAATCATAAGTGATGCTGTATTAATTTTAGGTAACTAATTGGGTATACAAGAACGTAAGACACATGTTTTCAGGGCATTGTGACAGGGGGATAGAACTTATACTCAGTACTAATGTCTACACACAGGTAACGTTGTGCTAGATATAACTGCACTGGAATCAAGCTAAATGTCTAGCTACAAATCTTCAATTTGACCCTGAGAAACCTGTTTATTGTCTTAATGTGCTGGTTACCTATGGACACCATGGGGTCTCACCTCTACTCCCAGGGCTACCATTTATTGGCTACTGCTCAATTCTTCCACAGACACTTTCTTGATAGCTTGGTTCCACCATGAGCACTATCTAACATACCAGTCACCTTGCTGTGTTTCAGTTCGCTCTTGGTGTACTTGAAATTACACTCTAGTAATGTCTGGGTCACTGATGATGCTAAAGGAACATTTATTAACTCAGCGAGTACCTTAATAAATTAACAATCACAAGTATCTAAACCTCCCTTTAGATGCTAGGAATGCTACAAAATATAACAGAAAGCTTTGGGGATAAGACTAGATTTTTTTTTCTTTTCGAGACAGGGTTTCTCTGTATATCCCTGGCTGTCCTGGAACTCACTCTGTAGACCAGACTGGCCTCAAACTCAGAAATCTGCCTGCCTCTGCCTCCCAGAGTGCTGGGATTACAGGCGTGCGCCACCACCGCCCGGCTAGATTTTTTTTTTAAGATTTATTTATGTGAGTACACTGCCACTCTTCAGACATACCAGAAAAGGGCATCAGATTCCATTCTCTCCAGCCCAAGACTAGATTTATTTTTACCTGATTTTTCTTTTTTTAGAATTTCATTCATGAGTACAGTAACTAAATAATTTCCATCTCTTCAACTCTACCTTCAAACCCCTCTGTGTCCCTCGATTATTTTTTTTAGAATGAGTGCAGGAAAAAAATATCAATTGATAGGAGACTATGAGACATTTATATAAATTAAGGAATTCTTGAATTTTTATTTTAATCTTAATATTAACATTTAAGAACATTAAATGTAAATATTATAACAATGTTAATTATTAATATTATGGGATTAATGATAATTTCATAATTTAAAATCATGAACAATCAATTTTGTTCTAGCATTTGTCCATATTAGATATTAGTAGCAGCTGCAAAACCTTGTTGCTATTGCAAGTCTGTGTATATAATAAGTTGCAAATTCCAAATTCCAAAATAAGAGAGAAGGTGACTATTCTAAGTCATATTTAAGAGCAAATATACTGTAAATGTAAAATATGCAGTGAACACTTTTCTGCATAACTTTATTCTTATCATCAGATTCTATTTGTAGTTTAGACCTAATGCCCCATAGTATTTTAGGAAACTCAATGTGAATTTAGTTAATAGATTGTATATTCTCTGAATTTTTATTCATGATGTAGGGAACACATAGTTTAATCGTGCAGTATGAGCAAGTCACAATAGTTATTTGCAACCTTGTTTTATTTAACTCAAAAGTTCCTCCTATTTATCTTATAAATAAATGCTCTAAGATTCATAATAATGACAAATGTATCTGCATATATTCAGCCTTCTGAATAATAAGTGGCCATCCATACTGAAAGAGCCCTCCCAGAGTGCAATGTCGTTATGTAGTGAGCTGTGGGCCCTTTTTTTTCTTTTTGTCTTGCCAATTGACTGGTCATACTCTTCAAGGCTAAGAGAGTGGTTTCTGGTGCAAAAATGTTAAAGAAAAGAGTGTTCGTTAGCTGACACTCATGTCTGTGGCTATATTAGCTTGGTAGGCAACCAGTGACATCAATCAATACAGTCACGGTCAATTACATTCATGAGGGACATGATGGAGACGTAAGCCTGAAGAGCAGGGGTATTTTTAGGGAGACACTGAGTGTTTCTTTTCCTTTTCCTTTTCCTTTTATTTGAGGAAATGGTTATAATATAAGCCAAGTATTTAAATGGCTCTCTGGAGACCCAGCCATGGCCAGAAGCTGCAGGAAGCATGAAGACAGCGGGCATTTTGCCAATGGAGGGAGGGGCAGCCGTGAATAAGAGATTCTTTGGGGATGGCAAAGTGCTAAGAGACTAGAAGTCTCTGTCTATGCAGTTGGTGGGGTGAATTCAAGAAATGAATATTCATTCCTAACTGCTCTTGATATAAATATGTGTAATTCAGCGGAAATGATTATTTATTCTTAAAATCCTTGCCACCAAGAACTTGAGACCGTTGCTTATGTTTTCCTGATATGAGCTTCAATTATGTTCCATTCAATTAACATTTATGCTTAATGCATAGAACTAGTAATGGGGTGTTTATCTGAATATAATTTTTAATGAAACTTCACAAAAACTTTAATGTTTATAGACATTGTAGTTTTATTTGCTGAAAAACTCACATTGGAACCCTAAATGTTCAAAAGGAATAATTTCAAAATATTTTAAAATTTATTGTAATGTGTGTGTGTGTGTGTGTGTGTGTGTGTGCATGCACACATACGCACACACAGATAGGGATGGGAATATGAGTGTGTTTCACAGAATACATGTGGACATCAGAGGATATCTGTCTTCCTATGGGATCCGCAAATAAAACACAAGCTTGCAACCAAGCTTGTTTTAATCGATCTTGCTACCCCCAAAATATTGTTTTTATATAGAATAGAGTTTATTCAGGGGAGTTAATGGTATTTTTTCCCCAAAATATTTTTTAATGCTGGCTATTTACTAGAATAAAATAGTAAGTCTGAGAATGTCCTGTAAAGAGTTAACAGATGCGAGCTGAGGAACTGGCTTTGTGAACTGTTAGAGCAGTCCCTAAGCAGGTATGAGTAGAGAAGCTTGGATCCCCTGCGCCCATGCAAAAAGCTGGATGTCCTCACACATGCCGATCATACACACAGAAATGTACACTTGTGACAGGATGCTTGCCAGTGCTTGCCTGGACACCAGGCTTACTCCAGGTTAACGGGAAACCTTCTCTCAAAGGAAAGAACTGCAAACTATTAAAGCAGAACCACCAACATCCTTACTGTCTGCTACACACATGAGTAGAGGCCCAGGAACCCATAAACACATACGTGCTTACAACACACTTGCATACATAAACACACAGGCACCCACAAACACACATTACAATACCTACACACACACACACACACACACACACACACACAAACACACACACACACACACACACCATGACACAGCCAAGTGGTTTCTCTAGCTCTGTTCATCTTAATAAGGTATACATATTTCAGGTGTGATAGGATTACAATACGCCAGAAATTCTAATGAAATTAATGGAAAAAATAATATGTAAAACATAAGTATCCATATGACTGAAAGAGAGAGTACAAGAGAGCCTAAGATGTATTGTCTTAAACCTAACAACTGAAAAGAAAGGAAATATGGGACACAAAGAAAACAGTTCAAGGATTCTGATTTTGCTGACCACCAAATAATGTGCTTATTATTTTATTTTTATGGGTAAGTTAAGTACTTAGTTCTTTCAAGGTATTAGAAAGCCACAAGGAAGTAATATAGCAGCTGACTTTAGTGCAAATCTCAGGGTATCAATAGTTTTTAAACTGTTAAATACTAACTAAATAGTTATTAAAATATTTTCTGGTAGAGTATTTGTGAGTCCCCCTGAGGGATGAAATTGGCCAAACACATACAAAATATTGTGTGCATGAGGAATGAGATTTTATGCATGCTACCAAAATAAATCAGATCTCAATGACATTTGAAGAAAAGCTATACTAATGTTTAACATCAATTTGATTAGATTCTGATCATAGGGAACATGTCTCCGTATGGCCATTGAGTTCTTTCTACCATAGAATCTGTTATCAATTTATTTCCAAATTTATGAAAAAGCATACATATTGAATTCTTTCACTTGCTTAGTAATAATATCCAGTTTTACTCCAGAGAACGTTAAGTAAAGTGAATTACTTAACTAAAATTAAAAGTGTATCTAAAGTTAAGACATAAACAAGCATATTGATACACATCTTTATTCCCAGAACTTGAGCGACAGAGACATAAGTGGATGGATATGAGTTTAAGACCTATATAGTCTACATATTGGGTTCCAGGCTGCCCAGGGTACATACTGAGACTCTGGCTCAATAAAAAAAACTTAAGAAATACTGCAGAACATTCATCATTTTGGAAGAATGCTTGGCTTGGGAAGTGGAAGTGCAGAATAGAGGAGAGAGCATGGGCAGGAGTAACCAGCATTGCAGAAGTCATACAGAAACATACTAGTAGGGACGCTTCCATCCATGTATGGATCATATGCACAACTGAATTCACAGTGGTTATGAGCGTATGCATGAGCCTGCGAAAGCTCAATGAGAAAACGCCAACATGGAGAGGGGAGATGGACAAGGTGTCCCACTTCCAGAGGGGGAAGTTTGAGCAATTGATTCCTTGCCATTTGAAGATCACACCTCCACAATTATATTGTGAGCACCAACTGGACTTGATGGAAATGAGAAAAAAGGACACAAACTTCAGTGGTTAGGGGAAACCAGTGTGATCTGAGAGGAGTCGAGGGAAGGGTGGACATGATCAAAACAAATTGCATGACATTTTTTTCAAAGGACTAATAGAAATAATACTGTTCGTCTTTGAAGGCTCATTGTCTTGTGAATATTGCTATCTATCAGTGTTTTCTCATTATGTTAGTCTTCATGAGGACAGGCATTATCCACTGTGTGGCATTCACCGAACGAAGATACAAGGAATGATTAAAAAGATGGTTGGTCCTCTCTGTGTTGGCTCCTGTTTTAATCCACCAGAACAGAACATGTCTGGCTATAAAATATCACCTTAATACCTTCTTCTCTGTCCTTGAAGGCAACACCAAGCTTGCCCGAATTCCAAGTCAGGAAGCTCCATTTTTTTCCAGCTCAATTTCTACTGCTTTTTCAACGAAGTGAATTGTTTTACTTCTTATCTTGCAAAGAGCTGTGGCTCACATAGGTTATCAGGTTTCCAGTCCAGTGGCTGCAGTTTTTCCACACTGAGTAAATGATCCATCCAAAGTACTTTTGGGATGAGGGAGATTGGACAAATGTGAAGAATTTTATTTTTATTTCTTCTCATTGGAGGGATTGTTCTATAACTTGTGTTTAGCTTGGAGAGCTATTTGTTATTTGATTTCTCTTCTGAATAAATAAAACAGCCCTCGGATGGCAAACACTTCACATTTCAGCACAGAGTAATTCGATTTAGTAGTTCAATGAAATTCACTTGGCAATGTCCCTCCAGTAATAATACTCCTCTTAAATAGTTCAGCTTTAAGTTCCTGAGTCCATGACTAAACACGCTCCAAAGAGAGTCTCTTGAGTAGCATAGATGCCTATGGAAATGACCATGTTCACCACTTAAGCAAAATGCTTGAGTGATTGGTCTTCACTTCCAAACACTTGAGGATTTCACCGTATAGGAACATATGGTATGCAATATCCAACCTCCAATCTTTTTAATAAGAGAAATATCTGCAAAACTTGTTTTCTGTTTGCCAAGTTTCTCAGTCTGTACTCCATCCAGAAGTCCAGTTTATCAAATGTAAGCACTTTTAATCAGATCCTGCCAATTCTTGTGGAATGTCTAGCAATTATGGATATAGTATTCAACAAGAATGCCATTCCTAAGTTATGATTACTACTGTCTAAGCTGTCTTAACAGCTCTGTTTTTATATTTAAGGTCTCTTCATAATCTACATAAATGCACACACACACACATACCACATTTTGTGTACAAATTTATAAAAGAGATAAAATATTTTAAAATAGACATTTTAAAAACTATACATTTTAAAAATACATATTTAGTCAAGTTTCAACTTACTATGTGAAATTCTTATTTTAGAATATTTTAATTATAATATTAATGCCATAGCTCCTGACTAATAAAGCTAGTATCAGATTTTATTTCTCTAGAGAATTTTTCTTGTCAGTCTGAGAACAACTATCCAGAGAGAAAACTGTAGCTCATCGATTCTTGAAACACTAGAAGGAAACAGTTTCTCCAGTATACAGTATGAATCAAGAATAAGTATATTTTTCTTTTACAGTTTTAACAATCTTAATTGTTATTGTATGGATGTTTTGTCTGCATGTGTGCCTGCATATATGTGGGGGTGGTGACTGCAGGGGTCAGAAGAAGACATCAGATCCCAGGGACTAGCATTTGAGAAGGTTGTGAGATACCGTGTGAGTGCCGGGACTTGAACCCTAGAGCTCTGCAAGGGGCAACCAGTGCGCTTAAACAACAAGCCATCTCTCCAGCCCTTCAGAGTAACTTTTTAAACATCAGCACGGTATTCCAAGTTGTATCACTTTACTCGGAATAGGATGTCTCTACAACTTCCAGTTTCTCATTTTCTTCAAAGGGAAATGAGCATTGGTGGTCATGAGAGATGAACATAGATACGATCAACTGAAAACATACACTGAAAAGTAAAGATGGCGTCTCGGTCATAGGGACCCCTCAGAGCCTCTCAATACTGAGAACTCTGAGCTCACTTGTTAGGTATCAGGAATTGCGTCCATCCACTTTAGATATAGGAGTTCTCATGTTGTCCTACTGTTGTCGTTCTGAAGTACTTTGACATGGTCATTGTTTTCAAATTTAAATAGTACAGAAAAGCATGCTTCTTTCTTGCAGCAAGAAAGGTCTTTGGGCAACTCATTTAATTAATCTGAATTAAACTGCAACATCTATCGCACAGTATGATCTCACTGGATTCTTTCGATGCACACATTTAGTGCGAGTTGAGTGCGAGATCAGACTATAGTTTATATTTTAGCTTAGGAAGAATTTCGTTAAGTGGGGACAAGAAAATGGCTCAGGAAACCAGATGATCTGACCTAGATCTTAGCATCTACATGGTAGAAAAAATGATTAAACACCTGTGTATTATTCTCTGACTTCTGCATGCACATGCACACACACACACACACACACACACACACACACATATATATATATATATATATATATATATATATAGAGAGAGAGAGAGAGAGAGAGAGAGAATGTAAAATAAGAATTTAAATAAATAACTTTACATAGAGTTTTTGATGAATACTATGGATAAGAAAAAATATAAAATAAGCATACAACAACCACACACACACACACACACACACACACACACACGAAATTCTCCAAGTTATTTCATATATTGAGATAGAAAATTGACATATTTCAAAATAGTTGATTTTCTTTGGCTATGTTTCTATAAAGCCATTATAAAGTTACATTTTCTGAATGCTAAATGCCACCATAAAAATCACTCTGTTCCAAGTATTTGTAGACATTTGATTTTCATCATGAGACACAAGTACTTTATGACATCTCTAGTTATTTTAGAGTCAGATTACCAAAGATAGCATGACTTGAAATTCAGCATCATTTTTCCAGATACCAGCTGATAGATTTGGCAAGGCAAAGTATATAAAGAAATGCCAAAGAATGTATGGAAATTGAAAACTATATTTTAAGTCACCATGGCTGACACCTGATGTCTGTGTCAATGATAATTACCAACTAGCGTGGACACAAAGGAGGAGTTGGGGTCAAAAGGACATCTGCCCCTTCCTCTCTCAGATCTGTGTGACTCCAGGTGAAACAGGGGGTCCTGGAAAGAAAACAGAAAGACATTGTGAAGGTGCCAATTGTGATAGGAGTTGAACTGCTCACAGAAAACACAGTAACAACTTACATGGTCTCATCAGGACCCTGATAACAGGAAGATGTGGAGTTACACATTCAGTTTTATAAATAAGCAAAGGCTTAGCAGATCCTCATGCAGGCTCACTATTGTCAGAGGGGAAGAGAGAAATTAGCAGGTTTTCTCACTCAGTTAGATAATGTTAGCTACACTGAGATAAGTCAGTTAAATAGTCCAAAGAAGAAACAAGATGAAGATGGTACTGAAAAAGTGATTCAATGTTAAAAGGAGAATTGAGATTTTTTTTTACCCCTAATGTGGTTTATTAATTTTTAGAATAATTTGGAAAAAAGTAAGAATAAAATTTCCTACCAACAGTTAAGAATATTTTAATAATCTTCATCAGATGTTACTTTTAAATATTCAGTACTGATAATTTAGAATTATTAGTTCATAATTCATGTTCACTTCATGAGCATATTCATGTTCACATGTTCATTTCAATGTACATGAATTAATGTCATATTCTATTAAATATTTCTTTTTTAATTTACAATGTTTTCACATTAATACATCATTAAGTAAGATATTTCCACAAAAGTACTATTATACAATTGGCTTCAATTTCATGGATGTACTTACAGAAATTTTCTCTGGCTGTTTCTAGATTTTGCAATTCTCATTCATACAGCTCTATATCTCTTTATCTCTATATGTCTATGTCTATGTCTATGTTTGTGTCTATGTCTATGTCTGTGTCTGTGTCTATGTCTCTGTCTCTGTCTCTGTCTCTGTCTCTGTCTATGTCTATGTCTATGTCTATGTCTATGTTTATGTCTATGTCTGTCTATGTCTTGTCTATATCTATATACATATAACATCCAGTCTGCCATAAGTGGTTTGGGTACAAGGAAGGCATATAGGAAAGTCCCAATAACAACTGTGAAAACTTTTGTAGGAAAAACAACTTGCAGGAGAACATTCTGTTGGTAAGGACTGTGCAGTCTGCTGAGAGCAGTGAACCCACACCCACAGCAGCTGGCCACAGGTGGATATGCTTCTCTTAAGCTTCACCTTGAGTCGCTAGGCACCCCATTACCTCCTGTGTTCTGTTCTGTAGACTACCTTTTCTTTCTGTATGGTTGTCTAAAGTCACTATCCTGACCTTTCCATTTCAAAACCCTTCCAGTAAATGCTCAGCTCATTTGACCCCTGTGACCATCTGGTTTTGTCTTTGAATCTGAGACACTGTCTGTAGAACAGCACAGAGCTGTGGCTGCCAAACTGGGCTCAGCAGTAGTGTGTTCTTGTTCAGCTGTTGTACACAACTTAGAAATCAGGATAGATGGCAGTAAGTTGGGAGATGATTCTTTTAGTGTTCATGAAAATTAATTATCAGAGGCAAGAGAAAAAAATTGGCCAACTGTGAAGGAGTTGTAGTTCTTATAAGCTAATGTTGAGGCTGAGAGTTTCATATAAACTTGCAGAGCAAACCTAAAGCACACCATGCAAGATAGCAAGTGGGGTTTGCCTGCCCCTCCAAGTCCCATCACTTTGTGAAGTATTTGAGAAAACATACAAAAAGCATATACATTTTAAAGGTTATAGAGAACTCATAAAGAAAATTCCAAGATGTTTGCTACTGTCAAAATCTTGTATATATTAAACCTCTGTGATACTTACCTTCTCATCTAAAGCTGCTAATAAGGTTATTGTCTCTTATAGATAGTACTAGACATCTTAGCACAAACACTGAAGGTGTTGGAAAGTGTAAAAAGAACAGTGCTATCCGGGCGGTGGTGGCGCACGCCTTTAATCCCAGCACTTGGGAGGCAGCGGCAGGTGGATTTCTGAGTTCGAGGCCAGCCTGGTCTATAGAGTGAGTTCCAGGACAGCCAGGGCTACACAGAGAAACCCTGTCTCGAAAAACCAAAAAAAAAAAAAAAGAAAGAAAGAAAGAAAGAAATAAAAAATGCAAAGGAAATAGCCATCAAAAAATTTCTAGATTGGTGGAACAAGAATTAATGAAGTTAAAATTTCTTTAAAACTTTGAGAGTTTTTCCCTAATGTAAATCATCACATAGGCTTACACTGAATTTTGGATTTCAGCACGTTTCTTTTTTTCTTTTTTTTTTAATTTTTATTTTCTATATTCTATGTTTACATTCCAAAGGCTTTCCCCTTTCCCAGTTCCCCCCCCCACCATACGTCCCATAATTCCTCTCCCCCCCAACTATTCCCCAATCATCACCCCCCACCCCACGATTTCTCTGTTCTGGGTCTACAAAACTGGATCCAATCTTTACAGGCCCAGGGTCCTCTCCTTTCTTCTTCTTGGGAATCAAAGAAACCCAAAGCCTTGACACTTTGAAAATAATTTGTTTAATGGACAATCGTGCTGGAATGTTCATCCTATGTGAGGTATATCAATGCAGCATCTATCCCTGTCAGAGGCTATAAGAAGACATAGACTTGTTAAATTGTACAGCAAGAACACATGAATATTAACACTGAATCCTAATATAGTCTGAGCCATCAATACCTTATGCCAGACAACATTCAGAAGGACCATGATTAAAAACACTTCCCATTTTCATGGAAATTTCCTATTTATTTGGTCCGTGGCTAAACCTGGGTCAACAATGCTCATTTTAAAATAATAAACAAATTAAATTTCTTTATCTGATTTCACCTCTCAAGTCTACATTCTTGTTATCCTAAAATTCTGGTCAATCTATCATTTCAGTTTTAAAAACAAATAGGTTTGCAACTTCTCCTTTTTGGCCCACTAATGAAAATGTCATCGTTGTTTGTTTTGGGTTTGCTTGTTTGTTTGTTTGTTTGTTTTCATGCTTACTGCTCAGAATGTGGGGAAGTCTTGAAGAATTTTAATATGGGTGCTCCAAATATTCTTTATGTTAATCATAGTATGTCTTTAAAATAATACTACATCTGCTTTTAACTTAATTCTTGAACTACTGAATCAGATGAAGTTGTAACAATATGTTCACTATTTTTGTCACAAGGACTACTGTAATATGCTTATTAAAATGCCTGATATTAAAAGCAAGCAAAGGACTCAGTTTACTGCAATGACCTGAATTGTGAATTAAGTCTCTGAACACAGGCAACATTGCCTGAAGTCATAATTTCAGCCCGTTTTTCCGGTATCAGCTTCATTGCCACCTCTCAGCTGCCTGTGACAAGGGTATTAGTGGCTGTCAGATACTGCCTAAGCAAGTTATCTGTACTCACAAGCTTTCTGGCAGTTTAGAGCAGTTAAAGGTTAAAGCAGGAATAAGTCAGAAATCAGATTGTCACATACAAAGCCAATGGTGCTTTATGACATAAAATAAATTTTGAGTGTGATTAAGGCTAAATAACCCTAACAAGAGTTTGCCTCTTTTACCGACACACTGAAAACAATCTAATCTCAAACCCATCAGTCTGTTGATAGCAAGTATGAAGTTCCTAATAAATAAACCAGGAGAGAGACAATTTAAGAAGGTGTATCCCATCAGCTCTATTAATAGAAATGTCACAAATTTATTCCAATTTTATATCTTCTCTGAGACTTCATTATGTCTTCTGAAATAACAAAGTTGCAATCAATTTGTAGTATGTGTCTCGATTTCTTTTCTATAGCTAAGTCACAGATACAGTAACAGGAATGAAAATGCAGACCCTGAATTCTTGACTTGTTTAATGCCTAGACTAATACTACCGAAGACATTTTGCATATAGCATAACTTAAGGATCTGGAGATGTGGAGATTACCTGATGTTCCAGGTAGATATCATATAGTAGCATAAGTCCTGAGGAAGGAGATTTGATGATTAAAAACAGAATTAGCCAATGGAATTTATGATAAGAAAGTGAGGGTCATCACTGCTTGCTTTGAAAATGGACAAATGGGACAATACCAGTTCGCGGCTGATCCTCGAAGCTGCTAATGACAATGAAGTCAGTTCCCAATTGGGCAGTTCTCGTAACATCTCAAAATTCTTACCTAGTAAGGTGCATTTTAGGTTTTTCCCTTAGAGAATCATGAGCTAGACAATATGGAGATTTCTGTCATGAAACCCATGACTATTTGTTACAATGATATAGAAAACATTGTACAGCTCCCAAGAGCACAGTGGTGTTCACCGGTCTTTTTGTCACATAAACTCTTATGTTCTAAGAATTACTGTTAATATTTTCTCTACACAATGCACATTGCAAACCAGAACAGTCAATCCGTGTCCCTGGACCTGGAGTGATGGCTCAGTGGTTAAGAGCACTAGCTGCTCTTCCAAAGGTCCTGAGTTTTAACTCCCAGCAACCATGTGGAGGTTTACAACCATCTGTAATGGAATCTGATGTGCTCTTCTGGTATCTCTGAAGACAACTACAGTGTCTCATATATATAAAATAAATAAATTTTTGTGAAAAAAATCCATGTCACTGTCTGTTCAATCCCTCAAACATCTTCGCTTCAGTCAGACATTGATGTCTGTATTTTGTCAAGACTGTTACATGTCTGTGCTTCTCTTTTGCTTAGTTCTCTATCATGATAGAAAATGTCCATGGCCACAACCCAGTCTGATGGTTCCTAGCCCTCCAGCTGCCTGGCCGGAGAGCCCATGAACCTTCACTCAAATCACAGACACACATCTCTGTCATTCTTGCTATGCTTAGATGCTCTATTGACCTAGCTTACCATCTTCCCCCCCAAAACGTTGCTACAAAGTTATCCATAATGTAAAAAGTATTCTGTGATCCATACAGTCCCCACGACTTGGGCACAAAGCACTCATTTTCCTTCTGTATATTCATCAGCCCTATGTCTTTTTTCCAACATTCTCTTATGTGTGTCTAAAAGTGTTACAGTGTGTCTAACTTCCATGTTATTAAACCTAATCTCATAATAACAATGGAGAATATCGTGAATGACGTGATACTGAAGACTGTGGGGCAGCGGACGGTGCCAGGGAAAGGTTGAGTGGGTTCACAGTCCCCAGCACCCAGACACCCATCTGAGATGGTAGGTGGCTTCTTGCTCTATAACAGTTTCCTGGTGTAAACATGCACCTCACTTTCTGCATAGGAAACAGAACCTGTGGTCATGTAGGCCAAAACAGAGGTCCCCATACTAATGAGGTTTCTAGAGGCCCCGAGGGTTTTGCCAATAAGCATCCCTTCTCAGACATTCCTTCCTGCAAAAGGTAATAAATCTCTGGTCCACCCTGAGATGTAAATTCACCCATTTTCCAGGATGAACAATCAATAAACAGTTTGTAACCAAGGACTCTCTTTCATCAAGAACCTCCATGCAGAACATGGAGAAGGCCTTCGCTTCCTACAGAACCCCCTCTTAGTCCCCTCCTAGATAAACACTGCTAAGCTAAGGACTTCTGCCCATGAGCTAAACCAGAGTTCCCCATCCTCCCACCCCCGGGCTTGTCCTCTCCCTAAGGTCAGCCTTTGTTCTCAGCTCCTCTACAACTCCCAGCAGTCTATGGATGCCCAGAAGTCTGCAGGCCCAATCTGTTCCCAGCTCCCTGAGAACCAGTGATGTCTGGATGTCCAGGAGTTTTGGGAGCGAGACCAGCCCCGCTGCCACAGGCTCTTTGTCTCAGGACGCACACACCCCCGCCCCTTCCTTCCGGACTCCATGCAGATTTTTCAGCATCGACTGGACATCTGGGAGCTGGGGAACCCCTAGCTTCAGCCTCCCACTTCCTAGGCTGCATTTTCCAACCCCTGGGGGTATATTGGTGCTTTGCTTGAGCCAGCACAGAGTGAATGGCAGTCTACACTGAGTGACTCATCAGCTCAGGACCCCAGCAGCGTGACAAAACGCAGACCCACAAAGACTACAGTGAAGTGAGAGGCATCCAGAGGGAGAGAAATAGAAGCAATGAATACTAAGTCATAACCAGATAGACAAAGCAAGGTCTGCGGTCTTATTGTATAGCAGGGACTATTGATAATGACAATTGAAAACATTATTCAACAAAGCTAGAAGAAAGAATTCTCCGTGCTCTCACCATAAAGAAACACAGTAAGTATTTGAGAAGATACACACATTTTTCCTGATTAGTACATTTCACAATATGTACTCAGAGTGAGGCATCATAAGAAATCATTAAATATGTCTAATTTTACATATTACATACATTAACATCTTAAAGAACAATAAAACAAATTTGTCTATAATTAATCTGCATTCAGGATAGCACAATCAACATCAATAAAGAATTTATTTAATGGTTTCAAGTATTGAAAATAAACCTGTCACTGAAATGCATGACTTGGGCCAAACCTGTGAAATTGGCAAGTAACTTGTTTCCCTAGAAATTCCCTTTGAACAGCTTTTTCTCTGATCAGCAGACTACCTAATAATTCGTGTAGAAAATTGGCTCTCACCATTTATGTCCGTAGGTAAAAGATTTTTTTTTTTAAGTTCTCTACATGTTAGCGCCTAAGTCTGCTACAGAGATGGAACCAAAGACAATGGCAGTGCTTTACTCTCATCGGAATTAAATACACATTCATCCTCTCTGTTCACTGCCCCTTCCTTTAGCGTCCTCACCTGCCCCCTGGCACTTCTCAGCATTATCGTCCTGATTTTAGCACAGCTTCAGGGATAGTCTACCTGACCCGATTCTCAGACCTCTGCTCCACTAAGGAACTTTTCTTTTGGAAATGTGAATTTCTTTGTATCAGCTCCTAACTTGAACTCTTAGGCTGACTTTGCACACACTCTGGTGCAGCCTGAGGTTGTTTGGCTTTCAGACATGGTGCTGCATACCAGAGTGCTTTTCCTCCTCTAACACTTTCTGTTCTAGTTTGTGTACCAGCTGTCAGGAAGGATTTGCCAGTTTCTAAAGATCTTCCTTCCTTCCTTCCTTCTTTCCTTCCTTCCTTCCTTCCTTCCTTCCTTCCTTCCTTCCTTCTTTCTTTCTTTCTTTCTTTCTTTCTTTCTTTCTTTGATTCTTTCTTGGTTTCCTTCTTTCTTTCTTCTCCTTCTCCTCCTCCTTCTCCTCCTCCTTCCTCCTTCCTCCTCCTTCCTCCTTCCTCTTCCTTCCTCCTTCCTCCTCCTTCCTCCTTCCTCTTCCTTCCTCCTCCTCCTTTTTCCTCAACAATGCACCGAGGATAATATTGCCCATCTATTATCAAGAACTCAGACTCCATCTGCACCCCAGGATTCCCTATCTGATCCCTTTGCCTATCATAATGCTCTTTTAACTTTTGCCCATAGCATTTTACTGGGTTATTTTATATATGAATATAAAAAAACATATTTATCTACCTGTCTTTTTCCGTTACAGGCGTTTGGGCTGAAGGAAATGTTCTAACGGCCGTCTTTGAATCTCCTATGTCAAATAAACACCTAGCACCAAGTGGACGCTTCACAGCTGTTTATATTGTCTGACTCAATCCTGCCCATGCAGAAGTCAATTTCCCTATCTGGTTTCTCCATAGTACACTTCCAAACCAGGTTAAAAATCATAGATGTGATTGTATGTGTTTATCTGAAGTTAGTCTATCTGGACATTGGGCATGCTTAGTGCAGCTGACTATAAATGCCTATAAATATGGTCCAATTCTTCTGTGCATTAATAGACATTGGCTTTCGTTGTGTGGTTAGACGCTTGCTCTATCCCCATAGATGGTGTTGAAGACAGCATGGAGTAGTTTGAAGTTGGTATGAGTGTAACACAGAGGGCAGTGATTGTCAGTAAAAGGTCTCTCTCTCTCTCTCTCTCTCTCTCTCTCTCTCTCTCTCTCTCTCTCTCTCTCCCTTTCTCCCCACATATTGTTTTGATGATGACCACTGAAAGTCACTGAGTATATTTTTATCAAACGACTGGTGTGATGGTAGTTTTTATTTGCTTCATTGTTCACGTAGATCATGACCTTAAAGTAGAAGGGTTTTGTGATTAATGTGACAAAAAAACCACACTGATCTGGGTCATCTTAAATTTTCCCACTCAGTATAGTAATTTGAAAAAAGAGGGCAAAGAGTACTAGCATCATGGTCGTAACCGTTTCCACATTTTTAACTGCTTTGCTGGGATTATTCAGCTTAGTTCAAAATTAGCTATATACAAGAAATTTTAAATAGTAGATCATTTGCTATTGTTGTGATAAAAGCAATATATATGTATTTTATACATATGTATTATATATGTATATATATATATATATGTCTTTACCAAAACCATAGCAAATAATACACACACACACACACACACACACACACACAACAACAACAACAAAAATATATGCTGATATTCAAGTAATGTGATTTTCTACCATGAAATTCAGTTACTAAACTAGAGAACTTGAAGCATGGAGGGGTTGTCAGTGACCCCCAAGCAATCAGGTTCACGGTTCAACCATTGTGTGACTCTGGAGTTTAACCTCATTGAGGACGTTGGTCACTACTTACACTGGTTTTTCATTATCTGTGTTTTAACAGCTGGAGTTCAGTCTGAATGGGGTAGTTTAAATTTACAAGGTATCAGCCGTATTAGCATGTGGACTATATTTTTCACTTCAGTGTGATATGGACAACTTTTTTCATTGTGTTCTCTCACCCTTGAAAATAAGCAGAACATCTAGCATAGTAATATGAGCAGACAGATAGATATACATAGAGAACTCAAAAATATGTCTAAATATAAATGGTAGTTGTTTGCAGAATTTCTCTTTTTTTAAACTCACAGCAGGCCCTTAGAACCCAGCTCGCCTAAAAGATGTTTGATTTCAAGAACGGTAATTCACTGTGTGTCAGATAGTAAGTGTAATGTCAATTAAATAAAATGGTTTCAACTAAAAATTAGTTTCTTAAACTAATATCATCATGGTTTGTGTGTGTGTGTGTGTGTGTGTGTGTGTGTATGTATGTATGTGTGTGTGTGTGTGTGTGTGTGTGTGTGACACTTGGACATTCTCAAAGAAATGTGGGGGGAAAGCTGAAATGTGTGAATACAGGAGGAATCTGCCAATCACTTGGAGCTTTTGCTAATTTCGGGGGGGGGGGGAGGGTAAGGCAGTGGAAGAGCTGAAGCTCCTTCCATACCTGCAATGTTCATTCAGAACTTCCAATCGCCAAAGTTGCACCTTAGCTCTTTGCGTGAGAGGGCGCTAACAACGGGCACATTTGTAGCATGGGTTACTCTATTTGTTTTCTCTCTTCTCGCATGAAATTCAAACACTAACAAATACTTGAAATATTTCCCAAACATAAAGAAGCAAGTGGGGGAAAGAAGGAGAACTGTGAATAAATGTTTAGACGTTAAAGCTCATAGTTTTGCCTTTCGATCCCATTCTTTTATTTTTTTTTTCCCTCTACTGATAAGTTTTGATGTTTGTATAGCACTTTCTTGTAGAAAGAACTTTTGCGAATAAATTTTTTTATTCCTTCCCCAAAGTAAGCACATAAAAGTCAGAAGGCGCTCCTGGTAAGTAGCACCTTTTCCACAGGACTCGAATGGGCGTCCCCATTCGCTGGGGGGCTTTGCAATACTCAGGAGGGTTTTCTATTTCGTATCCATAGTCATTTTGGTTTTCCTCATTTCTGTCATTGCAAACAAGAGGGTGTGTGTGTGGTTGTTGAGTATCTTTTACGAGGTTCTCAGGGCAAAATTGCAGTAGGAACAAATATTAAGGTTTTTTTCAATTAGGAAAATATTTCTTATTATTTGTTAGATGTGTGTTCAAATGTTTATATTTCATTCAATATTTGGGGAAGGGCTTGGAAACTTCCACTAAAATGCCACTAAAGGCATTGTGGTATAGGTGTTGTTAGCATTCTGACTCACTGTGAAATCGGATGCCTGCCACTCCTTTCTCTCTTGATCTCACCTTCCTGCCCCTGCTCTGTTCTCTTCCCTTCCCCCCTTCTCCATGTGCTCAAGGCCAGCCTTTCTCTTTCTCTGCCTTTCTCTCTCTCTCTCTCTCTCTCTCTCTCTCTCTCTCTCTCTCTCTCTCTCTCTCTCTCTCTCTCCCCCTCCCTCCCTCCCTCTACTACCCTCTTAACTCCCCTCCTCATGCCCTGAGTAAACTCTAGTCTATACTATACCATCCTGTGGCTGGTTCCTCAGGGGGAAGGGATGCTTCTGCATGGACCCGCCGAGGCACCTCCTACCCCCTTACCTGACTACACCTGCATAGAACACACCTCCCCTCTCTTTATCTTTTCATAAACACATCAGGCATAACATATCTAAGTAAAACTTTCTGATTTCACACAAACATTCACTTTAATCTATATTTGAAGTCAAAATGATCTTTCTTTTTGGTTCTCCCTTAGTTATTTCCTAGAGCACTCATTTGCCCTCCTCCTCGCTTTAGCATCAATAGACACTTTACAGCATCTTTAAATATCTATGGTCCAAATAGTCCATGAACATTGATTCAGGAAGCAGCAGGAATGTTGTTCCTCCCCAGGTGTGTTAAGGAATAGTAGCTATCTAAACACACCAGGGCAAAATTGTTATTGGCATGATGAGTATACATAATATCTCAGTGAGCCTAACATAAATACTGACCTCATAAGTCTGCTCTGGATATGAACAAAGTATTCTTTGTGTGTGTGTGTGTGTGTGTGTGTGTGTGTGTGTGTGTGTGTTATAAAATGTATTAATCTTACCTGATTCTAACTAAGTAAGCTGTGAAAAACCAAGTTATACTCAACATTGGATAACAATAGAGACTATGATTATTGGACTTAAAATGGCACTAAACTCAAGACTATGTACTTGGGGAGGTTGCTTAAACTAATATAGTCATAAAGAGAACTCATTGTCTCAGAGCTTGCACAGAAGACACAGCTGGGCCACATCTGTCCAAAGTTTGACTTTTGCCCCTACTTCAGCTTTACTGATCTCAAATGCTTTTTATCAACATTCTTCCGAGCCCCTAACCTTCCTTGAACACACGCAGAATCTTATAGTCCTTAAAAGGCTTTCCTATCTATTAGTTTATAAGTCTTTTGTAAATTAGCAATTATGGGAGCCTTTGTCCTAGCATGCTCGCAGAAACTATGTACTTCCTGAGCAACTTTTGCAAATACTTGTTAAAGTACAAGTGCCTTCTTGTTCATCATAAGAAATGGCAGAATTTTGGAAAATTCTTAGGTTTTTATGTATTCTTCAGTATGTTCACAGTAATTCTCAGTTCACAATCAGATGCTATAAATTAAATATATACATACACAACAGATTATAAAAATCATTTACAGCAGTAGAATTTGTTAATTTTTGCACCCAACTTTAATATTCTAGTCAATTTATGCCTTTAATTCTAATTATAATCTTTATCTTCATGACAGTTTAGTTGCAAACTAGCATTTCATGAGGACTAAATGAACTGGGAAGCCAAAAGGTTACTAACTTGACAGAGTGAAGAAGGAATAAACTTAGGAATAAAAAAAGGCACACATGGGTAGTATTTGTGGAAATAGCCAGTACAGTCACATTTTAAAAGTTATACTCAGAAGGAAGGGGGCTTATATTAGGAAAAAAGGAGGAAAACAGTATGAAAAGAGAAGGAGAGAGGAAGGGTAAATAACTAAGGATGTTTAAAATAATCATAGACAAGCATTATATTATACTTACTACATGTATATAAAATGCGTGTGTGTGTGTGTGTGTGTGTGTGTGTGTGTGTGTGTGTGTGTCTGTGTGTGTCCATTTTGCCTATGAAGTTTCACCACTTGAGGCTATAACGTTCCTTCCAACCAGCCATAGATTATCCACTAGAAAGCCTAGTGACACACATGAGAAACCATCTTAGGAGTTGTCAGTAAGGAGAGTCCAAAAGACTCCAAAAACATTATTAGGTTCCTGCTATTACCCCGAGTTGCCTTCAGGAAGTGGCCTCTCCTGTTGAAGGCGGCATGCATTTTGGAAAGAGGACCTAGGAATTGAGCGGAATCTGCCCTGAAAACCTCCTCCTGAGGACTACCTTCATGATGCTGGAAGGAGCTATGCAAGTTGACAAAGGAGGAATGTAATCAATCGTCCTACCCAGCTGTGATGCTTACAAACCACAATAGTGACCAGGATGATAAGATAGCCCTTATGGTGCACCAGTGGCATTTACATGTTGGTAGTAACCAACCACTGTCTAATTAGATGTAAGCCCTTCTAAACAGAAAGAGAGTCATGCCTGGTACTGTAAACCTAGCCAGCTACCCAAGGCTGGTGAGATCACAGATCTTAGAGATATTTACTGTGGCCATTTTTCTAAGCAAGTAGAATTCTTAACGGTAGTCTAAATACTGGCGAGTCTAGCTCTTGCCCCTCATCAAACTAGCTTCTCTTGGAAGCAGAAGGAAGAACAGCATTACCAAGAGATACAACCTGTGAAATATAGAAAGCAGATGTATTAATTCATTTACCACACAATCCTTACATCTAAGTTTCAGAGAACATCACAGAAGAGGGGAGTGCAGAGATTATTCTTACCTAGAGGACCAGGCTTTGAGAGTATCTTTAAGATGTGACAGGGAAGATGAATACACAAAGTCTCAACAATATGGCTGCCTAAACAAGACCCAAACAATAAGAACACCAGCTGACACTGACAATGTGGTTGGGGGAAATCTCACAGGATCCCACCTCTGCGTGAGGAGTTACATAGAATTAACAAGTGCTGAGAAAGAGTGAATTTGCTTTCCCAAAGGAAGAATCCTATAAATGGTTATCCAGTACCAGCAATCAACCCCCAAACTATGCACAAACAAGCAACATTAACCGATTCATTAGTTACCTTTACATATTTAGTTGTATGTCTATGTGTAAAACAATAATTAAAGAAAGGTCCATGAATTCGCAAGGAAAATCAGAGAGATTAGTGAGATTGAGAAAGGGAAATGATGTAATTATGTTTTAATTAAATAAAGATAAATTTAAAAATCACAATTAAGCATCTAATTTTGAGATTAAGAAAACAAATGCATTTTTTATTACTTGAAATACCAGCACAGTTTTCTTTCCATTATATTATCCATCTGACTCTGATTTATTCATCTTATCATCTGTGTTTGATTTTGGAAAATAACTAACTAATGGGATAAAAAAAAATCCATCATTTATGGCTAACCAATCTATAAAGATTTCTGATCTGCAGTTTGAGTTGAAACAAAAAGACTATTGCATAGTAAGCCTCATAGGTAGATTATCTGGGTTCTCTTTACATAAACAAATCACTGAATATCCAAGCAGGTCTCTATGTGGGCAACAGGGGAAGAAAACAAAACTTTTATTATAACTGGTCTCATGGTCCAACTATCATCATTTCACTTACTGAGCGAAATATCACATTCACAATTATAATGGGCTATTTTTAAACAGTTTTCATAATTATCATATACATAATTTTGTAGAAATTATAGTACAATTGCAACTTTTCCAATATAAGGTATTTAATTTCTCTATTCATTATATAAGATAGCTGACAAGGCAGTTCTGAATAACTGAGTTATAGCATGTCTGTTTCTTCTTAAACATATGATATACAATGGCATTAACATATGTGTAATATATGAATTACATATGCATAGCTCTGTATAAGATTAAATTATTTCTAGATGTTAATTTCTAACATAATATAGGAGGATTCTATAGGCAGCTATGAATGGATACATATACATTCAAAAGTTTAACTGCTGGTTTGATGAAACGATTCAGACTTGTAAACACGGGAAGAAAGTCCTAATCTTGTCTCCAACTGAGCTGCAAGGTCTGGGTATTGTCTTCTGCCCACTCCCTCAATTTGACTGCTCTACTGTTACTCTGACCATGCAGAATGAAGGGGAAAAAAATCATAATTCCTCTTTTAGGACAAAGATGCTTTTTATAAAATAATGAATATCTGCTTCTCATGAGGTCATACCCCTTTTTAGTATGCAGACAGTCTTCCAAACAACCCCAGTTCTGCCCTCCCTGCTCCCCCCCCCCTTTTCTTGGGCACATTTGAAAACTCCTCAAGGCTGAGTGCTACTTCTGCACTGAGTCATACCCAGTCACAAAGGATCACAGTCCTGTGTGGGGAAGAAAGGGACTGCTGGTAAAAGGAAAAATAAATCCGCCATCTGTGCAGTAGGACAGGACAGCTGCATGGCAGAGTGCGCTTTCTGTAGCAGTCGACTCGTCATTCAGTCTGGCTGAAACCGCAGCGCTTTTGGACATAAGAGTGTCAACAAAGAAAACCAGAAAAAACAGGGCTAATGGACAAAGATGTTCATGATGCTCAGAGGAGCCTTGATAAACGGCCTCCCGGCTTTCGCTGAAGCAAAGAATACAGACCAAGAAGTGTGCCTGTAGTGAGCTACCTCATTTTCGCATAGCATGTTATTCCGAAATCATTCTCTGATCCTCAAGAAATTAAATAATGTTCTCTAATATTAGGATTTGTACATTCCAGTCAAAATCTGTACATGAAACACTAATCTCTGCTACAAGGCCCGCGGCTGAATCTGAGCCTGACTCTCCAACCTTTCTCTGTGTCCCCAGTTCCTCATTTTTACCAAACTATATAAAAGTTATTTTAGTATGGAAACAGAATAATAACCTCCTCAACATATTTCACTTTAAAGATTTATGTCTCTCTCTATATATTTACTAATCTCTGTATAGTTATTTCTCTTGCCACATATACACATTTATATCATATATATTATATATATATATATATGAGATATGAAAGAGATCATTTTATGTAATAGAATTACATAAACCTTTGCATTGTGTCTTCCAGTAGAAGCATCTGATAAGTGGGTAAAGATCCAGCAATGCAGAGTAAACATCTCATCAAATGACCACTCCATGATAGCTCAGCTTTTCAAATCAAAGAGTGCTCCACTCTGTGTACAACGCTGTGCTGTGAGGCAGACGGTCATTTAACCATTTCTTCAGAGCACATCACAAACACTAAGTGCTTTCCTATATTTTCCTCCTTTTCCCCACTTTGGTTGTGATAAGACAGCACTATGTAGACCTAGATGGTATCAAACTACTCATGGAGATCCACCTGCCTCAGCTTCTTAAGTGCTGGAAGCAAAAGGTATGTGCCACTATGCTCAGCTTATTTTCTTTTACTCTTGATAACACATATTAAATATAACAATTTAAATGTACAATGATCATATAAAGAACATCAGAGACCAAAAATGAACTCTTCAGTAACCAAATCAAAATGGTCCAATGAAGGACTCCATGTAAATATTTCTTATAATAAAGTCTTATATATGGAGGGGGGTGATTGGGGAATAGTTGGGGGGGAGAGGACTTATGGGACGTATGGTGGGGGGGACTGGGAAAGGGAAAAGCCTTTGGAATGTAAACAAAGAATATAGAAAATAAAAATTTAAAAAAAATAAAGTCTTATATAAATAAAACTGTCATGTGAACATTTGAAGTATTTCTGGCCCTGAAGTTAGGGTGGTTTGGCTTGAAAGGAGGGGGAATATTAGTAATATTATAAGACGATTTAATGAGGAAATAAAAACACCAGTGTGCTAAGATCCAATATTGGGAAATACTTTCTCACTTCTTAACATTTTATTTAATGTAATACTATTACAATAAGATAGATAATTTTATCCTGAGTTTACAAGTAAAGTTTCATTGTTTCAGATCTCTTTACAAACATATCCAAACTCACATGGACTAAGAGAAAGCTTATTCACAAGTACCTTAACCACACATACCAGGATATCAATTAGTATCTAGGATATCAATCCTAGAAGAATAAATAAGTCATTTCAGTATAAACAGAAATGAAAGATTGAGGAGAACAGCCACAATAAATACTGCTTGTCTCAACAAACACATATCACAAGATTAATGAGCAGTGGGTCATGAAGACTGAGGAGCCAGGCTGGAAGGGGCACTGGCTATGTGAGATAAGGCACTTGGATTTCTTCCACCGTGGTCCGACAGAAACTCATAAATGTGTGAAGAGAGACATAATGATTAGGAAGATGAATTTGACATCAGAAATAATGCAGGGGAAAAGTCTATCATGCTGATGGGACAGTTGAAATAAGAACAATTCAGATGTGAAAAAGAAGATAAATGGGTTGGAGAAATAGTAGAAGACAGTCAGATTCAATGTTTGACAGAGCGAGGTTACAGATGAGATTACAGACAGAAGCAGAAAGGAAAGAGGCAGGGTCGCGAGTAGAGAGGAATGGAAGCACGGGTTTTTAAGGAAATCACACATTGAATATATGATTGACAGTTTGGGTCCTTTTAAAGCAACAGCAGAAAAAGAATTATTTTATAACACGAGACATGTTGGGAGTAACAAGGGTGGCACACATCCTTAATCCCAGCACTCGGGCGCTGAGGCAGGCAGATCTCACGAGTTCAAGGCCAGTCTGGTCTACAGAGATAGTTCCCAGATAGCCAAGGCTACGCTGAGAAAACCTGTCTCCAAAAAACCAAAAAAGAAAAAAAAGGAAAAAAAATTAGATTTGTAAAGGATGATCGAAGTAGGAGATGTTGCAGGAGAAAGCAAGATATTACAAATAGAGAAAAGATGGTGGTGACAATAGCTGATATTTGAGCATTTATTTTCCAAGTACTAGTTTCTAGGTACTTCATTTACCTTCATTCAGTTTTACAACTCTATATATCACACAGTTACAATTTCTGTTCAATCCAGGAGGACATGGAGCCACAAACAGAAAAACTCGACCTGAATTATATGACCAGTTGGAGACCATTGTATCTCTTTTAGAATTCTGCCATAAATGGGAAATGGATACAGATAAATATAGAGTTATATGTACAAAAATAGTCCTTTGTGAGATAAAAATTAGCTATCTGTACTTAGTAAATACACAAATAGATAGACAGATAGACAGATGACAAATATTAAAGATTGAAAATATGTTGTACAATTTTGTGCAGATGAGACCTCAAATTAATCTCTGTTCTTTGAGTTCTTTGTAAAGGATGGTTGAAAGAGTTCACTGTTTGCAGGTTACATTTGAGTATAGAGTACACTATAGCTTACAAGCAGACCAAAGCTGAAAATGGTTTTCATTATTACTTTTAGATAAGTGCTGCTGAAGTCATATGAAATTTTCTGATGCTTTAATATATTATTTCATAGAGCTCATATTATTCTTATTGTTTGAAGTAAAAACTACTATGTTCTGTTTCGGTTTTATTTTATTATTTACTTACATGCTGGCTACTTTTATACCAAGTTGGCACAAGCTAGTCATTTGGGAAAAGGGACCTCAATCCAGAAAATGACTGGTCTTATTGGCAAGCCAGCAGAGAATCTTCTTGATTGATGCTTGGGGTGGGAGGGGCCAGATCACTGTCTGGTGCCACCCCAGGTCATCTTGGGTACTATGAGAAAACAGGCTAAAAATGAGAAAACATGCTAAAAATACACTGATTTAGTCTCCATGGTGGACTGTGATGTGGAAGTGTAAAGTGAAATAAACCCGTTTCTTCCCAAGCTGCTTTTGATCATGGGGTTTTACCACAAACGAAACCCTAACAAAATTATTTATTAATGTAACTGGAGGCATGACTACCACAGAACATGTGTGGGAGTTAAAGGACAACGCGTGAAAGCCAGTCCTCGCCTTCTAACTTGTGTGTTTCCAGCTTTAAACTGTTAGTTCCTCGGGTTTGATGACCAGTGTTTTTATTCACTGAGTTATCTCACTAGCCCTGGTTTCACCTTTATTTTTAAATCGGGTCCATTCTCATCCACTTTTAGTCTCTAATACGATGGCATTTGATGTGGAGAGCTGCTTCAGCCTCAGGACTCACTGATATTATGTGGACTTCTCTAGAGTATCCACAAGACTTGATTTTGACTAGAAATGGGGTGAATAACTTCCCGTTCATCACCTCACTAACACTAAGCTCCTTTCCTTTTGTCCTTTGACACACTCCCCAAAATTCTTATTATTACAGGAACACTTTATTCACCTAAAGAAATCAGAGTTTTAAGAAAATACCAATAGTATTTGTTTCTGTACTTGTCTCTGTTTGTGGGTTTTGGTATTTTGTTTTGTTTCATTTTGTATCTTTAGTCCTTCTGGATTGGTGTAAGTTGCTACACAAGGGTCAAGCCTCAGTCTATGCCTGTGTTAGATTCATCCATGCCCACATACTCTTTCATATCTAGATTAGCAAGTGTCTCGAAAACACTGCCATCTTTCCTCTCAGCTCTTGGCTGGTGTTCCTGGAAGAGCCCTATCATTGCTACACCATCTAATCTTCCTGTGAGGAGCCCACTGATTCACTGCATAGTACTAGCTAAGGTTTGGGTTTATATCATAACTAATGAAATGTCCATGAACTTGCCAACACATGGTAGCATTGGTCTCCATAGTATCTTAGACTCATGCATGCTTTCTCTTTTGATAAAATTGTTTCACTCATTTCAATAAGATTAGCAAGGCACTGATTATAGAGTAGGTTATTTTTTGTTATCATTCTAGATGGAATTGAGGCCAGAAATGATAAAGCAAATTATACAAGATTGGACTGACATGAACAATGATTAACTGCACTAGGAAATTGAATATAGAAATGATCAAGGGCTGAGGAAAAACTCTGTGAAAATCTTATTGATGAAGGGAAGGGTAAGACTGAAGAACGGAGCTGCTAGACGAGCAAAGATTCGCTTGGTGTCCCATGGTGACATGCTCACAGAGTGACAGTTTGCTACTGGAGGCCATGCACGAGAGAGAAGCCTGCTCCTCTCTAGTAACTGGTAGCCTTCAGGGCTGTGTGCTTCTGAGCACACACACCCCCCGACACACACACACAAACACACAGAGGCACTCACACGTGTGCGTGTGTGGGGTGTGTGTGTGTGTGTGTGTGTGTGTGTGTGTGTGCATGTGAGTATGTGTGTATCAAAACGTGGGTAAAGTGTGAGAAACAGGAACTGGGAATGAGCAAATGCAAAGAACCCCAGGGCTTTCCACAGTGCCCTTATCAGAGTGGTCAGCTCTGAATTAACATGGGAGAAGGCTACGTCACGGGCATCCACTCCACACTGAATGAGACCACAAGGGCTAAGCTAAGCTTAAGAGGTGTTTTCTCCAGAAGTGTGGTACAGGTATGTCCTTCTCCAGGCATGAGAGGAGCTTCTCCTCTCTAGAATGTTGTCTCAGTGCCATAAACTGACTTGTTATTCAATGTGAAGAAAACTGATTAGGGACTAGTCTTCAGTGTTTGTCACATAGTAATGATGTCCTGTCACATTTGTCATACTCTATGCAGCCAAGGCGAGTTACATGTTGTGCTCATTAGAACGGAGTGAATGGCATAACAAGTCCTGGGGGACGGTGTTCGAGTTAATCTTCCCTCCAGGTACATTCTAGATGAGTAAATTAAAGGAAACGACACGGAGGTCCCTTGAGGGGTGAATGGATAACTAAACTGTGGTAGGTCTAGAATGTGATGCATCCGTTAGCATTAAAAGAACTGACTTTTGATATGTATAATCATTTCCATACATCAAAGGAGTTTATTCTGCATGAAAGAAACTGGTGTCCAAATTCATCTTCCACATGATTCTAATAAATATCAACCTCAAAAATCACAAAACTGTTGCTTCAATTACTCAGTGGTGGCCAGTGCCTGAGGGAGGTTTAAATTTTAAGACTATAATCACATCAGTAGTGGTGGTTACCTGTACCTATGAAAGGATGGAATTTAAAGTAAAAAAGACATGAGGTTAGATATAAATTAAGTAACAATAATGATAACAATGTGTAAGTTTGAAAGAAGAACAATATTTATATACTCTTCTACTCTTGTAAGCAACAAGCACAAGGAGGTCCCATCTCAAGACACCCACATTCAAGTGAATATATTTAAATTATTTTGCTAATTTTTCTGAAGACAACAGTTACTGTATTGGGCCCTCACTGACTATAATGAGCTTGCACCTTTAGCTCATTCTGTAAGACAAACTCACGCTTTCAAATTATCTTGAAACATTCTCCATCTGTTTATTAACTTCTTGCTATTGCTATATTTCTAATGCTGTTTAGACTTTTCTAGACTTTAACATGTTAATGCTTATACCTCTTTATAACTAAATCCTCATTTTGAAACATTTGTTATGAATTGTCAAAGATAGAAGGTTTATTAAATTATCCACATAACCCAAAGCATATTGATCATTTCCTTTCCTTTTTACAAGATGGTTTTCATCTTTCTCTAACTGATTTACGTTATCTCTCCTATCAAAGTCTAGACTTGGTGTACAAAAGAAAGTTTGGTCTTTGTTTTGCTTTGCTTTGCTGTCTGAGCCATTTAACCGATGAGGGCAGTGAAGCGTGCTGAGTATAGTGATGGGTAGGTATAGGTGCTACTGGTGGGGAACTAGAGGATATCACTGGCACATGAGACTGTTAAGACCTCAGACCAGTAGTTCAGGCAGCAGCTGGATAGTAAAGTCAGGAAATCAAGTAAGACAAGACGTACTCAGCAGTGATGCAGTCATCCTGTGAGAGATTAGCACACGCCAACAACAATATGTTCAAGAATACAAAGGACGGAGAATAGGTGTGCCCTTGTTCCCAGTGCATAGTGAAGTGGAAGCAGAGACAGGCCTAAGAAAATAGATAAAACTAGAAGTGGGACTAAGGAATGAGGAAAAAAGCCAATACTGGGAGAGAGGCGGCACATTGGAGACACTTTTCTCAAGCATGTGAGCATGTACACACACACACACACATACACACATACACACACATTTCAGCTAAGTAATGTTTTCCTTGTCTAGACTGCTTATCTAGAGATGCTGCAAAAGAAGTCATAGTGCCTTACTGTAGAAGTTATACAAAGTAAAGTTATAAGTAGTGACATGGAAGAGGGAAAAGTCACAGAGCAACGAGTTGGGGTGATAACCATAAATGCATATTTATGCATGTATTTATATAAGTGTGGATTTCTTATAGTTTAATAAATGACAGTTCAAAATGCAAGACAATAAAGATAAATTGATCATACCTGCACTTAATTTTAAAGAGCCAATCCTCGATTGTATTCAGAACATTTTTTACAAATTTAGATCAATTCAACAACTTGCAGAAATTCTAGAATACAATAGATTCTGAGTCACTAGATTTAACAAAATAATGAGCTTGGCATATTTGCTTAGCATGCTTTTAATGAAGTACTTTCATAATTACTGCCAGGGTTATGTTCAGACATGAAGACGTAAAGATAGAAGTCCCAGTCTCTTCCCTAGTGAAACGCTGACGTTTATAAAAATAACACTTAGCAAATAGGGTTTTCCTCAAATAAAACTAAAGCCTAAAGGGGGAAAAGTCCTTAACATCAACTAATACAAGTCAGGACACATACGGTAGAGGCTATGACATTTGATAGGGGTCTTTTTTTAAAATTAGATATATTCTTTATTTACATTTCAAATGTTGTGCCCTTTCCTGGTTCTCCCCTCCCCCAAAAATCCCATAAGCCATTTCCCCTTCCCCAGTCAACCCTCCCCTGCTTCCCTGTCCTATGCCTCTACACTACAGCACCAAGTCTTTCCAGGACCAAGGGTCTCTCCTCCTTTTGGTGTCTAAGACCATCCTCTGCTGCCTATGCATCTGGAGCCATGTGTAACTCCATGTGTACTCTTTGGTTGATGGGTTTGTCCCTGGGAGCTCTGGGAGTACGGGTGCTCTAAGCAGAGAGTAAGGGTTTGTGATATCTACATAAAAGGAATAACAAGTGGAAAAAACATGGGACAGTGGAGAAAACAATGTCTTTGAAATGTAGTGCACAACCTGGGCCTCTCTTTTAAGGTAAAGGGAGACATAAAGGTTCATCTCCTTTCCTGTCCAAAAAAAAAATCTTTTTAAAATGATTATACTCTCCTTATTATTAAAGTGTTACCTGACAGTGTCCTTTAGGAATTATTATATGTACTATAATTACAGGATATATGTTCTGATTTTCCATAGAGACCAAAAAACGGGGATAAAATGTGGGAGTCAAAAATAGATAATAAAGTCTAAGTATAAGTAAGCATTTCAAGGAAAGCATAAATTGTAGAACACACACCAGGTTAAAATCCTATTACCATCAATGTCAAAAGAAAAGGCAAAGTGCTTGGGATTATTTTTAACATAGAGAGATATGGTCCAAAAAGGTAAAAGTGGAAAGCTTTCAGAGAAAGATTATAAATACTGTGCACAGTAGCAGAGATATAATAAAAGCAAATGTGTTAAGTAAACCTTTTCCACAGAGTGATGTCTGTGTGTATATGCATTATGTATGTATGCATGCATGCATGTGTATATGCATTCACAGCTGCACAGCACATGGGTGTGGATGCAGTAAGCACTGCATGAACAAACTAGAAAAGGCTGATCGGAAGGAAGCAGTGAGAATAGAAACAAGCTCTCAGGTCAAGTAGAGACTGAGCAAAAATTTCTCTTTCTATTTTGGAACAGAAAACATTAAAATAGTTTTGGGAGGAAAGGAGAAAAAATGGAGCTTGAAATGTTAAGTGGGGTTTGTGAAGGAAAGGAAGAGCAGAGGAACGTATATGGATAGGGATTACTAAAACTAAAACTCAATGATCTCGGAAAAATCCATATGGACACCCACTACTTCAGCAGCTTTCTAACACACACACACACACACACACACACACACACACACACACGTAAACGTAAATTATTGAGTTACTCTATACGGGCAAACAATTTCTCTCCTGGTCCCATAGGATCTGAAACAAATAGCTCAGTGTCATGTATAGATTATTTCTTTTCCAGTTATTGTTTATTGGAGTCTGAGATACACACAAACAGTCTAGGTTCTTGCCGTTGTTGATGATGAGCCTCCAAGACTTGACAGTAAGATTACTGCTGCTGAATATACAACAGACGTGAGGTAAAGGACATGAGGACATCAAGTGGGTAAAGACTAGAAGACACGTGTCTACTGCCTAGTTTTCAGGGTATTAGAAGATGCAGTGCACGCTATTAGAGCAAGAAAATAATCAATAATTATAACCATGTGTCAATCATTAATTGTACAGCTCATGACTGGCCTGACAAAATATACTCACTGGTACAGGATGAATACTATGGAAGTAGCCAATCATTTTTGGATGGGATTTGAAATTTTCACCAAAAGACAGAATCCATATCTGCTACTATTACCTGGACCAAGGAGCTGTGGCTGACCAGGTCACAAGCCCTAGGGAAGAACTATTATTCTGCAAACTGTGACTAGTATGATACTGTGCCCTAGGTATTTTATACCCACAGATTAATGCAGCTCTCAAGCCACATCAGATTTATTTCCTGCCATAGATGTCATGTGCTTAGAGTCTCACAACTCGTCACCTCACAGAGAACAAGACAATAAATGAGACGTCTAAATCACTCACTCGGCCCCTAAAGGCTCAAGGATGATCATTGTGGGAGAGTGTATTAAAGATGGTAAGGACCAGAGCTACTGGATGAAAACACTGTTCCACTAAGCAGTGTTCTCCAGATGTGACAAGGCCACTGTGCCCATAAACTCCCAGAAGCTACGACTGTAGGCATTAAGACCTGTACTAGATAAAGCCAGACAAAATCTTAACAAGGATAAGGAGGAGTCCACAAATTCCACCCCTGGCTGAGGAGGTATTGGCTGCTGGTGGCATCTAGGGGTAAAGAGAGTCACTTTTCTTTAGGAATGTGGCCCCGGAAAAGCTACCCATGTTCCAGCACATTGCCCGACATCCCACTCATACTGGCAGCACTACAAAGACTCAGTGTTTTTGTTTTGTTTGGTTGAATATAGGAAGTTTGGTGGGAGAAATAATGGGAAGGTGACAGAGAGAATTGGAGGGAACAGGGTAATGGGTAGATAAGATGGAAACAAACAGAAAAAAGAAACAAGCTGTGTCAGGAATATAAATTTAGATGTGCCAAACAGAAGAGAGCTTAAACCTTTTCGGTTATGTACATTTGAGTATGTGTGTGTGTGTGTGTGTGCGTGTGCGTGTGTGTGTGTGTGTGTGTGTGTGTGTGTGTGTCTGTGTGTGTGTGTGTGTGTGTGTGTGTGTGTATGTGTTCTAGTGTATGCATGTGGTTATTAGATGACAATCTGCGGGGGTCGGTGTCTACTTTCGCTGTGTGAGTATAAGGGATTTATGTCAAGTAGTACTGTCGGGAAGCATTTTCCCCCAATCTATTTTTAGTATAAGCCTCGCTTGAATTTTATCTGTTTTAAAAGGCAAATGGAATGGCTTGTGATAGGAAGTGAGCCTCACAGAGGACTTTCTGTATACTGCACACAACACTGGATACTCCGCATTTCCTGTCCCATAAACTGCCTCCCCCAACAATGTCATTTGGCAAATGTCCAACAGCCCTTAAACTGAGGTCTTCAAAGGTCACTTAAAAATCCTAAACCTAGGCTGGGCGTTGGTGGTGCACGCCTTTAATCCCAGCACTTGGGAGGCAGAGTCAGGCGGATTTCTGAGTTCAAGGCCAGCCTGGTCTACAGAGTGAGTTCCAGGACAGCCAGGGCTACACAGAGAAACCCTGTCTCGAAAAACAAAAACAAAAACAAAAACAAAAAAAAAAAATCCTAAACCTTCACATTGGAAAAAAGTGCCCATCTTTCTCAGTCACGAAATATTAAAGCCACGATGTGATATCCCTAGAAAACCATCAGAATAAAGAGACAATAGCAAGCTTGTGGTATGCGAAGTGAATAGAAGACATAATTACTGTGTGACTGTGCAGTTGACTGGCAATTGGCTGTGAGTGCACAATGACTGAGAGTCATCTACTGGTATTTGCTGAAGCCCAGCACAGGCATCTTCTATGAACCGGCAACTGTATTCCTAGAATATCAGCAAAAGCATATCCATGTCTGCAAAACACACATGCAAGAATGCTCAGAGCAGCAAACAGAGATCAGGACTGTGAAGGATCTCAGGGTCAGGAAAAGAAGGAAGGGCGAATGAGTTGAGGTACATTCAATACAAGACGCTGCCCAGCAGTAGTATGTGACCTGCGGTTATACAGCGTGAAAAGATTGGCATGTTTTGAGCAAAACAAGCGGACCTCAAGAGTGGATTCATAGGCATGCGATATGATCCATTCATCTGCACTGTTAAAGTAGAAAACCACTCATGGTGACTTAGGACAGTGCCTGCCTGCTGGAAAAGTGCAACGAACCCGTATAATCAGGCAAGTGTCTGTCGGGAAGGACAGTGCCGGAGAGGGATTTAAACTTGTGAGGCACTGGGTATGTCTGTCTTGGTCTGATGCTGCTTAACAGATGTGTTCAAATTCTGAGACCTCTTCATATACTTTAAAAAGAATGTGTCTTTTTATTCATGCATTTAACAATTTAATTAACAGTGAACTTAAAGAATGTTTATGATATTTTTATATTAAAATGCATATTCTAAATTCTAAAAAGTAAAATAATTAGGTGTTTGTTTTGTTACTACCAATGCTTTCCAAGAGTAAGACAAAATCTATATAACAAAATATATTAAGAAGTTTTATATTTTGTTACCTTTTTATATTTTTATATATACTTCTGCCAAGTTTTCCAAACTTAAACCAAATTAAATTTGCCAAAGCTAACCAAAACTTTATATATTAAAACAACAACAAAAGTTTCTTAATTTGAACGTATCAAGAATACCACACTAAAGACTAGCAGTCTCAATTAACCTGGACCCCTGAGATCTCTCAGACACTGAGTCACCAAACAGGCAGTATACACCAGCTGGTATGAGACCCCCTAACACATATACAGCAGAGGACTTCCCGCTCTGGTCTCGGGGAGAGAAGATGCTCCTAAACCTATAGAAACTTGAGGTCCCAGGGAGTGGGAAGGCCTAGTGTGGTAGGGGTGGGGAGTGGGGACAGCTTCTTGAAGATGGGTGTTGGGAGGAGGAGCTATGAGATGAGGAACAGAGGGTGTATGTGGATGGGGATAATGGCTGGACTGTAAAAGAAGATTTAATAATAATAATAATAATAATAATAATAATAAATATTGCCCAAAAAATACAAATTAAAAAAAAAAGAATTACACATTGTTATCAAAGTACAAAAGAAGTCACCATTCACTCATTCATTCCAAAGTTAGCTAGATAACAAAGTATTTAAGTGTTTTAAAATGTATTGTCCTTCTAGTGCTTAAGTCACAAATGTCAGTGTCACTCAGAGGCAGGTGGAGATGGAAACGGGTAAGTCTTCGTTGTGGCAGTCGTGGAGACCTCGGACTATGGTGGCTTTGTGAAGCTCAGGCCTCTGTGTGGAGAGTGTGTCGACAAGCCTTGGGTTCCCACTGATCTTTTCATGCGGGTCCAATGGAAATCACAATTTACTATGTGAACCCAAGCGTTCTTTCGAATGTACGCTCCGTAAAAGAAAACAAACAAGGAACGCGGGCTGCGACAAACAGGGCACATCTGTGAGCCGAATTAGGCATATGGCTGCCGGTTTATAAAGTCTGAGGCACAATGCTCGCTGGAGAGCAGCCACGAGCACTCTCTTGGCCTTCCAATGCCCCGCCACAGAAGCCCCACTTTCCCCCTGGTTCACTGTCACCTCAGGATTTCCAGTTTTATAGTTTATGCCTCCCGCGATTATAAAAGGCCCCCATTTACATGACTGGAGTAGAAAATATGTCTTCTTCTCCTCCATGTATGCATGTCTGAGTGTGTGCCCATGAGGTGTTCGGAGTGATAATACTCCAGTCTGATAGAGGAGTGCCCGCCCAGGAGGAGGTGAGCATGGAGCTGGCACTGGCAAACTTTCATGTATTTGTTTATTGACTCTTTCCTTGCATTCATTATTTTGGTTTAAAAATATCTTACAAAAGAACTCACTGTTCCCTGGGTGTTGGGCCTGCCAGTTGTTTAATTAGGTACAGTTCTGGTTCATTGTATGTCTCCTTTGGACCCTCATTCTCCAGTGGCCGACAGGACGCTGTTGAACAGCCCAGGCACCATCCTACTTGTTTTTGAAATCTCAAAACACAGGCTCCAGGCCCAGAGAGGAGGTTTCATACTGGCTGCCTCTCACACACAGAGAATACGCAAAGTGGGGACTGCCTCCCCGGTAACAAGATAATCATTCTCAGGCAAAAACATAGCAGAGGAACCCCTGTTTTCCTTTCCCCTAGAAAGGAAATGTAAGCCTTTTTCCACTGATGAGACTTATAGCCGCTGAAGGTGTCAAGGAGCAACCTCTTTTTTAAAGACATTTTAACACAACTTTGGGGATTGTAAAGACCACAGCAATAACAGGCTCTAAGCGTCAGCCATGGTCTGGTTACTTTTTAATGTAGAATGTCTTGAGATTGTATATACAAGCAGCACATGAACCAAGGTAGTAAGTGACTTACATTCCAATAAAGAAGATGTATAACCTCTCTTAAATAATTACTGTTTACATCTTCCAGTTGTACGCTATAACCAATATACCTTGATATGATGAGATTTGTAATGGCCAACAGGAAGAAAAAGGGTCTTTCCTTTGCAGTACTAATCTAATGGCATTTATGTTTGACAGCCACTGACTTAGTGCAATTTTCTCTTCTATATTTAACATTTGCTTTCTAATCCAACGTATACCACAGTCCACTTCTAAAATATATCACCAAATGATCATTTTCTAAAGAACTGTTATATTTATTTATTTATTTACTTACTTACTTACTTACTTACTTATGTATTTATTGTACATGAGTATACAGTAGTTGTCTTCAGACACACCAGAAGAGGGCATCAAATCAGATTGCAGATGTTTGTGAGCCCCCATGTGGGTGATAGGAATTGAACTCAGGACCTCTGGAAGAACAGACAGTGCTCTTAACCACTGAGCCATCTTTCCAGTCCCAAATGATCACTATTCTTATTGCTCTTAATAGGTATTACGTTTTCTAATCAAGGTTACACATAGACTTACAGATACCTCCTACACTGGAGAGCAAAAATTTCACAGACGAAACTCAAATAAAGTATGAATTTAAAATGATACCCATTTACCTTTCTATCACTTATTTCAAATAAAGATGTAAGAAAGTGTGAACACTATATACACTTACATAAGCCAATCCCATATGCTCTCTATCTAAAATCAACAAAATATTTTCATTTCATAAACACAATCAACATATAATCACTACAGTCTTATATAACAGATATTTCTCTTAAAGAATACCTTAATATCTAAAAATTGTATAAAAATATAATTGTTAAATACAAGTGCATATTTTCATAGAACTATTTTATTCATATAGTTAGTGGCTGCAATAATTTAAAGTTATTTCTAATTACATATCTTTATTTTTAAGCTATTACAAAACTATCTAAACATAGAAAACTAAATAGGTCTAACAGAAATATAGCAAAAGAATTCATTTGAACTCTTGTTTTATGGGTTGAGATACAGATAATAATAAACAAAATAATTTTCTAAGTCAAGATGGGCATATTTCTTTGTAAAATGCAAAGAATATTAAGTTTATGATTATACTAACTTTAGTTGTTTAAAATAAAATACTCGTTTTAGACAAATAATGCTAATGGACAACTTTTGAAAACTTAAAAAGTATCGTAACATTTTATTAATATTGCAGTGGGTTTTAGTGTGAACTGTTAACAGGAAAAGATTAATATATTAAAAAAACATTAGTAAAACATGAGTGAATCAAACATATATAGATAAAAATGCCATACTGCTAGCCTGGATGCTGCATGTTTGCATTCTAGACCTCAGGAGCCTGCAATAAGAGGCTTATAAATGCGAGGCCAACCTGGGCTACATATCAAGACCCTGTATGAAAGCAAATAAACAAGCAAACAACAATATATATATATATATGTATACATACATATATATTTATAATATATATGCTCTTACAATGTTTTAGATATACATTCTTTCAGGCGCCATTAAAATAGAATTTCCAAAGTTAGGAGAAGTGCAAGATAATATCGAAAACATATGAATACTTATGGAAACTATACACAAACCAAAAAGGAAATAATTTACAGTCTCTAAAATTCAGATGCACTCTGGCAAAAATGTCACGAGTACTGTCTCTAACATATTTTCCAATACATCTGTACTGTTCTGGAGGCAGACATACAGTCCTGGTGACTGCAAAGCCAGTAACATACAAACTTACATAGTTGAGCTGCTGTTCTCCGCAGGAGGAGAAACTTATCAAAATCACATGCTGAAATTCCTAAAGTTCATTTTTAATTTTCCTTGGTGCAAAATACATTTGCATGACTAATTTAGTCTGCATATTTAAAAAGTGATATAAATATGCTTTACATAAAGTTACACTGAAAAAAATACTCTATACTTATAAAACATGACAGCAGTCTACATTTAAAAACATATGGCCTTTAGGACAATTGGAATTTCCCATATTTGGGTATACAGATTCTGGAGGTGGCCAATATCCCATAATCTTCATAAAACCTGTAAGGAAAAATGCAACTTCCCATGTAAAAAACAAAGAGCAGAGCTCTGAATAGAGTTCAAAAGACTTTTTTCTCTTCAAGTCCTTCATCATGTGTCTTTTCCCCAGAAACTTTAAAACCATCTGCATTAATCAATCCCTCTCTTTGTCCATCGAAGATGAAAAGAACAGGTGTAAGATGGGAACATGGCCAATGTCAGGCAGGATTTCCGCTCCCAGGTGAGGATTCCCTGGGAAATTCCCTTTCCTTGTGTGTGGTGGATAGATCCTTTGAAATGGCTGAGAATACCAACCTGGATTCTTAGTACATCCTGTTGCAGAGGTGATGGGAAAGTTAGTCCACTGAACAAGTTTTATTACATGACATCCTCATGACATCCTAGAGAAGTGTGCTTCTGTGCTATAATAAAGCCTGCTCACAAAGGAAAGGCTATGACCTCTCTCAGATGAGACCAGCTATCAAAAAGATGAAGACATCAGTCTTAGAAAACCAAATCATAAAGGCTCCAGAATCTGAGTAACACCACCATTTCAGCCTGGCAAATCTCAGCAGAGGAACCAGCCAAGAAGCACCTGGTATCCTACCCCATGAAAACTATGCAATAAATACATGTAGTTTGGCAAGTAACTACAGTTTCAACAATTTGTTATATACAATAAAGCTCGAACTGATAGGAATATGCTAACACCATGCCTGATGCCTGCGAAGTCCAGCAGACATCTTTGTATTCCCCTGGAACTAGAATTACAGATGGTTGTTAATTACAATCTGTAATAGAACCTAGGACCTCCAGAAGAACAGCCACTGATCAGAACCACTAAGCTATCTCTGCAGTCCCGAGTATTCTCAACGTTTATATTTTTTGTACTTCTTGTACTTATATGTTGTGGTAATTAAAAGGTAAAAGTAAAATATACAAGGTAAAAAAAATAGATACAAGTGACCCAAGAGCTGCCTGGTCTAGGTCTTCTGGGCTAGAAGACTGGTGTTTGCATACACACTATGGTGAGACGCCCTCCCTCTCGCACACCTCTAAGTCGCTCCTTTGTCTAGCGCGCCTGGCAATCTTGGGAAGTTTTACACAGTACATATTCTCCGTCATTCTTTACACCTCACTCTTCCTGTTTTCTGCCAACCTTCCTATTCCCTCCTTACTTATCGTTGTGGACTTTCATCCGCTATCACCTTCCAATCTCCGGGGGACCCGGGCTTTACATTTAGCTGTTTTCTCAAATTTTCCCAGGCAAGGAATCATACCTGAAGATTTGGTATGCACATAAACACACTTACATGCTTACACACAAATTTAAATGTGCACAATCAAACACTCAAGGTAGTGAGGAATGAATGATCAAATATACATCCCGCTCGAGCCTCAATCCTGAAAAATAATCCTTAGTTTACACTGAGACGTGTTGATTGAATATTCTCTTGTATTTGTCTCTGGCACAGTTGCTGCTTCTCGACCTTCCTTACATCTAAAATGTCAGCTTTATACTCTGATTTGGGGAAAGAGTTAAGTTCTCTATCTAGTACACTAATAAAAATACTTTCTGTAACTTCTATACCTGCCCAGACCTTTCCCATAACTTTTATAGCCTGGCAAGTCTTACCACCATTAAGCAGACATTAGTTGTCTGTTTATTTTCTCACTATTTCAGCCACATTTGGCTTCCTGTAATCAAAACGGCTCTCCCTGCAGTACTGATTGGTGATGTTTGCCTACCAATTTAATCATGATCTTCGTCTCTCCTATATGAGTATGAATTTATACCAACCTAAATTATGCCACATCTCTTCTCACTCTGTTTCCATGGATATCCATGAAACATTCTGTAAGTGGGAGATGAAATAAAACTGAAGTTGGATAGTAGAGATTCAGGGACTACCATCATCCCCATCCTAGATAATTCAATAGCTAAATCTGTATTGATGAATCCATGTTGGCCAAGACTCAATTTTTCATATGACTCTAAATGAGAATGAGAAGGAAAAAAAGCACCTAAGAAATTCAGACCGAGCATTCGTGATGCCCTCACAGGAATGCGCCGTTTGCATAGTTGAGCGTTTCTATGCTAAAGGCTGCATCTCTCCTCGATCAACAAGAAATACAATTTTTCTAAAGAAAAATTGCTGTATACGGTCTATTGGTGTGCCACGGGTGCTTCTCGGCTATAGCAGCAATGCCAGTAAACACCATGTGATCACTCAGGATGCTTATGACGGGCTGCTCAGATGCCTCTGAGCCCTTCATCTTTTCCTGCTTGAATTAATGCAAATTAAAGACAGGTCAGCAGAGTACTCTGCTCAAAATTCCATCTTCTCGATTCTGACTTCAGAAAACATCCAAGCGCCACCAGAAGCCATCGAGGTCATCCATCAGGCTTGCCCACCATTATTTCTCCATATATAACCAACCAAGTCAAATATGTTCAAACTCATCCCATAATGGCCCTCTGTGAGCCTTTCAATTTAATTAAATTCATTGACTATGGTAACTGTTAACTTTGCATTTTACTCAAATAGTGCTCCAATCTCCCAATGGCACTTTGGGAATAGATCCCTCATGAAGCTACAAATTCCTTTTATGACATGTAAAGTTCTCATATTGGACTATATGACATCAAACATTCAGTGTTATAGATATTAAGCTTAATTAAATATGCTTCTATTTTGTTAATACAACAGATTTTTTTACTGAAATAACTTTTCCACCGTGATTAAAGAAAGGGACAAAAATCTTTAACAAAAACTATTTGGCCTTATCTGGCATCCATGGGAGGAGAGGCCCTTGGTCCTGCGAAGTCTCGCTGACCCATTGTAGGAGAATGCCAGGGTGATGGGGTTGGAGCACCCTCATAGAAACAGGGGGAGGGGATGGGATAGGGAATTTCTGGAGGGGAAACCAGGAAAGGGGAAAACATTTAAAATGCAAATAAATAAAATATCCAATAAAAATAAAGTAAAAAAGAATTTCTACTTTGTATGTGATATGTACAAAAATAGCCTATAATCATGGGGGAAAAACGTATTTGAATACGTTGGAGATTGTTGAAGAGCAGACTTTTTCTCTTGTGACACCACCTAGTTCCTGTAGAGGGTAGCGGTGAGTACCCGTGTGGAAGTCTTATTGAGATATCACCAGCAAAGGCATAAATGTTAACTCAATTGGAAAATGAAGAGAGTATCTAAAACTTGAGGTTGTGCCCTATAATTCCCACACACTGTGCATAAATTGCATTCCAAATCATTTGGTATGTGAATCATATATATGAGCAGACCCTAGCCATTACTGGACAGTGAAAAACATCGACAGCTATAACTTTTAAATTCAGCTATGTGGGCAGTGGTGGCACACGCCTTTAATCCCAGCACTTGGGAGGCAGAGGCAGGCTGATTTCTGAGTTCGAGACCAGCCTGGTGTACAGAGTGCATTCAGGACAACCAGGGCTACAGAGAAACCCTGTCTCAAAAAAACCAAAAACAAAACAAAACAAAACAAAACAAAACAAAAAACAAACAAACAAAAAAAAGTTCAGCTATGCCTGGGATTGACAATTCTGATCATTATAGTCAAGCAGAAAAGAGGAGCAGTGGCGTGATGAATGCCAGAGAGGCTCCTCCTCCAGTGATCGGGATGCATTTTACCCATTTGCTAAGACAGCAAAGAAAGGCAAGTGCTCAATTGAAGGGGCATGGCCGATAGTCTGTGTTCTTCAAGAACAAAAACAACCTTGCATGAGATGGCTTTTCGTCACACAAGCCTGATCCATGGATTTCCATTCCCAGAATACTCATGATGATGGAACGGGTTGAATAAAAGTTAACTGAGTTCGTGGTGTGTGAGATGACAAGCATATATGTACGCGTACTGAAGTCTCTACAGGAAAGGCACAAGAGACAGACTGGAGCAGACCTGTTATTCACAGAAATGTTTTGTAAAACCTAAACATAGGTGAGACATAAACCTCATGTCTTGGTATCCTAGGAAACATTGCTATTCTTTTGTCACAGACATCTCCATTTCAGAAGACTTGCTGAAAAGCAAAGATGGATGCTATTTTGAAAACAAACAAAAAAGAGCTGTTGATAACAAGTAAACATCAATGTGAACCCCAACCTTGGAGCTATCTGTTGGGAAAGGAAGAGTCCAATTTCTCTAAAAAAAATGACACACACACACATCCAAGACGTTTTGGGCAACACAACAGGTCTTCAATGATTTTTATTGCTCTTGTTGTTTGTTTCTTGTTGTTGGTTTAGGACACAAAATTGAGTTTATGAGGATAAGGATATGATCAAAGTGTGTTGTATAAATTTCTCAAAGAACTAATAATCAAAAGAAAAGATAAAAAGCAAAAATAGAGATACTAAAGCATCTTAAAAGTATTGAAAGGATGAACAAAATAGGCCTAATTGAGAATTCTCTGCTCAGAGAAAGTTAAGGATCAATAAATGTACCATTAAATAAATGCAACAGAGATAACATGGATAGCAGACATACAAAGAAACTGTATGTGAATGTGTCCCCATGTAAGCATATTGTATCATTTATGCTGTGCAATCACGTAATGTGACCTTGCACTAGGCTGATTTCCCTTCTATAGCTCTGCCTACAGTTCTCCAATTTCATCCCTGTGTCTGTTCTCTAAGATATATCAAGCAGTGCATTGAGATGTGTTTGTGTGTGATACTTATTTTTAATTTACAACTATTTACATACACCTACAGCACCTCAATCTGGCGCAGTCTCTGGAGGAAGCTATTAAGTACCTTGATGTTGCTAATTGTATTTGTACCTATTAATACCTATTGTATTAAGTAGTATAAGTCCTATCTGAAAGAAGCATTATTATAAATGAATGGCATTCGTTATATTATGGTTGTGTTATATAAATTACAGTCATTGCTGTATTTTATAAGTAGGATGTATTAAATGCCTTATTAAATGCCTTTTTAAACTCCTTAGCTATATATATATATGCCATGTAACATTATAAAATATATTCAATTATGCCTTCTTGTGTAAATGAAAGGCAGCATTTCGTGAAATGAGAGTACTATTTTGCACACCACTAAATGAAATCATGACGAAACATGCTACAATGCATGAGCAGAATAAAGCGGCGCTCACCCAGCTTACAGGAACCAGGTGTGACTCCTTGTTGGCAGACAGTATCATGTTAAAAGTAGCAGTGGGGTGAGAAGGGTAGGGAACTCTCGGCTGAGTGTTGGTGACTTGGAGCTGCTGGATCTGTCAGAGATGGCCGAGGTGGAGGAAACACTCCAAAGGCCTCAGAGCCAGAAAGGAGTGCAGGGCATCCTCGTGGTGAACACAGAAGGCATTCCCATCAAGAGCACAATGGACAATCCCACCACCACACAGTATGCCAACCTCACGCACAACTTCGTCTTGAAGGTGCACAAGATTGACCCCAAGAATGACCCAACGTTCCTTCGAATTTGCTCCAAGGAAAATGAAATTATGGTGGCACCAGATAAAGACTGGTTCCTAATTGTGAGTCAGAGTCCAGCTGAATCCACTGTCTTGGCTTCTTGTGTCAATCCTTAATTTAATGTCCCCCAAGAATAATAGTGCTTAATCATGTCAGTGGGCACATGGTGGTTGCCTGAGAGCCCATGTAGACCATGCCATTGATCAAGGGTACCTCTGCCCACCCCACCAAGGAGTGCCTCTGATGGTCCAGTCAGTCCCTGGGAAAGCTGAGTTCTCATCTCTAGGCTTTGGAGTAAGAGCCTATGATAAGACCACAACCAGCTTTCTTCTAATCTTCAGTTCACTTAGTCCCCCTTAGAAAGTTGTTTCTGTTTTTTAAACTAAAAATTACTTCAAGCCCTTCTTTTTAAAAAGTAGCAATGGTATTTGCTGTCATTACTAATATATATGTATATATATATATATATATATATATACATATATATTATACATATACTATATATAATATAGATATATTATATATAATATAATATATTGCCTAATATAGGTATGTTTGGGGTAAGATGCATGGCTTTCTCATAGAGACTCACTTTCTATTACTTTGAAATCTTTCCTTCTGTTGTGTTCCTCACCTCCCCTGCCTGGAAAAAACATAATTATAAAACCAAAAAGCTTTATGTGTCATTTTAAAAGTACAGTGTGCACCATTCTAGTCATATAGATTGTATGTCTCTTTGTTTATATGTATCTCTTTCTGAATCTGTCTGTATATACATACACACATGTGTACACACATACACACACACACACACACACACACACACATATATATATATATATACTCTATTTTGATGAATTCCTTAGTAAAATATATGTAAGAGCATGGCAGACAACGCCCGTTGATGTTGCAAAATCTACTTCAAGCAGATGAGTTAAACAGATGAAATAGTTTGTCGAAGATTGCACAAATAAATACACAGCAGGCTAATTAGCTCACAGGTTGAGAGCTGACAGGGATTTTTAAAGATACCAAGAGAGCAGACCTCTGTCTCAAATACATTAAATAAATACAACTCAGTGGTTTTATCTTTCACAAGGGAAACAGCACAGTCTTTCTTTTCAGAGGCTATCTCTTACCTCTGAATGGTGCCCGACTCTGATGAAGGCACAGTGTGGATCAAAGGCTCCGGTGGCACAGGTCAGAAGGTGTGTCCTGTTGTAGTGATGCAAAACCCGGACATAATTGGCACACTCATTCTAAAGAGGATTCAAAAGGGGACACACCGGGTTAGAAGGAAACAAATGCTTAACCTGCCTTTGATTCTTCGCTGTCCCTACATTCTAGGATGAGAGTCTGAGTTGGGAGGGAAAGGAAGGAACAGGATAAAGAAGGTGAGGACCTGGGAAAAGGGAGCTGGAGTGGGTCACACTTCAATGTGCACGGATATGTGACATGATGTTTATAATTTTTATAACACTGTAGACCATTTCTTCATATTCTATCACACTGAGGAAATTTTAAAACTCAAGGACCGCAAACGCATTAAAAATGATTCAATTATACTGATTTGCATCCAGTTTGTTCCCCATGTAATTAAAGTATTCCCAGTGCTGACATTTTCAAAGAACAATATAAACAGTGAACCAGAATAAAATAAGAAAGTCAGTAATTAGGAGGGGAAAAAAAGCATTATTATTAAGAAAATGCATGATGTGGACAGAAGGGCACTACAGAATTTTTTAATAGTTTTATGTTTTTTCACTGGCAGAAGTAATTCTGATGAAGACTGCACCACAACACCCAAATGCCACAGTCCCTGGAGTGAGCATTAGCACAGCAAGTCTAGCATTTATTTCTTAAACTAGAAAACTGCACCCTCAGGTGTAGAAGTTTCCATTTGTCACTACAGAGTTTTCATAGGCAAAAATAGTACTGTTAGCGTCAAAATGATTTACATACGATGTAATTTCAGGAAGATTTTTTTTAATATACAAAACCAACCACTAGAAATAGCATTTGATGGTAACATCCCTCTGAGGATCTTGTTGCTGCAAAATGCTACAGTCCAAGGGTCAACCATCTTGGGACGTAAAGATATGGACTCTGTGTGTGCCAACTCATGTTTGTCCTCAGGTCACCAGTAATGGAAGGAAAGAAGCCACAGGGGATGGGGCGACTGTGGGTGTGCTGCCTCTCCTGAGCTCTGCTGACAGGAGAAGAGTACAGGCCATGTTCCAGCGCACTAGTTTTACATTCAAGTTTACAGAGAACAACATTTAACTCATTCACTGTTGAGCTCACCTACAACCAAACATCAGCTCTGACAGACAGGCCTTGCCTCACTGTTTCCCCACCCACTTTTCAATAATTCTTTTCTTATTTGCATTGCAAAGACTTCGAAAAATGAGAAAATTTACCAGAATTGCGCTGAGTTTGTAATAATGAATGGTATACTTTATTTTTAAAAATAACGTATCCATTGAAAAAAATGATGGAGTTCTTTCTATATAAGATTTTAAAAACTGTAGGAGAATCTGACTGTGTAGACATGGTGGAAACCGTCTGTCTCATACTGCTGGAAGCACTTGCTCTTTCTCTGTTGACATTGTGCCTCTGCCAAGTTCATCTTTTCTTGCCCACTTGTGCCTTCTTTCAAGTGTTTCTCTTTCCAGATAACTGATGTCTGCTCTTTTGCCACACAGCAGTTTTGTGTATTATTTATTTTATTTGGGGATATTATAATACAATTATATCATTTGTTCATTCCCATTCCTCACTCCAAACTCTCCCATTTATCCTTCCTTGCTATCTTTTAAATTTATCATCTCTCTTCCCATTAATTGATGTTACACACACACACACACACACACACACACATACACACACACACTTAAATCTATTTATCAAGCCCCTCTGTTTCAACCTGCATTCACACAACCTTATCTACTTTATATGCATCAAACACACATACACACTTAAATTATTTCAAACCCAAATTAGACAGACTGATTTTTGAAAACAACCTATTATCAATTTAGACATTACCATGTCATCAAAACTTATTACAAAAGCAATACTACTCTTTTCAGTCCTAAAGATTCTCTTGAAATAAATGTACACAACGGTGATAAAATGAACACATCAAGATTTCTTCTTTAAATCTCCCTTATAAGCTTACTGGGATGGAAAAGGCAGCAGATTCACTTTGCTGTACATGGCCAACAAGAGACTAAGGCCCTTGGTAACAGTGGGAACTGCATTACTGAGTATTTTGTCCAGGGCACACAGATTCTCTATTCAACTTCTCATATACCTAACATTTTGCTTAGCGTGTTATCCTATACAGTTAATAGAATCTGACCATATAGACAAGGTAAAAGGCTTTTGACCTCACATGGCTAGAAGCATCTGCTTTTTCCTCTATGGACACACTGTCCTTAGAAAGAACCTTTTAGACCACATTTTGGCTCAGTTGAGCATAGACTGACATGGGCTGAGAGGATGTCCAATTCTCGGCATCACAGTGTGGACTAAAGAGGCAAGAGTGTTGACTCATTGCTTGGCTCCACTCCAGTTGCAACAGAGAACTGGGAGTTACTAACAATGTGTCAGTCGTTTACATATTTTAGCTTAATAGAAACAGAGATAAATTTGCTTTCAAGGAAATACCTATGACCTCTCTCCAAGGCATATATTCCCTAAGGGATGGCCACTCCCTACATGCGAAAGCCTCTCTGCCATCTCTGAGAGAATCTGAAGAGCGTTGAGAGCAGCACTCCTCATTCCTGGGCCTCATAGACGCTGAATTGAAATGGGACAGACTTTGCTTCTAACACCAGAAGCGTTGTAAAATGAGTCAAGCACCTTCCCTACTTGCCCTCTCACACTTTGTTTCATTTTCTTTCTGCTTTTCTAATTAATCAAAGTGAAGCAAAATCTCCTGAACAGTGTGACTCCTTTTACTCCCCTCAAACAAAAATCAAACCTCCTAAAATTACTGTTTTCTCCTAAATTATCAGAAGAAAAACATTCATGTAAGGAATTTATAAAACCAAGCTTATTAAAATATGATGTTAACAGCTCAATTAGGGATTGAAGAGATGGCTCAGCTGTTAAGAATTCTAGATAATCCCATAATCTCTTTGGGCCTTAGAGAGCACTATGGGTACGTACAGACATGCATGTAAGCAAAGCACACACACACACACACACACACACACACACACATAATAAAAAACAAATGGATTTTTAAAATGCATGCTCCAGTCAGGATGGCATCCTATGTTCCTCCAACTCTACATTGACATTAGTTTTATAGAATAATGTATTTATTGTACATTACAATGTAATGTCCCTTTATGGACAAAATTGTACATATGTCTTTGAAAAGAAAGCAAAACTTTAGTGATTCAGTTCTTTCAAGGCAACCAAGAATAGATTTGTTTAATGTACAGTGAACAGTACTTACAGCATCTTTCCCTTTCATTATACATTCTTCTACTTTTACTGGTGTGCTGGGCCAGTATATCTGAAATTGAAGATAATGTATCATTAGGGCAACAGGATTTAAATGCAAACCTCATTAAAAACTATTTCATTTTCTTCTACAAGTCAATTCATTCTCATTTTGTTTGACTTTCTGAAAAGATAAATGAAACGTTATTTTCGTCAGATAATTGTCTAGGTGATGAAGAAACTTAGCTAAGAGCTTTCATTTCATGCGAAGTCTTTTCAGCATCCTTAATTGCTCTGGCAGTTCATTTCACGTCTTAGGCCTCCACAGCAGTCAGTCACACTAGAACAGCAGTCCTCAACCGGGGGATTGCGACCCCTTCAGAGGTCAGATATCAGATATCATGTGTATCAGATATTTACATTACGATTCATAACAGTAGTAATAATTCAGTTAGGAAATAGAAACAAAATAAATTTATGGTTGTGGGTAGCCACACCATGGTGAACTTAATTAGGAAGGTTGAGAACCACTGGTCTAGAACCTTCTTGCCTCTGTATCTCACCCACTGGAATCCCTGCCATCAATTGTGTTGGTGGTGAATCAGACTACTTCTGGTACCAATACAAGCATCCCCTTGTGTTTCTGAAGTTCCTTTTGCGCTTTTACCACCAAAGCACAGAAATCAGAGTGTTCTCGACTCTCAGTAATGCTTGTGCTACAGCGAGTATGGAGAATGGATGGCTCTTAAATGCCTCACGGAGTCATAACATGTTAGACACCACAGCTTCGCACGGCTACTCAGCGAGTTCGTGGTCAGCCATGGACAGGAGCCCTTGTCTCAGCACGGCCTTACAAAACAAAACCATTAACCCTTCTGGCTTCCACATGGATTTGAAGAAGTTGTCATGGTATCTCAAGTTTGTTGGTTTCTTTCTTAAAGAGAAGAATATAAAAAAACTAAACCAAACGAAACAAAAAAAAAACAAAACAAAAAACAAAACAAAAAAACCCACTTCTTCCTCTTTGTCAACAGTATCTAGCACTTTACTGAGACCAACAGAAACAAAAGGAAAACAAACCAAAAATTGAACAAACAAAAATAAATAAATAAATAAATAAAAACAAATAGTTTTTCATAAATTCTATGATAATATTATTAAAAGAAATGGTTTCCCTTATCATCTTTTCCCCAGCCTCCTCTTGTCTTTTTCTTGCATGGACTATAGAAATGATTTACAGGGGGCCACACATTGCACTGATAATCACAAGTTATTTTTCCTTTTGCATTAATAATGTGTACACAGAGGTCTTAGTTTGTGACACTACTTAAGTTATTGTCCATTCTCACCAGGTGCCTGAAAGTCATCCCTTCCCGACTTTTAGTTACTCATTCTTTCTTTCTATTCTGGCCATCTGACTTAGCATGCAGGGGGCCATTGTTGTGACTTGTTACTGGATACATTTTTCATGCTTTCGTATATTCTTATAAAGTACTTACTGTTTTCTATTGTGCTTACACTTCTAATTGATGTAATCACACCTCAACCTTGTATTGGTCTTAACTAACTCTGTGTGAGTTAAGGAAGTATTTTTGTTATGACTCCTTTAGACTTCTCATGGTTCTTGTCTGTGTTCTGAGTCAAATTTGTCTCCAAAAGCATTTTGATTATCAAGCTGAACATTAGATACCTCCTTTTATTTAACAGTTGGTCAACATCAAGAATGAGAATTCCTGTTTAACTATCAAGTTTGCTGATGCCTCCAAAAAAATCAAAAGACAGGCTATACAGGTAAATCTTGCGTAGTAAAGCCAGGGCTAAGATGCTTTGCAATTATGTTTTAGTAGAGCTGGTACTCACTGGAATACTGCTGGCTGGCTTTCTTTCACCAATCACCAAACTTCTAAGCAGTTTAGTTTTTGAGATCTGATGCTTTTATTTGAATCCCATCTGCTTAAGATTTAAATATTCTTTTAAAAACTGGTGCACCATAAAAAGGGATTCTATTCCAGAAGTGGGTAGGGGGCTCAGGATTCTGTCACACAGGATACAGCCTGATCCAGGCTTGAAGCAGGAGTCATATTGAGAATTTACAAAACAGTGGCAATGGTATGTGTTTGTTTGTGTGTGTGTGTGTGTGTGTGTGTGTGTGTGTGTAAGAGAGAGAGAGAGACACACACACACACACACAGAGAGAGAGAGAGAGAGAGAGAGAGAGAGAGAGAGAGAGAGAGAGAGAGAGAGAGACTAAGTTTATTATCATCTGAGTTACTCTGTGCTTTGAATTTTGGCTGGTCCTTGAAATTTTCCAAGAGTTTCTTGCAGACAGTTACTCAATATCGGAATTTTATTTGTACCTTTCACAGTTCATCATATGAACCTTACATGAAAGCCTACCAGGTTTTTTTGTACTAGTAGTTGGTGGCGGTATACAAGAAAACAAGACAAAGAACAATGTAACCCAGAGGAGAAAACCATCTTGGAAAATAAAATCAAACAAACAAACAAAAACCACAAAGCATATGTGTAAAATCTTGTTGTTCTATGTTTTGCATCAGTGGATCACGTGCAATGAATCAAGACATAATATAAAAGCATTGACAGTATGTATACTAGAAATGAATCTGCAGTATTCATGATCTTTATCCAATCTAGTGTTTATTTATATATTCTTAAAAATTCCCTAAGAAATATTCTCCAATGATTTATAAAACCTATTCTATCAAGTTGATAACAATGACATTACTGTGGATTCAGAATTTATTCAAATTTATGTGTTAAAATACGTATAAATACTTCATATACATATAAGCATATGTACATGTATACATCTTAAACAAGGTAAAAACTCATTTCTGTATGTCTGTCATTTTATGACTTGTTTATTGACATGAACAAATTAGAATAAAGATCATTAATAACTCAGAATAATACCTTCTAACCTTAACCTACTTAGGAGATAAAGCACTCTTCAAAATGTTATCTTCCTTCCTTATGCACTTTATTATAAAATGATGATTTCTTTAAACTGTATTCTGAGAAGATATACTACATATTCTCTTGCATCTTCATAATGATTTATTTCCAAACTCACTGCTTTGATGGCAAATCTCTTCACCATTTCTACTTATCTTCTGATGACTTTTATTCTAGACTATCTTTCCCAACAGGTAGGAGAGACAGAGACAAAATTTTATGCAAAGTAAAGGGGAAATTTGTTCACTGGTCAGGGAAAAGAAAATAATGTCTCTCTGGCTAAAATCCAGATATTTTTGCTGACATTCTGCTCCTCTGTCTAAAGACAGAAGATTTTTTGGGTTTGAGATTCCTTAAATGTAAAGCATCTGGTGTTTAGCAGTGTCTACTGAGGCTTCTAGGCATTGCTGCTAGTGGAACCTAACCTAGAGATCTTGTTCCCTGCTATTTCTAACTAGTAAGTGTCCTTTGTCTCTTGCCCATGGAGGATAATGCTTTATGATGAAGTATATGAAACTATACAGGCTAGCTTGTCTTGAATATAATGTAAAACCTCAGGCCCGTAGCAGTTTGGATCAAACAAGAGAGTGAATCATGTAGTGGTCATGACAGTAAATACTGTTTCTAAAATTTTCGTGCTAAGCATTGGTCCTAGAGCAAATCTACTCAGGACAATTATTCTAAAGATGATAAATCCATTCTTGCAAGCATGTTTTGCAGAGCGGTTCTCAACTGAAACCTTTCCAGATATCTTTTCATCAGACAATATTTCTCTCACTTTAATCCTTCTTGACATTCTTGTTTGTGCAAACACCACAAGGATTTATATACTTAATTTTAGCTCTCTTACTACAATCCAAGAAACAAAGCCGGTGACTGTCACTTGGACCCATGGTTTAGACTGTCTATTTATTCACCATCAGATGACTGACACCTTTATCACATTCTCTATAAAGACAATCCAGCTAAAAAAGATCTCACTGTGAACTCTGAGAGATACAGCTCACAGACATGAAAATGTATCAACCAAAGTCAACTGAAAAGTATAAGTCTCCAGGTTTATCAGGTAGGGCGGGGTGTGGGAGGGAATTGCTGTAGCATAGTCACAATGACCCTAGCATCCAAATATTGGTAGGATCATAACTGGTAAATCACAATAGGATCACAAAGGAAAAATGATGAAATCATTCTAATTAAAGAGAAGGAAAAGAGCTTGGCTTATAAACACTACAGCAAAGTCTGTACATGGGAAATGTTTCCTTAACGTTTTGTTGTTCTGGGGTTTATTTTGGAGGGATTTTGCTTGCATGTCTTAATAGCTTAACATTCTCAAGACTTTATACAAAAGTTAACTAGATGACAAAATAAGACAAAGTGACTTCAATGAAAATAGAAAGTTATATTTTTAAAGTCATCATGTGTAAACTGTCTGCCAAGCTGGTAAGGAAAATTGTTCCTTCATTCGCCTTGGCAGTCCGGATGTCTTTTGGTTCTGCTCCACAGTTTAGGATCCAAAAAACCCCCATAAAACTAAGTTATTTCTTCTGCACAAAACAATTTTAAAGGCAGTTAAACAACAGGGTGTAATGTTGCTTCCAAATTCTCTGTACTAAAAAAAGTACAAAAAAAAGTAAAAGGTTAAATATACACCATTTTATCCCAATACTTCTGATGTATAAATCAGTCACCCCCTGCACATTAACAGCCATTTACTGTTCTTGCACATCTCAAAGCAGGAATATAAGATGAAATATAAATTAAATTACTAAGTCATTTTTCTGGGCTCCCCATTGAGTTTCATAATTATATTGGGATTAAGGATTTAACAGCTCACTGTTGTAATACACTGAGCTTTAGTGGACCAAAAACAAATTAACAAAGATAGGATCATTTAACTATTTTAAAATGGCTGTTATACTTAAAAGTAAGCAAAATGACTCAGCCATCATAAATTATATTCACAGACCATAAACATACACCAATGATACTATTATAATTTCATGCAATGTTATACTCAGATTTTCAAATATTTTAATGATAAATGCTTTATAATTTGATTTTACTGTCTGTATATTTTATCTATGTACAATAAAAGGAATCATTACTATAAACTTAAATTATATATGTCATAAATATGATTAAGAGAAAAGACTGTGTTAATATAATACATTAAAATAATTCTAATGGCCTATAAATGGTAGTCCTTAACCTCATACACATTATTACTCCTAGGGCTTTTGCCTTTGCACTTAATTATAATGACTGTCATTATCCAAGTTGTTTATAAGTCATGATTATGATCTTTGAGGCACTAGATAAAATCAATACTTGAAAGGCTTATTTTCCAAAGTATTTGGACTCAAACAGAACTTGCCCATTACACAAACACCAATGACCTGATAAATGCCCTCCTTTATGGTACGAAACTTTCTCAATTGCTATCATTAATGTGAATTAGCCTCTAAAATTTCATATGCAAATTACATTTTAATGCTTTCCTTCCACTCAATCAAAAACTAAATTTAAACTACATGATTCTTTTTAACCTTGAACAAATGAGAAAATTGTGTATAGTTTTTTTTTAAAAAAAAATAGAATTTTCTAAGGACAGTCAAAAGTACAGATATACAAATTACATAATGCAATTTTAACTCAAAAGCAACAAAATGAGACTAGATTTAGAAATTTAGAGAACAAAATATGCTTCCAACATATTCTTAACTAAAGGTTCATTGCTAAATATTGGTTAAATTGTGACTTCATAAAATATAGTTTATATAAAAATATTCCTTATATAAAATATAGTTTATATAATAAAATATTTCTGATGTTTCATAGGAAAGAAAAATAAAATTTTATGCTTTAACCTAAAATTGATGCTATCCAGAGGGTAAGTTTGTTTCATAGGAAGTCATAGTAATTGTCTTCCTAGAAGAGAATACTACAGGAGGTAAGGACAGAATACAGATAATCCAGGCTGGAGCCTCCTGGGGCCGTCAGCTCTGCTCTGCTATGAGTAATAAAAAGCAGTGAAGTCCCTTGTTAGTTCCTAACCCTGTCATCGCCAACAAACTTCTCCATCAGTTCTTAACACTGCTAAGCTAAAGGCCAGCTCAGCAAGGCGAGGAAGAATAGAAGGAAGCTGCGTCATTGCGAAAGGTGCAGCCAGGAGGCCTGATGGCACACAGTAGGGCAGCAGAGGAGACACGGGTGGTACTTACAGAGATCTAGAGATGGAGTCCAGTGGGGAGAGCTGCGGCTTCTGAGACAGCCATGCCTGCTCTCCTGGCCTAGCTACTACTTACTAGCATCATGGCTCTGGTCTCTTCTTCCTTTCATCTACTCAACACGCTGCTGCTTCACGAACACAAGTGAGCTCGGATTCGAATTCTGCTTTGCTGCTGTTCAGGGCGCTCCAGCCCCACCGACATTGACTACAAGATTGAGTCCCAGCAACTGACTGACTGTCTAAGGGAGCCATATGCCGCTTCATACCCATTCCCTCCCTTTGAGCCCTGCACTCATCTGTATCTCTCCAATCCCTGCTCTCTTTCCTACATCTCACTTAGAAATGGTGACACGTTAAAATCGGATACCATAAAATCATACTGATGATAAGTATTTACATAGTATTTACTATGATTTAGACACTGATTACACATACTAACTCATTTAAACCTCTCAAAACAGGTAAGAAAATTCATAGTCTGTCTATGGTTGAAAACTATGAAAAAGGAATAAGAAGGCCTACATCGATAATCTAATACTAATATTATTAAATAAATTAATAAATAAATAAATAATAATCTACTTTAAAATAGGACTCCAGGCAATCTAGTTATAGAATCTGTGGGTTTGCCATTATATTATCTAGCATATTGAGCATTTTTTATGAATTACACATTAAAGCATTAAAATATCGATCAAGCAATCCTGAGGTAAAATGAATTAACAACATTCAATATTAATGCAAAACAAAACGTGTTGCTGCTAAGCAAGAATCTGCTGATTGGAAAATGTAACATGACATAAATTATCACTATCTTCTCTGGTTTCATCTTGACATTACTAGATCAATAAATACATTTAAAGTAGAATACACGGATGTATATGTATATGTACATATACATGTACACGAATATGGTATATGGTATACAATATATGTATGTATGTATATATAATATATATATTGTTTCAGACAATGTAAATTGGAACTTCTTCCTCAATACAGAATTGTAATTGAAAAATGATAGGAACTAGGACAAAACTTGTCTAACATTAACCCTGAGGAACCCTGGCTTTCTGTGAATGGAGAACGATCTCAGTACAGAAGGTGTGGATCGAGCACTATCCTAGACCACACCTCCCTAGAAGGTCAAGGAAGAGGGCTGCTCTGTAAGCAAGGGGGATGTTGTCTCTCTTTTCACTTCTCTCTTCTCTCAATGTTAGTGTCTTGATACTATCACATCTGGATCAGAAATCTCAGTATGCTGCAATACATTTCACCCAGATGTTTTTCTCTATTTCAGCCAAACCTTCTCTTGAACTTCACAGTTTTATTTTTTTTTCCTGATTTCCAGAGCAGTTGTACCATCTTGCAGTCCCACCAACAGTGTAGGAGTGTTCCTCTTTCTCCAAATCCTCGCCAGCACCTGTTGTCTCTTGAGTTTTTAATCTTAGCCATTCTGACTGGTGTGAGGTGGAATCTCAGGGTTGTTTTGATTTGCATTTCCCTGATGACTAATGATGTTGAACATCTCTTAAGGTGTTTCTCAGCCATCCGAATTCTTCTGGTGAAAATTCTTTGTTTAGCTCTGTACCCCATTTTTTGATAGGGTTATTTGGTTCTTTGGGGTCTAACTTCTTGAGTTCTTTGTATATATTGGATATTAGCCCCCTGTCGGATGTAGGGTTGGTGAAGATCTTTTCCCAATTTGTTGATGGCTGTTTTGTCCTTCTGACTGTATCCTTTGCCTTACAGAAACTTTGTAATTTTATGAGGTCCCATTTGTCAGTTCTTGATCTTAGAGCATAAGCTATTGGTGTTCTGTTCAGAAACTTTCCTCTTAAACAGTGGGAGGTTGTCTACCTTTCAAATTTTTCTTAAAATGTCACTGATGAGATGATGGGAACAGAGTTGAAATCTAAAAATTCTGACATCATCTGGGGGTATTTTAGAGACTTTTGGAAAGAATGATATACAAATTTTAGCAGTGGCACGTTCTCAAAGTAACTGGAATTATAAATTGTAAGTCTTAGAATGAAAAAGACAGATTTAGCATGAGGATTCTATTTTATTTTTCAGTGAAAGTTGAGTGTGCTTCATGAATATGGCAAATATAGAGCAGGATAATATTTAAAGAATAAAAAACTATCATTGCATGCTTAGAGAAGTATAATGAGTAAAAGAGGTTTTTTTTTTTTTAAACAATGGCAATTCCTAAAAACTACATAACTCAATATGCCTATTAAGTGGTAGGTTCTGTGTGTAAGTGGTAAGACTAAGCCTATGCGTTCACATAGCTCTGTTTAAAATATATTTTTTTCTTTTTTATTGGACATTTTATTTACTTACAGTACAAATGTTATCCCCTTTCCCAGTCCCCTTACAAAGTCCATATCCCTTCCCTCTCACCATGCTTCTATCAGGATGTTCCCTGCACCCACCCACTCACTACTGCCTCCCTGCCCTCAAATTCCCCTACACTGGGGCACCAAGCATACACAGGATCAATGGCCTCTCCTCCCATTGATGCCCTACAAGGTCATCCTATACTACATATGTGGCTAGAGCCATGGGTTCCTCCATTTGTACTCCTTGGTTTATGGTTTAGTCCCTGGGAGCTCTGGGGGGTCTGGTTGGTTGATACTTTGTTCTTCCAATGAGGTTACAAACACCTTCACCTCCTTCAGTCCTTTCTTTAGCTCCTCCCTTGGGGACCTTATTGGGAGCCCCATACTCAGTCCAACTGGTGGCTGTGAGCATCCACCTCTATATTTGTCAGGTTCTGGCAGAGCCTCTCAGGAGACAGCTGTATCAGGCTCCTGTCAGAATGTCCTTCTTGGCATCAACAATAGTGTCTGGGTTTGGTGACTGTATATGGGATGGATCCCTAAGTGAGGCAGTCTCTGGATGGTCTTTCCTTCAGTCTCTGCTCCACACTTTGTCTCCATATTTGATCCTGTGAGTATTTTGTTCCCCTTTCTAAGAAGAACTGATACACCAACATTTTGGTTTTCCTTCTTCTTGAGCTTCATGTGGTCTATGAATTGTATTTCGGGTATTCCGAGCATTTTGGCTATTATCCACTTATCAGTGAGTGCATACCATATGTGTTCTTTTGTGATTGGGTTACCTCACTCAGGATGATATTTTCTAGTTCCACCCATTTGCTAAAGACTTTCATGTGTTCATTATTTTTAATCACTGAGTAGAACTCCATTGTATAAATTTACCATATTTTCTGTATCCATTCCTCTGTTGAAGGACAGCTGGGTTCTTTTCAGCTTCTGGCTATTATATATAAGGCCACTATGAACATATTGGAGCATGTGCCCTAATTACATGTTGGAGCATCTATTGGGTATATGCCCAGGAGTAGTATAGCTGTATCCTCAGGTAATACTATGTCTAATTTTCTGAAGAACTGCCAGTCTGATTTCCAGCGTGGCTGTACCAGCTTGCAATCCCACCAGTGATGGAGGAGTGTTCCTCTTTTTCCACATACTTGCCAGAATCTGCTGTCACCTGAGTTTTTTTACCTTAGCCATTCTGATTGGTGTGAGGTGAAATCTCAGGGTTGTTTTGATTTACATTTCCCTGATAACTAAGGATGTTAAACATTTCTTTAGGTGCTTCTTGGCTATTTGATATTCCTCAGTTGAGAATTCTTTGTCTTTTTCTGTACTCCAATTTTTTATTCGATATATTCTTTATTTATATTTCAAATGATTTTCCCTTTCCTTGATCCCTCTTCCCCCAAAGTCCCATAAGCCCTCTTCCCTCCCCCTGTTCCCCCATTCAACCCTTCCCACTTCCCTGTTCTGGTATTTCCCTACACTGCTGCATTGAGCCTTTCCAGAACCAAGGGCCACTCCTTCCTTCTTCTTGGACATCATTTGATAGGTGGATTGTGTCTTGGGTATTCCAAGCTTCTAGGCTAATATCTGCTTATCAGTGAGTGCATACCATGAGTGTGCTTTAGAGACTGGATTTTCTCCTTTAGGATGATGTCTCCAGCTCAATCTATTTGTCTAAGAATTTCATGAATTCATTGTTCCTAATGGCTGAATAGTACTCCATTGTATATACATACCACATTTTTTGTATCCATTCCTCCATTGAGGGATATCTGAGTTCTTTCCAGCTTCTGGCTATTATAAATAGGGCTGCTATGAACATACTGGAGCATGTATCCTTATTACATGATAGGGAATCTTCTGGGTACATGCCCAGGAGTGGTATAGCATGGTCCTCTGGAAGTGATGTGCCCAGTTTTCTGAGGAACCACCAGACTGATTTCCAGAATGGTTGTACCAGCTTGCAATCCCACCAGCAGTGAAGTAGTGTTCCTCTTTCTCCACATCCTCACCAACACCTGCTGTCTCCTGAGTTTTTAATCTTAGCCATTCTGACTGGTGTGAGGTGAAATCTCAGGGTTATTTTGATTTGCATTTCCCTAATGACTAATGATGTTGAACATTTCTCAAGGTGCTTCTTAGCCATCTGAAGTTCTTCAGGTGAAAATTCTTTGTTTAGCTCTGTACCCCATTTTTAATAGGGTTATTTGGTTTTCTGGGGTCTAACTTCTTGAGTTCTTTGTATATATTGGATATTAGCCCTCTATCGTATATAGAATTGGTAAAGATATTTTCACAGTCTGTTGGTTGCTATTTTGTCCTATTGACAGTGTCCTTTGTCTTACAGAAGCTTTGCAATTTTATGAGGTCCCATTTGTCAATTCTTGATCTCAACACATAGGACATTGCTGTTCTGTTCCTGACACAGGAAACTTCCCTGTGCCCATGTATTCCAGGCTCTTCCCCAGTTTCTCCTCTATTAGTTTCAGTGTATCCAGTTTTATGTGGAGGTTTTTGATCCACATGGACTTGAGCTTTGTACAAGGAGATAAGAATACATTGATTTGCATTCTTCTGCATGCTGACCACCAGTAGAACCAACACCATTTGTTGAAAATGCTATATTTTTTCCACTGGATGGTTTTAGCTCCTTTGTCAAAGATTAAGTGACCATAGGTGTGTGGGTTCATTTCTGGGTCTTAAATTCTATTGCGTTGATCTTCCTGCCTGTCACTGTACCCATACCATGCAGTTTTTATCACTATTGCTCTGTAGTACAGCTTGAGTTCAGGGATGGTGATTATTCCAAAGTTTTTGTTTTTTTATTGTTTTGAATAGTTTTCACTATCCTGGGTTTTTGTTATTCCAAATGAATTTGCAAATTGATCTTTCTAACTGTGAAGAGGTAAGTTAGAAATTTGATGGGGATTGCTTTGAATCTATAGATTGCTTTGGCAAGATGGCTATTTTTACTATATTAATTTTACCATGAGCATGGGAGATCTTTCCATCTTCTGAGATCTTCTTCGATTCCTTTTTCAGGAATTTGAACCAAATTGGAAGATCTGGATAAAATGGACAATTTTCTAGACAGATACCAGGTTCCAAAGCTAAATCAGGATCAGATATACCATCTAAACAGTCCCATAACTCCTAAAGAAATAGAAGTAGTCATTAACAGTCTCCCAAAAAAAGAAAGCCCAGGACCAGATGGTATAAGTTCAGAATTCTTTAAGACTTTCAAGGAGACCTAATACCAATACTCTTCAGGTTATTTCACAAAATAGAAACAGAAGAAACACTAACCAATTAGTTCTATGAAGCCACAATTATGCTTATACATAAACTACACAAAGACCTAACAAAGAAAGAGAGCTTCAGACCAATTTCCCTTATGAACATCAATGCAAAAATACTCAATAAAATTCTCGCAAACTGAATCCAAGAACACATCAAAATGATCCCTCACCACAATCAAGTAGGCTTCATCCTAGGGATGCAGGAATGGTTCAATATATGAAATTCCTTCAATGTAATCCACCATGTAAACAAACTCAAAGAAAAAAATACCACATAGTCATTTCATTAGATGCTGAGAAAGCAATTTGCAAAATTCAACATCCCTTTATGCTAAAAGTCTTGGAAAGATCAGGATTCTTTCCTGATCCAAAGCCCATACCTAAACATAGTAAAAGCAATATACAGCAAACCAGTAGCCAACATCAAACTAAATGGAGAGAAACTTAAAGCAATCCTACTAAAATCAGGGACAAGACAAGGCTGCCCACTCTGTCCCTATCTTTTTCTTCCTGTATTCAAAGAATAAACAGGCTGAGAAAGAAATTAGGTAACCAACCCCCTTCACAATAGTGACAAATAATATAAAATATCTTGGTATGACTGTAACCTAGCAAGTGAAAGATCTGTAAATTATAATTTTTAAATATTTAGAACAACATAATTTGACCACTGTTTCTCAGTAAATAGATCTAAGGTCTAGATATACATTACAGTTACCTGGGTTGATATAAGGAGCAACACATATTTCTCAATTCACTTCAGGAGTGAGGTCAAGGCATGGACATGTTTTACAAAATCATTAAATGTGTTAAGGCTAAAAATATTGGCACAAATAAAACAGTATTTGGGGAAGAAAGTGCACACATAAGATAAAAGTGGTAGTCATAGAAGACAGATAAAATTAACCTCAAGAAAATGAGAAAATGCATTTTTTTGAATGTGCTTTTGACAATAAATACATTAAGATTTTTAAGAGAGGACAGTGATAATGATTTATGGTATTGTTTTAGATTTAACAATATATACACTTATTCATATATATAATATATATACACTTATTCTTACACTATCTATGTGTATTAGTTTCTTTTCTATTTGTGTGATTAAAATATCATAACCGGGGCTGGAGAGATGGCTCAGCAGGTAAGACCACCAACTGCTCTTCCAAAGGTCATGAGTTCAAATCCCAACACCCACATGGTGGCTCACAACCATCCGTAAAGAGATCTGACGCCTTCTTCTTGTGTCTGAAGACAACTACAGTGTACTTACATGTAATAAATAAATAAATCTTTAAAAAAATATCATAACCAAGGTAACTTATACAGGTAAGGTTTATTTGGGGCTTACGGTTTCAGAAAAATAAGAGTCTATCAGGATGTTGTGAGCAAAAAGCATAGCAGCAAGCAAGCAGGCATGGAGATGGAGCAGCTGGGAGCTCACATCTTAAACCACAAACAGCATGAGGCAGAGAGAGAGTATTAATCTTCCTCCTACAAAGCCAGACCTCCTAATCCTTTTGTTCTACTAACTAGAAACCAAGTGCTAAAACATAGCAGCCCATGGAGGCTGTTCTCATTAAACCACCGCACTATGTTATTTGACTTACATACATCTTCATAGAAGGACCTAATCCGGACCTTCATGTAGGAGCCATTTTATCATGTACACTGGCCAGTACATAGTCAATCTTAATTCGATGTGGGAGTCAAAATTATACAGAAGAATAAGAAAAGACCAGGGAATCATCTGCAATAAAATAATGATAATAATAAACAAAGTTTGGAGATTTAAGGGAAATGTGAAAGCATAATCATGAAAGGAAGAATAAACAGAAGTGGTCTGACTAGTGATGTGTTGGTGTGAACAAGCTGAGATTAAGTATAACAGTTTTTTATGATCTACTATTCAATCTGGAATATTTGTTCTAATTTTGCTCAGAAATCTTAGAGTTCTGTATACCTCAGGAATCTTAACATTTTCCTTGGTGATCCTATATGTTTATTTTATACCTGTAAGTATTACTGTACATTCAACATATGACTGATCATAACAGGACTCCAAAACATTAAAAACTCCTACACAAAAGGACATCTGTTTGATTTTTATAGAGATGGGGGATATAAAAATAGAAATAAGGATTGAAAGTAGTCAATTTTAAAGACAGATAAGCATAGGAGAGTTCATATCACAAACAAAACAAATGTCACCCTATGGAAGAAGAAGGATCCTCTAAGGGTAACGGGGGAGGAGAGGGAAGGAGCCTCACAGAAATGCTTGGTTAATTGATGACAGTGAATATCAAGATATTTGATGATTTCAATGATCAAAAGGAAGATTAGTAGTTACTCATCTTTCCTGGGAGATCATCAAGGCTAACACATCATGACACATCCCTGTTGACTGATGACTATGGTCAACTGACCCTTACCCCGGGTCAATAATCAATACTTAGAGTCACATCCCATAGGGCTCCATACAGGCCCTAATTTGACCTCACCCTTCTAAGTGCCTTAAATCCTTTTGTTAAATTCTCTGAAATACCATTAACACATTTCTCCTAATTTCACCGTTTTTCCTCTTTACCTTCCTCTAATTAAAACTAATTCATTGATTGGGGAATGGGCGGAGGGAAGAGGGCTTATGAGACATATGGGGAGGGGGAGAACTGGGAAAGGGGAAAGCATTTGGAATGTAAACAAAGAATATAGAAAAAAAGAAAGAAAAAAGAAAAACCCATTCACCTCTTGAGACCACTGGCTCCCTACCAACTGTCTCTAGGGATGGTGATGTTCTTATTCTGGTAAAGATGTTTCTATTGATTTTTTTTTGCCTCTTTTGGTCTGAATATTGTCTAAATTTTCAAACTTGCTCCCAATAAAAACTGGAAAAATAGCAGTGAAAAGAAACTTCTACTCAGAAGTTTATAGAATCATGCTCGCTCACAGTGTCCCTACACTCCTGCAGCCATCTCAAATCATCCCTTGGTCCTCCTTCTTCTAAATGGGAAATTCCTGATTCTTAATTGCCTCAATGATCTGGTTTTCCAAATCAATGATGAGTTCATTCTCCAGCCCTTCGGTCTAGTTTAATAGCTACAAGGCACAACTGGCTCCTGAGCCTTGAAGTTCAGTGTGTTATTGAGTTTTCTTCTTTAGAAAATATCTTTTTTGGTCAATTTGTTCTCCATAGCATCCTCTATACCCTTCCCCACATCACGATGCTTTATTTTTCTTGTAGCGCTTACCTTATTTGATATTATAAAATGTTATTTTATTTTCTTACAATTAGTTCTAAGTTTTACACTGTATATCATCCATGCTAATGTTATTCAAATCATAATCAAATAAATTAAAATAACTAAGATGAGATTTGCAGTTCCAAAGGTAGTAATGTTCTCATGTAGAGATACATGAATCAAGAAATGTGTTGAAGAACATTTGGGCTGGGCAGTGGTGATGCATACCTAAATCCCAGCACTTGGGAGGCAGAGGCAGGCAGATTTCTGAGTTCAAGGCCAGCCTGGTTTACAGAGTGAGTTCCAGGACAGCCAGGTCTACAAAGAGAAATCCTATCTCGAAAGAACAAAAAAAAAATTTTTGGATGGTGGCGGCCAGTGGGAATATGTAGATAAATTTGCAGTGGACCTTGTACACTAGCTGGGAACAAGAGTTGGCAAAATTACCTGCAGTACTCTTCATTTATGAATGACATTCATGTATCGCTAAGTTAGTGATTCTACTTCTGCATACGGATGCTTTCCTGTATTTGTGTAGCAGTGTATGCATTCTAAAATGATCTTAGTACCACTACTAAAGCGAAAAACCAGAAACCACCCAACATCATTTGACCTAGGAATAAAAAGTATGTTATATTTATATGATAGAAAATATTCCACAGTCTCAAATAATAACTACTATTTGTCATATACCTAAAAAATCTCTCATGGTCTTTTATCAAAATCAATAAATTTTGTATTCCAACAGGGGACTAATATTTGCCTCTTACAAGTGTGCAACAGAGGTCAAAAGAAGTGAAGGGATTCACCTAATGCTACATATACCAACTCAACATTTAAACTTCCTGGTTGCCATTCCTATGCCATCTCTAACTGCAAGGAACTAACAAGAATGATGAAGAAGATTAAATCTACAAAATAACACTAACTGAGCGGAAAGCAAGAAACAGTACTGGAAACTACAATATATTCTTCCATGTCAATTTTTTCACAGCTAAAATCACCTAGACTAATAGAAGCAATGTATAAAGAGTACATGATAAAATAGTTCTGAAAACTAAAAATAACGATAAGTACCTACTTCTCTTGGCAGCAGATAGAGATTGGTGATACCCTCATCTTGAGGAGGCTAGTGGTTGTTATATAATCTAAGGCAATGGTTCTCAACCTGAAAGAGTCATTCATGGGGTTGCTTATTAGCTACCTGCATATCAGATTTATATTACAATTCACAACACTAGCAAAAGTACTTATGAAGTAGAAATGAAAATAATTTTGTGGTCAGGGGTTACCATAATATGAGGAAGGAACAACATGTCACAGTCCTAGGAATTCTGAGAACAATTGCTCTAAGGTATTTGAGATACTTATTTAGTTTTATATATCACATTTATTACATCTTAAATATATTATAATTAAGAATTGAAGAAGATGTGGTAATAAAAATATACTTTGGGTACATTTTCCAATGTGCTTAATCTAAAGAACAGAAAAATGGATGTGGTTTAATAGGTAGATATACAGCTAGGCTATGTGTTGGTTTTGGTGGTGGTAGAAATGCTAATAGGAGGGTCTATTCCTACATATAGATGATCAGATTTACTTAAGGTAATACATTCTCTGACAATGTCTGGAAACATTTCTTATATTATCAAGTCACTGGAGATTATTTGTATACTATTAGAGGTAGTTTTATTTTGTGATAAAACATAATGATCAGAAGCAGCTTATAGAAGGAAAAAGTAATTTGGCTTTATAGATTCAGAATGATAAGAATTCATCAGGGTGATGAGTCATGCCAGCAGGCAGATATGGCCTCCAGAGCAGGAAGCTGAGAGGCTACATTTTACTACAAGCAAGAAGCAGAGAGACGAAGAGACATAGCGAGACAGTGACAAAGAGACAGACATACACACACATACATACACAGAAGGAGAGAAAGAGACAGAGACAGACAGACAGGCACATACATACATAGAAAGAGATAAAGACAGACAGATAGACAGACAGACAGACAGACAGACAGACAGAGACAGAAAGAGAGGCAGAGGCAGAGAAACAGAGACAAAGAGAACTGAAAGCAGGGTACATACTCTCAAAGTCTTCTTCAGGAAAACTCCCCCTCTTACGCTTTCCCAGATTGCCTCATTAATTGAGGATAGTGTGCTCCAGTGCCTGAGCTAATAAAGGATATTTCTCATTCAAACCACCACACATGCTATTGGTATCTACTGGGTAAAAACTGTGGCTGTATTTCAACATCCTAAAAACATACACTACCACCCTTCCTAATAGAAATGGTTCAAGTAATCAGAAGGCATAATCCAAATGTTGGCAAACCAGGGATAGAGAAAGTAAAGCAGAAAGCATTGAAAATATAACTGTTGACGTTTATCCAATCAGAAAGTCAGTGGGAGAGCTGGCTTAGAGACCACTTAGCTTTTTAGAACTGAGACCACTAGAGAACTCAACTTAAGCTCATTCCTTTTAAACTGCTGGTCTGTGAAGTGTGCTTCACTGTGATACTCCTGTAAGCAGAAACAATGGGACGGGGCTTACTGGGTCACCAACAGTTGTATTACTATCACTTGACTGAAGCAGGCAGGACAAGCGCAGAATAAGAAGTGTGCGTGGGAGAAGTTACCTTAGGGTCAAGTAAGTGTAAACCCTGGTGCCACTCCTTGGAATCTGTCCCTGCTGTTGCCCTTCAGGGGCATTTTGGAGGTTGACATTTTTGTTTGAATCAACTACATTAAAAAGGCTCTAAAGATTATGTAATCTTTAAGCACCACAAAATCAAGATGCTTCCTTCAGTGCAGAAAAGACATTCAGTTTAATAGTGCTATAAAATACTTTCATTGGCATCTTTGCTAGATGTGCCCTGAAGCTCACTGGCCTCGTCCTCCATGATTGCCTCCCTGAAAATCAGTTCGTAAAACCCTAGTATGCTCCGGGTCCCCTACCCTTATATTATTTTCACGGGTCATTTCTTCCATTAAAATCTCATCTTCTGGCATTAAAGGCCTGAGGGTACAATTAGGCCAAGACAATAAATGAGAAATAAGAAGAAGATCCAATTTTCCCTACTCGGAAGGGAAATCACACCAGGGTGGTGACTGATGCAGAAGTCAACAGCTGAGGAAAAGCACCGAAAGATTGCGTCCTAAGATACCCATTTTAACTTCCAGGACCTTCTGATGAGATGACCTGATCCAGTCCAAAGATTACAATGTAAGAATCAGGTCTGTAATGCAAATACGACTCACAGTCTACGAGGCTAGAATGGAGCATCTAAATTAGAAATTACCTTCTGCGTTTTGAAAATGTGTTTTTATCTTATGATGGGGGTGGACATGTCCCATAATGCATATGGAGTCAGAGAAGAGCTATGAGAATCAGTTCTCTCCTACGTCTTCCAGAGACTGAACTAGTATTGTCAAGTTTATCCCACAAGCTTATACCTGCTGTGCCATCCCTTCAGTCAGCAAACTAGCAACTTTAATAGAGATTGATCTGGCTTCATAGGACATTAATGTTGTTTTGTTTTATAATTTCATGTGTGCATAAAATGAATTCTGATTCCTTTCCCCTCTATCCTCTCTTATCTCTCTCCTGTCTCAAGACCTGTCTTCTCATCCCTACTGTATCCATTCCAAAATTCATGACTTTCAATTTGGTCTTGTGACCACTTAATTGAACAAGTGCCATCTACGTGCACTGAATTCCACTGGAGGTTGATGGGATCCCAGCGGGTACCCAGATGCTGGCAATGAGTCCCACTCTCTCTGAACCTATCAGGAGCAAATTGTTGAGCAGCAGGAGGCAGAGCCTCTTGAGTTCCTCATCAATCAATGCTCGCATGTTGACAGATTTATTATTATGAGATTTAATTTAATTCTTGCCTCTACATTATAAATTCCATCACAGAAAATCTGAGTAAACAGGAATATAATTACTGAGAGTGACCTGGAAAGAGAGAGAAAGATGTGAAAGAAACAATCCAATGAGTAAGGGAATAATCTAGAGAACTTGGTTGGAAGGTCATGTGAATGTGTGTCAATCCAGGTGCAAAAGCATTTAGAAAAGAGGAATGTCAATATGCTTATTTGAAGTCAAATGAATACCATTGGTTATCCAAAACAAGTGGTCAGCCATGAAATAATATACACAACTGAGGCCTTATATGAACTGAGTAGACTGTATTTACATATTTAGAAATATATATCGCATAAAGTCCTTAATTCAATAACACCCTCTTTCTTTTCCTACAAGGTCAAAATCCATCTCACATATATTCTACTGCATCAGTATGTTTGGTGTTTGAAATTGGGTAGTATCTGTTAACTTTAATGAAGTTATATAAATTTAAAAAATCTTCATTATATATTAGATAGATAATATAGATGTAGATATAGGTTATATAGATAGATGTAGATATGGATATAAATGATATAGATAACATACAGATAAGATATGGATGAGATGAGAGAGAGATAGAGAGGTAGAGAGATAGAGATAGAGATAGATGGATATAAAAATCAAGGTTGACTTTGAACTTTTTCTCAGAATGGCCAAAGAGGGTATGAGTCAAAAAAATGTAAGACTAAAGCCAGAAGGATGTGGCTTTAAACAGCTGAATCTTCACACAGGTGAGAGGCCCAGAGGGTGCCCCAATAACTTATGATCTATATTATGTTGAAAGAAGTCTAATCTAATCTCTTAGATGATTGTGATCTAAATCCTCTAAGGGATGTGTCAAAACATCAGTGAGAAACCATAACTAAAGCATTATATGAAACACAGTTTTATTTTTCCCAACAAACAGTGATGTTGCGGGACGAGGAGGAAAAGTAAAAGTAAAAGGAAAGAAAGGAGGAGGTCGGAAGGGAGGTGAAGATGTTATCTTCACAGTACTAACAGGCAATTGTTACGTAACCAAAAATGTCAGTCTTTGTTTATTGGGAAAATGAAGGACAGGTCAAGGCGTGCAGCAACAGGTGATGCAAAGATGCTTGAATATCTTTAGTGAAAAGGAAGGAAGCAAGTGTTGATCTCTTCAAATGCTAACAAATAGTACATAAATTCAAACAGCATCGCTATTAATGGACAATACACAAATGGTGGCTTTCATGGCTGCAGCAGATGAGGAAGGCTATGGTTGAACCCAGGAAGTTAAGAATGCTAGTTACATGCTCTCTATCTAAGCTCTAGCAACAGATCCTAGTGTACACATCTTACAGAAAAATAAAAAAGATCCCAAAGAAACAGCAAAACATTTTAAATTATTTCCTCTAGGAATTAGGATTTGGCAAAGATTAGGGCATTCTGCTTTTTGTCATCTTTTTTTTTTTAATTGTGAAAACACATACTTGGCCCATTTTGATGAACATAAAAATAAAGCATAAACAAAGTGGATTGTTTCATACACATACTAATGCCAAAAAATATGATTTAAATTTCTCCGTGTTTCATGTAAAATTGATACATCTCTGAAAATGAAACCCAGTTCTGTTTTGTATAAGCAGCTTTCCTTCTCACAGTTAACCATTTCCAACATATAATCTTACTTGTGGTGTTGCTGCTGTTGGTGGTGGTGTTTTGTTTTGTTTTGTTTTGTTTTGCTTTGTTTGTTTTATCAGAAAGTTTCTCTGTATGTAGTCCTGGCTGTTCTGAAATTCACTGTGTAAACCAGGATGGACTTGAACTCAGAGTCCCCCTGTCTGGTGTTGGGACTAAAGGCATATGCCACCACCCACTTACACTTATTTAATATTCTACTTTCTACCAAGCTTAAGAGTTAACAGTCTGAGTTAACTCATATCTGAGTTAACAGTCTTGCAGAAAAGAAAAAGCTATACCAGACAGTAAAACTGATATCTTATGTTCATACTTGGACATTAGAACCATACAGTCTACAGAGACTGTTATTAATATAGGATCCTGCAATTCAGGTCTAAACACAGGGGGTGTGGTGAAAAGGGTCATTCACTATCCAAGAAAGTCAAATCCCAAGCAAAAGTGCCTCTCTGCCTGTCTTGATTCTTTGATGGGCTAGAAAATTTGCAAATGATGCTTTACAAATTTCCCCCCAATTTTTTCCTATCTAGTGAATATTTTAGTTCAAATTATACAACCATTTGAAACTTTAAAGTAGTAGACACGATGGGGAAAATGTAAGCTAACACCCACTTACGCCGCCCCTCTCTTCTTTCCCGCTTTAAACACGTTTGTGTTTCAATACCTCTCTGTAGCCATCGCTGACTCGTTCCAAGTTCAGAGAATAGACAAGGTCTCTGCCTCCCACGAAGAGCCTTTCTTGATATTCATCTAGCAGCATAGTATGGAGATCAAGAAATCCAAAGGGGCTTTGAAATATTGACGTCCTGTTCAGTTCCAAAAGCTCTGAAAGGAAAAGAGAGGTCTACGTTAGGTACACAAAAACTCATAATACTGTCTATGCTTTTCTCAAAGACCAGCTGTCACATCTGTTTCTAAAATATGAATCCTTAAATTGGATTATTCCAATAAAATAAGAATTATCCAGTCAGCCCTCTATATCTGTATGGATTCCGTCCTAGGTCTTCTAATACTATAATGTAAGGATGTCCCAATACCTTTCTATAAACTGAGACTCTCTTTTACTTATAACCTAAGCACATTCTTCCTTATTCTGTAAGTCATCTCTAGAAGCGTAAGCTACCTGAAGTGGAGTTAAATGCTTTGTGGAATGCTATTATACCTTATTGTCTGGAGAATAATGAGCAAAGTGCTGATATGTTCTGGGTAGATATAACACTTTTAAAAATTTACAGCCGTAGTTGAATCTTTGGAAACAGTACCAACAGATACAAGGGAGTGTTTGACTATATAGTCATATGATATATTTGTGAGCATTGAGATGCTATTTTAAAGCGTCTCTTTGCCTAACAAGATTTAACACCTACAAAAAATATACACAAGTCTGTCTAGTAAATTCTAAAATATACCAATTCAGAAAAGTCATATTTCTACCTCAAACTGATATTGAAAAATCAAACCCAAATCAAACTGCACAACCCTGGCAAGAACAGAGTTGTAATCACGATTCTGATTACTCCTAAAACCCACTGGGTATCTGCTTTCCATGGCTCTGATTCAGTCTATCTTCATGCATTCTTGCCTATGTTAGGAATTACAAACAATATATATTTGGGGTACGCATATTAAATTTAAGAAATCAGAATCTGGCAAACTCTCATGTGTACACTTGTTTGTTGGAGGTATGACCTTTAATTTAATATGCCAGCTGAGAACTTAGGACTTCAAAACTGTACATAGGAGAGCTTTTGGTGATGTGAAGGAACAGTGCCCCTAAAACTAGGCCAAGTACATAATGGCAGGAATCTCCTTGGGAAAGAGTAAAAAGAGAAAGTCGTCTCAAAGAATTTAATACCAAACAGCTCATAGAGCATGCAGATTCTTCCTGACTGGGACACTCACAAGCAGTAGCACTGAATATGAAATTGCTTTTACTCTCCATTAGGAATCTAGGAGTCGGGGGGGGGTGGTGAGATTTCAAGGCCTACCTGGGCTACTTAGTGAGATTTGTTTCAAATCAACAAAATGAAAACAAGAGAATGAAAAAGAATGAGTTTCTTATCCAGTTTTCTGCACAAAATTGAATGGAGTAGAGTTACCTTTAAATCTTTGGTTTAGATTAAGTAATATTGCAAAATTTTAAAATTCCATATGGACATCTCATATGAGATATTGAACCATTTAGCCTAAGTAAAGACTTTTAGACTAAATATTCGGGGTAGGCCTGAAGGGAATACCAGGAATATTTTTTGTAAAGAAAACTGAAATTAAAGAGAGTTTTGATAGAGACACGTGAATTCCAGAAGAGAAAAAGTCCCAGTTATGAGTTTTTAAACTTATAAGCAGTACTATCTTCCTTACTAGACATTCACCAATTGGAAAGTACATTTTAGGGCTGGAGAGATGGCTCAGCAGTTAAGAGCACTGACTGCTCTTTCAAAGGTCCTGAGTTCAATTCCAAAAAACCACATGGTAGCTGACAACCATCTGTAATGAGATCTGATGCTCTCTCCGGGTGTGTCTGAAGACAACTACAATGTACTCATATAACAATAAAATAAATAAATCTTTTTTAAAAAGAAAGAAAGTACATTTTAATATCATGGGAGAAACATAGAAAGAAGCTCTTTGTTGCCATTATGTTGTTGTTATAAATGAGAGCTCATAATTTCACGTGAGCCCTACTAAGTGGACTCTTTTTCCATATTCCCCAGGTAGACTGATAATTTGCTGATATTTACTATTTTCTCTGCATAATAAAAATTTCTCTAGAATGAGTTAAGTCCAAACAAAAAAAATGATTGCATATTCATTATTAACACATTTTAGGCTATAGAATTGCTCAGGAAATTAAATTTCTTGGAAAAAATAAATAAGTATATGAAAGGGTTCTGATATGAGGTCCCTTGTCTGAAGTGTTATCAGTGTTTATTAGATAAAGCCAGGATTGTTTATTGAAAATATTGAATTGGAATAAAAACCCATGAAGGTATTTCATGAGTTAAGTCCATCTATGCAGGTTCTTATTTGGTTTTGAATAATGTTATTACTACCTTATTACCTCTCCATATCCAAGAAAAGTTAGATATTAATTTCTATGAATTTTCCACTTGCATAAGCTTAATATAATTTTAAATGATTAAAGATTCTAATTTATTTGTTAATAATAAGGAATGTCATTTACTTTGTCACCAATCATCGTTTACTCTGATGGATTAACCTTTTCTCTAACCCTTTTGGCTTCTCTATATCCCTAAAGCACCCAAAAAATTCAAAAGTAGACTTGTGTTATTCTGGATAGAGATTGAACAAAGCAAAGCAAAAAGTAAGAACTAGAATATACATTAGCCCATGTAAATGACATACATGCTAAATTTCAATGACCGTTACTATTTACACACACACATACATATACACACATACACACAAAAAAATGAGCTTCCACAGCATAATAGTTTAAATTATCATTGCCTTTATTTTATTAATGAAAAATTAGACAACCCCAAGTTTAATGTTTTGAAAAGGTAAATGCTGTTACAAGGAGATAACACTCAGATTACCTATTAAAATACAATAATCAATTACAGCATACATGTCCATTACAACCAAGCTCTCACATACAGAATCTGAAGAAACAAATTTTAGTCGTGAGTTTGATCTTAGTTAAAGATCAGCCTTTGGATAGCCTTTAAACCTCTCTAGGTTGCATTCCTCAAATTTTTATCCTTTGTTACCCTTATAATTTTTTATTGATTGTATTAATTGAATTTGTACCATGTATTAAAAAAATCAAATATGTTACTGAATTAATAAATTCAGGATAGTACCTGTCCATATTGTGTTACTTATAATGTGTTATATTCAACTGAAAAAGCCTCTTTTTCAGAACCAAACCTTGTTCAGAGAGAAATATTTAAACTATTTGTTTTATTTTTAATATTTAAATGATTATGCGATAAGTGTTTTCTTAAATTTGAGGATGATTTATCCCTATGGATTCATATTCCTCAGAAGAAATTGCTGACAAGTCAATTATGATACATAAAACTGAATGTCCTCCACAGACCTTAAGCAACAAGTAGAGGAATTTTATTCTATTAATGTAGAAACTGCCCATAATAATTGGTAACTGAGGGTTTTTTTGTTGTTGTTGTTTGTTTGTTTGTTTGTTTTTCTGGTTTTTTGAGACAGGGTTTCTCTGTGTAGCCCTGGCTGTCCTGGAACTCACTCTGTAGACCCGGCTGGCCTCGAACTCAGAAATCCACTTGCGTCTGCCTCCCAAGTGCTGGGATTAAAGGCGTGCATTGCCACTGCCTGGAGCTAAGTGAGGTTTTATATTTAAAAAAAAAATGCAAAGGGTTATATGTCATGTTCTCTAAACCTTTTTTTTTTACATTTGGGAGAGACCAAACGTTTCAATTGCTCCTGACTGTGATCATCGCATGGAACAGAACAAGCCCAGCTATGGCTTACTAAGCAGCGCAGGCTTGTCAACAGACCTGTCATCTCAGAACCAGAAAGAGAAGCAGAACATCTCCTTGCTATGGTTTATATTTCCTCACTCATTCTCATAGGAAAAAAAAACCTGATTTTTTTATCGTTGATCTTCCAATATGTTTAGTACACTATAGCTGTTCTTCCTAAAACATAGTCATATATCAACCGCTTTGACTTAGCTAGCAAAAGTTGACAGTATTGATTATGAATAAAGATTTGTGCTTTAGACATACGTCTGTAAGAAGAGACCCAGACATTCCATTATCGAACTGTGTTTTGCAAGGATGTACCTATTTAATTTTTTATTTATTCTGCATTTACACCACTACTTTATTTACTTATTTAATTTATTCACTTATGGACCTGAAATTTTAGATATAAGTATTTTCAATTAAATTAAGTATATGTTTAATTATAGTTGGACAAGTTAAGGGAAGAGGTAAACAAGGTAAAAACAGATGAGAAGAATTACTGTAACCATAAAATATTCCTCTAGTATTGGACATATTGTTAAGATAAATCCTCTCCCCAGATAAACCTTAAACTCCCCTATTCCCAAAGAAAAAGTCAGGGCAATGTAATCAACAGCAGAGTAAAAGAATGTGCATAGAGACATCACGAAATGCCCAGGATTAAGAGAAATTTCTACTAAGGTGATCTGGAGAGGAATGCTCAAAAATACCAGACTGACCTCTAATACCACAAATAAACAGGGTGTCACGCTCCATAACTGCTCCTATAATTAAAGTCCTCAATGAAACCCAATTGATCTATATAAAAATTTAGCCCTAATAAACATAACTACAACCACAGGTGGCCATGCTATTCAAGAATAAAATATTTGGAAAAACAGAAATTAAATTAAGTAATGCAAATCCTAGGGCAGAAAGCTAGATCTTTTGGTAACTAGAAAATGACCCAAAATCCATGTAATTGATACCTGAGGAAATAGTCCAATTTTAATTCTTTCCTTCCTTCCTTCCTTCCTTCCTTCCTTCCTTCCTTCCTTCCTTCCTTCTTTTCCTCCTTCCCCCTACCCTCAATATCAGTATGCTTTTGAGGTTTCTTCACTAATTTGCTCTTGGCTGAATATCGCTGTTGGCCTCCAATTGAGTGGTCCTCATCTCTGTATGATAATAGCTTCTCCACTTCTCAATTCAACTTCTCAAGACAAATGACGCAATTGGCTCATCACTGTTTACACTTCATCGGCAGCTGCTTCTTCCAGGTAACTTTATCAGCCTAATTGCCTCCAATTATTCATCTGTACTTAAAAGTGGAAGTCATGTGATGAAGTGTGGTCCCTATAATTAAACAACACTAGAGCAATCACCATGAAGGCTATGCTTCAATTACACAGGCAAACCTGCCCAATGACAAATGTCTCACAGTCTGTATTTCTACTGGACTGACTAAGTTAACTGGATGGATGTAGATATTAAGTATCCTTTTATTGAATGTTGGAGAAAAAAAACTCTCCTAAAATTGAAATTGTGTTTTTATTTCATGGATTTGAGATATTTTCTCTAATACTAACTGGATTCTTGTAGTGATTGTCACTGCTAGAGAAAGAGAAAGGACTGGTCCCCCTGTGTCCAACCCACCTACTTCCTTCACATGCATTTTCTGGGAATAGAAATATGCTGAATTTGCAGAATGGGCATTCTAAACATGAAATCAGTCAACAAGTTAAAGTCTAAAGTTTGGTAAAGCACAGAAAAACAATTACTAGAAAGTGAAAAAAGTATATAAAACATAATAAAAGTATTTATATATGAATAAAAATATCTATATTTTAATATGTAGAAAATACTGTTTTAATGAAACCATTACTGTCTGTGTTCTAATCATAATATTTTAAATAATTAAACATGACGAATCTTACTAAGAAACTGGTATAAAATATCAATTTTCATAAAATTTTAAAAATTAAAAAGGATCAAAGCATCAGTGTAGGGGAATACCAAAACAGAAAAGTAGGAAGGGGTGGATGAGGGAGCAGGGGCAGGGAAAAGGCATGTGGGACCTTAGGGGCATGGGGAACCAAAAAAGGGGAAATGAAATGTAAATATAGAATATATCCAATAAAAAATTTTTTTGAAAAAAATTAAAAACTAATGAAAATATGACTAATATTCCATATATTTCTACTTTATTCAAATTTTCTATAGTGAACATAAGTCAATTAAAATCAGAGTTATATCACATAAGACATTCCATTTGGGGGATGAAATTTCTTCATTCTAGATGGCCTATCAAGATGATAATAGTTGATTCCCATTTATTGTTGTCATGGGTCATCTTTAATTGGCTACATATATATTACCCCATTAAATAAACTTGACTGTCCTTCAGAAAACTCTATTTTCTACATGTAAAAATTGGAAATTATAGTAAATCAGTTCATGGCTAAACTTATTTGGTTGGTTTTGGTACAAAATTTAAGCAAGAAGGGTTGATTTTCAAGTACAGGAATCTAGATATATATGTGTATATGTATACACACACATAGACACACAAATGTATGTATTTAACATAAATTAAAGCAAAAAGTAAATCTGAAAGAAAATCAGGAAGAGTATACTGGGACTTGATGAGAAAGCAATGGAGAAAACAATGTGGTCATAATGTAAAGAAAAAGTCTTAAATACAGATTTTAAAAGTCCAAATCAAATCTTCAGTGGGATCTCAGACACTTAGTCTCTCCACTGTTGCTAATACCAGAAGTGAAACAATTATGGGATTTATTAAAAGTATGGTCTTTATTAATAATGGTTTAATAAATGATACATTAAATGTATATTTTGCAATTTATTATAAGAATGTCTGATCGGGGCTGAAGAGATGGCTCTGTGGCTAAGAGCACAAACTGCTCTTCCAGAGGACCTGGGTGGAATTCCAAGAAAGGGAAATGCAAATCAAAACAACCCTGATATTTCACCTCATACACGTCAAAATGGCTAAGATCAAAAACTCAGGAGACAGCAGGTACCAAAGAGGTTGTGGAGAAAGAAGAACACTCCTCCACTGCTGGTGAGATTGCAAGCTGGTACAACCACTCTGGAAATCAGTTTGGTAGTTTCTCAGAAAAACTGGGCATAATACTACTGGAGGACCCTGCCATACCACTCCATACCCAGAGGATTCTCCAGCATGTAATAAGGACACATTCTCCACTATGTTCATAACAACCTTATTTATAATAGCCAGAAGCAGAAAGAACCCAGATGTCCCAAAACAGACGAATGGATACAGAAAATGTGGTATATTTACACAATGGAATACTACTCAGACATTTTTAAAAAATGAACTCATGAAATTAGTAGGCACATGGATGGAACTGGAAAATATCATCCTGAGTAAGGTAACTCAGTCACAAAAGAGCACACATGGTATGCACTTACTCATAAGTGGATATTAGCCCAAGACATATTTCACATATCAAATGATGCCCAAGGAGGAGGAAGAACAAAGTATGGATACACTGGTCCTTCTTAAAAGGGGAAACAAAATATCCACAGAAGAAAATACAGAAACAAAGTGTGCAGCAGAGTCTGAGGGAAAAGCCATCCAGAAACTGCCCCATCTAGGGATCCATCCCACATACATTTACCCAGACACTATCAGGGATGCCCATAAGTGCTTGCTGACCAGAGCCGAATATAGCTGTCACCTGGGAGGCTCTGCTAGTGCATGACAAATACAGAGGGGGACACTCAGCCAGACATTGAACTGAGCACAGGGTCCCTAATGGGGGGGCTAGAGAAAAGACCCAAGGAGTTGAAGGGGTTTGCAGAGCCATAGGAAGAACAATGATGTGAGCCACCCAGTACTTCCAGGGACAAAACCATCAACCAAAGAGTACACATGGAGGGACCCATGGCTCCAGATGCATATGCAGCAGAGGATGGCCCTGTTGGACATCAAAGGGAAGAGAGAACCTTGGTCCTGGAAAGGCTCGATGCCTCAGTGTAGAGGAATATCAGGACAGGGAAGCAGGAGAGTGTTGGTTGGGGAACAGGGGGAGAGGAGATGGCTTATGGGATTTTCAGGGGAGAGGGGGACAGGAAAGGGGACAACATTTGAAATGTCAATAAAGAATATATCTAATTTTAAAAACTTCATTCACTGAAGACAAAATAAAATAAAATAAAATGTAACATAAATAAATAAATAAATAAATAAATAAAGAGCCTGCATGGTGACTTATAACTGTCTGCAACTCCAGTTCCAAGAGACAGAATACCTTCACACAGACATACATGCAGGCAAAACACCAATGCACATAAAGTAAAAATAAATAAATTGTTTTAAAGGGGTGAGGCCTCATGAGTTAAGAGCACTGGCTGTTCTGTAAGGATTCCTGAGTGGAATATCCAGCATCCACAAGGCGGCTAAAAACTATAACAGAACCTAATGCCCTCTTCCGATCCGCATGCAGAAATGCAAATCACCCACATACATAAAATACAGTAAATAAATCTAAAAACAAGTCTAGTTGATGATGAAATTATAGTTTAAGTAACTGAAATATTTTTTGTCACAGCCTCACAGAGAATACAAGTTAGAATGGAAGCTCTCCTATAATTTTTTTAACATTTTGCTTTGTTATAATTATAAAGAAAACAAAAAGAATTCACTTTAATATCACTTTTGTATACCTTTCATTTGCATTTTCAAATAGCTGCATAACAATGTGGGGATTTTCCCATGGCTTTTATTTATCAGTTTATGTCATATTTGGATTTATATATATATATATATATATATATATATATATATATATAGTTAATTTCCTAATTAGCTACAGAGTTTCAAAATCTGTTGTGATGCATTCCAAGGCAGAAAAAGGACTGGCAAGAAGGGGCTCCCTCCCTTCCTGAGGCCTTTTCTCTCTGATCTTAGCCTCAGATATCCCATGGACTTGACATATTTACCCAGCACTGGCTGTATTCTTTATCCCCGACTGCTTCAAGCTGTCTGGAGGAAAAGAGACAAAGTCCACAGGAAGGAAGGGACAAAGGGCCTCTAATCCCAGTCAATCCCCACAAGATGGCATCAGTAATGGACAGCGCTGACTCCGCAGAAGACTGGCATCTTGAGTTCTTTCTCCCCTAAAAATAGCGTGAATCACTTGGGAGAGAAGGACAAAGAAACAAGACAGAACGAAATGTACCAACTCCCGAGTTCATCCGGAAATTTTCTAAAGAGGGAACTAATTATTGCAGCTAAGCTGCATGCTAATTATCAGCTGTCAATGAAGATTTACAGGGAGGATTTAGTCATTTCCTCTCCTGGCCTTTCTTGTTAACCTGCAAGGCTCCCGGTGTTACACTCACTGACATAGATATATTAAGGAACCATCCTCTACAGTTAAAATGTATTTTAGTGCCACACTTCTGCGTAAGTTGCAGGAGGACAGCATACATATTATCTAACTCACAAGTTTAAATAGGTTTGCTTCCTTCTTAAATACACACTTCTTGTTCCACTGTCAGCTCACAGGACAGTAAGAATCGGTCCTGTAATTAAACATGCCATTATTTTCCAAATCAATGACTTTATTTAGTGTTTCTGGAAGCTCATTCAACCAAATTCATTTAAAAAAAAATAACATATGGAAATAGACCTTAAACCCTTCAACTTCACAGTTAAACTGGGAATATTTTTTTGTGCCATGCTTTCATGATTTTGACAGACATGACAGATGAGTACTAACACCAAATAACAATGTTGAAAAGGATTACAATTTTTTTTAAATGGAAGGAATTGGTGTGCTAAGAATATAGTTTATCAACAGAGTGCTTGCTTCACATACATGCATCCCAAACTGTGCAAAAAGTCAAAATACTACCATTAACTTTTTAAAACATGTAACAATGGAAGTGCCATGATTTGCGAATTGTTTTTCCCTTAATGGATAATGGTAGTCTTTCGTGTGTTCACTGAATTTCAAATTCTTTGTCACAAGTCAAAGGGTAACAACAAAGCATTTCCGTGACCTAAAATTTTCAATTAATTCCTACTTCCAAACACAATAAAATAATTTCAGGGTTCATAAGGGTATACAGTAAATAGTCTCTTGAGATTCCTTGAGTTCTTATCTTACATACATGGTAGGTATTTAATATTTTATGTAATATTCTGGCCTTCTGGTCTCTGAATTCTGTTATCAGGAAGACACTGGGGATATGTTTACACAGAATCACTGTCTACCTGTGTACTAAACATATGTACAAATGCATGAATTTGAATCATTTAACTGAAAAAAATCAAGCAATACAGTTAATACCCCCTAAAAGTCAATTATGTAAACTGTTCTTTATGAATGCCATCTATACATTTAATCATGAGTATATTTTATTATGCTGAAGACCAAAGGCAGGAATCCGATGGGACTATCTTGGGTACACATTACTCAAGTGTCTCTGGTTAACTGTCAGCATGTAAATTGTTTGATATACTAAATAAAGTTAGCTAGTGCATAAAATCTCATTTTTAGGCCCTGCTCCCCCAGGTGCATGACACAAAGTAGAGCTATAAACAAAAGTATGTTTTTATTCACATTTAAGGAGTGAAATTACAGGACCAAAAGATGGATAAATATGCTTTTCTTAAGCAGTGTCAGGAATGCATCCCCTGGGATTATATTCTTTTAAACTCTATTGCTATATGTAGAATTAGTGTGCCTCCAAGTCTCCTTAACAAAAGTTTGATTGTAGTTTAAATACATTTTTATGACCTGATCTGGGTTATATGATTTTATTTTCAGTATACATTTTAGAATAAATTAAACATATTGGCATACATCTTGGGGTACTCTGTCTTAATATTGTGATTTTTTTCCCTTGTTGTACACATTGGCTGTCTTTCCATTGATTGTGGCATAACTAAGGAAGCAGATATTTGAACACTTACATTTCCTGTAGATCATAGTCAAAAGATGAAGGAAGGTACTTCAATAAATGTCAAAATTTGCATTCTGACAGTTAGAAGAGTATTTCAATGTGATGTGTCTTTGCTTCAGTAAATAGAATGATTTTTCCCTTCCATTTTGCCTTCGAGTGGTAATTAGTATCAGACATAATCAACCTGTTCAGCAATGAACACTTTGCAAAACATGCTGTATTAATAAAGACTTATACACAAAATGTTCTGGCTATGCAGGCAGACAAGGAAGACTGCCAACTTCTGGAAGATAATACTAGAGATACATGTTCATCTGTGGCATTAGGTGGAAATGAGAAAGTTATAGTCTTACCCACAATGTAAACTCATTGTTGAACATAGAAGAAAAAATGACTCAGTCTGCGTTTAACCTACTCTTGACTATACATTGTTTCTTAGAGAACAATGAGAGTTCCAGAATTCTGAGGGGAAATGTACAATATAATACTACATAATCAAACATAGGTTAAAGAAGCCTGGAATGTATATGAAAATCTGTAACGTTTTCTATGAGGTCAGTCTTTCATACTTTCTGAGAGAAGACTCAGATTTTTTTTAGAACGTTTACAAGATTTTCTGTGTAGAAAAGAGAGAAAGTCCTGAGTGAGGCCCTGTGTGAATATGTTCTATAGATGCCCCCCCCCCAGTGCCTCAGCCAAATGGAAGTGACAAATACTCTACAACTAGTGTGGCGCTCTATCAGAGGGGATGGCCGAGCCTTCCTTGTAGTCCTTGTGCAAATGTTGGCAGTGCAGAAAAGGTCCGCCATGGCTTCCTTCCACTTCAATGTCTATAGCTGCTCCCTTACAGAAACAGCCCCTACAGAGACTATCCAAATTGGCCTGATTGTCACCCTGTGTGCAGTAACCACTGCCACCTGTTCAGCTGTGTATAATATACGAGCCGAGCTTCCAGTGTGGCCAGTGTTTCTCCATCGGAGAGCCCAGACTACCTGATGCCAGCTTTTCTGAGTCCCTGTGTCTGTCCTTCCATCACTCACTGCCTTGGTGCTGCTTAAAACTGGACAAGGACATTGCAGAATTCAGACTTAAATAGTATGCTATAGGTTTTGCTTTCATCATTATCTAAACATTTATTTCCCAACAATGTATATGTACTCATTGCAACGCTGAACACAGCTTTGCCTTTATTTATATTTTTACTTATTTGAAAGAGTTAAACATCTAAATATGTGGGGTATTTTGTTTTGAGTCAGGCTCTTGTGATATAGTCCTGGCAGACCTAATACCTGATAAACCCACTCTGCAGTTAGAATACTCTCTAGCATAGAACAATCCTCCTCCTTCTGTCATTCACGTGCTGAGATTATAGGCATGCCCAGGACCATATCTTACAATAAAATTTATTTTACATGAATATTTAAAATCCCATTTTTCTAGCCTAAAGCCTCTTCACAGATGAATTTATCTCACATGTTTTAGCTTAATAGTATAATATTATTGTCTTATAAATTTATATTGTACTTGCTCTTAAAATTACATTTAAAATAAGTAGATCATGGCTAGTTCCTTCAATATTTGTTTACTTTAATCAATAGACATATTTAACAACTATTACTATTGGCAATTAGCACTATCAAAAATTTAAATAAATACGTGTGAGGAAAGTCGACTAATATACACAGAATTGAAATCATCACTACTACTTACAATGTAAATCTATTACAGGTTTTTCTTAATTCATGAACATTCTATGTTAGACTGAAGAGATGACTCAGTGCTAAAGGGACTTGCCACACCGCCTGATGACTAGATGCATAGAACAATTAAAATCCTAGTGACAGCATGATGGGAGAGCAGATAGCAATAGCAGAATTGTGTGAAAGCAAGCCTAAACGGTGCAAAGCTGCAACAGAAACAAGAGAGACCCTGCCTCACCAAGGTGAAGGAGAGAACAGACACCCAATGGTTGTCCTCTTACCTCATGGCAGACGCAAACCTGTACTCACGTGTACAAATCACACGCATGCACATGCTATGTGATAAGCCTACAGTTCTTTGCACAGTCTATATTTATATTTGAATTTAAGTCATGCTAAGATATCTCCTAAGTTGAATAAGCATTAAGTATGTCTTAATTTGCATATGATCATTTTAGTCATCAAAGTAATGTTACTAGTACACAGCAAATAGATTTTAAATATTTTTATCAATATTCTACACTTCTTTCTAGGAACAGCTATACTGACCTTTTCCCCAAACCTTGTTTTTCTAATAATGGTGATAAATAAATATTGATAAATAAAATAATAATGTTGATAATGGTGATAAACCAAAAAAATTAATATCTGATTGTTGAAGTTCATTCATCCTTAGAGTTTAAAACCTAGTATTTAGTTCCAGATCTGTATTTATTTATACAACTTCATACTTGCAGTCTTTGCGCAAAGGTCTCAGAGGACTTCTACATTTATGAAATGCAGAACAAGCCCTTGTTTCTCTGACGTTGCTCTTCATATGTACGTATTCTTTCTTCTTATATAGAACAAGTTACACAGGACTGACAAGCGCTTCACTTTGGACACTGTGATATCACTCGGACTTAAACCACTGCATACATTTGATTTAATGGATACTAAAGTGTTCAATGTTAAATAACCAAATTTCTGTGTGACTCAACTTCATATTGTGAAACTTCCAAAATAGGACTCAACTTCCTATTTTGAGACTCAACTATTGTGAAGTCATGATAATTAACTAGCAGATTTGTTTAATAATACCATTATCTCCTACAGTATATAGAAAGAATCCCACAGCATCTAAAGGGAAGCAATATAAATCGGCTTATTTTTTTTATTTCCAACATTGATAAACTATAAGACAGATAATGGAAATAGGCATTTCTTATTAGATTCTGTCATAAAAGTATGGTCACTGTCATAATATGAGCTAAACATTAAATAATAATTCTGTAGTATCCATCGGTATGGCATCGGTGAAGATGCCATAGATAGATAGATAGATAGATAGATAGATAGATAGATAGATAGATAGATAGATAGATTTTTAAATTAAAAGAGAAAACTTGTTTGGTTACAAAGACATGTCTAAGTTAACTTTATAGTTTTTCTTACCCCCACACGCATCTCAGCTTACAGGAATAAATATGCCCTACATCCCCAGGAAATTTGCTTCATTTTTATTATCTGTTTGTTTATGAAATTCTGTCTAAAATCAGTTGCAGAACTATTTCCAATCTGCCCATCACATTTAAATTTTAAGTACAAAAAAAGCAGCCAAATATTCGTTAAACTTTTTTTTTTTTACTATTGCTATAAAGCCTTGCATTTTTATTGATTTTTCCACGTATAACCTGGTACTTATTTTGGTTTGTAAGGATGGGAACAGAGTCCATTTCCACACAGGTGGATGGTTTTATGTGGCTTTTCTGCATCACAACAAAACTGCCATTATGCCACAATCTTGATCTCTACTTCGCCATATTGAAACAAAACATCCCTCAACCCAAATTATTTCATCTCGAAAAATATTTTTACATGAATAGCTTCCAGGGCTGCTCAGTCTTGCATTTGCACCTTTAAATAGCAGTAGTTTGTAATGGCTGCGATACTATACCGCAATGACTTAGTATGCATCGTAGATACATATTTTATAGTAACACTTCACTCTCACAGTTACAAAAGTGATAGAATTATCATGAATTTCAAATCTATGAGGACTGAGAAACAATTTAGTGATCTTGTATATATTGTTAACGAAATGAAAATTGAACCACTTGCTCACATCACAATAAGGAAGAAGATAACACTGTTGGTGTTTTTTTATCGGCTGTAGAAATGAGGTTGTGGGGTATTTGTAATTACTTGATTAATTTGGAAATGCTACACAGCCACAGAAACCTTATTTCCTGTTACATCTCATGCCTTTCAATTACTGTAGCTGCAGCTCAGTGAGCCAGATGCCTCCTGGTAGGTAATCGGCCCCCTGGGCGTGTGGGTATTCTTAAGATGAGGCTGAAATCAACAGGAAGAGGGGAGACAAGCTACTGTTATGTGTACAATTCACTGATGACTTTATTTCACAAAAGTTGTCTTGGTAACTAATCTGTCCACAGATTCCTCTGTTTTTACTTCTTCTGGAAGTTCTCAATTAGCACAGATTCCCTTCCCAGAAAACCCTGTTGTTTATAACCTGTCCCAAAGCAAATAATAGCTAGAAGACCACCCATCCATTCTTTGGAATCCAGAGATTGTGGGAGACATACTCATAGAAAGTCTCCTGCGATGCGATGGAGACTGTGAGAGAACGCAGTCTGCATGGGGTCATGACCCTTCCATCACTCCATCACTGGTCACAGTTCCATTTCACAGACCAGCTGACAGAGACTCTAGAGAAACTTTACAGATTTGTAAACTCAGAAAATACCACACACGGCTGGAGAGATGGCTCAGTGGTTACGAGCACCAACTGCTCTTCCGAAGGTCCTGAGTTCAAATCCCAGCAACCATATGGTGGCTCACAACCATCCATAGGGAGAACTGATGCCCTCCCATGCTGTGTGTGAAGACAGCTACAGTGTACTTACATATAACAAATAAATAAATCTAAAAAGGAAAAACTAAAAGAAAGAAAATACCACACAACATGAAATTTGAAGAAAATAAAACATAAAATAATAGAGGTAAAAATAATACCTCTATTAATTTCCAATAAATAAAGGTGACAATACATCCTTGAAAACAAAACACTAATTTGCTAAGACACTAGCTTCTTTTCTAATGTCACCATTGAACACGTCAAGTGATTTTTTCAAGTATTGTTTCTGCCCGATGAAGGCAAGAGGAGAATACTTTAACACGCAGCTGCCCAGCTCCCAGCCTTGACTTTGTCAGACCAGATGCAAGCAGCCACGTAGCTGGTCGTTCATCATCCGGTCAAACGTGATTTTAAAAACCCTTGGATCCCTCCGGCAAGGTCATTGCTCCTATCTGGAAAAAGAAGTTCCACATGAAATTGGGAACAAAAACGTCAATTTTCTTTTTCTGCCATCGTCAAGAGCAAAGAGCAAATGGACTAACCCTCCTTGCCTGAGGGAGACCCAACAGGGTGATGGGTCAACGACTCAATGCGGGATGCTCTTGGCTAAGGATCAGGATTTACCATCTTTTTTTTTTTTTTTTTTTGAAAGAGATTTATTTATTTATTTCATGTATGTGAGTGGGCATCGGATCCCATTACAGATGGTTGTGAGCCACCATGTGGTTGCTGGGAATTGAACTCAGGACCTCTGGAAGAGCAAGCAGTCAGTGCTCTTAACTGCTGAGCCATCTCTCCAGTGCCAGGATTTACCATCTTTCATGCAGGTGCCTGCGTGCCTGTGTGCCTGCGAGCCTGCGTGTGTTTCAGAGACAGAGAGAGGCGGTACACACAGGGAGACAAACGGTAACAACAGACAGAACAGCTGAAAGGTGTACCTGAGAGGTGCCGCTGTCAGAAGCAGGCAAACTTTCATATTAAAATTTTCCTAAATATTACAATCAGAAAAAGGAAGAAGACCATTAAAATTAATGTAAATATGATGAAGACATTAGTTTTGAGATTCAGTTCTTACTACTGATGCAGAATTAAAATGAATTAGAAATCAAAATACAGTCATTTCAAAGTGAAGCGTCAGCTGGCTTGGTAAACCACCGAGAATAACACGATTTTACCATACATATGCTTACAAAATTCTGTTCTTAAGTTATTAAAATCCTCTGATTGTAAAATAGTTATACTGAGAGCCATGAACAATTCTAGCAAGTTAACTAAACATTTGATTTACATAACAACATATTTCTCTTTGGCCAAAGCCTGACGACTTATTCAAAGTTTCACTCTTCTAAAGTGAATTCTGACAACTATAGTATTCACTGCATTATATCCCTAGTATTTTATATAGGTTGTATGTATGATATCACAAAGAAATTTTGTGCACATTGATTGCAATATAGTCTTTTGTAAGATGACAACTTGCATTTTGTTTCACTAATAGAGCCATTTTAATGTATTAGTGGCATACTAAACATATGATTTCAGAAAGGCCAGGGATACCCATGTAGTAGAATCTGAGAGACGTGGTGGAGGATTTCCCTTAAGATCAACCGCTTTATTATTTAATCACTTCGGAGTTACTTGTGTCATTAAGTTTTGCAAGTTTGGCATTTGTTTCAGAAGAACTTACTACAATTTTGAAGACCGTGGGAAGGATTATATCATAATCCTGTATCAACTGATACCTGTGCTTTGTCTGAACATATAGGGCTACCATACATAAAAAAAAAAAAATAGAAGGATCAATGGGAGGGTGATATCCAAGTGAAAAGTAAGCGATGGCGTCAGGTTAGAAGTCTGTGAGGAAAGAGAGGGAGACAGCAGAAGCCAACACAAGCACGGGGTTCATGGTGTTGTCCAACGTCGAGCTGCAGGTCCTGATCTACATGTTTGCTGTATTGCCACAGTAGGAAGATGAATAAAGGTCACTACCTATATCTCAGTGTTCTGTTCTGGAGGCAATCAGACACACTCTGTGACACATGAATGCATGTCTACAGCCATGTCAAAATCCCACATGACACGGTACAATATTTACTTGGTCACCCTCAATCTGGTAGGAAAAATGCTGTGTTTATGGTAAATTCAGTGTTTGTTGTGAAATTGGATTCTTCAACTTAATTTTGGTCTTGTCTCCATTAATTCTAGAACAACATTTATTTTGGGTTGCATACTGTAGTGCTCCCAAAGCTCTAAAACGCTGATTCCTGCCTGCCTTCCCAAGAATGTGAGGTGTATTTGGTCTGACACTGAGTTTTGTTTTTGTTTTTGTTTTTGTTTTTGTTTTTGTTTTTGTTTTTTTGAGACAGGGTTTCTTTGTGTAGTCCTGGCTGTCATGGAACTCACTCTGTAGACCAAGCTGGCCTCGAACTCAGAAATCCGCCTGCCTCTGCCTCCCAAGTGCTGGGATTACAGGCGTGCGCCACCACCGCCCAGCCACACTGAGAATTTTTAAAACACTCCCCCAGTAATTTCAATATAATATGAAGATTTAGATCCTCTATATAGAAAAATTCCATTAGATAGGTGTAAATACTTATTCACACAATCATAGGGCCCACACTCTTGGCAGTGAGGTAGACTGAATTGCCAGGATGCCAAACATGGTAAAAATAGTCTAACCACCTTCTAATCCTGAGTCAATACTACTTGGAAAGTAAAACTGATCTCTCTTTGAAACTGCATAAAAGATCAAGAAGGGGTTATATCAACAGAGTAATATGAGAAGAAAAATGTTAAGAAGCACATTCCTGAGAGGTGCTGTCAACATTCTGAATGTTAAGATTGCACATAAAAACTCAAACAGAAACTCATTCATGAGACATGCTCCTGCCAGATCCATTCCATTTTTAATTAAGAAAGCAATAAATATTTATCTTAGAGAAATAAAAATAAGCCATTCCTTTTATAGTTAGTATTTACAAAGAAAAAGGTGCTGGTTTAAAGCAGTGATACCTATAGTTAATCAATTTCGTTTGATCTGTATTTTTCTTCTAAAGAATATTCTAGCCTAATTTTATATTTCAATTTACGTGGGGATTACCATTTCTTGGGAACTCATGCACTTATTTGATTTTAATGTGTCATCTTTAGATGGCTCAGATCAATGGCCAGTAGCAAAGTATGAATATAGTGTACTCAAAAGGTTCCCATTTTCCTTTTATGAACAAAGAAATGTCACACTATTTCTAAGGTTACCAGTATATTCATCTTCTTGAGAGGAAACTGAATCTATTTTCCACAGAGAAAAACAAAATTTTTGTGATAGGATTATTCCAATATAACTGCTAGGGCTTTTAACCTTAATCAGAAATTTTGTTCAAATGACAAAAATCTTTGTAATGTGTACCAAACTTGGCTTTGGACTCTAAAGAATCAATGAGGCTTTCCCTAAGTGTTTCTGTGTATTCTGCAATTTGGTTCGGTAACATATGGTAGAATGTCTGTCATGTGGCCCATAAGGTAGTTCTCATGTATAAATCACTGAATCAATCCATTTTTGCAATGACTAAGGAAATAATTATACTTATATTCACATACATATTTGTATAATGGCTAAGGTTTATTTCAGTTGGCAGCAGGTTTATTTTTCTTGTTGCTTGAGAGGGTATTTAATCAGTCATAATTATGACGAAAGGATGATAAGCTAAAAAATAAATGTTTGTGTTACGCTCCACAAGTTTAATTTTAAGCTGCTTCTGGCTTTACGGGTTTCCTAATAAGTGTTCAACCTCTCCTGTAGATTATAAAACATTTTTTTAATTGTACTTTTGGTATGAGTTGTATTTTGAAAGACTCATGGGTTTCATACTAGGTCCTCAATGCAGCAATTTTCTGAGATGTAGCTTTTGGGTTTATAAATTGTTTGGGGTATGAGGAATCTTGCATCACTAATGGATTAATCCATTAGCAGGATTCAAATATTATGGACTACTGGGAGGTGATGAAATCTTGGGAGAAGAGACTTCATTGAAAGGAATAGGTCTTTGGGAGTTCTTCTTAAGGGCTCAATCTTGCCCTCTGCTTCTCTCATCTACCTTTATGTTGCTTCCTGACCACTCTGCAGAGAGCAGCCCCCCCCCTTCAGCAGGCTCCAAGTACCACGGCATTCTCTCTTACATAGTGCCAAAAATAGTGGAGGCAGCCAGCCATGGGCTGAGACGCCAAGGAAATAAATCTGCTGCTAAGTAAAATCATGTAGATATCAAGAAACAAAAATCCGACTAACACATACCTTGATTTAATAAGACTAAATAATTTAAATTACTTGAAGCCATATTTAACTGATGTAGCCAAGAAAGGGTAATAATATAACACAGTAGGGAATGCTTTCCAATTGCTATTGATTGAACCTACATGTTCACCCAAGGTCCAGGGAGTAAAGGCTTCATACGTGTTGTGTTATTGGAAGATTCTAGAACCTTTGATAGAAAGTGCTCAGTGGAAGGAAGTTTGGCCATTAGAGGGATGTCTTCAAAGATAATATTAGGATAGTAACTTCTCTTCTCTGTTTTCCTGCCATCATGAGGCAAGGTTCTTCATGCCAGCATATGCTCGCCACAGTGATATCTCAATTCACCATAGACAGAAACTCAATATAGCCGATTGACTATGGCCTGAAAATTGTGAAATCAATAACTTGCAATAAATACATCTTCTTTTTAATTGATTGCCTCAGGTATTTTATCACAGTGATGGAATGTTAACATCAGTATTATACTGAGGTGCTTTCAGCATAAGTCTTCAATATGTTTACTTTATAATGAGAAAGAAAATAGACATTTTAGACTATCAAGAAATAGAAGCATCACATTGTTCTAACATCATTATTTTCTTCTGAATCTAGCATTAAGAGTTCCAATTAGACCCAATGGCTGACTAATGTTTTTCAGGTCAGCATTTTTAGAAGCTCTAAACTGATCAAATCTCATCAATATTTCTGAGCAGGAAACACTTGGGATCTATCTCTCCACCAGCCGAGGTTCAGATGAAGAAGAAAATCGCCATCTGTTTTCTAATACCAAAAATAAATAAGTAACTACTGACGACTGGTAGTGTTGTAAACTCGTGATCAAGAAGTATACGTGCATCTTCTCAATGCCAGAGGTAAAAGCATATAATTGGTTAATCTCATTTTACTTTTTCCCCAAAGCCAAAAATCAGTAAAAATGGTAACTAGGATGTAGTCAAACCCTGTAAAGTATATTTGCCCAATAATTTTTTATGATTGTTTGTTTATTTTTGAGGTTGTATTTTAATCACATCTCTCCCTTCTCAAACCTCCCATATGCCCTTCTCTTCCTTCCTTCCACTTTATGTTCCCTGTTTCCATCAGTTATTGTTGCATGCATATATGTCTATACTAACATTTTTCCAAATATAACCCATTGAGTCCATATAATGTCACTTGTAAGAATTGTACTGGGGAAGATTGCTTGGCACTGGACAATAATCTAGTGCGCTCTTGACTCTTCCACTCACAGCTGGTTTTATGTAGTCTTTTGTAGGGTTGAAGATTCATGGGTTCTCCCCTTGCCCCGCCTCATGCTGCATACAGTTTGGCATGTTTGTTGGAGTCCTCCTTGTTCAGCCTACACTTGAGTGGTCATGTTGGTGAGTCCCTCATGTGTCTGAGGAACAATCTCAAAGCAAAATGCCTCATCACCTGGTGCTTCAATCTTTCCTTCCCCTCTATCACACTGTTCCCTGAGCCATAGGTGTAGTATTATATAGATGTATCTATTGGGACTTTTGTCCACTAATTCTTATTTCTAAATCTTGTGACTACTCAGATCCAGGGGCTTCTGAGGTGGGTGGTGGTCATTGAGGTGGCCAGTGGTCTCTGAGGTAACCAGTGGTCGGTTACTGGGTAGCTGAACACCTTCCCTTTCCCAGTTTATCCTTATATGTAGGGATGATTCTGATCCTATGGTCTTGTTTACCGGTTGGTTCTTGATCCATCAATAAAGATGCTAGAAGCTAATTGCTGGGCAGAATAGGCAGTATTTCAGGGTCCCTGCAGGCACGCTAGCAGAGGCAGGGGAGAAGAAAGGAGTTTTATCATGCTTTAGAAGGAGAAAAGCCAACCAGCCATGTGAGATCTTGGGCAGAGTGGCCATAGGACTCTTCTACAGGGGAGGTTGGGCTGTTGAAATAGGACTAAAGGTGGCTGAACAACTGAAGCTATGGCAGGTTGAGAAGTGATGACCTAAGAGTATTGGGAAGGGCATGCTAGTCGCAGGAGTTCAGTAGTGCCCAACAACTGAGCCAATAAGGCAGGTTGAAATTGAACAGTGTGTGTGTGTGTGTGTGTGTGTGTGTGTCTGTGTGTGTCTGTGTGTGTGTTTCATCCACAGAACCAATATTCTCTGTGTGGGGATTGTTGGTATCCGGACCTCTGAAACCTGTGACATCATATAGGTGACAGTGTGACCTGCGCACCTGTTGCCAAGGAAACGGCCACCATATTCCCAGAATCACTTGGCTTACCTCCCACCTTTATCTGTGGCCAGTTCACCATCCATATATAAAGAAAGGCCCCTGTGATCCTCCTCTCTCTACACCCCCTTCTTGTTTCGCCACCACCTTGCCCTTTCCTCTCTCAATAAACCTCACATGGAACTACTTGGCCTGACAGTCCTAACAGGGATGGTAGCCCAGTCCATTCCCAGAGCTTAGGCAGGAAAGCAAAAGCTACATGCACCATCCTTCAGATCCCATGCTTGGAGGAAGCATGCACATACACTTTCCATTAAAGAAGAAAGAATCTTTGGAAAAGGTGGCCTAGCAACCTCAAAAAGCATTTATCCCCTGTTAAATTACTTATGACAGAATTTTTGAAAATTAGTCCACATCTAGAATTCATGAACGAGAAACATCATGAAATACACTCTGAGGACTAGCTCATTCAGCACTGAGTGCACAGACATTAGATATGGAAAAGCAAAGAGAAAGCTAGAACACTCCAAAAATAAGCTATATTATATTTCTATGTTATATAATGTTAAAGTGAGAAAAGGATAAAAACCCAATTATATTTTAAGTATAGTTGTGCTTGACATCTATTTGAGGTGAAGAAGTAAGCCTACAATACATGTCTTCTTTTAAAGCACCACAAATTATTTTAATTGCAAACTTAGTCTTACTTAATAGCATCTGAAATTAGCACTTTGTTATGTGAGGTTTGTACATATAAGAGAATGTGGTGAGAAAAGAACTGCATCAATCAAAATGCACTTATTCTGCTAAGGAAAATGTTCTAAATGCCACCATGTGCCCACTGCTGTGCTTTGGAGGAGAACACACTACCTACATTTTCCTGGCTTTTAATTCTCCTACGATATGGCAATGAAAGTAATGTGGTGTGTTAACCCTACCGATATAATTTCTAAAATATATTTGACAGACACAAAAATACCTTCAATGGGAAATTTTCTTCATCACTAATGGGAAAGATTTCTCTCATCTTCTTATAGCAGTACTGAAGCTAAGATAAAAGTTAAACTAATAATGTGCATGTCTTTGAGAAGGAGTTAGTGAGGAGTTCATATTTTTGAGATGGAAAAAGGAAAGTTCCACATCAATTACAGTCTTCAAGGCTCTGCACATTTGCTTTAATGAACTGCCATTCATATTTGGCTGCTCTGAGTCTTTGTTCCAGGAAGAAGGCCGTGCGTGGTCGCTCATTTCCAATTAGTGAGCCATGTCTTCTGTGGTAATAGGTGGCCACCACATCATAGCCTTTGAGTTTTCAGGCTCAATTAAAACAGTGATAGTAAGTCTTGGCTCAAAATCAAGGCTGTGACCCCTACAACCATCACATCTACTTTAATCTCCTTCAGCTCTGTTCCCTGACAAATCCTCTGAAGAACATAATTGCCCCTTCCGATTGCACTTCCAAATACCAATGTGCGGTTCCCAGGGAAATCAGACCAGAGGACCCACAGATTTTATAAATTTGAAGCAAAACAGAATTACACATTTACAAAAGAAAATTAACAAGAATTCACAAGTATAATTTTTCTTAAAGATACAGAATGCAAACACCTTTTAAAGTTTTATGCATTTAAATGACATCCTTTCTAAATGAAGATGACTGCAACAAAATTTAAAATTTGTGAAACCACACTTATGTTTTATTGTATAATTGAAGGCAAAAATTGGTGTTATTCAAAATCTAAACATGCAATCTGGACAGCTGTATTCCCACCCCATCCCCCATCCCAGTAACTCCTACACTATGAACTATCAGAAAAACAGTCATTCTATATGCTTTTAGGTCTTATAAAATTAGGAGTTCAACTCCATTAACCAATTTGTGTGTTTCCAATAACTGTCATGCTATTTTGATCCAGACTCTTCAAAGCTGTCAAAAGATCTTCCAGGCATTTAGTGTAAAGGTACCACTGCTTCATGGTTGGGAGGATATTAGCTTCTAGTATTTTTTACCGGTATTTTTTTTAAAGGTTTGAATTCCTTAAAATCCAAAGAACAAAGCTTGATGTGTTACTCAGTGTCATTTATAGTATGTACTTGCTTGGGAGACTCAATAGTACAGTAAATACACAGCCTACTTTCTATTTCCCTCCTTAATTGGAAACTTCCTGCATCGAGAAAGACAAAAAAGAAAACAAAGCAAAGTAAAATAAAACAAAGCACCCACAAAATCCTAATCCTATTGTCAATGGGAAAAGTATTGACAAAGTAAGATTATATTGCATAACATTATTAAGTAGACATTCTGCAACAATTTATAATTAAGTTGAAATACTCTTTTTGACCTGAATCCATTATCTAACACATACATACACACACACACACACACACACACACACACACACACACACACAAACACATGTCATATATGGCAGCCAGAATACTTTTGTATATGACGTGTGTGTGTGTGTGTGTGTGTGTGTGTGTGTGTGTGTATTAATCAAAAGAGTTAGGAAGTGGAAGGCAAAATCAAATCATATTTGAATAATCAATTAATACCATTTATACATTCCCATGTCTGTGTAAATACTTTTTCTCTTTATGTACACACACACACACAAAAAATATATACAGAAAAAAATGAATAAAATCTATTTTCCCGACCAGTGCTTTTTCCCTTAAAAAAGAAAAGAAACTTCTATTGTCAGCAGAAGGTCCACTAATTGAACAATAATCCATCCTTGCCAAGGCAGAGAGGAGATTAATTAAACTAAGCAGCAGCCTTGGTTGGAGCAGGGTGAGGACTCTGGGCTCATATGCTAACCTCTCCTAGTATTCCACATTCTCTTCTCCACTTCCTTCTTTTCCATGTCCTGTTCCCTGGAGAGGAGCTGAGGCCTCTGGGAACACCTGCCCTGCAGGTGTTTTAAAACTCAACAAAGGGCTTCACTTACAGGAGGAAAAGAGGTTAAGACAAACTAAATAGGCAGTTGAGCAAGAGTCGGATACTTTTTCATAATTGATTAAAACACTAATGCCAAGTATCAAGGAAAATAGCTGAAAAGTATTCCGGCTGCCTGGATGCTGCCTGCCCTCCCGTCTGCTAGGAGAACTGGCATGTTCCTGCCCTGAGCATCTTCACACCACAAAGCTGCAGAAGTAGATCGTTGTCAAATGCACAATTACAAAATCTGCATTTGTACAATGTGCTTCTGTCCAAATACTGAATCTTCGCATGAAGCACATTTTTAAATTCAGTGAGTCCCTTAGGCTATTTGTTGTGTTTTATAAAAGGATAGAGAGATAGAATATGTCTGATGGAGGGGCAGTAGGTATGGGGGAAGGGCGTATGTCTGCAGGTCCATGCATTCCTACCCATGCTGAGCCATCCCTACCCCATGAGAGACCAGCCACGTGAAGGTATAGAATAGTTATTCAGAACATGAGGAATGATGTCAAGAGAAAGGCAGAAAGGGGAAGAAAGAAGTAGGGGAGTAGAGGAGTAGAGGCCAGCCATTAGTGTGTAGGGAGAGAGGAGAAGGGGAATGGGGAGAGATGGGGAGGAGAAGAGAGGATCACAAGAGCGAGAGAGTGAGGAGAGGGCAAAGAGACCCTTTTACAGTGAGTTTCCAGGTAACTGTGGGGCAGACCCTAGATGAAATGCCAACATTATTGATTACAATAACATATGAGACACCATAGTTTCAAGAGCATTTTTATACTTTGCTTTTCAGACCCACTAATGAAAAATAGTCAGACTGTGGCTCCTCCTCCACCTTTATCCTTTAAAGCAAAGGCTGTATTCTCCTTTAAACAGCTAAAACTTCTTTCTCAATAAACAACTAGATCGGAGTCTTTAACATTGTTTGATAGAAAAGATGAAAGATTAAAAAATAAAACTTTATGATCCACATTTTCCACCTTGATTTCACTTGGAAAACAAACCTAAGACTAAGACTTGATTCCATAGGAGGAAATGTGCTGTTCAAGTAGAGAAAAGGTGAAACTGCAACACTTCAGGAAGGAAATGGTACACAACAAATCTTAGCAAATACCTGTTTGAGCATTGGGTTGTGGCATTATCAAGGGATGTTTGGTAATTGGGCTGAAAACAATGCATTGGTTTTATGCAAACTTTTTTTTAAAAAAGTAATTATGTAAGTGCTTATAAGAGAAAGCTTGTACTTTCTCATAGACATACTTAGTGAAATGATTGGGCCAATCAGTTCTGATCTTCTCAACACATGAATTACCATTCAACATCAATGAAGGCAAAATAATCCGTTGAAGTAGAAATAGAGTCTTCCTTTTTCCCCAGCCCAACTGTTCTTTAACTCCTGTCAGAGACTCCAGTAATGCTTGAGAGGATTTGTTTTCATTGATTCCTTCCAGGAAAACTTTAACATACAAGTCTAGAAATAGAAGTAAGACTATACAATCACAGGCATGACATATGTGTGTCTTGGATGTTCACACAGCATGTAATAAGTAGTGCATCATGTAGTCTATACAAAGGAGCTTTCTATAGACAGAGAAATGTGTCTTTTCCACAGAACATTTGACTTCCCAGAATATAGTTTAGCTTTTTAGCTGCAAAAATAAAGGAACACACATCTTCAGTGTACCTATAGCAGCTCAACCTTATACTTCAAGGGTCTACAAGCCAGTGCATTTAGACTGCACATCTGTAGCAGAGGAGAAAGACATCAGCAATAGCCTTGGTGCTCCAAATCATGTGTTTTTGCAGCTGCCTTATGCTAGACAGAGCATGAAAGCCTTTTTTCTGTGGCCTTTATGCATTTTATACAAGTTGGCTTTACAGCAACACAGGAAGAGCTAGCAGTGAAGTAATGTCACTTTAAGAACTGGAACTAATTTCGACAACATTGAAAACTTCCTTCACCCAGAAGTTTTAGAAGAAGAAAGAACAGTCACATTATTAAAACATTCCCTACAATTATACTTCAGGAAATGCTACTTTTGCTACACTTCTTCAAAAGAAATCAATCACCACGTAAAAATTTTGCAGTGCACTAGCAATGGGCATCTCTCCACTCTTCTTCTGGAAGACAGGATACTTTGTTTGCCTAGTTACTGCCTTTGTGGTGGAGAATGGTGTCAACATTACAAAGAGGATACAAGAAGGCTAATTAAGCAAATTTTCCTCAAGTAGCAGAGAGGATTCTCCTTCCTTCTTCTTGGAAATCATTTGATATGAGAATTGTCTTGGTACACAATTCTCATATCAAATGATTCCCAAGAAGGAAGGAGGGGTCCCTGGTCCTGGAAAGGCTTGATCCAGCATTGTAGGAGAGTACCAGGACAATGAAGAAGGAGGGGGGTGATTGGAGAACAGGCAGAGGAAGAGGGCTTATGGGACTTATGGGGAGGGGGGAACCGGGAAAGGGAAAATCATTTGGAATGTATACAAAGAATATAGAAAATTAAAAAACCAACAAACAAACAAATAAAAGAAGAGAGGTAGGAAAATGTAGGGATAAGGGGGAGAGAATGAATGGGTGGATGAAGCTGTCTTTAAAGAGCAAAGACTCAGGGTCAACACCACACCCTGAACACAATTCAGTGAAGCTGCCAGGGCTCAGAAATATACCCCATAAGCATGCAGTCCAACTAAGTCAACCACTGAGTTTCATTGGGCTTACTTGCAGGAATATGGGTGAGGGGTTACTGATAAGAAAAATGATTGGGATAGCTACAGCACGAAAGTCCTTCACAGCATGGGTTACAGCTGAACAAAGCTGGATCCTGGAACATACCGCACAACCTGAGCAGCACAACAGGTTGGAGGGCATCCTTTCCAGACAGCTCAGTTGGTCTGTGTCTCTTCATCACAGCTCAGTTTCTCTGGGTGACCTCTCAGCAGTCTTTATAACATGTGTTTAGGAATTGAGGAGTCTAATGTATATGGTTGGTTTTAGGGATTTTCCTCTGAGTTATTTACTTTTGAATATCAGCCATTTGCTATTTTAATTATTTTCTGAGCTTAATAGTTTCCTGAAGAATAGAATGTTTGCCTCCTCCTAGAACATCCTGTGCCTTAAAAAGCTTTCCTGATCCGTTCGGTGTTATAATGAGCATCCCTCAAAGATAGAGGTCTTATTTCAGATGAAATTGCTATGCATGAGTGACAGGTATGTTCAGAACTGAGACAGGAATGATGTGACCTAATCTAGTCATTCATTTTTAAATATCCCACAAGCCTAAGACCTTCTCTCTGTACGTTTTCATTAGTTGAGTGGATAGCAAATTAGAGAATTAGCTACATTTTAGAAAGGCTTATGATAAGTTCAGATCTTCTATTCATTATCCTGGGTACTGCCAGAATGACTTCCTTCTTGAGAAACATGTCTCATCTGTGTTCTGTGTAGAATTAGCTCCCAAGACACCAGGGGCTAGAAAGCTCTCTCGTTTGTGTACATATGTATTGCCAATTACAGCTCTTCTTTCAAGTCATTAGGAAATAGGGAATGTCAAGAACGGGTCTGAGAGGCCAGCTGCTTCTGTCTCAGCTAGCAAGATCCCTCACCACTGAAAATATTTTGGAGCAAAAGCTTGGCAGTAGACGCAATAATGGCTTTCGTTCGTTCTTTCCTCCCTCCTTATCGAATGTGATGAAAGCTCATATCATTTCTGCAACACTTGCCCTTCTGTCTCTTCCTTCCTCCTGTGGAAATGGAGCGAAGTGAGAGGATCCCGTATGCATGATAGACAGTGTTGGGAGGAACGGTGAAAACATGCTGAAGAAAGTCTGTGGTGATAAGGGGTGTAGATCTTAAGCCACCAATCCTTTCTGTCATCAACACTAGTTTGCTAACTCCCACCTAAGAAAGGGATACAAATATCATTTGGATAATACAGATACCATTTACGGGGATAAAAAAAAATATAGAAGGTATTGTTGAGTTCACTTAAAGACATCACTACCAAGAACAATTCTAAACCCAAAATTGGACAGTTAACAAATTGGCCAGTTAACATTCTGTGGAACAGGCACCAGATTTAGAAGGCAAGTTGAAATCTTTCCAGCATTGCTGGCTGGCTCCTCACAGCACTTTGCCTTACACAGTCTTACTCTCTTTAAGTATGAGGCATGGGATGAGGGCTGAATGTGTCAGCCATATGGCTAAACCCCTCCTCTACAGTGTGCCTGGAAACACAATGTTTGTATAGCAGTGAAAAGACATTCCAGTCTTTTTTATTTTTAAACACCTGGACATTTAAGACCTTTAGGATCTGTGTATCAATATTCAAAATTTCAGTGGGAATATATCTCTGAGATACACAGAAATACCATAAGTAACACTCAGGTTAAACCTGGAAAAACAAGTACACACATTTCTGATTTTTTTTGTACAACTTATGATAACAAATATATTAAGATTATATACAAAATAACTTAAATTTGCATTGTTGTTCACTAGATAAAATAAAGATAGTAGTAGAAAATTGTGCAATTTTTGTTTCAAGTTTTATTTTATCTTAACTGAAACAAATCATGTTCAAAAATGAGTGTTTGGGCATCTCCTACAAGGTAACAAGATAGGTAGAACAACAGAAATTCTGTTCTCACAATTTTTGACACTAGAAAGTACAAGATCCAAGACCAAAGGTGTCACCTAATGCATTTCCCAGTGACAGATAACTTCCTGGCCTCTAATACCTTCTCAAAAGATCCACACACAACATAGAAAGCGAGCATACTTTTACCTACTTCTTCAGAGGATACTAATCCTATCAAGACCCCACATGGTTTTCATATTACCTCACCATAAGTATTTTCACATTGGGGACTTAGAGTTTTCTTATATGAATTTGGAACATATTATTCAGTCTATGCTGAAACCTTTATAAACCTGGTATCTAATGTATTAAAGGCATGAGGACCTTCAGGACAGATAAGAAGTGTGTGTGTACATGTTTCTGTGTGTATATATGTATATGTGTGTGTGTGTGTGTGTGTGTGTGTGTATCTGTGTGTATATATTTGTGTATATATGTACGTGTATATATATTATGTATATGTATATATACATATATAAAATCTCCATTCCATTATTCAGAACATGATATCATTTTTCACAGAGAAGTATTTAAAAGGAATGGTCAAAGTATATTCAGATGGATCATAAGTCTCACGGTTGCTCTTTGAGAAATTACAAATCAGGCTTCTTATTAAGTTATGTGATAATGTTAGCCCAGGGTCCTGTCAGTGCTTTACATTTATAGCCACTGTTTATTCTTTTATTCATATATTCTTATCTGTGTCTCTGAGTTTCATTCCTTTATTCTTAGGTTTATGTCTATTCAGGCCACTGCTCTGTTACCAAGCTATGTTGTCACATGAAAAAGAACTGGAGAATGACCCAGAAATGCATTTTGATCAGTAACCAATATGAGATCAGCTCATGGATATAAAAACACTAAGTCCCTTTCCTTAATCTGGTATGTCTGGTATTTAATTTATATCCTACAGTTTCTCACAGGAAGGTAGAACATTGGGGCTTTTTGTCTCCGGTGGTTACATCTTTATCTGTGGTGTTGAAAACCTAAGTCCAAGACTGGGTAACATTGTCTGATCTCCAGTCAGGGCCTCAGGGCCTCTTGATTAGGTCACAACAAAGAATTACAAAAGGAACTCATTGCATATCTGAGGACTGAGACTTCACTTTATAGACCATTCTTTGAGACTTAAATTGGGTGTAGCTTCTTGTATTCTAATGCTAACTGTGTTCCCTTAAAAAAAAAATGTTTGCAGGAGAAAGTCTGCAAGTAACTACTGGGAACCTGCCCCCAGATGGTTTGGATTGGAAAATAAAAAAGACAACAGCTGGAAAGGAAAGAGAGAGGCAGGATTTGATGATTCTCGGCTTGGGAATGAGAGGAGGAGGAAGAGAGAGATCCACCAAGCTGGAAGAATGTGGAGAAGAGAGATGCCATACCTGAGAATAATTCAGGACAGAGAGGCATAGCCACCAGGTGAAGAGGCCGGGAGAGCGCAGCCCCCCAACTGGGTCCAGGGCAGCCAAGATAGAACATAGAATTAGTAAGTAATAACTCCGGATTAACTGCTTGGTGGCTAGTCAGTGGCCCAGCTATTGCACTCTTTAAGGCATAGTAAAATATAAAGGCTGTGTGTGTCCTTCGTTTGGCAACATAAGCCATTGAGGGTGGGTAGTGAACCTGCCAGAGGGATTTATTATTTAAAAAACGTATTTCAACAGTTAGGTCCCTAGAAAACCATTGTAACGTTTTTCAAGGGCAGATCCTCCAGTGACCTAACCTTTTCCTCTAGGTCTAAGCTCTCGACTCTTTCACCTGTAACACTGTCACTTGATGATCAAGCCTCCAGCACATGGACACATTAGGGACAAACCATATCACAACCTTAAAAGGATCTTCTAGGGAATACTACCTACCACAGAATTTGAAATTATATCAACCACCATTGAGGAGATATAATGGAAAAGGCAGCATACTAGACATTACGTGCTATATTGTCTTTTGGACTTAACAGCCTGATTGGGTGTTTGTTTTTCTGTTGTTTTCTTGAAAATTAACCCTCCCATCTTTGGTCCGTTCTCTCATCTGGGATATTCCAGATATTCCCCCTTTTACTTTGTCTAATGGTTCTCCCACTTGATCTCCCAGTCTTTTACTAATGTCCCTTCATAAACTCCAAAGGACATTCTCTGGATTGATGGGAATGCAGATGGGACCCTGGAGAAATGAAAAGCTTCAACATTTCATCCACTAAGTACATATACCTGAAAAGTACAAGATGTCATAAAAAAAGGGGGGGGCAGATAAAACAAAATAGAAGGAAGAAAGCAGACAGCAACGGGCAAAATAGTTAGGAAGAATTTGGCATAGAAGATGAAACTCAAAGTCCAGATCTGCCTCCGCACTGCAGTGGACCCAGGGTAGCTCTGCAGTTTCTTCACCAGGCCTAACAGTGCTGAGGAGGGCTGAGGTCCGCCTGCCCTCTCTGACTGCAACTACCTATGGTGTAGATACTGAACGACTTCTAGATGTATACATGGACTGTGCTTTTAGTTAGGCACAGAGGAAAGTATTCGGGGAGTGGGTCAGACCATATGGCTGATGGGGAGTCTGAGGGGTACAAAGAAATTCAGAGATTCCTGTATGATCAGAAAGTCTTCATTATCAGTACTAGAAAACTCCATCTAGGAAGATAACTCTTTTCTTCTTACTCACATTTAGTAACCTGGATGTCATCAGCTCTCCCGTCCTGTATGAGTCATTCTGCTACCTTGAAGTAAGCCTTTCTCTCTCTAGCAAATTCCTCTCTCTCCTTGGCAGAATTTTCTTGCTTAGTTTCCCCGTCAGTGATTATACAGTTAAGAACTTTACTATTGAGTGTCTTTTTCTTTAGTGTTTCTACATGTTATCTATGATTTTAAGTATATCTTATGAAACTTCCGGAAACGTTGATAACATTGCAGATTGATAGATATCTGACACCGCCTAGAGTAGGGAGAGCCAGTTTCCACGGGAAAAATGACTCTTGCTGGGTCAGCTATGCTCTTATGTGCAGACCTATAACCAAGCACATCTAGGAGACACTGTTGGATGCTGAGGGTTAGGAAAGGGGACATGATATTGGGAGAGGGATTGACAGAGGTTGAGAGGAGTCAGAGAAGAGATGCAAAGTATTACACTTAAAATACACTGTATACGTGCATGAGGTTCTCCCACAAACAAAGGCGCTAACTAGGATTGGGGATACTACTTCACAGCTATGCAAGGATGTGTCTTGCTTACAAAAATTCCCATTGCCTAATACAAAGCAACCAGAAATCAAATTTTGAAAAAATTACATGGTCATTATGAATGTTCTATTAAAACTAGTTCACACATTCTTCTTGGGAAAAAAAAAGTCTTTAAATTAATTTTTAAAAATTTACATTTAAAGACAGGCAGATCTCTGCTAGCCTAGGCTAGCCTGACCTACAGGACAAGTCTCAGAGCAACCAGAGCTATAAAGAAATTATATCTCAGAAACAAAATAATTAAAAAATCTACACTTAAAAGTTCTTTTTGCTTAATCGCATTTGTGAATTATAAACATACATTATATAATAATTAAAGACTGTTATTAACATTTGTAAAGCATTTAAAAGCAACAATACTTTAGTAAAACTAGACTACAAAAAAAGTCTATCTTTGTGGAAACGGGTGTGTGTGTGTGTGTGTGTGTGTGTGTGTGTGTAGGAGGTACGGGATGTGGAACGTTCAGAGGGTGGACAGGGGTGTGTGTGTGGGGGGAATATGGAGTGTAAAAACATAAATTAATTAATTAATTAATTAATTTAAAAAGTGTATCTTTTACTTATATTTACCTACATATATGCTCAATGAAAGCTACAACAGTAATTTTTTGTTTAACTAGAAATTCAAACCATAGGGACATTTACTGTGAGCCTATCTCAGAGATTTTAAAGGAATGATATCTACAAAGTGTTCATAGCAGAGGAAGAGAAAGAGAAATTGTTAAAAAGGTGAAGAAACACAGAGTCAAAATTTATCCATGGGAAGGTGGGCTAATTCTTTGAAAAGCTGAGACATTTCTGCTGTCTGGGTATTCGTGAAAGGAAAAGGAAAGGCTAAATCATCTCATTACTCACCAAGTTAGCAATTCTAGGAATCTGGAGAGGACATTTAGGAGGGGCTAAGCCACATTCCAAGAAGCAGGTGGTATGTTTAATGAATTTAAACAATCAGTGTGTGTCACGTGGAACTATGGATGCTTATGGTACTGGGAGTTTTTAAAACTTATCTCTGAATAAAACTATATATAATATGAAAATAAAGTTTCTTCCTGATCTTTCAGTCCTGGGATTCGAAATTTTCTCTTTCTGTCCTCTGACCCTGTGCTTTCTACCTACCCCGTATTTCTGAGTGCCTAGGGTCTCTGTTTTCGTCATCCCGTGGATCCACCTCCCAACTCTCCAGCTGTTGTCTGAGACCTTTTGTCAGCAATTCCAAATGGATCAGGATGTCCATCAGCTGATGTCCATCAGCTGACGCCCATCCATGCCCCGAGCTGTCTCCTCCGCCTTGCCTAGCAGCTGCTTACTACCTTACAGGCTGTCGGACCTGCACTCTGCCTTGAGAGCTCTGAGGTTCATCTAAGTTCTTCCTGACTCAACAGTTCTCTTGTAGTTTATTGTCCTGTTTTGGCAAGGGACATCATGTGACAGCATTCTATGAAATGGCACATAAAACTGATGTCCCTGATGACTTGCATGTTTGCACTATGTATTTTGTTAATTACTCTCCTCTGGTTAATTAATAATTTGACTGTTTAAAGACTTCAACATCAGAAATCATTCATTTCTCCCTGAATTTTAGAGACTTTCATTTTGTCGTCTCCTGAAATTGGGGATGAATCTATGGGGAAAACAAATAAAAGCAATTTTGAACTCTAAGAAACTTGGTACTGCTTCTTTTCCCTGGTACCTCTGGGAATCTTCCTTCCTTCCTTCCTTTCTTTCTTTCTTTCTTTCTTTCTTTCTTTCTTTCTTTCTTTCTTTTGTTGTTGTTGTTGTTGTTGTTTTTGTTTTTTTGGGGACAGGGTTTCTCTGTGTCGCCCTGGCTGTCCTGGAACTCACTCTGTAGACCAGGCTGGCCTCAAACTCAGAAATCCTCCTGCCTCTGGCTCCCAACTTCTGGGATTACAGGCGTGCTCCACCACGCCCGGCAGAATCTGTCTTTCTAAAATGACTGACCTTCTTTGGGTTAGAACGCTGACATCAATAAAGTTGGCCATCTCAGCACAACATATTTCTTTCTGTATTAAGAAGGAGCTTCCTTCAGTGATTTTAGGGTCTCTCTATCACATGGCATGTCTTCTTTCTAGATTTTCTCCTTGATGAACTTTTTAAGTGGTGTTAATTTTTTTTTTTTTTTTCATTTATTTTGGTTGTTTTGTCCACCCATGGTCTACTCTCTTAATTTTAATTTTTAAAACAGTCCTTGGGACATTCAGTCTTCCATCATTTTAAAAGCCTCAGAGCAGTTGCTATTCCACTCCCCTGTAAAATAAAATTTGAACTTGGTTCCTGGATGCTGTACCTTCTCTAGTTTGTAGGAAGTCCTCTCTTGTAATATAAAATAGTTTCTGTTCCTTCTACATTTCTCTGTTCAAATAATTTTATCTCTATATTCCATTTTAGAAGCCCCTCTCAATTTTCCAACCTTCTTGGGTTACATGCTTATGGTTACGAAGGGCTCAAGAACATTAGCTTTTAAAGCCACGGGTCAAGACCCAACAACTGTAAGAATGACTGAGACAGTGTTGGCAGACTATTTCTTTAAGGAAGCAAGGCATCATAATAACTTTTAACACTACGTTCTCTTTAAGTAGCCTGCTGGTGTTTAAGGAAGGCAGCTAACATTCTGAATTGTTCAAGGAAAAGGGAGATGGTCCTCAATCAATGACTGACTGCCCTTGTCCTGAATTTTATCATAAAGGCTGATTATGTGCATTTCTGCCCAGCTTCACAGTCAGAGGCATATGTCCAAAGTAGACACAACTTAAGCAAAAGGGCTATCAGTCTAAATACCAGTGTCTAGACAACAATCACACCAGGACCAGGCTTCTCAAACAACTCCACCATACCTTGAAATGAACTTCTGAAAGGTACTGACTCTCCCAGAATTCTGTGGACCCCTATGTGCCTAGAAAAACCATTTCCAACATGACCAGGGGTGAGTCCATCCCCTACTAGAGGGACTACTGTCATTGCCAATAAGTACTGGACCCAAACACAAATCTAACTGTGAATGATGAAAATGAAAGATCCATCATTGGCCCAGTAAGTGGCTATGGTCAGCCCACATACCCCTTCCAGTGCTGTATAAACAGGCCACTCAGAATTCCAAAGTGATTGAGCTGAAAGACCCTTCCTTGTGCTGCCTGCCTGGTTTTTCAACATCAGACCCAGACTATAGATGTGTCTTGTGTTTTCTCTTCCTGCCTCATTTCAGTAGAGCAGGCCTAAAGGGTAACATGACTGAGGAGGCGGAAGCAGCAGAGGTATCTGGACATAGAGATGGCACCAGCAGCAGGGACAATGACAGTGGTAGATTGGAAACTGAACACGATGACCTGAATTCAGCAAAAAGTAGCAATCTCTGCCTGATATTTAGAGTATCAGCTGACTTACAGGTAGTATGACAGCTACAAAAAGGAAGCAAGAGGACCTCCCACACCCTTGAACCTTCCTGGCATCATCTACAAACAGGATCGGGCTGTCAGTGGGATAATAATGGGCTCTGCTCTCTGCCTTTGTAAGCTCAGATGTGTTTCATGTCCAGTACTAGGTATCCCATAATTCTTGAGCAGCAGTGGAGTGTCAGAGCGTCCAGTTCAGCTGCTAAGCATATTCCTACTAAAACTAGGCTTCCAAGGTCAACGCGAAAGCAGCAACTGAGTGTCTCAGTCGTTTAGTGATCAGCCAGATCTCCCAACAAACGGAAAAGAAGCTCAACATCCCAAGAGGAACTGCGATATGAATCGACCACAAGAGGAAAGTGAGGAGCTAATAAAAGGTTGTAAGAATTCATAGAAGAAAATGCAACGCTGTTGACAGCAATGGAGTTGTCATGCCTTCAGAACCAAGGGTCAGACTCGGGGCTGAGAGCTGTATGTAACTCTGTCTACTGCCAACGGAGAAGTTGCTAGAATATCTGAGGCCTTTCACAGGAACGGTGACACTTGTAGGGCAAAGGAATCCACAAGCCTGAGCCATACAAGGAGATTACAGCACTAAAGGCTACCACTTACTATTGTCCCCCCCTTAACATGCTGAACACTGGGGAAACAAAGGCCACCATTTAAGAGTTGTTTTGTCTTCTCTGTATTCTACAGAACAAAAGAACTAAGAGTCGACCAATTAGCAATATCTAGATGTATTATCATTGCCTGAATAATCAAGGAAAGAATATTGACTTGGGGGGGTGGGAGGGGGTTTCACAGGATCGAGGAAATTTGAAATTGGGACGTAGCAAAGAACACCAAGTGACAAGGTAAGATAAGGATGGAGTGATTCTGCTGTAAGTGGCAAGGAGACATACTGCCCTGGGTCTTTCAGAAGAAGCATGGCCCCCTGGGTACTTGACTTTGTCCTTATAATCTCAAGAAGCACGAGAGAACAGATTTCTATTGTTCAATGGATCAAGTCCAAGGAGCATTTTGTGTCATCCCCGGGGAGCAAAAACAATCCGATGTCAAGGCTTCCCTGTTTCCCTGGAACAAGTAAGCATGGAGGGCAAAAGCTTTACTAGTCAATTAGTACTAGCCTAAGCATGATATAGATAAACCATGATTCGGTTGAGTATCATGTTTACATCCCTGCCTATTTGACCTCAATTATTTAATCTATTAAACAATTTCTATTACTGATTCTAATCTGAGAGCGAATAGCCAAGTATAAAATTTAATTTGTTACTGTCAAAACCATAAAGATTGACCTGATAAATATTACTGTCAAGCTTCCTCTTTAAGTCAAATCATTATTCATTTTCATGTAAGGATATATACAATGACAAATATCAGCACTGAAAATCTGGGAGAAACTAAGTATCTTATTATCAAAGCACTCTCATCTAAACCAGTAGTTGTTTAAATAATTTCATTTATTAACTCTTCTGGCAAAATGTTTTGACTAAAATCAAACCATTGATATATATTAGGTCTCAATTTAATTTTAATGTTTAAAACAAATATATTTTAGAAGGACACATGAGGACAAAATAAAAACTGTTGTAACAAAATTCCATGAAGATATATTAGTCTTCTCTATGCTGCAAGTCTTCCGAGAGGGGAGGCCTAACGTACTGTACTATACTGTAAAAGCTTTAAGTGTCTGGAAAATATGCTCTGAAGTGATGAAGTAAATACTTTTTAAATAATGAGTCCTTTGTGTCTTTACAGAAATCTCCCAGACAAAGCTTGAGATTAAAGGAATATTCAAGTTGCCCATTCTACCCCATGTGAAGGGCTATCAGTCTAAAAGAGTGCTTGAAATTGTTCACATAGTGATCACTGGAATGTGACATAAGTACTTTCAGCAGCAACTAAAGAATCTGATAACTCTCTGTGAAGTAGTGCTTCAGGTACTTGGAAGCTGTGCACTTGTTACAAAGGCCATTTCTCCTGTATCCCACAGCCCAGTAACCAGACATACACGGTGGAGAGCATCCCATCTCACAGGGCCACAGGGGTTGTGTCAATGCATTTGGCTATGCCTTTATCTTTCTGACAGAACTGAGGTAAATGGGAAGGGACCAGGATAGGAGAGTTGAGGATTCTCTTTGCATACTCTTGATAATTAGCAGAAAATCTCACTTCGTTAGAAGTAACATTCTTAAGTAACAATACAAGAATTTTGGCTCAGAATATTTGTTTTGAAACAGTTAGCAGAAGTTTCTCTTATTACTAACAAACACCAGAAGTAACTTTTCTTAATGTTATGCTTACTGGAAGAAGTGTAACTGGGTAATCTCTTGATTATAAACAAACAAAGGGAGTTGTTCCTTTCTAAAGTATTTATTAGTGTCTGAGGTGGATAAGTACAGAATCCCGTCCCCTTCAAAAATCCTTCACCTCTCTAATCTGCTATCCTCTAAACAAATTGCCTTGGTTTCTTTGATGGATTTCTGGAGTCATTCCTTCCCTCTCTGCCCTGCCCAATGACAGTAACAACAATGTGTGTTAGACAGCATCCTATATGAATAAAGGAATTTACTCCCATAGTTTCTGAGAGGACTGCCCACAAAGTTCAGCTGTAAAAACTTTCCACTGCTGTCTATAAGGGAGAGGAGAGAGGCACTTTGCCCAAGGTCAAGCTCCTTCCCTGGGTAGATGACATCTGTGACTGCTCCGTGGAGGGGTAAAAGTCAGAATCAGGTGAAGCCAAAGATCACCGCAGCCCCAGAGCTCTCCCTGCAGAATGCAGCGGCTGGAAGCACATGTGTTACCTAGCTTCCCCTCACTCCGCCTTGTTTCTTCCATGCCTTCCCTGTGGTCTCTAAGATCGCTCTCCAAACTCACCACAACTCCAAACATCACTTCTCTGGAAACTCTACATTCATCACCTCCCAATATTAATTCCAGCTTGGTAAAATGTAATTTGTCAACAAGTCAACTAATAAACACCATGAAATATGTAAGGTTAAGGTCAGGGTCAGGAAAAGAAACAGGCAGCAGTATCTTTCCTTCTCCTCTTGACAAGATAAGGAGGGAACAATCAAAATGAAAAGGCTCTGCTTGTTTTTTATTCTGTGGTCTCTGTTGTATCTTCCCATAATTCTGTGTAGTTAAGTGGGAATTTCTAGTTTTGTTGGGTAACTAAAGTAGCTTTTGAGAAATTTAAGCCTACAATGTAGCACAGTGGAACACTGCACTATCTTAACCCTAATCTTTTTTTTTCCCATATATCCAAATCATACCAAGAGTCTAAAAGCAGTTTACATCAAAGTATAGACATAAGAACTGTTCTTCCAGAAGAGAAACTCTATAGGAAGTCCAACAGAGTCAACTAACCTGGACCTTTGGAGGGCTCCCAGAAACTAAATCACCAACCAGTGAGCATGGGCTGGACCTAGGCCTCCCCCTCTCCCACACATATGTGTAGCAGATGTGAAGTTTGGTATTCATGTGGGTCCCCCATCAACTGGAGTAGAGGCTATCCCTGAATCTGTTACCCTGCCTGGGAATCCCATTCCACTAACTGGGTTGCAGAAGTAAAAGTTGGTTCTGGGTGTGATACTATTGGAATTTCCCCCTTCTCAAAGAAGAAGGGGAGGGGAATTGGGGGGTAGAGCTGTGAGGGGGGCCTGGGAAGAGAGAGGGGACTGATTGGGATGTAAAGTGAATAAATAAATACATAAATAAGAATTTTTCTTCCACTCTTTTCTATCTTTTTGTTTTTTATTGTTTTTACGTCTTTGCCAACTGATGAGTAACCGAACCATACTCATTAACCATAACAATTTCACTACCAAACACTATGCTCCTTCTGTCTTAAGGCAAATTTTAAGTATATTTTTTAGATAAATGTTTCTAGTATTTGCAAAATTCTTTATTCAGAGAAATATTTGGATTGTTGTTTAGATTATAGCTTCCACAGAAAACACTGCAACATTAAGCTGAAACTGAAAGAACATTATCCAAAACATATTTCTTAGTCTTTCAAAGAGTAATCAAAATATTTTCATATGAGACTGCTTATTTTGCTTTTATTCCTGAAACTTTCAAAGGAATGTTAATTAAAATGGCCTTGATACAATCATGAAATAAAACAAAAACAAATAAAACATTGTAAAAAAATATTTAGCATAAGAATAAAAAAAATCACAGAATACAATTATTGTTACAGAGGCAGGCATTATTAAAACAAATACCATTTGTTTAAAAACACTTGTTACTCATGAGCTTTACCCACTGAGTGACTCAGCCACGTGTACCTGGGTTCAGCCCATTCTCACTTGGGACTCCAACTGACACAGTAACATAAGCAATCCAATTTAGGGACCATATTGTTTTGTGAGGGCTTCAAGTATTTGCTAAAATATTCATATTTTGGATTAAAAAGGTGCATAATATATTTTATCGAAAAGGATGGTGATGCACACATACCGTGAATGCATCAAAGAACAGTGTATGACAATTCAGCTGCCCAAATATATTTAAAATGAATCTAGAAAGTACTGAGCTTGGCTTACGGGTATCATCACTAAAATCTGCCTCCTTTGAAGCTTTATGTACCTGAGTTTCTTGATGCAGTGTGTGGAGCTTCTCATATTTAGTTAGGACTTCCCTTCCTAAGGAAACCTGATTAAATATAAATCACAGGATCTTCTACCGGGAACCATATATAGCCACTGAAAAGCACACATAGCTTTGTTTATTCTGCTTGCAACAATTTCTAGTGTATATATATATATATATATATATATACATATACATATACATATACATATGTGTATATACACACACACACACACACACACACACACACACACATATATATATATATATATATATATATACACATACACACACAATATATTATTTAAACTCAAGTGTTCAAGAATTCAGCCAGCAGGAGTCTATTGTGTTTTGTATATACATACACACATACACTTTTCATTCAAATTGCTATACATTTTCTTACAACACAGAATATGTTCGCAGTCTGGTCTAAAGTTTTATCTTGGTACCCACTATAATAAACTTTATAACATAAAAGCAGCCTGTCCTAATATTTACTTCATATTATAACAACTCATTTAAATAAGCACCGGAGGACAATATTTTATTTCTTTACATTTGTTTATTTCTGGCAAAAACCAAACAAGGAGAAAAGATCTGGGGGAAATGTATATATTTTAGCCTATATCGTTTTATTTTATTGACATGCTGAACCTCAAAAAGCAAAGCTAATTTATTTTTATACAATAAGTTTTGTGTGTTTTTTATATTTCATCGAAATAATCATTGTACCCCAACAAATCTATATTAATGTAGCTAAGTTTTAATTTCCACTAGACATTATATACACAAATGCATAAATTTTAAGTTGTCAACATATTTTATATTTAACAAGTATTTTACTTTTATCACTGCAAAAATCATGACAGGAAAATTATGCTGCATTGTATAACTTTTCTTTATTAATTTGAACCAGCTTAAGACAAAAGGTTGGCACCTATGAAAATAACTCGAGTCTAAATATTATCATTCCACTGTTACATCCGGGGATTCTCAAGAGGTGGACCATGCGGCTCCAGGCTCTCAAACCAGTGTAAGTAATTTGAGTTTTGAAAACTGGCGTATGCTGCTGTCTGCTATTTCTTCTCAGCAAAAACATGCACATATTAGGGAAGCCTGACAGAGATACATCAATGGAAATTTTTTAAGATATTTAAAAAGGACACGCTCATTTCAGAGTTTAAGGTTCTTTGCTTTACTCTTTTTCTTGTTAAACTGATGACACATTTTCTTGGAAGTTGAAAACATAAATGAAGATAAAGAGCTATTCTCATGCTCTTAAAAATCAGATTCAAGTAATATCCAGACCCGTGACCATGGAAGGCTATATGGAACAGTGTTTGCATCTGGAATGATGATTTGTCATTCCTCTTCCCTGTAAGAGATGAATGTAAGAGGGCAGACACCAACGGTATCTCATTCTTAGAAGGGGGATGTCTTAGTCAAGGTTTCTATTCCTGCACAAACATCATGACCAAGAAGCAAGTTGGGGAGGAAAGTTTATTAAGCTTACATTTCCACAGAGTTGTTCATCACTAAAGGAAATCGACTGGAACTCAAGCAGGTCAAGAAGCAGGAGCTGATGCAGAGGCCATGGAGGAATGTTCCTTACTGGCTTGCTCAGCCTGCTCTCTTATAGAAGCCAAGACTACCAGCCCAGGGATGGCACCACCCACAAGGGGCACTCCCCACTTGATCACTTATTTGAGAAAATGCCCCACAGCTGGATCTCATGGAGGCACTTCCCCAACTGAAGCTCTTTTCTCTGTGATAACTCCAGCCTGTGTCAAGTTGATACACACAACCAGCCAGTACAGGGGACTAGGACATTAAAAACTGAATTAATGGTTGAATGGGCTATTGCCAAGCTAACAAGGCATCACTTTTCTTTATTGAGAAAACAGAGGCAAGTCTTCTACCCTGGCCAAAATACCCAACCAGGAATCCTGACACTTGGAATCTAATTCATTCTCTGTACTTATTGTTTGAATAGTTCTTTCAATATATCAGCTGAAAAAGAAGATTTTTTTTAATGATATGGTTTTGTAGGTTTTGAAAATGTTCCCAGTTCTAAGATCAGAATGAGACTAAATCATTTCATATCTAAATAAACAAAAAAAGTAACAAAATAAGATGTGACTAATATATATATATATATATATATATATATATATATATATATATATATTTGCAGACCCAGTCCTTTACTTCTTTTGTGTACATTAGGGCATGAGTTCCTATACAATGGACTCCAGCAGTTCAGACTCCTTCCTGTTAGTGCTCACAAAGTGTGCTTCTCTGGGTGGCGCAGGCTGGCGCTCCAGCTGAACCCAGGTGCCCTTCTCTTTGAATTCCTTTTCCTTCTGATCGTTCTCCTTCACCCGCTCCAGGAAGCTGTCTCTGCTCTTCAAGTGCTTGATGTGCTCAATCGTCCTGGCCAGAATCTTGCCCTTAACTCCCTTGTATACAGTAATGCCCACGGCATGCTGGGTGACAGTGCAGATTTATGGGGCATTCCTTTATGAACACTGCCCATTCCCTTGATGATTACAATATCATCCTTCTTGTAAATTCACATGTGTCTGGCCAAAGGAACAACTCCATGTGTCCTAAAAGGCCTGGAGAACATGTACCGCAGGTGCCTCTCCTCTTTCCCTTTGTGTTTGTCTTTTGGGTGAGTTGTCTGCGAAGCCGAAAGCGAAACTATTTTATTTTGCACATTTCTGTTGGTTCAAGGGAAAATGTGATTGATCTACTAGATAAGAATGTCTCACAGCCACAGATCCTGTGGAGGGCATGTAGACAGTTTGTAACTTATGCGATCTCTGTGTAAGCACAAGGACCTAACTTTTATTCCCCAGAACCGTATAAAAAGCATGGCATGTAGGTATGTGCTGCGGAAGTGTCTCACCCCTCAAGCACAAGAGCCTAGTAGGCCAGTTCCAAGCCAATGAGGCTCTGTTCCAAAATAAGGCGACGGTACCCATGGATCAGTACCTATAGTCCAAGGTTGTCAATTAGCCTCCATGCACATGAGATGCACATACATGTATTTTCACACACACACACACACACACACACACACACACACACACACGTATTTATCTCCAAGGTATGTGACTAGTTTTTCCAGTCCTTTCGCATCCATTGTGTTAAAGTCCCTGTTCTTTCTCCTTTCCCCAAACACAAATACTGCACATCAATGAATTCTGTAATCACTTCCTTCATGTGCTCTCTCCTTCATCAGTCCAATTCTTTAGGGAATCATATAGTGCAGTAGCTATAACCAAAATGGAGCCAATCCACTCTCATCCTAAGGCATCCTTTTACTACAGACACAGATAGGAAAGACAAACTTAAGTAGCTGGAGAAGAGAAAAAACTTAGAACTTAGTGCCAGGCAGCTCCTTCACCTGAGAGAAGACAGTGAGCGAGCCAGGGCTTTCGGGCCTTTTGAATGTCCCAGACAAGGCTAGTAGTGCTTTAGGTGGGAAAAGTCGATTCTAAAAGCCCCTTTGGTTTTACCAGTCTACCTACTTCAGACCCAAGTAACTGAAAAGGAAACAGTGTAAGGAACTTACTGAGCCTGGCTGGCTGACGTGGGCAGTGCAGACGGGGGTCAGATGTGCCTACCTGCACAGCTGTGCTTTAATGTGAGGTGGTCTTCTCGGCTTTCCTGCATCTGAGATGCCCTTTATCACCTTATATTAACTGTTCTGTGTCATATTGCACGGGGAACCTTCTCCCTCCCATTCCCTCTGCCCCTTCCATTCCCCCCTCCTCTCTCTCCCTCTCTCTTTAATTTTGAACTTCTTGCTGTCACACACAGAGAGACAGCAAATGGGTTCTAGTGTGATGATGTATGATCCTTTGTGGATGAAGTTCTGCTCCATTCAGTGGTCTCTCATGGGTTCTGATACCCTCAAAAACAGAGCTCATTAGGGAGAGATCCAGTCACATTTTGTTTCTGTGCACCTCTAGGCTCCAGCAATTGACCCCTCTGTAAGCCCACCAAATGTGAACTTCACCTTTTCCTATTTTAAATATGACCCCCCCCTAAAATTTGTGACTTCTTTCCTATTTGTAACAAGTCTTGAGTTAAGCTGGCCTATGTTCCTTACACATGTTGTACCTTCCTAGAGGTGTTTTTCACTTGTTCTCTTAGAGGCTGTTTTGGTGATCGATCATTTCCTGCTTGAACCCACTATGGTATTTATAAACTCATTAAATTAAAAGTGGGGAAAAAATCTACTTCAAAAGCAAATTCTTTCTTCAAAAAGTTAATTATTTACTGGCAGATATTTTAAATTTTCCCACCATTTGAGTGCTCCTCAAACACTGTTGGACTTATCTAAAGGATGGCTAAGGGTGGATGCCACCACATCTTTGCATGGTGATTTAGACTGTTCACATTTCTTTCAAAGGCTGCACTCAAGAACCTATCCTGGGCCTTGTGAGGGCTACTAAAATGAGAAAATGTTGTTCTCATACTAAAGTTGAAAGACTCCTCATGGCGTTACATATTCTGAAGTTATGATCGGCAATATATGCTTCAGGTCATAGCCCCAATTACTCATTTAAATATGATTGGTCATATGTGTTTTATCAATAAGAGGCTGGAGAAATCGATGGCTATTTCTAATATGCGTGGGGGAGATAGATGTATTTAACATAGGGATAAAAGACTCATAAAGAAGTATATTTTTAAAATTTAAGGAAAAATTCCAAACCTACAATTTTATTAATCTACATTAAACATTCGGAAAATAAAGATGGTTCCCAAAATTAGAGGTTATGTGATGAGAGTAAGATGTCAAGAATTCAGAAAGATTAATAAAGCTGAGCACATAGTCATTAATCATATGTCCCCAAATGGCACACAAGATTCGATTTGAGTTTGCCTCTCTCTACACCAGTGATAGAATCTGCTTTTTTTGTGAAGCAGCCAAAATGTCAGCTTGATAAATGAGGTAATTCTTGCAAACATACCTGCTCAGTTGTTTCTTATATTGGCTGATGAATGTATAGAGAAAAAAAGGTGAATAATCTGCTAAAAATATAAATGATGCTTTGATCACACGGATCAAAAAACTTTGGTTTGTACAATGAATTGATAAAATAACAGCTTGTCACAGAATCCATGTCTCTGGAAATACCACTACATTGAATAACTTAGTTTGTAAGAAAAGTGTCCTGGGTCAACTGTCACTATTGTCTATTATTAGCACCAATGTGGAGGCTTTGAGTAATAGCTAGCAATGTATGTTTCAAGTCTACTGTAAAACTGCTTGACATAAAATTAGGTAAATATTTCACTTATGTCACTTTTCTTGGTGATGTTCTTATAAAAATATAGTGATTTGTATCCAAGTGTCCCTCTTAAAAAATATATATCACAGTAATCTGTGTCCAAGTATATCTTAATTCCAATAAAGCAAATAAATTAAAAATTATTTTTATGTCTCTTAAACATTTATATGAAAATGACGCTAGATAATTTGAGATAGTCTTTTTCTTGTTAATTCATCACAAACTTTAAAATAAAATAACTATGAAAATTAAGCTGTTATAAAAATTAAGGGGCGAAATCCCTATCATTTTCAATAAAAGTCCCAATGGAGTAGAATCTTCCCTATACAGTGATGTCCTCACAAGGAAGCCTAGAGAGAAGTAACTTTTGGGTTTTCTTTTAAACAAAATCCAACATTTAGTTTTTATTTTATTCAGTGTTACATCTTGCTATGGACTAAATAACATTGTGGAAAAACAACTATCCTACCAAAAGCAATTCGCAGATTCATTGCAATCCCTATCAAATTCACCACAACTTTTTTTTTTACAGAAATAAGCAAAGTGTCCTAAAATTCACATTGAACTACAAATTATCTCAATTGCCCAAAGCAATGCTTAGCAACACAGATAATTCTAGAGAGATTAAAATTCCACATTTCAAGATATATTATAGAGTAGTAAGAAAAACAGGATGACACTAGAATAAAGGCAACATAGACCAATGGGGCAAAATAGAAGATCTAATCAGTAAATGCATGTAACAGTAGCTATCTAGTATGTAACAAAGATGCAGACATGCATGTTGAAGGAAAAAACAGTATTTTCATTTAAAGGTGCTGGGGTAAACTGAATGTCGACATATAGATGCATAAATTAGCTCCATACTTATTGCCATGCACAAAAAAAATTTCCAGTGGATCAAAGATTTCGAAATGAATTGAAAAATGCTAAAATTGTTGGAACAAAACATAGGCTATGTCCTGTATGGTATAGGTGGATGGAAGGACTTTTGCCGAGGGGTTAAAGCCACCATTGACAAATGTGGCGGCACAGCACTCAAAAGCTTCTGTAAAGCATATGAAAGAGTTTAATGAAGAAAACGACCATATAGTGGAAGAGAATCTTTGCCAGTTACACAGATTACTATCCAAATTAAAGAAAAAAAAATCATTCAAATACAAATAACCCAATTTTAAAGATCCTTATGATCAGAGAGTTCTCTATGGGGGAAAGAAAAATGAGCAAACATTATCTCAAAAAGTTTATCATTTTTAACAATTAGGGAAATGCAAGTAGAAACAACCTGGGGATTTCCTCTTACCCGAGTGAGTCAGAATGCAAACACAAACAGAGAACCCAACAACAACTGCTGATGAGGATGTGAAGGAAGGAATGCTCGTCTACTTTGTTGGGTGTGTAAGCGGATACAGCCACTCTGGAAATCAGTGTGCAGAATTCTCAGAAAGCTAAAACCAAGTCTCCGTATGGCCCAGCAATCACACCTTGTCACATTCTCAAAACCTAGTCATCCACAGATCTTTGCTCAGTCATGTTCACTGATGCTCTATTCACAGTAGGTAGAACATGGAAACAATCTAAATTTCTACTGCTAAATTGAGAAAATAATACGATGCATATTCACAATGGAATTATAAAGAAAATCAAGTCAAGAAATCTGCAGATAAATGGGTGGATCAAAAACGTATTAGATTGAACTTGTAACCCAGACCTATGAAAGCAAAAGCCACATTTTTTATTTGTAGTTCTTTGCTCCAACTCTTTACATGTGAGAATACAGCCTTGAGTAATGGCAGAAGACAGGAAGATAAAAAAGGACCATGAAGGAGGAGAAAAATCCCTAGAGCAGTAGTTGAATGACCCTTTCACAGGGGTCACCTACCACCATCTGAAAACACAGGTATTTGCATTACAATTCATAGTAGTAACAAAATTACAGTAACAAGATTGGTAGTAACAAAATTACAATAGTAAAGAAAATAGTTTTATGCTTGAGGGGGTCAGCCCAACATGAGGAACGTACTAAAGGATGAAAGCATTGGGAAGATTGAGAACCAGTGCCCTAGAGAGATGAACAGCAGGATACAGTTGACACAAGAAGGAAATGGGGAACAGCCGGGCTGTTCTTTTAACTTGTGAAGGACAGGCGAAGGACTATAGGAAGTAATTATGGTCATTAGGGTGAGGCTCCAGCCCAACAGGAGGACAGATAACTCACCCTTACTTTCCTCCTTTAAAGATTCCTGAATAGTGAGAACTATCTTTCCATTACTTAAGACATGCCATTGTAACATCTTGTTAGAGTTAGCCCCAACTGACTCAGACATACTTGGTCATGGTTTAAATAGTCAAATATCCAATTAAACTCTTTAATATTTGTTTTGAAAAATAGCCATGCAGTTTTCTACTCTGTACTTCCCCACCTCTTCAATTTCTAAGTCCTAGAACAGTGCTTCTCAAGCTTCCAAATGATGTGACCTTTTAATACAGTTCCTTGTGTTGTGACCTCCAACCATAAAATTATTCTCATTGCTACCTTTTAATTGTATTTTGCTACTGTTATGAATCATAATCTAAACATTTTTAGAGGTAGAGGCTTGTCAAATGGGTCCCTGTCCACAGATTGAGAATCAATACCCTACAGTAATCGGCTTCACTGAGAAACACCCCCCCTCACTTTGTGCCCTATGGCAATCTCTAGTGACATTTCAAGTTGTCAAAACCAGAGAGCAAAGAGAGGTCTTCCTCTCCTTCTAATTGATAGAGAAAAAGAATGTTTTAAGCTCTTCTTAAATACACCAGACAACTACGCAAAGCAAATCATGATCTGACCTCAAGTGTCAATTGTCATATGATGAATAACAGTGGCCTAAGAAAAGTCCATGTCAACCCATCACTCTCACTGACCTTCAGATCACAGTGTGCCCCAAATCCATGAGTTTAGCACATTGGTATAACCTCAATCATAATCCTCCTATCATTTAGCTATTGCTGTAAACAGGGCAAGGAGGCTGGGCGGTGGGGGTGCACACCTTTAATCCCAGCACTTGGGAGGCAGAGGCAGGCTGATTTCTGAGTTCAAGGTCAGCCTGGTCTACAGAGTGAGTTCCAGGACAGCCGGAGCTACACAGAGAAACCCTGTCTCGAAAAAACAAAAACAAAAAAACAACAACAAACAAACAAACAAAAAAAAAAAAACAGGGCAAGGAGTCCTCCAAATCCTCCTCCCAACCCAAAGAAAACAGTAGTCCACTGTCTACTTTTTCAACTAATCTATTCTGGAATCTTTTGTGAATAGAGAAACATAATAAAAACCTCTCTATCTCTCTTTAACTCAACAACAAATATCCAGACTCATCTAAAGCAACATTTGTGTCAGTATTTGTTCTACTGAGCAGCTATGCTATAGTATTTTGTCTGTCTGTCTGTTCATTGATGGAAATTCGGGAACTCTCCACTTTCTGCCATCCTGAGTAATGCTGTTATAACCATTTGAATCCCAGTTTCTATGTAAGCATGTTTTCATTCCTATTGAGTATGTATCTAGTGGTATTTCATAGTTGTAACAATTCTGTATGCACGCCATTGTTTAAGAAAGAGCTGCTCCAAATATCTCTATCTTTGTGGTTCTCAACCAGCAGTGTGACAGTTCTGATTTTTCGTATTCTCTCTAAAGCTTTTTATTTACCTTCATAATTCTAGTTCTCTATAGATTAAGGTGGTTTGATTAACACTTAAATAACTTTTCATGTTTGTTGGCTGTCTGTAGGTCCCTTTTGGAAAATATCTATTCAAGATTTCTGTCTCTCATCATACCCAAACATTTTTCAGCAAGCATATCTGCAAATTCCATTCTCTATCTCACAAGATACTGAATTTGTGAAACCAATATTTAATTTTTAACTTACTATATAAGTATATCAATTTTTTAAAAAGATTTGATCTTGTTAAAGTTGGGTGGAAGAGGAAGTGGGAGGAAGGACCTCGGAGGAGACAGACATCCAAATGTATTATATGGAAACAAATTTTAACTAAGAAAAAGAAATAAGTAAATAAAAACTGAAAGGAATAAAAAAGAACAAAATAATTGATAACATTTACTACTCTAGGATAACTGCTATATGACTGTAATTTTCTATGAAGGTCTCACTGTCCTATACCTATGTTTTTTCCTTAGTTGTAATATCCTGTCAAAACATCAAAGGAAATTTTATCTTCTTGTGAATAAATATCTTTATGAGCCATGTGGTATGACATATTATTTGGAGATCTCTGGTTGACAGGTCCATAAAGATCCTCTTCCTCCTTCTATTGGAAACTGGCTTCCTAGGTTCCTAACTCCTTTTATATATAGCCCTTGCCTTTTAAAGGTTCTATCCCCTTCCTTGTGGTTCCAGGGACTGCTTGCCAGGCTCTTAAAATATGTCCCTGGGAGAGGTCCAATATCTAAACCACTGTTGGATATTGTAGTGCCTTTAATGCTAGCATTGAAAACAAAGAGGAAAGTGGTTCTTTCGAGTTCAAGCCCATTTTGATCTACAAAGCATGTCCCAGGCCAGTCACAGAGACTGTCTTCCCAAAATATCCAACCCATAACAGTAGAATGTTGGCATAAAGGTGATGTATAATGAGATATTTCTAATCTAAAATGTCAGTGAAATGGCTCAGGGGTTAGAGCACCTACCACAAGCCTAATATCTGAGATTTACTGATAGTAAATTTTATTTAGAAAATACCCAAGATTGTCCCTTTCTTTTCTCTAAGAATATATCCACTGTTTCCTGTGTGTCCTGAACCTTTAGGCTTATGGCACAGAGGATGAAGAACAGCCGTTTTATTAGACAAAACACAACAACTGAGCGGAAAAAGAACTTCTCTGAAAAATTGGAGGCAACGGGATATTTTACCAACACTTGAGGAAAGTCTCCTCTTAATTGCACACCACTAGACAGTCCATTACTACTAATATAAAGAGTTAAAGGCAAATATTTCAGTGAATGAAAACAGCTCAAAGGGAAGGTGTTATATATCTCACTGGTGAGGCAGCTCAGTGGTAAGCTGTGTGTTGTCATGCCTGGTGACCTGGCTTGAAAGCCCAGCACCCATTGGGGAGAGAGTGAAAACAGGCTTCTGCAAGCTGCCCTTTGACCTCCATACTTTCCCAGCAACACGTGCAAGCCCACGCACATATACAGATCCATAATCAATTAATCATCAATCAGTCAATCAATCAATAGAATGTGTTAAAATTCTACATATCTTTATATATTTTAAAGAGAGAACAAATTTGTGCTCCTGAGCCATCCCAGGACCATCTTCCTGTCTCCCACTTGATGCTGTGTGGTTTTATCTGCCACACAACCCTCCTGTGGCATTCTGCACAACCGCAGGTTCTAAAACAACAGAGTCAAGTGACCACAGACTTCTGAAACTGAGAATCAAAATAAATTTTCCTCCTCTTAAATTGTGTCATGTACTAAATTACAGCAGTCAAAGCTAATGAACTCATCTACTAAATGTATAATGTTCATTAATTTATAGTGTTTTATCAATTGAAAAGTTCAACAGGACAACTGGTCCTTGAATTGAGAATAATCCAATATATATTAAACTTTGATAACTCATCAAGTAAATATATGTGTGTATGGTTAAACATTTTACAGAATTTTCCTTCAGATTCTATCTTATTTTATTCCAAGAGTACAAAGTAGAAACATTCTATTTATTCAAAATTGATGAGTAAACAACATTTGATAATTTAATAGGTGAATGTACATGCTGATACCCTATTGAACATTCTGCATCTATAATTAGAAAACAGATAGACAGTTGTTAATTAAAACAATATTTCTCCACAGATAATTTTCAGAAAGAAAGCAAAAATTTGTAAATGTAAACATAGTCTCTTAAGCACCATCCAAAAGCCATTGTGTGAGGAATTCTTAGGTGAAATTAGAAGATTTGACAACTTATTCAATTACCCGGGTAATATGGTAAAAAAAAAAAAATATGCTGAAATCAAAACACATTTAATAAAGTTATAGACTTATTTTTATATTAAGTCTTTGATAAAATTGTAATAGCCCAAGTCACATAAACATTGAGGTTTTGTTTAAATATAACAATTTTTTTCTGGAAGAAAAGATGAGACAATTGGAATCCAGGGTCAATTTCCACAGAATGGTCACATCCTAAGATCTTAGCTGCCTATGTTTTAAATGAAGGCACAGTTATTTTCAGATGAGCAAATCCTTAAGAAAGAAATTAATTTATACACGTGGCTAATTTGCTTATGGGAAGATAGGCCAAGACATTCTGCATATTAATTTCACAGCTTTAGAGAGAGTACTAGAGAACAAGAAGTCTCAGGGTTTTCAGATACAGCTCAGAGTTTCTTGCTAAAGGGCCTGGGCTGGGCCCATCTCTCAACTCTTCAGAAGTGCTTTGAGTGGCGTGAGTGGTAATTAAAGTTTCTACGAGTGATGGAAGTTGGGCTCCTGTCTGTCAAGCGCCTCGCCTTGTTTCAGCCTTCCGCAGAGTAGCCAGCGGTTCCATTCCACAGAGGAGGCCAGTAAGATGAATAAATAAGCAAATGAATTACCCCTGAGACCTGAGAACGAGAGGCTGCTGCACTACCAAGAAATCAAGAGCTTACAGAAATTGCGAAAGAAGCTACTGCAGTCAGTGAGTACTGGGAGGCCAGCTCTCTTCATCAACTCTTCCTCTCCGCTGGAGAGAACGGAAATAGGAGTTACTTCATGCAACCTTCCAGTCCCTCGGAGAACGTGGAAAACGACAGCTGCACGCTGGCATACTTAAGAGAGCCAAATAGGCGCCGAGTGCAGGTGGCTTGCATTTTCTATGTTAGGGAAGAGGCATTTCCCCAAAGAGCTCTCCTAGAGGGGAGGGCACGAAAACAGACTGCTGAAGAGGCCCCTAGAGGAGCAAACAGGAGGAAGTAGAGTCTTTGGAGAGCAGGTTGGATGAGCTTGGCAAAAATCAGCTTGCTGCAGCAGTCAGCCACACCCCTGCAGGGTTTAGCTCTCTAGAATTCCTTCTTTGGAGGGGCTTCCTGAGAGCCAGGGAGGAAGCAGCCCTTTCCAAACCAGACTCAGATACACCAACAGAAAACTGCAAGGACGATTCGAAAGTCAGTAGTTGTTGAGATCATTTTCTTTGTTAACTCTATTTGATATTTACAAAGATGCAAAGATTTAAGATGCAAGCACATGGAAATCAATGTTGGATTCTTGGTAAATTTTGAGTATCTGACTAGGTAAATTAAACACATAGGGGAAAGTTGGCCTTTTCCAAAGGATGACTAAAAATAAGATGTAACAATTCAGCCTAGAAAGCAAGTAGAAGATACAGTCATTTTATTGTTGTCAAAGCTTAATTTTATCTTCTCTCCCTTCGGAGACATCGTGTTCCCACATAACCCAGACTGGAATGAAGCTCACGATTCTCCGACATTCTCTTTGCAAGGGTTGTGATTATGTGTGTTCACCACTGGGCTAGATAGCTTTGCCCTTTTCTCCCCTATATCAGTTGGTGTTGTGATCTGCTTTAAAAATCTGTATCTCTCACTAGACTCTAAACAACTAAATGATAAGACTTAGATGGTACTTTATAGATATGAGTTTATAGATAAAACTTTATAACATGAAAAGAGATCGTGAGAATTGTAATGAAAGAAAATCTGTGGCTTACACTTTCAAAAAATATCCACTTCCTTGCATCTGTCCACTTCCGGTTTTTAAAGCTTACTCATCATTAACACTTTGGGGAAATTACCTTATGTGTTAACATGACTCTTCATTTACCCCAACTGTACGGCCTATAAGGCTGCTATTAAACATTTTATAACTATTTTCTAAGTAATACATGTTCAATAAGTGGCTGCCAATGTTAACAGTATTTTACTAATAACAACAGAATGAATCTTCTTTCATCAAACCCAAAAGAAGATAACCACTCAAACATAAAATAGCATCAAAAATAACAGGAAGTAATAATCATTATTCCTTAATATCCCTTAACATAAATGGACTCAATTCCCCAATAAAAACACGTGGACTAACAGACTGGATACATAAACAGGACCCTACATTTTGCTGCATACAGGAAAGACACTTCAGTGTCAAAGAAAATACTACCTCAGAGTAAAAGGGTAGAAAACAAATTTGCAAGCAAAGGGTCTCAGGAAACAAGCCAGAGTACCATTCTAATGTCAGATAAAATTGACTTTCAACCTAAAGTCATCAAAAGGAACACTTCTTACTGATTAAAGGAAAAATCCACCAAGAACTGTCTATTCTGAACATCTATGCTCCAGTAAAGAAACTTTACTGAAGCTCAAAGCACACATTGCACCTAACACAATAATTGTGGATGACTTTAACAGTCCACTCTCTTCAATGGACCAATCAGAAAAACAGAAACTAAACAAGGACACAGTGAAACTAATTGAAACTTTGGACCAATTGGATTTAACAAATATATATAGAACATTTCATACTAAGCAAATGAATATACCTTTTTCTCAGCACCTGATGGTACATTCTCCAAAATGGACCGTGTAATTGGTCACAAGACAGACCTCAACAGATATAAGAAGATCGAACTAATCCCATGCCTCTTATCAGGTCACTATGGAGTAAAAGTGGTCTTCAATAGCAAGAAAAACAGCAGAAAGCCCACATACACATGGAAACTGAACAATACTCAATGACACCTTGATCAAGGAAGAAATAAAGAAAGAAAACAAAAACTTTTTAGAATTCAATGAAAATGAAGGTACAACCTACCCACATCTTTGGGACAGCAATGAAAGCAGTGCTAAAAGGAAAACTCATAGCCCTGAGGGCCTCCAAAAAGAAATTGGAGAGAACATACACTAGCAGCTTTACGGCACACCTTAAAGCCCTAGAACAAAAAGAAGTTAATTAACCCAAGAGGAGTAGAAGACAGGAAATCATCAAACTCAGGGCTGAAATCAATCAAATTGAAACAAAGAGAACCATATAAAGAATCAACAAAACCAAGAGCTGGTTCTTCGAGAAAAATCAACAAGATAGATAAACCCTTAGCCAGACTAATCAGAGGGCACAGAGACAATATCCAAATTAACAAAATTAGAAATGAAAAGGGAGATATAACAACAGAAACAGGAAATTCAAAAAAATTATCAGATCCTACAACAAAAACCTATACTCAATACAACTGGAGAATCTGGAGGAAATGGATAATTTCCTAGACAGATACCAAATGCCAAAATTAAATCAGGATCAAATAGATCATCTAAACAATCCCATAACCCCTAAAGAAATAGAAGTGGTCATTGAAAGTCTTCAAACCAAAAAAAAGCACAGGACCAGAAGGTTTTAGTGCAAATTTCTATCAGACCTTCAAAGAAGACCTAACACCAATACTCTTCAAACTATTCCACAAAATAGAAACAGAAGGAACACTACCCAACTCGTTCTATGAAGCCACAATTACACTGATACCAAAACCACACAAAGATCCAACAAAGAAAGAGAACTTCAGACCGATTTCTGTAATGAATATCGAAGCAAAAATGCTCAATAAAATTCTTGCCAACCGAGTCCAAGAACACATCGAAATAATCATTCACCATCAAGTAGGCTTCATCTCAAGGATGCAGGGATGGCTCAATAGACGGAAATCTATCAATGTAATCCACTACATAAAGAAACTCAAAGAAAAAAACCACATGGTCAATTCATTAGATGCCGAAAAAGCTTTTGAAAAAATTCAGCATCCTTTCATGCTAAAAGTCTTGGAAAGAACCAGAATTCAAGGCCCATACCTAAACATAGTAAAAGCAATATACAGCAAACCAGTAGCCAACACCAAACTAAATGGAGAGAAGCTTAAAGCAATCCCACTAAAATCAGGGACTAGACAAGGCTGTCCCCTGTCCCAATATCTTTTCAATATAGTACTTGAAGTTCTAGCTAGAGAAATTAGGAAACATAAGGAGGTCATAGGAATACAAATTGGAAAGGAAGAAGTCAAACTATCACTATTCGCACATGATATGATAGTATATTTGTGACCCAAAAAACTCCACCAGAGAACGAACTCCTACAGCTGATAAATAACTTCAGCAAAGTGGCTGGTTATAAAATCAACTGAAGCAAATCAGTTGCCTTCCTATACTCAAAGGATAAGCAGGGTGAGAAAGAAATTAGAGAAATGACACTTTTCACAATAGCCACAAACAATATAAAGTATCTTGGTGTGACTCTAACCAAACAAGTGAAAGATCTATATGACAAGAACTTCAGGTCTCTGAAGAAGGAAATTGAAGAAGATCTCAGAAAATGGAAAAATCTTCCATGCTCAGGGATTGGCAGGATTAATATAGTAAAAATGGCCATCTTGCCAAAAGCAATATAGAGATTCAATGCAATCCCCATCAAAATCCCAACTGAGTTCTTTATAGAGTTAGAAAGAGCAATTCTCAAATTCATCTGGAATAACAAAAAACCCAGGATAGCTAAAATTGTTCTCAACAGTAAAAGAACTTCTGGCGGAATCAGTATCCTGTACCTCAACCAGTACTACAGAGCAATAGTGTTCAAAACTGCAAGGTATTGGTACAGTGACAGGCAGGTAGATCAATGGAATAGAATTGAAGACCCAGAAATGAACCCACAGACCTTTGGTCACTTGATCTTTGACAAAGGAGCTAAAACCATCCAGTGGAAAAAAGATAACCTTTTCAATAAATGGTGCTGGTTCAACTGGAGGTCAGCATGCAGAAGAATGCAAATCTAACCATTCTTATCTCCTTCTACTAAGCTCAACTCCAAGTGGATCAAGGACCTCCACATAAAACCAGACACACTGAAACTAAAAGAAAAGAAACTGGGGAAGACCCTGGAGGACATGGGCACAGGGGGAATGTTTCTGAACAGAACACCAATAGCTTATGCTCTAAGATCAAGAATTGACAAATGGGACCTCATAAAATTACAAAGTTTTTGTAAGGCAAAGGACACTATCAAAAGGACAAAATGGCAACCAACAAATTGGGAAAAGATCTTCACCAACCCTACATCTGACAGAGGGCTAATATCCAATATATACAAAGAACTCAAGAAGTTAGACCCAAGAAAACCGAATAACCCTATTAAAAAAATGGGGTAAAGAGCTAAACAAAGAATTTTCACCTGAAGCACTTCAGATGGCTGAGAAACACCTTAAGAAATGTTCAACATCATTAGTCATTAGGGAAATGCAAATCAAAACAACCCTGACATTTCATCTCACACCAGTCAGAATGGCTAAGGTTAAAAACTCAGGAGGCAGCAGGTGCTCGCGAGGATGTGGGGAAAGAAGAACACTCCTCCACTGCTGGTGGGATTGCGAGATGGAACAACCACTCTGGAAATCAGTCTGGTGGTTCCTCAGAAAACTGGGCATGACACTTCCGGAGGACCCTGTTATACCACTCTTGGGCATATACCCAGGGGATTCCCTAGCATGCAATAAGGACACATGCTCCACTATGTTCATAGTAGCCTTATTTATAATAATAGCCAGAAGCTGGAAAGAACCCAAATGTCCCTCAGTGGAGGAATGGATACAGAAAATGTGGTATATTTACAGAATGAAATACAATTCAGCAATTAAAAACAATGAATTCATGAAATTCTTAGGCTAATGGTTGGAACTGGAAAATATCATCCTAAGTGAGGTAACCCAATCACAAAATAATACACATGGAATACAGTGACTGATAAGTGGATATTAATTAGCCCAGAAACTCTGAATACTCAAGACACAGTTAACATATCAAATGATTCCCAAGAAGAAGGAAGGAGAGGGTCCTGGTCCAGGAAAGGCTTGATTCAGCATTTGTAAGGGAGTACCAGAACAGCAAAATGGGAGGGGGATGATTGGGGAATGGACGGAGGGAAGAGGGCTTATGGGACTTATGGGGAGGGGGGAACTGGGAAAGGGGAAGGCATTTGGAATGTAAACAAAGAATATAGAAAATTAAAAAAAAAAAACAATACCCGAGTGAATTGAATTTTGGTGTGGGGACAACTGGCACAAAATGTAAAGGTATTTGACTGAGTCAGTGAAAAAAGGCATTGGGGTGCAGGCTAAACGGTTCAGATGGCAAATACAACTTATTACCTGCCTGGCAAATTTAGTTTGAACTCTGACTCCTACACTGTATAAAACTAACTGTCTCCCTTTGACCTCTACACACATGCTGTGGAGCATACACACACACACACACACACACACACACACACCACAAAATAAATGTAAACCATGCAATCTTAATTTAAAGAAAGAAAAAAACTCACATATTTCATGGATACTCTAACATATGTGATGTATTATGCCAAAAATACCTCTACCGTGATTCTGTTGGGCCTGTGGTGATGTGTCCAACTCATATTAATTCAAGTCTACAGTTCTGGTCTCTCAGTGTGGTAAAGTTCTAGTTCCTATCGTCTTAACAAGCTGCTTTTTAATGAGAAGCCTGTGATTTAATGGGTAGAGAGGTTCAAGGTGATATATGCTCGTAAAAATGCTTGTAGGAAACTGACAAGCTAAGGCAGCTTAGCTCGAAACAAATCCAGTAAAGTGAACTCTTCTTGGCAAAAAGAAAATGACATTGGTGGAAAGAAGTGGGGGGAATTGGGTAGATGTGGCTCTCTTCCTGGGCAGGGGAAACGACTGTTTTCTTTGTTCTGAATTCTTATAAAATGATGTAGCAGGCATGCTGAATTCATACCTGAGAACCACAATTGTGTTGAGTGTCAGGCAAAGAGAAAAGAAGATAGCACTTCAGAGTCAGAGTGGATTCGACACCAGTCAGGTTTTACCTGTTTTGCTCCATTTACCATAACCGTTAAACTTTACATAGGTCAAAAAAAAAAAATCCTTGGTTCATTATATGTTCCATTGAGTCTTTCACCCTAAAGACCATTTCAGTTGTTACTTGCTCTTTTCCGCCTCATAGAACAGGTTCATTTAGAATGAAGACATTAACCAAAAATGTTGTAAAGTGCCAATTAAATTATTTCCTGTGATTTCATAAGACATCTTAGACGCAGACATCTGTATAATTGCCTTGTAGAAAATAGTAACTCTTTATGGGCTTCTAATGACAGGAAGGTTAAAACATGCTTAAGAGGGATCTGTAAATTCTTCATATTGTTTCCTTCCATCACCATTTATTTAAAACCTTAATTGAAGATAATTGAAAATCACAGTGCTTGAACAAATCCACTGTATATGATATCAAATAATGATATCACTTAGAAGCCATCTTAATTCCTCATTTGAACAGCTGCACACATAAATAACAATCATCTCTAAACTCCAGGCTGATTACTATTTACTTGTGGGATTTGTGGAAGGTTGTTCCACTTGGGGAGGTGTGAAAGCTTCATTGGCAAAAGTGAAAACTTTCCACTGTGCTGTGCTCTGAAACCCAGATAATGTAACAAGTGCCAGGCATTAAATCCGCACGCACCAACATGCACTCTCTTTTTCTAAGTATTTTGTATGTCTTGCATTACTAATGTCAGGAATCACTCAATCTTGTAGATACTGGTTTTATGGGGAACCTGACCCAGGATTTAATTAGTTTCCCCCAAAGACATACTGCTAACACAGCAGCAGAGGTCCTGGATCTAAGCCTACAAAATGGGCTTTTGTAACTGTGAAACTGATAGGCCCTCTATCACATAGTTTCATAATGTCTTATCTAAGTGGGACACTTCATGTCATTATTTTGTAGCACTTTACATGATTGGTTGCTCTTTTTAATTATTCGTTTATTTGATGCGTAGGTATGTTTTGCCATGCATGTATGGGTGCACCACATGCATGCCAGGTTCCCTATGGTGTCCAGAAGAATGCATCAGATTTCCTGGGAGTGGAATCACAGAAAGTTATGGGCCATGATGTAGTCCCTGTGACTTGAACTCTGGTCCTCTGAAGAGCAGCCAGTAATCTTAACTACCAAGCCATCTCTCCAGACCAGGTTGCTATTTAAAAAAGAAAAAAAGAAAGATTTAATGGCTTCTTTGACTAGAGCAAATAATAATTATTGAAAAAAAAAACTCCAATGCCTAATTTTTTCCCAAATTCACAAATTGATCAAGGTAATATATAAACCATTCTCAATACTAAGTCTTTGTTATTATCTAATAAATATTATCAATTGCAGAAATGAAGTGATAACCATAAGTACATTAATAGGAAACATAATTTCCAGACCTGGCTGAATTTGTGTTCTGTGTATATACAATTATTTATCAATAGAGATGACTTATTTGTATGGAAGACACAAAGCAAAGTAGTTCAAATTAATGTCTAGGTTGATATTCATTGATGGTACCAGAGTTGCTCTTAAAATAAGCACAAGTGTTTTAACTTGTGCTTAAAATTAACTGAAGAAGTGTGAAGCAAATACAATGCTTCATCTCAGAAGGGCAGCAACAACAGGAAGCGAGCAACAGCTCAATCACTGTGTGTGCACAGATACATCAACGATTTTAAAAGCCTATAGACATTAACTGGATCCAAATAATCATGTAAGAATTCTGAGTTCTAATAAACACTTTAATTATATCTTGAATAATGCAATTATTAATCAATTACACTGTAAGTTACTACTTTATGAGTAATTAGGCAGTAAGAAGTCAGTTAGTAGAAATGTGTATCATTCACTCCCATGAACAACATAAAGTTCAAGTCTGAGAGATGCCATCAGCACAATCATTAGTCTGTTTCCTTTTTTCCCCCCTCCTGATCTCGTTTGCTAAACTGCTGTTAGCATTTTAAGAAAAAAAATCTACACTTTATGCAGCGATACCATTAGCTCCAATTACTATATGAATTTTCGTTTTCATCTCATCTCCTTATTCAGACTATAGACTCATCTGTAGTCTGAATAAGGAGGACAACTTATGGTACAAAGGGTTTCCTGGTCTGCTGTGATCAGACACATGTTGTTTCAAATGCTCCCTAGATGAAGAATGCATGGTATTATATTCTTATCAAATCATATTTAAAGATTTATACTTAACCTTTGGAAATTGGCTGCTCGCCCAAACTTCTTGGTTGCTGCTAGAAATGGTGGTTAGTAGGTTTCTCTAAGGCAAACATGGGCCAAGACAAATTTTCTTCCACCCACAGAGTTTCACTAGGGTATATCCTGCCTCTTAGCTGCCAGGTAAGGCACCCTGCCAGCCTCCAGTAGGCCTTACTGCAGCAGACATATGAAAAAGCCCGCCCACTCTGATACTAAAGTAATCATCAATCTTTCAACAGAACATAAAATACAGAGGAATGGGGAACTGGTAGCATTTCTCAGGCTGGATAAAGCACCCAGAACAGGAGGCATGAACTTGGTGGCTCTTGGTAGTATATTTCCTTCTAGACCTGGCTTCAGTGTGGCTCACCAGTCAGAGCTGTAGTCTCACCATCTCCTGTCTTTGTTCCTGGATCAATCTTTTTTTAACCAGATAGAGCAGTCTGTTCCCGGGCCTTTCCTTTCCTTTCTCCATGCTCACAGACAGAAGACTGCTTAGAGAAACATAATAAGATGGACTTGATCACAACTCACACCCCCCTTGATGCTTTAGGTGCCTGAACTATGCAGCAACTGTACATTTTTCCCACTTCAGACTTCACTAGGAAGAACAAGCCTCAAGCTATACACAGAGCACAATTTATTATTTTTTTCAAGACTTGTCTTTTTCATAGAAGTTAAAAACATTTACATAACCCTATTTATGACTAAGACTCTGTTAAACAGGAAGGTGGGTTTTTTATGCTGGTGGATTACTCAAACACTTTCTTTTGCTAGAAAGGCTTGAGGAGACATCTACATCTTTCACATCTAGACTCAATATGTAGTGAAATGATCCTCTGATTTCTGATCCTGGGTTTATCTTGCCACTTCTAATATACTGTGGCCTCAAGATACATACTACCCTATAAGATTGTGACCCCCTCTGATGGTCAAACTTGGGAACTGGGATTCTTACTAAGGCTGAGAATCACAGTACCTGGAACACTAGGCGCTCAATACACTGTCCCAGATGGACTAGGGTATTGTCACTACCTATATCATATACTGTCTTCTAAATAGAAAACCAAGATCGCATTCCCAGAGCAAGAGAAATGATAAAGGTAAGAATCCAATTACTCCCTAATGCCTCCAGGCCTTGACCCATTAGAACCTATGGATATGGCTCAACCATATGTTTGATTCCCACCTCTTTTCTTCCATTTCTAAATTGGATTAAAAACAAGTACAGGAAGAAGACTTGCCTTTGTCAAGCAACTGCTAACACACTGTGTTTCTTAGACAGTGGAATCAACAGTGTGGACCCTTCAGAATTGTCAAATAAGAAACTTATTAATATCTCACTTTATAAGATTTTTCCAGTCTAAAGACAAACTTTTTATGTTGGAAATTAACTTTTATCACACAATGAAAATTTAGTTTTTAAGTCATAAGGACACATTCACACCAATATTCTACACCACTTTTTCTAACCTCCACTTTTCCCTATATCATAAATAATCATACTTAGGAACTTTACTTGTGTAAGTTGCATTAGTTTATATTTTAACATCCAACCTTACTTAATCCATCAACAAACCCATACAACTCTCTCGATATATATAAATCCTGTGATAATGCTGTTTTATATCATTCGGCTGAAGCTAGACTTAATCTGATAACTAAACGAACCAAAACATTCATCAACATATACAATTTTCTCAACGTGGAAGCGGGATTGTTAAGATGGTTTAGTTTTCCTCATTCAATACTCTCTTTATCACTGAAAGGAGTGGAGTTATTGCCCTTTAACTCTCCACTAGTTCCCAGTGACGTTTTATCATCTGTATGTATTATTCCACTTCTGTTATACCCAAATCTATGAGCTGTGGTCATAACATCAAAGATAAAAGAGTATATTTAAATGACCATTCCCTTCTTATCATTTTTTCTTTTTAGACCACAACACATGCTTCACAAAGTCTTTGCTTCAGCACCAATGTCACAAACATGGATACTCACTTCTCCCCCCCAGAATATAATGATCATGGGATCGTATTCCTTCAACCTACATTTCTTTGTGTATCCACTGCCTTACCAATTTCAGTTCAACTGTGAATTGTAAATAATTATACTCGGCCATTTTCATTTTCAAAATCACGGAACTTATAGTTTAAATCAAACAAGCTCAGCCGTCTACATTATTACCGTTGGCATGTCTGAGCACCCTCTCCCTATTCTGCAATACATTTACTCTAGTCCATTAGTTCTGCAAAGTAAAGACCACAGTTTTATTTACATTGTTTGGGGTTACACAAACCCTTCCACAGAAAATATCTTAAAGAAATATTCACTGCCAAGGAAATCAAGCGTCTCCATTTATCTAGCTCCTGGTAGTATTAAGTGCACATGGAATTGACTATGAAAGTCACCCGTAAAATGGAGAAGTGGGAACACCTGTAATCCCAATGGAATATGTATGTCATGATATTTTGTATGGATCCACCACCCTTGATTTTAAAAACTAAATTGTTTTGCTATTTTTTCAATTCTGGTAGACTAATTTTCTGACCTCTGTGTACATGTGTGGTACCTAGCAATATCAATGGGTTGCTTACACACAGAGAATAAATTAGGTGTGATTTCATTAGAGCTCTTACCCCTCCCCATGATGGCAACATCATAGTTAGTCTCTTTACCTATGTTGATTGATAAAATGTCTTAAACAGTTATTTGTTACAAGTACACATCATAACATATTCTGAGCTTGAAGAAATCACCATGTGAGAAGTATACAGGTAGCCTTCATGCAATTAGAAATATTGTATTTACTTATTAAGGAGATACATCCTTTGAAAGGCATTTTTTATGTATGTGTTTTAAATCACAGAATAATTACCAGGTTGAATATCTTTCTATTACTGCATATATTCTTCTATTATGCATTCATTAGAGATCACATTCATTCATTAAAGATCCCTGATAAAACTGAGAAATAGAAACTACTGGCATGCCTTGCAGTAATTAACCCTTGACATGGCACAGGAGGATTGGCACACATATAAAACATGCAATGAGACCATAATAAAATCTAAATATTCCGATGTTAAAGAAATTTGGCTGGAATTTCACTACAAAAATATGTATATGGGTGGGAATAAACTTATAAAAATGTACAACCTCAAAAGAATAACATACTAAAGACCTCAGCAAGAATTTGTCTGAAACATAAAAAATCAGAAAAACTGATGAAATCAGATCATTTGAAGTGTTGATGAACATGTGGATTGAGAAAACACTCACACATACATATAGGTGGCCTTGGACGAGGATAGCTTCTGGAAAAATAATGTTCATAACATTCATTCACATACCCTATGGGTTTGAAGTCTACTCGGATGCATATATCTTAAAGAAAGTGTTGTAGAACTGGATTTGGTGATTCATGCCTCTAATCCTAACACTTGAGAAATATACACAGCAGAATCAGGAATTCCAGTTCCTCCTAAACTACATCACAGTTCAAGTTTAACCTGGCCTACAAGAGACTCCACAGCAAGCACCTGCTTCAAAGAGAAAAAAACTAAGAGAAAACGCGAGATGGGGGTGGGGAAAGGGAGATTTAAGAGAGGACACATAGATACAGAGATATATAGAAATTTGCATTCATAGGGAACTTAAATTCTGATGCTACCATGGCACACACACACAAATTTGTATACACATATAGCCTTTTATAATATAAAGAAATTTGCCATGAAATAAAACATGTTATAATATACAAAGATACTGATGAAAAATTATGGTTTTTGCCCCCAAACTTTCTGAAATCAGTCCAAATTTCCATCAAAAGAATAGGCTCATGCCATTATAAAGTTAATATAGCTTACCTCATACAGTAACATGTAGTAGTGGAAAACATTGAAATTTGGCTATTCAGTTCTATGTGAGAGAATGTTAAAACTCTAGCAAGCTATCATAAAAACATATAATGAAAGAACATATAGAATATACTTCTTTACTAAAGTATTAAGTAGGCAAGCACCAGTAGTAAGAATGAATAATATAAAATTCAGCACAAGGAGAACTTTTGAATAGAGGTAAGATGGATAAAGAAAGGGGTGTTCAGATAGAGGTCTCACAGCAGGGTAGCAGCCTCATTTTCCTTGGACACTTTATAAGACATATTCCTTAGAAATTACACAGACATTTCTTGCACACAGTACCAAGCGTCTCCTGGCGCAAAACTGCATCTACTTGAGATCTACTGTCTTGTAGGAATACCTTGTGTGAAATTTCCAAGAAATCATATTGCGTGTATTTTCGAGTAATATATTGATGTGTAAAACTCTGATACAGCCACTTTTATCCATGAACACCAGAATATACATACACACATCACCTGTAATACTAATCATACTATTTTTTCACTCATCATACGCTTTTACATTGTGCATGAAGTATGATTCAGAGTTAGTAAAATGCATGTACACTAAGATTACCAGAATGTAGATATCAAAAAAATGCTTCCCTCTTCACAACCTTGCAGTCGTTGTTCTGACTCTCAACAATGCTTCTATCTATAAATTCTATCTATGAATATGAGTCATTCTGATTCACTGAGAAATGATTCTTTCTCTGGCTTTGTGAATTCTCCTACCTCTTGTCGTCTCCCATTGCAGCCTAAATATGCTGTTACAGTCAGGTGCATGCGCGCGCGCGCACACACACACACTCATACACTATTCAATTAGTCTAAGTGTCCATCAAAAATCAAATGAATAAAAAGATAATTTGATGCTTTTTTTTATATTTTAATCAATAGAAAGATGAATGGAACCAGAGAAATCATGTTCTGAAGTAATGTGAGCGCGAACAAGAAACTCAGGTGTCCCATGCTTTCCCTACCATGAGAAATCTACATGGGTAAAAGAGAGATATAAAAGTAGACAGGGACCGGGCGTGGTGGTGCACGTCTGTAATTCCAGCACTTTGGAGGCAGAGGCAGGCGGATTTCTGAGGTCAAGGCCAGCGTGGTCTACACAGTGAATTCCAGGACAGCCAGGACTACACAGAGAAACCCTGTCTCAAAAAAAAAAAAAAAAAAAAAAGTAGACAGGGAAAGAATGGGGTAATAGAGGAAAGACAGGAGGATGGAAGAGGATAAATAACATCTTTAGGATATGCCGATGTTTAAAAAATACAGAAATGAAGCACAGTTTAATTAATGTTTAATCCTAATTTAAGACTTTGAAGTATAAAATTCCACAATTTCCTTCTGAATTCCAACAGCCCTCTTAAGTCCAAGCTGACAGTTTACAAATAATATTTAGAGTAATAAATCCAGGAAGAACCAATGAGGTCAAATAGCCTCTGACACAAGAGTACCCACACAGCCCTGGAGGCTCCGGCTGCGGATATGTGTGCACAATGATGCTGCCAACAGCCACACAGAGCTCAGCCAATAATTCTTACTGCTCCAAAAGTGTATAAACATCCAAGAAAATTGTAGGGGATAAGAAGATGATACTTTAAATTTTTTATTCAGGATAAACAAATGTAATAATAGACTGTCAACACTCCCAAATCTATTAACGTAAGAGCAATTAGTGTGACACAAGTTAAAAGGAACTCCCACCCCCATGAACTGTACTTATTTTTTTTTAATTTCTAAAACCTTCTCTTTACAGCGAGATTAAGCACAGTTTATTAAGATGAGCCTTTATCAGAAAACAATTCAGGTTAATGGAAACCACTTAAATTGACATGTTGAAATTATTCTTCCCATACAGTTCGCATAATTTTGTGAATGATAGGAACGGAGTGGATCAATCTACTTGGAGTCAACTTTCTTTCTATATCAAAACTTGATGAGTTACTTTGCCCTGATTAATTTCTCTCACTTGATGCACTTGTAGGAGAAGGGTCATGGGACTGGAGGGATGGCTCAGTGGTTAAGAGCACTGGCTGCTCTTTCAGAGGTCCTGAGTTCAAGTCCCAGCAGCCACATGGCAGCTCATAGCCATCTCTAATGGGATCTGACGCCCTCTTCTGGCATGCAGGTATTCATGCAGGTAGAGCAGTCAGTCATACATAAGTCTTTTTTTAAAAAAGATAAAAAGGATCATGTTAGAAGACAAAACATTTCCCATCATTAACATAAAATGTATGCTATGTTAGCTGAAATGACCATGTCCTAAAAGATGCTTATTTCTTTCCAGTTTCTGTATTCCCTTCTTCAACTGGAGGCAAACATGTTTCCCCGTGGAGACTGAACCTAAGAAAACTGGCATGCAGCATCCCCATGACTGTCTCCCTGAGATCTGGTATCATGATGGTCATCATCATCATCATCATCATCATCATCATCATCATCATCATCGCCTGTCTCTCTCTGAAGATAAGTAAATGGATCTTTCAGTAATTTGGACATGTTATAAAGCCTCTACTGAAACACCGGCTTAACTATTTCGAAAATTGGATTTCTGTTTCTCATTCTCATGATGCCTTCTAATTGTCTGCATCTGAGAGGATGTTAATTTCACTGCGCATTAGTGAATCCTATTTGCTTCTTTGTACCCATGTTTGATAATATGGGTCAATTCATTCCAAACTGAACCCCTACTGAAGTTGGAGAGTCACTGAAGAAGTTGCCAAGAACTGCTTTACTCTGAGGGTGTGTGTTCAGTCTCCAGCACTTTCCTTGACATTTTCATATTCTTCTTTTTAATAAAATGCTAATTACATTATCTGCTCCAATTCCAAACCTTTCTAGACTTCCCTTTTGCCAGTTGTTCCATTTCAAATTCATGGCCTCTTTTTTCTTTAATTTTGTGTGTATGTAGACAAAACACTACAAGAAACTAAGAAATGCTGAGAGGGGATAATCTTCCTTGGGAAAGATGCCCCAATTGTTTATTGCCCTGTATTTTAATTAATCAATTAATTAACTTTAATTAATTGATTAATTTGTTACTCTCCTTTGAGATAGGGTCTCACTCTGTAGCTCTTCCTTGCTGAAAATTCACAATATGTATCAAATTGGGCTGAAATTCAGAGATTTGCCCTCCACTGCCTCCAGACCGGTGAAATTAGAGCTGTGTAGCCCCTCACCCCACCCTAACATCCTCTACTTTTAAATCATGAGATGCAGGATATCCATTTTGCTTCCAATAACTCTCCCAATCCAACATCTTAAACTAAGTAAGGAAGACATGTCTGGCTGCCTTTATGATTTCTTTTCAACATTGACAGGAAATGGTCATATCAGTAAAATTCAACTAATTTATTCCCAAAGGTCATTTGTCCTTCCTTGCATATTCTCTTCTCTTCCTTATGTGACGATTTTTACGTATTTTGATTAAAATGGGATCCAGCCTAGCACTTTACAGGTATTTAATTTGTGTTCCCTATCATAATAGCTACCAATAATATTTACTAATTCAACTGCAATTGAGGCTATTGTTAAATATCAGGCAGTGTAAGAGTCATATCATGTCAGGAAAAGAATAGAAATTATTCATGATTTACAGATCTTAGACATTCTATTTTTCACTCTATGCTTGAGTGTTTGCCTGCATGTAAATGTGCGTGTGCGTGCGTGCGTGCGTGCGTGTGCGTGTGCGTGTGCGTGTGCGTGTGCGTGTGCGTGTGCGTGTGCGTGTGTGTGTGTGTGTGTGTGTGTGTGTATCACATGCATGTTTGGTGCCTGTAGTGGCCAGAAGACAGTGCTAGATCCCCTCGATCTGGACTTATAGTTATGAGTCCCTGTGTGGGTTCTGGGAACAGAATTCAGGTCCTCTGCAAAAGCAGCAAGATACCAGTATCTTTAGAGATAGAGTAACTATCTCTCCAAAGTCATAAACCTTAGATTTTGTGAGAAAACTGTTTTGTTATGAAAGTCCAAATTTTGAGAGGACAGAAACACAGTATTTTAATGACTTTCTACTTAGCTTAAGAGAACATATGCCCTCCAAGCATTTTTAAGTACAAGCAGCAGAGAGATGACATAGAATATCATCTAGAGATTTGTTTTGAAGTTATTTTGTGATACAAATTTGTAGCTTTATCAGTCTCATTCTTAGGTTTGAATAATTGTCTGTCCAACTCTTCTGTTGCTCCTTAATCCCCATGGAAACGCTGCTAATGTGTATAGCCAGTGATGCGTGATTAGACCTCGAGGAGTACTTACAAACAGGTGGGAGGGAGAATTCTAATACGCTGGAGAGAAGTGGTTATATGGTTTGTGGCATTTGTTCTTTTCTAACTCTTCAACAAATATTAAGTTGCCATCTTAGAAGAAGGGACCACATTCTCCCCAGGGACAGAATTGACCAAAATCTTGATGTTGAACACTCAGTTTCTAGAACTGTGGGAAATAATTTTCTGTTGTTTACAAATTCCCCATGTCAATAATGACATGAGCAAACTGAATCAGTTACTGAGTTAATACATTAATGAATAAATGTAAGACATATACTAAAAAAAAAAAGCCTATGACAATATATTTTATTTGAAAGTGTCTTTGCTTTTATACTAAATGTATTTAACAAATACAAATCTCTTCAATTATATGATGCATTTTAAAAATAGCAGCTTAAGAACAATATTGCACAGACACAGGAACGTGGGGAATAGCTAAAGTGCTGTCTGCATCCCAATTAGATAATTTATAATTAAAATTAACTTTCCAAATTTTTATTGCATAAGTAAAAGTTAATTTACATGAATCTATAAACAGAACATAATGAAAAGGAATACTAGTTAGTACACACACTAAGGGTAGAGGTCAATAAAGCATATCAAAGTAGAATTTTAATCTACCCAACATTATTGATTATACTTCATTCCATTTCACATTACAAACATTTCATTCGTTAGTATGTAAAATAACACTAACGAGCAGTAGTCACTCATGTTAGTGATACTCGTTATCCGAAAACTATCAAGTGACACAGAAAGTATGGAAAATACTTTCCATACTTTATTTTTATTGTTATTTGGCATGGTGTTCAGGAAATGCTTTGGGGGCATTTTACAAATTAAAATGAATTTAATTCTGCATGTTATGAAAAATAAAGATTTTGACAATTGCCTAAGCAAAAGAAGCATGTTTCTCTGTCTTGCCTGATTTTCTGCCAAAAGAATTTACTGATCCTAGTAGCTTATCTAACAGTCAGGAAGGCCAATATGTGCTGCTCTGTGACACTTCTGTACTAGGATTGCTGGGTAGGTTGGAGAAAATGCAATGCTTTAGTCACAGGAACAGGGATTTAGCCACAAGGAATTGGATTTGGTTTGGAATATCCAAAACATATTGCTGGCATAACTACCTTCTTATTTGTAGATATGCCCAGATAGGTTATGAAACAAAGACATAGGATTTTTCTATTAAATAGGGTATAATACAAAATATGATTTAAGGTATTGAGAGTATAGGACAAAATCGAGACCACTGTCCAATTACATCTTGCACTGATTTGTTGTTGAAAATATATTCCAAGTAACTTCTACATTTGTAAGTTAATAGCTGGCAAAGCAGATGGAATGAGATAGACAGTCTCCATAAGTTCTGTATTGCTGAAGGAACCTTGAAAGAACTACAAGTATGTCCATAAAGGCAAAGAGTCAAAGATATCACAGAGCTCTATTAGGGAGAGAGTGATTATACCATGCTCAGGTGATTCAGGGAATTATGAAGGTGAAGACACCCACCAACCTTGAAATTTCAAAACAAAGTGTTTTTTTCATGATTGCTTTCATCTATAGAGACTGGTACCAATATTTTACCAAATAACTTTATGGTCTCTGTGCATTTGATTTCAAAAGAGAAATATACATTTGTTCAAAGAGCATTTACTTAGTAATTTCCCTTTTATATTTGAAATATAGCTTTTAAAGAGGGAAAATGTTATATATATTTATCTATATTTCAAAATCTACAGTTATTAAATTATGCTGAACAAAAATTATTAGTGCTACTAATATTAGCAAATATACATACCAGATGGGCTTCTTAAATTATGGCTATATTTCAGAGATGAAGCAAGTATTCTAATGCATTTTAATAAAAACATGCTTGACAACCAATGCTATGAAAGGCCATAGTAAAATAATATTTTTTATTATAATAACCTAAAATTGGAATAGTAGAACTCTTACAAGTAACTTCATTAATAATGATTAATAGTGTCATGTCATCACCAAATTATACTTTCAAGATATGCAAAATATTTTCTTTATTAAAAAATATGGAATATGGTCTGAAGAGATGACTTGGAGGGTAAGAGTACAGGCTGCTTTTCTAGAGGACCTGGGTTCAATTCCCAACATCCACATGGCAGCTGAAAAATGCCTGTATCTCCAGTTCCAAGGAATCTAACACCCTCGTACAGACATACATGCAAGCAAATCACCAACCCACATGAAATAAAAATATATAACTTTCTTAAAAACATGAACTGCAACATTAGTTGAGCATAAGCTACCAGGCTTTACACTCTTTCCTGCTTTCTTAGAATTAACTTGGTCTCTCTGGTGGAAAGTGAAAGCTGCTACATTGCAGCTTATAGGGTTCAAAGAAAATTAGAACTTAAACCAGCTACACAGTGATAAGCCCATTTTGGTGTTTAATAATAACAAATAAATACCTACAAATAATTATGGTTCTATTTTGGGTCAGTCTTGATGGAACAGAAATATCAAATGACACAGAGCAAAAACATGAACCCTTGCTGAGACATTTGGTAAATTCGGGATTCCAGGAAATTGATATGTTTATGCCTGGCTTTCCTGTTCCTTAACATAATCCCTTCCCTTTACTCTATTTAATGGGATTAGGAGATGGTATATATATAAAATGGCCTTAGCATTAGGCAAAAATCAAAGACAATCATTAACAAAAGTTTACCCTTAAGGGTTAGGTTAAGCCTTCAGTTACAGTTATATTTCTTTAGGTATATTAATTATTATAACTGTCAAAAATACTAGTAAAATAAAAGAGACAGACTAGGAAATAGGATTATAAAAAGCTCAAGGCCATCCTACGCTACAAAGTGAGTTTTAGGATAACCTGGGCTACACAGTGAACCTGAGACTCACAAACAAAAAGAACAGCTAATGGGGGAAGGCAGGGAGTGGATGGTGGTGTTGGAAGTCTCAGAAGACATTCAAGTGGAGAATAAGCGAATTGTTATGTCCCGGGAAGCTGTCTGGTATCTGCACCCTGGGGCATGCTTATCCACATAAACTTGATCTTAGTCTTGTGTACTTTTAGCCAGATTCGAGAAAAGCCGACTGTACAAGCAGAGTCTTCACAAGCACACACCTGTGTGGTGTGTCTCTTTTTCTGCCACGGCTCTAATCTTTAGGGACCACTTTGAAAGCAGCCCTTCATTCATCTGGTACAGAACCCATTGCTCTGTTCAGAATCGGAGCATCTCAGACAGCAACCAAGAGTCCACAGGAAAACAGCAGCCAGACGCGCTTCGGGCCATTCTGCGTCAACACCAGCTGGCCTTGCAGCTGACTAGGCACCTGAGCAGGGTCAGCAAAGACCGGTGAGGCCATCGGCACACAAGCACATTACTCATCCCACACACAGAATCATGAGCTCCGAATGCAGAAAGCAAGGGTCTTCAGTCAGTAGATTTGGAAGAAGGGGCGCTTTATAACAACAAAAGCTGAGTGAAACTGGGAACAATCAACTGAACTAGGGAGCAAAAACTAGATGAGAAATATTTATTTCTCCAATTTATTTTTATTTTTTTCTAGTTAGTGGCTCGCTGAATTTGTTGACTGCAGTACAGGTGACCATTTCCCTTCTCAGGGTCCAGAAATGGTCTTCTTGTAATTTAAAGTTCTGTGTCACAAGAAAAGCGAGATAGATTCACCACAATTTTCCCACTTGAAGGACTTGTCTTACCTATACAGGCATCTGAGTTTTAACTACAAATATTTCATTTTGGATGTATTTTATCTGTAGTATAATAGTTTATTTAATTAAATTAACATTTTAAAATAATTTTTTCAAATTACTATCTCGAGAGTTTTTAATGTAATGAACACTGACCTTTTCAGCATGAAAAAAACTGTAAAGATCATTAACATCCTAAATGCAAATAAGATAGAAAATGATATTACTTCTTGATGTTACTGAGAGCAATGAGCTTCAGTTGGATAAGGACGAGTAGCTAGTCCACTGATCACCATGGGGCTACTGGAGTTGAAAGCTCAGGCCATGACTGAAACTCCATGTGCGGTCATGTGCTCCAGTGGGTGGGTGGATGTGAGTTGACATGTTTCTATTTCATTCACAAGTGTTGTCCATGATACTTATTAATGGCAGTAGTTGGAGATCTTTCACAGTAACAGGAAGTCCTATCATCATTTCCAAGTGGAAAGTAATGAAATTAACTACAAAATACCAATATTATTATTATTAATGTACTAAGAAAAGGAAGAGCATTCAGATCTAAAGAATGCTGAGTCGTTAAAAGGAAGTCTGATGAGGAGTTATTACTTTCTAGAAACCTTAATGGCCCTGGAGTCCAGAGAATAGTGTTTCTGTTTTCAATCATAAAAGCAAATACCCTTTTCAAATGCTAAAGGATAAAAAGCAGAAACCAAAAATATCAGTCAAGTTTAATTTGAAACAATTGGCTAAAATTGGGAATCTAAGTAAGATTATATACATAATAAAAATTAGTAGATACAAATTAATAAAATAATAAAGTCTGTGGTTTTAAAGATGGATTTGGAAGCATAATACAAATTACATAATGCAAATTACAGCCACTTCTGCTTATTTTCAAATGAACCAGTTCTGAGGACCAGTGGTTTCTGCTGGAATATAATGTGTCAATTCTACTAAATCTTGCCAGCAGAATACACCAAAACAACATTCAACCACATCTTTCAATGATAAGAATTCTACTTCATCAGTTGATGTTAGTAAAAAAAAAAAAAAAAAACAAAAAAAAAAAAAAACAAAAAAAAAAAAAACCAGGGTTATCTTATAATGATAAGTATGTTAACCTCTTGAAATAAATGTTAGATAAATATTTCTCACATTTTATATATAACTGTACACATGAATATACACCAACACTGGAAGATAAATAATATAAAATAAGATATCTCAATTTTAGTTTCAATGTGTGTAAGTACAGTTACATTAAAAAAAAATTACCCTTCCCTTGTGATGACTTCCATTTCTGACAGAACTATGTTAATATAGAAATGAATTAATTCTAAATTAATCAGAAAATAATAATTTCTCTGATCTTGACATTAGAATATGATTAAACATTTATTACTATTTAATTAAGTCAACAGGACCTATATGCAATATTTATATGGTCTGAGCTCATTTGCAAGGCTACATACTGTTAGTGTGATGTATTTTTTAAAACCTTTAGCTATAATCTTTGGAATTCCATTTGTCTGAGGATATTGAAAAATGGCTCATCTCTGATAGACAAAAAGCAGAGCTAGGGCTAAAACCAAAGAATGAACGCACCAGAGGGAAGAGTAGCTCTCTCTGTTGCCAGGTGCCCGGAGCGGCATCCATTGACCGCATGCGCCCTGTCCCGCCTCTGCTCGGGTTGCTGAGTCACTGCGTTGTGTTCCAAGCTCTGCAGTCAAATGTCTACTTGTGCCTATCTTGTCAGCGCCATTCTTTTTTTTCAGTGACTCACCCAAATTTTGGCATGTTAGACTACGAGGTAGAAAAGAAATTTGCTGGCGAACTCAGGTGAAATCTCCTCGCAACTCTAAGGAGACCGACCAGAAGAGATACATTGTATCGTCTTCTTTTTGTCTGGATGCTTGGGTGGGTACTACTGCAATCGCACTTGCGTTAGGAGAATCAGATTTAGGAAGGGAGTTTGAGCTGTAGATTAGGTAATTGTAAAGACAAAGGGTTTTATTCATATTGTTGAGGCTTCCCAATTAATATGTACAAAAAGACACACTAGGATATAGGCTCTTGGAGTTTCATATCTCTGATTTTTGTTCTAAATCTGACTTAAGAACTCTTTTTGTGACACAGGCAATGGCTGCCAGAAAAGCAAGTTAGCTATGGACCTGATCCACTCTTTCTGTTCCCCAAGGCCTAATTTTTCAGATTTGCCCCTAGCTCTGCAACAGAAGACCAGCTGCAAGCCTCCCTCCCTCCCGCTCGCCTATGAAACTCGCAGACTATCTACCCTACTAAACTTCCTCCCTGCGCTCTTCCCTGTATTCTCACCCCCAACTCAGTCTGATGCCCCTGCTCAACTGGTCACACGGGCCCGAATACCGGGTGGGCTGCCCACACACCTTCTACAGTCTTTCTGTTTCCCTATACCCAATCCCCCAGTCTCCTCCCAAACTCTGCAACAATCTGCCTTCCTTCCCCACCCCTGCCTATGTCTCCTGTATACCTCTCTGGGTCTCCCTCCTGCACTAGTCAAAGTGCTCCAGTCCAAAACTCAAACAGACACCCCCCTGGTCAAGCACAGACCACTCCTATTGGATGACTAGGAAGCCTGCCCACTCCCTTCTCCGTGCTCATTGTTCTAGACCAAATCCCTCATTCTAGCTCGCCTGGATGACTCTTATATGTATCTTTCCCCAGCGTTTGAGCTGGGTTTTGGACCTCTGTGCTAATCATTAGTTTTCAGCCCATGAAGCTCCAGGCCCTTTGTTCTTAATAGAACAATACAGCTTCCTGTTTTTCACCTGGGAGCCAAGGCTAGCCAGCACCTGGAGATAGCCTGGGGTGGAGCTCTGAAGTCTACTGAGCTGCCTGACCTAGGAATTCCTAAATTAAGCAGGTGACCTGCCCAGCTGCCTGAGCAGTGGAGCCAAGGAACCACCAGCCCACTTCCTCGGAACTCACCCTGGAGTCTAGGGGGTTAGGGGCTCGCCCAAACTCTTAAATCGTCAGACCTCCATTAAACTTGGGCCTTGATCGGCAATTGGGTTGTCCTGGCCTCAGTTCTATTTGCCAGCCCCCCCCCCTTCCAATGTATCCTCAGCTTCTCTTCCGGGGACCCAGCTCGCAGTAGCTGCTGGCAGCTACACTTACACATTGCCAAGTCGAGTCACAGCACAAGCTCCAACCTTGGCTATCTCTGGAACACACCCTCTGTGGGCTCAGAAAACACTTCTCAGCCAGGCAGTGGTGGCGGCTGCCTGTAATCCCAGTACTTGGGAGGCAGAGACAGGCGGATTTCTGAGTTTGAGGCCAGTCTGGTCTACAGAGTGAGTTCAAGGACAGCCAGGGCTACACAGAGAAACCCTGTCTCAAACAAACCAAAACAAAAAACAAAACAAAAAATCAAAAAAACAGAAAACACTTCTCAGAAGATTTCACCACAATGATGCTGGTCTTTCAATCACCTCGAATTTCTTAGCTCCAGCTAACCAGCATCAATAGTCCCAGTAATGCAAAGTTTTCACTTTAGTAGTTCTGGTATCTTGTTGATCACAGCTGATTCTTCAGCCCCAGCTAACAAAACCCACAGAATCTTCACAATCAAAATAGCAACAGCCCTGATAAGAGTCTTCAATCTTCCCTCTGAAATTTTACAAGTCAGGCCTCCATCTTCTGCACTCTTCTCAAGATTATCTTCCAACCTCCTACACAACATCCCACAGAGCTCTTAATGCTGAATGGATCTTCTAGGTGAAAGTTCCAAAGTCCTTCCACAGTCCTCCCCAAAATATGGTCAGATTGTCACAGGAATACCCCACTATGCTGGTACCAGTTTGTCTTAGTCATGGTTTCTATTCCTGCACAAACATCATGACCAAGAATCAAGTTGGGGAGGAAAGGGTTTATTCAGCTTACACTTCCACATTGCTGTTCATCACCAAAGGAAGTCAGGACTGGAACTCAAGCAGGTCAGGAAGCAGGAGCTAATGCAGAGGCCATGGGGGATGTTACTTACCAGCTTGCTCCCCTTGGCTTGCTCAGCCTGCTCTCTTATAGAGCCCAAGAATACCAGCCCAGGGTGGCACCACCCACAATGGGCCCTTCCCCCTTGATCACTAATTGAGAAAATGCCTTATAGCCGGATCTCATGGAGGCATTTCCTCAAGGGAGGCTCCTTTCTCTATAATAACTTCAGCTTGTGTCAAGTTGAAACACAAAACCAGCCAATACAATACCTAACCACACAATAAAGGTATTTTATAGCAAACCAATAGCCAATATCAAACTGAATGGAAAGAAATTAAGGCAATTCCACTAAGCTCAGAAGCAAGACATGGTCTCTCTCTCTCTCTCTCTCTCTCTCTCTCTCTCTCTCTCTCTCTCTCTCTCTCTCTCTCCCCTCAACATAGTACTTGAAGTTTTATCTAGAGCAATAAGACAACTAAAGGAGATCAAGAAGATACAAATTAGAAAGGAAGAAGTCAATGTATCACTATTCATATATGCTATATGATATGAATAAGAGACTCCAAAAATTCTACCAAAGAACTTCTACTACACCTTCTAAACACCTTCACCAATGTGGCTGAAAAGATTAACTCCAAAAAAAAAAAAAAATCAGTCACCCACCTATACACCAATGACAAATACAATGAGAAAAAAAATCAAACAAACAACAACCTTTATTATAGCCACAAATAATGTAATATCTTCCAGTAACTCTAGCCAAGCAGGTAAGACTTGTATGAGAATAACTTCAAGTGTTTGAAGAGAGAAATTGAAGAAGATATCAAAAGATGGAAAGATATCCCACATCCAATGTTCGGTAGGATTAACACAGTAAAAATGACCATCTTACCAAAAGCAATCTACAGATCCGATGCAATTCCCATCCAAATGCCAACATAATTCTTTACAGAACTTGAAAGGACATTTGATATGAACAATTTCATATGGGAAAACAAAAAAATCCCAGGATAGCTAAAATAGTCCTGTACAATAAAGGAACTGCTGGGGCTATCACCATCACTGATTTTAAGCTTTTCTGTAGAGGTATAGTAATAAAAACCACATGGAGTTGGATCAATGAAATTGAATTGAAGACTCAGGCATAAATCCACATACCTATAGATACCTAATTTTTAATAAAGCAGCCAGAAATATAGAATGAAAAAAAAGAAAAGCATCTTCAACAAACGCTGCTGGTCTAACTAGGTGTCACCATATGGAAGAATGCAAATAGACCCATGTTTATCACCCTGCATAAAATTCACATCCAAATGGGTCAAAAACCTCAAAATAAAACCAGATACATTAAGCGTGGTAGAAGAGAAAAAGGAAATAGCATTGAACCCAAGGGCACAGGAGACAACTTCCTAAACAGAACACCAATAGTACAGGCCCAAAGATTGACAATTAATAAATAGAACCTCATGAAACTGAAAGGCAAAGGACACCATCAACCGGACAAAACATCAGTCTTCAGAATGGGAAAAGAATTTTACCAACTCAACACCTGATGGAGGACTCATATTCAGAGTATATAAAGGACTCAAGAAATTAAATATCAAAAACTCAATCATCCAATTTTAAAAAATAGGGTACAGATCTAAAGAAATAATTTTTATGAGAGGAACTCAAGTGGCTGAGAAACACTTTAAAAATGTTCAACACCCTTAGCCATCAGGGCAATGTCAAATTAATTCCCAAAGAAAGCATAAGTATCAGTTCCTATAGTTTAATATACAAGTGCCAGGGCATGATTTAAGTGAAGTTGGACTACTAAAATATACTCAACTTCTCATAATCTCTCTTTTTGTTCTTCTTTCTCCTATCTGGCCACCCTTTTATCCACTTTTCATAGAACAGCAACCATATTGTTTCCAAAAAGAACTAAGTGAAATCACTTTTGCATGTCCAATATACCTGAGAATAATCCTCACTGCTGACCTAATGCGAGACCTCCCTCACATTATCTGATGTCCCTGAACTAAACATTGTTTTTAGTTCTCTGCAAATGTGAAGTAGTTTCTGGACTGGGCCACATGGGCAAGATGTCCCTTCATTCTACACTGATCTTTCCTCACCCTCTTCTCTTGGATAAGTCTTTCTCTTTGTTTAACTCTGCTGAAATGTTCCACTCACAGAGTGATCTTCTCTGATGCTCACAATTAGACAAGGCTCTTCACGAATCCTTTATAGCTTTCACTGTACCATCCAAAACTACCTTTCATTTCGTGTATGTCTTTTCTCTGTAGGTTCTTTGTCTCACTGCAATATATAATCCATGATGATACACCTAGCACTTATCTTCTTTTAAACCATTGAACCATCTGAATTTGTCACAGTATAGGGTACTCAATACAAGTTAAGGGCACATATATACTTTTTCCTGGTAATTGTGTTGATATGTATTCTAGTTCAATAAGTGATGATCTTCTAGGCGATGTCTGTTTTGAGATTTCTTCATATTCAAGCAGTTATGAACACAGGATCAGTAAGAACTCTACCATTAACTAGAGCTAATAAGAGGATTTTAAAAATATATATGGAAATTATACAATCAATGACTTGCTCCTAGCAATTGATTCATAAATGGTAATCATAATGTGTACATTTTTCATATACTATAGCACATGAAGGCAACCTTACTGGGGAAGAATATTTGTAAATGTAAATAAGTACATCCAGGATAACATCATCTTAAATTCCATCCTATAATACTCTCATAAGGCATAATGATTTCTTTGAAATTGACAGGCAGAGACTCGGTTACCTGATCACAATTTATATACATTAAAAAGGCAAATGTATTATTACACAATTTATTCAAATAGATACTCACATTACATTGTAGAGGTAAGTTGTATTTATTTCCTCTGTCCATAAATCTATCTTATTGTATCACCTTATTATCTCTGACTTTGATCCAGACTAGAAATTATGATTCTAACAGTAGACTTTGAAGGACACTTGTAGGTTTGAAGCACTCACTGCCTACTGGCAAATGTTACATTTGTATCCTAAGGTCTCTCTGAGGAGAATCTGCATACTTCCATCAGATGCCAGATAGGTTTGGGACATTTAAACCTCAGATTTTGAGAATGGCGAATGTCCTGTTTGTGATGTTGGTGTAATATTTCAGGTTTATATCATTTTAAAGCAACACAAGTGGTTTGGCATGCTATTTTAATCAGTACTATCCTTCCTTTGTACACAAAGGGCAGGCAAAAGAAAGGGCTATAATAGTGGTTGTTTAAAGTAAACTTATCTCCCTCTAAACATTATAATAAAATCTACAGGTTTCCGTTTTCTTGAGTATGGCCTGTTATTACCCACCATGCTCCAGCAAAGGACGTAATCTCTATAGTCAACAACATAAATACAGAGTCCAGGTTTCCCTGAGCTCTGAAATTGCTATATTCAAGTTAAAGGGTCAGAGATTAATGAAGAAAGAGAAAAGAAAGCAAATGACAAAGACCCAGTTTCCTTATTTCTTTAAGGGCTGGAGGCTTCAAGGTTGTATTTCCTGGAACATTTGCATCTTTGCACTGTATCCTGAAGCCCTTAAAACATAGGTTAGAATAGACATTTATATGAGAATAATTAGATATGATGATGTTCTTAGAAATTATTTTCTCTTATTTTACTCCTTCCTAAAATAATGAACAGAAACTTCCTTCTGTACATAACAAAATGCAAATGCCAACAGTCCAAGCATGCCATTAATTGTAGGCCAAACCTTCTTGCAAAGACACTACCTATGTTGAAAGACCCTTTCAATTAAATATTAACTTAAGGCTTAGAGGAAGTATATTATGAATTTCTTAGCAATCCCTCCTGAATATTAAAAAAAACTTAATTTTTAATTTATTCATTAGGAATATACTAGTTAGTGAAGAGAATAAAAGTCCAACTGAGTCACTGGATGAGAACCATGTGCAATAGATCTGCAGATCTGGGACGACAACTTATGGAATATGGAGCATGAGTGCTGCTTATTACTTGATAAATAGCAATATCTCTGCAAAATGTATCAACTATATCCAAAACATTGTATGTTTGATGTGATTGCTATCCCTACCAAAAAGGGCTTGTAAACTAGCTGAATTAAGGGCAGAGATTGGCCGGTGAACAGCAACTAGCAATGTCTCCACCATGCACTATTGGACTGTGTTTCCGTCTTACAGGTTCTTACAGGTATTAGAGGTAATTAAGGGAATTCATTGTCCAATTGTTTGTTCCATCCTCCATGAAACAAAAGGAGATTTCTTCCACTATTTTTAGATCTGTATGTTTTTATCCAGAAAGGCAGAAAAGTAGTTGTTCGTCCAGTGTATCTGTATATTACAAAGTGAAGCTGAAATTCTGGGACAGTCATTTAGAGATTGTGATTCCATTAGTCTAACAAGCACAGCCTGTACTTTACAATATCTAGTGAGTCTTGAGGTTTTTTTTTTTCTTGAATTGTAAAGAGTTATCACAGCTACTTATGCAGTTTAGAAAGCTGTCCTTTCTTACATCTTTCATTCAATATAATTTGCTCTAATCCAATTGACAGAAATGAAAGGTTGCCAAGTATAGTCCGATGCCAGAGTGACACTTTCTGACTGATCTGGGTTGATGTTTGCTCAGAACTGCTGCCTTATTTGTAAGTGTAGAGGATAATAGACATCAACCTCTCAAATGCAGAAATGCCTAAGAGCATAAGCAAAAATATAGCTTGTTCATTAACAACCTGAGTGGCTTCCCTCAGACTTTGTGGAAATACATTTTAAATACTTCTACATACTAAATAAACCTAAGTAACTTATCATAGAGTGATATAGATATATATGTGCTAAAATGGAATGATCTTAGATATATTGCTTATTGAAAATCAAGTTCATAAATGCTATATTATCATATAATGTGATAAAATTTAAGGAAAAATGTAGAAAAATGAAAATAGCATCTAATAGACAGTAAATTTGTCTAAAAATGTATAGTTATCTGGTTGCATTAATACATGTATACAAGGATAAATGTCTCCATATACATATATTTATATGCATATAGAGAATTATAAAACTATACTAATTTCTGTATCTTACATATTCATATAAAATGTTTGAAAGTATCTTATTTTCTGATTATTAATACAGTGAGTTTTCACATGAGAGGAATGGAGTTGAATTTCTGTGTCGAGATTATGCAACTCAACACTGGTTAAGAGCACAGGCTGCATCTGCAGGAATGTGGTTCAATTGCAGCACCCACACGACATCTCACAACCATCGGCAATGCAGTGCCAGGGCTCTGACGCCCTCTCCTCATTTCCATGGGCAGTAAACTCACACATAGGCTGAAATGCATCCAATGCGTACACTTAAATTAAAAATAAATAAATATCTTTTAAAATATATGAAATCATGTTATAAATACTTTCATCCAAGCAAGAAATCCTACAAAATCTCAAATCAGTAGCATCTACATTTTCATGAAATGGATATACTTAAGAAATCACTGTATTCGTGTGATTTCTTGTATACAGATGAGGTCAATTTGGAGGAAAACTGACAAAATTTGTACTAAAAGCTTTGTATATACTTGTTTATGGTTAGTGTTAAAATTTTAATATTTTTATTTATAAAAATCAAAATGTGTAAAAAAATGAAAATCATTTTATAAGTTGAAAAAGAATTTATGAATTGATTCCCTGGGTTTTATTTGCCATATTGGACACACACGAGTGTCAGCTGGGAACAGAAAGCTTCAATGGAAAAATTGTCTCCCCATCAGACTAAACTGTGGGCATGTCTGTGTGGCATTTTCTTGATTGGTGATTGATATGAGAAGGTCCACAGACTTGGGGACAGGTGATCCTGGATTGCATAAAATAAGGAGCTCAACAAACCATGAGGAGCAAGCCCACGGCAATGGTCCTTCCTGGTCTTTGCCTCCAGATACCTGCCAGGAGTTACTGCCCTGTTTTCCCTCAATGACGGACTATGAACTGTCTGTGTAAGGAAAATAAATGCTTTCCTCCCAAATACCTTTTGGATAAGATTTTTATCATAGCAACAAAAGTAAACTAGGACACTAGGCAAATGGGGATTAAGAAGCTGATATTCAAATTCTGCCAGAAAACTTGAGGGCTGGGAATGGGACTATCAGTTGGTCTCGGAAGATCTTAAAAGACAGTGATGCCCGCACAATTTGAGCTCTGAAGGTATACACCGAATACTCAGTGTGCCTCATTCCTGAACACTGCAAAGGATATCCCTCCAGTCACTCCCAAAGGTTCTAAACTGAAGTCCACATTTGCTTTGGATGCGATTATCATGAAACGTTTGTGAAGATGATACTGATAAGGGGGGGAGAAGAGCATAAAAATCTTAGCTATGATGCCATAGGGAGAATCACACATGTATCTTCACATCTTTCTGGAGCCAAAGTAAACAAATGAGTAAATAAGTAATAAACACATATAATTTTAGAAATACATCTGAGCAGCCCGGTGTATCCAAACTATGGCTTCTGCTGACAGCTTATTCTGAAATTCCTACAGCTACTTCCTGAGGTTCCCAGGGTACCCTTCTGTCCTAGAATTCTGCTCACCAGATGTCCCTCATGAGGACTAATAAACTCCAGAGTCTCAGGTTTTATATTATCAGAATTCCCAGTGAAAGTGTCTTTCTATTTTCTTTTAAGCATGGGGCCTCAGTAATTCTTGAACTGAGAGGAGGTAGAAATTCCCTGCCCTGCTAAGCTTAATGCCATCATTAGGTCTGAATCAAGTACAGTGGAGTACAAAACATTGACTCATTCAATTACCATTTAGTTAAATTAATTGCATCTGGATATGTCTTTATCATTATGCCCAAAAGTTTATCCGATTGATAGAATCTCACAGCATTCCTTTATTCAGATTTTAAAAGCCATTCCTTCTTGTGTCTTTAGTGTTTGTTTCATACTTGGAATTATCTGTCTAGTTTCTATATAGATCACATCCATCTAGATCACATCCATCTGTTTATCTGTGCTATTAAAATGGGTGTGACTCCCAAGAGATCTAATTGTGGCTGCCAGTGTTAACATAAGACCAGTCAACCCCACAGTCTGAAAGTTCATACAGTCACGTCATGTAACTTCTAGACCAGCAGAAGTGTAGCAATTAATTGCTTTTATGGTTGGGGGGTCACTACGACATGTGAAACTGTATTAAAGTATTGCAGCATTGGGAAGGTTGAGAACCACTGCTCTACAACACTAGGACACAGATACAGGCTGAGCTGCTTGTGTGTCTTGTACCTTCACATCTTTAGGAGCTAAAAAGAATGAATAAATAAGTGATAAGTAAATAAATACATTGGGACAGACAAATATAATTTTAATATGATAGTAGAGAAGCCAACTATATCCAGAATATTGTTTCAAGACATATTTCAGTGTGTTGAAATTGAGTGTGTTTCTTAGAGTGCTAGCACATCTCCATTCAACTAGTGAGACTTCAAGTGGTCAATAGGTTCATGGGGCCATGCCTACATACTGGTTGGCAAAGAACTAATAGGCCCAGAAATGGCTGGTTTTAAAGTGGCTTGATGGCTTACATGGGTATAAATCCTTTAATATTTTTTAACTATCATCTCTCTCTCCATTGTATTTAATAATCACCCTCCCACACCTCAAGAAACTGCTTTCTTGGATGACTGACTAGCAGAATAGCAGAAGGCTCTCTGCCACTATACTTTATTCTGACTTTTTAATTGCAGGAAGAATATTTTAATCCAGGAGCTTTTATATTTTAATACACAGCTAAGGAACACTATAATCATTGTTTCCAATTTACAAGACTAGTGACACAGTCTCATTGCAAAAAGTCTGACACATAGAAATATATAACTTTAAGGGATGCAATTGTAGTCCCTTAGAACATCTCTTCTGTTCTTTAGTTGCTCAGAGGTTTACTGTGTATCCTTCTATAAGTGTTTTCTATAAATGTCCAGAAAATGCACTTAATACCTAGATTCATTTATAACACTGGGTGTGGGCTTTCTTCCCTGCAGTGAAGACTTGTAGGCTCATTAGCAAGGTCTAGGGAATGAACATGTTTGATGACTATCAGAACAGCAGACTGCCTACCCGTAGGCACTGCTTTCTTTGTTGATGACAAAGCCACCATTGAATCCTACAGCTCACTTTCCAATTACCATGTGCGAAGAGAAGCACTAAAATGGAGAATATTGATTAGTCTAAGCCAATTAGGTATTGCCTTTTCCTAGCCAATGACTGACTTGCCAGAGGTGTGTGCTGTGCTTCTGTCCAATAAAAACAAAAAACAAGGAAATGATTAGTTTTTGCAATAAAATCAAAACACAGCTGCATGAAAGAAATACTCTGTCTCCAGCCTCGTATGCCTGAAGCCACGGAGCAGTTCTTAAGTAACCAACTTAAAAGTCCAAGTGGACAAATCAAGACTTGGAGGGCAAAGGAATGGCAAGAAACTGGATCATTCCTACCCGTGTAAAATGGGTGTCTTCCTGAGGCAATGACATACTCATTGTTAAACAACTAGGTCCTGTTTGAGATACTTGAAACTTAAAGCATCCTAACATCAGGCATCACAGATATAGTAAAAAAAAAAAAAATCCATTAAAAAATATACCTTGAGACAGTAAGCAACCTCTAACTACATTCGATCTGACAAATTTAACACAGCAAATAGACCAGAAGTAAAGTAATGATTTTTTTCAATAGCAATGACTCAAATCACTTTCCTTATGCTAACTCCAGCTGTGGCATTAGTTCATTCTTGTATATAAAGTTATAAAAAAAATGCAACCTCAACTTTGATTTTTTTTTTTTTTTACATATTGTGCTCTGCTCACATTGAAGTATTTTGTGCTCCAGCGTATCGTGGGGTTAATTAATGTGTCTTTTAGCACATTGTAAACAGCATAATGAAATTATATCTAGCATAAACTTAGAGATGCTAGATATAACAATGTTTTTTAACACATCATTTACATGCAAAATAGGAAAACTAGGGGATGGGAGAGGAGGGAGGCTGGGGTGATTTCTCAAGAGTTAAGCAATTGCCATTCAAGCAGCAATGTACTGAGGTCTTATCACAGAAATCCACTTATATCACAGATGGGCTTGGTAACTCCCTGTAATCAGGACGATAAGTTAAATTCATTGTCCAAGAATATACATTTAATAGTATGTGGTTGGTGTGTAGGTTAGATTTCCTGAAAGTTACTCAGCTGATAGTATGAAATTTGGGAGCAATTTCCATGGAGGCACTGGCAAAAATGGGAGGAGAAGATGGAAATAAATCCTAATCAAATAGGGACATGAGACTGAAGAGAAGGGTTATGTAGAAAATGACGGAGAAATATATTTGCTAATAATGGCCAAGCCAAGATGATATTTTCAAAATGGATCAGCAAGATGTAAAGGTATCTGGAATTCCAGAGAAGCAAATGTTTGTAGTAAATATAAGTCCTAAACTGGTCCTAAATCTGGGGGTAGTTTGTCGACTGAATTTACTCACTAGGCAGTACTGAGATATGATGTGAGGATTAGTAAAATCATCATTATGTGCTATCTAAACTGAGAAGAGTGACAAGACAAAGGGCTGGGTGGAAAAGGAGGAAGAAAAAAAGGAAGAAGAAAAGGAAAGAGAAGAGGTGAGGAGAATAAGGAGGAGGAAGAGGAGAGTGAAGGGGGAGGGGAGGCGTATCCAGAGAATGGGGAGAATCAGGACCAGCTAGAGGTTCATAGTCCACAGTAAAAATAGGGACTGCAGGAATGGACAGCAAAGCACAGATGAGGAGATTACTAAACAGTAGCTACACAATCATTAGCACTTGGTAACTACATCTTGAAGCTAAGAAGCAGCAGGAAAAATTACAGATGGGCAGTGATTTCCTAACTTACAGATTTCTCCACCTCTTAATTGCAAGGAGGTATGAGAGGAAGGTGTAGATTTGGTTTTTATTGCAATTTTGAACAGTCTAATTCACCAGGTTTTATCCACATGGAGTATATATTTATTCGCATGTTTTTAGACAAGCATGTATCTAAAAACAAAGATAAGTCGGAGCTACAGATACGAGTACACCTTGCAGGAGAAACACCCGTGTTGGAAAACATGTCAAAACAGACTATGGAAATTCAGAGCATAAAATGCAGTCCCTAAGTCCCTAAGTGTTGCTGTATATAACATACAAATAATTCTCAAAATGATAATTCAGTGATGAAGGTCACAATTAAGAACTGTTTCATTTCACACTTGTGAAAACCAATGCTTGTGTTTAAAGGTCCCTAAGCCAGCTGTCTCTTTCGACGCAGAGCCCACGCCAGCCACAGAGCCCACGCCAGCCACAGAGCCCACGCCAGCCACAGAGCCCACGCCAGCCACGTTGGTGGCAGAGGTCGGTCGTTCCTCATGCTGAGCCTTGCCAAAAATGGAGAGAACATTGCCAGCTCATTCCAGTTACACAGTGTTTCCCTCCAGACACTATGGAGTATTTCTAGTCTCAGCCAAAAGATACGATCGTGTTGTGCTTTTTCACAGAACATTTTGTGTGTCGGAAAGTGAGGTGCATATTCGAGAACAATTCAAATTTGTTCAGTAGCATTTATGTAATGCTTTGTTCCTTAATGAGAGCACCTGAATTGTCAAATGAAATTACCAGTTTTTCCAGGTGCAGGTGATCAAATTAGGAGGCGGGAGTTGAGCCAAATGTGTATAAACAAAGGAACTATTTCCGTGGATGGTGATTGAAACATGTGGAAAGGGATCAGGCTAATCAGTGATGGAATTTCAAAGATTAATAAACTTACCTCCTAGGTTAATGAAATAATTATAGCACTGTGGGGCAGACAGAGAAAATACAGCCTTACCAGTTGTCTCTGAGCTTGTGTAATTTAGATAACCTAGCATTTTATGGCACATCAAAATCTTTATTACTATCAGCTGACTTCCATGAATTTAGTTTGAAAAATATTTTATAATGGGCAGTGAACATTCAGAGCATTCCTAATACACATTTCTCCTTCCTTGGCCTATGTTTCTCTGTGCATTTAAACCAACTTTAAATTACTCAGCACCATAAATAGTTCTTAAATAGATACAGAAGAGAAATCTGCTAGTTAGTGACTACTAAAATCCAGTTCAATCCCAGTAGTGCACACATATATAGTACATATGTATGTATATGCATATAATTATATGACATTACATCAGTTTTATATACTTTTCTAGTCCTTCCCTCCATCTCTTAGTCTATTTGTATTCCTCCCTGCTTTCCTCCTTCCTTTTGTACTTCTTTCATTTGCACATTAATATCTAAGGTTCATCTTATGTTTTCTATGTTTCAGACAAACCACTTCTACGGGGATCCTTAATTCTTTTTAATAAGATTGGTATTTGGGGGCCGGGCAGTGGTGGTGCATGCCTGTAATCCCAGCACTTGGGAGGCAAAGGCAGGTGGATTTCTGAGTTCGAGGCCAGCCTGGTCTACAGAGTTAGTTTCAGGACAGCCAGGGCTACACAGAGAAACCCTGTCTTGAAGAAAGAAAAAAAAAAAGCACTTAAAAAAAAGATTGGTATTTGGTGGAAATAGTTCTTACTATTTAAGAATCATTACTTCCAGAATCCCTCAGTGAATAACCACAGAAAACAGACAGAGACACACAGACACACACACACACTATTGTAATTTAACTATATAATAGATATGATCTTAAGCGAGAACTTTATTTCTCTATCTCTGATGTGTATATATGTGTTCTATAAGAATAATTGTGAACTTGGCCGAACAGCCATCGTTCTGTCCTGGCTTTGCACATCTCCAGATGAGTCACTCACCAATGCCCATCTCCTCATTCAAGTCCACGATTCCAACAGTCTCTCTTCTATTCAATTCTGGTGACCTACAATCTCATTTGTGAAATTTGGATCTTTCAATATTTTTCTGAACCTGTGAAAATCATTGGCTGCTCCCTAAAATCATCCTAGGCACAGAAGTACAGTTATCAAGAGTCAGTCTAACTAGGTGAAAATGACTGCTGACAAGCAGTGTAGGGATCTCTTACCTAAAAGTTTCTACACCAGCAGCCCTTTCATTTGCCCTGATTATAGCTTGCCCACTTAACACCACATGCTACAATCAAAGGTCTTGGTGAAATGAATAGACCATTGGATAGACCAACTTGTTTACTGACCATTTCACTCTACGAGACAGAATGATAATGGTCAACTTAGACTTGTCAGTACCATTGTCTAGTTAACAAATAACCATATTCCTTATTAGAGATGAATGTATATATCTCTTCCGACATTAATATCTTACATTCACATGAGCAAGGACACAGCTAAGACATTTAATCCCAGCACTTGGCATGCAGATGCAGGTAGACCCCCTGATTTTGAGGCTAGCCTGGTGGTCTACATAGTGAGTTCCAAAACATCCAGAGCTACACAGAGACCTGTCTCAAAAGAAAAAACAAAAACAATAAACAATATGCAAAACAAAACAATATCTATATATCCCATTCTAATAAATTAGGCCACTTTATTATTCTGATGGGCACTTTCAGATTTTAGTAAATAATTTATTGAGAAAAGACATTGAAATGCCTTTTATAAGGCTGAATTTGTGTTTTTCATCCACGTTTTGTTTCTGCATATATATTATCTGCTCAGTGCTTCTGTATCTAATATCAATGATGAGATGATACTATTAAACAGCCTCGCTTCTTCTCTGTAGGACAATGCTGTATGAAGAACACCAATCTGCTGCTTCAAGCACTGCAGAGCTTGTACAGAGAAAAGGAAAACCTTGTCTTAAAGGCATGGAAAGGGTATGATCAGAAAGCCTATGGGAACTATTGATGCTTCAATGTCTTTCAACATTTGTTCTGTCATAGGCCATGTATTTAATTTTTTTTATCCGATATATTCTTTATTTATATTTCAAATGATTTCCCCTTTCCAGGATCTCTCCTCCTCAAAAGTCCCATAAGCCCTCTTCCCTCCCTCTGTTCCCAAATCAAACCCTTCCTGCTTCCCTGTCCTGGTATTCCCCTACACTGTTGCACAGAGCCTTTCTAGGACCGGGGGCCTCTCCTTCCTTCTTCTTGGGCATCATTTGATATGTGAATTGTTTCCTGGTTATTCCAAGCTTCTGGGGTAATATCGGCTTATCAGTGAGTGCATTCCATGTGTGTTCTTTTGTGATTGGGTCACCTCACTCAGGATGACCCTCTTCAGTTCCACTCACTTGCCTAAGAATTTCATGAATTCATTGTTTCTAATGGCTGAGGAGTATTCCACAGTGTAAATATACCACATTTTCTGTATCCATTCCTCCATTGAGGGACAACTGGGTTCTTTCCAGCTTCTCGCTATTATAAATAGCCAGGGCTGCTATGAACATAGTGGAGCATATGTCCTTACTGCATACTGGAGAATCCTCTGGGTATATGCCCGGGAGTGGTATAGCAGGGTCCTCAAGTAGTATTATACCCGGTTTTCTGAGAAACCACCAGACTGATTTCCAGAGTGGTTATACCAGCTTGCAACCCCACCAGCAGTGGAGGAGTGTTCCTCTTTCTCCACATCCTCACCAGCACCTGTTTTCTCCTGAGTTTTTGATCTTAGCCATTCTGACTGGTGTGATGTAAAATCTCAGGGTTGTTTTGATTTGCATTTCCCTGATAACTGAGGATGCTGAACCTTTCTTTAGGTGTTTCTCAGCCATTCAATATTCCTCAGGTGAAAATTCTTTGTTTAGCTCTGTACTCCATTTTTTAATAGGGTCATTTGGCTCTCTGCAGTCTACTTTCTTGAGTTCTTTGTATATCTTGGATATTAGCCATCTGTCGAATGTAGGGATGGTAAAGATCTTTTCCCAATTTGTTGGTTGCTGTTTTGTCCTTTTGACAGTGTCCTTTGCCTTACAGAAACTTTGTAATTTTATGAGGTCCCATTTGTCAATTCTTGATCTTAGAGCATAAGCTATTGGTGTTCTGTTCAGGAAAATTTCACCTGTGTCCATGTGCTCAAGGCTCTTCCCCAGTTTCTTTTCTATTAGTTTCAGTGTGTCTGGTTTTATGTGGAGGTCCTTGACCTACTTGGAGTTGAGCTTAGTACAGGGAGATAAGAATGGATTGATTTGCATTCTTCTGCATGCTGACCTCTAGTTGACATGTATTTAATTTTATGTCATCTTTCTTCTTGTGATATATACTTTTCTATCCATATGACCTAAAGAATGTGGCACTGAATATACACAGTCAAAAGATGTATAGGAAACAATGTAATTTTTCCTTATAAACAGATTCTTGAAAAAAATATGCAAGGTATTTCTGAGTTGAATTTTCCTTAATGTTTTGAGGTACCTTTCATTAGACTTCAGAAATTTAGTGACAAATATGAAAGCTAAAAATAGTTTAAGTTAAAAGAAGTGAAATCAGATAAAGCCATATGGTTTGAACACCTTGGTGAAATATTAATTAAACACAGAATGATGTCATTGTAAGTTGCTAATGCTTAATATTTTCCACTTCTGGCCCTTTCCTAAAACAGTAAATCTAGAGGAGACATTAGTTACATGTAATACAATGTTCCTTTCATTAAGAAGCTATGGAACTAGTTATCCCACCTAGAGGGTAAAGTATTTTTTGCAGTTAAGCAAAAGTACAAAAGTTACTATGTGAATATGAGACACAGGAGAGAAGCCATTTAATCGTTCTAAACTAACAGATGCCAAAGTAGTTCATTTATACTGAGTGTTCAAATTCAAGTAACCTACCTTTGCTGCAAATTTGAGGTAGAGCAATTAAATGCTTACATGGTTGGTCCTTTATGAAAGTGATTTAAGTTGCTTTTTTTAAAAACATAAACATGAGTAGTAGTTCTAGCCAAGTTGAATCAAATTAAAATAAGTCTACATTCTGGGTATTGTTTGCTTGCTACTTAACAATGAGCGTGTCCACCATGAGTCAGTTTCACACACCCAATTAATTCTATGAAGAAGTCAGAATTACCCAATGAGATAAACCTGATGAATCAAACTTTTGCTTAAAGGTATATTTCACAGCCTGAATTGCATGATGTATTGTCAGTGATGGTAGTTGTGTGTCTTTCCAAGTAAGAAATGATTACTATAACAATTTTTAATTGTCTCTAAATTTGAGGGGGCAAACCCATGTATACATAACAGACATTTTTGAAACAACAGTGAACATTTTACAAGATAAGTTTGTAGAATGCTTGATATCATGATAAGAATCAGTTTCACATCAATATTGTATGATTGCATCATAACTCATTTGAAAACTCCTTTGATGCTGATCTCTTCTTACTTTTCCTCTTTTATCTTTTCAACAAAGGCTTTGCATTAATTGCACAGTTCTTCATAAAGAACTACATCCCTTCCAAAATTTGAGTTTGGCTTCAAAGTCCACTTTGTTTTTGAGTTTTTCGAGACAGGGTTTCTCTGTATAGCCCTGGCTGTCCTGGAACTCACTCTGTAGACCAGGCTGGCCTCGAACTCAGAAATCCGCCTGCCTCTGCCTCCCAGAGTGCTGGGATTACAGGCGTGCGCCACCACCGCCCGGCTAAAGGGCATCAAATCTCATTATGGATGGTTGTGAGCCACCATGTGGTTGCTGGGGTTTGAACTCAGGACCTTTGGAAGAGCAGTCAGTGCTCTTAACCACTGAGCCATCTCTCTAGCCAAAGTCCACTTTGAATAATGAATAAATCACCTAAAAACTTAATAGTCTAGGAATTATCAAGAACAGAATATATCAATTATTGGAAGCATATCAGAGAGTCTCATGAAATTGCGCATTGTAAACAAAAAAATAAATCAAAGACTGCCTTTTGCTCAACAGGGGTCATGAACTGGAAGAAAGACAGAGAGGCAGAAATGAGTAGAATGTGAGGTTGCAAGAAGATTGACAGATTGTCTACTGAAGACAATGTACAAGACAGACTAGACTGAGGATAGTATGATAGGGTGAATACTGGCCTCTCTGATGTGGTATACCTCTTCATTGAATAGGTATATCCAGAAAGGCCATTTCCAATAGGATAACCTTTATATCTAAAAATCTTTAATCACTTTTATTACTATTTTTGACATTTTAATTGCACAATTATGAATTACATATTTCCCTGTCCCTTCTCTCCACCAAACCCTCCCATGTACCTGTCCTTAATTTCTATTAAATTCATGGCCTCTTTTTGTCATTAATTGTTGTTACAAACATATGTGTGTGTATGTATATAAATATATACATACATACAAAACATATAAATACAACTTGTTTCATAATGTTAGTTTTAGGTAGGTTTTCAGCATAAACCATCTTCAAGGCATGGTCAAGACTAGGTCCTGGTTCAGGGAGAGATCTTGTCTCAAAAACTAATATAATGAGGTGATTGAAAAGACATTTTCATGTCAACCATTGGCCTCATCTATTGTGCAAAAAACCACAAAAAGTGCATGCACACAAACATATACTACATACAATGACACCATCAAGCAACTAATCATTCTGTCTTTTTAAAAGCCTTGGATTAATGATGTGATATCTGCTGTGTTGGAAATATATTTTCAAAAACATTTGACATTCTTATTTTAAAATATGTGCATTCTTTTGCATATTATTGGACTAATAGTAGATGACAGAATAAGATTATTAAGCTGAGATTCCACAAACTGTCTGAAGTTAAAGCTAAAAACCATTGTTTTGTGATCTTTATGCAGAATCTAGGCTTTGGGAAATGTAATGATGGCGCCAATGCTCTCAGTCCTTCCTTAAGTCCTAAGTGCACATGGGAGACATAATGCCATGTTCTGCTTGCTGAAATAAAGCTGAAAATAAGTCAGGAGGATGGTACTTCTAAACAAGCAGATGCGAACGTTGTACGGACAGCTGAGAAAACGCTGAGAGGCTGTTCAGGGGCTCATTTGGCTCTGCATTTGAACCATCCTCATGTGAAATGACTGAAAATTACACATGTATAACCCTACAAAAGTAGAGATTCGGATGACTGGTATATCCACAAGAGAACAAACAATATGTTTTGCTTATCTTTTTCAATATAATTCAGTTTTTTTCTCTGAATATATAACAATCACAATCAGTGGAAAGACTGTCAGCCTAAATTTCAAGAAATGTTTTAAGTGTCTTCTCCAAATCTCCGAGCGTTTTTTCTTGCAATTTTTTTATGATTTATTTTGTTTTTAAATGTGTCCATGTGTCCTTGTGTGTGTGTTTGTGTGTGTGTGTCAGTGTGTGTGTGTGTGTGTGTGTGTGTGTGTGTGTGTCCCTGTGTACAGGTGACTCTGGTGGCCAAAAAAAATACAATGGATCAGCTGCATCTGGAGTTATAAATGTCCGTGAGTCTCCTGATGCTGATGGTAGGAATCCTATTGGTTTTCACAATAGAAATACGTGTTCTTAACTGCCGAGCAGTTAACCAACCCCAGCAATTATCTCAAAGAGCTTTTAGATACAAACGGGAGTGGCAGAAAGATCTAAATGGAGTAAGTTAAAAACTTCAATAGTCCATCCTTGTTGTTATCTATATGTAGAAAATTCCACATCCCTACATTTTAGTCTGCTACTTTAGTGTGCAGTGAAATACAAATTGGCTTATTGGGTTATGATTTATTCATGTGTGTGTGTGTGTGTGTGTGTGTGTGTGTGTGTGTGTGACTAAGGACTTTAATTCTAGTACTTCAGAGGCAGAGCCTGAGGGAACTTTGTGAATTCAAGGCTAGCCTGGTCTATATATTGTGAATTCCAGGCAAGTGAGGAATACATAGTAAGATCCCATTTTAAAGCAAACAAACCAGAAACAGAAGGTTGTCAGTGATCAAAGGGGGAAATCCCCGAGAAACTGACTTTGAAGCTAAATTCCTAAGGCTGAAGAGGATCTAAGGAAAGAGAAAGGGTAGCAATGAGGAGCATAAGTAAAGTCACAAGGTAAAGCAGGAAGCATTTCCCCCCCTAGGGTAAAGTGGCATTCCCTTGGGAAGGGTGGTGAAATAACACAAGGCATCTCACCAAGCAGGGCCTTGGGAATCACATTAGGGGCTTCTATCCCGAGAGCAATCAGAAGCTCTTGGAAGCTCTACTCAGAAGTACAGCTAAGCAGATAGACATTCCCAGCAGACGTTTCAGACGCATTCAACAGCACAGAAAAGAGTTGACAGGATGAGTGCTTGATGAGCAATTCAGGGATGGTGACATTTGTCAGCCTGTAAATTGTCACTTTTCCTTGAGGCTCATATCACTGTGTTATTTTTAATCTGTATTACTGTATCATCTTTAATAGCATTAAAGGGATGTCTGAGGAGCCTTAAGAGACGTCTCAGTGATTAACAGCACTTGTTGCTTCCGCAGAGGACCTGGGTTCTTTTCCACGCACCCACAAGGCGCTTGCTTCATCGCCATCTGCAACCCCAGCATCGGGGATCCTTCTTCCGAACTCCACGGGCAGTAGACACATGATGTATATACATACATGCAGGCAGAGCAACCATACACATGAAGTAAAATGAAGAAGTTGAAAACCAAAATGGTAAAGGATTTCTAAAAAGAGCACCAAAATATCTACAATCTCTTATACAAAAATATCTACAAAATATCTACAATATCTACCCTTAAAAAGCTAATTTGTACACATGAGCTTTTGCATGTTTTTGTCCAAAGGATGTGCCTTTTCATTATAATACAAATATCACACTGCAGGGATTCATTGCTCCTAAAGTACAACCTTCTTATTTCTTCTGTATATTATAATGCAGCATGATAATATATCAAAATTGATCAGTCAACTTTTATATTGATGAGCAGCACTGTAACTTGCAGTCTATGGATGGTCATGTTGTCCCTCAGAAACACATGAATTGTTTGAAATTTATGTCACACATTTTACATGTACGCAAAGCTTTGAATCTTTCTGCAGAACGGATAGTATTAATTAAGTGTTTCAAATGATATCAAACCAAAATGGTTATGGACCCAAAATACTTTCACAGTTGGTAGAAATCTCATGTCATTGTTTGATAAACCACATTAGAGTTAGTAGATGATGGTGCAAATTGTAGCTTAAATTTTTTCATTTGGAGATCTTAAAGAAAGCTTTCCAACATATAAAATGAGAGACCTGGAAAACAACTTCAGGTACTAAAGTATAGCGTCAACAGATTTGTGAGCATTATAAGTGACTACTATACAATATGCTATTATTTCCATATCTTTTCTCTCTCATTACAAAAATATTTCACCAGCAATACAAACAGGTTATGGAAAAATCATGTACATCAGTCCCTACTTTATAAAATGGGTTGGTGATTCATTTTAAAGATATAAATTCTATTTAATAAGAGAAAAGGTGCATTTATGCTTACTGAGAAATAAATATGAAGCTATGTCTTGGGGTACAGTGTGTCCCTTAACAAATGTATGTCTCTAACTTGTCTCAGTCGTTATGTTTTCAGAGACAAATGATCATATCATCTAGCGCCCTAACTTATGTAAAGCATTTTAGGTGATTGGCTTTTCAGAGTTTTAAAACTTGACTGAAGTAGAGAAGTCTAAATAGACATAATTATTTTATCCTGGAGAATATTGCTGTAAGCTAGCAATATTCTAGCTTACAATGCTTACAAAAAAATCACACCAGCCCGTTCTTTTATGTGGTTGTATCTTTCTGGCCATGAATGACAAACAACTCTGAGGTAGTCATTTCCATTTGCCAAGTGACATGTTTTCTCTGTGACATAAAAGTCATGAAGAACAATCTGGCATTACAGATTGTTATTTCCTTTTCTTCTTTGGGTTTCTCTGTGTAGACCTGGCTGTCTTAGACTCACTTTATAGACCAGGCTAATCTTGAACTCAGAGATCTGCCTGCCTCTGTCTCCTCAGTGCTGGGATTAAGTGTGTGTGCCACCACACCCAACAGGTTGTTATTTCTTTCATGAAAGAAAAATAAATATTTTTTACCCAATTACATAAAGTAAAATAAATATTTTATCTTTACCAAGTTAATCTGAAAGTGAAATATTTTCAAAATGGTAGTTAAATAAAATGCTGTGTATTAATCATCTTCTAATAGATTTGCAGTACAGCCATGTGAATGCTTTATAGTAAACTAAAAAATAAAGTCAAATTATTTTTGTAAAGTTTCTAAACATGACTATGAGCCAAATAAACCACAAATTATTATATATATGTATATATATATTTTTTTTTCTTGACAAGGAAGTTTTTATTATGACACCAACACAAGAAAAACAAAAGCAAAAACAAGCTAGAGAGAGACGCCAAACCAAAGTGTGGCTGCTCACATACATGGCTGTCCAGTTCTGCTTGCTGTTAAAGTTACCTATTCTGATGGGATTTTGTCTTTTTCTTCTTCTTTTTTTTTTTTTTTTTTTTTTTTTGGTTTTTCGAGACAGGGTCTTTCTGTGTAGTCCTGGCTGTCCTGGAACTCACTCTGTAGACCAGGCTGGCCTCGAACTCAGAAATCTGCCTGCCTCTGCCTCCCAAGTGCTGAGATTACAGGCGTGAGCCACCACGTCCGGCTCTTCTTTTTCTTTTCCCATTTCTTGTTCTATCTCTGTCTCTCTCTTTGTTGTTGGTGTTGTTGTTGTTGGTAGTGGTGGTGGTGGTGGTGGTGGTGGTGGTGGTGGTGGTGGTGGTGGTGGTGGTAGTGGTGGTTTTTTCTGGACAGGATTTCCCTGTGTAGCCTTGGCTGCCTCCAAACTCGCTCTGTAGACCAGGAAGGCCTTGAACTCAGAGATTCTTCTGCCTCTGCCTCCCAAGTGCTGGGACCAAAGACGTGTGCCACTACCACCCAGCTTTTGCCTTTTTTTTTTTTTTTTTGCAACTGCATTGTGTAAATTCTGTGTATGTCTTGAATATTAACCAACACATTCTTTTAAGTACCTGACAGGAAGGCTTCCATTTAGGAGTGTAAGGCTGGAAGAGACACTGGCAGACATTACTTTATCACCACCATTAGAGAATGGCCGAAGAACAGGGCATGATTGGCTTACAGTTCTTCCACCCATGATGCACTCTGACACTGTTTATGCTATTTCCCTTAATACTTACTTAAATACCGCTTTACCAGAGGCATTCTCCCTGGCCACACTGTGTGTGAGAATCCTTGCAGTGCCCTGTCCTGAAACTGCTTGATTTAATATTTAATTTCACTCTGCATACTATTCAAAAACTAAAGTAAGAGATGAGACTGGATGAGGATGGAGAGGAAAAAGTAAAGAGAGGAAGGGAGAGCAAGAAAGGAAAGGAGAAAAGAAAAGAGTCTATTCCTCTCATGGGAATATAAATTTAATCTCGGCAGAAATTCCGTTATGTTTTCTGTAGATCCTCACAATAAAACAATTCCTTACTTAACTATGCTTTCTTGCTCTTGGGAAATATTTACAGTTTTAAGATTGTGATATGTCTGGCTCTGTAACGCAAACATTAAATGTAATGTTCTAATTAACTCAAAGAACAATTCTGAACAGATGGAAACACGGGTATTAATAGGCATTACTGGAGGTGACACAGCTACATATAGCTCTACTTCAATTAACCAGAAAACTGGGCAAGCAAAATACCCTCCCGTCAGTCCCCAGTGACTTTCTAACACTAAGAGTAGGCTTGGATAATGTTTCTTTGCCCTGCTAATTCCTTATTTGCATGTTAACAACCAGAGGGCTCCAAGTGTTCCCATGGGCTGGTAAGTTACATAAGCATCTGTTTCTAGGATAGGTACACTCCAACCCCAAGGACCAAGCCTTTAGATTTAATGCTTTGGAGTACACACAGTAACCTTATCAGTAAGAGTTCTCCATCCTTGAAACATTTACCATATCTAATGTTTCATTTTCAGAAAAATACAACAAAGAGCAATCTCCCTATCATTGGAGAAGGCATTCTGATATATTAAGTTTGAACCATCTTTTAAAGCCTTCTCCTGTAAACTCTGTGTATAGACAAGACAATGTCGTCTGTTGGCTACATGTCTTTATTAAACAACTGATCTTCTTTTAAATTGATGGGTGAATAATTAAATGTGTTATGGTTTTGCACTGGTCATTTAAAGCTCTGACCACAGAATAGATCTTTAATGACAGTTACTTTTATTCAGATGGGGAAAGTGGCCTAATACCAGTAGCTCTTGTCCACTCTGAAAGCAATGGACACTTTTGTCCTTTCTCTGCATCCATTGGATGTGTTTCACCCATCCTGCCTTCCTCCTCACAAGAAAATAACGTAAAGAAAAATAACTAATGATATACAGAAATAATACATAGGAAAGAATTATCAATTCTCCTTTCTGAATGAAACTTTATGAAAGCTAACCACAAGTCTAACAATAGCGCACTGTTTTAAGGAAACCAGTGTAAAACCACAATACAATATGAATCGCTTACTGTTTTATAAAGTACTCTTTCTTTACTCATTTCATCCAACACTGAACCAACAAGAGCCCTATTTACCATCTGCATAGAGTAACAGACTTACAGTAACATGAGAATGAGCATTCAGGTCTAAAAATAATCAGACGAATACGATTAGCAATGCTTTTACATTAAGAGTATAAGTAGTTTTCTACTTAATTATTCATTTGTCATCTACAGTTCCTATTTCAACTGTTTAAAACAAAACTTACTCCTAACACCAAGCAGTCAAATTTATGCAAGAATTTCATAAACTTAAAATCAGTAGTTCAGAGAATGACAGAAACAAAGTCTGAAAGTCTTTTTGTTTAACTTAACGTACCTTTCAGAGAATTCTGTTGACTAAAGACAACTTCTTCTGTTGCTCCTGAAACTAAATATTTCATCTTAGCTTCCTACTGAGTTCCATTAAAAACATAAGGTAATTTTACTAATTTAATCAAATGAATTCTAACGGTGAGGTAAAGATATCTTTTAGAGAATTTGAGACCCACAATATTCATATATTAAAATGAAGACCAGAAGTTGCTTACCTCCATCGAATCTCTAAACAAAATACGAGGATATGAGGCAGACAAATGGAAGTAATGAGGAAGTGAAGAAGGAAGTAAGGAGTGAGGAGGCAGTAAGGAGGAAGTGAAGAGGAAGTGAGGAGAAAGAGAGGAGGAAGTGAAGAGGAAGTAAGGAGGCAGTGAGGAGGAAGTGAGGAGGCAGTGAGGAGGAAGTGAAGAGGAAGTGAGGAGAAAGAGAGGAGGAAGTGAAGAGGAAGTGAGGAGAAAGAGGAGGAAGTGAAGAGGAAGTGAGGAGGCAGTGAGGAGGAAGGAGGAAGTAAGGAGGAAGTGAGGAGGCAGTAAGGAGGAAGTGAAGAGGAAGTGAGGGGGAAATGAGGAGGAAGTGAGGAGGCAGTGAGGAGGAAGTGAGGAGGGTCACTTCCTCTACCTGGCAAGGGGTTTTGCTCAAAGGAAAAAACAAAAAGGGGCAATGCTTGCTCACTGAGTCCCCCAAGGACTTATATCATACCTACTACATAGGAAGATCATTGCACAGTTCAGGGCCTCCCTCTCTACTCAAGATTTTTATTTTGTTTTTGTTTTGTTTTGTTTTTTAGTTGCTGCAGAGGAAGAATCCAGAAGGGTGTGCTCAATCTCCTACTAAGAAACACACAGCCACCCCATGTAATGCTTCAAGTGAGAGTTTTACATTTAAAAAAAAAAAAAAGAGAGATCATGTAGGTCAATCTGACTCCTCACATTCCATGAAATCAGGAAAATAAATAAATAATGATAGAAAGTAAAGAATGGGGGGACGGGGAGGGCAGCAGGGAGACTGTGTTCCAGATTCAGCACTGTGGACAGCCAGCCAGCAGCAGCTTTCCTGTTTAAACATCTGCTGTGTTTCTTCCTGTTAAGAAGAATCCTGCCTCATTCTGGAGTAGGAAAGCTGGTGTGAGACCGTCAATTATGCAGAGTAGCACCTAACATAAGCTAACTGTGTGCCGAGAAAATAATTTGCTTAGTCGTGTTTAATTGCCAAAATATTGTCTTTGTGAACGAGTGTGCTGCCAGTTGTCAGTCAAGAGGGGACAATTTATGGCAGGAAAAAACCAAAAAAACAAAAACAAAACAACAACAACAACAACAACAACAACAACAACCAGACCCTTAATAATTTCAAGCACACTTCTATGTGTATCTCAATTGAAATATCCAAACAGGTATTCAAGTGAACGCTGCTTTACCAATAACTCCAGACACTGCAGGAAAGGTTCATTCTAGGTCCATGTGTTTGAAACCGTCACCGGGTGTAGGGAAAAGGAAATGTACAATAACGCTCTAAACAATAAGGCTCCCGGGTTGTGTTCAAGGAGGCATTCACCAATGTTGTTTACCAACTTTGCTTCCATTTGATTGGTCAAAGCAAGTCACCAAACCACACTAACTTCCAAAAGACAGCAAGGTTATTAACACGAATACCCAGTGAAACATGAGAAGACTCAGGAATGTAAGGAACCTTCCAGGGTTGTGCTTAAAGAAAAGTAATTTTGGTTAAGTCAACGCAAGCTTACTAAGCACACATCTTACATAAAAGAAAGCATTACAGCCCAAGAGAACAAAACAAAGGATCAGACACAGTGGCTTCCCTGACATACTTAGACAATACTACATCAGCAGTTACCACACCACAGCCAAGAAGCTACAGCTGAGGGGAGATGAGTGTTTGTTCAAATGCCTCTGTGGCTACTACGTATGCTGTATTTTTCAAGCAGCCTAATTTTTTTTTTTACCAAATTATCTTTAATTTTTACCATTAATGTTGATTCTTCAAAATAGTCATATTTGAGTACAAATATTCTAATTATACCATTTAAATATAGCATTTAACTCTTGTGAAAGGTTTGGTGGATTCTTTCCTAAGAGGAAAGTATGTCATGTAGAAACCTGGAGATGGGGTAAAAGAATGATAAGAAAAATATAGAAAACTTGAGTTTGACAAAAATTTAGCTCGGATGGGTGCAGGCTATGGGCAAATAGAGCAGCCACCAGAGCTTGGGAGGAAAAGGCAGATATTTGAGTTTTGTAAAAGGAATATCAGAAGATTAGCCCTAAAGCTGTTACTACTTTTCTACTTCCTTTCTACCCCTTTTTACCTTTCTTCATTATTATTATTTTTTAAATGGAGGGGGGAGATTTGCCGATTTACCACACTCGTCTACCTGAAAGGCACATCATATCAAATATGCAATAGTTCTTCCATTACTATGCATGAGCCTTACATTGCTAGGGAAAATGGGTCTCAATGGCAAACACAAAAGGGCCAAGTTACATATCATAAACAATGTGTTCTGTGAGATTCGCTAGACAAACCAGAGGTCAACACTAAGCTATCGTAGACTCCCTCTCCCTAGCCTCTGTAACTGTTGTTGGAATTAGTGTTCTAATAAGCCCATATAAAAGACATACAATCCAGATATTTTATTTATAAGCCAAATATATATAGATTAGACGGATCTAGGACTATTCCTATTTATTCCCCAGCTACAAAGCCCCTTGTTCCTTGCTGTTTCTCTTCCCCATGTGATTCTGGTCCATGGTGGTCTCTTATCTGTCTCCTCTCTCTACCGTCTGCGAACTCCTCTTGAACCTTCAGTTCACTGCACTCCCTCCACTGCCCAATCACAGGCTCTAGCCTTCTTTGACGAATTAAAATGGGGAGAAGACTCATATGGCATCACATGAGCGTGGGCTCTTTACCAGCACCCACATCGTAGGGAACCTGTTTTAGCTATAGGATACAGGTAGCACCAGACCAAGCCACTACATCTAAGCACCTTTTTATCAGAAGAGCTTCTGAACAAGCCTGCTTGAAGGTAGCCCAGAAGATCAGCTTGACAAAGAAAAAGAGAAGAACCTTTGTGTCCTGTGGGGTTAAATACTGCCTTGGAAAACATTGGGTCATATACTGCATAACCCACAGAGGGTCTTCCAAATCTGAATTGCCATTATTTAAATAATCATAGCCAGCTGGAGTGAATTCTACCTGCTAATTGTATATGAGTCTATTTTCTTATTTTGTGAGAAATGAATTAAACGTATACAAAAAGTATGTCAAAATGAGGTGTCCATTATAATGACTATTACAGAAGCCTTTGATTATTATAGTTATCTAGCCAAGGTAAACCGTCATTAGACATCTTTTTAAAACTATGTGCACTTTTTTTTTGCATTTCCTACTTTTCTATAAGGAAATTCTTCATCAAAAAGAAATATCAAGCTTCTTATAACTCATGAGTCTACAATGAAACATTTAACCAGTATGAGATGAAGAGGGGATGTTACTCAAACACCACAGATTTGTCATACTTTAATACCTCTGTGAAATTTTAATTAAAGGGAAAGAAAAGACAAAGTGCCTCTCATCTAGTCATTCCCGAGAATGCACAGCACTTTTTCAAGTGTGCAACTTTCCCTGAAAACCCGCAACTAGATAGTCACATTCTCCCTCTTCGTTAGGCAGCTATACCCTTTTGCTGGCTTTCTCTTCATTCAAATCCAGTCTACTGATCAAGGTCTAGAAGAGATCCCACCCATGCCAAGAAAGTCTCCAACGATTCTAACCAGTAACATACTTGGTCTGTTTTAATAATTAATGTGGTTAAACTTTTAAAATATCCTAAGAATCATTCTTTTTGATAAAAACCACAATGCGTGAATATATTTTAGAATTTAAAATATTTTATGGCCATTATAATCTTGCTTCATATTCTTAATGCTTTAGGCTCCTGTATAATACTCACTTTGCAAGAGTAAATTTAATAGCCCTCCTTTGAGAATGCTGATTTCCATTTCATATATGAAGGTTAATATAAGTTCCAAGCAAGCTAACTATAGAGTGATAAAGCTAACCCCCCCCAAACTATTCTTCCATAACCAAGCCACCGAGTATAAATAGCTTCCATTTCATTTGTGGAATTTATAATTTGAATATATTAGTAACTAAGTGATTTTATGAAAGAGGAAAGTGTAAACCATTGAGGGCTTTTGACAAGCTTGCTTTACATACTAGGTCTTGCCAAAGATATTGATCTGGAACTCAGACAGGGCAAAGTCTGGAATTCACACAAAGTAATGCTTGAAAAGTATTTTTCTTTCACAGCAAGAAAAAAGTCATATCAACCTAGAGATGATTAAGTATATGGGCACATAATTGTGGGTGATTCTGGAGCTATTTATGAATAGGCTGTTTATCTCCTGAGCTGGAGAAAAGATTCTTTTGTGTAAAATGTGGATACTTCTCCACATGTTTCTTGTATGGCATTGAAAGGCCAGTTAGCCCTGCACAGCTAATTCACTGGCTTCATTGCACTGCTGCTTCTCATCAGTCTTCTAATAAGTGCTGTAATGTACTGGTGAATAAAATGCTGTCCCTATACCTGGTGAGTTTACTTTAGGGCATTTCTCTAAAAAAAAATGCATTATGTATTCTTCCATTACTTTTATTTTGAGGAATGGAAGCATATTGGTTTGAATTTTTAACAAACCCTCTGCTTAGACCATGCAAAGAAGATTGGATTGCTGGTACGGAAGATTAGGTAAACATGACAGCAAAGCAGTAGTCCTTTTACAAAGTATCCTTGGAACAGAAGTACAATGAGCATTGGTTATGCCTGCATCAAGGCGAAATGATAGGAAGATTGTACTATGTAGCATAGTGGCCTGGGAGTGTGGGAAGAAAAGCAAGAGGCATTTTTATCAGTAAAGATACAAAAAGCAGTCTCCTGGAGGCAAGAACTGCTTGACAGACCTCAAGAACGGCCAAGAGTTCAGTATGGCCAGAGAATGAGGCTGAAAAGAAGACGCAGAGCAAGTTGGCTGTAGTAGCACATACTATCATCTCAGCTACTTGATGTCTGGACATAGGAGGGTTTGTTTGTTTGTTCGTTTGTCTGTTTTTTGCCTATGAGTTTGAGAAACTGCCTTAGCAACTGAATGGGACCCTGTCTACAAATCAGGCCAAATGAAATGTTAGACAATAAACAACAAGAAGGAAAGGTGTAAACAGGTCTTGAATCTTGAAGAGCACAGCATAATCATGCCAAGTATGCATCTTTCTAAAGCAGCATTATGCATTCTTCCATTAGTGTTATTTTGAGGAATGGAAACAGAAATGGTTTGAATTTTTAATAATCACTCTGCTTATACTATGCAAAGACAACTCACTTACTGGTAAGGACAATATCGATCATGAAACAACTGCTGTAATGCTAACCTTCCAGACCATTGACGGGATTAGAAAGCTACAAAAAAGACTTGAGAGACAATGCAAGTAGCCACCTGTACGGCTGGCTATCTCCCTCTACATGAGCAGATGGACTGTTGGTGGCAGGAGATAGTAAGAAGGAGATGGAGATTAATTATCCTCAGTTCCTTTGGGACTGCACCAGCTGGGTCATAGACCACAAAGAGGAAGGGACAGATGATCATCACAGAAGAGAACATCCAATTTTGAACACACTGGCTTTGAGTCAGTAAAGGAAGGCAAGTTGGTCTGTGACTCTCTGGTTTTTAAAATAAAATTCCTTTGTAGCATTCTAATTATAAATACCAGTAGAAGCTAGTACAACTATATATTAAAGAGAAAATAATAATAATTCACAAGCTTCTTCCCATGGATGAAGAAAAATAAGCATAAAATCTATGAAAAATATGACTCAATTAAAATATGTGCTAAGGATGTGAACAGAGAGCTCTGAAACGCAGAATTTTTTTGAAGTGTTCATAATCCTTCATAATTGCTGAAGTACAAACTGAAATAACTTTGAGATTTCATCTTACTTCAGCTTGAATGGCTGAAGTCGAGAAAACTGCGAAGAGCAAATGCTGGTCAAGGTTCAAGGAAAAGAGAATTCTCATCACTGTTAGTAAGGTTGAAACTACTGCAGCTATTTTAGAAAACTGTGGGCAATTCTCAAAAAGCTCAGAGTGTGTCTCCTAAACGCCCCAACTCCACCGTCCCCTGGCATCCTGCTACAGAGATTCTTGCTCAGTTCTGTACATGGCCAGTTCATTCACAATAGCCAGAAAATAGAAACAACTTACATGCCTTTCAACAGATGACTACATAATGAAAATGTGGTACACAGACACAATGAAATACGATTTCAGCTATAAAGAAAAAACACAATCATGGACTTTTCAGATAAATGGATGGAACTCGAAAACACCAGGAGTCATGTGATCCAGACCCTTAAGGACAGATGTCACGGGCTCGCATCATCTGCTGCTGCTAGCTCTGAATCCTCCACTGTGAGCATGCAACACAGAGTAACAACAGGCACAGCAAGGTCCAACAGACCCATGCAGGAGAAGAAGCTTTAGAGAGAAGATACTACATGGGTGCTACAAAGGGAAAAGGAAAAACGGGGAAGAGGAGGCTCTCATTGGTAAAAAGGGGATCAAGAGGGAAGGGAATCACACTTGGGTGTTCCAAAATGCCATAAGGAAACATTATTTTTATAACATATATATATATATATATATAATATGTATCTATATATGAGTATATGTACATATATGTATGTATATATATGCAGGTGAATATAGTTTAAGTGGAGTTTTGCTACCCAATGTGATAATGCTCCTCCCAAGAGCAATAGACTGTCAAAAAACAAACTCAAAACAGTGCCAAGCATGAGCAATTTCCCTAAATTGCTGCTGCCTTGGTCTCCTCCTAGAAATTAATGGAAAGACTACTCTGGTCATGTCACACTTTGAACACAGGAGTTGGAGGGGTCTCGCTGGAACTGGCCTGGAAGCCTCTATCCTGAAAACTAGCTCTCATAATATTAGGTGTTGTGCAAGATGCAGAAGGAGCCCCGCCCACTATAAAGCCTCTGAACTACAACAATGGCTGGCCCAGCAAGGATCTCCGACAGTGAGGAAAGAAGTCGCCCCCCCCAATCACCTGCACAAACATAATGGATAAAATGAATAATGGACGTGAAGCCTTTGTTCTGTTTTCTGTAAGAGTTTCTGCAGACTCCTGTACTGAAAATAGTCCAGATGATGAATGCAATGCAATATTTTGCAAGATAATTTTCCTTACTAACCTTGATATATTTATGGGTTACATTTAATACCCACATAAATCAAAGCTGGCATATACTTAGCATTGACCCTTGAATACATTTTGCTTATAGAATGTAGGCATATTAAATTGCCTGAGGAGATATTTGGATAAAAATGTGGATAAATATTATTCTAAATTTATACCAGGACACAGCAAAAATATCGCTTCAGCTGATAGTAAGTTAGATATTAGGAGATAAGCAAATAAGAGCATAAGCGTTTTTTAATTTTTTTAATTTATTTATTTATTTATTTTTTGAGACAGGATTTCTCTGTGTAGTCCTGGCTGTCCTGGAACTCACTCTGTAGACCAGGCTGGCCTCGAACTCAGAAATACGCCTGCCTCTGCCTCGCAGAGTGCTGGGATTACAGGCGTGCGCCACCACGCCCGGCTGCGTTTTTATATTGTAAGAAAAAAAATAGAACAACTTAAATGGCCCATAGTAATAAAAATGCATGCATAAATTATAGTATATTCAGAAAAGGAAACATTTTTATAATAATATGAATGCATGCGATTATTTTTTCCAGTTCCTCAAACTTATATAACTGACACATTAAATAATGTAGAAGGAACAGCAAAGGCTCAATGTTTTCATCAATGTATAGAACTTGTAGGGAAGAAATATAAATAGTCTGAAGACAGATAAAAACTCAGTGTTAGTAAATATAAACTCCAGCTTCTGAAAAAGATGGAATATTGCACATGGGTGTGTCTGTCTTATGATGTGTTCAAATCTCTTTATTACAGCATTTAATCTGAAACTGTCTCACTAATTTGTTAATATAAAAGTGACAGGGGCTGGAGAGATGATGGCTCAGTGGTTAAGGGCACTGACTGCTCTTCCAGAGGTCCTGAGTTCAATTCTCAGCAACCACATGGCGGCTCACAACCATCTGTAATGGGATCCAATGCCCTCTTCTGGTGTGTCTGAAGACAGTGACAGTGTACTCACATACTTAAATCGGTAAAAAGAAATGGCAGTATGAAGATGAGAATGCTTAGTTATCTGAAATCTGCATTATCATGGCAATGTTTGACTATTGATAGAATAGTACTGTGGTTTTGCTCCTGTATATTAAAGCAAGGAAAACTACATATAAAGTATAGACTAGTAACATAAAAACCCAGCATTGGGTGAAGCCAATTATTATAAGGAAAAGAACAATCAAAACTACAAGGAAATTGGGTTGGACTAGACTTTTTTTAATTCAGAAGAAATCAAGAGTACTTTACACATGTAAAATCTTCTCAAGAAAGATCTCCTCTAGCTTCCTGTCTGAATTACAAGGAGTTAATTTAAAACAATTTTTTCTAAAAAAAAATTATATGCCTCTTTTAAAACACAGTACTTGCTATGAATACTCAGAGAGACTGGCAAATCTACAAAATGACAGCAAATTAAAGTTATGAAATTAAGCAGTCACAGCCATGGTGGTATTTTAATTCTGCCATTCTGGTGTGGTGACCATTCCAGATTCTTTTTACATAAAAATTTGTTCAGACATTTTCAAAGTCCCCTGTTTATTTTAGCTGTGAAGAAAGAGTCTGTGCCTCCGTATTAAGGAATTTGGATTTCATATTTCATTAACTATAATTATGTAATTTTAAAATATCTATTTGAGAAAGCAACGGTATTTATTGGTCCCCATATTCCAGAAACACCAAAAGCATACATGCTACATAATCTAGTGAAAAAAATCTCAAGACTCTTTCCAATTATTGATATTTAGATAGAGCCAATGATCAGCATATTTTATATTAGAGAAAATAACTTTAAAAGCATTTTTATAACTAGTGCAAGCCTTGCCATTTCATTTCTAACTTTCTGAAGATAATAAATGTAGAAACTGATATTAAGCAAATTAAGCAAAACATACAATTTTGATGAGGGATCTCTGGATGAAGCTCACGTCTTTTCCTTGGGAACACAACCATGTGTTGTTATTACTCTTAGGTTCTACACGGATTGACAACAATAGAAGAGGGTTTTCCTTAAATTCAATGAAGAAACCACACATGGGAAGTAAAATAAATAAAAGAAAGAAAGAGGCTGGCTTTGTTGGGGCTATGCAACATTCTCAGAAGGGCTGACAGCAATCTCAATGTAAATGAACAGAAAGCATATTTGACGAGTAAGATGTGTCAACTGCAGGTGGCCTTGACAAATAAAGGTTGCTGATTAAAAAGCATGACTCTCCTGTGAGCAAGGCAGGCCTTCCTGGAAGAGAAACTACAGTGAAGAGGAACGCTGGCAAACAGGACCAGGACCAGAGCACGGGCAATGTCTGCACTCTCCATGGGAAGAAGACCACAGCGAGGAACTCTAAATATTTGTCAATCCGACAAGACTCGTGTCCTGGAGACATTAAAAGATAACTTAAAATGGAGTGACATGAACCAAGAGGCAATAATTCACATTAGAGACTCCAGAGGCAATGTAGTCTAGACTTAAAAGCTACACTGAACAAGTACAAATTGCAGGCGTGTGGGCACCTGACCATTTTTGAGTGGCCACAGACCTTGTCACTCTGTGAAATGGAGAGTAATCAGGGAACTTGACACATTCAGAAACTTCTTCAACATGGTTAAAGTATAAAAGCTTTCCTTAAACCAATACCATTTTTCCACTTGTGATTTTATTTTATTTTACTTTGCTTTTGAAGAAGATAAAGAAAACGTTAAATATAGCATATAAGTTTTGATAGCCTGAGTACAATTAAGTTTTCAGTCCTGCAGTTATTATTACTCCGCTCTGCTCTACCTCCCTCCCTCCCTCCCTCCCTCTCTCCCTCCCTCCCTCCCCTCTCCCCTTCAGGTCCTCCCTCTTCTCCTCCCTCCTTCCCTCCTCTCTTCTTTACTCCGTCCTCCCAGGCTCTGTTTCCTTACTATGTGTCAAGCCCTACTCTGAAGACATTAAAAATTCTTTCACTTAATCCTTATCCGACCAATGAAACAACTGCTGTTTATTACGTGTAAAAGTCACACTAATACATTTTCCCTCGTTTGTTTTCTAACTAGCCTTTAAACAGGGATGAAGAGAACTATCTGTAAAATAATGTCACTTGTCCCATCTTGAAAGGACAGATAGATTGGCAGATGAGGAAAACGTTTTAGGAAAATATCATTTATCTGTTCTGTAATGATCAGCAGAAGGAACGCTTATAAATCTGAATGAAATAAAGTTAGGGATGGACCCACCCCAAATTACTTGGATGCCAGAGTAAGCCAGTCCCAGCTGTTACTCTTTACCCTGGCTGCAGTCCTCCTGGAGAGCAGGACGGGGGAGTAAGAGCGAGCAACCTGCTGAGGAGCAGCTGGGCTTATTTGTAAAGTAGGCGAGCAGGCTGGGAAGACAAAGGGCAGTTTGAGGGGCCAGCAGTGTGAATGGGACCTTGGGAGGTGGGGTGCGGGTGGGCTCAGGAGCGGGACGCTACAACGACAGGACGACAAATCGCAGCACTGACAAAGCCTTCTCAGGAGCGTACCCAGGAGGGCGTTTGCCGGCCAGAGCTTGCCCCACCCTTCACTGAACTAAAACCAATAGCAGTTCCCTGTTCATTACTGATCCCTATGCAGACATTCAACAGTAAGCAGCACCAAGGTTTGTTCTAAGGACCCAGTGGAAATAAATGAGGGGTAAAATGCAAAAGAGCACTCCTAATCCAGAACCACGTACGACGGGTATTGCATGTTAACGAATGCAGAGATGCAGTTGTCTAGTAGAGGCAATTAGGTATGCTCAAAGAAAACTGCACATAATACAATCCTAGGATAACATTCATCTTACAGCACCATAAAAGATCTGATGTCTTTTTAAGCAATTATTTCCTTTTTAGCCTAAAGACATTGATATGGATTTCCCCAGTTTATTTATTTTTTTATTTTTCAATTTTATTTATTCTTAGGGTTTAAATCCTTGTCTCTTTTCCCCCCCTTCAAATATGAAAAGTCTTTGTACAATTCTAACGATACGTCTGATTTCAGTTTGGGTATACACACTGTGGGTTGAGTGAAAAAACAATGGCAAAAAAGAAAATCTGTCAAAAGCAACGTCCAATGCATAACCTTTGTCTTTAAGTAAGAGATATAATGATGGGGATAAAATTTATTTCTGTTAAGTGGAATTATAGTTAACTAAAGAATAATATTTTCTTCTTGCTATAATTCTTTGAGATTTTCTATAGAAAATTATAAAACATTCAAGTATATTAATATCATAGAAGTTTAAGCACTCATTTCTCATGACTCTAACAAATTAGCATTGAAATTGATATTTTAAGTGCTTGTGAAATCCATTCCAGTGTTTTCTATCTTCATTCATTTGTTTTTCTTTCTGGATACAATAAAAGAGAAATAGTTTGAGATCTGTCTTAGAGAAAATATGCAATGATACAGATAATTGAATATTCTGATAAGTAAAACTTTTAACATTTGACTGAAATTTTCTTTAGTTTTCTTTTCGATCTACATTTTAATTATTATTGATGTTGTCTTCTAAAGATAAGTATGATTATTTCACATTGATCCAGATTCTAAGCTGACATCATGCTCAGTGTTTAGTATTCATTTTGCCCGATTTTACGAATTTAGCCCATACTATTCACACAGCCAGAAAAAAACAGACAACATACACAATGCTACAGTGTTAAGTTTGAAAAGAATTGTTTCTTCCTTTCCTCATTTTTGCTGTTTTTGCTCATGGATTTTGTGAGTTTGCCTGAGATGAGTGAAAAACTATTACATGTTCATCAATAATAGAGAATTTTTCTCAGTCGTTTTTACCTTCCATTATCCTTCGCAAAATTCTTCCCTATATATGGAGGTTTTACATTTTATATAGAGATAGATGGATGGATAGATAGATAGACAAACAGATATATTCATACATACATGCATACATACATACATACATACATACATACATAGCAGCCTGGAAGTTACCAGGGAGTGTCTCAAATTCACAGAGACTTTACATACAAGTTGGGTGTGGTGACTCTATTTGTAATTGTGTTAAGAAGACTGGGATAGGACAATCCCTTCAATTCACTGGCCAGCTCCAGACACATTACAGACCCTATCTCAAGAAACAAGGTAGATGGTTCCTGAGGAAACAAGGCAAGATCCGCCTCTGACCTCCCCATGAACATGCATGGACAAGTACATATATTCACCCACAGAAACCCACAGTTCTCTCCAAACCACGCCCCTACACACACAAACATTTTAGAAGCAAAATGATTGTATCATCTACTTATTTATTTTGTCTTTTATTCTAACTTCTAAAACTAATCAAATGATTCCCAATTCTATGTTTATTTACTCTTTATAGAACAGTAAAAATGTACACTTTTTCTAAATTGGTTATATCCATTAGTTTCTATCCATATTTAAGTAGATTGTACTTAATCAATGGTACTAAAAAAAGAAAAGAAATAGAAAAGAGATTAGGGATAATGAAATATGTTCTCAGCTGACTATGATTATTAAGTACAAAATTCTTTCTTTCTTTCTTTCTTTCTTTCTTTCTTTCTTTCTTTCTTTTTTCCAAGACAGGGTTTCTCTGTGCAGCCCTGGCTGTCCTGGAACTCACTCTGTAGAGTAGGCTGGCCTGGGACTCAGAAATCCACCTGCCTCTGCCTCCCAAGTGCTGGGAATAAAGGCGTGTGCCACCACCGCCCAGCACAAAATTATTTCTTGATGTTTTATTTTATAAAATCTTAGAGAATTTCATGTAAGTTCTTAAATTTGGATGAGAAATGTGTTATATTTACCAGGTACTAGCTTGTGAAAACTAGTATACTGTTCAACCATGACAATCACTTGTCCATCTCCATATCTTATTTTAAGAATTTTATAATAATAAATCAATATGATCAAATTACGTATCAAATATCCTCTCACAATCAAACCAAAACAAAATGCTTTGCTTTGGCCCATGAAGGACAGTGTTCAAAAACCTAAGTGTTGAACAAGTTACTGCTCTTTTCCAGTGACTGCTCCTCAGCTGAAGTCACGGTTTCTCGTTTATTCATTTTATGTATACAAGCATATTGTCCTTGACACACCACAAGAGGGCATCAAATCCAATTACAGATGGTTGTGGGCCACCTTGTGGTTGCTGGGAACTGAATGCACGACCTTTGGAAAATCAGCCTGTGCTCTTAACTGCTGAGCCATCTCTCCAGCCCTCTTTTATTGATGATTCTCTGTGTCTGTTTCTTCAGGATTTATCCGGGTGGGAATCAATGGGATGCTGCATTGGAGTTGGGAAAAGGTGACTGGGACAAGCGAGAGCCTGTGAGCAACTGAATGAACCATGTGTGCAGCCCACAGGTGTTCAGACTGTTTCCGTGCAAACCTCAGATATCGTCGTCTTCCAAGTGTATTCTGGATTATTTCAGTGCACTTTGGGATCCTTTCCAGAACTATTGAAATAGAACCCCCTCCTTTTTAAAAAAGATTTATTTATTTATTATATGTAAGTACACTGCAGCTGTCTTCAGACACACCAGAAGAGGGCATCCGAGCTCATTACAGATGGTTGTGAGCCTCCGTGTGGTTGCTGGGATTTGAACTCAGGACCTTCGGAACAGCAGCAGTCAGTGCTCTTAACCACTGAGTCATCTCCCAAGCCCTAAAAGAAACCCTTTTGAAGAATGAGTAAAAGGTAAATTTTCCTATCTTTCCTTTCACTGATGTGCTCCAGAGCCCAATCATTTTCTGTGATGTCTGGGATGAACATATTTATAAGTGACATCCAGCCAAAGAATTAAATAAGTAATATTAATGGCATTTTGTAGAGCAATTATATCACAGGCATTACAATATGCAATCAATCATATTACATAACGAACATTCATTAGAGGCAAACTAAACAATAAAAACGGCTACCAAAAGTTTCACAATCGGGACAGGCAAGATTGCTCCAGAAATACGGGCGGCCAACATTAATAACCCGAGTAGCATTCCCAGGAGCACATGGTAGGAGAAACTGAACTCCACTAATTTGTCCTCTACACACAGGTCATGGCAATAAGCCCACATACTTGTACATAAATAAAATAAAATAAAATAAAATAAAATAAAATAAAATAAAATAAAATAAAATAAAATAAATAAATAAGTAAATAAATGTAACTAAAGTTTTTTTAAATTTCCAAATATACCTGGATTTTCATTAATTATATATATATCCCTCGTACTAAATAAATGAAAATTTCCCAAATTTTCACAGAAATGGTGGAGGGGGGCAGTGATTGAGCAAATGACACGGGTGATACTTGTGTGTGTGGCAAATGTACAAACGGGAAAATATGTAAGTAGATGTCTAGTAGAGTATGTCTCTGACACAACCATTCAATAGATTGGGAAGGCTCTGGGGCACAGCCGGGGACTAAAAGTTAGAAAAAAAGGATGCCTGTGACTGGCTCATGGGTTCTTCCCCGCCCGCCATCCACTAGTCATCCAGACGAAGCTCCCGCTTCCCCTGTCAATCAAAGCTCTGTCTCCTTAGACCTCATCTTAATACTCAATACATTAAAACGTCTTCTTTTATCATTGTAAGTCTCTTTACAAATACATCTTAGTCCTCCTGGGAATAGGGTTTGATGTACAGCTGTGTGTGTGTGTGTGTGTAAGAGAGACAGACAGACAGACAGACAGACAGAACTTTATCTTAGAATAATATTAGGTTTACAGGAAGATTAATTTTGAAATTGATATACAAGTTTCTCATAATGCTTAGACCCAGTTTTCCATTTAATAACAATTTACCTAATGGTAACATTATCACAACTAATGAACAAACAATAATGCGTAATTACTAACTAAAATCCATACTGTGCTTAGATTTCCTCAGTTTCCACCGGGTAAACCTTTACTCCCTCCAGAATCGCATCCAGCATGCCGTTTATATTAATAAACTGTTTCCTTACGTTCTAAAATCCTAGCCACGAGCTTAGTCTCCAAAACACTGATGACGCTCAACAAATATTCACAGAAGAAAGTATTGTTGAATGAATCCACCTTCTTTGCATGGTTAAAAATTTCTGTTTCCAAGGTGAGAGACCAAGATTCAGAGCACAGGGATTAAACAGCGGTGACACTGTTCGTCATTGGCCCAGGAAAATGTATCTTTGTGAGATATACATGTCCTGGAATTTCACAGAACGCCTCTTTCTCCAAAACTAACTAAGTTCTGAAGGTAATATAGCGATATGTGGCCCCAATCTACAACATCAGTAATGAATAAAACATATTTATATACTACCCTGTGATTAATAAATGCATACACATCGTGTTTAATTAAAAACGATCAGGGAATGGTATGATAGCTCATCTTCTATGAGTGATTTATCATACCCAATCCTACAATTTGGACACAAAGATATTAGCTGGGTGTCATGGCTCACCATGACCATGCATGGGACCTTTGATCCCCACATTCAAGAGACAGAGGCCTGTGGATCTCCGTGAGTTCAAGACTGGCCTGGTATATGGAGTGAGTTCCAGGACAGCCAAGGCTACCCAGAGAAACCCCATCACAAACTAAAACAAACAAACAAAAATACTGTATTTAGCAGTTGCCTTAAATCAAGTTGGCTTTTCTTTGACCATAGTGTGGAAGCCAACTAAAAAAACGTTTTTTTGTTTGAAATCAAACAAAACCACCATAGTAACCACCTACTCAATAACTGCAGGTTTCAAAGAATGACTTGAGTAAGTAATTTTATTCACTATACAATTGCATCACAAAATATTCTCCCTTGACTTCAAGTAGCCTAAAGACATTTAAAATTGCATAAACTAAGGAACAGTAGAAAGGTCACAATATCGACTTGTATCTCTGTGTTGGGATCCATTTTTCTGTAAGGCTCACAAGGGACAGAACACTTCCATTCGCTTCTTTTTGATGCTGAGGAAAATAAGACTCAGAGCTCGGCGACTTACAAGAGGGACGAAGCTTAAATAAGATGCACTGTGAGTTCAGATCCAGAAACTTAAAACTCATTAATCAGTACAGGTCCCAATATACCATGCTGTTTCCCAGGTGTGTAGGTTTTAAGGATTCTAGAGAAATCGAACACTCAGGGAGGTCTATTGGGAGAAGAAAGGAGTCTTTGCATCTGTGAAGCAGGGCGGGGCCTGAGACAGCACGTGGTCCACAGTAAACTTTTCACTCAGGAAAAGAGCAATCAGGAGCAGTAAAAAGCTGGGAGTAAAGACGTTGTGAGCACGTTTTGTTTTTGGCCTTTTGATCTACAGTATGTTTTGAACTCACAATTTAAAGGCCTCTTCATTTCCCTCATTTCCAGGATAGGACGGGTCAGGAGGCCCTGCTGACTACTATTCTCTCTCTCTCTTTTTTTTTCTCTTTGTTGCTGTTCTATCTGGCTGTGGAGCTATGGCTACCTGAAATCACCAGTGGGATTTATTCTTAGAAACTCTACGCCCCCACAATAACCTGTGACTCAACCCTCTTTTAATTCTGGTTTTTCCAAGCTAAAGCTCAAAACCCAGAGAGCATAGAAGTTGGTAGGCTTGCACTGATAATAGTCTGTCTTTCACCTAACCCAAGTTTAACTACGGATTATGTCAACTAACAGGTTCAGCTTCCTATCCTAATCTGCCCGGCCCTACACTTCCATTGCCACAGACCCATGTCACCTTCCTGCATCAGCTACTGGACCCTGAAAAGCAGGCCGACTTCCGGTTGTATAGTGTGTATTTCATTATAAGATGCATTTCAGCAAATTTCGAGTCCCTAATAATTGTAATTCCTTTCTATTTAAAAGGTCTTGCTTTCCGCTCTATCAAATTGGATAAAAGGAATTAAATGACGTTTGAAGGTCAACTGAGAATGAATGAATACATTTCATCCACTACAAGTTGTTTTCTTTTCATTTCTTTGCCCTAAAGTCAGGAAGAGAAAAGGAATCGCTGTCTGGGAAAGAGCTGAGAGAGAGAGATGGTGCCCAGCACACACTGGGTAGGGCAGGAACAAGCCTGCAAAAACGAGGAGGCGAGGCGTGTCATCACCCAAGACTGGCACAAGCAATGAAAATAGTGGTTTTAGGAAAACAGAAGGTTGTGCATAGATGGGAAAATGAGAGATGCCTCCAAAGGACTTCCCGCAGCCCTGCTGTTTCACTCACCAAGGAGAAAGAGGGTGAATGGAGAGACCAGACCACGCCCCTCTTCTAAAGTATCCTTTATTGATGGAGCCCTAAACAGTCACTCAGGATGCCTCAGTTTCCTTGGAACCCTTCTCACCCCATCCCGTCACACTCCCCTTTGGAAATCAGTGTCTAAGACAATTAGCCTCGCTGTAAGGCAATGGGCATTCATGGAATTCCAGCTCAGTGTTAGGAGTGAGTCCTGGCCCAGCCACCTTACCTTGTTTGTGCCAGAAAAGACAGAGCAGAAAGTTCTCTTTCACTTTCAAAGCAAACAACACATGCTGAGCTGATAGCCGCCTACCGGACACTGTTTAGACTAACGTGGCTTGGTGTGGTCTGGCTTTTGTAATATCAGCTCTATTGTGCTTTACAATGGCGGGCCTACAATTACCTTTGTTAAGTAGGTATTTTTAGGATTTGACCTGTTGTCTCCCAGGTGCCAGCTGGTAAAGTTCCAACTTCCTTTAAATTATTAACAAAGGAATTCTACAGTAACTTATAAATGCAAGGGACTTCAACACTGCCTACAGATTTGTAGTCACCTACAGTGGTCACAACAGCCTTTATGGAAAGCTCTTGCTTTTAGGAAAAACCGGTGATGAGTAGGGATCTTCCCTTATTTCAAACTGGAGGCTGAGAGTTTTGCTCATGGTTCCACGTAAAAAGGGAAACTAGCATAGAAGATGCTCTCCGGTGTCTTCTGGTTCATTGAGTTCTTTCTGAAAGACCTCCTAAGGGTGAAGGGTTGTGCCATATCGATTTGTATCCTCTTCCCTGATCCATCCCGATCTGCAAATTAAGTGCTGCACTGCATTAAAACAGAGAGGGCTCTTGGTCACAAGACATAAGTTACTTGCTCAAGCCATGGAACCAGAAGCAAGATTTGAATTAGGCATGCTTCATCAAAACCTAGGGGGATCAAGGCAATCAGAATGAGAGTGTGAGTGTTTTCTAATGCCTGAGCCTAGAGCACTTGTCCTGTTTACCATTCCTGCACTGCTACACCCTTAGGCAGAGAGCAGAGACCGTTGAGAATGCAAGTAAGGGACCAGCTATAGATGTGGGAATTCATTTTCCAATTTAACAAAACAAAACAAAACAAAACAAAACAAAACAAAACAAAAGAAAAGAAAAAAAAACTTCAACTAAATCAGTGGATTCTCTGGTATTTTTTTAGGGGCCACCTGTAAGATTACAGGTTAGAGCACCCAGGTAATAGGTGGGAAGATCCTGATCTTACACAAGAGAACTTCAATAAGCAGAGCTGTTCTTGAATAATAATTGTCTCGACCACCACAGACTCATCACAGGAAGGCAAGTTCTCAGTCCCAAAAGATGTCTTGAAATCATGAAATCATTAGTCAGGAAAGAAAACACCCTTACATAGATTTCCTCTTAGAAAGTTTTTTTTTTTTTTTAAGTCCAACTCCACAAGACATATTATAATTCTTCACATTTTGTTCCATGTTTACTTCTTACCATAAACTATTGGTTAATAAAACCATCATTTAATTCTCACCAACACTCCCTAATGGAGTCTGGCATGTGGGTGAATGTTTACTCCCGAGTCCTATTTAACTACTGTGGTTATGAATCATGCCTTATGACCAGTTTTTATTTATTAACACCCAGAGATGTGTGACTAATATCACTATTGATAATGCTTAGTTACTGGCTAAAACCAAAACTCTGAGCTGGGTCATAAAACACCAGCTTAATCACAGCCTTGTTTTATTTATTTATTTATTTTTTTCCTGGATAGAAAATAAACACCAGTCTCTGGGACATTCACACCCATCTTTTCTTAACATTGTATTTTAGTGCCCTGGTTTGATAAATGTAGAGAATTTTAAAACATGAGCAAATATTGGCTATGAAATGTGAGAATGAAGACGGAGTAAGAGTAATGATCTTCAAAGCTGGCATAACTGAGGGTCAAAGGCATCACGGTGGCATTTAGAACGTATGGCCCATGAGGACCAACCATAACATTTTTATATTGCTTTAGACCCCAGTAGGGCAGCACTATTTTAACAACTGCCCATAGCCAAGTCCCTACCTTTCTCTAGAACATGCTGAGCTCCAAAATAATCAACTCACAGAAGTACTTTAAGAACTATTAATAATGGATACAATTTTAGATTATAAAGAACATTCACAAGTATTTTAGGGCTGGTAGATCCTCTCTAACCTCTGTGGGATATGCAAAGAAGGCACCATGACAATCAGTACTGTTCACATTGATTCAGGAACCGCCATTATTATGAGAAAGAGTAAAATGCGGAGTGGAGGCTCCTTGTACAGAGTTAGAATGACTGAATACAGACATACTGGTTAACACTTTCAAGTTTTATGTGCATGGGTATCTATTCAAAGCCTAAATCCCCATTTATAATGTCAACATATCTTGGCTTAACTGCCCCTTCCCCAAACATCCTAGGAGAAGTCTGTCTTGCTGAAGCAATCACTCTCTATGTCTTCGGTGACAGTCATTCCTCAGGGGGACTTTGAACTCCTATCTTCCAGACTCTCCTAATTGACTGTCCTTGATTGGAGTCTCAGTTGACTGGGACTTTTCTACAGTTCTCGTGATTGGTTCTTTGCTAATTTGTTTTTCTGTTTGTTCCTTCTCTCAACTCCCATTCTTGAGAAGGTTATTTTTGCCTTCCCAGTAACCTCATTAATGCAGGATGGTGACAGATAAGGGAGGAACAGATATCAACATGGAGCAACTCAGTTCACCAGGGCGCCTCCTCATTCTTTCCAATGGCTTCTTCTGGAGAATCACAAACAGTTTTTAAGAAAACTCTTTGAACAGAGAGTTCATTCTCCATTAATCTCACCAATATTAGGCTCGTTAGCTGGAATAAAGGACTATGGTGCACACAGCGCATGACTACCCTTGTACTTTAAACCTTTTGCCTTATATATATAGTCAATCTCAACTCGAATCTTGACAAAAATTCTTTCAGGAGGAGATAGCATCTCGCCACCTATTTTTTTTTTTTTTATGTTTTCACTTGCTAACTAAAATTATTTGTTCTTAGAAAACTCATTGAGAGATACACATATTCTCAGAATAGAAGTTGCCTTGCCCTTTCGTGACCTCTATTTGCCCCCAAATTGACACATTTTCTAAATAATAAGATGGACGGAGGACCATCCAATCACAGCTGAAGAATGCTTGGAAACTAGCTAGAGGGTGCTCTCTATCCAATACTGCCTGTCTACTTAGATGCCTTCTTCTGCAAAGGTCTATTTAAGAGCAGACCATTGCCAGAAGTAGAGAAGAACAGAAAGCAAATGAAAGAAAAAAAAAAAAGAAAGAAAGGACCAGTTGGTCTCTAGACATGTTTGTGAATACACTTTTCTAAAAATTAACTCAACCTTTGTATATGACAGCTAAACCTCCTCCCTCTCAGAAGGATATATATATATATATATATGTATATATATACATATGTATGTATGTATGTATGTATGTATATTTGTATGTATATACATATATATATACATATATATGTATGTATGTATATATATTTGTATGTATATACATATATATATATACATACACACATACATATATATATATATTTGTTGTTGTTGCTGTGGTCTTAGAAGTGGAGAATAAAAGAAAACTGACTGCCCTTCTCCCACATGGCATAGACCACTGCCATGAGAAGAGTGACAGATGCACACAACATGGGCCCTCTAGGGAGCTGAGCGTGTCACTCCATAGGGTCAGGCATCAGCACAGAGGTGCTGTGTCACCTACGCCTGTATATCTTACCTTGAAAGACTGAACAACCATTGGTAATACTAATCACTCAACTCCTCCTGCTACTGGAAAACCTAAATTACTGTCCCCATTCAATCCTTCAGAAGATTAACCTGCACTGCATGATTCCTAATATGTGAAGACTCTTGGAACGTCTACCGAATTCCAGAGTGTAGAGAATGGTTCCTTTTGTGCTGACTGAACTAGATGTCCTTGCCCTGACATTCCTGCTTTCCCTGTCACTTAGGAACCTGTGGTACAATAAGCATATGCTGCCCCAGGTTGCCTCTCTGGTGTGACCTCATTGCTGACTATCCTAACTAAATTTCACAAGTAAGAACATTTTATTCGAAGATATCACTACACTGTCTTCATAGAAAGCTATCATCGTAGAAGTGTCTGCTTAGCCAGTCCCAATAAACAGAGGAGAAATGCCGGAAGAGAAATCTTGTGAGAGTTTTCAGAGTCTAGTACACACAAATATATGCAGATCCTCTCCACAACGTATGACATGGCTCATAAAATCAGTCATGCTTATTTCCCTGATTAGGAGAGACATCTTGAAGATGAGCTTGATTAATATATATATTTAAATGAGATTGACTGTATCATGGAATTTTGGTACACTGACCAAATTATAAGCTCTCTTGCGCAAAATCAAATGAGGCAGTTTGGAAAACATACTGACACTGAGCTATCAAAAGCTAAGTCGGCCTGAGATATAAAGGTTAATAGAAGGCGTAACAGAACAGCAGCATGTCAAAACCAACAGCCTATCCATTTACCTTCTTTTTTCTCTACATTTTTATTCAGCTATCCACCACAGAAAAAGGAAAAAAAGAAAAAACTATGGCAAAGTTGAAACTAGAAGGGAGAAAAACAAGCCCTGTATCCTTTCATGACTCATGTGTCCCTTCCCCCACATTCCATCCTTCCTCATTACCTAATGTCACTCACTCTTCCTGGCTCTGCTCTCAGTCTCACACTACACCTAGAGTTAGTTATGCTTGCTCGCTGTTTACACACACACAGTGCATAGATTACAGGCTGGGACCCACATTTCAGAAAGAACACGCAGTGCTTGCTTGCATGAGTTTGGTTCACCTCACTTAACCGTGTACTTCCCAAGTCCAGAACATTTTCCTGTACATTGTGTGATTTCGTTTTTTCTCATAAAAATCAATCTGAAGGACTGTAGGCTTCATATATAGCAACAGCGTACACTGAGAAAGATACACGAGGAAGAAATAACTCATTCATAATAGCTCTAGGATAAAGGCCACTCATAAGATACAGAATCAACTTATTCCTTTCTGGCATCCTCAATTCTCCATAGTCCATGCTGCCAAATTTTGCCCTTTTGATGTATTTGGTTATAACTTCTTAGAAATAGAGACTTTGCTATCCATCACAGTATATCATCCCAAATCAAAAGGCATGTGCTAATGCGGGACACTACATCCTAAATATGTTACAAATGTATGGTGTTTGTGTGCTTAATACATTTTTTGGCCCCTAGCACATAACGTTACAAGAATATTATTTAAATCAAGAAGATATCCATAATTTTAAGTATTAAGATGAGAAATGTCTACAGTCACCATTACATTTGTTGCTGTCCAATAAAAAACCAAAAGGGTCGTTTATGTCAAACAAAACCAGACCTTCCGCTGCCATCCTCTGCGAAAGGGTCTTATCTTGTATTCAGAAACACGGGTTCTGTTCTTTCCATAGTGAAAGACAATTTAAAAGCTTACTCGGTGGAATAAAATGGCTCTTATGTAATCCTTATTATTGCATCTGTTCTCCGTCTTAATTGGTGGTGGTAATGAATACTTCATTCCCAATAATTTATTCCAAATTCCTTTTAAGTCAACAAGATCACTTCCTCTTAAAACAGGTTTTGCTCCTTATTTGTTTGGTGACAGGAGGACTATGATTGGCTTTGACTGGTCCTGATGCAGGAACCTATCTTTTGATCATTTATTTATGAATATGATGGAGCTGTGTGCAGAATAAAACAAACACTCTGCTAAACATTCAGTAAAAAAAAAATAGATGGATGCACACTTAAAAGAGATAGCTAGTAATATTTAATCATTATAAGTCACTTTACCATGATTGCCAATAAACTTCTTTATTTTGCCACACATTAAAATATTCTAATAACCAACTCAGTGTGAAGGCTAATTTGTATTATTTGTTAGTCATTTTAATTACACGGGGGTGACACCATTTTTTTCCTCAGGAATTTTCTTTTCTCCTCACAATCTCATTATAAAGAAAACAAACAAAACACCCAGCAACAAGGACAGCAGCAAAGACAAAGTGTGCCTCTACTTTTAAAGCCTGTCCCATATACCTCCCATAATGCAAGTAGAGGTATTTCAGTACCTCCAGCCCACTTGGTGAATTTAACCTTTCCAGCTATTAGCACTTGAGCCCCGCCTTCACAGTTCTGCACAGCGGTGAGTGAACTTCTCCAGAATAATATCTGATATTTCTAGGGCAAAAATAACACCTCCAAGTTGGCATGAGATTTAACACTTTTTCCAGACGAGGTAGGGTATGTTAACTCGAGGAGCTTACAGTCCTGGGTGAGCGCTGCAATATGTTTCAGGTGCACTTTGGGGGGTCTTGGAGGGGATTACGGACCTATGTTAAGTGACTTTCCATTTGGGCATTTTCCTAACAAAGGGATAAGGAAAGGTAACTTACCTTTGTGTGACAGGCGTAGCCTGGGGTAGGAGGGGTTCGCGGAGTGACCTGGGGTCCAGAGCTCTAGCAGGTGACCCCAGAGCAGCAAGGTGAGGATGCGTCCGGCCGGTGCCATGATGCGTGCTGGCTCTCCTCTAGCCCCTGCAGCCACACTTTAAAACAGGATTGAGTTTTACTTAGTACTTCCCTCCAGGGGCAACTGCGAGCGACAGGCTTTGTCACAAACAGAAGGGGTTGTCACCAGAAAATACCATTCCCAATTGCCATTTGCCAGGCAATATTTGGATCCACAAAGCCTTTCTGTCCTGGGGGGTCCGGTGGGTTAGAAGCGCGGAGCAAGAGAAGATTCCAGGGAGCGCGTCTTGAGACCCAGGTCCCGGCTGGAGCTGTCGCCGTCACCCAGCCTCCGCGGAGTGAGGAGGAGGCTGTGGCTAGCTTCAGTCTCCCCGCCAGCTATTCATTGAGAAAACAGCCGGAGCGGAGCAGCAGCCTCCCCCAGCTCTTCCCCCAGCCTCCCCGCAAGCCTCCCAGAAGTCAGCCTCCTGCACTGACTTGCCGAGCAGCTAGTTCGTATTCGCCTCTCCTCTGGGTAATTAGAAGCAAGAAGTGCCACTTGCGCCAGGAGCGCGGGATCCACCCAGCGGGGATGCCGCCTGTCAGCGCTCTGTTTACAGGAAAGTTCAGGCAGGGTTGAGCCCGCGCGCGTTTCTAGGAAGTGTCTCCAGCCCACGTGCCTCGCCGCATCTCCCCGGCTCTGACCCGCCCGCCAGGCTAAGGAGACAGGTCCTCACCCTGCCGGGGCGGGGCCAGGAAGACCTGCAGATTACTCCGATTATCTGAGCGTGTGAAAGGCTGAGCCATGGCCTCAGGAAGGACTTTGAAATGCTCGTTCACCGAGAGTGGTCTTTGAATAAATCCACCGTCTAAATCTGCCACTATCCAGGAGACAAATTAATTCGTTCACTGTTTCCACAGAACCTTGTTCACAATTCAAGCTGTCTGTATTTTCCATCTTAGACATGTGACTTTTGACTCTTTTGAGGAAAGTACGGATTTCAAGAGCCAGGGGCGACAATGTCATTTTTCCATCGTTGCATAAATAAATTAGTATGAAAAAAAAAATCTGCCATAGATTCATTTTCCTAAAGCTAAAACATATATCTCATATTTAAGAAAAATTAAAGGTCAAGGTATTGGTCTTCTGAGTGAGGTGTCTCCAGGTAAAGTTGGGACTCTCTCCTTGGCAGGTCTGGGTAACGCAAGCATTAACAGAAGATGTGAAGCACCTTGGAAGTCAGTGTTGTGCACTTTCAGAGTTTATTTTCATGACACCATGTTTATGTAAATAAACTTAACACAATAGGTCAGCTTTTCAATCTACTTTCAATCAGTTTCCAAGACTAAACCAAACAGTCTAGAGCTGCTGGCATGGAAATGAATTGTATTATTTCAAGATAGCAATAAGCTATAATAGCTGTTTGGTCTGACAGCTGAGAGCTAAATGGTAAACAAAGGAAATTAGCTATGATGATTTTTTTCTTCTTATTCTTCATTATATATAGCAATGGCTATGGACAAGTTGTCAGAATTATGTGCTTAAAAATCATATGATTATAATAAAAGGATAACTTAGGTCATTCCAATATCCTACATTCTATATAAGCAAAAAGCACAACCAGGCACTCGTTACCCATGTTTAAAGAATGACATGTCCTTATACAAGCAGAGTATATTTAGAAAAATGTAAATGTCACTGGAGATTATAAATAATTAGATTTGCAGGGTTCACAAACGATAACAAACTCTAAACAGTACTTAACACTGAAACAACATGAAGTATGTAGACTTTGAACATGGTGTGGTCTTTGTAAGTACTTGCATATATAAAAAAAAAGCCAGGGAGATGAGCTACAGACCTAACTGAGACATACTGTAACTTCACAATCATTTCACTTTGTTCCAGAATCCAAGTAACTAGAACATAGATAACAACTTTATCAGCATTATTGAAGGGCAGGGAAAGTAAATGTAGGGTCTGTGCATTAATTACTAAAATTAGTATTCGTTATTCAACTGACATCTTCCTAAGTTTGCTATGGGGTTAAAGCAAGACCATCATAGCTATTTCATTAAGACTGAAATGTAAGGGGCTGTAAGATGGCTCAGTGGTTAAGCTTACTGATTGTTCTTCTAAAGGTCCCGAGTTCAATTCCCAGCAACCACATGGTGGCTCATAACCATCTATAATGGAATCTGATGCCCTCTTCTGGTGTGTCAGAAGAGAGCAACTGTGTACTTACATATATAAATAAATTTGATGCTAAAATTTCTCATTTCCTCAAAGTGGAGCAATTTCAAAGCAATTACCATAGTAATCCATTCCTGTGAATATGCTCTGTTTTATTCTTTTCATATTTGTATTGTGTGTTCCATCTAATCCTTTCTATGGCTTTTTAACCTTTCTGTGTATGCTATTGAAAAACTTATGGATAATGTGAAATAAATTAATAACTAAGATGACTGTTTAACTAAACATCTAGTACTCATGAAGCTCTCAGATTCCTCCATGTGGTTTTAGACAATCCTTTGGAATAGATGTTGAGACAAAATTAACCATGAACTTTGTGAAAGAAACTAAGAATTAGTTTCAGAAATTCAGAAGTGGGTTTGCTAGTCAGATTCTCATTTCAGTGCGACATTTTGGGCAGTGGATTTTTTAAAAAGTAATTGTGTACAATCTAAGAATAGGATAGACATACCAATACATGAAAGGTACAATACTTGGGAAGAATCCCATGTACCTTGGAAAATTTTGAAATTGAAAAAAATAAAATAAATTCAATAGTAAGTAACGTGTCCCTGTGAATTGTGAGTCTTTTGGATTAACTGCAGTATCTGATGATTCCATGTTTGATTTGAGATGCTACAGGCTGCAGTCTGAGCAATATTAAGGTGTGGGAGGACAAAGCAGGTAACTATAAACGTATCTTTTATTAACCTGATGTAGCTATTGTCTTGGAGGCTTGCTGATGAATGAGCTCACCCTTTCTAGTTCATCCTGAACTCTGAATAACTGGTTCAATCCAGCTGTTCTGGCTCAGACTCCTTTCCAAGCTTACTGTTTCAATCTGGCTTTTCTCAGCTTCTAGCTGAATTGCTCTGCTTAGCCTCAAATTAACTCCGGCAATTTGTTCTAATCTTCTGGCTCTTTCTCATTCTCTGGCTTCAGCTGCCTCTGCTGACCTGCATTGAACTGCATGAACTCATGAATGAACTCAACTGCTCTGCCCTTCACTCACTGCTCTGACTCCCCACTGACTCACCCTTCTTCCTGTGACACTCTTAAATAGCTTCTCTTCCCTGTGCTTTCCTGGTGAGAGTTGAGTATATCATATCTCTGACTCTGTCAAATCTTTCTCTGATTCATCAACTTGTCTGCCCCGCAATTGGACATTGATTTTAAACAGGGGTGAATCCTTCTCTTTTTTTAAGATTTATTTATTATTATATGTAAGTACACTGTGGCTGTCTTTAGACACACCAGGCGAGGATGTCAGATCTCATTACGGATGGTTGTGAGCTACCATGTGGTTGCTGGGATTTGAACGCAGGACCTTTGGAAGAGTAGTCAATGCTCTAACTGCTGAGCCATCTCACCAGCCTCCGGGATGAATCCTTCTTAAAACTAACTTTATCGTTGTTTGAGATTAAAGATGTGTATGAAGGGTTTGTTTGTATTCCAAACAGAGGGATTAAAAGTGTGCTTTTCAGGCAGAACACAGAGATCATGAAGGTATTTGGCAGAAGCTGTTCCTTGACAGAGCAGCTGTGTTGCCAAAAGTAACCAATGCCGGTAACAACGTTATTCTTGTCAAATAAAATGTCTCGTTCTGAATCTCTTATTGGTGGTAATTCTAGTTGTGTTGATTGTTTTGTTGTTGTTTTTGTGACAAAGTTTGTTTGGGTAGCCTTGGCTGTCCTAGAATTAGCACTACAGACCAAGCTGGGCTTCAACTCACAGATCTGTCTGCCTCTGTCTCCTCAGGGCTAAGATTAAAGGGGTAGTCTACCACCACCTGGCGATATTAATGTTACTATATGAAGACTAATCTCAAATGGAAATAAGTGGTAAAGGTGGGATGTGGGGAATTAAGATCAGAAGTTCCAGCTCCCTCCAAAGTGTGTTGGTATTAATAGGTCAATCACTGGACCCCAGTCTCATGAGCAGAAGAGCAACTGGCCTCTAGCACAATCCTTCACAGAGGTAGTTTTTGCCCATCTTGTGAATCATGTAGAATATCTGTTAAAAGAACGGATTCCTGTTACACCCAGGCCTTCAATTTCGTTGAAGTTTTACATATTAAATTTGGTTTACAGAAATCCCTTCACCAGTATTATGTAAACATTAGACATCAGGATGCTTTGTTAACCATTTTTATTTTTATAGCATAGGTAATTTCAATCCAACAACTTTATATAAAATAAAACAATTACCCCATAGCATTGATGAGCTACTAAGATGTTCAAAATATAGGCCAAACCAAATACATGCTGAGAAACAGTACCTTTGCACAGTTTAAAATTATCATGTGGGACTAGAGAGATGACTCAGCAATTAAGAGCACTGATTACTCTTCAGGGGTCCTGAGATCAATTCCCAGCAACCACATGGTGGCTCACAATCATCTGTAATGGGATCCGATGCCCTCTTCTGGCATGTCTGAAGACAGCTACAGTGTGCTCATCTACAGGAAATAAATAAATATTTTTTTAAAAAAAGTGTCTTGTGTAACTCGGGAGACTCTACTTTGTCGACGCAACCTGGAATTTCCCATCTTTCTTTCTGGACATATGAAAGTCAGTCTGCCTAGTCTCTGGGTAATAGGTGCAAACATTTGCCTAATTCTGACCAGAGAAATACAAGCGGGCGTGATAGGTATTATACCAAACCTGAGACAGTGGAACAGACATTCCCCCAAACCTCTGCTTTCTCGGGTCTTTTTGTGGCAAGTGTGGAGGACTAAACAGTGAATGTCGGAGCAGGAAGCTGAAGCATCTTGGATTATTGAATCACCATATTGAAAGCAGTTTCCTGAGACAGTTACTCAGAAACACAACAGATGTTATATGAGCAAGAATCAAAAACTTATGCTAAGCTTTTTTTTTTTTTTTTTTTTAAATTTTGGACGATATCACAGCACAAACTCCCTTGGCTAAATACGTATCTGCTTTGTCTACTTCTTTGGTCATCACGCTTGCAGGCAATTCATCAGAAAGCCATCATTTCCCTTTGCTGTCTGTCACTGATGTCAGCAGATGTCACTAGTAAAGCCAGAGAGTGGTATGGATACTTGGAGGCTAAATAAGAGATTGATTGATTTCAGGGAGTCTCTATTAGAATGCTGGGATGTGTCTTCAGCTTTTCCAATTGAGTACCGAATTCAGAAATACACAACCACTACTGAGAAGTGTCACAAACAGTATCTATCCATGAATGACATGCAACCACACCTCAAGAACATCACGATTAAAGCTATTAATAGACAGTAGTATCCCAATAGCCATGGTATCGGGCCCTTTCGGAACTAGAGATATAATTTCTTTATGGTAGCTGTGGAATTTTGCCTTCAGTAATCCTTCTTCTGCTTGTGCTAGGCAGGGCTATGCCAAGGATCCCCAGTGCAGAGCATCTCAAGTGTCTCATCAGCGGCACAGCTGCTGCTCCCCGCTGCTGAGGCTACACGTGACAGACCAAACCTGTTGATTCTTGTATAGGCCTTTCATTTACGCTGCCTTGTCTCACAAGATGTGCAACCGCATTACCTATCTCCCCCATTCTGTCACTTAAAATGTGGAGGACAAACAGATCCCTGAATTCTTCTCCACTGTATTATGTCCCTGTTGGTGGTAGACAGAAAGACAAAACACCAATTAGTCCCACTCAGGGTCCATTCTACTCACCTGACTGAATGAGGTTGACTCGTATCATTCTAATGTCAGCATTTAGATGAAAAGTTAGTAAATCGGCCTTTACTGAGTCCAACCATTCCAGGAACAGAATGAGAAGGAGGAGGGAAATGAGGACTAGGGAGAGTAGGAAATTAGATTAAAAAAAAAATCCTTTAAAAAAATGTTCAAATTCTTTGCTTATGACTTAAACTTTGTTTCATCTTCTTTGAGGTATTTTATAATGCGAAACAAGTCTTTAATGGCTTTTAATCAAAGAAGAACAATGTTTACTCGTGCCCCATCTTTGGCAAAATGAAATTACTATGGATGTGACTCATTCTGGAGAAGCTTTTAATTTTTAGACGCAGGTTTCATTTCCATTTCTGTACGGGTCACAGAGAATTATTTTTAAACGACAGAGCTCCACATTTAAAAGCGACACAGTGACTTTGCACGGTGTTTTCCGTGCATGCTGTGGCATCTGTCTGTGGCCTTTTCAGCTTTGGTGCTGTCTCTGCTGAGCTGTTCCCAAGGCTTTGCTAACGTCCTCAGTGCACAGCCTTGAGTTCCATGTCACAGAGTAAAAGTAATGACTACTGTTCATATGTTGTTTTTACATGCTAGCCACCACTTGAGGAACCTTTGTGAAGAATCTGATTGAACTCTGAGAGCAGCCCTTTGCAAGGCATAGCCTTTTCTTCTCTTTTCTTTTTTTCTTCTCCCCGCCACCATCTTCGCTCCCAGTCGGACATGACAGTCAGCTCCAGGTACATAAGGGCATTGTTTTTTCATTGGCTCGTACATGTAAAGAGGCTCTAGGATAGGGCTGCCAATAGCTTGTCTATGGGGAAGCTCCCTAAGAAGGAACAACTCCCATCGTAAACCCTGATTCCAGAGTCTGAATTCCAACCAGGACCCTCACTCTTCAGAGAAAACTATTGAGGCAAAATTTCATCACGTGGTTCTTCCAAGTCCTCCCACCCCAGGTAATTTATCCTTAAGACATGTTAATAATGCACTGCAATAAGTTTTGAAACAAAAAGTTCTCAAGGTGCTTGCTACTCACCTCAACAACCATCGCCTGGGATTGACATCACCCACTATGTTCCTCCATCCCTGCCTGAGTCAGAAGACAGAAAATTGACCATTTTAGGCAGGCGTGTTTTAACTAGTCATCTTGACTTAGCAATTACTGGAGCTAAATATGAAAAAGAAAACTATTAAAGAATTCATTCTAAAATGCCTAAGAAAATGAAAGTTTTAAGAACAACGAGGTAATAATGGGATACTGTTTTTATAAACATATCGTACCGTGTGGACACACAGATATACATATATGTCATTGAATTACACGGAGAGAAAGACATCTTCAAGAATGGGTTTAAAGATAAATAAATCATGTATAAAGATTTACTGATATTTATGATACTTTATGGGAAAAATTTCAACAATTTCAAACATTATTATTACTGAAATAGCCAACCAAAAGACTTTTGTCTGCTTAAAAGTAGATTAAGTGTGAAAACAATGATAAATGTCATAAACTGTAGCAAAGAATTTGTCTAACCCTTTGAGTCTGTAACTTCATAGTAAACTTTGAGGCCACTAATACTATTTCTTCATTTATTATTTATTTATTCACATTACATCCCCCTGGAAGTCCCCCCTCTCCTCCCAGCATGCCCCACACATGGCCTCTCTCTCACCACTGCTTCACCTCTGAAAAAGGGGAGGTTCCCCCTTGGTACCAACTCACCCTGGCAACACAAGTCACTTCAGGACTAGCATCCTCTCCAACTGAGGGCAGACAAGGCAGCCCAGTTAAGGAAATAAGATAAGATTCACAGGCAGGCAACAGAGTCAGGGACAGCCCCAGCTCAGTTGTTGCGGGACCCACATGAAGACAAAGCTGCTCATCAGTCCAGTATTTTTTTTTTTAATTAGGGAAACAAATATTCAACATTTTCCTAGAGTCAGGTACCTTGCCAGATTGGAAACAAACACTAAAATTTGCAAAGACTGTGATGAAAAATCAAGATATAGTAAATAAGCCATGTTTTGGCTATGAAAGTAATTTTTCAACTTCAAAACAATTACAATAACCATTACAAAGACAGATATGTAAATAGTACAGACACATATGTAAATCTGCGACCCCCCCACCTTTTTTTTGTTCTCTGCAAGGACTTGACTTTCTTAGCGTATTAGCCAACAACCATCCAGTGGTGGGAGAAAACAATATATGGATAAATGCCAGTGCCAGTGAAGCCAGAGATGGGAGAGGAAATCTTGAAGAAGCATTTCATATCATCTTTATTTGACTTCGCTATAATTTCTACAAATAACTTAGCAAAATCATTACTGTGGATTAACCAGATTTCGCATGTACCAGATCTCAAGTACACTGCCTTTGTAATCAAACCTGTTAAGGTTCCTTTAGATGGGTGCTGACTGATAATTTTGTGCTGCCAGGTGTTTCAGAGAGTTCTGTCTGAACATAGCACTAGCGCCATGTGCAGGCAAAGCCTGGTACTGCGTGGTTTTAGTTATTGAGGAAATTGATTATTACTAACTTATTTATGCGCTCATTTTTTGTGTGTGTTTGTATTGTTACAAAATTTAAAAAAATACATTGTCCAGTGAGAATGTAAATTTATATATTTTTTAGACATAGCTATGTCTCGTGGTTAGTAGTACGGGTGATTCCAGGTAAGAAGCCAAGCATTTAAATATTTTAATAGAATATTTAAAGTTCAAGAATACTTCAGTTTTTCCTGGAGAAATAATTTTGACTAAATATCTCAGAATGTTTAAAAGATGAGCATAGATATGACATAAACTAAAGTGTTATACACAAAAGTATACCTTGTAAAAATGTGTGGGCTAACATCTTAACCTAAACAAACCCAGTTGAAATGCTGATGGTTTGAAAACCTCTGTATTTCAGGAGGCCTGGTTCACTAGTACAATGCCCATAACTTCACCATCTCTAGCATCACTCCTCTATGGGATAACTGTGTAATTGCCACATGTATTTTTTATGTAATCTGCTTTATAATGGGAAATAAATTATTCAAAACTGAAAACAGAAAACATCAAGTACACTAAACCTCAATGACAATCTACTCACCTGCCAAATAATAAAAATAAAACCAGTGTCATTACCCAGTGTTCTCAAAACAAAGACTGTTTCAATTTACAGTTTGAATTTATAGTACATGATGCCAGAAATTAGCATGTTTCCAAGGAGAGATTAGTGCACATGCATAGAACTGTGGTTAGAATTAATTACAAGGAGTCTAACATGTTGTTTAATCATCTGAAGGTGCATCATCTGTCCTCATAGGAAAAGCTATATAGAATTTCAATAAAAACCGTCACATGAAACATTAATACTTAAATAGGAAAATGTAATGAGTGCACCATGTTCCTACAAGAAGATAAATAAGCTCTGAAATTCAAGAAACAATGTGTTTTAAAAAATAAAGGTGAGGATCAAATTAAATATTTACTGTGTACTGTAAATTTTAAAGCAAAAGTGCCTTCTTTAGCAATTGTTTTCCAAAAAGGAGTCTTTGCATCTTTATTGTATTAAGATGTGATATATCCTTTAGTTATCTCATACTCTAATATAAATTCTCAGAAGTCTGTGTGGTATACCTTTCTTTGTATATAACAATATTATCATTGACCTAAGGTATAAATAATTCAGGTGTTAATTTCTTTGTTCTGAATAAATTTTCAACTTAAATATTTCCCCTAGAATTTCCCATTTCTACCACAATCTTCTGCATAATTCCTTATATTAATTTAATTCTTTTTATAGAATTAAATAATTCCACTTATTTTAAAAACAGTCCTCAGCTTCACAAATGTTACATTTTCTACCTTAACAATGAACCATTCTTAACTTACTTTCCAGATAGATATCTATTTTCCATTTTAAAATCTTGATTAAAAAAACATCCTTCAGAATGTTGGGTATATGCTGTCTTCACCCATTCATCTCACTCTTTGCCTTAAGTTTGCTCTGAGAGAATTATTTTATTTAATGTCAGCAGTAGAAAAACACAAATAAACAAACAAATCCACCAGATATACAGACCCACAAAAAATAATAATGATACATTTGGTTTCATATACAGACATCGTGCAGTAGGTTCAGAGAAGTTGTAGCAGAATGACAATCGCTTCTGATGTGAGCTTTTTGTTTTCTACTCTACCCACCTTCCCCCCCCCACCCTTCGCCTTTTCCCTTCCACAATCTTAATACAACCCCCCCCACCTCTTTTGTTTGTTTGTTTGTTTGTTTTGTTTTTCAAGACAGGGCTTCTCCAGATTGCCCTGGCTGTCCTGGGACTTGCTCTATAGACCAGGTCCATCTCACAGAGATCCACCTGCCTCTGCCTCCCATGTGCTGGGATCAAAGTTGTGCATCATGACCACTGGTTAATCATCCCTTTTAAAGGTCATCTCCTACAGTTTGCTTTTGCCTCGTTTCCACCTATGAGAGAAAAACTATGCTATGGTTTGTGAGAATGGCTTATGGGCTTCACTGGCTGGTCTCCAGTCTCATCCATTTCTCTACAAGAAAGAAAGAAAGAAAGAAAGAAAGAAAGAAAGAAAGAAAGAAAGAAAGAAAGAAAGAAAGAAAGGAGGGAAGGAGGGAGGGAGGGAGGGAGGAAGGAAGGAAGGAAGGAAGGAAGGAAGGAAGGAAGAAACAAAGAAACAAAGAAAGAAAGAAACCTTAAATTTTTCTTTATGGCTTAGTAAAACTCGGCTGTGTAGAAATGACATATTATTTAAGTGCTCATCCATTGATGAGTACCTAAGCTGATTCTATAACTTGGCTATCATCAATGTCATGGTGTCTGACATAAGCACTTTCTATAGGGGAATTCTCCCACCCGCCATGGTTCATCTCCAATAAATCACAATACAGATGACAAACACCACATTTTATTTCCAAGCAGTAATAATTATAATGAAAAGGATGCATTGTTTACTTTTGAAAAATCTTCCTCGAAACATCTATGCTTTTCGTGTCTAAATGTCCTAGTAAGAGGAGTTCAGAACTGTGCCTTACCTCTTCTCCATTTGTACTGAACCTTTTTGGATAGACTTACAACCTGTCATTTTCCCAAAGTGGTCAACCTTTCTAAGATTTCTGTTTCTTATCTATTTCCGGTTAGACAAATCAAAAAGGAAGTTGCTAAGAAGCAGAGTGGACGCGGGTAACTGGTGTGTTAGTCTCATGGCTACTCATTCTGCAATGGTCCCATCCCTTTCAGCTTTTCTGTTTCCTGGGTCAGGTATGCGTTGAAAGCCTGATGAAGCCTCTCCAAAATATCGGCATTACTGAATTCGGAGGCAACGGAGCCAGGCCGGTTTCCATCTGTCTTTGAGTTCTTGTTCCTGCTTTTCTTCTCCACACTTTCCATTCTCCTCTGGCTGCCATGTGTCCCCCAAATCCAAGTCCCTGGCAAGAAGAAAACTACCCAGCAAAGATTTATGGGCCAGCCTCCACAAGTGTTCCACAAATCCCTGTAGCAAATCCATGTTTATCTCCTAGATATGCTGGTCCTTTGATTTCTATGACTGGTAATTCCAAGCGAGACCATGACTTTTCATCATATCTAAGAGACGAGATACCAATCTATATTGGCAAACAGAAACACTCAGCTCTTTAAGGTCCAGATCTTTACATCCAACTTCTTCCAGCCATCACTGCTTGGGTGCTCAATCAACAATTTACCTTAGCATGTTCAAAGCACAAGTTTGGTTTGTAACTCTCCTTCCATATCAGAGACTTGCCTTCGTCTATGAAATATTTAGATCTCTTCTCTCTTCAATGGCAATCCAGAGTAAAACCCTTATAACAGTCTAAGAATTCCGTCTTGATCCTGCCTCTGTACTGGGCTTTTGCCTTATCTTTATCTCCTCTCCTTTTCTTCTGCTCCTCATGCTACACTTGGGGCTTCCTGGAAATTCTCTGCCTTACTAAGCACATTCCTGTTTCAAGGCCTGTGATCCTGCTGCTTTCGTGTCCATGTGAAAATAAGTCTTCTTATTGAACGCAAAAGATTCAGGAACACATAATCACTAAAAAATAAATATTAAATATAATTATTCTTTGTGATGTTGAACATTAATTTATTATATTAAACTATGTAAAAATATTTACATGATGTTTTTAACATACAAAAAAATTCCTAGACCAATATTTGGAGTAAAAGGGAGGGTATGAATTCTGTTTTAATATCATGCAGCTGGATGGTGTTCTTAATCAAAATATTTATCTGTTTGGAGCATTACAATCTAGCATATGTAAAACGTAGTGAAAAACTTAAGTGTTCTGAGACAGATATAAACGTATTTAAATATTTATTTTTAGAGATTAATATGTCTGTGTTCTATTTTGCAGTTAGAATTCTAAATTATTAAGATAGGTTTGCCTTCTTCTGTCTAAAGTATAAAAATAGCTCAATGGGCAAAATGGGGAAAAGTGTTTGCCTTGCAAACCTGACCTCTGGAGTCTGATTCATGGAACCAAAATAGACAGAACTTCAGAAAAGTTCCTCTGATCTCTGTGTGCAAGATGAGAGCACATACTGCTACTGCTGCTGCTATTACTTTTACCACTGCCACTACTACTACTAAGAGTAATAATAATAATCAAATAATAATAGTATTATTTAAATAGTAAATAGTAAAGTTTAAAAGAAAGAGAAGATATTCATGAAGGTTTATGAACACAGCAGGGTTTATTTTTACCATATGAACAATGAAATAAAATATTATTTTTTCCTAAAAACTACCACTTATGAGATCCTTCTGAAAATATCCTTACAGGAAACATAACTTTTTTTTTTTTTTTTTAGGATTCTAACACCATAGCTCTTGTGCCATTTGCAAACATTTTATATTTCCAGGGGCATTACTAAAGATATAGAGTAACTCTTGTGTAGTGTTGATGAGATCTATGCACCAGGGAACTCAACACCTCTTCATCCCATTAATGAAATGAATGACCTTTACAGAAAGACAATACAGCTCTCAGGAAGAAAGGCAGCTCATATCCCACAATCAATAGAAGAATAACCTTAGCACATTACCATGTGCTCAGAATATCAGAGTATAAAATGCCTTTGAGAAAATTGCTGGAGAAATATATCTGTCAAAAACAATGTATTCTATAAAGTTGGTCACTTAGAGTATTTTTTAATAGAATTTGACTATTTCCTAAAAAACAAAAAACAAAAAAACAAAAAAAACCACCAGACCAATTAAGAAATCTAAAATATATCGATTAGCTACTTGTTGTGAAAATATTAATTACTATTAGAATCTGTGTTCCTTTATTATATGGCTATAGTTAAAATCTTGGAACTTAGGCATCTTGATATATAATATAAACTTATTAAAATGAAAAGAATGAATAAAATAAAATATGTAAAGTACAACAAGTTAAATTAGGCCGTATTTTAGGTCAAAGAGATGGTGACGTGGCTAAAAGTGCTTTCTACTCCTGCAGAGGACCAGAGTCAAGTTTCCAGAACCCACATCATTCACTGACTCACAACTGCCTGTGAGTCCAGTTGAATCAACAGATCCAGCACGGTTTTCTGGCCTCCAAGGTCACCAATGTAAAACATATGAGCATGTCCACATGCTTGTGCATATATACACACATACACACACACACACACACACACACACACACACACACACACAGCCATCCATACACTCACACACCATAACACAAGACAAATTTTTAAAAAAAATGTTTGAAAATCAGGCTGTTACAAGTATTAGAAACCATAAACAAAATCTTGTAGATGATGAGTGTATTCACTATTTTTAAAAATATTTTTTCTTTAATTACTTTCCTTTGTGTGCATGAGTATCTTGCCTGTGGATATGTATGTGCATCAGATGTGTGACTGCTGAACGTTGTGGTGTTGGGGTTAAGAACTGAACCTGAATCCTCTGCAAGAACAAATGCTCTCAACTGCTGAGTCACTAGCTCCAGCCCCTTGATCTTGATTATAAAGATTTTCATGTGTCATATTTATCAAATTATATGAACTCAATGTATTTTATTGTATGACATTTAGGCCTCGGTAAAAGTTAAAGATAAATAGAATATCAGATAAAAATTGAACGTCTTTAATTTTTAGATTTATATCTTTGAAGTCCTGTGATGGGAAAACTTGGAAAGAAAATTAAGTTAAGTCATCATGTTCTGTTCTAAAACTTGGCTTACTAAAACTAAAACTGAAACAGCTTACTAGAATTATTCCTTTTCAGAGAAGAAAATACAAAGCCACAAAATGTCAAGACAGACTTATTGACATTTCCAATCATCTGTAACATCAGTTTACATGTTCCATCAATTAAAATTATTTAAAAACTTAAATTTTTAGACACTCGAGTTGTTATAAAAATCTCTTCCACAAAGGAATTTTAACTTTTCCCCTACAAAAATGAAATACTCTAAGAGGAACAAAGCCATTGTTTTGTGTTACCTTCCGGAATTTGATGGTAAGACGCTAGTCATAAAAATACCACATCCTTGAGTTGTAGATAGTAAGAAATAAAGCTGTGCTAGCCTGCAAAGTTCATACCCATCCCCTAGCTTTCATAGTACTGGAATATTAATATCTGCTACCTGAGGAGAAAATGGATCATCATTCTTCCCTAGCTGTGACCCCTCTGAGCTACAGTGGAGACTGTCCATTGTTCATGGAGATATGGCCTCTGTTACAATAGTGGCACAAGTGTTAGAGGAGTAAGAAAGTACTCTGTGGTTGGATTTAAGGCCAATGTGGTAAAAGAGAACCCATAGCTGATGTCAACTTAAGGCTAACACGTATGGCTAGATCACAAGACCTAGAGGGGAACCTGGTAGCAAAACGGGCAGAGTATTAAAACATCTAATAAATCCTCATAACATACTGCTATAACCACAGATTAGTGCATCTCTCAACCCCTTTTAGAGAAACTTCTTCTTGCAGTGGATTCCAGTTTACACAGAAGCCCGCAACTCTTTAATGTGTAGAGAATAAGAGAGTATAGAGCACTTAGTTCCAATTGGGGCTTCCATATCAAACTTCTATCCCTAAGGTTCAAGGATCTCAGAAAAGAGAGGATACAGAAATATTATTTTAAGAGTCAAAGGTGGCAGATGGCTACACACACACACACACACACACACACACACACACACACACACCAGGATTTTCCAGACATTAAGGAGCAGATGCATGTATAAACTCACAGATGTTGTGGCAGCATGTACAAGACTTGCACAAGCTCAAGCTTTTCAAAATCCTAGTAAGAACTGGGTGAAGCGGGCATGATGCCCTATTTCTAGCCCGGAAGCTAAATGCATTTGAGAGCTGCTGGTAGAGGAGAGTGGGTGTTCCTTAATGCTGCTACCCAGAGTAGGTTTTCATGCAGGTCCGGCAACACACCCACCCAAGAGTACTTGGACAATGCAAATTTGAATTTATGGGTTTAAAAAAGAGAGAGAGGGAACAAGAAGTTGGGTAAATATCAAAGTGGGGATGAAGCTGGAAAGAACTGAGAGACCAGAATAAATATAATCAGAATATATTTGTGGCATTTTATAAGAACTAATAAAAAGTATTATTTTAATAAAAAGATAAAAATTATTCTGTCATGTATGGTACATTTTTATTACTAGAAAAATTAGTATTTCATGCTATCTCTGCATTCCATTCAGTGTTTAGACTTTAAATTAAAATAACATGTCACTTAAGATAGATTTTGTTATTAAGATAATTTATATAAATTCTTAGCAATACCTTTATTATAATTAAAACAGTTATATTCAAAATAGTTTTTTCAATTTTTTCTTTTTTCTTTTTTTCTTTTCTTTCTTTCTTTCTGTCTTTCTTTCTACTTCTTCTTTTCTTCTTCCTTCTCTTCTCCTTCTCCTCCTCCTCCTCCTCCTCCTCCTCCTCCTCCTCCTCCTCCTCCTCCTCCTCCTCCTCCTCCTCCTCCTCCTTCTTCTTCTTCTTCTTCTTCTTCTTCTTCTTCTTCTTGTGTTTTACCAGTACTCTTAAGAAGCTAACTATAGTAGCTGGCTTACTCATTTGCCCTTTTCAGCATACATGGGCTGGACTGAGGACCCCCTCCCCCAGCTCATACATAGCAGATGTACAGCTCAGTTTCCATGTGGGTCCCCCAACAACTGTAGTGGGGCTCTCCCTAAAGCTGTTGCCTCTCTGTGGAATCCATTCGTCAACAGGGCTGCCTTGCCTGGCCTCAGTGGGGGAGGATATGCCTAATCCTACAGAGACTTGATGAGCTGGGGTGGGGGAACACCCAGGGGTACTCCACCCTCTCATAGGAGAAGGGGAGGAGGAAGGGAGAAAGGGACTCTGTGAGGGAGGACTATAGGGGTACAGTGATTGGGATGTAATGAATAAATAACATAATTTCCCATTTTCACAAATAAAACTGTTTATCTCCTATGAAACTGTGCAAAATTGCATCTTGAGAATTATATGCTGTCAGCTTAGATGATAATAGCCCTTTAATAATGGTTCACCTATGAATATTAAACACCCAAAGTATCTTAATGTTAAGGAACAAACAAAAACTCGTATATGCACATTGTGCTTCTCCATAAACTGATAATTTGAAGAAAAAGTTGAAGAAATCTTTACAACTTAACTTGTTAGAGTAAAATCAAATTTGATTACATAAAACAATGATTTTTTTTTAATTTAGATTTGAAATTCCATAAAATTTAACTAAACTCCCACTAGTCAGTTCTTTCCACCTCTGACTTAGAAGAAAACACTGTATTTTTCTAAAACAAAGATGATTAGGCTCACTTTCTTGTTCATGATAAATTGAGTTAGTAAATGGTACAACATTTTCCCTGGAGCACACACAATTAGAAGATTCATTTGAAAATTCATTTTGGTATTTTAGTATTTGCTGCATCATCTTTATCTTTATCCCCCTATAAAGAAGTTTTATTTTAGCACATATTTTGTCCTCAAGGACATAGTGTACAGTCCCTATGTCAGCAGCAATTCTGGATGGTGTCAGCACACTAATTATCTTGATTCTCTTGGTTACAGTAGCTCTGACATCATCACATTCCTCTAGTTGCTGTGTCTAACTTTACTTTCTATTTTTATTTTTCATTTCAGGAAGATACTAGACATATTAAGACATCTCTTGCATGTTTTATTCTCTATGCATGAATGAATGACCTTTGCAGTACCATTACCTCTTCATGTGTACAGGTGCCCACCATTCCTGAAGCTTAGTCTTCAGTTGATTCCCTTACTTATTTTATGGATCCTATAAGTAAAGACGTGCCTGAAGACAAAAGTGCCTTATAATTTTTAGGATCGGCATGCTAAGCTGAGTTCTACTCATTCTCCTAGCATGTCGTCATCTGTGTATTTTCTGTAGCTCTTTTAAAAATACCAAGACATGTCACTATGTAGAAACTTGACCTGTCATTAAAGTTCATGATTTTTGAAAGTAGCATCAAACTATAACTGTACTAATACTTGTATGATTGTATAATGTCTTGTAAATAATAGATTAAGAAAATAATCATGTGTGTCCCTGAGGGAAATAATGTGCATATCCATTTTTCTGCCTTACTTTTCAATATTCTTAGGATAAGCATGTAGCACGTGCATGACTTTTGCATGTAATAAAGGACATACTCTTCTCTTTGCATTGTCTTTTGATTGTCAGTTTATCTTAATGTCCTCAGATGTTTGAGGCTAGATGCCTTCTACTTGCAGTTTTACTTTGAACTTCTTAGATACTCTGCTGCTTCTCAATAAATAGCCATCTTCCCAAAAGAGTAGTGTGCTTCAATTCAAAGGTTAGCAACTAGAGCACCTAGATTCTTTGGCAATGCAGAATGGGCTAGGAGGAATTCTACAATTTTAAATACTGAAAAAGAACTGAGCAAATAACATTTTTTGAAATGAGTTTCATGCTTGTAAGGTACAATTTGAAAATGGGTCACAAGTTGCTTGTTTGTTTCCATGTGACCAACGGGTGCTTTCCTTGTACAAATTTCAGGTTGAGTAGTTTAGAGAAAGAATGCTTCACAGAACCTAGTATATTCATGAAAGCCATCTGCAGAAATTTGCTGATGCACATACACTCATTCATTTTTAAGTCTGACTATATAAAAACCATCTAGAAAAATCCACACAACACTGATTCTGAGTCTGGGCACTGGACCTCAGCAGTTCAATCAACCTCCAGGTGATATTAATGCTGTCGAAGCATCTATAAACTATCCTGCAGTCAGCAAAGCTTGAGAAACTGTATGGATGCAATATGTAAAATACATAAGCTGTGTCTCTGTATGTGTCTATCTCTGTGTGTGTCTACTTGTGTTTATGTATAAAATAACACCTTTTTTTTTTCACTGAAAATCACTAGAGATGAACATGGGCAGAATATGCATTGTTCTCTTGTAAATTTTTACTGGAAAATTTCTAAACAATAACATATATAAAATGTTCAATATGCTAGGAACAGGATCTGCACAGGCGTGTACCTGTTGGGATCCTAGATCTAAAAGAAGTGGAAACATGGCCTCCATACCTCACCCAGAGCAATCTCCAATTGATAACCACTAGCAAATGAAAATTTAGTTTCCTCCAAGGAAACAAACTAGTCTTAAGGGTAGGCTGCATGTCCGCCAGTAGATGACCAATAGGAAGGAGCTCAGCTGCACAGCGCTGGGGCTTCCTTGCCTCAATGTCATGTTGGGACTCTTTTTTATTTTTTAATTTTACCTTATTATCTTTTACTCTTCACATTATATATATATATTTATGTTTATATTTATATTTATATTTCATCTCGCTTTTTACACAACAGGCCCTTTGCATATGTATTACAGCTTTCAGTCTGGTGTTTTCATGGGATTCCTGAGTATGCAAAGAAGTGGGTCCGTTTCTTGTGCCTTGTCTCCGGGAGTTTGGTTTGCAGGTTTGTTTGTTTGTTTGGGTTTTGTTCTTCTTGGAGTGTTTGGTTGTTTGGTTTAAGACCCTGGGGGCAAGGAACATTGTTGTATATTTTACATATCAAAGAAGACCTGGCCTCCACCCTCTCCAAGCATTCTTCAATCCCTATCTGGCATACCCTGCCCTTCCCCCCCAGAGGCTCTTCCCTATTTAACCCTTATCATTTTGGTGTTCCTCTCCCTTCTCTCTTTTATCTCACAGCTCTCTTTGTGAGCATCCTCTTCTCTCTTTCTCTCCCCACCCCTACCCTATCCCTTCTCTCCCCAGATGTTTACTTCCTTGGCCTTCCTTGGAAGCCAGTGAGCCCTCCTGAAAGCAGCTTCCCAATAAACCTACATTTCATATAATCAATCTGGTTTGAATTGGCTCATTTCAACAGGGGAGAAATAACTCTATCATGTTTTGTTTTTGTTTTTTTTTTTTTTTTTTTTTTTTTTTTTTTTTTTTGAGACAGGGTTTCTCTGTATAGCCCTGACTGTCCTGGAACTCACTCTGTAGACCAGGCTGGCATCGAACTCAGAAATCCTCAGAAGGCCTGCCTCTGCCTCCCAGAGTGCTGGGATTACAGGCGTTCAACACCACCGCCCAGCATTTGTTTGTTTTTTATCTTGCTTTATTATTATCCCATAGGAGCCAGTTTGTTTTCTAGTGAGACAAAAAGGAGGTGGATCCAGACTAGAGGGGAAGTGGAGAGGAAGTGAGGGGAGTAGAGAAAGAAGAAACCATAACCAGAATACATTGTGTGAGGAAAAAAAATCTATTTTCAATAAAAGATTTAAAAAAAAAACAAACTTCAGTATGCTGATTCATAAAAACAAAGTCATCACAGTAGTCATGGATAACAAAGTAGTGGCACATATACCTGTAAGATGTATAATAATTAGTAGATTATGATTACTGAGATTTTATTTTCCTTTTCTGGGAGCTTTTCTCCAAGCAGTTTTGCAAAACAACAGAAGTAGCTCTGGTACACACGTGTTGGCCTTCTGCTGCACCAGCCCTCATAGGCCACTGGCTCTCACTATTGAGAGACACAGAACAGACAATTGTGTCCCCCCCAAAAAGCACTAAGGGAGCAACAAAGCAGTTAAAACTTTGCTCTGATTGGACTCTCTGCACAGTGGAAATTACTTTCTTCCCCCTCAGGCTGGGAGGTGTTAAGGATGAGTTTGCAATTACATCTCCCTGGGAGGTCCTTAAGCGTAGCCTAGTTAGGGAGGCACAGAGCCCAGGTTATTATAGCTCTTCCAGGCCTTGCAAAAAATGCTCTTTCCCCTGAACCAAGATTCCCCGCCTCTGGTTGACAAAGAGGCAACCAGAGTTCTGAGGAAGAAGGCCCAGAAAGGTACCAGTATATCGAATTCCAGTTTAAACTATAGAGAGTGGTGATTTTGTTGTATCTGTAGGTCACAAAACAGGTAAATACATGTATAAATAAAAATACAATATTATTTTACTCTGTGGTTGTAGTCCTGGGAAACCTGGCATATAGAAAATATGCAAAGAATGTTTATGTGTAAAGTGCAATGAGATTGTAAATTAAGATAACTAGAAGGATCTTGACTATATAAAAAATAAACAAAGTATTACAAAGTGATGTAAGAAATTTTTCTTGGAATAGCATGTTCATTGTGGGTTGACCACCAACCTGTCAGCTGATAAGAGATGATATAGTATGTACCAATAACTGTAAGACTGGACATGCCCACAGAAGCTAAGGAACTCCTGATGAAAAATAATTCCTTAGGAACCCATACTACAGATCCAAGAATCAGAATAGATCATTTTTATTATATTTTCATCATTGAGTACCTTCAGCGTTCTGGTAACAACTCTGTGGCTACTCATATGTATCTCATTTTAATTAATTTAAAAACAGAAGACTGACACTGGATGTGGTGACACACACCTTTAATTAATCCCAGCCCTTGGGAGGCAGAGGCAGGGGGATCTCCAAGTTTGAAGCTAGCCTGGTCCTCAGAACGAGTTCCAGCCCAGCCAGAGCCGTACAGAGAAATCCCATCTCAGCAAAGCAAAACAAAACCCAGAAGACTGTGCTTTGAAATTAAATATTTGAACAATAATGTGGAATCATCTATGCTCGTTTACAGACTATTCTGCTAGGCTCCTCCTAACAGCGACCTAGCAACAGCCTGGTCACTGTCAGCCAAGGCAGGCATATAAGACCACCACTGGTTACCATTCTCTGTCCATCTCCTAGTCTCTGCCTTCTTTACTCTCTCCCTCTGTAACCCCTATGTACTTCTAGTGGTCTCTGTCTCTTCCTCCCTCTCTTCTCCCTCTTCCTGTCTTTCTCTGTCTCCACCTTTCTCATTTCTACGCCTCTCCGGGTCCCTTTCCCTTCCACCCTCCCCCAATAAATCCAAGTCTGTTGCTCGGATTGACTGTTTAGCGGGACATCAGCACCAGCATGTTTCCTCCCACGGCATTATATCACCATTTTACAAAACACTACAATCTATTTAATTAATTTTAGACATTTTGCTGACTTCTCGGTCTTGAGTTTCAACAAATCTTAATTTGCCTCACAAATACTTTTATTACATATTCATTCAGTCAATTTCTATGAAGCACATTTCTTTCTTTTTTTCCTCAGTAATATAACATTTTAATAGTTATTTGAGAATTCACTACTCAATTGTTCCCATATCTTTTCTATCCTCCCCACACTCCTCCACCTTGTGTCCTCCCTTTATTGATTGGCTTATTTTTAATAAAAAAATTAAAAGACTATATTAAGAGACAAAAGCAAGTGTCCTGGGCTTCTGGTTCTTTCAATCGCCCCCTCACCCCTCCCTTCCACAATGGTCCGTTAGCCATAGGTGTAGTTGTATTATAGATGTATCAACTGGGGCAGGTCACAGCTCCTGTCAGTCAGTTGTATTGTGATCAGTTTGTCCATTTGACTGGGCATTCTGTAATGGAGAGCCAGTGACTTCTGGGAAGGCAGGAGGTGGGGTGGGGTCGGGAGAAGTCAGTGTTCTGACTTCCAGGGAAGGGGCAAGAAGTCAGTTTGACTTAGGAGGAATCTGGGGGTTGGGGAGTAGTTGGTACCCTGACTTCCTGGACTTCTCAGGAGCATGGTGCGCCACACTGCTTATTTAGAAGCGCAGTGTTCCAGGTAGGCCAGCCTGGGTCATGGTGCATTTTCTCCTGCAGAAATCCATAAGGTTGGTAGCTGTTGGTTACCCACAGGATGAAGGTGCCACATTACCCTGCTGGTCGCTGTTGAGATTCATAGACGACGAAACTGCATGGGATTACTGATTTTTTTTTTCTCCCGTTGGAAGCTTGTTTAGCACCTTCTAACACTGTGGGCTGCTTGTCAGGAAATAGATTAAGTCTTCTGCCTGAAGTATATGGTGTCTTCAGCAATAGAGTCTTAAACCTTCCCCTCCCCTTGAAAGTCAGCTAAGGGCCACAGCAATGGCCTGTATTGTTTGGATAGGAGGTGTCTTGGACTTCCCTCAACCAGAAGTTTTCCCTTGTCTGGCAATGGAGTGTTTTTTATAGTCTAAGCTGGAGTAATCACAGATACTAGAAAAATAAGTATGGACTATGACAGGAGCTGGGAGTGGAAGGGGAAGTCGTTCTAGAGAGGAGAATTGGATAAGGTTGCTGTGTAAATGGGGAGGAGACAGGGAGGGAAACCCAGAGGGAGAGGGAAGGAGGAAGGATCAATAACTCTAAAAGTGCTTTAAAAAAGACAAAGGAAACCATCTTATTTCATGTTATTTAAAATTACATATAGTGTGTGTGTGAGTGTATATGTGTATGTGTATCTACACAGTTTACTTGAAGTTCTCCTATCTGGAATAGCACTGCCTCCTGTAGGGGAGACACATTCCCACTAGAAAGGGGATTAGCCGTTCTGTTTACCCTTGAATTCAGTGGGGAATTATCTGATGATGATGTTTATGGAGGTAAAATTGATCTTGTGTTTAACCCTCAGAATTTGCTTTAGTTTAACAATTCTAGAAACATTCACTTTCTTTCCACGAATTCTATGACCATTATGTATTTCGTGCTTTGAAACCTCTTGTCCCTGAAACATTGTTCAGTTACAGTAGGTATTTAGTTATTTCTTTACATCGTACGTACATTTGTCTTTAGTATCTGGTTTAAGTTTGCAGGAAACACACGGCACCTGAGTGGGCAGCATAAGAAACTGATTATTCTGCTTTCATTTACAGAATATCGTATTTTCCGGGAACTAAGCCAGAGTCGTCTCTAGTCTTTGAATACTTTACTACCATTGCCTTGCAAACACGTCCACAAACAGCAGTAAAATATCTTCTTCCAGAGTAAGTCAGACCCATTCAACCATATTTACAGATCATAACAAAGCTACAGAAATAAATGTTAGATTTACCAGAGATTAATTCCTTTCTAAAGTCTTCTGTTCTGAGCAAAGCTGTTTTTGAAATGTTACCATATTGCTGGTTAATGTCCCCATTTTTCTTTTTCTTCAGGCTAGAATGTACTGGTAAGTAGCAGCATGAGTGGTTTCTAAGTGGAGAGTTGGAGGAATAATTTTTTCCACTTTTTGTAATTGAGGATTGGTCTCAGCAGTAGATTTACAAGTCTAAAAACAGTTCAGAATTGTGTTTTACTTTTTAAAGGTCGAAGTCATTTCACCAGCATAAAAGAGTCCTCTAACAGCCTGAGACCAAAAAAGTTCCTGCAGCCTTACAAATAGAAATAATTGAATGAGTTACCTTCTGGTGACTCAACCTGAGTCACAGGCCAACACCCTAATGGAAAGTGAACACCCCGAAGGCCTCCAGGGATCTACAGAGCTAGAATCCACTCAAGGGATCCCCACTATTCCTGAACTGCCCAGGGTTTCAGAGAGAATTTATTTATAACACCTTTTTTACTTTCTATGTTTCCCATCATACTCATAAGAATGAATAGTATTCTTTGTTTATATTTCTAGTAGCTTCTAGTGAGCACCAGTAACTACAAAATAGAGGAAGGCGTGTCCAGTGTGGACTACCATGGCATTGTCTCAGATAAAACAGCAATCTTGCCATTCCTTTCTTGGACTGGAGTCGTCCGGATTTGAGGGAGTCTCCAGAAGCAGCAACATTTCATGTCTTATTTGTAGGCAAAAGTTAAGGTTCACTATGTAAGATATAAGTCATATTTTATCACCCACTCCTGTATCTTTACAAGCAATGGTAAGTGTGACCAGGAACTTTACAAATGCCTTGGATTGATTGATTTCCATTGATAAAACTAGATCATGCCTTGAGGTGGGAATTTTTTAAAAATCACATAGATATATAGTTTATAGTTTATATATAAAACTATATATCTATAAATATAAAACACTGAAGACAAGATCTTTTGTCCCTGAATTCCAAATTAAATCTGATTATTAAGGTTAAGTCAATACACATTTTTCAGAATAACTACTTCAACTTTTAATTAAGTAAAAGAATTGTCAACAAGGAAATTTCATAATACATTTGCCATACATATATTAAACCAAAACTATGTTGAAATATTGTTGTAGTTAGTGAGAAATCAACAATCGACTCAAGGGACAAGGTTCTAAAAGAACTATTCTTATGAACAAAGAAAAGACAATAAACAAGATAAATAAGACTGTATTGTGTTAGTGAAATACAGGGGAAAAAATCGGAGAGAACAATTGGGTTATTGAGCCAGGCATGTTTGTGCATGTCTGTCATCTCAGCACTCATAAGGAGGAGGTGAGGAGGATCATGAGTTCAGAGCTATCTTCAACTGCACAGGGAGTTGAGAGCCAGCCTGTGTACGTGAGGCTTACTTCTATAAAAAGTAAACAAATTACATATACACATACACATACACATATACATATATTCATATGGGCTATCGAGATGATAAAACAAACAATAAAACATCCTGTAGACAGGAAAGCTGTCCCTGAGGATAACATTAAACTAAGATCTTAAAGATTAAGGGGAAAGAGAAGAAAACCTGTCATTCTATGTTCACTCTGCCTCCTTAGGTAACAGCAGGGTAAACTCAGACTGTGAGGAAACCTGGAAAGGAAGTTGACAGAGAAATAGCCAAGAGTCCAGGAAATACAACTCAAGTGATAATGAGGCACAGAGTAGAGAGTACTACTAGACTGAATCTAACTTAGCTTGACTCATCTGGCCTTTGAGGATGGTCTAGAGGGAGTACAGAGCAAGGACAGATTTACCAGTGAGCAAACTGAACTCTGTCTAGAAAAGATGATGTTTTCTTGGACTAGAGAAAGACAGAGTATTGAAAATGATGAAAACCAGCTTGGATTCTGGACCGCTTTTTTGACCTGTCAGAATTTGCTAATCCACTGGATATGGGGTATAAGGTAAACATTGGGGTATAGCCTGAACATCTGGGAAAACAAATCTATCGACTAAGTCGTTTAAAGTGATAGGGATGGTAGGTAAAGAGTTTTTGGTAGGCAAATGTAGAGAAAGGAGGAACGAAACAAAAGTGTTGGAATATAAAACTAACCATGATTGCCAATAGGATGTAACTGGCTGCCATATTGCCTAGGATGGGAGAAGGAAAGTCAGCTTCTCTTAAGATGGGAAGGCAGAGGGTATGATTTCAGTGTCAGCACTGAAAAGACGGTTAACATGACCAATATAAACTCTGGCTCCCACCAGTGACATTTTTCATTAAAACCATTGCAGTTTCTAATAGAAGCTCCTGGACAAATCAAATGTTCCATCTCAATGCCACCTCCAGATAAATTTTGATTTCTTAAAATTATTTATTTCAGAATTACATAATTTTCAAATTATTTAAAATATAAACTGTTCTGCCTTTAACGCTTAGTCTTTATTGAATAATAGTTGTTTTTGGAATATGTTTGACAATTCCTGAACTAAAATAGATTGTTCCATGTAACTGTTGAAGCAAATCGACTGAACTCTTAATTCAGTGAATTAAAAAGAGAAAGAGAAGAGAAAGAAAAACAATTTAAAACTGAGAAACAGAATATTAACAAACTCATTCAGAGACCTGTTCAAGATATATAGAGCTAAGCCACAAGGTCATAGGGTCAGGCTGAGCACAAAGCATCAGATCCCCAAGGCAAAGCCAGCTCATGGATGTCCAGTGAGCTGCTCTGAACAGAGGATAAGAAGGAAAAAATTATGGAAAATGAAAGGTGGGCTGAGCCGATTAGGTCAAACCCACATTCATAGGGGCTTGTTTTTTTCTATATACATATACATACACATACACATAACATATACATATACATATACATATACATGTATATATATATATATATATGTACAGTTGAGGTAATCAAAATGCAATGGACATTCACAGTAGGGATAGTGTGATGTTAGTTGCTATATCTATAAAGATATTATTACTGTCTTCTAGATTTATGCTACATCTAACTGAAAGGAAGCCAGTTGCACTGATTATACTAGGAATGTGTGATACTCATCAATAGATATGTAAAGGAAGAGCTAGGCTACATCTACAAAGTGATGGGTTTTGGTTTTGCTTGTTTGGTCTTTTGTTTGTTTTTTGTTTTTTTGCATTTTTTATGTAAGATGGAATTTTATTTGTCATAGAAGACACATGGTAAAGAGTGTTGATCCAATAATTACATGGAGGCCATTGAATCTGATACCTTGATGAGCTGAAGCCATAGGTAAAAGTGAATTGTTATCTATATGATAATCTCTGCACTAATTCACCTTCGTTAAATGTTTAGAAGACTAGTTGATGGGGGTGTTGTCATGGCAATGCTATGAAACTGCAATGTGTGTCCTAGGAACTGAACTCAGTTCTTTGGCAGAACACAAAGGGCTCTTAGTTGTTGAGCAGCCAACCTTCTCTCCAGCTTTCTGATGTAATTACATAATCAAGCTAGAATGTCCATATGTTTCTAGTCTACTTTGACAAGTTCATAGATGGCACCTTTTTACTTGTACAAATTATTTATTAGTCTGTGCTTTATGTTTGATGCTGAACAAGTGGTGGTGTGTGTATGTACAAATGAAATAAATAGTCATTCTGCCTCTGACTATACAATTAAAATGGAGTCAAATATTGTTTTGTAAAATGTAGTCACTCAAAACAAGACTCAGACCAGAAGTCAACACAGTTTGGGGTAGCTTGGAATAAAGCAGTGCCTGATATCCACAATAACCCATGATAATTTTGGTGCTGCATCACAGGCATTCCCACTCTCCATGATCACAACGTTCCACTCAGTCAATAAGTCTTCAGAATCATCATCAATAAAAATGCTTTCTCGTGAAAATAGAGTTCATGGGCTCATAGACCCTACCCATCCCCTTCTTCTCTAGCACAGGAAATAACCTAGGAGGTGATGTCTTCTAGGCAGTGGAACAGTTACATCATAGCAACCTCATCATAGTAGTAGTGACGCCATCTTCGAAAAGCAACTTCACTTTTACAGCTAACTTCAGTTATCATCTTGATTGAATTAAAACATGAAAGGCATTAATAAGGCACAACTTTAAATGTGTGTGTGTGTGTGTGTGTGTGTGTGTGTGTGTGTGTGAGAGAGAGAGAGAGAGAGAGAGAGAGAGACAGAGAGAGACAGAGAGAAAGAGAGAGAGAGAGAGAGAGAGAGAGAGAGAGAGAGAGAGATTATATCCTGAAAGCATCACTGAAAAGCGAACACTCACCTTGAATGTTCACAGACTGTCACATGGACTGAGATCGTGGCCTGAACACACAGGGGAAAATGAGATGACAAACTGTCCCAACATTCCCTTTTTTGTGTCCTCTTCCTTCCAGACACTCCTTCTGCTTCTCCTGTATAATAGAGTGTTCCTCCTCAAACTGTAGGCCAACATAAATGTCTCCCTTAATGTTTTAAATGAAATAAAGGTTATTAATATATAGATTTGAAGGTGCCTATTCTCCCTCATTAACTTGTGTAGCCATCCAGCAGCTTTTGGGAAACTGGGATAACCTGAAAGGGGGGCTAGAGATGAAAAAGGAATAGGATTTGAGAGATGGATGAAGCCAAGACAAAAGTTTCTGATCAAGGCTCAAAGTTTAATATTCAGCACTGTATTTGTTGGTATTCTGTCTGGACTCCACCCCCACAGTTACCTGGCAACAGCCAGGCAGGCCTGGTCCACTATAAAGGGGGCTGCTTGCCCCATCCTCCCCCTCTTGTTCTTATTCTCTTACGCTTGTTCTTGTGCCCTCTTGGGCTTTTCCCTTCCTCCCTCTCTCCACGTGGTCATGGCCAGCCTCTACTTCTCTACTCTCTCCTCCTCTCTGCCTTTCTCTGCCTCTACTACTCTCTTAACTCCCCTCCCCTAAATAAACTCTATTCTGTACTATACTTCTGTGTGTGGCTCCTCAGGGGGAAGGGATGCCTTGGCTTGGCCTCGTTGAGGCACGCCCTTCCCCCACACCTCACCACACCCCATTGAACATATTCTTATTTCTCCATATGTTTTTATGATCACAACAGTATTCATGTAGGGAGAGCCCACAGACACCATCCTTTGTTTCAGCTGGATTACGTTGGAAAACAAGCTCAGCAGGCTGTGGACTACTGTAGGAAGTTGGAGGTGGGGCTGTCGGACCTTAAGAACTCCACCTGAGACTTTAAAGTTCAACTGTGGCAAACACTTAAGGTCTATTTAGCCTTCTCAAGGCTGGGGGAAAGGCACAAACTTGCATGGTGTACGCATACTAAAGTACTAAAATCTTATTGTTAGCCTAACCCTAAGCTACCTTGTGGGTTCTTCTCTCTTCCACGTTCCTCCACTCATTTTCTCCCACCCTTTTATTCCCCCTAAGGGGGGAGGGGAAGGGATAGAAGGGAAAGGAAAGAAATACCTGAATAAAATCAGGGAATGGAAAAGGGTTGACAACATTATCGTTAGGCTACTTCCTGCTGATGAGGGGTGTCAAGTTCCTTGGGACAAGTTTAATCTTTACCATGAGCTATCTAATTTCTTCCTGTTTTCTTAACAACTACGGAACAAACTGCGACTAACAATAATGAGCAATAATCAATCACCGAACAACAATGACTCCACCTATCAGGGCCCTAGCATTTATATACCCTCTCAAAAGCCTTCAGAATTCCGAGTTCCACAATCTCAGAACTATCCACAGCCGGCAAAGCAATTCTTCTGCTAAAGCGCGAGGCAAATCATATTCAGCTGTGGCAGACAGTCTGAAATCCCACACCTGAGATTAAAACAAAAACATATTTGCATAATACTTATGATCTTCAAAGAAACCGAAATTCCCAGATTGTCACTAGAATATTCAGTCTTTTATGAACCACTTCACAAATTTTATTTAATTATTATAAAATAAATTAAGATTAAATGGTACTTTCTTAACATATTTTAAATTAATGAATATAAGTTGCAGGTAGTCATTTTATACAAAGTATAAAATGGATATTATTTTTATATCCAGAGAGTTCATGAGTACAGGGGTTCCATTGGCATAAATGTTTAATGTAACAAATCAACATACTTTTAGATTTACAAGTGATTTCTCATAAAGTTTGGGAAATATTTATAGGACTGCTCTCTGGGAAAGAAATTTTATTATCTAAAATAATCAGTATGCTCAACTTGAAATTTTTTTGGATACTGGAAGGCTTTAGGGCAAAAACTAGTGTTTTCCATGTATAAAAACATACTGCTTTTAATTATTTTTGTAATTCTAATTAATTATAAATTAATAATTTATAAATTTTATGTGGCCAATATTTGCTTTAAGGTAATCATTGGTATTTATTGTCAGTGCTTGTATTTTTAGCATCAATTGCTGTTTCTTGCCTATTGATGATGTTTTCTAATGTAGAAGCAAATGTGAAAAATGTAAAGATCTGTACATATTCCCCAAGCTTTGGTCTTCTCTACTAAGACAAATTTTCTAGATCATTTTTATATAAAAGTGGTTATCTGCACCAATTACTGGTAGAATCTGGTATTTGTCCTTGCCCGCAGTTACATTGAAAGGTTTTCCCTGGTTACCTGGAAGGAATGCTGGGAATAGAATGGAGTGGTGAGAGAAAACTGAAGCCAAGACAAATTTCCTGATCAAGGCTCAAAGTTTAATGGGGGTCACTGCTATATATAGGTGTGTGTGGGGGAACCCTTCCCCCAAAGGCTGGAAACTCTCGCAGAACTGGTTTGCTTATTCCACAGGTGGCTAGTGCCTCTCAGGGAACTGCAGGTCCTTGGAGAACAATGGGCTTCACCTTGGTCTGAGCGCTCCACCCTAGGTGGAGTCAGTAGTGGCTAGCACAGGAATTCCAGCTCACAGGCTGGGAGAGGAACTTTACCTTGGTCAATATCAAGTTCCTGCCAGGTGGCATGGCACCCCAATATGGCTCTCTGCAGTCAAGAGTATGTGGAAAAGCTAATTTTTTTTTACTATTCTTGATATAAAAGATAATAAAACATTTGTATTAACAGATCCAACATCACATGAGAGGGCTTGTGTTCCTACTTCCACATACTCACCATATTTTAAGTTTGAGAAGCAATGTAACTCATGTTTCAAAAGACTACCATGGTAACCCACAAAATATATGTATTATTTCCCCATCTCTGTGATGAGCCCAAATACCTTAGCTTAAAATCTTCACCATATTTTGGAGTTTAAGATACTGATTCTGAAGTGTTTATACATGGCCAACAAAAGCCAAGGAAAATGTTCACAGCTATCAGGTGCATTGTCAAAGAACACAGGAGAGTAAGACTTTGAGAAAGAAAAGTTATTGGTCCTAGTGAGGTGATAAAGAGACTGTGTCCTGGTGCTATACATCAATCAGATAGTATACTCACTTGGAAGAATTAAAGAACTTTTATTCACCTGATGTAACTGTTGTCTCTGAGGCTTACTGCCTCTGTCTGTTAACCTAGGCCAAGACCTAGAAGCTTCTAGTCTTCATACAATCCTATCTAGCCCTAGAGTGTTTTCAGCTTCTGAAAATTACTACTGAATCCACTTACCCTTTCCTAGTTCTGTCTGATCTTTGACTGGTTTATTCAACTCATCTGTTCTGGCTCAAACTCCTCTCCAAGCTAACTGATTCAATCTAGATTCTCTTGGCTTCTCCTGAATTGCTCTGTTTGGCCTCGTACTAACTTTGACAATATGTTCTTATCTTCTCATTCCTTCTCATTCTATGACTTGTTCTGTCTTCATCTATGTCTACCTTGTTTTTTTCTCTGCAACCTGTCTCTGTACCACTGGAGGGTGTTGGATTAAAGAGACTAGTCTGTAAATTGTGTGCCTAACCTGCGACTGGGGCTCTGAGATTAGAAATAAATATTCGGTAAAAGGAAGTGTAAGGATAGAGATTGGCTGAAAGAAGAAGCCAGAACACAAGTAACACTTAAGGTTCCTACAGAACTCTGAATGTGTACAGGAAGAAAAATTCAAATGTTGAACCTACAAGATCCAAGAGAAGAATGAAAGCTTTCAAGAAAGTAGATGAAAGTACGACAGTAGTGCAAACCAATATTAAATAAAAAATCCAAACAATATTTTGACTTTGGCAATCACATTGGGGCAGTCACTGTTTTGATTAATGGTACATTTATTTAATAGACACATAAGAGACATTATGATTGCTGAAAAGTAATATAATATTAGAATCACATAAAAAAACATATTTCCCAAGCAACCCCTCACCTTGAATATACTCTTGAAAGGATGAGAATTGCAGGCCTGGGGAGGTCCCCAGCGTCCTTTTGGCTGGGGCAAGGGCGCCCACGTAATATGCATGAGACGCTGTGTGTAACCCTGGCGTGACCCTGTGTGTGGCGGCCACGTAAGCGGAAATGACTTAACTAGTTTATCCGGCCTCTATAGGAAACTGATTGGTTCTCAGAGAGCGTGGGCTCGGATAATTTAAACTGATTGGTTTAGAAGCTATGGAGTGGCTTGTGGTAGGCGGGTTCTGTTATAAACATAAAAGCTGCTCCAATTCTGCCTGCGTGGCTCACATGCTTTTACCCTGCATGGTACAACTGTGAACCCCAGAGGCTCTGGAATTAAAATCCTGTTGCTATTTGCATCAAGACTGTTTCTCGTGAGTGATTGGGGTGCCGGCTTCCAAGGCGTGGGGTGCTGGGGTGCTCCCTGTTTTTTCTTTCGGGTCTTACACTCTATGACCAGCTTTCTCTGGTCTGTGAGAACGAAGATAATAAATCATACCTTTGTACTCAGCAGTTTCAGAATCAAAGCTTTTGATTTTTTTTTTTGTTTGTTTGTTTTTTTGTTTTTTGTTTTTTGGATTTGGTTTTTTTCGAGACAGGGTTTCTCTGTATAGCCCTGACTGTCCTGGAACTCACTCTTGCAGACCAGGCTGGCCTCGAACTCAGAAATTCACCTGCCTCTGCCTCCCAGAGTGCTGGGATTACAGGCGTGCACCAGCACCACCCGGCTAAAGCCTTTGAATTTAATAAAGAATACAAATCAGGAGTGTTGGCATAATGTGACAACTTGAAATCAGCACTAACATGTGATATGCTAAGAGATTCTTTCCAATACATAGAAACCTTTATATAGAAAGGTTCTCTGTAGTTTCCACTAGTCAGAGAAAAATATTGACTATTCATAACTGAAGAGTTGTTAATAGACAAAATGCAAAATTATTACAAATAATTCTAAATGGCAGGAATGGGAAACCTGTTCTTTTTTTTTTTTTTTTTTTTTTTTTAAAGGCTGGGTGGTGGTGGCGGCGGCAGCTGCACAAGCCTTTAATCCCAGCACTTGGGAGGCGGAGGCAGGCGGATTTCTGAGTTCGAGGCCAGTCTGGTCTACAAAGTGAGTTCTAGGACAGCCAGGGCTACACAGAGAAACCCTGTCTCAAAAAAAAAAAAAAAAAAAAAAAAAAAAAAAAAACAAACAAAACTAAAAAACCCTAAAGAATGGGCTGAGAAGGTGACTCAGTGGTTAAGAACACTGCGTGCTCTCCCAGATGACCCGAGTTTCATTCTCAGTACCTCCACGACAGCTCACAATGTTTAGTTCCAGTTCCAAGGGATTTACCACTATCTCCTGGCCTCCAAGGGCATCTGGCATAACAGTGCACAGATATACATTCAAGCAAAACGCCCAAATACATAAGGATAAAGGTATTGAAAACATGATTATAACTAGGAACCACATGCCAATACATAAACCTTTACGGGCAAAGAAGCAACACATAAAATAGACTATTGCTTAAACCTGAAAACTTCATAGGCAAATTTTTTGGAGATTTGGGGATAGAATGTTGGCTCAGAAGTTAAGAAAGCGTTTTCTTCAGCATCTATGTCCCCTGACTAATCTGTGAGTCTAATGTCTGAGAATGCAATGTCTCTGGCATCTGCAGGCATATACATACATGTGGCTTACACTCATATTGACACACCAATACGTATGCATACACCTATATACCTACACACACACACACACACACACACATCAAATTAAAAATAAAATAACCCCTTATTTTTTTTAATATAGAATCTATAAATAATAGTTTTATTGCTTGCTGCACTCACAAACATTTTAGGATCTTTTGTTGTTGTTGTTGTTGTTGTTTGTTTGTTTGTTTTCGAGACAAGGTTTCTCTGTGTAGTTCAGGCTGTCCTGGAACTCACTCTATAGACCAGGCTGGCCTTGAACTCAGAAATCCGCCTGCCTCTGCCTCCCAAGTGCTGGGATTAAAAACATGCACCACCACCGCCCGGCTATACATTTTAGGATCTTTAGTTAGGACTGTACTATGTTAATATCATACATCTCTGTGTCAAAACTATTCCTTTAATATAATTATTGAAATGATACCTCTGAACTGAGAAGTTTTTATAATTTTTCTTAGTCTGTACATTAATAATTATAAGTTTGAGTCAACTTAGTATGGTTTGTTATTTGCATGTTTTCTCAAGAAAAATACTAAATTGATTTTAGCTGCCAAATAATGTAAATCCTAGTGGGTTTCCAGTGTCGTGTGAGTTATTGGTGGTGGTGGCACATGCCTGTAATCCCAGCACTTGGGAGGCAGAGGCAGGGGGATTTCTGAGTTCCAGGCCAGCCTGGTCTACAGAGTGAGTTCCAGGACACCCAGAGCTTCACAGAGAAACCCTGTCTCGAAAAACAAACAAACAAACAAACAAACATTCTTAAAGATATATAAAAAGTTACAGGAAATCATACTTTTTTAAGTTACATTTTTGGCTCCATTGTTACTTCCTTAATTTCAGAGTGTTGGAAGTTCACTGGACTGAAATCCTGAGGGTGGGGCTACCCCTCCCTCAGCTGTGAAAGTTCACAAAGCACCAGGGGCTCACATCTGCTTTGCCCCGAGGTGAAAGGTGCAGGTGCCCGGGTGTGCTCTAGAGAAATACTGGGCCATGCCTAGGGTTGTAGGGTTGTGGGAATCCTTTAGTTGGTTTCAGCTGCAACCTGTTCAGAAGCAGGGACAGACTCCCTCCCTCCCGGGGAGGAACGGATGGAATGTGGACTCTCCACTTTACCTAGCCAGGGCTGTGAAACAGCAGGCAGTTCTCTCCACTATCTCCCAGGCCTCAGCAGACTGCAGCTATTCAAGACTCAGTAGGAGTGGGACCAGTATTCGCCCATAAATCAAAGCGAAGACTCAACACCCTCTCTTGGGAATTGCAGGGCTTGCGCACCGGTCCTTCTGGCGTTCCTTCAAACACACGGTTCTGAAATGAAACCAAACAAACAACAAACGGAGGGGCTGGGAGCTTGTCAAAGAGTGCGTTATCTAAAAAAAGTGCATCTACAGATTTGGCACGGACCTGGCAGCTGTACTCAGATTACAGTATTGCTTAACCGCGTGGTGTAATCTTTATTATGGCCGTAAATAATTGAAGCATCTGTAACAGCTACCTAATTATGCAACGAAGAACGTAAACTTAAGGATCAGAGGATAGGAACGCACTCTGCCCTAGATAACAGAAACTGCATAACCCCAGGAGATAACTTTGGCACTCTGGGCTTCAGTGCACTATTTGAAAAATGTGGAGGTCGGACCAGTTACTCAAAATTCTGTTCTTTGAGCATAGTGAACTGTAACTTATTGTCACAAGCTGTACTTATTATCTTAGTTTTGGAAGTATACAGTCAGTTATGCTTAATGTAAAAAAGTTCAAGAAAAATTCAATAGGACAAGAAAACTGGTAAAAAAAATCATATGTTGTTGGAATACAAGGTTTTAGAAAGGACTGGAGCCTAGATCCAGCTATAGGTCTCTCACAGTGAGTAGCAAAAAATGATTAGCACCACGCAGGTCCCTTGCTCGGGGGGTGGGGGGGTGGGGGGGTGGGGTGGCTGAGGCTGTAAACAGCCTTGTATTTCTGACTCTGATCCTCTAGAGATTTAATTTCTTTCCTTTTCATACCCTTTAGGTCAATAAGCTTAGAAGATTTTAGTAGTCTAAGTATCAGGAATGAATCCGCTCAATGTTAGTTGACAGCAACTTAGTAAATTGTTCTTAGCCACAAACTATTAAGTCTATAACTATACACAACATAGGTTAGTACTAAATAAACAATACAACCAGATAATATATATGTATATGTATATATATACATACATATATGTATATGTGTATATATATATATATATATATACATATATATATATATATATAGAGAGAGAGAGAGAGAGGTTAACTACACAGAAAGGAGGGGAACATTGTGATTGTTCTCATACTTAAACAAAGGACACGTGGGAGTTTTATTCAAGGAGCCCATACAGCCCATACAGTCTACAGAAACAGCACTTTGAGGTCACATTCCTGGGCGTGCTTAGTTTAAGTTGTCCATGTCTAAGCATGCTCCTTCTAAGATCAGAGTTCAAAACCGAGAGATCCTGGGTTCACGTCTAGGAATGGCTAGCTCTGTCATTTGATAAAGCTTAAGCTTTATCCAATAGGAATGGGGCGTGTTGGAGAGGTTAAAGTGGTGAACAGGAGTGCGTCACAATGTGCTTAGCTTGAATGACAACTGCAGCAGACAGAGACGCTCTGAGTATTTCAGTTGCACTTAGCTGGAGAGGTGCTAGCTGGACCCAAAGGAAAGGAAGGCTTGAAGACGTGTTCATAAACAAGGGAGTCTGTCCTTCCGGGTACTGGCTCACGAGTTAGCACTCCTTCTAGGCTCTGCCTCAGTCACCTGGCACCAGGCAGGGGCCTGGCTGACTATAAAAGTGGCTGCTTTCCCCCTTACTCTTATGCTCTCTGACTCCCTTCTTTTCCCCATTCCTTTCTCTCTCTGTCCTCTCCCTCCCGCCACGCGTTCCTGTCGGCTCCCCTCCCCTCCCCTCCCTCCCTTCCCCTCTCCTCTCCCCTCCCCTCCCCTCCCCTCCCCTCCCCTCTCCTCTCCTGTCCCCTCCTCTCCTCTCCTCTCCTCTCCTCTCCTCTCCTCTCCTCTCCTCTCCTCTCCCCTCCCCTCCCCTCCCCTCCCCTCCCCTCTCCCCTCCCTTCCCCTCTCCCCTCCCCTCCCCTCCCCTCCCCTCTCCCCTCCCCTCCCCTCCCCTCCCCTCTCCTCTCCTCTCCTCTCCTCTCCCCTTCTCTCCCCTCCTCTCCCCTCTTCTCCCCTCCCCTCCCCTCCCCTCCCCTCCCCTCTCCTCTCCTCTCCCCTTTCCTCCTCTCCCTTCCCCTCTCCTCTCCTGTCCCCTCCTCTCCTCTCCCCTACTTCCCCCTCCCCTCCCCTCTCCTCCTCTCTCTTCTCCCTTCCCACCCTCCCCTCTTCCTCTTCTCTCTCTCTCTCTCTCTCTCTCTCTCTCTCTCTCTCTCTCTCTCTCCCTCTCTCTCCCTCTCTCTCTCTTTCTCTCTTTTTCCCCACCATTACCAACTCTCCTCCCCATCCCCTAAATAAACTCTATTTTATATTATATCTATTGCTTGGCTGGTACCTCAGGGGCAAGAGATACCTCAGCATCCGCCCACTGAAGCACCCCTCCAACCTCACCATACACGGCTCTATAAAAAACATATTCCTGGCTCCTTCTCTTTTTATAAAACACAACAACTTGACTACTAAGAACTAACATTTTAAAGTATCTTTGGAAGCACCATGCACCTATTTATTTTCATTAAACTTACATGGATTAAAAAAGGAAGCAAGAATCCCATACTCAGGTTCTGTTATACCTATGTAAGATATGTTTTGAGAGACATCATTCTCTATCAGGCACTTCAGGCACATAGAGAATAGGACATCTTTTTACTCACAGAGGTTTCTAAAGTAGCCAAAATCATGTAGACAAAGAACAGAAAGTTGGTTAACCAGCAGTGGTGTGGAATATAAATTGATTTATAGCTGTAAAATTGCTATCAAGAAAAGTCAAAGGATAGACATCTTAAGTGCAGCATTCTACCTATAATCAACAATAACTTACAGCAACCTAGAAAAGTAAAAATATCATCATCATGTTTAATATTCCTATAGCTATAATTTTCAAATGAAACTTGAGGAATAAGACTTTAAAACAATATCCTCAAGCTTAAAAAGTTAATAAATGAGGCATAAAATTAGGTCTGGGGAATCTTGGACCATTGTCTCATAATTTATCTTAATTCATAGTTTTGTTTTGTTTTATTTTGGGTTTTTGAGACTTCTCTGTGTGTAGCTGTGGTTGTCCTGGAACTTACTCTGTATAGCAGGCTACTATAAAATAAAGATTTTGTATTTCATTCTTTATTTTGTAAAGATTATAAGACTAGACTCAGACTTACAGAGCTCTGTCTGCCTCTGCCTGCCTAGTGATAGGATAAGACTGGACTCACCTGGTCTACAGAGTGAGTTCCAGGACAGCCAAGGCTATACAGAGAAAGCCTGTCTCAAAAAAACAAACAAACAAACAAACAAAAAAAAAAACCAAAAAAAAAAAAACCAAAACCAAAACCAAAACAAAACAAAACAAAAGACTGGACTCAGACTTATAAAGCTCTGCATGCCTCACCACTCCAGGCTACACAGTGTTTTCTTTAGAGAAATTTTACACCATAAATTTAGCTCAGTACAAGGATCATCTTAAACTTATTACTCAAGAAAATGAAGAGCTATATCCTCATACTTCTAATAATTTGTTATGACTAGTTTCATACACTTGCATGCTAAAATAATGCATGAGATGAATTCTATTTCTTACTATTTCCCTATTAGACTAAATAATAGGTAAGTTCATCATCTATTCTGATTTTTCTGATACCTTCATTCTCTGAGATTTTAAATACTGTAATTCTTACCTTTCTCCCTCTTATTAATTAATTTATGGTTTTCAATTATTTTTATTTGTTTATTTCAGTCAGTTATTTAAGAGATGATTTCTTTGCTCCATGAGCCCCAAAGCATCTCAACACTATCAATGAACAATCAAATATTTTCCCTCTGAAAATTAATGGAGAGTCAGAGGAGCTACTAATAAGATTATCTTTATCTAATAAGACTATCTATTGTAGTAGAGGCTCACCATTCTGTGAATGGTTTGCAGCAATGGATCAGAGAAGCATTATATACTCCCAACGTTATTCAGCAAGCCAACTATAGATCTGAACTATTTAAATTAAATACCTAAAACCTAAAAAGGATTTCTTTTAAATCATAAAATCATAATAGCTTTGAAACAATATAGTTGAATGAAACTACTTACTGTAAGCTACACTTAGCAAAAATTTATATTATTCATACATATAACTATAACTGATCCGGAAACTATCGAAGTTGTCAATCATAAAATACCTTTCAATAAATTGGATGTAAGCCAAGGAATAAACTTCTTCAGTCCTGCTCAAGGACAAGGAGGGACTATGAAGAGAGGGGCTTTTAAATGTGTACTGGAGTGCTTCCTTTTCCACCTTCTATGGATGACTCTTTATCTCTCGGGAGTCTGTGTCTGTGTTTGGGGGCAGTATGTGGCTTTTATTTTGTTTAGTTTTGATTTTTAAGTTTCCTTTCACTCTCTGCTTGTCTGCCATCTGTAATGACAATTCTCTGTGCAATATTCATTCCAACATGTATTTTGTGTACTTTTTGTTTAAATAGTGAGCTCCAGAAATATTTAAGACGTTTTTTTTACTTAAAATAACCATTTTGAAGAACCATTTAGAGGAGAGATGATGAGTAGTGTGTTTTGTGTTAAGCATAACACTGGCTGCAAGGGTGAAATTGTGTTACACTGTAAAAATAGTTGCAATACCTCATTAAAGCAAATCATTTGGTTGCCTGAAAGCCTAAAATACCCAGCTCCTTCAAACAGAAATCAAAGGGCTGAGATAAGTGTGGAGTTTGTTATTTGAATTCCTACACCTTTTGAGATGGTGTGTTACACAGACAGCAAGTTGTGAAACACCATGTTTAAAATAAACTCAGGTCATGAGTTAAAATATTTACTATCCAGTGTAATATTAACAATTTCTTGCTAGAAATTTATGACCTTTATTTAATGCAGAAGAGAAACAGAAGAAACCTAATTTGCACTGAATACCAAGCACTTCACTGTCCCTTTGATTAAAGTCAGATCCTTTAGTGCCACACCTGGACTTCTGAGGGCATCTGGAGACGAAGGAGAGACACACAGTGTTGAACCACTTGAGATCTAGGAAAAAATTTATCTCAAGATTCGAAAGGTCTGGATTTTTAATGTTAGTTATACTGGCATGAATGCTTAATGATATCAAGTAAGCACAAATTTATCCCAGAGCAATGCATTCAAAATTCCAATCTTTCTGGACTGCCATTCCTTGACGTTGTTCTATATGATGTTGTGAAAATATGAAAAGAAGTGCCATGTAAAAACTTTATATTTTATGATTCAAGATATTTAAGTGTGTGCGCACGCATGCATACATGAACGTACACAAGTGCACGTGTGTGTTCACTAATTTGTATTTGTAGACTCTCTTAGGGAAAAGCTATAAACCCAAATCCTTCTCTGATGGGATTTAGGGGGATTTTGTCATGGACATTTATAATGTTTCTTTCATGGGATAGTTATTTATTCTGGCAGACATCCAAAGCTTAATTGTTTGACCTATGACCAGGGATCACTTTCACAAGAAAATTGCTCACACTGGCAAACACCTTAGTAGCTCTCATCTGCCCCCGTGTCCACTTTATTGGTACCAAAATTTCTCCTTGGAAAAACTCCTAGGAAAACACTGACTGGGAAAGATGTCCTTGTGTGTTAGATAGGTGAGACATGGAAGAGGCGACATTACAGAACACAGGAAGAACTGAGGCAGTTTGTGATTTAGAGATTTCCAGAGAGCAACAGTAGCATATTTCACAGGGTCATGGGAAAAGGAAGGAATCCAGGATACCTACGCTCAACCCAGGAGATAGGATCAAGGCGATGGAAAGGGATCCTGCATACAGGATGTTAGTCAGCATAGCTGTGTCTTAGGTACAGGAAGTGGGGTCAGCAGGGCTAGTGAGAGAGATTGTATCTAGCTCTCTAACTGGGAGAAGGGCAGCAGGAAGAGATTGTATAAGATATGCAGATAGGTTCAGCTGCTCATAAGATAGAAGGGCTAGAGAACTGGAAGTTGAGTCACTAGTGTGAGGCATTACATTTGTATGAGGAACTTATACTTATCTTTAGAATGGGAATGTAGGAAACATTGAAGCCTAGACATGCATTGCATTGCATATGCTTTATGTATTATAATTCATATGTACAAATTTAGAATCAACAGGGTGAATTGTAATCTAAAAAAGGGAGCTACCTTACAAAAAAGCAACTATACTATATTTAGTGTATAGTAATGAAAAAAATAAAATTATAAATATGTAATTTTATATATTTATCATTTGGATTGGTTTGGATGGTGACCTGTCCTGCTGACAATCTGCTTTACAAAAATTAAATAAAAGCAGGTTATACTTTCTATTATCATTCCTCAAAATAATATTTGACATCATCTTTTCCAAAGAAAATAAAAATTGTCACTATGAAAAATTAAGTATATAATATGAAATGAGTATCTTCAGAATTTTATAAAACCTCTGAAATTCATTGGGTATAAGTTAAAATTTCATATGGCAAAAAAAAATATACAGTTGGCACTAACAGTATGATTTCCAGCTATGTTGTAAAATTACCAATTTCTCTATGGCTGTAGAATTTCACACTGTTATATGCCCTATAAATGTCTATCTCTTCACTAAATGTAATACACTTATTACCTCACTAAGTTACAAATGTTCAGAAATTCTTAAAGTCAACATATTTTGCTTAGCCACTAAATGTGAAAATTATTCTTTGTTTTAATGCTAATCTCAAATTAATTTAAATATACATTAAATCTAACTTTCCAAAAAAATCATATCATCTTGGTTTATATCTTCTCTATTATAAAATTATTTTACCTTGTGAACCATCTGTTGAATGATGTATGCGTCAAACATGCTTAGGCATGTATTATTTTTTCAAATGCTATGTAGGGATTTGTGTTACTTTGAGTTAAAAGATACAGTACTTGGCCTCATATCTGCTGTTTTTCTGCTTTCTAATCAGCCAGTTCTGCTCTCTCTGCGTCAGTGTCTTCATCTATAAAGAAGACGGTTTGAAGCGTATCTCCATGTTGCAGCTATTTCTAAAGCCTCAGATAGGAATGAGATCCAGTCCCCAGCCACTCTAAATCTATTCAGAACCCATAGGGAAGAAGACAGTAGAAGGTTACCAGTGTTTCATGGTCAAAATGTTCAGAGAAGGTTAGAAACCCTCTGAAGAGGGAGCATTTGAAATTGCTTATGAAAATTAAAGCCTAATCTTTCACATAAGGGTTAGGGAAGAACTTTTCAAATTCTAAATCAACCTGGATTTGGTTGAGATCCAAGCTCAGTTCTGTTAAGTTTAGACACATGTCACTTAATGGCAGGCATATATTCTGAGAACAACATGTTAGTCGGCAGTTTTGTCTTTGTGGGAGTACCGTGCAGGATACTTACTCAGTAAGAGTTAGAAAATTAAAATTCCTACTAGCTAAATAGCTCAGCAGGCAAAGTCAGCAGAACAAGTCTGCTGATGTGAGTTTGATTCCTGGAACATACATGAAAGAAGAAGTGGCTTCCATAGTTTGTTCTCTGACCTCTTCCCAAATAATGTAGATCACAAAAGCTAGAAGCCATCTATTCTAAATCAAACCAAACAGAAGGAGCTTACTCTTCCTTTTCTCCTTTCTTCTTATATGACACCCAGGAAGGGTCCTGGGCCACATCTGGGATGAATGGTTTAGACAAACCAGGGAGATGCTGAACAGAGAGCCTTCCCTGTTCTCTTGCTTCATTCTATTAAAGGGAAATCCCCTACTCCCATTATGCAATCCCCTCTCTACCTTGCTGTGCATTCCTTAGGAAAACTATGTGTAAAGGTAGTTTCCCTTGGGTATGCAGGGTTTTGTTTTTGCATGTAAAACAGTCTACCTACCAGAGATCCTATAGTCCAGGACTGCCTTTTGGAGTCCCGGGATTAGAATTTCCTTTGTGGATGACATGATGAATGCTTTTTATATCTAGTGTTATATATTCATAGGCTGTGGAAGCGATCACAGCTTTTCACTCGTGAACGAGGGCACTGGTCACTCGGGTCACTCCGTTTTGTGGCTCTCTCTGCCTTCTTAACCTTTCCCCCAGAGTCACCTTGAATTACTGGGCCAAAAGGACTGATTGATAAACATCTTTGTGGCATATAACTCAAACTGCCCTCAAGCAATCAGCAAGCCAGCAGGACAGACTACATCCAAATAGGGGCAATTATCCACGATAGTGAGGCTGTATCCTGGAGAAGAAGTAATCATCTCAAGAACCAGATTGTTTCCCTCAAGCAATGACTGTGATAACAGCTTCCTCAGGACCACCTTGCAGAACCAGACCACACTTAGCCTGCGGGTGCTTAGTAAGCATACCTCTGGCCTACCTAGCCCAATAGTTTCTTAGCATAAACAAATGTAAAGTCCATATTAGCACCTGGAAGATAGACTCGGCTTTTGTGGAGCACTTCAATTGTTCTTCTTCCTTCTATGGCTACAATGGATAGCTTTCACCCTGTTTCCACGGTTAGGCATTTGGTAATTGTTGCGTTAGGACGGCTAACCAAGCCTGGCCTTTCGGGGCTGCCAGATGCAAAAACATCCAGGCCATAGACGAGAGAAAGGACAGAGTAGATGCAGTACCATTAGCAAAGGGAAGATAAGAGGGCAAAATGCACAGGTTAACAACTTTTCTCACTTTCTTTTCTTTTTTACTGAAGTTTTTTTTATATATATTTATTTATTATTATATGTAAGCACACTGTAGCTGTCTTCAGACACACCAGAAGAGGGCGTCAGATCCCATTACAGATGGTTGTAAGCCACCATGTGGTTGCTGGGATTTGAACTCAGGACCTTCGGAAGAGCAGTCCGTGCTCTTACCCGCTGAGCCATCTCCCCAGCACCCTTTTCTCACTTTCTGTATGTTCTTACATTTCACAAACCTTCAACAGGTTCTCTCTTCTTCTTCTTCTTCTTCTTCTTCTTCTTCTTCTTCTTCTTCTTCTTCTTCTCCTTTTCTTCACCTCCGCTGCATAGCTCATCATGTCACAGTCAGGTGACCTTGACCTTCCAATGCTCCTGTCAGTTGCATTCTTAATGCCAGAATGGCAAGCGTTCTTTTTTTTTTTTTTTCCATATCAAGATACTTTGTATTTGTCCTCTCGTCTCCCTGGGTATTTCCTGAAATACCTACGGAAATCCTTACTTGACTTACAAAAAATTCCTCTTAGAAATTTGAAGGGAGAAGAAATAAATCAACATTAGAATTTAAAGTCACTTTCTCCCAATGCCTATGTTCTTCACAGGCTAAGAAGCATTGTTTGCATTGCTTGAGTTCTTTCCCTCAGAGGGGCAGAATGCCATCAGCTACTTGAGACACAAGGTAAAAAAATGCTAAGCCTACTCAGTGTTTTCAGTTGTCTAAAGGTAAACATTGGATTCAGCCCAAGAGAACTATTGTTTTTAAAACATCAACAGATCAGTGCGCAGTCACTAAGAAAAACCCACTTGTTACCCTCTACATCTCCATGGAAACAAATACAGGGAGGCAGAGGCCTCCTCTTGAACTCTGTATTGGCTTGCCATGGGGCGGGGAATCCTGTGACTGGTAATGGAAATTGTAATCGCAGTCATCAGGACCCTGCTTGTTGTTCCACAATGGAAAAGCGTATGCATCTGGATCTCTTCCCGCTGCTTGACTACCCTGGAGGTGGTCCTTAGCGCCAGCATTCAGGGCATTCAGCCCTGTTTATTGAGCAGGGGCACAGTGGCCATTCTCTCTACCTCAGCCTTATTTGCTTCAACAATGGTAGGAATTCAGAGAGTCCACGGGTGGGGAGGTTACGTAGAGGACCAAGGCAGAGACTAAGTCATTCATGTACAAATCTGGGTCACCCATATTTTTTTTTTTTTTTATGAGCAAAGCCATACTGCTGGCCTCTGGGGGAGAACACTGCAGCAGTAGTTCTTTCAGACCTGTCACACACATGCTAATTGTGTGGTTACAGTTTAAACTTCATCTCCCATCATCTTCCCACAAGGTTTTAATGGAATACTGAGGCAGTCCTCCATAAGAAGGGGTTGTCAAAGCTGTAGATTTTTTTTCTCCTGCTGAGTGTTCTCATATAAAAACCTGCTTATTTCCCCCTTTCCCCATCAAAGCAAAACTCTTTGCCCACCCATGGTATGGCGACCCCTCTCCAACTCTTTCTCGGACATAATTCCTCAAAATTTAAATCACAATGCATCCAGATGACCAGCTGGCAAAGACAAAACTTCTGGAAGGCAATAGAGGTTGTAAAGCGTTGAGGAGAACAGAGGGGAAATTCAGTTAAGATGGGAAAAGAAGGCAAGGGCTGATGCCTTGAACAGAGAATGTTTGTAACATACTCTTTGTAACAGTACCTCCGGGAGGGTCTTCAGTCTGGACCTAGAAACGTCAGATCAAAGCTGTTAGCTTTCCTCTGAAATAGCAACCAGCATTAATTATTATCATCATGCTTGAGGGGGAAGAACGAATCAGACAGACACACATTTCAGATAGAAATGTACAAGACAGAATAAAATGTAAACTAGAGCACAAGTTAAGCAAGCGCAAGAACTTGACAAAGTTAACTAACAAAGGCTTACTTTCAGTCGGTGATATAAAAGTGGAAACAAATTTAAAGATGTAACGTGGATGGTAGAGGGGCACAAATATCAAGAACACTGAATTTTTAGGTGGAAATTCATAGAAATCAGTTAATTTCAGATTTAATGGCTTAAGCCTCATTGACTTACAATTGCATACTGGGGAGTGATTCAGAGGGGCAAAGCTTGAGGCCCTTGACTTTCCTCCATTGTTAGTTGGTCCTCTACACTGCTGGGGTCCTGGTCACCTTCATTGTCATGTCTTTCCTTCCTTTAATTGCATCCTTGATCCTGCAACCTTTCTGCACCACCCACCTAGGTCCCTTTCTTGTCAGCCCCTAGGTCACAGTCCTTTTGCTTACAGAGATTTGAAAGTCAGAGTTTATTAAAGCTCTCCATCCCATTATTTCCCCTGCCCTAATGCCAAGCCATATCAATAGCTTTGATGAAAAGTCAGAATGATGCATTGTTTCTTAGGTGTGTCAGACACTACTCAGGTGTTTCAAGTTACTCATTAAGTCTTTCCTGGAACTCACTCTGTAGACCAGGAGGGTCTCGAACTCAGAAATCTGCCTGCCTCTGTCTCCCAAGTGCTGGGATTAAAGGCGTGTGCCACCATCGCCATGTTAGAGTTTATATCTTAATGCTTGGGATGAAATCAAGCAGACTTCCACCTGTCTGATGATGGGCAATGTATTTGCTTCATGAGAGTAGGATTTTTGTTTTATGTTTGTTGTTTGTTTTTAAATTAGCTTACTACGGTCTATCATCTATTATCATCTATTACCTAGAGAGGGACCTGACGATGAAACCTGAAAGTATTTTAAGTCTTCGTGTGTCTGTGTGTGTGTGTGTGTGTGTGTGTGTGTGTGCTCGTGTGTTAGTGCATGTGTCTCCATGGTTGGGGGTTAGACAACCCAAGGTATGACATCATTCCTCGTCTTGCATCATGGCCAAGTTGAGCCCGCTCTTGTTTGCTGCTGGACTGCACTTTCCAGGTGAACTGGACTGCATACTTCCAAGGAATTCCCCTCTTCTGACTCCACCATCCCACAGGAGTACTGGGATCTCAGATAGGCACCATTGTTTCTTGCTTTTGCAAAGGCTTCGAGGATCCACATTCAGCTTGTCGGACTCGTTTGGCAAATATTTTCACCTGCTTCACCACATCCCTGAACCCAAGAAAGACATATTCTAAAATTATGGCTCGATTGAGTATTCGTGAGGGTCTAATGTTTATAGACTTGTCAGGCTCTGGAGACAAAATGATCAGGAGAACCTAGACACCAACGGAAGGGCCCAAAGGATGATAGAAAAGGTCAAGGAGGGCACAAGTAAAATTAGACTTAGAATAGTATTATACATATGATGTTATTTTATATGTAATAGTCCATTAATTCCCAAAATTAAAGTTTGCCTAAATAACATTGACTGATAAGTTTTAATTAAAAAAATAATTATTTATTTGACCTTGTGTATGAGTATTTTGCCTGATTGCATTTATGTGCCCTCCTGTGGGCCTGGTCACTAGAGAGATGAAAGAGTATTGTAGGGCTCCCTGGAACTAGAGTAAGATTGGTTGTTGAGTCTCCATATGGATGCTGAGAACAGAACCTATGGCCCCCACAAGAGCAATTATTCCTCTGTGTCATCTTTAGAATTATAGAGAAATCTAGAATTATAGGCTGTGGAGTAATTGCTACTGTACCATCTGTACGGCCTCAAGCGATTGGTAAAATGTTAAAGAAGCCCATACCCAGACTGTAGGAGAGGTTATAATCATTTTTAAGATTCAGAACCATGTTGAAACAGGTTAATAAAATTACATGTGATTTTAATAGACGTGCTTGTGGCAGAGTGAACTGACAGCTTTACCTCAGTTAGCGCAATAATAACAAAAACATCAGCTAGGAAGGTTAGCAAGAAGACTATCTGCATTTACCAGTCTTGCTCAACTATGTGAAATGTTCCTATTTGGAAAAATAGCATGGGTGACTCAGAATTCAAAACTCTGTGTAAGTTACATTTGTAAGTACAAACGACTTGGTGTTCTGATGAGATTCTGTCTTTCCTTCATTATCCACCACATGCCAACCATGGCAGCTGTCCTGCTATGCAGTTCTTGCTCCTGCTATTGTGAGGCCACCTTGACGAGTGTATGGGGGACTAAGATAGAGTGGCATGGAGTCATGTTCTTTGCTAAGTTCTTCTGAATGATAACAAGAAAAAGAAATTGAATATTAATTAAAATGCATATGGGTCAATCCAAGCAAGAAGGCATTGGGCAAAGTTTCAGATAATAAAATGAACTGGAAGATTTTCATTCTTGGCTACAAGACTATAAAAGTGGTAAGCAAATTTTAAGAAAGTTAATAATGTTATTCCATTTCTTTCTATTCATACTAGCTATTTCAAGTTCTGAAAAATCTTTCTCCATACGCTCATGTAATTTTTCAAATCCGTGTTCAATTTAGGCATTTTAATTGGACTCCTTCCTTATCAGTTCTCGCTTCTAAAGCTTTTTAAATTGAAATTTCTAATATGTATATGGACTGAATATTAAGTATTTTAAAGCATTGCTCTGGACATTGAAACAAAGCCTAAGCCTTGAATTTAAATAAATTCTCACAAAATTTAAAAAGTGTTTATCATTATTGTATGTATATATGCTTTGCACATCTGTGGGCTTATGAGCGTCTGTGTGTGTGTATGTGTGTGTAAGTCAGAGCATAACTGACAACTTTTCAGTTCTCATCTTCCACCATTTTGGGTCAGGATCTTCTTGATGTTTTTCCTACTGATACTGAGTACTTAGGCTAGGTGGCTTTCAACTATCTGGTGGCAGATGACAGAGGATTCTTCTGATTCTCCTTTGTCTGCCTCCTGTCACACCTCGGGGTGCTGGAATAACTTATGCATGTTACATTTTGGTGTGTGTGTGTGTGTGTGTGTGTGTGTGTGTGTGTTCTGGCAATAAATTCAGGTAGTCATGTGTGCTTACTTCATTTACATTTGAATATTTTCCTGCTCAATAGCTTGAGAATTCTGTGTTCTGCTTGCTTATAATATCAATTGATACTTAAAAGTTTCTGTGTAGAGAGAAATCATTATTATGGATTGAATGAAGTTTGGTAAGTATTATCTAAGAACAGCATATTGTTTATTGGAAATGATTAGATGTCATTATAGTAATATTATAGTAAACAATCATACTATAAAGACATGAAATTTACTAAAGCAAATATTACACTGCTTAATGTCAAGCTTCTGTGGTCTTGCCATATTAACTCCTTAGGAGGGAGTATTCTAATCTCTTGCTGTATCCCTTCTTCCAATCCATTTTTTTTTCCAAAAGGTTAGTTTTGTTGGAGGAACTCTGGAGTAGCTTACAAAATTGGGGAACCTCTACTTAAACCAAGCAGTGGATCCAAAGGAGCTCTCTGTATCCAAGTAGTGCCTGCTTTTCATATCTTGTCTCTTCTCTCTGGGTACCATTTTTTTTTTAACATCAATCTTCCCAGATTGGCTTTCTTGCCCTCTCCATATAGATAATAGATGATGGCAGACGTGTAATTCTTAGACTTACAGCCCTCAGTTCACGTTACACCCACCTAAATCCAGATTCTCAACTCCTAGGAGAAAACATCTGGAGCAGCTTTGGCCAAGGATTTATTTATGGTCTAGTCAATTGTGGCCGGCAGAGAGGTCTAATAATAACGATATGCCTGTCAGTAGTAAATTCTTGTTGGAGGTTTAGGGAACGGACGGGCAATACTCTGTAGCGTGCTGTCACCATTTACTCGGCTATGCTCCTATGATACCTCGAGGCCAATTTGAGTGTCTTTTTTCTGTCTACATGTTTTATACTTCATCAACATCTCAATGTCAAGGAATAACGTGCCATACTTCAGTCCTGGTAACCCAGTATTCATTTTGTCTACCTCATTACACATACACTTCACCGATCAGCTCTACCTCCTCCTCGTTGTTCCTCTTACACGTCACAGTATGTCATAACTAAAGAGAGGTGATTGATACAATCATGCTTTTGAGGCAAAGTCTTGCTATGTGGTCCAGCTGGCTACAGACAAATAGTTCAGCAAGCATATAGACAATGTTTTATTATTATTATTATTATTATTATTATTATTATTATTATTGAAATTAAGGTAAAAGTTAAACTGAAACAATACTTCACATGAACTAGAATATTTATTACACAAAATATAAGTAACAACAGAAGTTGGTTAAATTACGGAGAAGTTGTGGGGTTGCAGCTCAAAGGTTAGAGCTCTCACTGCTCCTGTAGGTGACCCGATCTTGGCTTCCCAGCACTCTGTTAGCAGCTCCCGATTGCCTGCAAGTGCAGTTTGGAGAGATCCAAAGTCTTCCTCTGGCCTGTCCTTCATAGGTACTACACATACATGGTGTTGATATAGATGAACAGGCACACACACAGCCTCAAAAATTGTCTAGATATACATTCGTTTTAAATTTACATTTACTGATGTCTATGCTGTACGCTGTAGTTTTCTTTCTTAAAAGCTGTATATAAGGTTTGGCTTTTCAAAATTGAATCCAACACCCTGAAAATGGTAGAAGAAATACATTTTTTTCTTTCTGTTCTTAAAAATTTAGGAAATAATTCATAAATACGTAGGTAACATGTTACAAGTGATGTATCTTATATAAATACATTATAATTCCACGTTAATATAAGTTACCTAACCTGATTTCATAACTTATTAATCTGCTTCAAAAATATTGTCACAGTGTTGAAGGTCTAAGTCTTTTAAAACTTTAGGTATACCCACATATTTTGTCTGTTCATCAACTTTCCTTGACATTTGTACACACATCCTTTCTGTTGTCTCTGCTTTGAATCAGGGAAAAAGAGCTGGATAGACCCAGGGGTCATTTAAAAGGAAGGACAGGGAAAGACGGTGGGTGTGGAATGCAGCGTGGCCATGAGCACCTGGAGAAGCATGAGATGCCGAGCAGCCCAGAGGAATGACTCAGCCAACAGACTCCTGGAAATGACTCACGCCCTGCTTGCCTGTAGAGTTCTCCACAGTCCCTCACGCTGGCCTTATCCCGGCACAAGCCCTTCCACATTCCTTCAAGACCCTTAACAACGTCAAATCAACCCATCTTGAATTTCATTCCTTCAGTGACTCACCGGATGACTGGATAATTAATGTTTTCAGGAAACTTAAGCTGCTGGCTTGACTACAGTGCCAGGTAATACTTTCACTGTAACAACTGCCTTCCCTCAAAGCAACAGTGATGTCAGGATCTCAGTCTCTCAGCAGGGTGCCTCGGCATGAGGGCTTATCTTGACCTTTCTCATTGGAGCATAGGTCGCAGTGACACACTCCATCCTCTGATTAAATTTCAAATGCCTGCATCTTTTTCTTCTGATGAAAATGTTCCCCAACTCATAGCTGAGGCTTGGTTTATTCATAGTGTAACTTCTTTGCTTTATGCAATCGTCAGCCTTTGGGAAAGATGCTCAAATCATTCTTAGAAAATTTTAAGTATACTCATGACAACAATTACTAGATTTCTCAAATAAGATATACTACCATCTTAAAATTTCATTATATAATTCAAAGTACAAATGATTATGCCTGCCTCTCGATTAACGTTTTCAAATCAACTCACTACTTTTTCTAAATTATTATTTTTTTTTTAAAAAATGGAAAGTCCTTTTCATGAATATTTTCAAGGACAATTCCTTTCAAGTGCTAGTGAATTCCCTCCTTTCTACCTTGAGGTCTGAGATACTACGTAATACCCGAAAGAAAAACAGGGGGCACCCCAGCACCCCACGCCTCGGAAACGGTCACCCCAGTCACTCATGAGAAACAGTCTTGATGCAAAAAAGCAAGAGGTTTTAATTCCAGAGCCCTGGGGCCACGGCCCTCTCCCACGTGGGGTAGAGCACAGTGAACACTGGGTGCAGAAACATGACTGCTTTTATAGATTTACAGCAAAGCCCACCTATACAAGCCACTCCATAGCTTCTAAGCCAATCAGTTCAAACCATCCAAGCCTGCGCTCTCTGAGAACCAATCAGCCTCCCACAGAGGCCGGATGGGACCTGGTTAAGTCATTTCCACCTACGTGGCTGCCGCGCACAGGGTCGAGCCAGGGCTACACACAGCGTCACATGCGTAATTCCCATTACACATTTCCTGTTACAAGGCCAGGATTACGTATTCAAAGCCCACCCTCCCCCACTGGCAGTAGGTGTTGGGGACCTAAGCACCCTCAGGCATGAGCTCCGCAGTCCCCACAGTGATTCTGCCAGCCCCAGCCGCTTGTCCTTACCATAGCCACTCCGAGGAGGCAAGATGGGAAAAGATGCCAGGGACACTCCCAGAGGTTCACGGCCAGACCCTGGAGGTGGGTGTGACATGTGCACACTTCGAGGCCAAAGAGTGGACTGAACCTCTGCTCCTTTGGGGTCACCCAAGACTCAGGCACGGGGGATTCCTAGCCTGCAACCTTATCCCTTCAACTAAGGCTTTTGATAAAGTATCAATTCACATCATATAGCTTTCTGTTTAAAAAAAAATCACCCTTTAAATGGTGTTTATTCTAAAGTAATGTGGTGTATGCAGGCAACATTAAAGTAAATAAATAAATCTCACAGCATGTTCACTTAAGAGGCTTGTTTAGCACAGTCTCTTGGATTTGTGACAGTATCTGTTCCCCAGGATGCTATTGCATGGGGTCCATAGATAAAGCTGTTTGGGAAATTTTGTCCTGCTTTTGGTCAAAGTTGATTGACCGGCTTTTTCACCTTTCCACCAAACTCTGAAAATTTGTTGGCTAAAATATGCCAGTAATTATTTTGAGATAAGCCACATGAGAATAAAGTTGCTAACATAAGACTCCTTTTAAAAAGACTGATTTTATTTTTACTATTTTTAACATTGTTTATTTTATATGTATATGTGTGTTCCTGAGTATATAGATGCCCACATAGATGTATAACATATAAATAAATTAGAATGCACACCACAGGTGAACATATAAAAAGAAGTCAAATTATAATACTATTTAATAAAGTATTTACAATGTATGTGTATATATATGTAGAGGTATATATATGTATACTTATACATAATGTAACATATAAAAATATATTTATATATAATAAAACATTAAAAATAAATTTATTATATTATTAATATATGCTAATTTTATATATAACTTTAAAATGTTTGGTGGGTGTGTTCAACCCCCAGCATTTTATTTATAATAATGGCAACAGAAAATAAAAAGGAAAGAATATAGATTTCTTCATACCCAGTGCTATGTTTTACAAATACCTCTTCATTTATTTAATTTGTTCATTTATTTATCTACTTTACATCCCGATCACTGTTCCCCCTCCATCCCCCATCCCACAGCTCCTCCCCTGATCTTTCCCCCTTCTCTTCTGAATGGGTGGGGGTCCCTGGATATTCCCCCACCCTGGCACCTCAAGTTTGCAGGGCTAGGCGTTTCTTCACCCACTGAGGCCAGACAAGACAGCTGAGTTGGAGTAGCAGATTCCATAGGCATGCAACAGCTTTAGGGACAACATCTGCTTCTGTTGCTAGGGACCCACATGGAGACCGAGCTGCACATCTGGTACACACGTGCGGGGCTATATATGCATCTTTTAAATGAGAAGATTTAGGCTAAACTTAAATATTGTAATCCTGAGAATGAATTGGTTTGAATGCAAGCTCCTATTCATTTTATCATTTTAGTAGGCTGAAAATTGGGGATCCGAACGGTTCAGTCTACTTCCTGCGCCTTTATTTTCTTTCCACATTTTTCTTCTCTACTTGCCATTTCTGGCTAATTTCTTCACCTCTCCCTCCCCCCCCAACCCCGTGTCCCCGATTTTCTCCTAATCTTTTCTCTATTGCTTGGTTTTAATTCTCTAGTTATCCCCAGATCATTTAATGTATAATTAAACTTAGGAATCTCAGCATTCAGGTAAGACAGATTTATATTTGACCTGTTATTGTCAGGAGACTAAACCTGAGCCTGCAGCAGAGAATGAAAACATGTATTACTGACCAGACCATGCTTACCCATATTTTCATCTGTGTATGTTGGGTGGGTTTGATAATTATTTTTACTTGGTGTTTCCTCAGGCCCAGCTTCCTCTGTAAATGTTGTTATACGTCATGGGTAAGAGCTACCTTTTCCTCCAGCCATTGCTCTGGTCTATTTCTGATGCTTTCGAATCTATATCACATTTTCTGGTGTTGTGTGCTGCATTACGGGGCGTCTTATCCTGGCACACTTAGAGCTAGCCTTTATCAGCTCTAACACTGATGTACACCCGAGAGACCAGATCTTTTGGCTTCAGACTCCGTTTTAGAGGACCAACCTAAGGTTGAACTCGAGTTAATTAACAAACTGACACCTAGCGCCAGTTTCCAAGTTACTCCCCAACAGATCTGCACCTCCAGGTTACAAGCAGGCCGCTGGCACTTTGCTTCCTAACAGCCACCAACCAGGAGGAAAACAGAAGTTAAGTTTAGCTCTCAGCACCAGCATATTATGTTAAAGCTCATAATGGCCCTCCAGTCAGATGTGAACCAACCTTGATACTGCCTTCTTGCCTCTATAAATACCTGCTTAAAATTAGACTCGCAGCTGAGCTCCCCCTCCCCCGTTCTGAGAAGATGGTGTGGCTCAAGCTTAAGTTTGAATAAAGAGACCCTAGTGCCATTGCATTGCAATCAGCTCCTTGGCGGTCTTCAGTGTCCACAAACACTTCCTGGGACAGCATACCCACAGAGGTGAACTTTTTGGGTCTCTGTTACCATCGCAGTACCAATCTCCCCCTGCTTTGGATTTAGTTGTCCAAAAGCAACTCCTATTCTAATTCAGTAACACCGCACTGAAGATGGGAAGGCCACCCACCAGACACCATCATACATGCACTAATAATGTTGAGACTTGGCATCTATAGGCAAAGACACACTGCATTATTCATCAGGCTGCAGATTGTGACTCTCACCTGCAGGATGCTAAGCTTCCAGATTAGCAACTGGTTTTGTTTGGAAATAATTGCTGCAAGCTTTACATACAGTTTGTTTACCCTTAAAACATATTTGCATATTGACAGTAAGGTTGGGCTGTGATTCAGAATGAATGTAGTATATCACAGTATTTCCAGAGCTCCGTAGGATATCAGTATCTACACAGCCTCATTTTAAAACTTCAACTCATTTCACTACTACCATCTGTAGGTAAGATCCAGCTGGGATCCAGCTGATAGAAATTGGACAAATGTTTATTCATAAGCTGTGGCTTATAAAACACAAAACACCCCACCTACAAAGACGAAGACTTTATTGTTCTGAACAAAGAAATCTCAGTTACCTTTAGGATCTGGGGTTTATTGTCATAAAGGGTGCCTAACATTTGACAAAGGTAGACACTGATTAAATTGTTCTAAATCAGAGGTACATCTTAACAAATGATTTTGCCTTATATCTAGTGTGACAAAACAGTTAACTTTCTACTGGGATGAGTTTTTAAGTTGAGAGCTATGTATTACTAAATGAAATCATACCCACTTCCTAAATATCATTTACAAATTTTGTTATGAAACCAGGGAATAAATCTTGTAAAAAAAACCCAAAAACCCAACAAATTATGTATACACATGAAGTCATTTAGCCTAATTAAAGTAATTCATGCCTTTGGGTTTTCATGCAGTATTTAAAAGATTTACTTTTCAAAAAATTGATGGGAGGTATTACATACATTTTCAGTAATGTTAGAGCTGTGTATTTCTATACAGGGTACACTTCTTTGCTGCATAATAATGTAAAACTGCTCCTATACCTCAGGTCAGTGGAAATAGTCATTGTCCAAATACATCTTTTAGCTACTTAAAATACAGTTCAATTTCCTTTGTCTGGCACTAGTAATTAAGCCTATTATGAAAGCTAGTCAGCAAAACTTACCACACTCACACAGTGACCAGTGACATTGCCTGACGCAGATGTAAAGCAGAACATTTGTTTCCATGAGAAGGCTGTTTGTTGAACAGCTAATAAAGTTCAAAGAACTTGATTTTTGCAGCTCGACACTTTCTGTATGGAGAAAGGTGTTCACTGCAAACTGCTTTCCCTTCTGCCAATTAGCACCTGCTAGTGATTCACAGTGAGAAGACCCTTGCCAGAGGAAGTGTTTGCTAAGAGCTTCCTTTGTGCTGCGGAATAGAAAATGGTTACATCTCTTTTCTATTGCATTGTTATTTTTAAAAGACGTGGCATTTGAAGAAATAAATATTCCATTGAGAAAACACATTGGTCCAAAGAAGTCAGTTTATTTTCATTTTGCCTACAAATAAACGGAATGTGTAGCATGCAGTTTGGGAACATGAGTTTTCTGTTTGTTTTTTTTTCTTTAACACAACAATCTCATATGAATGAATTGCTTTTCTGGGTCGATACTGCACACGTGTCACAGCTCTGTGTCAATTAAAACTGTAAGTCAAAGTTTGCTATGATGTAGATTCTTTTATCTGGGCCTCTTATGTTTTATAATTCAACTCTGATAAAACAAGATTTTCTATTCTTTTGGTTGTTCCTGGCCACCTTGAGATATGAGTTCATTGTCCCAATCACAACGTACAATAGGCAGTGTGCACAATTCTGTGGCAAGATCTAATAACCTTAAATCAGATGTTGTGGTTATAGAAGGTCAGGTCTATGGTACCCAGTTGTGTTTTGAGTTGGTATTTGGATCTGTTTAGCAATGGGTAATTAGAACTAGGTTTCACCATTTCATATTCATCTGGGACCAAGCTCCAGTCATCATTTTTTTTTTACTTCAGAGATGAGTGGTTTCCATTTGGGAATGAATTTTAAAGTTAAGTGCCCTTGTTTCCAAATAGACATAAATACCAAAACAAATGACCATGTTTGGAAAACTTGAAATTAAAGTAGTCAAAAATATTAATGACTTATAAACAGGTTAATTTTTAAAGTTACATGCATTTTCTTCTGCAAAAACTTGACCTTACCAATTGTATTACTCTGCTTCCTTGAAATATAATATTACAAACATAATCGCATCTCAGCAACATAGCAAATAGTTCATTATTTAATATCTCACATAGTAAACACACTTTTATTCAAATCTTACTCTACTAAAATATTAGCTCTTTAGCTGGGCGGTGGTGGCGCATGCCTTTAATCCCAGCACTTGGGAGGCAGAAGCAGGCTGATTTCTGAGTTCCAGGCCAGCCTGGTCTACAGAGTGAGTTCCAAGACAGCCAGGGCTATACAGAGAAACCCTGTCTCGAAAAACAAAACAAAAACCCCCAAAACAAACAAACAAAAACAAAACAAGCAAATTTTCAAGAGCCAGAGAGATGGCTCAATGGTTAAGAGCACTGATTGCTCTTCTGAAGGTCCTGAGTTCAAATCCCAGCAACCACTTGATGGCTCACAACCATGCGTAATGAGATGTGAAGCCCTCTGGTGTGTCTGAAGACAGCTACAGTATACTTACATATAACAATCACTAAATCTTAAAAAAAATATATAGTTCTTTAGTTTTGTTTTATAGCTTCATTGGTTTGTCTTTGATTTTGGCTTTCATATTACTAAGAATTCTTTTCATTTTTTGAGTGATAATATAGCATCACCAATATGAGACTAATGAGTTTCTCATGAGAGAAAACAAAAAGATTCTTGATTCTTCCGAATTGTAATCTTGATTATTGCAATTGTTTTCTCATATTTTATCAAATGAGTAGTCTTCAACAAACATTGATCTGACACATTTTGAGCTTTGTTTTTTTTTTTGAACAAGTAGTACATTGCAACCTGATATCATTAAAATGTGAAATATATACCTTTAGATCTAGTTCATCAGAACTCTAGCCATAGTATACAGTTTTAGCTTCTGCTTCTGGTGGCATGAAACATTGAGATAAAATTATAATAGATTGACTCGCATACCTCAGTTGGCTCTTATCCACCATCTTAGAACTGTGAAGTAGTTCTCACCACGTGGGCAGGTTGTTTAAGCAAGACACAGACAGCTGGGTTAGGTGTAGCTGGCCGTCGTCCTCATACGAGAGTAGTTTGAACAGTGCTGGTTGTGACTGGCTGAGGCCCCACTTCGATCATTGTCTGAGTCACAGCTGTTAATTGCAAAGGCGAGTTCTCGAGTGAGGTTTTGAGCTCATGATCTCCAGGTTGTAATTCATTAAGTGAGGACAGAGACTTTAGTACAAGGTTAGTTTGAATAGTGTAATAAAGTATTCATATTTTTAGATTGATCAGAAGTTGATACTTTCTGCTATCTCCCTATTATGAGTTGATTATTTCATTCAGCAAATATGTACATGTTTCTGTCAACATTTTAAGCACTGCGAATTTAAAGATGATGACTCCATTGTTCATTTTTCATGTAAACTTTTTTTTTTTTTCGAGACAGGGTTTCTCTGTATAGCCCTGACTGTCCTGGAACTCACTCTGTAGACCAGGCTGGCCTCGAACTCAGAAATCCACCTGCCTCTGCCTCCCAGAGTGCTGGGATTACAGGCGTGCGCCACCACCGCCCGGCTCACGTAAACTTTGAAAGGAAAGACAAATATTAAGTAGATAACTAAAAGTGAGTATGCCATAAATAATAATGACATAAAAATGGGGATGCATAGAGAAGGAGATAGTAAGAGACAAGCAAGGGAAGGAGCAAATGTGCTAAGTGCAGTTTGGTATGACTTATCAGACATTGGGAAAACTGTGAAGAAGAGTTCACGGATACGACCCCCCACACTGTATAATTCACCCCTTCCAAGTCCATGATTCACACTTGTAAGGAGTACACGTGATGCTGTGAAACCACGCCCTCGATCTCATTTCAGAACACCATAAAGAATGCTTTGAAACACATTAAAACTGACAGATATTTGAGACTGAAGTGGATGTTTTTAGGTAGACTATCTGAGTGTTGGGGAGAAGACCCGAGTTATGCACTGAGCTACCTAAAGGTTCTATTCTGGCTTTAACCTGGCATTTATCCCTTGGAACACAGAGTCATCAAAGACATGCAATTTTAAAATCATCCTTTTTTATACTTTGCTTTCTAGATAGATTGGCTTAAAAATGTTTTCTAACTTTTGTAACGTTCAGTGTCCAGCTGGAACTGGTCAAAATGAAATTGAATATAGTTGCGAAATTAGAAATAGAAATTCATTTTATTCTGGATTCGATAGACACAATTAGTATACTTAAAAGGGGTATACTAAAAAAGGGGGAAGTAAATTGGAGAAGGAAGCTTTGGGATGTGAATTATCTGAATTATCCTAATGGATCACTTATATATAATGTGTCATATAGCACTTAAATCACAATTCATTGTGATATGAAGAAATTCTGGTAGAATTTTACCGATGTCCATAGATGCCAGGTGATTCATGGAGATAAACTTTCAAAATTATATTTTATACATTATCTATTATCTATCACCTAGTTTTTCAGCAAGTCTAGGTTAACTGAAGAGAGTGTATAGTAAAATTAAAATATGTTAATACAAAGCACTTTACTTAAGGAATTTAAAGCATATCAAGTGTTTGTGTAACCACAAACGTTAATCTAGTAACTTACTGTTAATAAAGTACTTTTAAGGGACCATAAAAAAATTCCTAAAAAAATCCCTTACCCTTGAAATATATAAATTTATATTAATAATTTCTACATTAAAATTAAGTGTTTAAATTATCCCGAGACAATGGTAAAATATTAGAATTTGAATATTGTAACAGAGCTTTGGACTTATTCGGGAATGTTGGGATTCCATGTTTACCTTTTCAGTAAATGTTTGCCCTGCCTCTTCTTGAGTGCTTGCAGTTGTATGATAATGTGTGACTCCTTGTCCCTTACAATCATTTTTATTTTGAGTAGAAACCCAATGCTTTAAAAGCGTGGTGCTTAAGACCAACGGGCTTACTCCATATCCCTCTCGTCCTTATTAACTGTCACCCATGGTTGCGCTGATCTCTATAAGTTCTCTTACTAAATATATCACCAGGGAAAATATCTCTTCTGCCTATTTGTTGTAAAATAGTTGAGAAAATGTTTATTTGCCTTGTCTGGGCTATAATTTATGTCTCTTAGTGGCACTATATAATATGATTTTAGATGAATTATGGAGTTATTATTTTCTGCTAATCAGGTTTCAGAGGTCATGTAAATTAGAAAGCAAAAGCTAATACATCCTACACTTTATTTCATATCATGTATGAATGTGTAGGATAATATTCAATTGGGGTTTGGTTTTAAGAACCGAATCAACTTAAACAGGGTACATTTTTGGTGTCATTGATCTTCACGCTTGAACATATCTGAGTGAGAGCATTTTGACAGAAAATGCATGCTTTCAACTCTAGTCTACTTGTGAAAGAAGTAATCATGTGGGCATCATCTTTCTTTGGAACAAAATGAAATGTCAGATTAGGAGAATATTAATTGTCTAAAAAAAAATCTTTAGTCTCATTGACTGAAACAATGAGCCCCTCCTATAAGTTTCCCTGCCTCAGAAATTCAGGAACATGGCATGAAAGCAGATTTTGTAGAGCAGAATAAATCTAGGTCAACGAGGAATGCTCTTTTTCTAGCCGATTCACAGTGACATCTTTCATAAAACTTAAATGAGCAGTAAGGCCCGCAGAAGAAAGCTTTTGTAGAAAAAGATGTAGCAGATGATGGAAAGCATCCAAGAGAAGCAATCCGCTCCTTGAGATTTATTCATTTAACGACCCTTACTACAGCTTTCCCCCCCCCCTTTCTTTCTGCTGAATACCAGCCTTCTATGGTCGGTGGCTAAGGGACTCCAAAGGAGGGTGACTTTTCTTTTGCGTCCACAGTATTGTTGAATGGGTTACTCTGTTTATTTGGATAACTCTTGAGATGCACTTCAATTAACGTGTCAAGATATCCTTCTCTCGTGAAACTAACTGCAGATCAAACAAGCAAGAATGAATGATGTCTCAGTGTAAATATGCAACAGACATCATCACACTGTAGGCTGTGTGCACGTGTGTGTGATTTTTATTGACCAATCAAAACTAGCCCCCCAAAAATCCAAAGGAAATATATACAATAACACCTATTTCAGTTAGAAATATACACACGTGTAAAACAGTTAATCTTTGGCAGTACATCTGTGTGATTCTAAGATTTAAATTGTGTCTGGATTAGGAAAATAAAACTACAGACAAAGAAGGTAGTTGCTTTTCTAGAAAGAGAGATCTCTAAAATCACAATCCAATAGAGAAAGATCATTGCATAAAATAAGCTGCTAGAAACCATAACAAGGACACCCACATACACCTTTCCTAGGAAAATTAAAATGATAGTTCAGTTAAGCAGTGTCCTAAGCACTACTCCTTTCTGTTTTCAAACAGGTTTCATGTTAAGTTTATCATGTATCATTCTTTACATTGCTATGCAGCAAACCCCATCTGCGAGGTAGCTTAAAAGAATAGCAACTCTTTAGACTTCTCACATTGGGCTCAGTGGGCAGTTGCTTCTCAGGGTCTCCGTCTGACTGCATCAGATAGTAGTAGGTGGAGCCATTTCCGGGTCTCTTGCTCAAGTGTCTTGGATAAGTGGAGAGGACTGAGAGTGCAATGATGCCTGTACTGGCCTCTATCTTTCCCCTGTGAAGTGGTGCACATGGCTTTTCCACAAAGCAGCGAAGTTTCCCAGAACTCAGGGTGTGAGACAGACTGGCAGAAGTCACATAGTCCTCCTTACCCTAGTTTTATAATTTTTGGCTTATCAGAAAGCTCACACAACTTCAAGGAGAGGACACAATGCTTGCCTTGACCTTTTTTATTTTTATTTTTATTTTTTTTAGAGATGGATTTTATGTACATGAGTACACTGTTGCTGTCTTCAAACAGACCAGAATCCTTTACAGCATCGGAATCCTTTACAGATGGTTGTGAGCCACCCTGTGGTTGCTGGGAATTGAACTCAGGACCTGTGGAAGAGCAGTCAGTGCTCTAAGCCGCTGAGCCATCTCACTAGCTCATTTCCTGGACCTTCTAAGTGCTGGAATTGTGCTTGGAGTTAAATCCAAGCCTTATGCATATTAGGTACGTATCCTAATCATTCAGCAATATCCCCAGCCCCAAGCTCTTCTTCTTCTTCTTCTTCTTCTTCTTCTTCTTCTTCTTCTTCTTCTTCTTCTTCTTCTTCTTTTTCTTCTTCTTCTTCTTCTTCTTCTTCTTCTTCTTCTTCTTCTTCTTCTTCTTCTTCTTCTTCTTCTTCTTTTTCTTCTTCTACTTCTTCTTCTTCTTCTTCTTCTTCTTCTTCTTTTTCTTCTTCTTCTTCTTCTTCTTCTTCTTCTTCTTCTTCTTCTTCTTCTTCTTCCTCCTCCTCCTCCTCCTCCTCCTCCTCCTCCTCCTCCTCCTCCTCCTCCTCTTTCTTTCTTTCTTTCTTTCTTTCTTTTTTTTTTTTTTTGGTTTTTTGAGACAGGGTTTCTCTGTGTAGTCCGGGCTGTCCTGGAGCTCACTCTGTAGACCAGGCTGGCCTAGAACTCAGAAATCCGCCTGCCTCTGCCTCCCAAGTGCTGGGATTACAGGCATGCACCACCACGCCTGGCCCCAAGCTCTACTTCTTGATGGGGTACTTGTCAAATGAGGGTTCTGTTTTTTTTTTTGGGGGGGGGGTTGTTGTTGTTGTTTGATTGTTTTGAAGATTCCTTTATGTATTTCATGTATGTGAGTATACTGTCACTGTCTTCAAACATACCAGAAGGTAGAATCAGATGCCCATTACAAATGGTTGTGAGTCTCCATGTGGTTGCTGGGAATTGAACTCAGGACCTCTGGAAGAGCAGTCAGTGCTCTTAACTGCTGAGCGACCTCTCCAGCCCAGGGTGGGGTAGGCATTCTGTTTTAATACCATTATGTGCTTACATTTCTCTTTATATGTGCTTTTTCTCTATTGCTACAGAATCTGTCAGTATACACAATACAGACTTTCTAAACACATCCCTCTTGTTTATATAGGCCAAGGATTATTGATTTGTTTAAACTTATAATTTTTGCTGTGTAAATGTGTATGTGTGTGCATATGTGTGTGTCTGTGTATGTGAGCTCATGTGTGTGTATGTGTATGTATGTGTGTGTGTGCATGCATGTGTGTGTATGTGCAGTGTGTGTGAGCTCATGTGTATGTATGTGTATGTATGTGTGTACATGCATGTGTGTGTGTGCAGTGTGTGTGTGTGTGTGTGTGTGTGTGTGTGTATGTGTGTTGTGTATGCCATGAGAAACATGTGAAGGTCAGAAGACAACCTACAGATTCAATGCCCTCCTTCCCTTCAGGTACTCAGGCTTTCATGGTCAGCACTTTACCATTTTACCAACCTTTAGACTTTTTCACTTTAATACTATATACAACTTATTGTTTTCCTTCTGTAGCTTTTTAAGTTACTGAGCATATCTTTGTAAAATGCACCACCCACTACACCTATCTATACAAACATTTAAAATCAATTTATTTTACTTTCTCAAATGTTCTACGAAATGTGTGGATTTGAAAAACATTAATGGGAACATTTTCCTTTATAAATGTAGTGTTCACTAGGAGTTAAGAAGGGAACAATGCTTGGTCTTAGAAAAAAGAAATCCTTACCTTTATATCAAATAAAGTGAATTAAAAGCTTCTCACTGGGGAGGTGAAACTGCAGCAGTTTTGTAAGTGTGTGCTCATTATGACTAATTAGATCACAGGTTCAAGGCTTTCCCATTTCTGACTCAAAGCTTGTCTGAAGGATTTCTTTGCTGTGACGCACTCGTGACATCTCTCATTGCTACTTCTTTTCCCTATCTAAAACTAAGGAATCCATGATCCATCTAATAAAGAATTATATCTAACAGTTGTTTGAGATTTCACAGTTAGATTTTAAGAAACCAAGTTGGGAAAATAATTTTTCGTCAGCCTCTCACTCAACCATTCCCAGTGAAGCTTCTACTGGCAGTAGCTAGAAACGAAGATGTGGACCTACAATGTGCAGAGAAAAATGTAAATGTTGTTGTCAACTGACCTTGAATCCGTGGGTAGGCTGACTCAAGACTAGACATTCCTAAGGCAGGCTTCTGCTAATTCCTGTTTAGTCTAATAGCACCTCTCCTCCACCAGTTTGAGTAAGATGGAGAACAAAGTTTGTTCTCCACGGACTTCCTCAGTTCCCACAGTCTGTTCTTTGTTATATTTTATAAGTAACCACATTTTTCTTTAGTTCACTGACAGGCAAATCATGATCCCAATTTGCGTAATATAAATACTGTATTTATTATCAAATCCGTAATGAAAAATGAAGGAGAGTGGTGGAGAGCCATTGTTTTCTACTTTCTATCCTGTCCAAGACGCATGACTGCTGATTCACCTGTTAGTAGCACACTTTTAAGGAAGGATAAGAATGTCTATATGTAAAGAACTCAGCTGTGACAAGATTAATGCCAAGGTGACATTTTTAGGGCACAGGAATAGATGGATGGGTAGATAAGTAGAGGTTAGTATTTTGTGGAAAACAAGATAATCCTTTTGATTTTTTCCACACCCTTATGCAATCGTGTGACACGTGGAGCTGTGTAGGCCTCATGGTGTAGTGTCAGCTGCAGATACTTAGTCTTTACTCAGGCTGACCGGTTGGTCACCCTTCACTAACACATCCTGTGCTAGGATATTCTGCATCTTTTGTCTGTGTTGTGTCCCCTTTAATAATCACCTTTGATGAATCCTAAGACTGGGTTCTAAGTTTCACAAGCTCTAGTCAAGTCGTGCCCAGTCTTTAGTGATATGATTAGTTAGTTAATGTAAGATTCTAAAAACCTGAATAATGTAAGAGCTATGTGTGTTCTGCTTACACAGTGAGTGCACTTACTGGTACTACGTCTGGAATAGAGGAGGTCTTCAATAAATAATGTTTGAATCCAAATAGTATTGTTTCTCAGACAGTGTTAACCCCGGGGAAAAAGCGGTGAGCAGCTTCTTGGTGCAGTGTATAAATTCAGCCACATCAGAATGAAAGACATTATACGGAAAGGCAGAATGAAAGAAGGCAGAAAAGGAGGGAGAAAAGAAGAGAACAAAGCAAAAATGAAAGCAAGTCAGTGATAATAAGGCCTATGTTGGAAACATTGTTTACAATGTGTAAATATTGAACTGGTGTCTAACAAGAGCCCGGATCTTTCCTGAGCAGTGTTTATGGTACGGGAAGTTACTCTGCATGCTACTAGAGCAGAAAAATGAATACTGATACAACTACAAATCCTTTGCTCTAAAATAGGGACCCGCCTGCAAGATATGCTTCTATAATTCTGGCAAAATAGCTGGAAGACAAACCAACTATTACCTGGCTGGATTTAAGGCCCGCTCAGTGTAGGGAATCTGTAGTCAACACTGCTGGAGCACCGAGCGCCTGAGGCTAGATAGGCCATGACTCTTAATGACTGTGGGAATGCTGCTATTCCCATAGACCAGCATCTCACGGAACCATTACCAGCGAAGCTTCCATTAGCACTATCCAGAAACTAATATGCCTGTTGTGATTATAAAAAGACAAAGGGTATCAATATATGTTCTATGGGGGTGGGGTGAGGTGTGGGGGAAGAGGGTGCCTCAGCGGGCCTATGCCAAGGCATCCCTTCCCCCTGAAGGATCAGCCACACAACGGTATAACATAGAATAGAGTTTACTTAGGGCATGGGGTGGGGAGTTAAGAGAGTAGTAGAGGAAGAGAAAGGAAGAGAGAGAGAGAGAGAGAGAGAGAGAGAGAGAGAGAGAGGGGAGAGGGGAGGGGAAGAGAGAGGAGGAAGAGGAGAAGAGAAGAGAAGAGAAGAGAAGAGAAGAGAAGAGAAGAGAAGAGGAGAGGAGAGGAGAGGAGAGGAGAGGAGAGGAGAGGAGAGGAGAGGAGAAGAGAAGAGAAGAGAAGAGGAGGCCAGCCATGATCACGTGGAGGTGGGGGAGAGGGAATGGGGAGAGAGGGGACGCAAGAGAGCAAGAGGCAAGAAAGGGAGACAAAAGTAAGAGAGTAAGCGAGTAAGGGAGAAGAGGAGGGGGCAAGAGGCCCCTCTTGTAGTGAGTTAGGCCTACCTGGCTGTTGCCAGGTAACTATGGGGGAGGAGCATACCTGACTGTTGCCAGGTAACTGTGGGGTGGAGCTTAGACAGAATCCTAACAAGGTAGACCTACAACGTGCAGAGAAATGTGTAAATTTTGTCTTCAACCGACCTTGAGTCCCTCATCAGTCTGACCCGAGACATTCCCAAGCCAAACTTCTCCTAATTCCTGTTTAGTCTTTTAGCTCTTCTCTTCTACCAGCCTAAGAAGATGGAACAGGAAGTCCGTTCTTTGCAGCTAAAGGCTCAGTTTGTTCCTTGGCTTTTGCAGAGAGCTGGATCCTCTTCTTGCTCTTCTGTGATGCCTGTGTGGCCTGCCGTGTGGGGTCAGAGCCTGTGATCTCTGTGTGGGCCCACACAGCAGTGGGCCTATTTGCTTATCTGAGCCTCGCCTTTACTGGGAAGTTGAGTGGCAGCCTGGGAGGTAGGACTGAAGCCCTGAGATCAGTCAGGACCTCATGACGTGTGTTTACTTTGCCGTCAGCTTGCTGTGAGCTCAGCGTTGCTCACGCCTTGCTGTCATGAGCTACCCTGTGCAAACAGAAAAATACGACCTAGGCATTCTGTGTCCACCAGTCCCTCACCTTTTACTTCTTAAAAATTACTTGCCTTTCCTAAAGAGGAGTGTAAATATAGAGTGAGATGCTCCTCATGAATCGAAAGAATAGGTCATTTCTTTCCCTCAATCTGTGCAACAAGATTTCTTATGCCATAGGTTATAGTTCTCTGCCTGGATGACATAGCTGCCCCTGCAGAAGGCCATCTTTAAGACTGGAGGGATGGCTCAGCAGTTAAGAGGTCTTGATGACTCCCACATAGACACGGAATACATGCTCACACACACACACACAAACAAGTAGAAATAAGAAAATACATATTAAGCCGGGCGTGGTGGCGCATGCCTGTAATCCCAGCACTTGGGAGGCAGAGGCAGGCGGATTTCTGAGTTCGAGGCCAGCCTGGTCTACAGAGTGAGTTCCAGGACAGCCAGGACTACACAGAGAAACCCTGTCTCGAAAAACCAAAAAAAAAAAAAAAAAAAAAAAAAAAAAAAAAAAAAGAAAATACATATTGAAAACAGTAATCTTAAAAGAAATCTACATTATTGCTAATGCGGAGGAATAATTGTGTGTGTGTGTGTGTGTGTGTGTGTGTGTGTGATAGAAAACCTGAAACAAGGAATATTCATGCTTTCTAAGTATCTTTATAAAGTTTTTTTTTTTTAATAGTATTTCTGGAAATGTCAGAGCAGCCTTATATTGAAAGATACCAGAGATTCAGAAAATAACACCAAAAACCACCACAAAAACAAATATACATACAAACAAAACCACCACCACCACCACCACCACCATCCACAGCAACAAGACCAACAAAACCCAAACTAAACCAACCAACCAACTGAAAACCAAGCCTGCTGTTTATTCTGGCTGTCTGCCTTCTACATAGTTTTATAGCAAGCTGCTTTTGTCATCTACAGTCCTGGAAAGGTGCACAGACACCCTAATACTGCATCTAATTAGTTACACGTGGGCTTGGGACATGAGGTCTTTAATGAAAACACAAAGACAGTCATATTCTAGGTGAACAGCAATTGCAATAAACACATTAATGCTCCATATATTGATCTGGAAGTATAGACTGTAATGACAATAATAATTACATATAAATTATTTAGTAATTCTTAAGGATATATAGAATACTAATGATTCAAAATCAAAATAATATTGATTACTAGTGATGAGCAAAGCTATAATATGGATACAAAGTGTTTTTATTATAATGGTCAAAATATCATATAAAGTGAAAGAGAATGGAGCATTTGAAAGGAAACTCAAAAGAATAGAAAATCAAATATGGCAAAGAACATTGCCACTGAGCCGAAAAGCATTACTTGTTGTTAAAATAATTTTCGTTTTCAGATCTAGCGAAATCAATTATCTCCTCAGACCATACACAGATTCTAAGTAGGGGGCTGGAGAGACATCTTAGTGGTCAAGAAATTACAAAGAGATTGAAAACTTTATGGCATTAAAAAAGAACCCAAATGTTTTTATTTTATTTTAGTTTTATTCTGTTAATAAGTTAGGGAGGATTTAGAAAATAATATGCATAGGTTTTAAAATCACTAAATTTATTGTTGTTAATGTATAGTACCTTATGTTATAGTTAACAAATTTTGATTTTTTGTGCTAATAATTTATATAGAAATATACTCATATAAAGATTATTTATACTCAAGGTGTGCACATAGGCTTAAAAAGCAATTTTTGATGTTTTTGAGGGTATCATTTTTCCCTTGCTTTCCTCCCTTCAAACTCTCCCACTCTTTTTCAAACCCATGGCCTCTTATTTTTAATTAATTGCTGATTCATACATATATGTGTATATACATATCTACATACACATATTTTAAATATATAACAGAACCTCCTTAGTCTATGTAGTATTACTTGCATGTGCTCATGGTTGACCATTTGGTATTGGATAAGCGACTGGTGTGCTTCTCTCTGGGGAAGACTGCCCTGATCTTAGGGTTCTTTACTTCTCTGTACTACTTAGAAAAGTACTGGGAGAGTGCTGAAGTAAACCTCAGGACCATTGCTTTCTGAAGCAACACTTTTCAAGAACTACATTTTCCTTTAACTGTTAAAAACTAGTATAACAAAATTATGGAACTGTATGGTCATTTACTTAAAAGCCTTTATTTACATAAAGGATATGTGCTTTGCATGTTACAGTCACTGAGAATATTGAGTAGTCCAGACAATGACTGAAAACTTGCACAATTTGCTTATTATTTGATCTGAAGAATAAATAAGTTGATTTAATACATGGAATGGCATCATGATAACGTGTTCAAAAGTTCTGTGGTTTGGAAATGAAACATCTCCTCCCCTGTTGAATCGTGTTACTGAGGGCTTGTCCTCAGAAAATATGTATCCAGAAGTAGAGTGTTGAGACATGATCTGATTTTGAGGACACTAATTTTATCCCCGGATTGATGGATGGATTTATAGCTAGTGGGTTGTTAGGAGGAAGTAGTCCATTGTAAACATTCCTGTCATAAATGCATTGTACCTTGTCTTTGGTTCCTTGCTTCACTCTGCTTCCTGGCCATATGATGTTTAGCAAAACTGTAGGCCCAAAACAATGAACACAGTGACCAAAGTCTAAAACTTTAAAACCTAAGAATCCAAGTAAATCTTTACTCCTTGTATTTGGTTGTCTTAGGTATTTGTCAGAAAGAAAGAAAACAGAGTAAATGAAAATGTATTTTAAAGTTCAGGTGTGTGTATACGTGTGTGTGTGTGTGTGTGTGTGTGTGTGTGTATGTATGTGTGTGTGTGTGTGTGTGTGCGCACGCTAGTATGCATGTGCATAATGTGCACTTAGAAATTCATAGAAATTTGTATTAACCTTTAAAGGCAAGCTAGACTTCTAAGTCTTTTGACTACGATCAAATATAAAGTTAAACCAGTATTTGATATTTAGAAAACTAACAGCAAATGGATATTTGATAAGCAATTTAAATAGACTTTTCTCCACTTAATGAGATTGGATTTCATTATCATATTAGTTTCAAACACTAAAATAATTCTATGGCTATTTCCTTTTAAGTAAATGATTCCCTGAGCCGTCTGTGTCCTTTGGGGATTAACAATGAATGGGAATCTCTCTATAACTTTCCATCAAAATCCATTAAGGGCCGTGCCGCCGCCAGAGCTTCTGTTACATGTGATGTTGGTTAATGTGCTTTTAGAGTTAAGTGCATGTGCCCCAGCCAAGCACTCATGTCTTACAAAGAGATCACTTGCATCAAGTTTTCTTATTTTCCTGCCTCTGCCTCTCTATCATGCAGTTCATTAGAACTATACAACTAATGTCTTTTTAATTGGACGTGTTTTAATTGGGAATACAAATTAATCACCAAAGGGTCATTTCGTTTTGATGAATATTTTCTTTCTAAACATGTAGGTGGAGGAGTATCTATCATTTCTGTTTTTGCCTCACAGTTATGTCTTTTTATTAGAGAGGCAGTCACTTCAGAAGATGGTTCTGGTATGCGGGCATGACCAAAAAGCCTCAAAAATCACCCCTGAGAATCTACTGCAAATACAGCTTCTGAGATGATGAGACTTCCCATTGACTGTCAGGAAGGACTAGAGGGGGCTGGAGAGATGGCTCCAGTGGCTAAGAGCACTGGCTGTTCTTCCAGAGGTCCTGGGTTCAATTCCCAGCACCCACGTGGCGGCTCACAATTGTTTGAACTGGATCCAGGGGATCCAGCACTCTTACAAAGATGTACATGTAACCAAAACACCAACGTACATAAAAACACCCGCGCAGAGGAGAAGGGAGGGGTGGTTGAAAGGATTGTGGGAGAGGGTGATGGGGGGGGGCAGTGAGCAGGATGTAATGCGAATAAGTTAAAAAAAAGGGGGGGGGGAGGGAACTAAAGCGCCATTTGCACTCTGGTGGCAGACACCTGGATAGAGGTGGGTCTGATCAGCCTGCAGAGGAGACTTAGGAATCCCAGAGGGCCTTGGGAAACTCAGAGTGCTGCCCAGGTGCCCCGACTTAACTCCAGGTGCTCATTCTTGGTCCTGTTTCTCAAGGGCAGGTGCCTACATTTTTCCTTTCGCCTACTCAGAACCTCAATAGTTTCCTGTCCCTGAACAAGAAAAGCAGGCAAGAAGCCTTTGAGGCTTGAAGACATAAACCATATGCTTTCAGCTGGCTCTCTGATTTAGAAAGAGGGGTCCGTTTGCCTTTTTCCTTTACTGGGAACTCAGGGTCTCTCAGAGGTCCTTCTATGGTTCCTTGCCCCACCCCGACCCTCCCTCCGCCTTACTTACACCCGAGGAAATAGTGTGCTTCATAGTCTGAAACTCTTGCCAATTTGGGATTTTTAGGTAAAAAAAAAAAAGATGATGTACAAAGAGAGCATGATTACTTGCTTAAATATGGAGTCGCGCGCGCGAGACCCATGGGACCTCAAGCCTACACAAAGAACTGCAGACAAATAAGGGATGTGAGGGTGAGGGAGTGGTTTTCCCCAGGGAAGAGAACAGCGACTGCTTATCCATTACCACATAGTGAGCCCTGATAACATACACTGAAGTAACATTATACAAATGGCAGGCTATATTTAGGAATCTATAGGTACGTACATGTGTGCATGTAACAGCAATTAGTAAATGTAGCGGGCATGAATGTGAAAGAGAGCAAGGAGGGGCATATAGGAACGTTTGCAGGAAGAAAGGGGAAGGGAAAACTATGTAACTGTCTTATAATCTGGAAAATAAAATAAAAACAATAAATTTGGCACAAGTCAAGAAGAGAACACCTGTTTGGAAATTTATCTAGATTCTACATATACACCAATCGTGTTTCAATGTTATTGTCTCATTGTGGATCAAAACAAGACATCGACAATGTTCAGAACACACATAAATGTAGGCAGAGGTTCCCTAATTGTCTCCTGATTGGGTCAATAAAGACAGCAGAAGCCAATCGCTGGGCGAAGATATAGAGGTGGGTTTTCCAGGTCCTAGGAGGAAAAGGAAGAGATAAGAGAAAGGGGATGAGGGGGTCGGGGCAGGCTTTGGAGGGAGAAGACAGACACCATGATGGCCTGGGGGCTATTAGAACCGGGGGTGGTGGCTTCTGCCGCGTGATGAATTCTAATATAGAACAGCTTCTGAGTTTAGGACGATAGATTCCGATCCCAGCAGTTGTGTCATCTGGCTGATTTTAAAATATTAAGATTACCTGACGTTTTCCATCCTCGACAATTCAGGTGGGCAAGAGAGAGGATGCTGGGGCGGGGCGGTCGCTGGTGGTGGTCAGTGTAGAGTGGCCACGGCTCCCTCCCAGCGTTTGTGGGAAAAGCAGTCCCTGGCAGACAGCTGCATATAGATGGCGGGGACCGCTGACATTCCCAGAGCCTCGCCTGAGCAAGCGAGTGTGTGTGTGTGTGTGTGTGTGTGTGTGTGTGTGTGTGTGTGTTTGATATTTTTTGGATATTTTCTTTATATTTCAAATGTTTTCCCCTTTGCAGGTCTCCCCTTCGAAAACCCCTTATCCCATCCCCTCTCTGCCTGCCTTTTTGAGGGTGCCCTACTCCCATCTTCCTGCCATTGCATTCCCCTACATTGGGGCATCGAACACTCTCAGGCCCAAGGGCTACTCCTCCCATTGATGTCCAACAAGGCCATCCTCTGCCACATATGTGGCCAGAGCCATGGGTCCCTCTGTGTGTACTCTTTGGTTGGTGACCCAGTCCCTGGGAGCTCCAGGGTTCTGGCCTGTTGACACTGTTGCTCCTCCCATGGGGTTGCAAACCCCCGCAGCTCCTTCAGTCCTTTGGGGACCCCGTGCTCAGTCCAATGGTTGGCTGCGAGCATCTGCCTCTGCATTTGTCAGGCTCTGGCAGTGCCTCTCAGGAGACAGCCATATTAGGTTTCCATCATCAAGCACTTCTACAATAGCGTCTGGTTTTGGTGACTGTATGGGATGGATCCCCAGGTGAGGCAGTCTTTGGATGACCTTAAGTCTCTGCTCCACTTCCTCTCCGTATTTCTTCCTGCGGGTATTTTATTCCTCCCAAGAAGCATAGAAGCATCCACACTTTGCTCTTCCTTCTTGGGCTTCATATGGTCCTTGAATTGAATCATGGGTATTCCGAACTTTTTGGGGCTAAAACCACTTATCAGTGAGTGCAAGCATGCTCTTAAAACTACACACAACACATAAATAGCGATGTTATAATATTAATCATTGATACTTGCAGATAACTAATAATGTTTAACAAAAGCTTCTGTGCCCAAACAATGGACATTTTACAGAAAGCTGCTCGTTTAATCATCACAATAGTCTTTTGAGACAGGTATGTGATTCCATTCGTAATCCCTACACCAAGAAGGTGTGACAGGAGGGAGTGTGAACTTGATATTTGAGCTATATAATGAGTTTCAGGGATATTTTGATTATTTGATTATTATTTGTAGATCACTTGAGTTTACAGAGATAGAGCAGCTTCCGTTAATGGTTTTGAAATACCTTTCCATTCCTGAGTTTCTCTAACTATATATAGAAAATACATTGTATATAATGTTTATATACAGATTTTAGTTGTATATGAACATTGTGGAGACAAAATACTTTTTGTGGAAAATTTTAAGTTCTCGGGAGTGAAGAGATGAAAGAGTGACCCGGGCTGACTGAGAAACAGCTTTTCAGCTGATCCCAGCACCTCCCATTCCTATGCTTGGAAAGAATTCAGTTCTCTTTTAAAGCCTGGCCTGGCTCTTTGATCTAGTTAGGGAGCCTGAGGGAGAGACTCACCCAGGAATTCTGCACCTTCCGTGGCTACGTTTGTGCAAACACAGGACAGAGGCACACTCTCCACCAAGAAAAACAGCCCTGGAGAAGAATGCATCCTGAAGAATATTGGATGCAGTTTGGATTCATTAATTAATGTGAATGTCTCTTCTGCTTCCACAGATCTGAGATATGACAGAGCCAGGAGCTAGTCAACTGCAGGGAATTCATTTCTTCACCCCAATTAGTTTGCTATTGTTTTCTGATAGCAGGAGAAAATTCCTAAATGAGTTTTGGTTGGATTAATTACCTTCCTACTTCAAGATCCTATTGTGGGGTTCTGAGAGCCTTTGTTCATCAGCTCAGTTTAAATGTAAATAAATAAATAAATAAATAAATAAATCTCTTTTAATTAATGTGCCGAAATAGGAAATAATCATTAGTGAACAGTTAAACGTTTTCCCCCTCTCCATTGTACTCTCTCTTCCATTTTCACCTCTTAAGTTTATTAAAACTTGTATGGAATTCATTCCCTATATATATAGAATAAACTTGGTTTTCTAAGTCAGAATCCTGGCAGAGCATTATGGTCATCTTCCACAGGGCATTTTTCTCCCTGAGTTTCTGAATAACCTTAGGACTGCATGTATATTTGCACATTAGTTCTGTACTTAAAAGCGAGGGGGAAAGGCAAAGGCACCTACCTAAGCGTCACGTCAATCGTCAGTTATATTAGTAACTGTGAATCCACATCCGCTGTAATCAGAGAATCAGTTGGCCTCACTATGGGTATTCTAACATTCACGTCACCGAGTCTGCAGCTAAGGTAATGGGACACACTGTGGCGGAAATGGGGTTAATCAGGTTGCCTTGGAATGCAGATGGACGAATTTGGTAATGGATTTCAAGCGTAGGAGACTGTGATCTACATCTCCCTTGAGGTTAGAAAAGGCAAGAGGAGCCTTAAACCGCAGCCTAAGAGGATTATGTTGGATATGTAATCAGGATGGATCAGACGTGGAGAAGGGCCATAAAATCATCTTTTCTAGAGGGTAGGAAATTGAAGCCCAAGATGTGAGGGTCCCTGTATAAGTTCCAAAACCATGCGGGACTTTGTTCAAAGGATTCTACCTGCTGTTGCTAGTGTGGCTTAGATCTGAAAGGGGGGGAGGGGAGCTCACCAAGAAGCATGCTGGGCTTTTCTTCTGACAGTAACAAGATTTTTTTTAAATTAAAGAACAAGTTACTTAGTTTTTAAGCAAATCATGGAACTGTTTAAATATTTTCACATGTCCCCTCTAAGGAGGAAAAGGAAATATCTTATTTCCTTTGCTCTTATAATATGGAACTTTTTCTTCCTCATAACAACCATCCAGGAAATCTCTATTGAGCATTGTATTCAGAAATGTGCTAAAGAAAAAATATAGCAGTCTTTCTCTAAAATAGATTAGAGCAATCACATCCAAATAATGGGGTAAACATTAAGGAAAAGATTATATATATATATATATATATATATATATATATATATGTATGTATACACACACGTAGTGTGTATTTGTGTAACGATTTTATTTAATTTGTTGCCTTTTGTGTTTGTTTTCTTGTATGAGCAACATTGTGTGTGAAGAAACGTGGAGTTTGTAGCTTCCTAAAGGGCACTCCACTTTTTTTTGCTGATACAGGGTTTCTCTCGGAATCTGGAGTTCATCAATTCAACTGGTCTCTTTATATATGTGCACTGGAATTGCAGGCATACTACATGACCACTGAGTATCTATGTGGGTACTGGGAACTAAACTCTGGTGGTTGGACTGGCACAGCAATTGCTTTGTCTACTGATCTATCTTCTCACCCATGGAAACACTTAAAAAATCTGGAAAGAACTATGTTCATAGCAACCTTATCTATAATAGACAGATGCTGGAAACAACCCAGATGTCCCTCAACAGAGGAATGGATACAGAAAATATGGCACATATTTATAATAGAGTACTATGCAGCAATGAAAAACAATGACTTCATGAAGTTCTTAGGCAAATGCATAGAACTAGAAAATATCATCCTGAGTGAGGTAACCCAGATACAAAAGAACACACATGGTATGCACTTACTAATAAGTGGATACTAACCCCAAAACTCACAATGCCTATGATACAATCTGCAGACCATATGAAGCATAGAAGGAAGGATGATCAGGGGGCGGATGCTTCAATCCTGCTTTGAGGCAGGAACAGGACAATTGTGGGAGATGGAAGGAAATGGGGACAAGGGAGGGGGAAAGGAAGCAGAGGAAATAAGGGTGGCAGTATCAGAATCTGGAGGAGACGTGAGAGAGGTACAGAAGGTCAGGGAATTGAATAAAAAATAGGTAGCAGGGGTGGGGTGATGAGGAACTCGGGATAGCCACTGGAGGCTCCCAGACACAAGAGAAATGTGAGGCTCCCAGGACCCAATGGGGTTGACTTTAGCTGTAATGCGTACAGAAGGGGGAGATAGAACCTGTGGAGACCATCTGGTTGAGGGATGGAGCCACCATCTTAATTTTTTTTTTAACCCAGAAATGTTCCTGTCCAAAGGAAGAACAGGGACAAAAAGATGGATCAGAGACTGAAGGAAGGGCCAACTGGGAAACGGCCCCACCTGGGGATACATCATGTCTGCAGACACCAAACCCATCACTGTTGCTGTGGTCAAGAGGCACTTGCGGACAGGAACCAAGTGGGGCAGATCCTGGAGAGGTCCAGCCAGCAAATGACCAGTGCAGAAGTGGATGCTTGGAGCCAACCATCAGACTGAACTCGGGGAACCTGGTGGGCGAGCAGAGGGGGATTGTAATCCCATTGGAAGAACAACATAGGCTGGCCTGGTCACCCAGTTCTCTCAGAGACTAGACCACCAACCAAGGCGTGCACCTAAAGGGATCTTTGGCTCCAGATACTTATGTAGCAGAGGATGGATTTGACTGACAGCAGCAGGAGGGGAGGTCCTTGGTTGGGGGGGGTGATTCCCCAGAGTAGGGGGATGTTGGAGCAGTGAGGTGGGAGAGTGTGGGTGGGTGAGAAGCACTCTCATACAGGCAAAAGGGAAGGGGGAGGGCAGATGAGGGATAGGGGGGCGGCAGAGGGGTAGCTGGGAAGTGGGATATCATGGGATGGGGGGTTGGTGGAGGGGATAACCATTTGAGACGTAAACAAATGGAATGATTAATAATAATAAATGAAAAATCTGGAACGATAATGTAGAACTTGTTTCATAAAATTCAATTCTTTACAAAAGTATCATACCTATTGTTTGTTTATTGTTATTTTTGAGAATGTGTCTTACTTATCTCTGTCTAGATTTGAAATTCTGATCCTCCCCTTTCCATCTCTCTAGGGCCAGGATCAGAGAGCTCTGTGAACACTTCCTGCTTATCATTATTTGAAGTTTAGATTTTAATTCATTCGAATGCTCAACCAGGGTTGAAAGAATAGGTAATTATAATTAGGAAAAACCCACAGCGCTAGAGCTACAGTACTGTAGACGGGAGTTACAACAGCGTATCAGACGTAGATGCTTCGTATAGAGAAACCAGCATCGAACACAAACGTGGGCAGGGCTCTTCCTGTTTCATCTAAACTCTAGAAGGTAGAATGTGGGCATTAGCAAAGGGCACGCTTCTCCTTTATGAGAATATTTTCCTGGAGTCACTGCCCTCATAGGCGTGTAGCCTTACATAGTTAAAGGCAGGCTAGGGAGTGTGCCCGTTTCCTCAGCAACTGACTGTGAAACTGAAAACAAAGAACAATTTTTTTTGTTTATTTTCACTTATTATTTATCTGTGTTCACATGTGTTTGCGCTACCACACATGTGGAGGGCGGAGGACACATGGAAGGAGTCGGAGGATCTGATGACTTCAGGTAGTCTAGTGATAAAATACAGTTTTAAAATTAAAAGGAAAGAGGATGGAGGATAAGTAATTTAAAGGATACATTATTTTGTACACTATAAGAGTCTCAGAACTTATTCACGGCATTAATTAGTCTGTTAAGTTTTTAGGGGGATGTGTGGTGCTCTGATCTGCTTTTGGTTCAGAGGCATCATTTTAGTGACCTGCTCATAGTCCTTAGCATGACTGACACAATGTTAGTGGTACCATTCTGATCTTAAAACCCAGAACATCGGCCCCAACCCTAGCCTCCCTGCCACAGCTTCTATAAAGTCCCCGAGTAAAAAGTCCCTAATGTACGAACTTTGGGTTTTGGCTTCTGTAGCTTTGGTTCTTGTGAACTGAAGACTGCCAACCAGGATATGTTTGTGTGTGTGTGTGTGTGTGTGTGTGTGTGTGTGTGCGCGCGCGCGCAAATGACAGAGAGTTATAAGACTTGAGCTTGTCTGACTTGAACCATCAGCTGACAGTGAAGAATTTCTTTTCTGCTTTAAAAGTGCCTACGTGGTGGTCTCCGTTGGGCTGACCTCCCAACACTGCTGCATTGTGATTGGCTGGAAGGGAATCAGCTTAGAAGCAGAACATCCGGGCCTATTTGGTACGTCAAGCAGAGCGCCGAGGGGTTTGTCAAGGAAAATTGTGGGACTAAGTCCTGGTAGATGCAAGTTAAATGCCGACTTTTAGGTAAATGATAGCATATCTGCATGTCTGGATATAGCAAATAAAAAATATGTCAGTTAATGGCAGTTTCAAGTTTAGATGTCTGGGTACACAGGGAATCTCCATTTTCTTGTAGGCAAATAGCTTTAGAAACTGATAGTCTAGTGAATCCATTTGAAGCATGTAGGTCCCTGATACATATTTGTATTGGAAATAGGTTTGTGTATCATCACAAATGGAGAGAGAATGGAAAAGCAGAGTAAACACAAGAAAATAACTACAAGAAAATCTAAGATGGTTTTACAAACAAATTAGGCTATTAGGTGATCCAAAGTAATTAGTGCTCAAATGTGATTGGAGAAAATAAAGAGAAAAAAATGGCTCATGACTCTTTCTTTGTTGAAGGAGTAGATGCAAATTGCTCATTGAGTACTCCAAGCAGCTCTGTGGGATTTGACCAGAACATTTCAGTCGAGTGCTATTAGGAATTCCGACTGCAACAGGAGGCAAGCTGAGTGAACATGCATGGTAAGTATGTATAGGTAGAGCATGGCAAGTATGTATAGGTAGAGCATGGTGAGTATGTATAGGTAGGGTACGGTAAGTATGTATCATGGGATATAGTAATTATGTATAGGTAGGAGGGCATGGTAAGTATTTATAGGTAGGGAAGGAAAATGAAAACCTTGTGGGTAATGAAGACCAACAGTTCCAAGTTGAGAGGATTTCAGATCTATTATAAAGAGAGGCTTGAAGCTACATGAGAGAAATATAATAGGGGTGGGGTGGGGGTGGTGATGGGAGTGGGGTGAGCAGCAACATTCCTGAGAAGGAAGAAAGAAATCCTTGGTTGGAGTGCAAGGAAAGATCTTGTATTTTATTTTTAAAGTTTTTTTTTCTTTTCTTTAGTTAAAACATTACATCATTTCCTCATTTCCTCCAGCCCACTCTAAATATTTATATTTGTATCCAAAGATAAGTATAGGTCTCATCTCTCATCAAAGAGCAGAGAGCATTGGAGAAAATCTATAACCAATCAAAACACGGCAAACAAGCAGCCACGTAATGTCCAGCCCTTGGCAGACACATCTACAACACAATCCCTGCAGAGAAGCCTCAGGTGTTGTAAGGGAGAAAGACTGTAGGAGCCAGAGACACAGGACGTTTGTTCTGAGAGTGTGTCCTAGGAATGTTAGAGAAGTTATGCCCACGATGTCTCATCAAAATGGCTGCAGAATTCAGATCTGAGTAAGAAGGTCATCTATAGGCAGATGACTGTGGAAGGGGGAAATCTCAAGGGACCTCAATTCTAGACAGAGAACTGTGGAGAACGAAGCAATTCTAAAACCAAGAAAAATAGTCCTCTTCAGTGAAGAGCCCCCAAATTGATTATCCAATATCAAGTGGTCAGCACTGAAATCATATACAGACAAGTGAATTTCTATTCACCAAACCGGTTGTTTTTACATAATTAGGGATTCTCTCTCTCTCTCTCTCTCTCTCTCTCTCTCTCTCTCTCTCTCTCTCACACACACACACACACACACACACACACACACACACACCCCGACAATTAAAGAAACTGCTGCCATGAATTTGAGTGAGAGCAAGATGTATTTTAAAAGAAAGAGGGAAGACATGGGTCTAAAATACAAACTTTCCATTTGGGGAGGAAATTGTGTTTTTCCTTTCACTCTTCTGTAGTCTGCTGGAAAGAGAGGGTGAGGCAAACGCCTTCTTATAGTAAATATGCACCAGGCAGTTTCTTCTTCTATTTAGTTCACACTGCATTCATTTAGAAGTCACCAATTTTTAACCTGTTTACCAAAACGAAGAGTTGGTTTTCTCACATGAGTGAAAGACACAGTGCAAATTCCAGAGCTGGCACTGTGCCGTTCCTGATTTCATCTGCCTTTCCCACCATCCTTTCAGATGCTGTTCATCTTTGTGGTTCAAGATAGATTTCTACCTTCAGACGTGAGGCAGGTAAAGAGAAGCCAAGATGGGTAAAGCAGAAAATAACAGCGACATCATCAAAACAAGCTCCGCCTCCCGCAATGTCCTGTATGTTTGAAATCAATGTATGCCTGTCAGAAGTGCCATGTAACAATTTTCCTGCCACTTTCTACTGAGCTATGTCACATGCTGGTGACTGGGTTCCGTTAATCTTTTGATTTGCCAGAGAAAAAGCAGGGCCACACATCTGGTCAAATTTGAAGCAAGTATTTAATTAAGAATTAAATACTGACCAGGATGGGCTTTGGTCAGGACCATTGCTGTAAGTTCCAAGTTGAGTGGGTGCAAGATTTAAGGACACACCCATAGGGCCAGCACATTTCCCGGTGTGGCATTACTTTCTGAGAACTACAACTTCCAGACAACGACCTGGTCCTTGGGCAGGTGTGACTTACAGGTTAACTTCAGGTGCGACAGTTCAAGGAAATTTGAGGAACGGATGACTTTTAACTTGCCTTTGAACTGTATATATCAAACAGGACTTGTGGTTCCAATTATCATGGCAAAGCACAATTATAATGTCATTGGGTCAATCAATTATGAAATAGGGGTGTTTGAGTAGAGATGGTGGGAAAAGGGACCTTGAATAGCTGTCAGCAAAGGTTGTACAGTGTTAGTGTTGTTATTATTATTATTATTATTATTATTATTATTATAATTTTGCATGGAAGGATAATACTTGCTTGATGGACCTATGTAAGAGAGGATTAGAAACTTAGTTCAGGGCACTCTTTTTTTTAATTTTTATTTTCTATATTCTATGTTTACATTCCAAAGGCTTTCCTCTTTCCCAGTCCCCCCCCCACCATACGTCCCATAATTCCTCTCCCCCCCAACTATTCCCCAATCATTCCCCCTCCACCCAAGGTTTCTCTACAAAACTGGATCCAATCTTTACAGGCTCAGGGTCCTCTCCTTTCTTCTTCTTGGGAATCATTTGACTTGCTAATTGTGCCTTGAGTATTTAGGGCTTCTGGGCTCATTAATATCCACTTATCAGTGATTGCATTTCATGTGTATTCTTTTGTGATTGGGTTAACTCACTCAGGATGATATTTTCCAGGTCTAACCATTTACCTACAAATTGCATTAATTCATTATTTTTAATTGATGAGTAGTATTCCATTGTATAAATATACCACATTTTCTGTATCCATTCCTCCTTTGAGGGTATTTGGGCTCCTTCCAATTTCTGGCTATTATAAACAAGGCTGCTATAAACATAGTGGAGCATGTGTCTTTATTGTATGCAGGGGAATCCTCTGGGTATATGCTCAGGAGTGGTATGCCAGGGTCCTCTGGAAGTGACATGCCCAATTTTCTGAGGAACCGCCAAACTGATTTCCAGAGTGGTTTTACCATTTTGCAATCCCACCAACAGTGGAGGAGTGTTCCTCTTTCTCCACATCCTTGCCAGCACTTGTTGTCTCTTGAGTTTTTAATCTTAGCCATTCTGACTGGTGTGAGGTGGAATCTCAGGGTTGTTTTGATATGCATGTCCCTGATGACTAATGATGTTGAACATCTCTTAAGGTGTTTCATGGCCATCTGAATTTCTTCTGGTGAAAATTCTTTGTTTAGCTCTGTACCCCATTTTTTGATAGGGTTATTTGGTTCTTTGCAGTCTAACTTCTTGAGTTCTTTGTATATATTGGATATTAGCCCTCTGTCGGATGTGGGGTTGGTGAAGATATTTTCCCACTTTGTTGGTTGTCGTTTTGTGCTTCTGACAGTGTCCTTTACCTTGCAGAAACTTTGTAATTTTATGAGGTCCCATTTGTCAATTCTTGATCTTAGTGCGTAAGCTATTGGTGTTCTGTTCAGGAACTTTTCCCCTGTGTCTATGTCCTCCAGGGTCTTCCCAAGTTTCTTTTCTAATAGATTCAGTGTGTCTGGTTTTATGTGGAGGTCCTTGATCCACTTGGAGTTGAGCTTAGTGCAAAGAGATAAGAGTGGGTCAATTCACATTCTTCTGCATGTTGACCTCCAGTTGAACCAGCACCATTTGTTGAAAAGGCTATCTTTATTCCATTGGATGGTTGTGGCTCCTTTATCAAAGATCAAGTGACCATAAGTCTGTGGGTTAATTTCTGGGTCTTCAATCCTATTCCATTGATCTACTTGCCTGTTGCTGTACCAATACCGTGCAGTTTTTAACACAATTGCTCTGTAGTACTGTTTAAGTCAGGGATATTGATTCCCCCAGAAGTCCTTTTATTGTTGAGAATAGTTTTAGCTATCCTGGGTCTTTTGTTGCTCCAGATGAATTTGAGAATTGCTCTTTCTAGATCTATGAAGAATTGAGTTGGGATTTTGATGTGGATCCCATTGAATCTGTACATTGCTTTTGGCAAGATGGCCATTTTTTTACTGTATTGATCCTGCCAATCCAGGAGCAAGAAATATTTTTCCATCTTCTGAGGTCTTCTTCAATTTCTTTCTTCAAGGACTTGAAGTTCCTGTCATACAGATCTTTCGCTTGTTTGGTTAGAGTTACGCCAAGGTACTTTATGTTGTTTGTGGCTATTGTGAAGGGTGTTATTTCCCTAATCTCTTTCTCAGCCTGCTTGTCCTTTGAGTACAAGAAGGCTACTGATTTGCTTGAGTTAATTTTATAACCAGCCACTATGCTGAAGTTGTTTATCAACTGTAGAAGTTCTCTGGTGGAGTTTTTTGGGTCGCTTAAGTAAACTATCATATCATCTGCAAATAATGATAGTTTGACTTCTTCCTTTCCAATTTGTATCCCTTTGACTTCCTTATGTTGTCTAATTGCTCTCGCTAGAACTTCATGTACTATATTGAAAAGATATGGAGAGAGAGGGCAGCCTTGTCTAGTCCCTGATTTTAGTGGGATTGCTTCATGTTTCTCTCCATTTATTTTGATGTTGGCTACTGGTTTGCTGTAGATTGCTTTTACTATGTTTAGGTATGGGCCTTGAATTCCTGCTCTTTCCAAGACTTTTATCATGAAAGGATGCTGAATTTTGTCGAATGCTTTTTCAGCATCTAATGAGATGACCATGTGGTTTTTTTCTTTTAGTTTGTTTATGTAGTGGATTACATTGATGGGTTTCCGTATATTGAACCATCCCTGCATCCCTGGGATGAAGCCTACTTGATCATAGTGAATGATCGTTTTGATGTGCTCTTGGATTCGGTTGGCAAGAATTTTATTTAGTATTTTTGCATCGATATTCATAAGAGTAATTGGCCTGTAGTTTTCTTTCTTTGTTGGATCTTTTTGTGGTTTAGGTATTAGCGTAATTGTGGCTTCAAAGAATGAGTTCGGCAGTATCCCTTCTGTCTCTGTTTTGTGGAATAGTTTGAAAAGTATTGGTGTTAAGTCTTCTTTGAAGGTCTGGTAGAATTCTGCACTAAAACCATCTGGTCCCGTACTTTTCTTGGTTGGGAGGCTTTCTATAACCCCTTCTATTTCTTTAGGGGTTATGGGAATATTTAGCTGATCTATTTGATGCTGATTTAATTTTGGTATTTGGTATCTGTCTAGGAAATTGTCCATTTCCTCCAGATTATCCAGTTGTTTTGAGTACAGACCTTTCTTTGTAGTAGGATCTGATGATCATTTGAATTTCCTGTTTCTGTTGTTATGTCTCCCTTTTCATTTCTAATTTTGTTAATTTGTATACTGTCTCTGTGTCCTTTGGTTAGTCTGGCAAGGGGTTTATCTATCTTGTTGATTTTCTCAAATAACCAGCTCCTGGTCTTGTTGATTCTTTGTATGGTTTCCTTTGTTTCTACTTGATTGATTTCAGCCCCAAGTTTGATGATTTCTTGTCTTCTACTCCTCCTGGGTGAATTAACTTCTTTTTCTTCCAGGGCTTTAAGGTGTGCCATTAAGCTGCTAGTGTATGCTCTCTCCAGTTTCTTCTTGGATGCACTTAGAGCTATGAGTTTTCCTCTTAGCATTGCTTTCATTGTGTCCCATAGATTTGGGTAGGTTGTACCTTCATTTTCATTGAATTCTAAAAAGTCTTTGATTTCTTTTTTTATTTCTTCCTTGACCAAGGTGTCATTGAGTAGAGTATTGTTCAGTTTCCATGTGTATGTGGGCTTTCTGTTGTTTTTGTTGCTATTGAAGACCACTCTTACTCCATGGTGATCTGATAGGAGGCATGGGATTAGCTCGATCTTCTTGTATTTGTTGACATCTGTCTTGTGACCAATTATATGATCTATTTTGGAGAAGGTACCATGCGGTGCTGAGAAAAAGTTATATTCTTTAGCTTTAGGATGAAATGTTATATATATATATCTGTTAAATCCAATTGGTCCAGAGTTTCAATTAGTTTCACTGTGTCCCTATTTAGTTTCTGCTTTCCTGACCGGTCCATTGAGGAGAGTGGAGTGTTGAAGTCACCCACAATTATTGTGTTAGGTGTAATGTGTGCTTTAAGCTTTAGTAAGGTTTCTTTTACGAATGAGGGTGCCCTTGCATTTGGAGCATAGATGTTCAGTATTGAGAGCTCTTCTTGGTGGATTTTCCCTTTGGCCAGCAAGAAGTGACCTTCTGAGTCTCTTTTGATGATTTTAGGTTGGAAGTCAATTTTATCTGATATTAGAATGGCTACTCCAGCTTGTTTCCTGAGACCATTTGCTTGTAAAATTGTCTTCCATCCTTTTACTCTAAGGCAGTGTTTGTCTTTAACACTGAGATGTGTTTCCTGTATGCAGCAAAATGTAGGGTCCTGTTTCTGTATCCAGGCTGTTAATCTATGTCTTTTTATTGAGTAATTGAGTCCATTGATGTTAAGAGATATTAAGGAATAGTAATTATTCCTTCCAGACATTTTTGAAATTATATTTATTTAATTTATTTATTTATTTTTTATATTCGAGTGGTTATCTTCTTTTGGGTTTGATGAGAGGAGGTTTCTATCTTGCTTCTTCCCGGGTGCAGTTTCCATCCTTGTCTTGATGTTTTCCCCCTATTATCCTTGTAGGGTTGGATTTGTGGAAAGGTATCATGCAAATTTGGTTTTGTCATGGAATACCTTGATGTGTACATCTATGGCGATTGAGAGTTTTGCTGGGTAAAGTAGTTTTGGCTGAAGTTTGTGTTCTCTTAGAGTTTGCATTATATCTGCCCAGGATCTTGTAGCTTTCATGGTCTCAGGTGAGAAGTCTGGTGTTATTCTGTTAGGTCTTCCTTTATATGTTACTTGGCCTTTTTCTCTTACTGCCTTTAATATTCTTTCTTCGTTTAGTACATTGGGAGTTTTGATTATTATGTGGCGGGATGTATTTCTGTTCTGGTCCAGTCTGTTTGGGGTTCTATATGCTTCTTATATATTCATGGGCATCTCTCTCTTTAGGTTGGGGAAGTTTTCTTCCATAATTTTGTAGAAGATATTTGCTGGCCCTTTAACTTGTAAATCTTCACTCTCGTCTATACCTATAATCTTTAGGTTTGGTCTTCTCATTGTGTCCTGGTTTTCCTGGATGTTTTGGGTTACAACCTTTTTGCATTTAGTATTTTCTTTGACTGTTGAATCAATGGTTCCTATAGTATCTTCGGCTTCTGATATTCTGTCTTCTATCTCTTGTATTCTATTGTTGATATTTGCATCTATGGTCCCTGATTTCTTCCCAAGGTTTTCTCTCTCCAATGTTGTCTCCCTCTGCGATTTCTTAGTTGTTTCTACTTCTGTTTTTAGTACCTGGATGGATATGCTCAGATATTTCGCTTGCTTGATTGTGTTTTCATGCATTTCTTTAATAGATTTTTGTGTTTCCTCTTTCATAGCTTCTACTTGTTGGCCCACGTTCTTCTGTATTTCTTTAAGTGATTTTTGTCTTTCTTCTTTATTGTCTTCTTCTTTTTGATCCATCTTCTCCTGCATTTCTTGAAGTGATTTTTATATTTGCCTTGTAAAGGCTTCTAACTTTTGATCCATTTTCTCCTCTATTTCTTTATGAGATTTTTCTATGTATTCAGCTACCAGCATCCTGTTGTTGTTGTTTTTTGGTTTTTTTTTTTTTTCGAGACAGGGTTTCTCAGTGTAGTCCTGGCTGCCCTGGAACTCACTCTGTAGACCAGGCTGGCCTTGAACTCAGAAATCCGCCTGCCTCTGCCTCCCAAGTGCTGGGATTACAGGTGTGTGCTACCACTGCCCGGCAGCTAGCAGCATCCTGACCAGTGATTTTATATCCAAGTCTTGTTTTTCTGGTGTTTTGGGGTATCCAGGACTTCCTGTTGTTGGCGAACTGGGTTCAGATGCTGTCATGTTGCCTTGATTTCTGTTAGTAACATTCATTCATTTTCCTTTTGCCATCTGGTTATTTCTGGTGTTAGTTGACCTTGTTGTCACTGGCTGGTGTTTGAATCTCCCTTGATACTGGGCTCACCTGTTGTTCCTCTACTGGTGGTTATGCGTGACTGCTGCTCAAAGGGATCAAGAGCTGGCTGCCACCGGCTGCCTAGGTGCATGGCCTGAGGTCGTGGGGAAGTCCAGCAGAGCCTCAGCAGGCGGAGATGGGCCTGCCTGGCAGGGAGAGCCTAGCAGATCCCCCCCGTGCGGTAGCTCCGGATGGAATCTGTCTACCTGGGCCTCTCCAGCTGTGTCCTGGTTGCAATATGGAGGCCTTCCGCTACCGCTGGTCCAGGGTCCCGGGAGTTGGCTGCCACTGGCTGCCTCAGTGCACGGCCTAAGGTCTCGGGGCAGTCCAGCAGAGCCTCGGTGGGCAGAGCTGGGCCTGCCTGGCAGGGAGACCCTAGCAGATCCCCCCGCGCGGTAGCCCTGGATGGAATCAATCTACCTGGTTCTCTCTAGCTGTGTCCTGGTTGCAATATGGAGGCCTGCCGCTACTGCTGTTCAGGGCGCTCCTAAGTTAAGTAGTTGAGTAGTTGGTAGAATTCATTTTGATATTCCTTAAAAACAAATCCACATCAGGTAGTGGTAACTTGAAAAAAGATGTAAAGATACATGCATATACATACATATATTTCTCTATATACATATGTGTTTGTAATTCCACTTTTGAAAAATTTTAATTATGGAAAGTAGTTGTAGAAATCTGCCTTGCTGTTTGCAATAACTGTGGGTATTTTAACCTTAAGAGAAACAAAAGAGCAGCAGCAGCAACAACAACAACAACAACAAACCACAAAAACCAAACAAAAACCCCTTGTTTGTCAGGAAGGCAGATTTTCAAGAATCCAGATTCAAAAGGAGAAAATCAGCTTCCCTGGGGGTCAGGTGGCTAGGAATCAACACTCTCAGATGAAAAACTTGGTTTTGCACATGTGTTATGACTTCCCATTTTATGTTTTTATGTGATTCCTGAAAATGGAAACAGAAGTATCTTTGCATATATATCTGCCTTGTTGTGTGTACTTGTGTGTGTGTGAGAGAGACTTTTCCTTCTGTTAATTTTCTCCTGTTTCAATGTGCTTGTGTTTGTTTTATCATATAATTATCTTATTTCATCCCTTAGCTGCCTTAGTTTATTGTCTAACTAGAGATGGAAAGGAGTGGATCTGGAAGGGAGGGGTGGTGGAGAGGAACTGGGAGAAATGGAGGGAAGTGAAACTGTAATCAAAATGTATTGTATGGAAAAAATATCTATTTAAATAAAAGTAAAAAAGGACCCCCGATGAGGTCTTTTATTCATTTATTTATTGCATGTAGAGAACTGTAAATGACTGTTATATCATGTCTGCTTTGAAGTCATGTTTAAACTTGAAATTCATTGTTTTCACCAATTCTCCAGAGAGTTAGCTGGAGGCTGTGCTTCACCGCAGTACTTTCTTTCTGCTGTGGTTTCTTTCTGCTTTATGGTTTCAGGACAGCTGAGATATAAAAACAGTGTCACTCGGAAGACATTTCGTTAAGAAATAAAATAGCATATCTTAGTAAGGTCTTCCAACTGTAAAGGCTTAAGAGTAATCATCAATATGACTAAGCTCCGTTGGCTTCTTAAATTTGAAGCACCTGTGAATATAAGGCTTCAAATTAAGATGAGCTCTTCATTACCTTTTTCTTTACAATTTGTTACTATGTATAATGATTCTGTCAGTGGTTACATCACCGATATGCTTTTTGCAAGCTTTCAGTAGCAGTATACAGTTAGGTCAGAAAACACCAATTCTTTTTAATAATCTGAGTTTCATGACAGACATATAACAATGTCGACCTCCATATCTATTTGGCTTTGCTTTATTTTCTTTCTTGTCTTTCCTGTTTATTCAAGTTTAAGACCTGTGGAATCACAGGCAGATAATCTAAATGCATTCTAGTAGGATGTGTATCTCTGGGCTTATGTTTGGGAGTTACAGTTGCAGTATAGTAAACCCATAATGTTTTGCAACAATTTCCAAAATGCAACTTTGATCTCATTTCCTGGGTCACTCAGACTAAAGGACAGGCCCAACAGTAGTGAAGAAGGAGTCAGTTTGTTTAAAGTAAATTCTTTCTGTTTTTAGAAAGTGATGACTCCTGTTGGTCCTGCTTAGAGAATGAATGTAGTTTATTAATCAGTTCTGTGTTTAGTTTTCCTATTTAAGCCAAATGTTTACAAATGACTACCACATGGAAAATCCGGCTCACAATTTGACTGTCAGGTGAATAAAAAACATGTTTTAATTAAGATGTTTAGTGCAGTATAATAGAAAGATAAAAATGTAAAGCTAAAAAGATGTTTTCAAACACAATTATACATTTTCTTTAAGGATGATTTTTTTTTTATAATTGTATTATGCGGTAAACAGTTGCTCCTTGTAATGTTAATTTTTACATATCAGACACCAAGAATGAATTTTACTATGTTGTGTATGTGCCTAATTTAAAGATAATAATCTGTAGATATATGCATATTCAACCCTGTTCTGTAATATAAACCTTCACCTTTGTGACAGAGAGATTGCCTTATGAATAAAGCACTTGCCTCAGAGGCCTGGTGACTGATCCAAACACTAGAACCCATGTAAAGGTGGAACAGGAGAACTGGTCTCCAGAGTTGTCATATCAAAGGCCAATGACATGGAGATCGTGACATGGTCTCCATGTCATTGGCCTTTACTTACATCCCATGGAAAACACACCAATATACACATCATATGCACACACACAGATAATATTAGAATGAAATAACAAATTTTATTCACCTCATTCTTAAACATACATTTTCATATAAGTTTACATACAATTCTTACATTCATACATTTCTTGGGTTTCTGTGAGTATGTATAAGCAAACATAAATGGTATCATTTTTTCTCTTTCTGGTTACAAAATACAGCACGCATGCTGTGTACGATGTTCTGTGTTGTGTTTCTAAGGTGACCGTGTTTCTTCAGGCCTTGGCTCAGCTTCTTACCTGGACTTTGGAAGAGGCGGTGAGCTGCCATTGACGGGTCTGCTGGGCTGGTCCATTATTTCATGCTGCACACTGATTCAGTGTGAAAGGAACAGTGCACACAGTAAATGAGCTTCACCTGCAGCTCGGGGAGGATGGAGGACATTGTCATGTTGGGGCCATTTATGATTCATTCATTCATTCACTTATTTATTTATTTATTTATTTATTTATTTATTCATGACAGTTTTGAACTGACAGCTCAAGACATACTGTTTGGAACACTGATTGCTGTGTCGCCGAAGGATATGTCACTAAGAAGCTTTTTAAAGGAAAAGTTGTTAAAATTGTTCAGTACACAAGGAAGTACTCTAGCTCTAAAGGAGGGAGATCAGTATTGTCTCCAAGCTACAAATAGAAGTGGCACTGAACTTATTGGTCTATGGTAATTCTTGTTACTTTTTACTCTTAAGTTTAAAGAAAGATGGGGTATCAGTAGACTTTTTTTCCACTGGCCTATGGTTTAGTCATAAAAGTTCTAACAGATATTACTATTATCTAAATAATAATGTATTATTTAATTTACATAATTTAAATAATGTGTTATTTAATTTAATTAATGTATTTAATTTTTATTATTTTCATGAGAATGATTTAATAAGCAGGTAATTTCTATGACTTAATGGGAGTTATTTCATATAAAATACAGACATGAGGAAGGCTTACACAGGTATGACTTGTAGAGTAGAAATTTGTGACATAGAAAGTAAACGTGGCAAGCTCTAGGGTTTGACTATATCCTCTAAAGTCCATGTGTAGGAAGGCCAAGCCTCAGCTTGGCAGTATTTAAAGACATGCCCTGGCAAGTCAACTTGATAAGAGCTGTGTTCATTTGGGAAGAAGGAAGAAGGACTCTTAATGGAGAAAATGTCTCTGTAGGATTGGCCTGCATGCAATTCTGTAGAACATTTTGTTGACTGATAATTAATATGGGAGTGTCCAGCTCACTGAGGGGAATGCCACTCATGCATGGACAGGTGGTCTGTGGTTGCCATGGGAGGGCAGGCTGAACAAGTCACGAAGGGCAAGCCAGAAAGTAGCATTCCTCCTCAGCCTCTGCTTCAGTTTTCTGCCTCCAGGGGCCTGCCCTGACTTCCTCTGATGATGGCTTACACTCTAGAAGTGTAAGCAAAATAATCCTTCTTCCACACAAGTTGCTTTTGATCATAGTGTTCATAGCAATAGAAACCTAACAAGGACAGAGGCTACTGGGAAATGTTTAGGTTATCATGTGTAGATTAATGCCACATTGGAAAGTTCTTCCCTGCCTCCAGGCACATGAGAACACGTGACTGGGAATCGCCTTGTTCCTCTTCATTTGTACCCAGGATACTACAATAAAGTACCATCTTGAAACCTGAGATATTGGATCTTTGATTTCAGACTTCCCAGCATCTAGAACAGTGAGAAATAAAGTTATATGCTTTATATGTTAACCAATTATGTGACTGTTTTTTGGCGTGATGGGAATATATCTTCTATTTCAGAGGGGACACCATAATAAACCAAAGAAACAATTATACTCATCTACCTTGATGAACTCATGAGTTTATTGGGCTATTTTCAGGAGCATAGGTGAAGTGTTATTATATAATCATGGATCACTCAAAGACAGTAACATTATAAACAAGAGAAACCTGATTAAATGATATCTCAAAAAAGGTGCATCCTTTGCCCAACCTGGAGGCAGGTCCCAGTAAAGTCTCCTTTCCCTGCCAATTGTTTACTACTTTTGACTTGGTGAAGGGCCTTGCTTATCTTGTAATTTTCTGAGCTTCTTTCTGAGACTGAGTAGTTAGCTGAATCTTCCCCTTCTCTCTTTTGAGTCAGTGGATAAAGAGTGCTCAGTGGACTCAGGTGCTACATTACACTCAGCAACCAAATGTGTGAGCTGAAGAAATAGCATGGTAGCAAGTGACCTGTCTTGCAAGAATGGGGACCTGATGTTGATTCCAAGAACCTACAGAGCACAGTCAGCTGGCCTGGCAGTAATATGCTTTTGTAATTCTGGAATCGCAGACATAAATATAAGTGGATCCCTGGGGCTCACTGGTCTGCCAATCTAGCCTGCCTGTCCAGTTCCTTGCCAGGGAGAGGTCCTGTCTCAAAACATAAAGTGGAAGGTTCTTTGGAAGGGTAATCAAGGTTGTACTGTGGCTTCCACATATATACCTATGCATGCGTGCGCGCGCGCGTGCACACACACACACACACACACACACACACACACCATGGATATGCACACACACACAGAGACACACATGCACGCAGTCACATGTATGCACAAACACACCAACCCCTCAAAATGTATTGAGTGCAAATTGGCAAAGAATTTTTGAGCAGCATGAAGGTATATAAGCTCTGATAAATTCACGACAAAGAGTAAAACATTTTAAGTAGGTGCGTGGTGTGATTTTCCTTACATCCTTGTGGGAAACTGGCATTTGTTGGACAATCTTCACATATTTCTTATAGTAAATAAGGTTTTATAGCAATTGCTCCCCTGAAACATCAGCCCTGCAGTTTTTAGCACACTCATTGCTTTAGGGGGTGATCCTACATTGGGGTCATTGGGATTTATAAAAGTTTTAATGTTTGTTTTGCCTTGCTGTCCTGAACAAACAAACAAACAGACAGACAGACAAAGACTTTTTTTTTAAAGATAGTTTTTTAAGGGCAGTGATGACTACATGCTTTGTCCAGACTGTTGGATGATTTTAGAAAGTAATCCTGCCTTAGAAATGAAAGCTTAACGTCATTGAGCAGGTCAAATTTCACAACACGAGATATTTAAAGTAGACACACCTTAATTATAGAGATGAAAGTTTGGTTTCCATGCTATGATTAGAAGTGTCTGCTGGAAAATCTGAGACAGCATAGAGAGAGACCGAGGCACACAAAGGAGGTTATATTCATCACTTCTCTATCTCCCTCCTGTCCATTGGGTGCATGCTCCCTTTTCGCTTACCCTGCAGTGATAATTCTGAGACCTAGTCTTCATTTTGAGCTTCATTTAGTACCCTATAATTTAGTCCCTTAATGTTAGTTTCATTTCTTCTTTTGCAATAGCTAAATAGCAATATTAAAAATTTTAAATACAAAGCGTTAATCTGCATTCCCTATTAATAAACTCATCTTATTATTTTTTTTTTTATAATTCGGTCTCTTTGAGCCATTAAAGATGTAATAGTAAAACTTAAAGAAATGAGACATTAAACACATACAAAACACATGCTACATGAAGTGGTAAAAACATTGCTTTGCATTAAGTGCTCAGAGGGGATGATTTGATTCCTGCACAGTGTCCACAGCACAGGATCTTAGTCTGCTATTTTGCAACTCTTTCCTCTTGCTTCAATTTACCTCATTTTAGTTTTCCCCCCTCATTCCTTTTATTCTACCTATATAAGCAGTTTTATATGTTTTCTATACATCTTTAAATATAATAAATTATCAGAAAGTAAAAAGCTATTTTTTTAGATTTACATACATATTATAATGTACTCACTGTGGGTTTTCTGCATATGATGCAGTCGTGTATCAGTTTGCCATAGCTTATTGAAGTTCACAACATGATCCCAGGCTATACTGTCCTTTTCCCCCTAGGGGACCTCAACTGCTAATAATACTAATAACATTGTCAGAAAAATGTGTACAAGTCTCTCCCCTTCTATGTAAGGAGCTTGTTACCATTTTGCTAGCTCTCCATACTTTCACTGTGTATGCCAAGAGTGCAGCAGTCCAGTCACTATTATTCATGTCTTATTTCTCATATCATTGTGGAAAGTGACTATGCCTCTCCCAGCTGTTTATCCAAAGCATATGATCAGTGGCCAGAATTGGAGTGAAAAAGTGTATACATGGTTGCACTATAAACATGACTAGAAACCACTATTCCTTGAGTTTGTTGCTTTTTACCAGACACAACACTTAGATGGCATGTAGCATGCATGAAGTCAAATGTCCGGGAGGGAGTGCCGACTGACCTTCATTGGTGTTGCTCACAAATGTCTATGGCTTCTGAATCTTGGGGAAACAATACAGTGAGACTATGTGACAAAGGTGAGAGCTGTCTCTTCTGCCAGCCACTGAACTATTAATGGCACATCTCTGGAAGACTATTGTTATTTACCACATCACCAGCAATATTACCATTCATATGTCACAGTCTATATGCAGATGTGAGGACAATAATGAAAAAACATGTCATAGAAGCCATGATACATGACTATCGTGAATAAAATAAATCTGTGTTGATTAAAGTATACTCAGCACTCAGGTTTGGAAAACTTTTGTTTACAAGAGGCTAATAGTCTAAGTAACTAGCTTACTAACTATACATAGACACAGACACAGATACAGACATAGACACACACACATACACACACACATATTGATATGTATGGCATATATGATATAATACATATGATATACAATATATATGATATCTATTAGTACATATATATGCAAGTATACATAATGATTGCCAACATTGGACTACTACTCATCCACACACAGTCTTGAATATTCTATAAATTCTTGATGACTCTCAGTGTATCACCCCTCTATATTTAATCACTCCTTAGTGTGTACAGTATAATTTTTGTCTCTGTGTTCCAGGTCGATCATTACAATTTAATAGTTCTAAACTCTGAGGCTATATTTTTGGTATTGTGACAGTCTTACAGTTGCTATTGCCATGTAGAGGGAAATCATCTTACTAAGTTTCTCATTAATTGCCAGGAGCCATTCTCACATAGATCTCAAAATCCCCTCCTTTCAGCCATTTCTGGCCTGCTTCTTCTAGCCTGCTTTTAGAAGGAAAAGTACTAGCTTAAAGATTAGCCAAGTAAGCTAGATGGTCAGTACATGCAGAGCTCACCTGAGTGGGCTAGAACAAACGAAGCTCACCCGTGGTTAGGTTACCATAGCAACTCCTTTCCACTTCACCTCCTCATGATCAATTTCTAGTGCCAAGTTCCTACAGTTGATGCCAACCTTCCCTGAGATTCTGAGAGACAATTCTGAGAAACTGTTCCTGAGAAATGATACGAGCTCCCTGAGATTGTTTCCTGAATACAATGACTTTCCCCCTTTCACCCCTCCCCTCACCTGCTTGCTTTCCTTTCAAAAGCCTTGTGTAAAAAATAAAATTAGACATCTTGATCAGAATACTGTCTTGCTGTCCATCTCTCGTGTCTCTTGTCTCTCGCCTTCTCCTAGGTGGTCTGGGGACCCTGTTGACTGTCCTGCGGGTTGGGACAATTAATTATTTATAGAGTTAGTTATTTCCATGTAGATGAACAAGACAATAATAATATCAACAATAATGATGATGATGTTAAAAATTTCATCTCTGGTATTTTCTTGTCTGGTGATATTACTCTAAAATTCTAATGACATGCTAAATGTGGTCATGACTCAGTTCCTGAATTTAATGAGAATGATTCTAAATTTTGTTCACTATTAGGAGTGTAAGTTCACTATTAGGTTTGCAGTTTTGTTTTGTTAACATGCTCTTTAAATTTAAAATTAGGAGTGGGAGTTCATAAGCTTTTCTTTCCAGCTTAGTTTATTAATGTTCTAAATTATAGCAAAAGAACTTTAACTGATGCTGAAAACACTTGCGTTTGTGAAATGAGCTGCTTCTATTTGGAGGTAACAATTTTCCAGGATACTGCTGGATTTAATTATACAGCGCTTTGAGTGAAATCTGATATCCACAATAGAAATGAGATTCATTATTTTCTGATCTTCTTTTTAGAGTTTTGAAACTCATAATTTGTTCATTAAAAGATTGATAAAATTCATTTGCAAAATTAGGGTCTTTTAAGATAGAGGGTGCCCTTACCTTGTGTTCTAAAGGATATTTTTCTACTTGAATTTGCTACTGAGTGTGGCAATATCCACATTTTCCAGAATTTTTTTTATGCTGTTTAGATTCTTAAATTTATTAATGTCTATTGTTTAATTTTCTGGACCATTTTACTATTTTGTAGACACATTTGCCATATCACTTATATCTTTAAAGTCTTATTGGTGCTAAGTGTTTACATATGTTTTATCTATTATTTTAATCATCTCTGTTTTTACCTTATACTTTATAAAAATAATTTTTAACTTGTTTCTTTGGCAATGTAATGTACACACACACACACACACACACACACACACTTTCTTTCTGTAACACCTTTCTCTTTCTCTTTCCCCCTTTGCTCTCAGCCACTCTGCTCTGCCTGGAACACTTCTGGTTTCCAACACATCCCTTCTTACTTTCAAGTTTTATGTTTTTCGTCTTTAATAACTCACTGAGTTTATTGGTGTTGCTTGCATGTGTATGGTTCTTGAATTATTTGCAGGGCTGTGGGTAACTTTGGCCACAAAACATTCTGTAGTTGAAATTAGGAAAATACAAAAGGTGTACAGCTTAAGAAACAACTTTTTAAGTAGATACTGTGGGCTACGGGAAAAAAAGAAAGCTCTCTCAGGGCCCATGCACACATTTCTGAATGTGGATTAAGACACATTTCTGCTTGCAGGCAGAGGACCTTCTTGAAATCACTCTACCATGGGTGGGATTTTTCTAAATGTTGAGCACATAAATAAATTGTCCACTGGATTGGGTGTGAAGGACAGGTTTTCCAGATGGATGAGGGTCACGGGTTAAAAAGTCAGTGTACTAACTGCTGAGAAGAGAGTCAATGCGAGATGAAATATGGTTTCCCAGAAGCAAGTAGCTTATGACAGCTTGTGACAGTCATTCACAGGAAATTCGTAGACAAAGAAAATGTTCCTTCACCCCCCAAGTCACAGCATGATGTAGGCATGTGTGCTCATACTCACATGAGTTTTACTGCTGGGAGAGAAGCTGGTTTGCTTGTCCCTGTCTCAGTGGAGGACTGCACTATCAGTTAGACTAACTCAGGCCCTAGGGAGGATAGAAATCTCATTTCTGTTTCAAAGAGGCTGATTTTCTCATGGCTGGTTTTACTGATCTGAAAAGCAAAACTGTTTTGTTATTGGTAAGAATAGGGTTCATTGCAGCTTTTAGAAATGGACTATGAAGTGGAGCAGCTGTGGGACACTGGCAGGTGTTTCTTTTAGATCTCCACAAGCTAAAGAGGAAATTCAGACGAGGGAGGAGATAAGGAACTGTGAACACTGGAGTCATGATGACAACTGTATCTCATTTTGATATGGGACTGTACGTTGTGGCAGGAGACAGAGCCCAATTGGCTGGCTCAGACAGCTCCCTTCAGGGCTGCTGACAAATCTCTCCATCAATTGTTCTATCAGGTGATGAAAAGTGGGCTGATTTCTTGCTGCTAAGTGGCCATCCATCAAGTGAGCAGACTCAGCATCCTTCTTCACATACTAGGATCTATGTGATCGCACACATGCAGGGTTTGTAATCTCATTAAAATCTTTAGGGACACAACTTTTAAAAAGAAGAACATGAAATACAAATATTTACTAGGTACAGTACACTGACCGAAAAAGTCATGTAAATATCAAATTATTTTTGGATTTTTAAATTATTGAAAAAAAATTAAAATGTGCTAAAATGTAAAGTAAGTCAACTAAATTCATTGGGAGGTATTAACTGACTTGTTAATATAGAACACAAAGGTATATACCTATATTCAAATATATATGTGAAACTATGTTCTAGGTATATCACACACATATGTTTATATTGAAATCATTATATACAATTATTTCATAAACAGATATATCAATATTTATCAGTATTGTTTCATAGTTCAATAGTCTTTATCAGGGGATAAGTTGATCCTTGCAATATTCTAAGGGTAGCATTCTACTTTCATTTCAGTCAGCTACTATAGTCAAATTCAACATAAAACTCACAACTTGAGTCTTCTTGATGAATGAACCATTATGATAAATGATTGCCAAATAGATCTGAAATAGAATTTAATGTTTGAAGAAAATAATAACATTCACAAGATTTATGCAATAATTCAAATTTGTATTTTAATTTTTTTACCTTTTGAAAAGATGATTGTTTTTAGTAATATCTGTCCTTCAAAAATTCTGTGTATGTGTGTGTATGTGCATGTGCACACGTGTCTAGTATAATACAAACAACTTAAATCTTATGCCTTTGGTGTTTGATAGGTTCTAATTTGGGACTGTGTTCTTTTGGAAAATGAACCAAGATTTCTAGTTTACATGTTTAATTAAAACCGTCTACCTGGTTTATGCTTGTAGAAATACTCAATCTAAAATTACCAGCTAAAGCAATCAACTTTTATTTAATCACCGTTATTTATAGCATACTCTGCTTCTGTAATTAACAGAAGACTATATCTCATGTAGTTCATTCCACTGTTAATTGTTTATATTCAGGACTGACTTGTAAATAAACAAATGTTCTGAAATAAAAAATTGATGACTAAGTGTTTTGTTTCATAATTAATTAATGAAATTATCAATAATATTACAAAAATTGATGTATTTGCATATTGCTATTGAAGAATATTGTGGTCATGTAAACAACTTGTTGAGCATTCCATAAGCAACCAAATAACATATGAAAAGACATCTAATGGGTTGTGCAATAATTGCATGTCTTTATTAAGAAGCAGTTGTCCAAGTGAAGTTTTACAAATTTTTTCCTTGTATCATACAAGTGAGATTTTAACTAATTGACATTAATTTAATATGTTCTTATTTTATTATATTACTTTGAAATAAAATCTGTAACTGCCCAGAAATCTAGTCAACTAAATCTATGTATCTTTTGATGAAGATTTATACTTTTCTACTTTAACTGAAAAGTCATATGTAGCACTTAGAATATTATAGGTGTTAAAGTATAATTGCAAAAATATCTGTGAATATCTCAACCTTTCCACTTGTGAAAAGATGCAGTAATGAATAATAGGGTACATGTTCAACTCTGGACTCATTAATATAGAAAAATTTTTGCATGTATTTTCAGGGAAAGTGGTATTCTTAACATTTTTCAGGGGTGTTGATTTACATCGAGGTTTAAATACCTTTAATGATTGAATCACAAGCAAAATGGTATTATTTATAATTAGTACATTAATTCGATTTTAAGGCTTATATAGAATTTTAAAATAATCTTGTTAAAAGTTCCCCTAATTTGAAGTAGAATAAATGTAAAGACCAATTTTTTATTGGATTTATTTTAACTATTCAAAATGGATATACTCCCAGACTTTGGACTTATTCACGGAAGCATCATCATACCTCAGTGAATAAAGGTTCTCAGGGGGCTGAAAAGCACTTTAAACTGAATCTTTTTTATAAAATGTATTTGCTTTACATTCTGCTCATTGCCACTTCATGGTCACCCTCCGCTGACAATTGTGGAGAGCCCTTTGGGGTATCGCTTGCACCCCAATGTCTGGAATCTGACCTTGGCCAAGGACATGGAACTGGGCCCATCTGCAGGAGACTGACATTAGGCCACGACAAAGAAGTAAGTCCAGGCAGGAATCTGACATTAGGGCATGACAAAGCAGTAGGTTTAGGCAGGGACCTGACATTGGCCAAAGACAAGGAAGTAAGAGTCTGATTTTAGGGTAGAACAAAGAAGTAGGCTCAGATATTTTGATCATCCTTAGAAACATTGATCACCAGAGCGACCATGGGACTTTGTGTTTATTGTCTTGCTTGTTCCTCATTGTACTATGTGCCCTTCATACTTGGATGAAATTGAAATGGTATAAAAGTGGACTGGAAAAAATTGAACCTACCTCAGTTTCAGAATTGACTGGGGTCATGCTACAATGTTGTCTAATTGTCTTTTTTCTTTTTAATCCTCACTCCTGCCCTGGAGAACCTGTTGACTGACTGAGCAGGCTTGGTCAGACAATCACCCTTCATTGCTCTCTTCTGTTCTCCTGTGAGCAGATAGGGTGAGCTCACCCTGGTACTTCAAGTCTTTGCAAAGCTAGGCACTTCCTCTCCCACTGAGGTCAGACAAGGCAGCCCAGCTAGTAGAACATATCCCACATACAGGCAACAGATTTTTGGAATAGCCCCTGTTCTAGTAGTTTGGGACCCACATGAAGACCAAGCTGCACGTCTACTACGTAAGGGTGGGGAGGCCTAAATTCTATGTTCTTTGGTTGGTGGTTCAGGTTCAGAGAGCCCCAAGGATCCAGGTTAGTTGATTGTGTTGGTCTTCCTGAGGAATTCCTGTAGTGCCAGGGAAGTGTTAGTGATTCCCCCCAAAACAGACAGAAGCTGATCTGATGCAACTCACAGCAAGGTCTTTATTCTATTCAAGCTAACACGTTCCCCCCTCACAGCGAATGTCTATCACTCAGGGTGGTTTTGGTGGTGGTGGGGTAGCCCCGAATATCTATCAAAGCAAGGCTTTATAGTGTGCAGCAAGTAGGGGGAGGTAAGTGTGAAAGCATCTAATTGGAAAGCTACTGTGGCCTTTAACATAATTGACTGGTGCTGGAAGTCATATCATAAACTTAATTTCTGCTCCCCTCTGCATTGGTGGTCATTAATTAGGCAGGGGGTGGGCTTGTAACCTGGGGGTGCAGGTATTTTGGGGGAATAACCTAGAGATGCTGGTTTTTTGGGAATTAGCCTAGAGATTGGATGTAGGCTCAGGTTTTGTTGGGGTGTATGTGTGTGTGTGTGTGGGGGGCAACTTGGAAACTAATGTTAGGTACCAGCTTGTTAGTTTACCTGAATTCAAATTTAGGTCAGATTCTCTAAAATGGAGTCTGAACTTAAAAGATTTGGCCTTAGAGGCCTGCAATCCTTCCATAAGAGTGCCCAAAGCTCCATCTGCTGTTTGCCTGTGAGTGAGTGTATTTGTCTGAGTTAGCTGCTGGGTGTAGCCTTCTGGCTGGAGACAGGAGGACAACATGCTCCTGTCTGGGAACATAGCAGCGTATCATTAGTAGTGTTAGGGATTGGTGCTTGCCCATGGCATGAGTCTCAAGTTTTGGCTGGTTATTCCTTGGTCATTCCCTCAGTCTTTCCTTTATCACCTGTACCTGAATTTCTTGTAGACAGGATAAATTTTGGGTTGAAAACTTTGTGTTTGGGTTGTTGTCTCTGTTGTTCCACTGAGGTTTCTTCCTGGCTACAGGAGGTGGCTTCTTCATATCCCATATTTCCAACGTAGTGAGTCACATTGCTGATTCTTTTTAAATATGGACCCTAAATTTTCATGGGTCTTCAAACACACATATAGAGGTGCCATAGACCTGATTTTTTTTCCATTTGAATACATCAAACTCCACTGTCCCTGAATTTTTGTGGATTTATCAATAGTAACAAACAGTGTGCATGCTTGTTCTACAACAACATATAACATAGGTTGTTATATTAGTTACCCAGAGACCCAGAAATTACTTCCTGCTTGGTGATCTGAAACAGTTAGTTGCCTTTTGCTCTCTCATAATTAAAAAAACCTGAGGTTTCAAACCAAAGTGTTGGCAAAGTGGATCCCTTATGATAACTTTGAGAGAAATTCTCCTGTTTGTCTTCTAGCATCTGATGCCTGTCACGTTTAGCTCTCCATGCCTTATATCTCTTACTTCAGTCCTGCTGTCTTAGAGGAAATCTCTCCCTTTGAGTTTTGATCTACCACGAAAGCAGTGTAATTTCCATCCTTGCCTTAAATCTACTAATAACATTCAAAAAAAAAAAAAAAAAAAAAGATAGCTTTCTCAGGACCACGGTTGATGTGGTTGTTTTGGGGAGTGACATTATTTAATCCATGACAGGCATGACAAATTCTTTAACACTGTCTCAGGCACTGTTGTGTGGTTGAGAAGGGACACCGTGACCAAAGCAATTCTTAGAAAACAAAGTATCTAATTGTGGGCTGGCTTACAATTTTAGAGGCTTAGTGCCTTATCGACATACCTGGGACCACAGCAGCAGAGAGCATAACGGCAGACTGGCAGAGTGCCAGGGAAGGGGAAGTAGCTGACAGATATATCCTAGTCCACAGGCAGAGAAAAAAGAGGAAGAAAATATAAAGGTGGCCTGATGTAACTGTCATCTCAGAGCTGTATTGCTTCAGTCTGCTAACCTAGGCCTAGAAGCTTCTAGGCTCAAGAGAAATTAAAAAAATTTTTTTTTCTATATTCTTTGTTTACATTCCAAATGATTTTCCCTTTCCTGGTTCCCCCCTCCCCCTAAGTCCCATAAGTTCTCTTCCCTCCGCCAGTTCCCCAATCAACCCCCTCCCACTCCTCTGTCCTGGTATTCCCCTACAATGCTACATTAAGCCTTTCCTTTTTTCCACTGGATGTTTTCAGCTCCTTTGTCGAAGATCAAGTGAGCAGAGGTGTCCGGGTTCATTTCTGGGTCTTCAATCCTTTTCCATTGATTCACCTGCCTGTCATTGTACCAATACCATGCCGTTTTTTTTTTTTTGTTGTTGTTGTTTTTGTTTTTGTTGTTGTTTTGTTTTGTTTTTTAACACTATTGCTCTGTAGTATTGCTTGAGGTCCAGGATACTGATTGCCCAAGAAGATCCTTTACTGTTGAGAATAGTTTTAGCTATCCTTGTTTTTTTGTTATTCCAGATGAATTTGAGAATTGCTCTTTCTAACTCTATGAAGAACTGAGTCGGGATTTTGATGGGGATTGTGTTGAATCTGTAGATTGCTTTTGGCAAGATGGCAATTTTTACTATATTACTCCTGCCAATCCAAGAGCATGGAAGATTTTTCCATTTTTCTCAGGTCTTCTTCGATTTCCTTTTCAGAGACCTGAAGTTCTTGTCATACAGATCTTCCACTTGTTTCGTTAGAGTCACAGCAAGATACTTTATATTGTTTGTGGCTATTGTGAAGGGTGTCATTTCCCTAATTTCTTTCTCAGCCTGCTTGTCCTTTGAGAACAGGAAGGCTACTGATTTGCTTGAGTTGATTTTATAACCAGCCACTTTGCTGAAGTTGTTTATCAGCTCTAGGAGTTCTCTGGTGGAGTTTTTTGGGTCACTTAAGTATACTATCATATCATCTGCAAATAATGATAGTTTGACTTCTTCCTTTCCAATTTGTATCCCTTTGACCTTCTTATGTTGTCTAATTGCTCTAGCTAGTACCTCAAGTACTATATTGAAGAGATATGGAGAGAGAGGGCAGCCTTGTCTAGTCCCTGATTTTAGTGGGATTGCTTCAAGTTTCTCTCCATTTAGTTTGATGTTGGCTACTGGTTTGCTGTATATTGCTTTTACTATGTTGAATTCCTGTTCTTTCCAGGACTTTTAGCATGAAAAGATGCTGAATTTTGTCAAATGCTTATCCAGCATCTAATGAGATGACCATGTGGTTTTTTTTTTCTTTGAGTTTGTTTATGTAGTGGATTACATTGATGGATTTCCGTATATTGAACCATCCCTGCATCTCTGGGATGAAGCCTACTTGATCATGGTCAATGATCAATTTGATGTGTTCTTGGATTTGGTTGGCAAGAATTTTATTTAGTATTTTTGCATTGATGCTCATAAGGGAAATTGGCCTGAAGTTCTCTTTCTTTTTGGATCTCTGTGTGGTTTTGGTATCAGAGTAATTGTGGGTTCATAGAACGACTTGGGTAGTGTTCCTTCTGTTTCTATTTTGTAGAATAGTTTGAAGAGTACTGGTGTTCTTTGAAGGTCTGATAGAAATCTGCCCTAAAACCATCTGGTCCAGTGCTTTTTTGTTGTTGGAAGACTTTCTGTGACCCCTTCTATTTCTTTAGGGGTTATGGGACTGTTTAGATGATCTATTTGATCCTGATTTAATTTTGGTATTTGGTATCTGTCTAGGAAATTGTCCATTTCCTCCAAATTCTCCAGTTGTGTTGAGTATAGGCTTTTGTAGTAGGATCTGATGATTTTTTGAATTTCCTCAGTTTCTGTTGTTATGTCTCCCTTTTCATTTCAAATTTTGTTAATTTGGATACTGTCTCTGTGCCCCTTGGTTAGTTTGGCTAAGGCTTTATCTATCTTGTTGATTTTTCTCATCTTATCTAGGGTTAGAAAGTTTTTAGCCCCTGAGACTTACTGCTTAATAATCTCCTTCTTTCTACTCTGGCTGATTCAATTAAGCTGTTCTGACTCAAACTCCTCTAAAGCTTACTGATTCAATTTGGCTTCTCAGTTTATCCTGAATATTGCTCTGTTTGACAACTGTTCAGGTAAACCTTTCTCTCTCTCAATCTCTCTCTCTCTCTCTCTCTCTCTCTCTCTCTCTCTCTCTCTCTCTCTCTCTCTCTCTCTCTCTCTCTCTCTCTCTCTCTCTCTTTCTCTCTCTCTCCTGTTCCTCTCTTTCCCTCCTTCTCTCTCAATCTCTCTCTCCCCCTCTCCCTCTCTCTCCCTCCCTCCCTCTCTCTCAATCTCTCTCTCCCCCTCTCTCTCTCCCTCACTCCCTCCTCCCTCTCTCCCTTTCTCTCTCTCTGTGTCTCTTAGTTTTTTCGAGACAGGGTTTCTCTGTGTAGCCCCGGCTGTACACCAGGCTGGTCTTGAACTCAGAAATCCACCTGTCTCTGCCTCCCAAGTGCTGGGATTAAAGGCGTGTGCCACTACTGCCCGACTCTACTGTTCTCTCTCAAGTTACCTAAAATCTTTCTCTGGTTTGTCACTTTGTCTGCCACTCAATTAGACATTGCTTTTAGTCATGGATGCTTCCTTCTACAAACTAACTTTACCTTCATTGTTTGGGTTTAAAGGTGAGTACTAAGGGTGTTTCTGTATTGTAGTCAGAGGGATTAAAGGTGTGTACTAAGGCTGAGCCACACAACTAGAAACAGGATTTTCCAGTAAAACCAAAGTCTCAGGGTTCACAGTGTAATTTTAATATCCTGCAACAAGAGCCTGGGCCTGCCAATGGGCTTGAAGTCTCAAAGCCCATCCCCAGTGAGACACTGCAGAGACCCACTCTCAGGTGACCAACTTTGGGAAGTTTGAATGTCTGCAGGCAATTGTTATTTAAACTACAATGAAGACCCTTATTACTGATCAAGCATTACTCTTTAAAGAATTAATTTCTATTATACTTGGAGAAGCCTATGAAATAATGCTGATATTACCATAACCATATATAGATGAGTTGATATAAGCATGTAAGAGATTTTTTAAGTTATTAGATATTAGAAATACATTTATATACAAATATTTTAGCCCAGACCTCTTGAGTGCTGGCAGATTACAAAGGAGAAAGTGAGTAAAGCAGAAATACCAAAAATTCCTGGGTTAGTAAAGTTCAATTTAATAACAAGTTACTGACAGTTTTTAAAACATCATTCTTTATTCTCCTGATTACAAAACAGAAGATAAGAAATAGAAATTTCCCCAGACTTCCATAACTGGTAATGTTCAAATCTTGCAGCTGCTTCAAAACACACACTCTCTTTTACATCTTTTAGATTCTAAGGAATATAGTGGATAAGGGGATATTAATAACAATTTCTTGAATAACTTCAATTTCTAAAAGTAAACTTTTATGGAATTATGAAATAAATTAATTTATCTTCAATTTATGTTATTTAATTATATTTTCTAAAATTTATTTGGACATCAAATATCTTCTAGAAATACTGTGAAGTAATGTCACTACTAATATTAAATAAGAAATTGATCTTTTATAGCTTGTGGGAAAATATATAATTAGCAGCATTAATGTATTTGGAAAAATATATGTATTTGTAAATTTTATGAACTTTTTTTAATTATACATATCATGTTTACAGAAACAATGATGCTTGTCTGCTATCTATTATCATCTACCTATCACCTAATTTATCTATATATGTGTGTATTGATTTTCTAATTATATATAGCTCCATATGCACATAAATATGCCAATGTGTGTGTATATGTATACACATATATACATATACATATATATGTTTCTGAGGGTGTTGGTGTGGGTGGTAAAACATTTCAATACTCAAAGATATGCAAAGAAACTAATTTGTAGTTTAATTCTTGTGGGCTTAAAATTGAAAATAAGTACTCAGAGATATATCCAGACTAACTATTTTAAAAGCCAAAGGCAAAATATAGAATCTGAAATAAAGTTTGATTATGAGCTATTTCTTCAGAAACAGTGGCAAATAGAAACATCCTGAAATATTTTTTCTGCTAAACATTTGTACCTCATGACTTAGAGAAAAATAAAGTCCTCTATCTTCTAAATTATTGTGAAGTATTTTTTCTTCTACTTTGTATTTTTTATAACCAATTGGCAGCATTACTATACAACATAGTATCTTATATTTGCATTTTTGGCATACAAACCCCTTTTATATACTTTGTGAAGAATGGCATATTAATAGAAGCAGTATAATTAATTTGAAAAAAAAATAGGCACTAAATTTAGTGCCATTGATGCCAATTGATACCAAAAAACGTTTAAGTGAAAACAGCAATTTTATCAAGAAAATTAAATACAAGAATATACTAATAATTGCTACTCTGTCATTGATAAAGTAGTTCATGCTGTTATATGCTTCTGAATAAAATAATATTTTGTCATAATTCAATTAAATATTCAAATGAAAGACTAAAGGTACATTCAATATTGGGATCATTTGAACAGATAATATATCCATTAATACAGTCTGTATATGAAAATAAATAATATTTTTAATTTGACAAGAGGGAATAAATCATTAATCTATTTCTGGGATTAAGATATTTAGTAACCATATATGTTTACCTAAAATAGTTTCTGACTTCCTTAGGATATGGTATTAAAGTTTGCAAATTTTATTGCAATTTCATGTAAATATTTATTTTAGGTATATTGTATTTCTGCTTTTTTGTATTTTATGACAAAAAATAAAAGATGTACAGAGATGACTTAACTTTAAGTTAACTTGAAGACAGTTGTGAAAAGAGTTTGTTGCATTTGAAGGAAGTTTCTTTGGCATCAACATTTTTTTTAAAAATTTTTTTTTTATTGTATATATTCTATATTTACAATTCATTTCCCTTTTTCTGGTTCCCCACCCCAAGGGTCCCACATGTCCTTTTCCCACCCCCTGCTCCCGCATCCACCCCCTCCCACTTTACTGTTCTTGTACTCTCCCACAATGATGTTTTGGTCCATTCTAGCACCAGTGTCCACTCCTTTTTTCTTGTGAGACATCACTTGATATGTGATTTGTGTCTTTGGTGTTCCAAGCTTCTAGGCTAATATCCACTTATCAGTGACTGTATACCATGGGTATTCTTTTGAGACTGGGTCACCTCACTTAGTATGACATTCTCCAGCTCCATCCATTTCTCTAAGAATTTCATGAATTCATTGTTTCTAATGGCTGAATAGTACTCCATTGTGTATATATACCACATTTTTTGTATCCATTCCTCTGTTGAGGGACATCTGGGTTCTTTCCAGCTTCTGGCTATTATATATAAGGCTGCTATGAACATAGTGGAGCATGTATCCTTATTGCATGCTGGTGAATCGCAAACAACCCTGAGATTTCACCTCACACCAGTCAGAATGGCTAAGATTAAAAACTCAGAAGACATCAGGTGTTGGCGAGGATGTGGAGAAAGAGGAACACTCCTCCACTGCTGGTGGGAATGCAAGCTGGTACAACCACTCTGGAAATCAGTATGGCGGTTCCTCAGAAAACTGGGCGTGATACTTCCGGAGGACCCAGCCATACCACTCCTGGGAATATACCCAGAAGATTCACCAGCATGCAATATGGCATCAACATTTTAAAAAATCTTTTTAGTTTATTTCATATATGTGAGTACACTACACTGTCTCTGTCTTCAGACACACTAGAAGAGGGCATCAGATCTCATTACAGATGGTTGTGAGCCACCATATGGTTTCTGGGAATTGAACTCAGGACTTCTGGAAGAGCAATCGGTGCTCTTAACCACTGAGCCTCTTTTTTTTTTAATTTTTATTTTCTATATTCTATGTTTACATTCCAAAGGCTTTCCCCTTTCCCAGTTACCCCCACCATATGTCCCATAATTCCTCCCCCCCACCCCCGGCTATTCCCCACTCATCCCCCCCCCACGATTTCTCTGTTCTGGGTCTACAATACTGGATCCAATCATTACAGGCCCAGGGTCCTCTCCTTTCTTCTTCTTGGGAGTCATTTGACTTGCTAATTGTGCTTTGAGTAACCACCAGTCCCTCAACATTTATTTCGAATGAAGGAAAAGTGTTGAAATGGACATAGCATGAGACACAGTACCCATTGATATTCTTTGGCTGAGTCTGCAAGAAGCTGTAAGATAAATGAATGATTTATTTCAGGATGAACCATCATTGTGAGGGCTTTTTTGTTTTGTTTTTTTTCTACTGTCATAGACAAGTTGTCTATTATTCTTCAGTCATTGGAATCTGAACATGATGAGATGAGAATAGTCTTGAATGAAGCTTCCACTTCACAGGAGGCAATACCAAAGGAGGTGACACAGAAACCAAAATAGTAGTCATAGTTTTAACTGACCATAGCCTTAAGATCCCCCTCTTTGAGAAGGACATGAAAAGGAATCATAATATTGTTAATCACCAGGAAAATGCAAATCAAAACCAACAAGAGGTAACATCTCATCATAAGAACAATGGCTGTTATCAAAATGATTTAAGAAGATGAGGCTTTGGTAGAAGGGACTGCTTACACTTTTATTGGTAGGAATATAAATTAGTGCAGTCACTATTGGAAATAATATAGTTTATTTATGCTTAAAAGTTAAAAACACAGTTGTTTTATGATCCAACAATTTTATTACAATATGTGTTTGTTTTTAATTTTTAAGATTTATTTATTTATTTTATGTATGTGAGTATACTGTCTCTCTTCAGACACACCAGAAGAGGACATTGGATCCCATTACAGATGGTTGTGAGCCACAATATGGTTACTGGGAATTTAACTCAGAACCTTTGGGAGTGCAGCCTCTCACCCTCTGAGCCATCTCTCCGGCCCCATGTATGTATGTCTTATTCAAAGTTGGTCATCTAGAAGCTGAAAAGAAAACTGTCCTTACTAAAGTCTGGGGAGAATAGTTGGTATTGAAATGGGAAACAGTGAACAGGAAGTTCTGGTGTATTATTAAAGAGCTCAGTGCTACAGATAAGCACAATACAATACAATACAAACCCAAAAGAAAATATTGTGACATTTCCATGTAAAAGAATGATATATGTTTGAAGAAATAATTACTTTTATCCAAACAAATATATATATATATATATTGAGGGGCGTAGGGGAGCTATAATATTTTTCAAATAAAAAAGCCTGTGCTGTTTCAAATACACGTTCAAATAATAAATAACTTGTCAAGGCAAGGTAAACATTTAACAAAATGTGTGTTGACATATGGAAAATAAATGAATATTATTTTCTTAAAGTAAACTTGATATTTTGAATGTTAGGGTTTGAGAAAATAGATTTGAAAGTTCATATTTCTTTTATGTAACAGCTAGAGAGAAAGTTATCCTATAAACGTAGAGGCTTAGATTATAAATTCATTCAGAGAATTTGTAGCATAAAAAAGAGATTGTATGTTTTTTTTTCATTTTTAGAAAACAATTTTAACTCTAGTTTTGCTAAAGGATCTCAAAGATTTATAGTTCAGTGAGTCTTTTGGAAAGACACAAAGTCTTATTTTCCTATTTCCCAGAGGATAGTGGAAGGATTACAAGGGAAAACTAGCATTTAGTTCAGTAATCTGAGTCAATTAACCATGAGATTTTAGAACTAAAATTTAAAATTAAAGATAAAAAATTTTAAGTTTGCAAAAGGGAGCTCTTCAAAGCAGATCTTTCTATTAAGTTTTCTTTGCTACACTTGTAGCTCATATCAATTATGACTAATTGATAAACATTCAGTCTGTCGGTTTTCTTAGTTTTTGGGTGACTTATAATGTCCAACTCAATAGACATTAGTCTTTGGTACATGTTTGGACTATGTTGGCATATGGAATGCAGTTTCCATGCTTTGATTTTCAGAACTACTGAGTGGTCACATAATGAGTTTTGTTTTCCAAAACAACAAAAATATATTTCCAAAAGATAGGAGCTCATTTTTTTTTGTTTGTTGTTAACACACAGTTGGTATCTCTAATGCATTGGCTTCTTTTGTTATTCTACAGTTAGATGGAGAGATTCCACAGGAGTAGGTGATTTTAGAAGTGGGATGAATTATATTTCCTTGTTTTTCATGAGCCTCTGTCCTGCTGCTTACATTGGAGGTTCACAGTTTCTGTTTGTTGATTCATCCTAGGAAACATTTGAATGTGTTTGATGACAAAATATCTTGGAGCTAAAATAAATTAGGGAAAATGTGACAGAAAACTTTGACTTCAACTGCCACTTCTGTGAATACTGAGTCATATTTTAAAAATATTCAAGGAAAGTCTCTGACATTGCCAAAGGAATAAATATAGTGTTAGTATAAAATCATTTCTGGATTGTGAAGAGTGACACCTCATTATAAATTGTAGTTCTAAGTCAGAAAGTAAGCTTGTTTTCAATGCCTTTCTAAAATGCACTCTTCATTGGCAAAGCAGAAGTCTATAAATGGTTTCATCTTATCTTACTACATTAAAGAGGATGTAAAAGTTATTTTTCATTTTAATTCAATATAATTAAGAATCTAATTGAGAGCCAATTTTCAACTTTCCTTAATAATAAGACAAAAATAGACATGGGCTTATAGTCTACAAACCTTATGTGTTTTGTGAAAATTAATGATATGATGTTAATCGGAATGCAGTTTATTCTAATGTGGTTTTCTACCAAACCATAGTCTACATTTGAGTCGTGTCCTAATGAGGTAGTGATGTAGTTCAGTAAGGTGCCTGCTCTACAGGTGTGAGGACTCAAGTGTGAATTCTGTAATAGTTGTAATGAGAAATGTCTCTTGTAGGCTTAGGTATTTGAACATTTGGATTCTAGTTGGTGGGAGGTTATAGATGCCTTAGGAGGAAGTACATCACTTGAGGTTTTTTTTTTTTTTTTTTGGTTTTTCGAGACAGGGTTTCTCTGTGTAACCCTGGCTGTCCTGGAACTCACTCTGTAGACCAGGCTGGCCTCGAACTCCGAAATCCACCTGCCTCTGCCTCCCAAGTGCTGGGATTACAGGCGTGCGCCACCACTGCCCAGCTTGAGAAGGGTTTTGAGAGTTTATAAACTCTCTTCACGTCCAGTTCATTCCTTCTGCTTCAGGGTTGGGGCTGAAGATGTGCTTGTTCAGTTTCTTGCTTTATCCACCGGTTACCATGGTGCCTCCATCATCAGGAACTTTTCATTTGAAACTGTAAACCGAAATAAACTCTCTTCAGTTTCTTTTAGCCCTGGTGCTTTATCACTGCAGCAAAAGGTAGCTAATATGGATCTCCGAAGAAAAGTGAAACTGGTAATGATTCAGTAATTCCAGCACACTCATGGTGAGATGAGGACAGAGACAGCAGGATCCTGAAAAGAATGTTGGACATCTAACATGGCAGTCAGTGGTGAACAAAATGAGATTCTGTCTTAATGAAGGTAGAACGCTAGCACTATCATCACAGCTCGTCTTATGACTTCCACATGTGTGCCCACCCCCACCCCAATCCACCCCATATACTGTCCAATGGCCAAACATAAAAATTCCCATTCAAATGAAGAATAGATATAGTGAACACTTGACTATTGTCATTCTGAAACCCAATCAGGAGTATGTGGGCAACCCAGCAACTGCCACCACAGTGTGAGGCAAGGAGGAAATCCAGCTCAAGATGATTCATATTCGTTCAGTCTTTTAGGGACTGACACCAGGCAGGATTTTTAGGCATGTTTAAATATGTTGTCTTAGTTAGGGTTTTACTGCTGTGAACAGACACCATGACCAATGCAAGTTTTATAAAAGACAACATTTAATTGGGGTTGGCTTATAGGCTCAGAGGTTCAGTCCACTGTCATCAAGCCAGAAACATGGCAGCATCCAGGCAGGTATGGTGCAGGAGGAGCTGAGAGTTCTCTCTCTTCAACTGAAGGCTGCTAGTGGAAGACTGACTTCTAGGCAGCCAGGGTGAGGGTTTTAAGCCCACACCCACATTGACACACCTACTCCAACAAAGCCACACCTCCTAATGAGGTCACTTCCTGGGCCAATGATATACAAACCATCACATATGTTATGATTTGGGACAAATGTTTCCAGTGTAAGTACTGGAATAAGTAGGACTAATTAGACTGAAAATCTATTCAAAGCATATATCACTTCTTCCGTGAAGCTGCATGAATTATCTTATGGGCTTTGGTGAGTATCTGATGTATTCTTGGTCATATAGATATTGCAGAAGTTTCTTGGCTATTAACTACCACTGGTCCCTTTTACATGAGCCTGGAGGAGACCCCTGGCAATATAGGTAGTGCAAAGAATTAAGATTCCTAAGGAATTAAGATTCTCTGAGTTCTGTTTATAGGAGCCTGGCAGAGCCTATGGTCATACAGATAGTGCAAGGCTCACCTAGGCTATTAGCCACCTTCATTCCTAGCCTTCTGGACAAAAATCACGTTACAGAACTTTTCTGTTGAAGAGATAACCCTACATATTCAAAGTTCCTGGTTTCCCTAGTGCTAAGTGACCATTGTTCTTTTAATAGAAAAACATTGTAAAAGTCTCCAACCAAGTGCATGAGAGCTAGGATCTATTTGTTCTAAACTAAGTTTATTCCCTCGAGGGACCTATTGTATTTGTTTTCCTCTGTTGTTCATTAGTACATCCCTGTAATCTTATACTTGGCCATAACCAAAGAGACTGAGTAAATACCTCCTCTGTCTTAGGGAATATCAGACCTCAGTCTAATGAGAAACTGAGTATCCGGGCTTTATTATTTTTATTAGTTTATTTAGTACAAATCTGAAACACCCAGTCTCCTTCAGTTATCTTGACAATAAAAGAATCTTAAATCCTCTGAGTACTGATTTACTTCATTCTACTTCTATGTGCGCCAATAATCACATACCCAACATTCTTCTTTTGATATCGCCCTCTTGTTATTTTAGTTCATTGTTTTTCAGCAAGCTGTTTTCCCATTAATTTAATGGTAACAATGAATTACTTAGTGAAGTTTATGGGAAGCTCATGCTTACCCTCAGGATTTCAGCCTTGACTTGCTTTCTTCAGTCCCCTGAACATTCTTCCACTGACTGTGTGGAACGGTGCATTTGTTCTATTTTATTCTTTTTGAAAATGGGTCCCTCATTCTGGAGTTAATTTCACTGAATGTAATGATTTCATAAAGTTATTTATAATATTTTATAATACTAAAAATATATGAGCAAAATGGAAGTGTTTTAAATCATAGAGTATACATGTTGGCAAATTTTCATTGTCAAGTAGATTGTATTTGAATAAAGTAAAATGCAAGCCTCTAAAAATACATAAATAAATAAATATATGAGCCATACAATAGTACTTGGAGCAAGGCCACGGGGAAGAAACTGAGTCACAGGAGCACAGAACTCAAGAATGAAAGAGCAGCCTTCATAGAAGAGGTCAAAGATCTAGCTTGTTCTTTTCCACCATATGTGGATGAAAAGGTAGTGTTGTATTTCACAACCCCGAAGGAACTGCACCTTAGTGCCCAGCGAGAGGTGCTCTCGTCTCAGTCTTCCGGCATCCAGACCCATGGGCAATAAATTTCTCTGTGTCTAAGTGACTCAGTCCATGGTACTTTGTTAGAGCTGTCTACGCCAAGGACAACACTCTTGTTAGCAAGATTGATCTTGTTTCATCTTGCAAGGCTATGGTTAGATTCACGGTTCCTAACAGGATGGGGGACAGAGTCTGAGGATGGGCTAAAAAAAACACATTTATTTTCAGCCACTTCCATTTGCCAGAAGCACGAAACCTAAAAATAAAACTCTTTAAACAATAAGTGGTTAAACACTTACTATAGACTATGTAATAAGTTCTGAAAACAGCCTTCTTTATTCCGCAGTTTCACTGAAAGAGCATTTTCTTCAAGTTTTCTAAAATTGAGGCTTGTCTGTATCTGAGTCGTCACTTTCCTGTTTTGTATTCTTCCCTTTCAGCATTAGTTTGAATATTTACTTGGCCTTATTGCCTAATTATTAATTTGCATGTGAAAGAGAGAGAGAGAGAGAGAGAGAGAGAAACTATTCCAATTTATCTATTTCAATAAAACTTTAGACTTTGCAAACAGAAAGTTCTTAAGGATAAAGCATACTTCCTAAGCAGTAGGCTCCTTAGTGTCTTGATCCCTGTCTCTTTACTACAGAGAACTGTGCATTATCAACAGCAGTGACCCTGACACACTGATCTTCCAATGCCAGGGTAAACGCTGGGCCACGCTGAGGCTCCCAGGGTTTAAAATCTTGAGAATATTATTTAGGTGTGGTGGTTGGGTTTACTTAACTCTGAGATCTGATAATATGAGGTGAGCTCTTGTTAGTTCCATAGGACAGACGGTCAATGCTGATATTTATACAGCAATAACTTGCAGAAACCTAGATATGTTCAGAAAGGGACGCTATTCTGTCTCTGAATTTGCCCAGGCTTTTGGATTTCGACTCTGTATGTGACCAGCATCAAAGGGTGTGACTTCTGGAATGGAGTTCCCAAAACTTCTTTCTAATTTCGGGAGAGCAGTTCCTCTGTGACTGCTGTGCCAGCCCTGCCTACTCACTGCCACTTATCATTAGATCACATTTCAAATGGTGCCGCAGGACAGAGGGTTGGAAGTGACACAGTCACAGTTGTGCAGACCCTTCATTTCCCAAAAGACTCTGTATACAACTTAGTTACTGAGGACTGGTATGAAATATAACTCACGGTTGACATTTGGAAGAGGGAGGATATTTAAAACAGGCTTATAATTCTCAATTTTCTCATTCTTGGTTGGTGTAATCCTGTCTCAAGCATTATAATTTTCACCAAGTTAATAACATACTTTGTTACATGTTTTTACTTAATGTTGTTCCTAGGGTAAGACTGACATTAGTTTGCCTAGGTATTATAGATACACAATTATGTTTGTGTATATATATGCAAATATGTGAATAGATATACATACATACAATTTTTGCCACAGATTGGAAACACACTGTAAAGCTTTAAGATACATTTAGAGTAATTGCTAAGTCACAAACTATAAATCCTAGGTCACTCTTAAAACTAAAACTACATTTGATGAGAAATATAATCACAAATATATAATATAAAAATAAATAACTGAATGAATGAATAAATAGAGTTATAATCTCAGAATACTGTGAGTCATTTTTTAAATAATAAAAGCTTTAATAAGTAGCTAGTTAACACAAAATAATAAATAATTTTTTTACACTCCAGATTTTATTCTCTCCCCCGCCACACTGCTCCACATCCCATACCTTCTCCCCACCCTCCTGTCTACATAAGGATGTCCCTACTTCATAGCCCCCACCCCACCTGACCTCTAAACTCCCTGGGGGCTACCAGTGTCTTGAGGGTTAGGTCCATCATCTCTTAGTGAACATAGACCTGGCAGTCCTCTGCTGTATATGTATTGGGGGTCTCATATCAGCTGGTGAATGCTTCCAGGTCAGTATTTGAGAGATCTCGGGAGTCCATGTTTGTTGAGACTGCTGGTCCTCCTACAAGGTTGTCCTCGTCTTCAACTTCTTTCAGTCTTCCCTACTTCAATAACGAGTCAACAGCTTCTGTCCATTGGTTGGGTACAAATATCTGCATCTGACTTTCAGCTGCTTATTGGGTCTTCTGGAGTGCAGTAAAGCTAGGTCCTTTCTGTGAATGCTCCATAGCCTCAGTAATAGTGTCAGGCCTTGGGACCTCCCCTTGAGCTGGATCCCACCTTGGGCCTGTCGCTGGACCTTTTTTTCCTCAGGCTTCTCTCCATTTGCATCCCTGCAGTTCTTTCAGACAGGAACAATTATGGGTCAGATGGCAAACCCATCCTTCATTTGGTGCCCTGTCTTCCTGCTGAAGGTGGGCTCTATAAGTTCCCTCTCCCTACTGTTGGGCATTTCATCTAAGGTCCCTCTCTTGGAGTCCTGAGAATCTCACCCCCCCCCCCAGGTCTCTGGTACATTCTGGAGGGTCCCTCCAACTTTCTACTTCCCGAGGTTGCCTGTCTCCATTCTTTCTGCTGACCCTCTGGGCTTCAGTCTTTTTCCCTCACCCAATACCAGACCAGGTACCACTCTCCCTCTCCCATCCCCACCCCTGTCCACTTTCCTTCCCAGGTTCCTCCCTCCCTTCCCACCTGTGATTGCTTTCTTATCCCTCCCAAGTGGGACTAAGGCATCCTCCTTTGGGCCCTTCAGTTTGTTGACCTTTTTGCATTCTGTGGACTGTATCTTGGGTACAAAATAATACATTTTTATTTCATTCTAAAACATGTCATAAGAGGAAAGGCTGTATTAAGCTGGATCTGATCAACCACATAGCACACACACTGAGTTCTCCGTTACAAAATTAGCTGCTTATCAAAACTGAGACCTTTTAGTATATTTAAGGAGATTATTTTATTCTTCTTTTCTGTTTTTACTCTTGATTTTATAGTGTTTAACTTAGGTGACATAGTTTAATTGCATCATTTTGTAGTGCAGGTAACTGAGACATGTATTTTGAGACTATGAAAACCTTTGAAGCCACTTTTTTATTACCGATTATAATTCTTTAGTGGTCTGGAATATTCTGTAGGAAATAAATGTCCCCATTCCTCTATATTAGCAAAATATTTGGTGTTTTGCAGATTTAACTCCATGTGTCATCTATTAAGAAACAGCTGACAAGGATAGTGAGAAATTCATTTTCTCGTTAAGATGCCCCTGAATAATAAGGACAAACCCTTGGCTCAGCAGGTTAAAGCACTTTCTGCTGAACCTGACAGCCTGAGTTCAATCCTCAGGACGAATGTAGTGGAAAGAGAAAAACAACTCCCCTTGCTGTCCTTTAACTTTTGCATGTGCTCTGTGGCACACAAACATGAGTGTACCTGGGCACACATGCACACGCTAGAACACACACACACACACACAAATAAGAATCTTAAAATACAAAACCAGGAAGCAGTATCAAGATAGTAATAGACTTTGGAGATGTACTTCAGGGAGCCTAGTGGTCAGCTTCAACAACTTGGCAAGACCTCTTTCCAGACCTTGAACTTGATACCACCTTATCTTTAATATTACATCTAAGCACATCAAGGTGATTTTCAGGGGTGAAACGGGCTGAGTTTCAGAGCACTGATGTTGAAAGAGGGCATATTCCCTAGGGAGGTTTCTTTCCCTGTGCAAGTGTCAGTATGGCCCCGGAGTCAATGCTAATATTTTTCTTTCACATGTTTCTAATGTGTATAAACATGACCTTTTATTGACTCTTTTAAGAGTCTTAGTGGAAATCTTTCAGTTCATGTTACAATAACTGATCTTTAGTGATTACTGTGGGCAACCATTTAACTAAATAAAGTGATTGCTTTTCTAATCTGCTCATGTGATGTTTAGTTAACATGTTCAAAACAAAGCACATGGTGACACTATTACTGGGTTCCTTTTTTTGTGAGTCTTGTGAGAATATCAATGAAACTTACAGAGCCCTTATAAACTGGATCTTAGAATGGCATTATGTTTGAAGTTCTGTTCAAATATCACAAATGTGAAGGAGTGAACGAAATTGGAAAATGTTGTTTTAATATTGCAATTGGTAGAGCATGTTTTCAAGACTAGATGGAACATATTTCCCCATGATTTTAAAATTATAATTAAAATCTCGGCTTTTCCTTTTAGACCAAGAAAACATATAATACTCAATTTGAGAATTCACACATTCCAGATATGAATGTTTGAAAGATAGATATATTCGGGATAAGAATCTGAGTGTGGAAAAGTTTAAGGAAATAGTCTGGAACGATATCCTTGCAGTCACTGAAGATACAAAGTAGAGATATGAATTGGCAGAGAAACTAGAGAGCTTTGCTCATGGACCAGAGTAAAAGATTCTTTTACTCTGTTTTAAGCATGTCTAATATGTCTAACATGGTTCAGAGGCATATACTGTAAAATAAGAAGTTTACTTAGTAAACTGAAGATGGTGATATTTAGCCAAAGTAGCAAAGACACTGTGTACAAGTCTCATGGCACCTGATAGATGTTTGCTAAGGGTTAACTAGAAAACTGAGAAACAATATTACTCTAGTCTCAAGTAGAAGAAGCTCAAGGAATCAGCTCATGTGTTTTTGGGACATAGACATATGTAAGAGTCCTACTTGCTCATGTAATTCTCACTAACTGATGACATTTAGGCTGTTATTGTCCTCCAGTCCCCAGACCAGCCTTTTCGTTTGTTTTGCTTTATCACTCCTCAACAGAACTGTTTCCCAAACTGATTTTTTTCACATCTGCATTATGACAAACTTCCTACTACTTTTTAACACCCGGGTTTTCTGCCTCTTCTATATTACCATATTTTGATTGTAGTGTAGCAATTTTCAGAGTAACTTAATTAGAAATTTTTGAAATAAATGAGCAGAGATAAGAATCCTGAGACCATAGGTATCTTTAAGAAGTGATCGCTTTGGTATATAATAAAGATAAATTTTACTTCTATACAAGATAGTCATATCTTTTGGATAAAGATTCTGTGATAGACATATAGGACACAGTCAGCTGGACATATTTTAAGATAATGTGCTCTAACCTCCACAGAAACCTGTTCTGACCAGTACTCACCCAAATGTTGTGAGCTGTCCACCAGAAAAGATTACTTAGGCACTGGTTTAAACCAATAAAAGACACTGGTTTAAGCCAATAAAAAAATTCTTATTAGAAGGTTGGTGATGACACTGGATTTTGGGAACCAGTGGCCATCCCAAGTCTTTCTCAGGATGGTCTTTCAAGCACAAAAGCCACACCCTGGGTTGAAACACCTTATTTAGCAAGAGCAGTTAGCAAAAACCCAAAACAAACAAACAAAAGAACAAAACAAAAAACAAAACAAAACAAAAACCAATAAAACAGAAGCCAAAACAAGGTCAGTATATTTAGGAGCAGTCCCAGAACTACAGACTTTGATGTATTAGTTCTTTTCAATGAACAGTGTCTTTGATAGATTTAAGGAAACTTTGACTGTGAAGGCTAGACCATTGTCACAGTCCTGGGAAAGAGGCAACCCAAACTTATTGTAATGTTTGGTCCTGAAGAACTCAGCAGTTTTAGGGTAGCCTGGTTGAGTTTGGTAATCATCTGTCTTCAACAACAGGGAATATGGGTCCCTTGTCCAACAAGAACCAACACCTATTTGCCTCCAGTTTGGTATCCCTCATTTTTATTCACTTAGTTTCTTTGTGTATAGGCTGGGCTCTGGTACATTTCAGGTTCAGACAAGGTAACCAATATCTGGAGAAGCTCTACTGATGGGTGGACAAGTCTGCTCCCTTTTCTCTTGGGCTTCTGGGGATTCTCTCTTTGATACCCTTCACAGTGGACTCTTGCTACCTCTCTTGGAAGCCAAATGGCCTCTAGTAGAGCCAAGATTTTGTCTTCATTTTTTATTTTCTTGTTTTGGCTGACATGAAGAACCCCGTCTCTTTTTTTTTATGGAGGGTTCAATGGGCCTGGGGCATGGGCAAATGCATACTGACTGTTCCTGTTCTCAGTGATGACTTTCCCCTTCCTCCAGTGAGATACCTTGATTAACGAAGAAGCTGAGCCCTTTGCGCTGAAGTTCCTTAACCAAGGACTCCCCTCTCCAAGGTGACAACTGCAGTTCACCACATCAGATTTTATTCTAAACAAAACTGCTCCCCTCCCCTGCAGTGTATAGTACCTATTTCATTTCTCATGTCTGATGGATTGAACTACATCAGTCATTTTCATGCAAAGTAGGGATCGGATTGGGAAGTGTGAACAGAAGCTGAGGATCCCAGCACACAAGGCCAAGAACGAACCAAAGCAGAGGATGTAACAGAAGGCAGAAGCAACCAACCAGACCAGGTTCCTTCCTATGGTGGGTGCTGAAGCTATTCAAGTGCTTACAGGTTGCCAGTGGAACTGTGGGCTCTTGCTGTCTGGAGTCACAGGAGTCAGGGATGGGGATCAGTGGTTGAGAACCATATCTGTATCCACTGCAGCATCATAAAACCATACCCTGACCTGACACCTATGGTTGGTAGAGTCTGACGACCCTAGTAAGGTTGCTGTCTCGGAAAGGCTTTGTTGTGGTATTGTCTGGCAGTAGTCAGGCTAGGTTGGTGGCTGACGCTTTACAGAATCATATATAGAGATGGTCCAGAAGTGCCTAATTATAAGTTGCATCCCCACCTCTCTGGGATCCCCCCTCAGGACGACAACTACAGAGTACAGTGTGGTTAGGAACAGTTCCTCTCCTAAAATTCATTTGTCAGCTTTCTTTCTTACTTGTGTGTCTGGGATGGCAACTGTCCCAAAAGAATCCAGGCAAAACCTGCAAAACCAGGATCAAGTCTTTAGGAAAGACAGGCCACTGGCCTCATCCAAGATCCCAATGCATGGATAAGGACCGTCTTTGTTATCATGTAGGAGAGAGCATGTTTTCTGCCTCTTCCTTCCCCAATGACTCTGGGTTTCACCTCTGGAATTTTTTTGTGTTACCTTTATTGTCTAATATTTATTTATTTAATCTCTAAATCATAGTTGTTGTGAACCCTCTGAGTAATGTCTAACAAGGGGGACTTACATTCTCAAGTCTTCTGAAATTTTTTAAAAAATAACATCTGTTCCAACTGAATCACAAAAGTAATATTTTCTACTGGTTATCTTTAGACCTTTCAAAAGACCCTGGCAAAAGTTGCCCAGAGCCTCCTTACCTTGGTCAGTACTCCCAGTAAGGTTGGATAGCATGGAAAAGCCCACTGTATCCAGGGTTCACTGTCTGGCAGCAATTAAGCTCCAAGCCCGGATTTTCTACTCTCTTTGGAGAGTCGTGGGTTCTGAGTTTTCCAATTGGTCACCTTATTGGTTGAAAAGGAGACCTTGATCAAAGAGATTGAGTGGGAGTGGGAAGGTCATTTTCCTCTGGCAGTGATGAAAGAACAGGTAGAGGTTTTAGATTTCTCTGTGTGACCTGTCTGAGGCAAAATGATTCAGATCTCCAATAAAGGGTCACAGGTCTTAAAGTAGGGGATGGGGATTTGGAGTAGCATCGTGCAGCAGAAAAAGCCACTGGGCAATAGAGAAAAACTGGTCAGGATAGCTAGGGTCTCCTAGTCATCACTGGGCCATCAGTCAACAAAAAAAGATCTAATAGATTTCATACAAGCCCGAGAGGTTTTTATTTCTACTTTTTCTTCGTGTGTGTGTGTGTGTGTGTGTGTGTGTGTGTGTGAAACAGCTAGCAAATTCATTCTCATTCATGAAACTCCCTGTGAAACTCTAGTGTCCATTGCCAGATGTCACAGCTTGGGAGCTGCACATTGTTGGTGGCAGCAGCTGCAGGACTTGTGAGCCTTTGGGAAGTTGTGCACCCACTGGCTGAGGTTCTAGTTTGGCTTAGTCTCTTTGCCATTTTAGATCTGTTTCTCCAACCGGCAGGACTAACTGAGAGACAGTGTAAAGGCAACCAAGAGTGGTCACTACACATTCTTTAAACAAAAACAGACAGTGAAAGGCCAGTAACATCTCACACTGATCAAGGACACTGAGTCACCAGAAGCTGCAGGCTGTCTTTCATGTTCTCAACAGAAGGCCCCTTAACCAGATTCACCTCCAGAGGAGACAAACCAGGCAACTTGTGAATTTATTCCCTTTTGGGTTGGAGGTGTCAGACTCCGCTGAGGTATTAGGAACAACTGATTAAAGAGAGTCCTGAAGCCCTGGGGAATCTCACATTGTGCACCCCCCTAGATAGATGTTGACTACTATACTCTTTCCCTGTTCCATTGTGTCTCAAGGTCTCTAGTTGCTGGCTATGTCACTGGTGCCTCCAGAAATGTCGTGAAATATCCACCAGAGAAAACTACTTGGACACGGGTTGAGGTCAATAGAAATTGTCCAGTCAGCAACCACACTGGGTATTCAAGACCCAAGTATAGTCCTGAGACTCTTAAGGAAGGCTTTAAAGCATAAAAGCCATATTCTGGGTTAGATACCTCTGTTATCAAGAATAACTACCTAGAAACAGAAATACAGAAGCTAAAAGGCCGGGCTAAGTATATCTAGCAACTTTCCTAGAATTAAGAATTTTGTAGGACTATGTCTTTGTTTTGTTTCTGGCAGGTGTTGGTGCCTGGGTGATAGGTTTCTAGGCCTGAATGGCACTTCTATCATGTTGTCTGTTGTGTTAAGATTGTACTTCCCATCATGGGGTCTACTTAGGTCTGGAGGCCTATCACAACATATGTCGGTGTTTTCCTTCCCAGAGCAAGGGTGACAAGCTAATAAGACAACCTTCAAGGCAGAATCTCTTATTTAGAGGATTTTCTAAATCCTTCTACTCTTTCCCCAAAATTCTAAAGGCTAAGGCTGGAACATTTAACGCACAACTATCTCCCATGTTATGGAAAAGGTACAGTAGAATCTAATGCTTTCTCTTCTAGTTAGAAAATGGCTGTGAGGTATGGGAGAAGCCTGTTTCTGACCACAGAGGCTGATGATGAGGACAGAACTGAGAGGCGGTCAGTTCTTGTATCATTGAAATCACTTTCCTTCTAGTGGATTTCATTGTTGTTTAGAAAAAGACCAGCGAGTATGTCAAGTGCTATGTGTATCTGGACATCTGTCAGAAGTGGGGCCAAGTGCTATGTGCATCTGGGCATTTGTCAGGAGTGGAGTGAAGTGCTATGTGTATCTGGGCATTTGTCAGGAGTGGGGCCAAATGCTATGTGTATTTGGGCATCTGTCAGGAGTGGAGTGAAGTGCTATGTGTATGTGGCCATTTGTCAGGAATGGGGTCAAGTGCGATGTCTCTCTGGGCTTCTGCTAGTAGTAGGGTCCAGTGCTATGTGTCTCTGGACTTCTGAGAGCAGCTTTGAGAGTGGTTCAAAACCCAAGTTGCCATTCCTCCTGTGGATCAGATCACCTACCAAACGCCTCTGCTAATTACAAGGATGGTGTCAAGTTCCAATATGTTTCTGAGTCATTGCTTTGGTTTTTCTGTATATTACAATGTGGTTAAAAGAAAGTAATCATATTTCCCTGTAGGAATCGGGTGGAACCCCACTAGCTGGATATCACTATACCACTATAACCTTCAAACACTGTTGTTGTGAGGATGGTGTGTGACTTCTGCCTCTGAAGGATATAAATATGCAGAATTAATAAACTGAGCTTTGTCTTCTCTAGTGGTGAGTCTAATCATCCCATAAGCTAAGAAAAGAACTCTCTTTGTCACCAAAAGAATGAAGAGACTGTGGTGAATGAAAGCTATATGCATAATTTTTATGAAGACCGGAATACAGAGTTTTATTTTGTTATGGCTTTGAAAGACATCCTTAAACAAAGAATAGCAAAGTACTTCAAAATGAACTTGGTGGCTGTGCTAGGGTGGATCATTGAATTCTTGGGTGATATGAAGAAAAAGGACAGCTCCTTTGCCTCTGTCACTGGTCCTCATAGTCCATGGACTGCCCTTTTTAATTGAAGTGCATCAATGCAACTATTGTCATTTGCTGAGTGTACTATGACATGAACTCGGGGGCTGCATTGACTCACATGCAGTTCTTAAGTGTTTTTATTTGTCACTATTATATTATTCTTGGTATTATTCTTCGCAGTTGTATATTCTATTTCCATGTTACGTATCATCCGCTTTGCTTTTCTCTTGCTTCTTCTTCCTTGCTCCCTTTCTTCCATTTGCCCTTATAATGAATACAGTGGCTATTATTGTAGATCTTAGGTTGCTTACTGCTGTCATTCACGCCAATGACTTCAATTTATATCTTGGAAGAATTTCTCTTCACTATTACTCTGCCTTCGATCTTATTCTGAGTGGTCACAGAGTGCAGTCTATTAGATGTTTCACATGCACATCAAAATTAGGATTTCCATGGCTGCATATTCCCAGAATCCCTTCATAAGGTGTCTCCAATTATATTCCGGAATATAACACATATCAGTTCTACTTTGTATTTCCACTATTTCAGTATTGACTTAAGCTACAAAACTAATTCTACATTATTCTATTTGCCACTTATGTGAGCTCCCTGAATCTGTACCCTCTTCCCAGTTCATACAGACCTCACTCTGTACCAGCATAATTTGTCAAATCTGTATTTCTAATCATGGCCCTGGATGGTTGCTGATGTCCTCAAACTGGCAGGTGGGCGATGCGTCATTCCTCTATATTCTGTAATTTTGTCTTCCGCTTCAGTGTTCATTTTTGTCCTCTTTCCTCCAAGTCATTATTGGGCATTCCTAGACATACAAGGCCATTCCAGTTTTGCCCTTTCCATCTTTGGGAATTAATCTCCCCTTTTCTCCCTCATCATAAGTGATGTGATTGATGTTTTCTTCTTTATCAGGATTCACAACTGTGCACAGTAGGAAAGTTTGATGTGTCACCCTAAGTCAGGCTGCTTCACTCAGCATCACCAAAAGCCTCTACTCCACTTCTTTCTAAGATATTTATTAGATTTGATAGTATTTCTGTGGATGTTGTATTTTCCTACTTTTCTATTGAGACTTCAGTCCACAAATCACAAAACAAACAGTCCGGCTCTCTTGTCCCTCATTATAGATCCAATCACTTTCCTGTAATAAATTTTCAGAATTTAATATTTACTGAATGGATACTTGAAAGAATAGATGACATACTATGAATTGAAGGAAATGAAAATGATCAATATGTAGGAGCACAATTGGGGAGATAGGACATATTGGAATAGCTGATGGCAAAGATTAAAGAATTGGCGAGGAGTGTCCCAGCATTCATAGGCTCAGCCGGTAGTTGAGGACATAACACTATTCTTACCCTTCTCAGCAAATATACAGGCCTCTGACCATCACACTCCTACAAACTCTCCTTTTCCCTGACATATTCCACAACAATTTTTGCAGGAGGGAAATAAGCAAAAATTTCCCACTAAAATGATTCTTAAAAACAAACAATTTTAAATGTGCTCATTTATCTCTTCCTCCTCCCTATCCTAGCTTCATAAACCTATTTAGTTGGCCTGCTATCTGTCACTGTTTTGCATATATAATTGGTGGCATTCATTAAGAAGTTATCAGAGAGTATTAATCCTGGCTAATTCTTATGTAAATTATTATTTATTACCTACTTTACATATTAGATAAAATATGTGTTCACACTGAGAAGTAAAGATTAAGAAAAAGTTCAGCTCCTTCTGAGCTAACTTTATAATATGTTTTAATCAATTTAGAGCAATGTTGCATAAAACAATGCTTAATAATATAGTTTCAATGGCTATTTATCATAATTGTGGGAGCTATAAATTATAAAATTCCTGGCTACTTTTCTGCATACTTTTAATTCAGTCTTTATGAAAACCACATAAGAAAAGAAGAGATTTTCATAAGTACAGAAGTGTTTCCAGAGTCCAGATGGTATTATTTTCTACATAATAAATCAAAGCCAAAGTAGCATCAACATTCTTTAACATAATTACATAGAAAACCATTTATATTCAAGTAAGACAATAAAGTCATCATAATATAAGTGGCTGGAATATAAAGAGTTTAGGATAGTGAATTAAATAAATGTTGTGTTGACCAAAGATTTTTATATCATGATATATATATATGAAGAACACTTTCAAAGCTCTAGTCAGTACAAGCAAAAATGGCTCACAGCTTTCAGGAGAAAATACTTCTGTATATAGCAGAGACCTTTTGCAAATAGAAAATGATAAAAACATAACGATGCCGGGCAGTGGTGGCGCACGCCTTTAATCCCAGCACTTGGGAGGCAGAGGCAGGAGGATTTCTGAGTTCGAGGCCAGCCTGGTCTTCAGAGTGAGCTCCAGGACAGCCAGGACTACACAGAGAAACTCTCTCGAAAAACCAAAAAAACCCAAAACAAAAACAAAAACAAAAACAACAAACAAACAAACAAACAAAACCCCACCATAACAATGTTTCCTCACTTTTATTGTATTTGCCCCCCCTTCTAAAAAGTAGTTCTGAAGCAAGCAAATTTGAGAAAAAGAAAATTTACAATTGGGTACAATGCAGTGAGGAAGAAACACTTTGAGTTTCATCAACTTTTTCTAGTTCACATTCTTTCCCCATATTTGGTAATCTTCAGATTTAACTGAAAAAGAAGCATTAAAAAATGATGACTAAATCCTGAAGCTGAGGCGGACTCTGCATCTTGACGATGCTGTGTTATTTTCTTTGCACAAGGAAGAGTCTACTGTCTCTCAAGCGCTACTTTCTCTTTTATTTCTTCGCTTTCCCCTGTTCTCTCTCTCTTTCTCTCCCTCTCCCACTTCCCCCTCTCTCTATCTCAATCTCTCTCATGTTCTCTGTTCTGCTTTATGTTCATGTCCAGTGCAGTATGTGTGGCTTCCACTCCAACTGCCTGCCAGGCCTCCTCTACCATTGGGGTCATTAGATGCTGCAGCTGCTCACTAACCATCCACCACACATAAGCCAGGGAGATGAGAACTTCAACTAAGATTGGTGTGCCGAGAAAAACCGAGAAGACAGAACCATAGGGAAACAGATAAACTCTTCCCACACCAGCTCATGTCCATGGCTTTTGTTTTGTTTTGTCTTGTTTTTGAAGCCATCTGCATGTGGAGTGAGCAGAACTTCCAAAGGGATGTAGCACTGCTGCTTGCCAAGGAAATCAAGTCAGACCTTGTAATTAAACTTTTGATCTATGCAGCAGGGTCTGGTGATGGGCACTTTAGTTCAAAAGTTGGTACTCTAGTTAGCACAGATTATTTTTGGAGTTGTCTAGGGGCAGAGGGAGAAATTTCAGATATATCTGTGTCAATGGAAAGATTCTTTGACCTATTAAAAATGGTGATGATCGCAAATTAATATCTGAGTTCAAAAGGATTGCTTATAGTAGGAGAGGGCAACTAAGACATCTTAAGCATCTAGTCTTACACTCCAGTGCAGATTAAGATAGACAGATAAAAATATCAACAATAATAAACAACTCCCAAAATACAACTCTGTAGGTTCGAATAGGGACAATGAATAAAGTTGATGGTGCTGTGTATACTAAAGTCAGTCACTTCTTTACAGTCATCTGGTTAAGTATTCTTAGCTTTCAGTATTCCTTGAATTAGGAAGCAATAAACTTTGAGACAATACCTATGTATATAGCTATACATATTTAAATTTATCAAGTTTTATGTGAAAGTATCACCCAACATTTCTTTTTGAATAAATTTATTCAAAAATATGTATCTAAATCTAATTTCTTTTTATTTATTTCAGTTTTTATGAGGCAGAGATTAAAGAACATTGTTTCATTTGTTTTTGTTTTGCTTTGTTTTTTTGTTTTTGTTTTACCTACAGGTACTTGGAAACAAATCTTTTTGTTTGTTTGTTTTGTTTTGTTTTGTTTTGTTTTGTTTTGTTTTTTTCCAGACAAAGTTTCTCTGTGTAGCCCTGACTGTCCTGTAACTCACTCTGTAGACCAGGCTGGCCTGGAACTCAGAAATCCGCCTGCCTCTGCCTCTCAGAGTGCTGGGATTACAGGCGTGCACCACCACCGCCCGGCAAAACAAATCTTAACTAAGATTATAGTGGTGATTTATTTTAATCCATTAACTGGTTTGAACTGGTCAATTAGGCCATTGTACTTGACTACACCACGGACAGGAAGGTGCTACCGGGTTCTTTCTGTCATTTTCTTTGTAGTCATTTATTATTATAAACTTATGATTTAGAAAACCAACTTCCGTTGTGGAGGAGAGGAAGCTGAGGATCAACAGAGTACCTAGCTTGCTTGGTGCCACTCCGCAGTACTGGACTGAGCCTGGAACATGAAACATGCTCTAGTTGCCGACGACTCTGACCTAGAAGCTACACTGGCTTTTCTCCTGGGGAAAGACGGAAACTCTTAGATGCTACTCTAAGCATCTAAGATTGGAACAATATGAAAACAGACATGCTTCTTTTGTTACTGGAGAAATTGGCTTCCCTTTGGCTTCTTCGTCTCATTAATAAAATGCTTTAAAAACTAACTCAGTGGGAAACTCAAGGAGAACTTGATTCAGTTAAGAGAACAGTATGGACAACTGAAAACCCCAGGAGCAGCCAGAAGGAGCAGGCAAAAGTCCAACCTCTTAAGCTGGGTATGAAGGTCAGAGAAAGCCCAGTGGAGGCATGTGTAGGAGTGCTTTGCATTCAGTGGGTTCCTGATTGCAGGCTTTTGTGTCTCGGGGCTTAGAGACTCAAATTATTAAGAAAAATACCACAAAGATTGGAAGGAGGACTAATAAACTGAGGAAAGAACCCTAAAAGGTCTGGACTGTGTGTGCTCCCAGACATTTAGGTGACTTTTATAAAATACCAGTTTCTCCCAAGTTTATATAATGTGGGCCTTTCTCTATACTTTATCAGGAGTCCAGGTAAGCGAAGGCATCTAGTTTTTTTTCTGCAAACTGACTTCCTTATGTTATCTTTATGCTATCTTTCAGTTTAGGCTTCTTTCCATGTCTGTGTGGGTTAGTGCCAAGCATATAACCCAAAGTGGAGGAGACTCGTGGGTGTGCTCTGAGTATTTCATTGACTCTAGGAAGCTTAATTTTATGCTGGAGTTTGTTGCAAATTTAAGAATAAAGGTCAGTTCTTCCTGGAAAAGCAATGACTTCATTTTGGTTTCCTTATGCTCTATCTTTGAAAGACACATGGTGTCAATACCCTTGCATCTGAGCCCACACAATGCTCAGATTGTTAACTACGATGAGGAGCTGCACCCTGGTGCATTTTTATAGTAAGTTGTGGTTGGATATAAATACACTGAGAGCTAATTGCCTAAAGTACAAACAAATGGCTATGGGATCTAATTAAATTCTTTTTACTAATTTGGGTCTTTATTATAGATAGTAATCTGAGATTTTTTTTAAAAGAACCTTAGACATTGTACTCTATTTAACTCACTAGTTTATAGTCTACAACCTGCATTTGCATATATCTTGCTTTTCTTTGTTAGAAAGAATAATTATTTTAGTTTTTGACAGGCCACCTCTGCCTCTAGTAAATATGGGAATTTCAAGCCCATAGATATCTATCGTGAAAGTACACTAGAGGGTTTTATGTAGATTGATTCTGGGGGTTCTTTTAATACACTGCTGCTCCCCTGTCATTCTTCTCCTCCCCCTCTTTATTCACGGACTACCTGGTTAAGTATGATATGAATCACAAAAGGTAATTTACTCCCTTGGGAGACAAACTCTTTCAATGCCAGTCTGGTGGCTATGTCAATACTGACTAGCGCAGGAGGAGGGACCAAGGACACACCCCTCTATCTGAAGCTGGCTACTGAATGGAGCCTGTGTCCTAGGCCAACAGATGTTGTGAGTAAATCATTGAGATGTCTACTGCTGGCCACCTGAGCACTTCCCAGTTGCCACTGAGTAGCTATAAATTAGCAGGAGTGCTGAAAAGTCTGTCGACTGTGTCACATGCCTGCAGGGACCAGACTTTCATCTTTCATTAGATAAACAAAATAAAGATCAGTCTTCATGTCGTTAGTAGTTGAAAGGCACTATGCTATTCTTCAGCTTATAAAGCAAATGGAGGCACCCTTTACATGAAATGAAACTCAAAATCCTATGTTTGCTAAAAAATGTTACAACCTTTTTTTTCAAAATAATACCTAAATGATTAAAACATTTCTTTAAAACTCAGATTACTGGCCTGAGCAATAAGGAAGAAAGCAGTGTATTTACAAAATTTAAGCATTATTTATACAAATAAATATAGAATACAATCTGTTTATCAGTTAAAATAATGCAGTTCAGTTTGTTAATGTTGTTAACTGATTCTTACTCAACTGTAAAGCGTTCCTTAGAATATTTCTAATATACAACATCAAACAGTGCTATTTATTCTTCTACCTTCTTTTGACTGTTGAGTTTGTTTTGAACTTTTACAGATCAAGACACTCCTATGTCATTGCTCAGAGAAGTGAGTTTAATATATTGTGAACATAAAATACCTTTAATGGATAATATTTGCTTCCTTTATCTTTTTTCCCACTTATTCTTTATTTACTTATTCACTTTATATCCCAATATACAGACCCCCTCTCTTTCCAGTCTGGTCTCTTTCCAGTTCCTGCCCCATTTCCTTCTCCCTCTTCTCTGAGAAGGGGCGGACCTCCCTGGATATCACCCAAACCTGACACATCAGGTCTCTGCAGGACTAGGTCCTACTGAGGCCAGATAAGGGAGTTCAGTTAGGAGAATGGGATCCACAGAAAAGGAACAGATTCAGGGACAACCTCCACTCAAGGTTTTTGTGGTCCCACATGAAGACCAAGGCATACATCTGCTATTTTGTGTGGAGCTCTTTAGTTGGTGGTTCAGTTTATGGGATCCCCCAATGGTCGAGGTTAGTTGACTCTGTTGGTTTTCTCGAGAAGTCCCTATTCTCTTCAGGTCCCGTAATCCTTCCTCTAACTCTTCTACAAGACTCCCCAAGCTACAGTGTGAGTCTTTGCATTGTTTTCCAATGGCTGCTTGGTGAAACCTCGTAGAGAGCAGTTTATGCTAGGATCCTGTTTGCAAGCATAACTCTCCATCCTTTCTTCATCCACCTCAAATAACTATTTTGTTTCCCATTCTGAGAAAGATTCAGGAATCCTTCTTTGGGCCCTCCTTGTTATTTGGTTTCTTTGGGTCTGTGGGTGGGTTGTAGCCTGGTTATCATGTACTTTGTGGCTAATGTTTACTTGTATGTGAGTACATACCATGCATGTCCTTTTGGTTATCTTGGATTACCTCACTCAGGATGATATTTTCTAGTTCTACCTATGTGCCTACAAAGTACATGGTGTCTTTTTCTTAAAAGCTGAGTGGTATTCTATTATGTAAATGAACTACATTTCCTATATCCATTCTTCAGTTGAGAGACATCTAGGTTGTTTCCAGCTTCTGGCTCTTACAAATAAAACGTCTATGAACATAGTTGAACAAGTGTCCTTGTGGGATGGTGGAACATCTTTTGGGTATATGCCCAAGATTGGTATAGCTGGAGTTTTAGGTAGAACTATTTCCAGTTTTCTGAGCAATCAACAAGTTGATTTTCAGAGTGGTTGTATAAGTTTATACTCCTACCAGCCAAGGAGTGTTTTCCTGGCTTCATATTCCCAACAGCAAGCGCTATCCCTAAAACCTCGGACATTACCTTAACACTGTGTTTCAGATCTATTTTTCAGGGGCTACTCTTTCAGCCCCTCTTCCTTCTCTTTACTCCCTCTCTTCTTCTGATTGTCCTTAGAACTTCCCTTGTGTTATTAGTCTCAGAGGCCCAAAGCTATATTTTGGGTCCAGGAGCAGAAAGCTGTTTCAGACACCATATTAACCTAAGATCAGCCTGGTTTCTGTTTATACTTTGATTCTTATTGAAGATACCTGCCAGCAAGCAGTTTCCCCTGAGGCAGGGAAGACTATTGGGCAACAACGCTCTGTGTGCAATTTTGTAATTTTAGTGTGGGTCTTCGGCTTTTTGAGGAATGCCACTGCCGAGATGCCCCTTCATGTCTCTCACAGCACCTACCCTGTTTCACCCTGTGTTCATATTCACATTATTGACTCTTTAAAGGTCAAGATCTCAAAACAGAAGAGTGTATCCCCCTCCTCTCTTTAACCTTTTGAAAGTTAAATATTTCTAATTTATTTAACTTTGGTTTTAGATGGTAAGTGCAATTTCCAGAATTCTAATTTCAATATTCATTAGACTTCCTGTTCCAACTGGATCCTTTCTGTCCTTTACTTAATGCCCCCTACTCCTAATTACCTGTGATTGCTTGTTTCCATGATTTCTAGTCTATGTCTGGATATGGAAGTGCTCTCATATTACATTGCTTTAAAAAGTATACTCTCATGCTTCACAACGTTTTTATAATAATCATGGCCATTGTGCTTGGGACAAATTGTCATGAGGGTGAGCAAAAGTAGGACATTTACAAGTGCCAGTGAGCTGAAACTAGAGTTATTTTTGTATTGGGGCTATTGAGAAATAACTGGAAAGGTGACAGTTAGAACTGAGAGTGCTTAAAACTTTGAAGTGCCATAGGTTAGGACCATGGAGGGACAGTAGCTGAGATGAAATGAAGAGATCAAGGGACAGGAAGACTTGAAGGGACTTGGTAATCAGATGAGTGGAAGCATGATCCTTAGGGTTATTCAGATCCCACAGAAGCATAAGGAGAGCCCTTCTCACTGGTAAAGCAGGCCACAGGTGAGAGTCATCATAGAATTAGTAATGGTCATCAAGAGATTTTTTTTCCTCAGGTACTAGAAAACATGTTTAAAGCTTTTTACTTTTATTTTTTGTATTGTTTAGAAGAAACTAGAGTAATGGTCTTATGTCAGAAAGCAAAGACTGGAGAGAAAATGCATATCATTTTAACACTGAGTTCAACCAAAGCCAAGGGAACAGTTTCTTGTCTGTGTCTGATCACAGAAATCTGGGAAACAACTGTCTGAGTTATGCTGTTCTATACCTCAGTGACCCTTGAAATCTGGGTGCAGTCTATCCTGGGTAGCATTGGGATAAAATGTAGCAGATTACAAATGCTGATTCCTCCATATAATAACTTTTGAAACAAGACTCATCCACATTTTGACTACTGCAGGATAACAAGAGTCTTCAGAAATTCATAGAGATGGAGGAGAGTTTTGGTGATTCCACGGTTGGGAATTTGCTGGCCTGTGAGCATTGGACTTGCTGTCAAGAGTCTGGGGCAAGAATGCTCACTTACCTTTTGGCCTATATCTCTGTATGTACATGTTATTGTTTATGTAAAATCACGAGTCCTGATTTTTAAATTTATTTTTCCCAATGAGAAAAATGTGTGTCTATCTGTCTATCTATCTACTGATAGATAGGTATATACATATTTTTTTTTCTAATTGCTTCCAAGTTCACAAAGCTGATCAAATAATACACAATGCAATTATTCATATCCTTGGAAGGCCATAGACCCTTTTAGTATCTAAGGATTTTTTGATTTATTGATCTATTATTTTTGTTTGCATGTGTGTGTGCGCGTGTGCACTTCTTACATAGGTAAGTTATTTCCTAACTGTATTTCTTGATGGAGAATGTTTTGAAAATATGCCCCCTCATTACAAGTCATTGCCATCAATATGGTATTTTTTCTTACAATATTTGGTGAGGATTTTCCTGCAAAATTTCCAAAGCAATTAATTCCTTAATAATGCTGCTGATTCATGCCCACTTAAGAACCAGTTTGCATTTTTTCTTGGGGATCCAGGGACATTTTAAATGGTTTTGTATCATCCTGGTCTAATCCTTAGTAATAAAACATGATCCAGCAACAGCTGGTTAAATGACTTGGTCTCCTGGTACACATTTCAGTCTTTCTGGGCCCATAAATCTGCAGCAATTAATAGTAAATATTTTCTTTTCACACCATATGTGTATGTGTATGGGGGATGGGAGTGGTGAGGGAATAGGATAGAGAAAGGGAACATAAGGGTAGATAAAATGATGGCGCATTGTTGATTTTTTTTTTTTTTTAAAATTTGGCCGAGTTTCAGAAACTATGTTATCATATTCCCTGTGAAATGAGTGGAGGTAGAAGCTTCTACCTGAACACTTTAAATATATATTTTCTTTTATTAAATAAAGTAATACTTGTTATATAGTCATGGAATCTTATATATTTCTGTGTATTTGTACATAAAAATAATTATATCTAGAATGCCCATCAAAGATGTTAAACAATGATATGAATATATTTATAAAAACATTAGTATATGTTATACATTGTAGGTATATACACATATATCTGTATATATGTGTATAGCTATGCATATTATATATGTACCTGCATGTTATATATACACATAATACACACAGACATATAATTTGTCTAGTGGAGCTGCCATAACAAAGAACTATAGAGTAGGTGGCTTATGAGACAGAAATTTTGTCTCTCACTGTTGTTGAAAAGGCTAAGGTGTAGCCAGGCTTAGTACACCTGCAGGCCTGCCATTATCTGGAAGAATGATGTTTCTCATTGTGTCTCCTCCACGTGACTTTAAACTTGTGTGTTCATCCTTTTGAATCCCCTGTTCTCACAAAGAAGCTAGTAATTTTGTATTAGCAGTCCAAACTCAGGACTTTATCTGTGGTGGTTTGCATGAAAATGGACTGTATGGACCCTTAAGGAGTGACAGTATTAGGAGGGGTACTTTGTTTGAGTAGGTGTAGCCTTGTAGGAGGAGGTGTGGCACTGGGGATGGGCTTGGAAGTTTCAGATGCTCAAACCAGACTCAGTGTCACCCTCTCTCCCTGCTCCCTTCTGATTTAGACGTAGAACTACCATCTCCATTTTGAGTATTTTGTCTGCTGGTGTGCTGCCATGCTTCCTGCCACGATGAAAATGGACTAAACTTCTAAACTATATGCCAGATCAAATTAAATTTTTTTCTCCATACGTTGTTGTGATCATAGTGTTTCTCCACAGCAACAGAAACATAAACTAAGACATTATCTAATCTCCATTACCATCTATAAAATATTTTCTTTAAATACATTACATTGGGTGCTACTTTTTCATTAAGTATTTGGAGAAGAACACATCTAATCCATGATGACTTTTGTTTGTTTGTTTTTGTTTTTTGAGACAGAGTTTCTCCGTGTAGCCCTGGCTGTCCTGGAACTCATTCTTTACTCATTCTTTTTTTTTTAATTCCCTCCCCCCAGATAGGGTTTCTCTGTGTAGCCCTGGCTGTCCTGGAACTCACTCTGTAGACCAGGCTGGCCTCGAACTCAGAAATCCGCCTGCCTCTGCCTCCCATGTGCTGGGATTAAAGGCATGCGCCACCACTGCCTGGCGGAACTCATTCTGTAGACCAGGCTGGCCTCGAACTCAGAAATCCACCTGCCTCTGCCTCCCAAGTGCTGGTATTAAAGGCCTGTACCACCATTGCCTGGCTTCATTCACTCTTTTAAAACTTGGTTTCAGTGGTATTGCTTCAAGATTCTCTCCATTTAGTTTGATGTTGGCTACCAGTTTGCTGTATATTGCTTTTACTATGTTTAGGTATGGGCCTTGAATTCCTGTTCCTTCCAAGACTTTTAGCATGAAAGGATGCTGAATTTTGTCAAATTCTTTTTTAGCATTTAATGAAACGACCATGTGGTTTTTTTCTTTGAGTTTGTTTATGTAGTGGATTGCATTGATGGATTTCCATATATTGAAACATCCCTGCATCCCTGGGATGAAACCTACTTGATCATAGTGAATGATCCTTTTGATTTGATCTTGGATTTGGTTGGCAAGGCTGCCCCCTCTCTCCATATCTTTTCAATATAATACTTGAAGTTCTAGCTAGAGCAATTAGACAACATAAGGAGGTCAAAGGGATACAAATTGGAAAGGAAGAAGTCAAACTATCACTATTTGCAGACAATATGATAGTATACTTTTCTTTTGGTTTTTTAGATTTGTTTTGTTTTTTTTTTTTTGAGACAGGGTTTTTCTGTATCACCCTGCCTGTCCTGGAACTCATTCTGTAGGCCAGGCTGGCCTTGAACTCAGAAATTCCCTGCCTCTGCCTCCCAGAGTGCTGGGATTATAGGCGTGCACCACCACCGCCTGGCTGATATGATAGTATACTTAAGTGACCCAAAAAACTCCACCAGAGAACTCCTACAGCTGATAAACAACTTCAGCAAAGTTGCTGGTTATAAAATTACTACTACTAGTAATAAAATAAAAGGCTACTCAAGCAAATCAGTAGCCTTCCTATACTCAAAGGATAAACAGGCTGAGGAAGAAATTAGGGAAATGACATCCTTCACAATAGCCACAAACAATATAAAGTATCTTGGTGTGACTCTAACCAAACAAGTGAAAGATCTGTAAGATCTTCACGTCTCTAAAGAAGGAAATGGAAGAGGACCTTAGAAAATGGAAAAATCTTCCATGCTCGTGGATTGGCAGGATTAATATAGTAAAAATGGCCATCTTGCCAAAAGCAATATACAAGTTCAATGCAATCCCCATCAAAATCCCAACTCTATTCTTCATAGAGTTAGAAAGAGTAATTCTCAAATTCATCTGAAATAACAAAAAACCCAGGATGGCTAAAACTATTCTCAACAGTAAAAGAACTTCTGGGAGAATCAGTATCCCGGACCTCAAACAATACTACAGAGCAATAGTGTTAAAAACTGCCTGGTATTGGTACAGTGACAGGCAAGTGGATTAATGGAATAGAATTGAAGACCCAGAAATGAACCCCACACCTATGGTCACTTGATCTTCAACAAAGGAGCTAAAACCATCCAGTGGAAAAAGATAACCTTTTCAACAAATGGTGCTAGTTCAACTGGAGGTCAGCATGCAGAAGAATGTAAATTGATCCATTCTTATCTCCTTGTACTAAGCTCAATTCCAAATGGATCAAGGACCCCCACTTAAAACCAGACACACTGAAACTAATAGAAAAGAAACTGGGGAAGGGGAAAATTTCCTGAACAGAACCCCAATAGTTTATGCTCTAAGATCAAGAATTGACAAAGAGGACCTCATAAAGTTACAAAGTTTCTGTAAGGCAAAGGACACTGTCAAAAGGACAAAACAGCAACCAACAAATTGGGAAAAGAGCATAACCAGCTCTACATCCAACAGAGGGCTAATATCCAATATATACAAAGAACTCAAGAAGGTGGACTCCAGAAAACCAAATAACCCTATCAAATAACCCTATCAAATAACCCTACCAAATAACCCTATCAAATAACCCTATCAAAAAATGGGTACAGAGCTAAAGAGTTTTCACCTGAAGAACTTCAAATAGCAGAGAAGCCCCTTAAAAATGTTCAACATCATTAGTCATTAGGGAAATGCAAATCAAAACAACCGGAGGACCCCGCTATACCACTCCTGGGCATATACCCAGAGGATTCCCTGGCATGCAATAAGGATACATGCTCCTCTCTGTTCATAGCAGCCTTATTTATAATAGCCAGAAGCTGGAAAGAACCCAGATGTCCCTCAATAGAGGAATGGACACAGAAAATGTGGTATATTTACACAATGGAATCCTACTCAGCAATTAAAAACAATGAATTCGTGAAATTCTTAGGCAAATAGTTGGAACTGGAAAATATCATCCTAAGTGAGGTAATCCATTCACAAAAGAATACACATGGAATGCAATTACTGATAAGTGGATATTAGCTTATTCACATATAAGCTTGGGTATTCAGAAGCTCTGAATACCCAAGACACAACTCACATATTATATCATTCCCAAGAAAAAGGAAGGAGAGGCCCAGGTCCTGGAAAGGCTTGATGCAGCATTGTAGGGAATTACCAGGATAGAGAAGTGGGAGGGAGTTGATTGGGGAATGGGCGGTGGGAAAAGGGCTTATGGGACTTATGGCGAGGGGGCAACCAGGAAAGAGGAAATCATTTGGAATGTAAACAAAGAATATAGAAAATAAAAAAATAAAATAAAAAAACTTGGTTTCACCGTCATCTGATTTATTAAACTTACAAATGATAAAGTGATAATGTCATATATATGAATCAATAAGTTTATTCCTTGAATATGCATGATATGTTCATTAAAATGTATCAATTTGAAAAGTGAAAGCGGTGGTTATTTACTAGATGTTATGTAATTATCTTACAACTTTAAAACCATGGCTAATCTTTCCTAAGGATATCAAAAGTGATAGGATTTAAAGGGGAGTACAAGCGTTGGTGTATCACAGTCACACTACCCTCCTTTGTTGCATAGCATTTGGTTGGAAACATTAGTGGAGACAAGTATCATTGAATATTAGAAAGTGGCTTTAGGAAAATACTACTATTTTACTTCTTGAATTTTTTGTTTTGTTTTAAGTTTTTTCTTTTCTTTTATCTCCTCCTCCTTCTCCTCTTCCTCCTCCTCCTCCTCCTCCTCCTCCTCCTCCTCCTCCTCCTCCTCCCCTTCTTTTTGGGATTTTGAGACTTGTTTTCTTTTACAGCCAGCATTTTAGAAGTAAATAATTTCCTCTGTCTCTTTTCCAGAACATTATCTAAACAAAGCTGTCAGCATACCAATACAACACTTTAAGATTGAGAACGTCTATGTAACCGATTTCACGTAAATTAAAACAGAAGTAGCCTAAGTCTCACATTCACTCATAGTTCTGAACACAATTATGTATTGCCTGCAGCCTTGTTTTTGCAAAATGTCACCAGCTGCACACATTAAATATCAATTTTCTGGTTTTCCCTTCTCTGACATAGTGTAACTTTGTGTTTTGAAGGTCAAGTTTTAGAGATCTTTCTAATTTTTTAGGGCAGTAGCTGCATACTATGGATATTACAAGCCATATCTGATTTCTCTAATCATCACTCTTATTCCACATTCTTGTCAATCTAAATAATGTCTTAGTACTGTTGGCATTACTTCTGATATGTATAGGCTGAGAATTAGTGCTGCTGTGTTCTACCATGTCCTGCTATGGTTCAAAACTGCAATATTTCACAATTTGCTAGTGCCGGAAGATGTATTTACCAGAAATATTCTAGCAAACTTATCTACACTTACACAGAGTTAAAAAATATTTAAGCTCTTCTTCCTAGTTAACACCATATTAGTATTCTTTCAAGATTTGTCCTTTACTACACCACTTGTGGGTTTTTTCTTCCTTCTTTCTAGGGTGTGGGTAGACAGGGAGGACTGGAAACTGAGTATAATTGGGCTTCATTATGTCAAATTCTAATAATAAATAAAAATATTATGTTGGGGAAAAACAAACAGCATGGAATCAGCCAATCAGTAAGTTTATTCCTGACTTGATATTTTTCATAGACTTATTATCAATTTGCTTCTGCCTACTAAAACCATTTGTTAAACCACTGTTTTCTACATTTAGTTGCAGTCCTTATTGCATAGTAATTGCTAAAATTGTCTGTTTGTATCTTCAATTATCTATTTAAACTGTTTATGTCTATATTCTAATCTGGCAACTTGTCTGTGGAGTTATGGATATGGAAGTGTGTGTTTGTCCAACAGTATTTTGATTACAAACACCTTATAGGACTTTGGAAGCCTCTTATTTAAGATTCTATTATAAAATATATGTTTATACTGCTAAAATCAATTAGAAAAGGTAATCATACCTGGATGTTTTATTAAAATAGGCTCATGTAGGTGGTAGCCTCATTTCTCGAGGTAATTATTTTAAAATTTCAGGTCTTCAGTGGTGCTGATTTACTCCAAATAAATGAGAAAGTCATTTCCTTCTATATTTGCTATCCTGACTTTGTATAAGATCCTGCCTATCTTTTTCATGAACAATGTTATATACTGCAGTGTAAATAGGCTTGTTTAGGCTAACACTTTTTTTAAAATTTTTACACAGAATAGATGTGTGCCTTAAAGTTTAGCTAGTTTTGTTTTAAACAAATATGTTCACAACAAATGAAAATTGGTAAGCAATGATCCATTTCGTCCTGACACCAGAAGTCTTCTTCAGTAGTCTTCTTTTCCCACAGAGAGCAGCTGTCTTATCGGAGGTACCTTGCTCTGGAGAGGAATTTGATGATGGCTTTCAAAACCTTGAAGTTTCCAAAGAAATTTAAACATGATCCCTAATGACACTGAAGTGCATTAGACTTTGACCTTTCTGCTCCTGTGGTATTTCGCTCATCCAGCTTTGACATATGTGATAGAAAATTATGCTCTTCAGATTACTTTGAAACTTCCAATTATGTCAAGTGGCCTGATTTAATTTTTGATTGACTTATAATGGCAGAAGCTGATCTAAGGAGGGGGTCACAAAGGCAAATCAGCATTATTGGGGCTTCTATGTTACTAGCTGCACTTATATTAGTACTAAAAAAGCGATATGTAGAGCTTTTTATGTATGTAAAAAATAATTAAAGAAACAGAGGCCATTGTCATGAGACTAGGGGGCATAGGAGGGGTTGACAGAAGACTGGCTGGGATGAGATGAAGAGAGGAAGGAGAAGAGGAAAGCGATATAATTCTATTGAATGGATATTAAAAATAAATGTAGATGATCTCACAATGGTAAACAGTAGCAAATAAAAGCACCACTGAACTATGCTACCTAAAGGCCCTTAGGTTAATACTCACTTTACACTAACATTGCATTGTTGAAGAAAAAAAAACCAGACATTTTAGAAAAAATATGTAGTTTCATAATTTCATGTGCATCTATATAGGAAAAGATTGTAGGTTCTGAAAGTGAGTAATTTATGTTAATAATGTAGATTTTGAACACATTAATGATGAATAAGACATTGATACTTAGGATTATCTCTTGAGTGTAACTGTGAATATTACTTTATTTTTATTTTTAATTTTTTTTGTTTGAGATGCTTACAGGAAAACATAACAAGTCACTTTACAAGAGACTGATGAACTTAGGACTAGTTTTGTCTGGTTTGGCTAATGTTATACACAATTTGCCTTCTTTTTTTTTATTAGATATTTTCTTTATTTACATTTCAAATGTTATCCACTTTCCTTGTTTCCCCTTTGAAAACCCCCTATCCCAACCCCCTCCCTCTGCTCACTAACCTACCCACTCTTGCTTTCCTGTCCTGGCATTCCTCTACACTTGGGCAGTGAGTCTTCACAGGACCAAGGGCCTCTCCTCTCATTGATGTCTAACAAGGCCATCCTCTGCTACATATGCGGCTGGAGCTATGGGTCTTCCTTCCTGTGCAATAGGATGTGGGCCTGTGAAAGAATTTGGCCATAGTGAAGGGTTTCTCAATGTCCAGTAAGCAAACATTGACTTAATATCAAATTTGTGGTGAATGTCAGGTGTTCCTGAAAGTTCATAACTTTGATGCATGGTTTGAGACATAAAAGGGAGAAAGGAAAGAGAGAGAGAGATTGTGGGAGGAAAAGGAGAGATGGATGGAGAAGGGAGAGAAAGACAGAGAAAGGGGGTGGTGTCCAACCAAATTCACTTTTCTAACAACCTGTCAAGATGATAATGGAGTTACTGCTAACTACTATAATGGCAGAAACTCTTGGGCTAATTAAGTCTTAAATTATCTATACTACTGAATTAGAGATTAAGCTTCTATACCTGAACACTGAGGGAAATATTCAACCCATAAGCAGGTCTCAATAAATATCTGTTATCCCTGCTTTCTGTTGATACACTTAAAACTAGTGAAATTGAAATGGCGATGAGAAAACCACTAATCTCAGAATAGACAAAACATGAGTTCCAGTGCTACTGCAACAGGGAAAGGCTTGTATACTGTGAACAAATCAAATGCATATCAACTTTTATTAACCAGCTACAAGTACTAAGTAAAAACAGTCATAATCATGATTCCATAGTTTAGGAAGGAAGAGAGAGAGAGAGAGAGAGAGAGAGAGAGAGAGAGAGAGAGAGAGAGAGGTGAGTAATATTTTGAAAATGGACAGTATTTTATTACAATCTTTGGAGAAGTTAGTAAAATTTGGATACCATTTCCCCAAATGTGTTTGAAGTAATTTCAAATAAGGTTTTGTTTTGATGCTTTTGGGTGGTAGTGGTGGTGGACTTACATGGCTATATTTAGGTGTCAACAAGTTGTTTCAAGCATTTGCTTTAGCTGTCTAAGGACAAAGGAGGAAATGAAAAATCAGAGAAGTGAAAGACAATGTGGTGGTTTGAATAGGTATGGCCCCCCTAGGTTCATGTGTTTGAATGCTAGGCCTACTGGAGGTGGCAATATTTGGATATGTCACCTTGATGGAGTAGGATCAGCCTTATTGGAGGAAGGGTGTCACTGTTGAGCAGGCTTTGAGGTCTCTTCTGCTCAAGATACAGTGTGGCACACAGTCCCTCTCTGCTGCCTGTGGATATAGATGTAGAAAGAACTCTCAACTCTTCACCGGCAACATGTTTACCTGGATGCAGCCATGATTTCCATCAAAATGAGAATGGACTAAGTCTCTAAAAATATAAGCCAGTCATAATTAAACAGTTTCCTTCTTAAGAACTGTCCTGGGCATGGAGTTGATTCACAGAAACAAAACCCTAAGACACACAGTTTCTTCAGCTTGCATCATGATGTGAATAATAATACTACCACACAAGGCCCTTCCTCTGTAGGTTACTGATGAATACCTCACTGTGAGTCAGGGAGCTGACAGCTTTTTCTTAGCTGTCAGTCTTATTTTCTATTGCCTCTTCTTCAGAGCCAAGCTACTGTTCTATCCAGTTCTAACCCTTCCTCAATAGTAAGTTACTCAGAAACTATCTCTGCTCACTACCCACTGCTCCTCTTATGGATAACACACCATAGTGCTTTCCTATTCTAGTCATGACCTTTTTGAACTGTGCAATTTTCTCTTTAAGCAAAGCACTTGAAGCCACTGCCCCTCCTAAGCATCTTCTTCTAGATCTCAGTCAACTGCTCATGCCTGCTGATGTTTTTTCAAGCTTGGGTAAGGTCTTGATGCAGTCATGGATGTTATCATAGTTCAGGACTCTGCATTTGTCTCCTCGGGGTCTTCCTTAGTTGCTACCTCACCAAAGGTCTCTCTGAAATAACAGGCCTTAAAAGCAGCTTCAATGACTTGATTCACTCATTGAATGGGAAAGGTAATGGTTAGATATGGAAGCATCATGTTATCATTTTAGGATAAAGAGCAAGATCAATATAATTATAGGAGAAAACATTATCAGCAGTCAGCTGGACCTTGAAAGAAAGTGATATTTTCAAGCAATATTAGTAGCACAACTCTTGGCTTTAATTATTTTTTATACTACTGTGAAGTGATACTATACCAAGAAAACTTAACAGAAGAAAGAGTTTACTGGAAACTTGACTGTCATGGTGGGGAGCAGGACAGCAGGCAAGCAGACATGGTGTCTGAAGCAGTAACTAAGTATTTTATAGCTCTCCACAAGTGTGAAAGAAAGTTGTGGAAGGAAGGTGAGATGGAGAAGAGACAGTCAGACAGCCAGACAGCCAGATAGGATGAGAGAGAGAATGAGAGAGAGCTAGATTTGAATATATGTGTTTCCGAAACCTCTAATTCCACCCTAGTGACACACCTCCTTCAACAAGCCTATACCTCTTAATACTTCCCAAACATTACCACCAACTGAGAATCAAACCTTCACATGTGTGAGTCCATGGAGCTATTCCCATTAAAGCCACCATGTTCCACTCCCAAACCTCATTGCAAAATGCATTTAGTCCAACTTCAACTAAAATGCCAAAAAATTAAATTAAAATTAATTTGCCAAAATTAAAATGCCAAAGTCTCTTATCAGAGTTAAGACAATCTCTTAGTTGTAACCTACTGTAAAATCAAAAAGCAAAGTGAATACTTCAAAAATGTCACAGAATATAGCACAAATATGATATATTAATTATGTATAAAATCCCCTTTAAATATAAACATTAATGTAATTGATAATTAGTAAATATAAATATATCTTAAAATTCAAAAAAATATATTTTTGAAATTATTATTCCAAAAATTAGACTTGGGGTCAGAGTGATGAAATATTGGACCAAAGCAACTCTAAAACCTAGCTAGACAAATTTCAAATCCTGTAATTCTTTGTCTAATGTCCAAAGGATTAAATGACTTTTCTGTATCAGCTTGTTCTTACAAACTGTCTTTTTCTTTCCTAGGTTGGTATCCCACAGCTGTGGCATCACCAACACTTCTGGATTTCCAACACAACCATGCTTCAGTTTCAGAGTATCATACAATGGCCTCTCAGGGTGTGATGCAAGGACCCTTCTGTCCCTCACCTGGCTTGAGCAGTGTTCCTTAATCAAGGAGAGAAGATTCTACAACCTCTTCTGTGTCTTTCTTCACTCTAAAACCAGAGCCATGTGGACCATGCTGCCAAATTCTGCTGCTGGCTTGGGATGAAATCTAGCCCCATCTTTTAATTTTTTTGAACTTTATTTTGTTGATCTATAGTATCCAATAATTCTTTTGATCTTCTCTTTCCACAGGTTCATGGTTATCTGTATTGGGGCCTTTTCTGAAGAAATCACCGCCTGTATACATTTTTTTCTTTGCCCTTTTCCCAGAAGTCATGGCTCCACCATTAAATTCCTTGTGTTCCGGTGACCCACTTGCTCAACAAGACCACACTTCCTAATCCTTTTGTAACAGTTCCACATCCTGGGTCTTGCTTTTTTAATATTGATTTCAGGACATGGTCATCTACATCTTCTAATGCATAATGGGTAATACTTGTATTAGTGCTCAAGCAATGACTAATTCCTTAACCACTAACTCTTTGCTATAAGATTAGCCACCTTTTTCTAGTAAGTAAGCTACCTAGAGATCCAGATTAATATCAGAGTAAAAGAGTTGTGCAGTAGTGTGCAGAATGCAGAGATATACTATGGTAGAGCTGAGGTTACAGGACAGAACATGGTAGAAAAAGGGGGGGGGTGAACACAAGAGGGGAAGAAATAAAGAAGACATGAGAACCTGAAGTCATGTCAAGACATTTGTCTGTGTCTTTACTATAAGAAATTATTAATCCAGCTGGGTGGTGGTGGTGCACACCTTTCTTTCCAGCACTTGTGGGGCAGAGGTAGGTGAACCTAGTGGTAGATATGGAGGCCAGCCTAGTCTACAGAAGAAGTTCCAGGATATCCAGTGTTACCCAAAGAAACCCTATGTAAAAAAGAAAAACAAAACAAAACAAAAACTCCTGAAAAAACAAAAAGGAGCAAACAAACAAAAGAAAGAAAATATTATTGCCATGTCAAACTTCCCTCAAGATCAAACTAGACCTGTTAATTTTCAATTCAACTGTGTTGGTTATGATAAAAGGCAGTGGTTGGGTATTATGTATGCATGTTTATCTAATTTAAACCCTCAAGATACAGACTTCTTTGGATATACATGCTTCTTTCTTTCTTTAAAAAAATCTTTCACCCAGGCCGTAGTGGCGCACCCCTGTAATCCCAGCACTCTGGGAGGAAGAAGGCAGGCGGATTTCTGAGTTCAAGGCCAGCCTGGTCTACAGAGTGAGTTCCAGGACAGTCAGGGCTATACAGAGAAACCCTATCTCGAAAGAACCAAATCCAAAAACAACAACAACAAAAAAATCTTTCAATTGTAAACAAATGTTTATCAATTTTTCCAGTCATAAAATTTAATGTCATCTCTCTAAAATGTGCTAAAAGTGAGATGACATAAGATAGAGAAACTATATGTCCATCAATATTTCTTATAGATAGATAAATTATTTGAAGAGATCCGCATACACGATTTTTATCTTAGCTTTCCATTCTTTAACAGCATCCTATATTTAAGATCCTATATTTAACTGAAGACTAGTCATGCAGTTTATCTTGTAGACCAACTGCCTTTAGTATAAGAAGTGTGCTATATTAAAGTACAGACATCAGTTATTGACAAAATTGAAATGTAAGACCATTGTAGAAGTTCATCCTTAGACACTGAGATATAAAAAACATGAATGATCAAATTGGGGTCACCACTGAAACCTTTCTTTCCCTCACACAACCAACAAACAATTCTTTCTTAATTATTTCATTCACTCCTCTATATAAGACTCTTGCAATTTGACTCAAACTTAAAAGTCAAATTCTCTCTCAATATTTGTATTATGATGTTTCCTGGCTCCTTTTTCTCTTTCTCTTTCTCTTTCTTTTTCTCTTTCTCTTTCTCTTTCTCTTTCTCTTTCTCTTTCTCTTTCTCTTTCTCTTTCTCTTTCTCTTTCTCTTTCTCTTTCTCTTTCTCTTTCTCTTTCTCTTTCTCTGGCTGTTCCAGGTGCCTGTCCTCCTTTTTTTTAGGGTTTGTGAAGAGTTGTTACTTTGCCGAGAGTTATCTTCTAGAGATTATTCCAATTTCTTTTCTTTGATTTCTATTTTCTTCTCTTCATTACCATGTCACATGAAATACCTGACTCCTAGACATTTCTTCCCTCAGGATTCTGCAGAGTAAGCTTACTTCACCTCTTAAATCTGAACAAGGATTTCAATTTGTAATCCAGCAACATGGCTGCTCTGGTAAGGGATCACATTCAAAGTCCTCCCAGTCTTTGATCTGGTCTGAATGTAGACATGCCCTGGATTACAGTATGCACTAGTTGGAACAAGCAAACCCTTGGTACAAAGATTTAATTCCTAAAAGTGGAGGGCAGCTCAATTGAGACGAGGCAAAGTAGTGGTATTCAGTTCAGCTCAGTTCAGTTCAGCTCAGTTCCGTTCCGTTCAGTTCAGTTTTGTGCTGTTAAGTTGAGTTCAGTGTGTGCGATAGAGTTGATGTCATTTGCAAGTTCTTGTGGAAGCAGTAGATGCCAGATAAGAAAAATTAGAATATTAGAATATATTGCCAAAAGGAGTTGAGGCCAAACAGAGCAAAGTCAAAAGCCAAGCAGAATCTAGTCGAAAGTCAAAAGAAGCCAGTTTGAGTCAGTTAGCTTGGAGAAGTATTAAGGACAGAACAGCTTTTTTGAACCAGCCAGCCAGAGATAAGAAAGAGTCCGTAAGAATGACTTTATCTGGCAGTGAGCCTCTGAGATAACAATTACACCTGGTGAATAAATGTTACATTTAGAGAAGGTAATATTGTGGCTCATTCAATTATAGATAATTGAATTTATTCATTATTTGTAAACCAAGGAACTTTTGACTGTACAAAACTGAGTGAGAATTCTCCTCCCAAACTGTTGTGGTCTGCAGATCATTGCACAAACCACTCAGACACCAGACTCAGTCAATCAGGAATGGTTTATTGAATGCCAGACCCCAAGACTGATCGATCCAGACAATATAACAGACTTGAGAGCTGGCTGCCATGGCCAGCTAGTATTACATACAGATTTCAAGCCTGAGATCCACAATCATCCATGCCAAGGTGTTTCACCAATTAACATTTAGTGACAGGGGATTTCCTGAGGAACATATCCTTGTTGTACATTTATTCTGCTTCTATTGCTTAGGGTATTTAAATGTGGTAGGGCCCTTGTCTTACCTAACATTCATGTCTTAACTGTCCAACCGTAATATTAGTTACCCATGTACATGTCTCTTTTTTCCCCCAAGCACAATGTCAATTCCCACAGAACTGTGGGGAACCTTACTCAAGCCCTACTAAAAATGGAAGTCTTATTCCAAATAGCTTCTTACCCTGGTGCAGGTGTCTCTCTTGTTTTGGGTTCCATGCTAGGGGCAGCTTATAAAAGGAAAAATCTTAAAAGTTCACACAAACACAGTTGCAAGAAATGCTGCCTTGTGTTTGGTTTGGGAACAAGCTTACTGTGGCTCCCTATACAAGGCACTTTTAATTGATTGTCATGGGTTTCCAGAACACCAAATCACCAAACATAACAGAGTTTGCTATCAACTAGAGCATGAGAAGTTTTCCCAGTGATAGCACATGAGAGCATCTCCTTATACCATTAGCAGCATCACCAAATGGGAAGATAGACAATTTCTAGGCCCTAACACTTCACCTAGGCCTTAATATTCTGTCTGTTGAGCTCTTTATGAATGTCAAATCCTAGACTGTAAATTTTCTGAAGACAGGGGTTATATTGGGCCCAAAGAATATAAGCTTGACTGTGGAATGCACTGTTTAACAAAAAGTCCTAGAGCATTAATTATGTAAAATTCACAGGTGAGTACCTAAAGGAGGCATAGACTACCAATTAAAATATTTATCAATGAGTACCTACAGGAGGGATAGACTACCAATTAAAATATTTATCAGTCAAGGACACCAGTTACACAGACCTTTATTTTTTTTAATTATTTTATTTTACTTTTAAAGTTTGTTTGACTTTATCTAAGGTATCTCTGTTTGCTTCAGAATGATTAGCATGGAAACAGTATTATTTATCCAGGATATCACATTACAACAGTAGATCCTAGGCTAAGTTGACTCCAAAAATAATTCTCAAGACATGCTGAGAGGTCTTTATCCAAAAGTTTCTTTTTCTTGGATATTCACTCCACATTTGGTATTATGATAAGATGGACAAGTTATGTTTTTTCATGTGATGAGAGTAGTATGTCAGCTGCATTATAGGTAGCCATTTATTCCTTATGCCAGGGGGTTTCCTTTGAACTTAGCACCATTTCAGCCTATCTTTTGTTAAGTACATCCAGCTGATATTAGGATGCTGTCATCATGCCCAAGATGGCTGAAAGGCTAGCGAAAGTTTGGACAATGGGGCATTTATCAGAAGTATCTGAATAGGTGATCCACAAATAAGACATTGGCTTGACCAGTTACATATCAGCTTTCAGCAAATCAGATCTCGGCAGCTTGCAATTCACAGGTGATTACTGGATGGAGTCTGTCAACCAGGTGAATCTTCTGAGATACATATAAATTAGGGACAGAAGTTACAGTTGTCTAGTAATTTGGGAAGATCAGGAATCCCAAGACCAAGAGAAAAGTTCCATTTTGAAGAACAGGCAGGTGTACTTATCTGGAGTTCCTTTGATCTGTGGCTGTTTCAGGAAATATTACAAATTGCACCACCCCACTTTATCACTGGTTACTCTCGTGACACAACAACCCTGCTGCCTCCAAGGCTAGCCCCAAGTAGCGATCTCCCATCTCGAAGTTCTCTTGTTGTGGATTCTGCTCACATTCCCAGCCCACTGTGGTCAGCAGTCCCAAATCCCAGGAACCCAGTAAAATCAAAACCAGAGAAGCTTGTAATTTATAAGTCAGATTTATATCAGTAAATTCTTACCCCACAAAATGCCCACACAATGAACTCAGAGCCAATTGATATTAATATAAATTGCCCACCTACACAAGACAAGTTGTCCTGTAATTATTCATCTCTTACAAAATATTTATAGCTACCTGTGTGGAATATTTAAAGCTGTGAGAAATCTGGATGTCTTTCTCTTCCTCCCTTTCCTTTCCTTCCCCTCTCTCCTGTCCCTGTCTCGATCTCTGCAATTTAGTTCCACCTTTCTTTTCCCTGTCCAATCACAGGCTTCTTGTTGCATTAATATTTAAATTAAATGGGGGGAAAATTCTGCTACATGTGGCAGACAGATTCAAGTGATTTCTTGAATCTTTTATACTTTAGAAAAAACAGTTAATAAGTGTCTATAAGATATCAGGAGTAGATTCATGACTTTGAGACCTAGTAAAGTCTAGAGATTTGAGTTAAAAGGCACAAAACATTTTTCTCTGTCATCCAGAGGACTAGCCATATCTGTTGAACAGAGATGTTTTTAGCATGATGAGAAGCACCTTTAATTCTCTATTCAAAGGACCACCAAAGGATATTTAAAATAATGAGCTTATAACTGAATTTCAAGCAGCCAATGTTTTATTAGCTTACCATAACTCCATTGGTCAGTGTTAAATTAACCATAGCATGTGGGAGGGGAGAATATGAAACTTTTCTTTCTGTAACTTGTATTTACATATTGAAATCTTGTTTTAGATGCTTTAATGTTTATAAAACATCATTTTAGACCTTCAAATATTTTTAAACCCTCAAATACTTTTAGAAGCTTTAATATCACCAGACCTTACATGAAATTTAAAGTTTCTATCTAATTATTTATATAGGTCTCACCATGAGACACAGGTGATAACAATAAGCCTGTCAACAAGGCAAAACTGTTTCTGCTTTTAAATAAGGGAAATAGTAGTTTTAACTAAGAAATTAATTGGTTAAGTAGCTAGGTTCTATTTTTCTCTAGCAGTCAAGCCATAGCTACCTCATGCATCAATGTGATCAGAAATCTGAGGATATATTGTAATACTCCAGTCTGACCTGTGGCCCTGATCAATCAGCATTTGTCTGTAGCATTCAATAAACTATCTCTGTTTGCCTTACTCCTGAATCTGAGTGGTTTGTGTGGTGATCCACAGATGCCCAACTTCAATAATATAGCAAACAAGGAAGAAAGGAAGCAGCAGTACACTGATTTGTTAGCCTAGATGATTTTATGGATGTCCTCTATAACAGTTAAAGCATAGCAGAATTCTACATCAGTTAGCCTATAAATATGGGCTATTTTGATTCTTGATGTAACACTTAGCCTGACTAATTGTGTTTTTGTTTGGTTTAGTTTTTTGATGCCTAATTTAGGATCTCATTAAAAAAATAAAAGCATGTTATGAGTTTTGTTTAATATGATTCAGTGATTAGCTGCTTTTGTCATAATTGTTTGACAAAGAATGCACTACCTGAAGTTACTTTCAAGTCAGATTGTTATGCAAAGAAACATCATCTATTAAAATGCAGAAATAGAATATCTTGAGAGAAATAATGAATGACAAGAAAGCATGCATGGTGTATTAGTTAGGGATTTCTGGAGCCACAGAATTTAAGGAATGAATATGAAACTTATTAGACCGGCTCGAAAGCTGAAGTCTCACAACCCAACAATGGCCAGCTGTGAATGGAAAGTTAAAGAATCTAGGATTTGCTCTGTCCCTCAAATTTGGGTGATTTAGCTGGTGTTGTGTATTAACTGCAATCTTGGAGAAGTAGGCTCCAGTAGATGTGCTGGAAAAGTAATTGCAAGCAGACAAAGAACAAAGCCTTCCTTCTTTCAGCAGAAGATATGGTCCAGCTTGAAAGTATATCTCAACATCTGGATTTAAAGTGAGTATCAATCTTGATTATGAGTGTGCACCACCACATATCAAGATGTGGATCAACAGTTTTTTTTTCCAGAGTCAACATCCAGGACACAGGTATGCCTTTCTTTTCTGGATTGTAGTTCATTCCAGATATAGTGAAGTTGAATACAAAGACTAACCATCAGAATCCACCCTTTGTCTACTTGACACAAATTGGATCTCATGTCAAAATGAAAACAATATCCAGGTTATAAATACATGATATAACCATCCCTCCTATAAACACATAAGCAATAATCAGGTCACAATAATGCCTAACATGATAAAACTTTCCCATGTAAAACCACAAACACATTGTGAATTTAGAGTAGTTCAATGTCCTCTAGGAAGCATCCTTTTAGGATCTCAAACGTATATGCGGTAACCATAGATATACGTTTAATTGATCTTTGAGAAATTCAAAGAACACAAAATATCCCTTCACATGTACAGCAGCACTCATGTCAACTGTAATCCTCATGTCCATTAATCACCTGGTTTCCAGAAGCCTCTAGCTTAACTGCAGGGCCACATTTTTTTTCCTTGGGATCTCAGGAAATCAGTATCTATTCATATCCAGTATCCAATAGACTCCAGAATGTCTGCTTATTTCCTTTTTTTTATTACTTGAAGAAAACGTTTTTTTATTCTATATATTCTTTATTTACATTTCAAATGATTTCACCTTTCCTGGATCTCCCCTCCCTGAAAGTCCCATAAGCCCTCTTCCCTACCCCTGTTCCCCCATCCAACATTTCCCACTTCCCTGTTCTGGTATTCCCCTATACTGACTGATGCATTGAGTCTTTCCAGAACCAGGGTCACTCCTTCCTTCTTCTCAGACATCATTTGGTATGTGGATTGTGTCTTTGGTGTTCCAAGATTCTAGGCTAATATCCACTTATCATTGAGTACATACCATGGGTATTCTTTTGAGACTGGGTTACTTCTCTTAGTATGATGTTCTCCAGCTCCATCCATTTGTCTAAGAATTTCATGAATTCCTTGTTTCTAATGGCTGAATAGTACTCCATTGTGTATATGTACCACATTTTTTGTATACATTCCTCCCTTGAGGGACATCTGGGTTCTTTCCAGCTTCTGGCTATTATAAATAAGGCTGCTATGAACACAGCGGAGCATGTATCCTTATTGCATGCTGGGGAATCTTCTGGGTATATTCCCAGGAGTGGTATGGCATGGTCCTCCGGAAGTACTGTGTCCAGTTTTCTGAGGAACTGCCAGACTGATTTCCAGAGTGGTTGTACCAGCTTGCAATCCCACCAGCAGTGGAGGAATGTTCCTCTCTCTCCACATCCTCGCCAACACCTACTGTTTCCTGAGTTTTTAATCTTAGCCATTCTGAGTGGTATGACGTGAAATCTCAAGCTTGTTTTGATTTGCAATTCCCTAATGACCAATGATGTTAAACATCTCTTAAGGTGCTTCTCAGCCATCCAAACTTCTTCAGGCAAAAAGTCTTTGTTTAGCTCTGTACCACATTTTTAATAGGGTTATTTGGTTTTCTGGGATCTAATTTCTTGAGTTCTTTGTACACATTGGATAATAGCCCTCTGTCAGATGTAGGGTTGGTGAAGATCTTTTCCCAATTTGTTTGTTGGTTGCCAATGTGTCCTTTTGACAGTGTCTTTTGCCTTACAGAAATTTTGTAGTTTTATGAGGTCCCATTTGTCTATTCTTGATCTTAGAGCATAAGCTATTGGTGTTCTGTTCAGAAACTTTCCCCCCGAGCCAATGTCCTCAAGGGTCTTCCCCAGTTTCTTTTCTACTAGTTTGAGTGTGTCTGGTTTTATGTGGAGGTCCTTGATCCACTTGGAGTTGAGCTTAGTACAAGGAGATAAGAGTGGATCAATTCTCATTCTTCTGCATGCTGACCTCCAGTTGAGCCAGCACCATTTGTTGAAAAGGCTATCTTTTTTTTTCCCACTGGAGCATCCCACTCTTTAACAAAAACAAAATATCTTCTTTTGTCAGTCCATATTCAACCATTTGAAGACTTCAGTGGTGGTGCCACATCAGACCTTGCATGGTTGAGGCATTGGCCCATCATTGAGACTCCTCAGGTATGTGGCCTGTCCCATGTCTTGAGCCCTCCCCTGAGATGTATCCAAAGGGAAGAAACAGGCATTTCAGCTGGTACTACTCTATGTCTGAATACAACAGAAACATTCTGCACCTACACCATCCAGTATCCTGAAGGAAAAAGGCCGTTATAGCCCCTGACATTGATGAGGGATTCTTTTCCATATTCCTGCTGGAGAATTGGCTGAACAGTTGAAGGCTAGGTTCACAACTAAGAATCATATTCTTAGAGATGCTTTTACATTCCTTAACCTCCCCTGTAGACCACCACACAACCCACCACACATCAGAGGGAGTGGAAAAGAAAAAATAATGGGAAAGTGGACTATTTTTTTTCATTTTATCATCTTTATTCTTAAATTTACAGTACAGTCATTATACCCCTACAAAACCACCCTCTGACTATTCCTCACCCCATAGCACCTCTCCCTCACAGTCTGCAAGAGCATGTTCCCACCTCCCAAACCCACCCACCCATCCACCAGTCCTTCCCCCTCTCTAGAGTTAGCTGTATCTGCCTTGACTGGGGCCAGAGCAGGCCTTGCTCTGGTGTGTATATTTTCGGGGCCTCATATAAGGAGATATATGCCATTTGGTTGGTGGCTCAGTGTCTGAGAGATCCTGAGGATCCAGTTTAGTTGAGACTGCTGGCCTTCCTGTGGGTTTGCCATCTTCCTCAGCTTCTATCAGCTTTTCCCAATTACAACCAAAGGGGTCCCTGGCTTCTGTCCTGTAGTTGGGTGAAAGTATCTCCATGTGATCCTCCTTTAAGCTACTGATTGGCCCTCTCAGAGGGCAGCCATGTAAGTCTCCTATCTGTAAGCACAATGAGAGGTCTCTGCATCAAGCCCTGCCTGTGTTCTCTGGAAATTTTCAGTTCAGCTCACAGTTGAGCACAGCAGCTCAACTCACTAGCACACACTTCCCAGATGCAGCAGCTGTCCAATTCTGAATGCTGGGATAGCAAGCAGGAATCAGCAGTGGTGGCATTAGCTAGCAGAGAGAGCCAGACCTCAGTCTAGGCATGCCCCAGCAGGAGGGAGCAGAAGGAAGACCAGAAGTTCTTCCCTGTGCCTCTGTCAGGGAAACGAGATGATGGAAGAAGTCTCGAGAGCCACAAGCATTGCACAGCTAACACTAGATGCAAGCCCAGTTCAGCCTCTGTCACTGTCCCTCAAGTTCTCTTTATTTCCTTCCAAACATCACGTGTCCTTCACGGGTCTTGCCTCAGAACAAGTCCCGGATGGCATCACTCGGCAGATCAACGAAAGTCCACAGAAGCTGCAAGCCAACTTGCAAGGGCAAGTTTTGGTGACCCTGTCTCTCTGGCGTCCAAAGTGCAGCTCAACTAGGCAATGCAAGCTGGACCAACACATGCCTGTCTTCTCCACGAATTTTTCATACAAAACAAGTGTCCCTTTGCTTGCTCGCTTTAGTAGAGCATCCTCTCTCCTGTGTCTGCCTCAGCTAAACACTCTTTCACCTGTTTGCCCAGGCAAAACCCCACCCTCCCGACTTTCCACAGAATCCTTAAGTTTCCACTTGAGTGATTGAACATTCTTCAGTCTATTTCTTGCTGTCCTTGGTTCCCCCATCTCTTGATTGAGCACCTCATGTTGTTCACAGCAGACATCCCCTTCCCTCTTGTGTTCTAACACAGGAATGTACACTATGGGCTTCTTCCCATTATGGCACTTTCCAGAGTTGGCAACAACCCCTCCATCTTCATCTAGCTCCACCCGGGACCCCCTTCAACACTAGACTCTCAGGCCAGTCAACAATCCAACACCAGGACAGAGAGGGCATTCGGGTCTTTTACAGAGGGATTAGCTGCCAGAATCTGGTCGATCTTCCGTTTTTGCTCAGAGTCAGGGAAGATGTTGAGCAACACCTCCCTCAGCTCGACTGTCTCTGCACAAGTTCTCAGGGCCAGCCCAGGAACGTCCTGCTGCATTCGTGGAAGGATGGCCCGGGGTGTGGAGTGGTGCTGCTGAGGAAGCAGAGGGCCCAAAGAGGCTCTCTGGATGCGGGATGGAGCCTCCTCACGGCTTGGGTTGCAGCCCTGGGTGGTGTGGCTCTGGCAGCGAAGGCCAAAAGTGCCCACACTTGGCCGGGCCTGGGGCCTTGGCTGCATGGTGCCAACACAGTCCTCCTTTTGAAGACATTCTTCTAGCGGAGGTCCATGTCTTCCCAGGGGATCATCAGCAACCATAAATATGTCCCCGATGAAAGTGTACTGAAGCAGTCTTTTGGTAACAATTTCTCTCCAGGACACTAACTGAGTCACAAACTCCCTCAAGTTGTCATTTGTTACAATGATACCGCCAGTCTCCTCTGCTAAGTGGAGCAGGAACCTGTCTTTATCAGAAGCAATCTTTTGCCCTAAGATGTCCAGGGAAGGAGTGAAAGCTAATAGCCCAAGATCCTCCAGCAGTCTTAAGAAGTGCTGTTCTCTGGCATTGGGATGCCTTCTTCTTCTCCACTGTGGGACAAACACAGTGATGTTTCTGTTGCTGAGCTTCCAAAAATATTGGACTGAAATCGCTATGCCTCGGCAACTAAAAAACTTTTTCAGACCGTGGGTAATTGCAACATTACTGCCGTCTATAACAATAGGCTTCAAATCCTCTCTCGCTGGTTCATTTCTCAAGTCTAGCCTATAAGGTGTCTTCAGGATAGCTTGAAATCTTTGAAGCTTGGTAAACGAGGAATAGTGGTCATCAGAGGATCCTGCCAAATGTGCATCAGGAGCTGAGGTTCCCAGGTGAGGCAGCAGAGGTGTGCAGATTTGGGCATCCTTTGGCTCGATGAGAGGAGAACTGGAACACCCACATTGTTTTACACAGTCAGGCTTCCTAGGATTGGGATGCAAAGTCTCTCTTTGCTGCTGAAAACCATTTTCAGGCCTTTGTTTGGGGGCACCTGGGCAAGATAGGTTTGCCTCAGTTTCCTTAAGAGTCTGTGTACTGCGTTCAATGGCCTGTCTGTCTTGAACCTCGATTTTATCAGGCACCACAGATCCAAAATTAAGCACTTCCTGGTCTCTTGCTTCCTCTGCCTCTTGTCTCTCAAGCCTTTGTGATACCATGGATACCTTGTCTCTTAGTTGGTCTATTTCTTACTGTTGGACAGCTAGCTTTTCACTCATTTTTGAGATAGTTTCTAGCTGTACACTTCTTTTTTCAAGTTCTTCTGAGAGGAAATGTGTAAAGATTGCATGGAAGACTGTAGGGTGTCTACATCCTCCATCACAGTGGAGATCATTAGGGGAACGGCTTTCTCAAACATCTTTTGTTGGTCTTCAGCCCTTCCCCTTCTGTGTGAGCGGTCAGAATTCGAGTTTTCCATTTGGAATGCAGTCAAAGTCTGCCTATACAATTCTACTTGCCTTTTTTGTGAGTTTACTACCACTTTCTTAGAGGCTCCTGCTTTGTTCTTGCTCTGGGCTTGATTCTCCAGTGGCTCCAGGGATCCCAAAGGTCTCTGGTCACCCTGCAGAACTTGAGGAGATGATTCTTCCTCTGGAGACAACCCCGGTGAATTTCTCTTCTAGAACTCTGGTTGGCTGGTTCAACTCTAACACCTCTTCCAGATGACTGATTCAATGGAGCCTCTCCAAAACCCTCAGGCAATTGCTCTCTTTGGCCTCATATTAACTCTGTCAATTCTGACTCCTTCGGATTCCCAGTCCTGAACTGTCTCTGGAGAAACTCTCACAAAAAGAAAACAAACAAACAAACAGCTCTACTTAACTGCAAAGCACACAGGCAATGAATGCACTGCTAACTCCAGTGAATTCTGCTGACTGAACAGAACTTTCTGTTCTTATGCTGTGCTTATATAGGTTTTCTCCAGTGAGGTTGGTGTATCCTATCTCTGATACACCCTGTGACACCTAATCTGTCTATTTTAGGAGCTTTTGGGGGATTAAAGGTGTGTGTCAGGGTGTGTCTGTATTTCCGCAGGATCACATAGACCTTGAAAATCCTGGTTGTGATCAGAGCAACCATATTGCTGGTTCAAATTTCCATTACAATGGAGGCAGAAGAGATGGCAGTCTTTTGTTCATCCTAACTTCATGCATGGTGTGCAGACCAAAGGGCAATGGGCTGGTGTGTTGGGGGTGAGAGAGTGGGTAAGGAGATCAGAAAGAGGAATGGGGGTGGGAGGAGGGGACATGAGATGAGAGAACCCTGCCAATTCGACCAATGTGTGGAGATCCTGGCAGGGCTTCCCATTCCCCATGACAAAGCATGTGTGGCATAAGCCCAAAATCTCTCCTGGCAGGGATTCCTCCCCTCAGCATCAGTATCTGCCCTCATCTCCAATCTTACTGCAAGGACTGAGGGAGTTCATCCCTCATTTACACTCGCAGAATTCATCTGTGATTACAAAACAACACATGTTCCAGGAGCATCCTACTCTTTAAGAAAAACAAATTCTCTTCTTTTGTCAGTCCATATTCAACCATTTGAAGGTGTCAGTAATGGTGCCATATCAGACCTTGCAGACTGAGGCATTGGCATATCATTGAGACTCCTCAGGCATGTGGCCTGTCCCATGTCTAGAACCCTCCCCTGAGATGTATCCAAAGGAAAGAAACAGGCATTTTAGCTGGTATTACTCTAAGTCTGATTACAACAGGAGTGTTCTGTACATACACCAACTACTACCCTGAAGGAAAAATGCCTTTATATACCCTGACATGGATGAGGGGTTCTCTTCCTTCTTCCTGATGCAGGGATGACTCAGTATTAAAGGCTAGGATCAAAACTAAGCATCTTATTCTCAGAGATTGCTTTAACACACCTTAACTTCCTTAGTAGCATGACATGCAGCACACCACACATAAGAAGGAAAAGAAAAGAAAGAAAAATGGGGTAGTGGACAAGTTTAGAAAGGTTCATTTATTTTTTATGCTTTAAACTTTATTTTAAAGTACATTGATCATCCCAAGTCCCCACCCACCCTCTGACTGGCCCTGACCAAATAGCAGCTTCTCCTCACAGACCAGGCTTTGCTCTGGCGTGTATATCTTCGGGGCCTCATATCAGGAGGTATATGCCATTTGGTTGGTGGCTCAGTGTCTGAGAGATCCTGAGGATCCAGTTTAGTCGAGACTGCTGGCCTACCTGTGGGGTTGCCATCTTCCTCAGCTTTTATCAGATTTTCCCAATTACAACCAAAGGGGTCCCCACCTTCTGTCCTGTAGTTGGGTGAAAGTATCTCCATGTGATCCTTTAAGCTACCAGTTGGCCCTCTCAGAAGGCATCCATGTAAGTCTCCTATCTGTAAGCACAATGAGAGGTCTCTGCATCAAGCCCTGCCTGTGTTCTCTGGAAATTTTCAGTTCAGTTCACAGTTGAGCACAGCAGCTCAACTCACTAGCACACACTTCACAGACACAGCAGCTATCCACTTCTGAATGCTGGGATAGTGTGATGGTTTGTCTATGCTTTTCCCAGGCAGTGACACCATTAGGAGTTGTGTCCTTGTTGGAGTAGGTGTGTCACTGTGGGTGTGGGCTTTAGAACTTCACCCTAGTTGCCTGGAAGTCAGTCTTCTATTAGCAGCCTTCAGATGAAGATGTAGCACTCTTAGCTCCTCCTGGACCATGCCTGCCTGGATGTTGCCATGTTTCTGCCTTGATAACAATGGACTGAACCCCTGAGCCTGTAAGTCAGCCCCAATTAAATGTTGTCTTTTATAAGACTTGTATTGGTCATGGTGTCTGTTCACAGCAGTGAAACCCTAACTAAGACAGAAGTTGGTACCGGGAGTTGGGTATTGCTGTGATAGGCCTGACCATGCTTTTCTTTGGAAGGATGTGGATTTTGGAACTTTGGATTTGGAAAGCCATGGAATTCTTTAAGTGGGGCTTTATGGGCCAGCCAAGTAGGAATGTGGAAGACAGTGGTGTTGAGGGTCATTTGAAATGTGTAGGCCTGATGGCCCAAGAGGTTTCAGTGGAGAGGAACTTTAATATGTGGCTGAGAGACTGTTTTTGTGATGTTTTGGTGAAGAACACAGATGCTTTTTGCCATTATCTGAAGAGACTGCCCAGAGCTAATGTAAAGAGATTTATATTAATTGCATCTGCAAAGGAAGTCTCAAAGAAGCCCAACAAAGACTTTGTTTTCTGGTTAAGTCTGATGATGAGAATTTTGAGCAAACATAGCAAGATGAGAAAGGAAAAGTATAAAATATATAGTTTGAGTATTAAAGGGACTCTAGGAAGTGAAATGGAGCTGAAATCAAGGATATTAAATTGAATTAAAAGAGTGGTGACCTTGGGGGCAAGGTTCTACTCAGCTAAATTTAGGTCCAGGCTTGGTAGTACAAGCCTTTAATCCCAGGAGGCAAAGATAAGCAGATCTCTGAGTTCAAGGCCAGTCTAGAATGGAGCAAATTCTAGGTGAAGAAAAACTTTAATCCAGGCTTGGTGGACTACACCGTTAATCCCAGTGCTTAGGAGACAGGCATGCAGATCTCTGAGTTCAAAGCCAGTCTAAGGAGCAAGATTCAGGACAGCCAACTTAGGCAGTGAAGGAGCTGGGAAAAAGAAAGCTAGTGATAATGTAATAGAACAAGGGGGCCACTGTTCCAGCTCCTGCAAGCAGCAGAACTCAGTAGCTTCAGGCATGTGTCTCTGGCTTTATATTCAAGAGGAAAAAGAGACTACTGAAACGATTGATGCTGGTTAGCTGGAGCTAAGAAATTAGTGGTGATTAAGAAAACACCAGCATCACTGAGATGAAATATGGGATGTGTTTTCTGAGAGCACAAAGAAGCTGTATTCCAGAGATAGCCAAGTGTTCCTCATGCTGCAGCTGTACTTGGTAACGTGTAAGAATCATTCAGGTGGTGCTGGTTTTGAAGGCATGAAGGCATCATGGAAAACAGCTGAGGCTTGGTACTCTGAGAGGCCATGGAAGGCCATTGGTGAAAGTGTACCCTCAGTTGTAACTGACAGCCCAGGACTGAAGGGGTCATGAAAAGGAGTTGAAGCTTGGTACCATGAAGAGAGCCTGTGAGAGGCTTTGGTGAAGTATAGTTGCAGTTGAAGACCTAGCATATTGGAGATGCCAGTACCATGGGATGACCACAGCAGTGGCAGTGTAGTGGATCAATCTGAACTTAGAGTGCTACAGAGGGCAGAGCAGGAGAAGTGACACCAGCTCTTTGGAGATATACAGAAGATCATGTGTGGATCTCAGACATTGGAACAAGAATCTGTGAAGCTGAAATTGACTTGGGGTCCTAAGATGTTAAAGATGCCAGGGCCACAGGATGCCTGCCAAGGAAAGCTGCTAATAGGGAGTGGAACAGCCCAGGAGAAAGAACCTTGTTGCAGTCAACAAGGAGAAGAAGGAGTTGAATATCTGAAGACTGCTTTGCCATCAGACATGGAGATACAGAGTTTGGACTTTGCCTAGCTGGTTTCTCATCTTGCTTGGAGGATTACAGTTAAGTGATTGAATGAATCTCATGCTTGAACAAGCCTATGGGAGCCAGGGAGTGGAATGTGATGGTCTGTATATGCTTTTCCCAGGGAGTGGCACCATTAGGAGGTGTGGCCTTGTTGGAAATACGTGTGTCACTGTGGGTATGGGCTTAAGACCTTCACCCTAGTTGCCTGGAAGTCAGTCTTCTACTAGCAGCCTTCAGATGAAGATGTAGAACTCTCAGCTCCTCCTGCACCATGCCTGCCTGGATGCTGCCATGTTTCTGCCTTGATCACAATAGACTGAACCTCTGAGCCTGTAAGCCAGCCCCAATTAAATATTGTCTTTTATAAAACTTGCATTGGTTGTGGTGTCTCTTCACAGCAGTAAAATCCTAACTAAGACAGATAGCAAGCAGGAATCAGGAGTGGTGGCATTAGCTAGCAAAGAGAGCCAGGCCTCAGTCTAGGCATGCCCCAGCAGGAGGAAGACCAGAAGTTCTTCCCTGTGCCTCCCTCAGGGAAAGGAAGATGATGGAAGAAGTCTGGAGAGCCACAAGCATTGCACAGCTAACACGATATCCAAGCCTAGTTCAGCCTCTGTCACTGTCCCTCAAGTTCTCTTTATTTCCTTCCAAACATCACATGTCCTCCACGGGTCTTGCCTCAGAACATGTCCCAGATAGCATCACTGGGCAGATACCTAGACAAAGACTTCTTAAGACAAGGCACATAAAGTTTATATCACAGATGGACTATATAATTTTTATATCAAAATATAATGGCTTAAAAATAATTTTATATTTTTTATGCTCATCAAATTGTAAAGATTTATTCTTAAACATCCTCAATTCATATCCCTGCCACATGATGATATTAATTCTAGAGGACTTAATTAACTATTGCTGATAAATAATACTCATATTTCTAATTTATATTATAATATATATGCTTAATGTTCCAACTTAATAGATTGCCAATGACCCACACTCCGTGCTGCTGGCTATACACAAAATCTCAAGCGGTGAGTACAATGGTTTTGACCTCTTAAAGAGACAGTAGCATCAGCAGCCTCGGGCTCCATCCCAAAAGGCTCAATTTCACCTCAGCAGCAGCTCTGTCTTTCTTTTTTTTTAAGGAACAGCTGAGAAGCCCAATGAAATGTAAGCTTTTATGGCTATGTTGATGAAAGTGGGTCTGACATTGTGATTTGAGAAACTTTAACTTAACACTATGATCTCAGGATCCCTCAGAGAGGGCCAGGTGATAATTAGGTTACTCACAGAATCTCACTAAGTTCTGAGAGATCTGGCTTCAAGTACTTTGAAGTCCCTTTTATGAATGTTACCTATGACTTTTTACACGTAAATGCTTACCTAGCTGATTTTACATTTCCTCATGGCAAATGGTTATTGCTGACTGTCTTTTGTGCCTGCTGTGCTGGATACATCCTTTGATATGTAAAGATCTCATGTTTAAAATCCCCTGGCTGACTGCAGCAAAATGCACTCAGACTCCAAACCATTTCTGTGTTATGGTTTCTGTTTGTCACTTCACCGAACTTGTGCCTTCCTGCTTTGCAAAAGAATTCTAGATATCTGCAGCCCCAACCCCGGGAGAGTGTGGTCCATAGCAATGTGTCTCTGGATTTATATTCAAGAGGATAAGGAGACTACTGGGACAAGTGATGTTGGTTAGCTGGAGCTACGAAATTAATGGTGATTAAGAAAAGACCAGCATCACTGAGGTGAAATCTGGGAAGTATTTTCTGAGAGCACAAAGAAGCTGTATTCCAGAGATAGCCAAGGTTGTACCTCATGCTGCAGTTATACATGGTAACCTATAAGAATCATCCAGCTGGTACTGGTTTTGAAGGCATGGAAGGCCATTGGTGAAAGTGCACCCTCAGTTGTAGTTAACAGCCCAACACTGAAGGGGTCATGCAATGGAGTTGAGGCTTGGTACCAGGAAGAGAGCCTATGAGAGGCTTTGGTGAAGCATAGTTGCAGTGGAAGACCCTAGCATATTGGAGATGCCAGTACCATGGGATGACCACCAAGAACAGCAGTGGCAGTGGATCAATCTGAACTTAAGAGTGCTTCAGAGTGCAGAGCAGGAGAAGTGACACAGCTCTCTGGAGATGCACAGAAGATCATGGGTGGATCTCAGACATTGGAACAAGAAGCTGTGAAGCTGAAATTGACTTGGGGTACCCAAGATGTTAAAGATGCCAGAGCCACAGGATGCCTGCCAAGGAAAGCTGCTAATAGGGAGTGGAACAAGCCCAGGAGAAAGAACCTTGTTGCAGTCAACAAGGATGAAGAAGGAGTTGAATATCTGAAGACTGCTTTGCCATCAGACATGGAGATGCAGAGTTTGGACTTTGCCCAGCTGGTTTCTCATCTTGCTTGGAGGATTACAGTTAAGTGATTGAATGAATCTCAAAAGAGACCTTGAACTTTGGACTTTTAGCATTGTTGAGACTGCTATAGACTACAGAGACTTTTGAAGTTGGGCTAAATGTATTTTGGATTATGCTATGTTTAAGTATGGCCCCCATAGACTCATGCTTGAACAAGCCTATGGGAGCCAGGGAGTGGAATGTGATGGTTTGTATATGCTTTTCCCAGGGAGTGGCACCATTAGGAGGTGTGGCCTTGTTGGAGTAGGTGTGTCACTGTGGGTGTGGGCTTAAGACCTTCACCCTAGTTGCCTGGAAGTCAGTCCTCTACTAACAGCCACAGAACAGGTCCACCTCCAGAGCTTCATCGACTTTAGCCAAAGATTGGATCTAGTCAAGAGACACTAGCAACATCCGAAGATCTTTAATGAAAGGGTACCTGTGTTACAGAGTTGCAGCATGGATATACCACACATCCATTTTCAATTGAAGGAGAACCTAACCAGCAGGGAGAAAATTCAGTCTAAGATCCCTCCTGTCTCCCACTGATGGACCTCTCCCAATGCCCCAGGGACACCACTAAGACATAGCCTTCATGTTTTCATGATGTTTCAGGAAGACCCATGATTGGGAATTCTAGTCACAGGAGAAATGGAGAGATGAGAAACCAAATGGTTTTAGTTCAGACTCCAATTCAGAGAAACTGACCTAATTTTGAACTCTGGTAAACTAGTAGGTTGGTACCTAGCATTAGTTTCCAAGTTACCCCCATCAAAACCCAAATCTAGTTCTATGCTCTAGGCTAATCGCCAACAAGATCAGAATCTCTGGGTTACACCCTCAACAAGACCAGAATATCCAGGTTACTTCCCCCAACAAACCAACATCCCCAGGTTAAAAGCCCAGACCCTGGCTAAGGCCCACCAATGCAAAGGGGAACAGAAACTACCTGTCCTATTTAGGGTTTTACTGCTGTGAACAGATACCATTACCAATGCAAGTTTTATAAAAGACAACATTTAATTGGGGCTGGCTTACAGGCTCAGAGGTTCAGTCTATTGTCATCCAGGCAGAAACATGGCAGCATCCAGGCAGGCACGGTACAGGAGGAGCTGAGAGTTCTACATCTTCATCTGAAGGCTGCTAGCAGTCTTTGTTCCAGAAAGATGTGGTGCCATTTAGAATCAGTGAACAACAAAAAGGCACAACCAGAAACAAAAACCAACCAAAACCAGGAAAAGATACAGCTTGCAGTAATAAGAATCAACCAGAAGGTGGTGCTCTCATACACATGACAACTCTCAGCACTGTACTCAGATCTGGAAAAATTAACATGTCAACATAAGTCATTTATCTTTACACAAATTTTTGTTTTGCACTATATAAGTCACAGAAAGTTTCTAACATTGAGACAAATTAGCAACCACACAAATCACAAGCTTTTGTTCCACTGCACAAGTACTTACCTGCTCAGCCCACATAGAAAACTTCTGAAACTCAGATTCCTCAGCATGGCTCAAACCTGGAGGATTTACCATGGCAGCATAAGCCACCAGGTTCCACACAAACAAATCAATTAAACACTGATGTAAGCATTGCATTTTCCTCTACACAAGCTTGCTTCTGTTCTGCTCTGCAGATATCTCAGAAAGCTCAGACAAATTTAGTGCTCATACAGGCATAAAGCAGGCAGTTTAACACAATGTTGCAAACATAAAAACATAAATACCTAGACTAGTTTTGCCAGCTTCAAGACCTTTATGTCAGTAGCCCTGTGAGTCATGGGGAACACTTCCCAGACAATGTACCAAATAAAATTAGTGCCAAATAAATTTGGCACTAATTAATTTTTACACAAAATAAATTATTTTACTAAAATAAATTTTGGTACAAAATAAATTTAGTGCCAGGGAAATGTTAGTGATTACCCCCAGAAAACAGACAGGATGCAATCTGATGCAACTCACAGCAGGGTTTTTATTCTATTTGAGCTAGCTCAGGCCAGTCCAACTCACTGACTGTTTTTGTTGTTGGAGCTCTGAATACCTATCAGGGCAAGGCTTTATAGTAAGTAGCAAGCATAGGGGAAATGTGCAAGCATCTAATTGGAAAGCTACTGTGGCATTTAACATAATTGTCTGGTGCTGAGAGTCATATAAACTTAATTTCTGCTCCCCTCTACATTGGTAGGCATTCAGCAGGGGCTGGGCTTGCAACTAGGGGTGCAAGTTTTTTGTTTGTTTGTTTGTTTTGTTTTTGTTTTTTTTTTTTTTTGGAATAACCTGAAGATGCTGGTCTTGTTGGGTTTGTAACCTGGAAAATGCTGGTCTTGTTGAGGATTCGCCTAGAGACTGGAGCTAGGTTCTGGTTTTGTTGGGGGGGGGCAACTTGGAAACTAATGCTAGTTACCAGCCTTTTAGTTTACGGGAGTTCAAACTTAGGTCAGGTTCTCTAAAATGGAGTCTGAACTTAAAACTTTTGACCTCTCAAGATAAATAAGTAAATATTTTAGTTAATCAATAAACTCTTGCTTTTAGCAATAAACTTTGAAATTTAAAATAAAAGAGGAGTGAGTCACTATTCTCTATTGACTATTCTTGTTTAATTGTCCAGCAAAATATCAAGTAATTTTTTCACTGTGATAACTTAGGATTCATAAAGCACATATTTAGACACACATGTTTATTGAGTATCGACTTCAAGTAGTAACTTGAAGCTGTCAATTACATTCATTAAATGTAACTGTGATCGCTTCTCAGCCTTTTGGCTAAGATCAAGTGTAAATGTAACTGTGACCTCTTTCTCTAAATGTACAATATGGAAATATATGTGGTTGCATATATGGCTGTTTTTTTGTGTCAACTTGACACAGGCTGGAGTTATCATAGAGAAAGGAACTTCAGTTGGGGAAGTGCCTCCATGAGATCCAGTTGTGGGACATTTTCTCAGTTGGTGATCAAGGGGGGGAAGGCTCATTGTGGGTGGTGCCTTCGCTGGGCTGGTAGTCTTGGGTTCTATAAGAAAGCAAGCTGAGCAAGTCAGGGGAAACAAGCCAGTAAGTAACATCCTTCCATGGCCTCTCCAATTTCTAGAGCCCCCTTTCCATCCCACCAACCTTCAAGCCCACAGTTTACAGGTCCATATTTCCTGCCCAATATGTGATAAAACCAAGATATGACAGTTTCTGCATTGAACTCTGAGTATACCAGCCAGGCAAGGACTAGAAGATTTATTTCACCCGCATGCCCATTCATAAAAAGTTTGGTTATTTCTGAAGCTTTGTTGACACTTTTATAGGTTGGACTGAGGCATTCCCCACCTTCAGGGAAACCTTGGATGTAGTGACTCAGGTGTTCCTTGTACACAAAATTCCTTGGTTCAGTTTACTGCAGACTATCTAAACAGCCTTTACCACCAGGGTCATCAAACTTGTGTCTGAAGCTCTCAACATCTCATGGAAACTCCACATCTACCACCCACAATCCTAGGGAAAGTTTGAAAAAGATAATGAACTCATCAAACAACAGCTCAGTAAGCTCTCACTCTAACTCAGATTATCCTGGCCCTCCATCATCTCTATTGCCTTCACCTACCTTTGTGCCATCTCCTGCTCCCCTACAGATTTAAGTCCTTTTGACCTCCTATTCAGAAACCCATTCCTTCACAGTCATCACCTCCCAGCCCAGACTACACTGCTGGCTGGATACCAACCCTAATTCTTCCTAAGGTCTCTTCTCTGCTCAAATGTTAACAGCTACCTACCTGGCTCCTGGCCAGAGGACCCAACTGCTCCAGAGTCCACCCCACTTTCCCTGGAGGACAGAATAATCTACCCCTCAAGCAGTTATCTCAAATGTCTTCTATAGCTTCAGTGGAAAGATCCCTTCATAATGATCCTCACCATTATCAAGCTCCTGGGACACCAGTGTTGGTACCATCTTTCCAGACTAAAGAGCACCTACTCAAGGATGAATAGTTAGTACAACAACTAGGTCATTCTACCCTCCAGTTTTCCAAAAAGGCCCCAAAAGGGTCTGGAATGGCCAAACCAGGGTGCCTCTTCTCTCAGTTGGTGACACTCTGCCCAATAATGGAGGACCCCTCATTCTCATTTGCCTATTTTGTTTTAATTTCTATCTCCTCTGCTTTCTCCAGAAATGAATTTTTGAGGTGTCCTGGGTAATGGTTAATCAGATGCTGCATCACCCTAATGTCTGGCTGAACATGGACCCAGCAATTACTAATTCCACCATGCAACACCAGGGATCATGGGTTGGAGTCCAGGTTTTTTTTGTTGGAGACTAACACCTAAATTAAGGGGCTGGAGTGCAACCATCTTACAAGTTCTTCTAAGTCTTGTATGCAGCTGATTCAACACCCTCCCTCACCTGCTGTTCCAGAAACTGGCTAAATAATAAACTGACTAAATGTTTCACCGGAACCTCATACAGGAACTAGCTATTCAGTAAATTTACCTTTACCCAACCTTCCTCACCCTCGCATTCTGAGGATATTTCACCTGATTGTTTCAGATTTATTACCTTCCTCCATTCCCCCTCCTTACTGCTTAAACCCTCCTGCCCTCTTTACAAAAAACAGACCTTGACAATGATTTTTCTTGGTCTCTATCTTGCCCATTCTAATTTTCAGGCTGGATCCCCCTCGGACCCACAAATAACTGAGTCTCGTGGGATGGGACAGGTTTGCTTCCCCCTACCCTTCAACATGGTCCAGCAAATTCCATTTCCTTCTTCTCCCTCCAACCCCACCTGCTTGGAAAGCCTCCAAGCAGAAAAGATGCCATAAAAGCCCAGTACTACATTCCTGACATTGCTGACAGATGTCCCAGTGCCTAGCACCTGAAGTCACAAGCTACTCAGCTGTTCCACTCTTCTCCCCACCACCTCCTCATATGAAGCTTCCATATCTGTAGTCTGCTGGTGTTTGATTTCTTCCAGTTTTGTCAGTGAGACTCATGGACTCACCATGGACCCCATTCCAAATAAACCTGCCCTTTGTTCCCTTTTAATTCAGCTGAATTGGCTTATTTCTGAGGTGGAAAAAAAACTATCTCAAATAACCCAATTTAAAAAAAAATGGGTTGCAGAGCTAAACAGAGAATTCACAACAAAGGACTCTCTAAAAAACATTTAAAGAAATGTTCAACATTCTTAGTCATCAGAGAAATGCAAATCAAAACAACTCTGAAATTTAATTTTCTATCTGTCAGAATGACTAAGGTTAAAATTTCACATGACAGAGCTGGTGACATGGCTCAGTGGTTAAAAACTGCTCTTCTGGAAATCCTGAGTTCATTTCCCAGCAACCAAATGGGCTCACAACCATCTGTAGAAAGGATTTGATACCCTTGTCTGGCATGGAGGTATACTTGTGGACAGAGCACTCAAATATAAAATAATAATAATAATAATAATAATAATAATAATAATAATAAACAAAAACAAAAACTTCAAGTGATAGCATATTCTGATGTGGATGCAAGCAAGGAGAACACTCTTTTATTGTTGATGGGAGTGCAAACTAGTACAACCACTTCCATTATTGTGGTTTCTCAGAAAATTGGAAATAGTTCTACCCCAATACCTAGTTATACAACTGCTGGGCATATAGGCAAAAATGCCCCACTATGCTTGCTCAGCTATGTTCAGTGTTAGTTTCAGTCATTATAGCCAGAAACTGGAACCAAACTAGATGTGCCTCAAATAAGGATTGGGTAAAGTAAATGGGATACATTTACACCAGGGAATAATATTTATCCATTATAAACAAAGACATCATTAATTTTGCAGGCAAATGGACAATGCTACTCCTGCCCTCAAGACTGAGAAACATTGAGGAAGAGAGAACCCATGGAAAGAATTTTAAGAGCCGGGCAGTTGTGGTGCACACTTTTAATTCCAGCACTTGTGAGGTAGAGGCAGGCTGATTTCTGAGCTCGAGGCCAGCCTGGTTTATAGAGTGAGTTCCAGGACAGCCAGGGCTGAAAGGATAAGGTTGCTAGCTAGGAATCCCCTGTGCCTGAGTCTTGGGTGACCCCAAAGGAGCAGAGGTTTGGCTCATTCTTTCCTCCAGAGTCCAGCTGCAAGCCTCGGGCTGGGAGTATCCCTGGCATCTTTTTGCGGAGTGGCTATGGCAAGGACAAGTGTGGCTGGGGGCTGGCAGAATCACCGCAGGGGCTGTGGAGCTCCTGCCTGGGGGCGCTTAGGTCCCCCTATTGCCAGTGGGGGAGGGTGGACGAGACCCTGTGCGTGGCGGCCACGTAAGTGGAAATGACTTAGGTTCTCAGAGAGCGCGGGCTCAGATGGTTTAAACTGATTGGCTTAGAAGCTATGGAGTGACTTGTATAGGCGGGTTTTGCTGAAAATCTATAAAAGCAGTCATGTATCTGCCCCAAGTGCACACTGTTCTCTACCCTATGTGGGAGAGGGCCGTGGCCCCAGAGCTCTGGAAGTAAAACCTCTTGCAATTTGCATCAGGTCTGTTTCTCGTGAGTGATTGGGGTTCCGGCTTCCGAGGCGTGGGGTACTGGGGTACTCCCATTTTTCTTTCGGATCTTACAGGGCTACACAGAGAAACCCTGTCTTGGGGAGGGGGGAGAATTTTAAGAGCAAGAACATAGTGAAAAAATATAAAATGTTAACTAGAAAACATTATCCTCAGTGAGGTAACCCAGACCCAGGACAGGTAGGGAATGTATTCATTTATAAGTGGACATTAGCCATAAAGTACAGGATAGCTGTTTTACAATCCATAGAACAAAAAAACTCTGAGTAGTAGGCAGGACCCAAGGGAGGATGCTTGAATCTAATTCAGAATGGAAAACAAAATAGTTATCAGAGGTGGTTGAAGGGAGGAAACTGGGTAAGAGAGAGTGTGAGGAGGTAAATAGTGATGGCAATTAATTATGGGGCAAGAGGGAGGCAGGGATGGCTAGGAAATCCAGTGGAGTGCATTTCCAGAACTAATTGGAAGCCTGAGATTTGGGAGGCTCCAGGGAGTCTATGAGGCTGACCATAGTGGCCAAGTCCTGGAGTCAGGTGGGACTTCCAGTGGAGGGAGGGGGGACATCAACCCACTCACAAAACATATGCTGGAATTATGACTGTCTTGATCTTGTAAAGGGGATTACACTAATCATGTTGATTGTGAGCTTCTGATTGCCACAGCCATGTGTTGTTCCAAAGATAACATTTTATAGTGTTTTCCCTGATGTGCTTGCTCTTGAAATTCTTTCCATGAGTTCTCTCTTCCTCAGTGTTTCTCAGGCTTTAGGGCAGAAGTAGTATTGATATGGATGCTTCATTTGATAACTGATCACACACACTGCTTCTTTCACTACTCTGAGTCTGCACTGAATATTGCCTACTGGGTAAAAGATAATTAATCAAAATTTATAACAGCACAGTTCTTTGGGGATTAATATACATATTTAGAAGTTAGTTTGACAAGATGACATCTAGCAAAGTAACATTTATAGGTTTTTCTTATGATCTTCCCAGTCATGAATTTTTAATGAGGTTCATAGTAAGCAGATACAAATTTTCTCCCATAGAGCAGGCCACACAACAAATCAGAAAGCAGGGGGTTAATACTTGTACCACTATTATCCAAGGGGTGATAGGTGGTCATGTTTTGCCTGGATAATTAATATTATAACATTTAAGGTGTGGCACAGGGTTAGGTCATTGATTACTTTTAGACCCAGTGGTCTACAAAACACCTCCAAACCCTAAGAAAGCTAGAGAGAAGTTTCGTGATCTGTTCTTGATTGAATTCTCTATATCGTGGATCAAACTGTTTGGTGTTGTCAGCAATAAGGTCTTATCACCTGGTTGTGGTAGGCAACCAAGAGAAATTCAATAATATTTATTGCTTTGTGGATGTCTAAGACTTCCCTGACTAATAATTTATATAGAGGTAACCTATTCATGGTCTAAAGATTTTGTTACTGCCACATGTATTTTGCAAGTAGCATTGTCCACTCATGAAGAATACCTCCATTCAAACTCTTTTATCTGATTTAGAAAAAAGCCACATTTAAAAGTAGGGGCAAATTTTGTGCAATTAAGTCTAGAGCACTTTTAATTTAGCATATCAAATGCAGTTACATTTTATATTTCATTATTGGATGTCAAAATTTTTTCATATTTGGAAATATGTTGAGAAACTAACTGATTTCAAATTTTACTAAGTATTATTCTAGGACTTAAAATTGGCTTATTATGATACTTTTTTACATTTATCCTTTTAAAGTTTATTAGCAATTTAAACTAGATTTTCAAATTGCTCAATATTTAAAATAGACCATATTTAATTCATAAATATATTCAAATATAAGTAAAAGTTCACTTTTTCAAATGCTATGTAAATAAGTAGTTGTAGGTAAGCATGCCAATAAGAGTCAATAAATGTTGATTGAAAATGATCTATGAATTGACCAAGATTATTTTATCCAGTTGCCAATTCACTCTCTAAAAGCAATAATTATTAAAGTTAATGTATTTAATATATTAGTTGTTATAATGTATTGCATAATAATTGTTCACTATTCTTTACACAATCTAAATTTCAACAAGTTAATTATGTGTCCCATAGGAGAATAGAGTGGTATGTATATACAGTAATGTTAAGTTGAGTCCATATGATAAGATGGGTTTTTGTGAAGTCTCTTATTTAGAGTGGAGAAAGACTGAGTCTCTACATTGTATACAATGTAATTTATTACAGCTCAAAGTAACCATGCTACTTGTAATGTCTATTGTATTTGTACTATTATATGTGTTTTATTATAAAAAAGGCCACTTGGTTGATCTACCACGTTTATTCTCTTGAATTAAATCAGTACATCATTTTGTACTTTTCAAATATAGAATGGTGCCATCCTTGTAACTTATGAATTTTTATGATGTAGAAATCTGTTGGTTCTTTTTAACCATATAGTAAAAGCGTTTTACTTTCTAGATTCTATACTTTATATATGAATAAGATTAACAATGAATAAACATTGCTATATTTCACACAGTTGAGACTGCTACAACAATTAACATATTATGTGTAAAATGATATATTATAAATGGATTTTGAAAAATCCATACACCATTATTAGGGGCAAGAACCTGTGGAGACATATGTCATAAACTCTAGGAGAGAACTTCTGATATTATTCTACTAAATGGTCATAGTATTAAACTGACTGTGAATGACTTGATTAACGAATGCCTCAACCTTTTTCAAATAAGCTATTTTTTCCCAGCAGAATGCATAATTGATTAAAATGAAGACAAGAAGATACTGCAAAGTAACTAGCCAAAAATGGGGTATCTTTATCGTATTCCCTCCTCTCAAGGTTCAGGGGTCATTGAAGAAGAGGGGACAAAAATTTTTATAAGCTACAGGCAGAAGATGACTATAACAAAATATTGTTTTCTGGGCACAACAGGACAATTGCATGGGTAAACTTACAGAGATTGTAATATCTTGCACACAATTCAAGCTTAAGCCAGCTAAAATTCTAACTCAAAGCGGGATAGAGGGAGGAAAGATGAAGTCCCACGCCTATTGAAGTTACTGTTAATTGACAATTGTTTGGAGAGTCACTTTTTATTAAGAATGTGACTTCTGGTATATTCCAGTGAAAGGCCCTACTCCAAAGATGAGGTGGTAGCATACATTAAACTCATTGGGATTTTCAAAAATGATAAGAAAAAGAGTTCATCGAGGTGAGTGGATATGCAATGGAGGTGGAACTTGGAGGAATTGGGCTTGAAGATGAGATCAAAATAATTGCATGAGGTCATTAATTTATTATTAATTTTGTGAGATTATTATTTAATCATTTGCAAATCAGATTAGATACTTTTGTCTACTTTCAAAGATTATTTCATTTTACTGAAATAAGTAGAGATAATTTAACCAAATGTTCAAAAATACTTCAAACATAATGAAGTGCATCATATTCCATTACATAGGCTTGTGAGCCCGTGCCTCCAATTTTCACAGAAGAAGCATCAAGACCTGGTTGTGAAATTGATACTAATGAATGACACCTCCCATCTGCTCTCAGTAACACCTATGGATAGTCTTTAAACACAATGTGTGCTTTCCCACTGAAAAAATAGCATTTATAACCTCTATTTCAGAGGCAAAAGTATCCATGAAGGACTTCTACTGTATATAAGACATACTTGTTCTGGTTTGAATAGTTCTGACTCATGGCTGTAGAATAGTTTTAACAATTGCAGTTTAAGCTAAGAGCTGCCTGTCACTAAATCCAACAGGCTCTCTTGCAGTCGACCATTATTAGATAGCTCCTCTAAGCTCAACACAAAATGGAGGACTCCCTTTACCAACAGGGCTTTCTCTTCTCTTAGCTTGTTTGGGGATCCTGATTACCCACACTTTCTACCTAGGGAGTGTTGAGTAGTTTCAGGTGAGACCCCCCCTCCCCCAAATCCAAATGTAGGTTCAGGAGAACTAACTGGTCTGACTGCTCAGCAGGCCTTGGCTCTACTGCTCAGGTGGTTGGGTGGGTCACCTGCTTAATTCAGCAATTTGTAGATCTGAAAGAATGGGGAACTTCACCTTATTCTGAGCTCTCTACCCTAGGTGGAGGGGATTTTAGCTAACACAGGTCTGGAACTCCCGCTCAGTGGCTGGGAAAAGGAAGGCACTGATTATAAATACAAAAAGTTTCTTGTTTTGGTAACCTTACTACCAAGGACCAATCTTGGCTTGGAGAGGGGTTCTAACAACGAGGTTTTCAGGAGTTAAAAAAATAAAAGACTCAAAGTTAATTCTGGGTAGAAGCTGACAACTTTTGTGTTCTTCTAGAGACAGCTTTCCTTAGATTATTGGACAGCTCAGATTTTGTAGAACAAAGTCTATTCTTTTGTTTGCACATATCAGTTCAATCATCCACCCCAGATTCCTTTTTAACTATTTCATGAATTAGCATTTTATTACCTCAGTCCCTTGACTCTTGGCAAAGAGAACAAGCACATATTTTTTTAACATAGCAAATTAATTTTACAGAGGCTGCCAGCCTTTGTAAACACAAACAATAAGCTAGCTGGGTAGGATCCATCTCTGAGATCATCATTCACACCATGCTTGGGCCTAAAGTAGCTCTGTCCCAGGTTGACCTTGTACTCAGGAATCTGCCTGCCTTTTTAAGCACGAACAATAAACTTAGCTGGATGGGATCTTTCTCTGCGATCACCACCCCCTAAATCTTGATATCTCCTTATGTAACATGTCAGTCTGACAAGCTGGCTCATAGTGCAGCTGCCTCTGTTACTTAAGGTCCATGAAATTCCTCTTATAATTGATATTGTTTCTCTATATTTTGCATAGTTGAAAAGTTTTATATATACATATTTATAAGTTATACTTTTATAAGTTATATATTTTTGAACTTATGCTTTTAGAGTTCTTTCCCACAGCCTTAAGGGTTGTACTGAAGGTCACAGTGTTTACCATTTTATTAAGGACATTAGACACACCCTCACCTCTTGGATTTGTGCTGCTTCTAATCAACATGGAGTCATTAACCTTAATAGGGAGAGCATTCCCTGAAGGAGGAACATGAAAATATGCATGTTATTATACAAACAAGCTCCATGCCTACAGCACCTGGTAGCGTTTATGGAGGCCCATGCCCTGCCAGTTCTGCTACTCCAGGGACAGGTACTGTGCCATAATGTCCCTCAAGCATGGCGGCACTTTGCACACTACATTTGAGAAACCCATAACCATTCTATGTCAGAAATGACTGTCCTTTGTATATATGCCTCTCCCTTATGGTGAACATTCAAAAATAATAGTGATAGTTTTCCAAAGCCTTTTCTGTTAACTTTTATTCTTTTTGAATTTTGCATCATCTCCCCATCCCCCATAGCCTCCCTTTGCCCTTGCAACCTCCCACCACCACCACCACCAAAATAAAAACAAACAAAAACAAACAAAGCATAGAAGATATTTCATTGGGGAAGCTGTAGTATGTCACAAGTGTGTCCCACATTACATCTCTGTGTCCAAACATCTTTACTTGCAAATGTTTATTATGATGATTCATTGGTCTGATGTAAGATCTCTGACTTCTGTGGCACCACCAATGTTGAATTTTTATCAGGAACTGGTTATCCTGTTGTTTCCCTGTGTCGTGGAGAACCTGCAGCTTTGGATCAGTAGGACTGGTCTTTCACGTGTCTCAACCATGTGCAGGTGATATACATTTTGGGGTGGGCCAACTCAGTGTCCTGGATCTGGACCTGGGTGGTAACTGAACTGGTCAGTGCATCACATTTCCCTTATCCATACCAGTAGGACAGTTCTACAGCACTACACTGACTTGGCCACCCAATGCTGCCATTGGCAGGAAGCAGGGTCAGCTCTACTGTTTTCATGCACTCCAGCTGGCACAATCAAACCCAGGCCTCCAAAGCCAGCTCCACTGTAGTGCCCAGTCAAGGAGTAGGGCTCACTTTCTCAAGTGGTACAACCTGCAAGTGAGTGGGCCAGCTCTCCCTTTCTCAGACCATTGGAACCCATGTACCTCCACCATCATTGCCAGATGTATAGGCAAGATGCAAAACCCAATATCCTAATCACTGTAGCCAGCAAGGGACAGAGCTCTCCTGCTCTCAGGACCCAAGGGCCAGCTGTTCTCATTGACATAGGTGGTGAAGGGCAAGAGGGAAAAGGTATCATGATCACCACCTCACTGTCTGGCCTGCTTTCCTACTCAGAGCTAGCTCACTTGCACTCTACCTCCAGAGTTTGCTCTGCTGAGCTGTCCAGGTAGGGCACAGGGCTGATACTAGAGAGTACATCAGCTTGTGAGGGGCAGGGCAAGCTCGCTCATTCTCATGATCTTGGGGCCTGCTCACCTGGCTGCCACAGAATGAGAGGGTTGAGAAGAAGGGAGGGGATCTTTTTTGCACATGCTCCCTGTGGCAGATGAGGGTGGGGTCAGCACTCCCATGCTCATATTCTATACATACACTACACTGTCATGAGGGGCCAAGTCTACTATGCTGCCAAGGCAAGGGGTGGGGCCAGCCCAGCACAGTCCAGACATCTGCATGACCTTTGGTTGTAATATGGGTCTGCAATATTACACAGACCCCCCCACCCCCAGCTGCCTTAGGACCATGGACCCAGACATGCTCCAAAGTAGCAACATGAACTTGGATACTGTCTTATTAGGGTTTCACTGCTGTGATCTGACACCATGACCAATGCAAGTTTTATAAAAGTCAACATTTAATTGGGGCTGGCTTACAGGCTCAGAGGTTCAGTCCTTTGTCATCAAGGCAGAAATATGACAGCATCCAGGCAGATATGGTGCAGGAGTAGCTGAGAGTTCTACATCTTCATCTGAAGGCTGCTAGTAGAAGACTGACTTCCAGGCAACTAGGAGGGTCTTAAGCCCACACCCACAGTGAGACACCTACTCCAACAAGCTCACACCTCCTAATAGGGTCACTCCTTGGGTCAATCATATATGAACCATCACCGATACCCTCATAGCATCAGGTTGCAGTATCAGTATAGGCCACTCAGATCAGCATGTCCTTCCCCCATCCCATTCAGCTCCCACCCCTTTGGCATAGTCCTCAGATATCCACATGGTCTCCAGTGTCAGCACAGACTATATGCATCCTCCTGGACTTTCTGGTAACTTGGGCCACAAACATCAACATAGACCCCAGCTCACAACAAGCCAATGTACCCAGACATGACCCTTGGTGGGAGCCCAGGCCAGGACTTCACCATGGCTGACATCTACCTATCCTCTCCACCAAATCTCCATTTCTACCTCTCTTAACTGTATGGACTCCTTGGCTTTGCTTTCTTTTTCAAATCTCTTCTACATACTCTACCTTTCCAATCTCACCATTATACATTTTTCCATCATAGTGATCCCTAGGGTGGGCACTTGGTCGTCTTTTCCTCCAGCCTCCCTAGGCCTGCTAAAAATAGAATTTTTTAAATACACTAATTTTGATTATGGCTTCTCCTCCTCTAACACCTCTCAGATCCTCCCCATTTTTCTACCTACCCAAATCTCCCTCATTAGGATATGATTATATAAAATAATAATAATAGTAACAACAACAACAATAATAATAATGAATAATTATAAATAAGTAAACAATTTTGGGTGGAAGGTTTGTGGGGTTGGTTCAGAAACAGAAGGAAAGATGGAGTAGAGACTGAGGGAATGGCCAAGCAATAACTGGTCCAATTTGAGACCCATCCTATAGGCAAGTCACTGACATTATGATACTCTTGTTTTGCTTGCAGACAAGAGCTTAGTATAACTGTTCTCAGAGAGGCTCCACCTAGCAGCTGAATGAAACAGATGCAGAGACCCACAGCCAAACATTAGGTGGAGCTTTGGGAGTCTTCTAGAAGAATTGGGGGAAGGACTCTACAAGAAGACCAAGAGGGCAAATTTACCTGGACCCTTGGGGGAATCACAGAAACTGAACCACCAGCCAAAGAGCATACATGGGCTAGATCTGTCTCCTACCCCCACCCTGCACATATGTAGCAAATGAACAGCTTGATCTTCATGTGAGTCCTTCAACAACTGGAGCTGAGGCTGTCCCTGATTCATTTTCCTGCTTATGGATCCTGTTCTCCTTACTGGGTGGGCAGCCTTGTCTGGCATTAGTGAGAGAGGATGAGCCTACAATGATTTGATGTGTCAGGGTGGGTTGGTATAGGGCCAGGAGGGGCAGGGCTCCCCCTTCTCAAAGGAGAAAGGTATGGGGTATGGGACAAGTGAAGAGCTAGGATGAGAGAGGGGCAGCTATTGTAATGTAAAGTGAATACATATAGTAATTAATGGGGGAAAGTATACATGCTAATAAAAAATTAAAATCATGTCAGTCACAAAGTTTCAGAAAATATATAACATAATAGTGATATTAAATATAACTAAAATCTGGTTTCAAACACACACACACACACACACACACACACACACACACACACACATATATATATATACTATTGGTAATGGTACCATTAATTAAATTTTATACTGAGCACTCAAGAGTCATAGAAAAACACCATTAGCTTAAAATGGAAAACAATCTTTATAAGTGGCAATCGAGAAAATTAATATGACCTTTTAAAAACGGAAGCAACTCAATTACATTAAGGTATATGTAATGTAGGTGAAATTAATATCACAGTTGCAACAAGAAATGCTTAATTTGCTTGCTTTGTGTTTAGTTTCTTGATTGCACATTTTCTGCCACTCAAGTACTTCAGGAAATGAGCAGTTCTGCAAAAGTGTCTCCAAGCTAACGATAAAACAGTAACCCGTGATCTTTTAAAAATCAAGATATGCTAACATTTCTGTGTACAGAAGATGATGGCTGCACATGACCTTTACATTTCCAATTGTTTCCTGTAGATTACTTGAAGTGGATAGCTTGAGAAATTTTGAATGATATGTGAGAACATATGAGTGCACATTATATTGCACGCACATGCTGCTCAGCCATCTAGCAACCTGAAAACTAAGCTCACACTAAGCATAGGCATTACCAGGCTATCTTTGCTGATGCTGTGAGATAATTTTCCTTAAGTCACACAGTGTTTTTCACATTTATGAATAATAATTTACATACATTTTAAAAGTCATTTTGCTTAGAAAATCTTGCTTTCTGACTTTTGAGAATTATCCTCTCATTTTACATATAGCACTCCGTTCATGCAGCAAATTTTGTAACACCTGCCATTTTAATTAATTTTACTCTATATGGACATTTATATCTGTCATATTGAAAATTTGGGTCTTTCCATCTTATGCTGTAAGATTTGTCTGTCTTGCCAGGTATTGCTGTAGAACAAAAGACTGGAGCCCATGCTTTGCTATGAGGATTAAACGCAGAAGCATGTTTTAGAACTCACAAATTCAGACCTCTTGGTGTAAAAATGACATTCTTACCATTATTGAGAGCATTCTATGTACATCCATTTATATACATATATTTGATGTATCAAAAATATGGTAAAATACCAAATATATACAAGATATAAGTTATTTGTACTCCTTATTCTATTGTTTCTAGGTAAGAATTGTAAAACTGTATTTTTTATTTTGTGGTTGAGTCAGGATGTGCATATGTGTGCTTCTATAAAATGACAGGTGTATTTAATTAAAGATGTAAGGAACAAAAAATATCATGAAATTCAGTAAATATCTTTATATTTTTCCATTTATTTTTACAGTTGTGGAGTAATGTATTAGTTGTGTCTATGAAAATGACAGTTGATTAGGAAAACATTTGTTTTGGATATAAACTCATTTATTGCAACAGGCAGGTAGATCAATGGAATAGGATTGAAGACCCAGAAATTAACCCACAGACTTATGGTCACTTGATCTTTGATAAAGGAGCCACAACCATCCGGTGGAAAAAAGATAGCCTTTTCAACAAATGGTGCTGGTTCAACTGGAGGTCAACATGCAGAAGAATGCGAATTGACCCACTCTTATCTCCTTGTACTAAGATCAACTCCAAGTGGATCAAGGACCTCCACATAAAACCAGACACACTGAAACTATTAGAAAAGAAACTTGGGAAGACCCTGGAGGACTTGGGCACAGGGGAAAAGTTCCTGAACAGAACACCAATAGCTTATGCTCTAAGATCAAGAATCGACAAATGGGACCTCATAAAATTACAAGTTTGGCGGTTCCTCAGAAAATTGGGCATGTTACTTCCAGAGGACCCTGGCATACCACTCCTGGGCATATACCCAGAGGATTCCCCTGCATGCAATAAGGACACATGCTCCACTATGTTTATAGCAGCCTTGTTTATAATAGCCAGAAATTGGAAGCAGCCCAAATATCCCTCAAAGGAGGAATGGATACAGAAAATGTGGTATATTTATACAATGGAATACTACACAGCAATTAAAAATAATGAATTCATGCAATTTGTAGGTAAATGGTTAGACCTGGAAAATATCATCCTGAGTGAATTAACCCAATCACAAAAGAATGCACCTGAAATGCAATCACTGATAAGTGGATATTAATGAGCCCAGAAGCCCTAAATACTCAAGACACAAATAGCAAGTCAAATGATTCCCAAGAAGAAGAAAGGAGAGGACCCTGGGCCTGTAAAGATTGCTTCCAGTTTAGTAAAGAAACCGAGGGGGGAGGGGGAATTATTGGGGAACAGATGGGGGGGAGAGGAACTATGGGAACTATGGTGGGTGGGAACTGGGAAAGGGGAAAGCCTTTGGAATGTAAACATAGAATATAGAAAATAAAATTAAAAAAAAAAAAAAAAAGAAAAAAAAATCTCAAAACCAAAAAAAAAAAAAAAATAAAAAAATAAACTCATTTATTTATGAACTTAATTTATTCCTAACTTTAATGACCCAGAGTAAATATTGTGGCAAAAATATTGACATGTCTAGTGTTAACTTTTAAGCTTTAGGTTATTTCTAAGGCATTATCTCTGGAAAATGCTACATCTATTGGGTACCTGCTGTCACACTGCTGTTGCTGACTGTTTGGACATCACCAAGTTTTCTTACCTTAGAATATTGTACTTATGTTCAAAATTCCCAGAAAAAAATAAATAAAAAATACCTTGTAAAAGGGGAAAGAATATACTGGAATTAATTCCAAACTAAAATTTCCCTAAATTCAATTATAGTTATTTCATTTTTCTTCTAATTGCTACTTTTAAAGGGATTAGCCACTTCATTAATAAGCTCATACATTATTCTACAGAGATACAGATCCTGGCTCTACCTTAAATGCTTATGAAATAAGATAAATCTTCATGGTAGTTTGAATGTGAATGAGCCACCTGTTCTTATGTTCAAATAGTTTATCTCCAGTTAAGGTAACTACTTGAGAAGGATTAGGTGGTGTAACCTTTAGAGGAAATTTGTCACTGAGGATGGGCTTGGAAGTTTTAAAAGACTTGTACCACTGTGTCTGTCTGTCTGTCTCACTCTCTCTGTCTCTATCATTCTTTATCTCTTCTTTGAGTGTATGGATCAAAATGTAAGTTCCCAGACATTCCTGCCATCATGACTTTTCTCTGCCCACATGGATTCTAACCATCTAAAGCTGTAAACCCTACTTAAACACATTATTTTGGTCATGACATCTTATCACAACAGCAGAGTGACTTAGGGACAGAGAAAGTAGAATGAATATATATTAAAAGGCATCAATGGGATTGACTTACACATGGCTATCTCACACCAGAGAAGCCAAGAAACAAGTAGCTGCTTCATCCACAAGGCTCGATTTCTCAGCATTCTCATTCTGGTACAGAAATTCCTAGAGAGCTACTGGTTTTCAGTCAACATAGGAAGGCCAAACAATCTCAATGTCAACCATGTTTAGGATGAGTCTTCTCATTCCACATAATTTGGTCAAGAACATTCCTCAGAGTACGGAACAGCAGCTTAAACTTTATTTGATTTCAGGTCCAGTCAAGGTGACAACCAAGATTAAATGAAAGGATAAAGGCTGCAGGCTGGAAAATGTCCCTAGCATCCTCTCCCGCCTCCCTTCGCCTCCCTTCGTGTGGAGAAGCTGAGGTGAGGGAGGACACCGCAGTGCCAGCCCCATACGTACGCACATACTCATGTGGCGCTGTGCATAACCCTGGCTCGACCCTGTGTGTGGGGGCCATGTAGGTGGAAATGACTTAACCAGGTCCCATCTGGCCTCTGTGGGAGGCTGATTGGTTCTCAGAGAGTGTGCGCTCGGATGGTTTGAACTGATTGGCTTAGAAGCTATGGAGTGGCTTGTATAGGCAGGCATTACTGGAAATCTATAAAAGCATTTGTGTTTCTGCAGCCGGGGTTCACTGTCCTCTATGCGTGGGTGAGGGGCCGTGAACCCCAGAGCTCTGGAATTAAAACCTCTTGCCTTTTTGCATCAAGACTGTTTCTCATGAGTGATTGGGGTGTCGGCTTCCGAGGTGTGGGGGTCTGGGGTCCCCCCATTTTTCTTTCAGGTCTTACAGTTGGTGCGTTGGCTGGGAAGTTCAGTCACCCCCACACACTCGAGAAACAACTTGGAGGTAAGGGGATCCCCTCTGAAGTGTGTGTGTGCCAGCCGATGTCTTCGTTTTGAGTGTTTGTTCTGTTCTATTCTGTTATTGGGATCTGAATCTGAATCTGATGAGACGCTCGCTTTTGGATATGCAGCTGTCTTCTCAGATTGTAATGGCCAGGAGACCATGGTATAAGCAGACAAGCTAGTGAAGGCCACAGGCTGTGACTCTGGGAGATGTCCCGAGAGTGGGGGGAACTCCAGGGATGCCTGGAAGATTCCCATCTGGGTGTCGGGGAGGATACGGTAGTTCTACTGAATTGGAGAACTTACATGCCCTTCCAGCCGTCTGGTTTTCTGATCTGGTTCTGTTGGACGGGTACTGCAGTCTGTATTCTGTTTGTCTCACTGTTTTGTCAAAAGTCTGACTGGTGCGGAGAGGTTGACTGGCAGTCAAAACCGTGGGGGTCTGGAGGAAGCTGGAGAAGGCCGAGTATGGCTTTTCTCTTCTCTGTATTTGGTTCCTGCAATGGGCAGGAACATTCGGTATCTGAAACTGGGTTCATCTAGAGGCAAATTGTCTTGAAGACGCCTGACGGTGGCAGGGTCAGGCTGTCTATGTGGTGATTGTTTCTCTGTGTTTTGTAGAGTTGAGACCACAGGGATCTGGAGGAAGCTTTAGGGCCTGGGAAGTGTTGAATAAGGCTCTTCTTCATCTGTAAACAGCGAGGCAATAATGGCGGGAGCCAAGCTTTGCTGAAATCTGGTAAGTTGGGCCCATTTAGTGGCAAATTGTATGTTGATTTTCCCAGGGTCAGGCTGTCTATTTGGTGATTGTTTTTCTGTGTGTTGTTTTTATCCTGTCCTGTGTTCTCAGACTTAGATGACTGATGAAACTGACTGATGATTTTAAGAATTTAGACTGACTGAAAAGCCAGCCATGTTAAGGCTGGTGGCAAGACCAGGTCACGTGACTCAAGCCCGCCATGTTAGGGTCTGTGGTGCCAAGACCAGGTCATGTGACTCAAGCCCGCCATGTTAGAACAAGAAAGAGACGGAATATTTGAGCTCTGAGGCCCCCTGGTGGGGGAAATAAGTTTTAACAAGATACTCAAAGTGGCAGATATGAGAATTCTGACTTTAAGTTACAGATGGCTTATTTCATTTATTTTAAATTGTTTAAATTATTATAATAGATATAATGTTAAGCTTTGTGGTTTTATTGTTTCTCTGGGAAAGAGGTCAAAATAAGGGAGACCTACAGAAGACTAGATTCTGAAACAGTAAGCAAAAAAAACTGTCTCGGTGATACTAAAATCTTGTTTTGAGAATTATATTATATTCAAGGCATAAATTCTTATTTGATACAGATTTTATTTTAATATAAAATCAAGGTTTTCATTGCTATAAATACTAAAAATGTAAAAGTGCAGGATTTACACCCAGTAATTTCTTGCTCTTATTATTATAGATCTGAGATGTTTAATCCTGTGAGTTGGGGCCATACAAAAATATAAGGCTCTGAGTTTATTATTAGGGTGTTTTCTATGTTTTAGTTAGAGTTGCTTCTGTTATGACGAGAGAGTGAAGAAGAGAGAGAGACAGAGAGAGAGAGAGAGAGAGCAATGCAATTGCCTCTCTTCATTTACAGACAAACTCAGTGTGTCTATAGATTATTATATGGCTTAATAATTCCTGAGTCTTTAAGTCTGTTAAATGTTCTTGTGCCAGAAGCCTGAAGACCAATGCTCCAACAATTTGACGTATAACCTGTTAGGTGTTTAGCAGTCTCTATCATTTGGCTAAGTCTTAGAAGCTGTGTTAAGCTTTCTATATATTTTCAGTTAATATTGGTCACTCTTGGATATCCGACAGGGATGAAAACTGTTAGTCTCATAGTCAGCTCAAGCTCTTTAATATTGAGAAAGCTGATGTAGATTTAAAAAATGATTTTCAGGTGATACAAAATTTATAGCCAAAACATGAGTCAGGTGTCAATTCTTATAGTCTTTCAAGATAGTAAAGATGACAAAGGTTCTGTTTGACAGAGATTGGATGTCCTATAAGATAGGATTAGTCCTATCTTATAGTTTATAATTTACAAAATGATAATAGTATGTTCAATTTATATTTAGAGAAGACCACAGAGTGGAGCAGAAGATCTGAGACCACCTATCCTGATTCCACAGTCACTCTCTTACTAAAGACATATTTCCCAGGAGACTGATTAATCTCTTTGAGACTGTTTTATTTGTAATACAGGAAGCCAGAAAAGAATACCCCCTCAGACGAAAGGTAACAGGCACCTGAAGGACCGACACCAGACTCCATTGGCAGGTCTTGAGGGCATGGCAGCCCACAGATTTGACGAAGGTATTTGAGGTTAAGCAGGGACCAGATGAGTCACTGGCAGCTTTTCTAGAGCAGCTCATAGAAGCATTTTGCAATACACCTTATGACCCCAGACTAGAAGGACTTTAGTTTGCTGAGAAAGTATGTAGAGGGGTTTGGTGCAGGTTATTTAAAAGGTATATGGAGAGATTTGGTGGTGCAGGTTGTTAGGAAAGTCTATAGAGAGATTTAGTATAGTTTGCTGAGACAGGGAGACAGAGAAGGAAGAGAAAAATGACAGAGAAGGAAGCTACAGAAAATCCTAGCTAAAAGGCAGAAGGGAATCAATGTGCATACTGTATGGAGAGGTCACTGGGCCAGAGTGTGCCCTTACAAGCTGGGAGCAGGAACTCCCAGGTCTTGGGAGAAGTGCCCCCAAATGGCAAAGGTGTTATCCCTGGGTGAAGACAATGACTAGGGGAGATGGGTGTTCTGACCACCTCCCACAACCCTGGATAACTGTAAGAGGGAAAGAGAAACCCACTCAGTTCTTGATGGACACCGGGGCTTAACACTTGGTCTTCCAACCCAATGGCCAATGGCCCTGTTTCCAAGAAAAGATCTTGGGTCCAAGAAGCCACTGGCACCAAAATATGTTCATGGACTACCCAAAGAACAATAGACCTAGGGACGGGACAGGTAATCCATTCATTTGAGGTCACCCCAGGATGTTCCTAACCTCTCTAAAATGGCAGGGAGGACAGATATACTTACTGTCCAATGAGCTGCAGCAACTGGCCCAAAAAGAAAGACTGACCCCTGATGAAAGTCGCTATAGACAGGAGCAATTTTCTCCATAAAGGACAGAGAAAAGCAGGTGCTGCTATGGTGGACAGCACAAATGGCATCTGGGTAGAAGAATCTTTACCCCCTGGCATGTCAACACAGAAAGTGGAACTAATTGCCCTTACCAAGACCTTGGAACTTGAAGACAGCAAGAAAATCAACATCCACATGGATAACAGGTATGCCTTTGCCACAGCCCATGTCCACAGGTGTATATGCCAAGAGGACTGCTCACATCAGAGGAAACCAACAGGAAACCTTGGACCTCTTAGATGCCCTAATGAAGCCAGCAACCATGAGTATTACCCTCTGCCAAGGATGTCAAAAGGGAAAAGACTCAGTGGGCAATAGCCCAGCAGAGCAAATGGCTCCAAGAATGGATGTACAGGAGCCTATACTGGTTGTGGGTCTGAAAGAGACACCCACTGAGAAATGGGACAAAATTAAGAGATAGCCTCACTTAAAATATGCTGAAGAAAAAAAGGACTGAGATTGCTAGCCATCCGACCAACTATTACCAAGCAAAGGTGCACACAAGAAGGGAGAATCATACTCCCCAGAAAGTAAGCCAAGGACTCACCAGGCCAAATGCACAGATGAGCTCATTTAAAAGATTAATAAAACAGTGTAAGGTATGCCAGCATGTAAATGATTGTGCAGCAAGGAATGAACGAGGTAAAAGACCTAGAAGAGAACAACCTAGAGTATATAAAGGTTTTATAAAAGCTAAGGCAGGAAAATATGGTTATGAATATCTTCTAGCACTTGTAGATACTTAATCTAAATGGGTTGAGACTTCCCCTAGCAAGCAGGAAACAGCAGCCAGGGTTAGAATAAATTTTTCCGAGTTTCTGAGTGCCCAAGGTAATTGGATCAGACAATAGTTCTGTTTTTGTTTCTAAGGTAAGTCAGAAATGGACAGATATTGGGGGCTAATTGGAAACGTTATTGGATGTACTGTCCCCACAGCTCAAGACAGCTAGAGAAAATTAACAAAACCCCATGAGAGACATTAACTAAATTGACCTTGAAGACTGGCTTAGGCTGGGTGGTACCTCTCCCCTTGTTTCTGAATAGTCCTTGCCATTTTAACCTGACCCCCCTGGAGATCCTCTTTGTTACCACAATTTCTTTGTCATCTACTGGGTCCTTCCAGGAGGTGTACCACAACATGAGATTTGGCTCAAACTGTCTGCTTTAATGCTCCTGGCATGTTAGAGACTCCTCACTGCTTCCAGACAGGTTACTGGATCTGTCAAAAAGGCTTCAGGAACAGTTGCTGGAACCCTGGTGAAAGAGACCCTCACAGAAATTGATCACAGAGACTGGACCTTTGCTCTCTGAGGCATTGAGGTCCGGGAGGCCTACTCAGGAGGAGATCCGCAAGTCCCACATTGCTTCCAAGTTGGAGATATGGTCTACATTAGATGCCACCACACGGGAAACTTTAAGACTCAGTGGAAAGACCCTTATCTTGTACTCTTGACCACCCTGTTTTCTGCCCTGATAGGACCCCTAATGATAATGCTCCTGTTGCTTATAGTTAGACTTATATAGTCAATAGGTTAGTTGCCTTCATCAGGAAACAGGTGAGCGCGGTCCAGATTATGGTACTTAGGCAGCAGTATAAGAGCCTTCCGAGCCAAGAGGAGGCTGACCTTTAATTCTCCTAGTTCTAAGATTAAAACTATTAACAAGACAAGTGGGGGATGAAAGGATAAAGGCTGAAGGCTGGAAAAGTTCCCTAGCATCCTCTCCCGCCTCCCCTCCTGCAGAGAAGCTGAGGCGAGGGCAGACACCACTGTGCCAGCCCCATACGTACGCACGTATGCATGTGATGCTGTGCGTAACTTTGGCTCAACCCTGTGTGTGGGGTCCAGGTAGGTGGAAATGACTTAACCAGGTCCCATCCAGCCTCTGTGAGAGGCTGATTGGTTCGTAGAGAGCGCAGGCTCGGATGGTTTGAACTGATTGGCTTAGAAGCTTTGGAGTGGCTTGTATAGGCGGGCTTTACTGAAAATCTATAAAAGCAGTCGTATTTCTGCAGCTGGGGTTCACTGTCCTCTATGTGTGGGAGAGGGGCTGTGAACCCCAGAGCTCTGGAATTAAAACCTCTTGCCTTTTTGCATCAAGACTGTTTCTCGTGATTGGGGTGCTGAATTCCCAGGTGTGGGGGGCTGGGGTGCCCCCGTTTTTCTTTCGGGTCTTACATAAACACCACAAGAGACAACAGAACTGACATTTGTTTCAGTAGCATTCTGTAGCTGCCAGCAGCTACTGCTATCTGGGTTCCTGGAATGGAAGCTGAGGGGTGGATGGGGAAGCAATGAAAAGAAACCAGGGCCAGGGCGACATTTGCAGATTGAGGCCAAAGTTTAGTGGAGGCTAGGCCATATAACAGCTTGGGCAAGCCCCTCCTCCCAGACTCTGGGATGAGTTCCGGGGAAGTGATCTGGAGTTTCATTGGCTCTACTGTCAGCAGGTGGCCTGCTGGGATCAGGAAACTGCAAGTCTGGCAGGCCTGCGGAAGCTCTAGGTGGTGGCTGGCAGTGGCACTCAGGTGAAAGCAGGAAGCTGTATTGTTCTATTAAGAACAAAAGGCCAGGAATTTCACAGGCTGAGAACTAATGATTAAAGCAGAGATTCAAAAGCCCAGCTCAAATGCTGGGGGAAGGGAACAGTTTCATTTGCTTTGACATTCCAAATGAACAGTGAGTGATATATTCTTTAAATTTTTCTAACTTTGCATTAACCTATCCTAACGCTGTGCTTATTTTTTTTAAAGAAATGTAGTGCTTCCATTTTTTTTGCCCTGTAATCTATAATAGAAAAATTTCCAATGATGATTATTCTGTAATGAAAAGAAACCATCATCTGTGACACGTTTTTCCCCATTATTTTCTAGGATGATATGGGTTTTATATGGTCACTGAAAAAAATGTTTCAAATGAATAGGCACATTTCAGTAGTAAAGTAAAAGTCTTCTCAAAAATACTTATATGGTGTGTACATACACCTGCATGGGTTTATGTGCCCCACCTACATGCAATTGCCCACAGAGGTCAGTGGGCATCAGATATTTTGGAACTTGAATAACATACAGTTTTGAGACACTTGATATGTGTGCTGAGAACGGATTCCACTTGCAAGAGCTGCAAAAGCACTAAGTGAATTTAACTCTGGCATCATCTTTCTAGCTCCTGAAAAGGGATCTTCTTTAATGCCATTGTGGATTTAATTCATACTTTTTAATTTCATAAAAAGGAATTTTAAATTTTGTATATCAATTTAAATTACTTCCCAGTATATAGCTGAAGATGTAACTTTTATTTGCTAGGTATAATTATTGTCTTTGGGGCTTACTGCTGAATAAGTTCACCCTTTTTAGTTCTTTCTGAACTCTGGTTGACTGGTTCAACTAAACTGTTCTGGCTCAAACTCCTCTCCAAGCTTCCTGATTCAAACTGGCTTCTAATTTTCTGGCTCCTTCCTATTCTCTGGCTTCTTCCGTCTTCTGTGACCTTTCCCTGTAACAGTGTCCTAGTAAAACTGCACCCCAACTCTGTAGTGCTTTCTTAAGTCACCTCTTAGTTCTATGCTATTCTTTTAAGTAGCCACTCTAATCTTCTGAGAGTTTGATATATCCTATCTCTGATTTATTCTCTCAAATCTTTCCGATTAATCACTTTGTCTGCCACTCTATTAGATGTCACTTTCGAACGTGACTGGATCATTCATTTTCTGGGATTAAAGCTGTGCACTAAGTGTGAGTCTGCATTTCTACAAGATAATACTATAATCCAGGGTGTGACTACATTCTAGCCAGATCATATATTTGAATATATCCCTCCCCAGAGCAGCCATGTTTTGGATTAAAATTTCTCTACATATTACACATTTAAAAGTTGCAAACTCCTTAAAACCAACATTACAGATTGTCCTATTTAAATTACTTAAGTCTCTTTCTACACAGAAGTTGAATATTATTTCCTGAAATTCTATTAGATTTTTATGTTCATGGGTCCATGACAGTCAATGGAATATTCAGATAGAGTTATGCTTGTGGTTTTAGAAAAGTTAAATATAATGTCCCCAGTCAGATAAAGCATAGCATAAGAAACTGTTCCTTTTCAGATGAGTAAAAGGATTCAGGTGCTCAGGCAGAAACTGAGAAAAAGATATATATATATATATATATATATATATATATATATATATATATATATATATATAAATGTTAAAGTAACCCCCTGAGAAGGCATCCTCTCCTCCTGTAAGGCTCTAATTAGCGGAGAAGGAAAGAATAAAGAATTTAAACTTGCAAGAAATCCTGGGTGTTGTGGCAAAAGAAAAAATTCCTATCTCTTGGAGAAGAATTGGAATAGCTTTGGACAGCATTTACCAATTATAGACAGTTGATATTGTTAGTGACATACTGATTGGCAGACGGCAGAGTTACAAGGTGTTCAGGGCTGTGTGCTCCTGCTGAGCCAATTAACCCACTTCCATGCTTTACCCAAGGCTGCCTTTCCTGCAAAAGTATAAATCTAGGTCTCTGTACCATTTGATTACTCAGGGTTCAAAGACTGGATTGCAAAGCTCAGCATTGGATTGCATAGAATTGACAGCAATTATTGCACATTTCTCATTTCCTTTCCCATCAGATACAAATAATCCTACAAACTCTAAATGTTAGAGTGACAGCTGGTAACAGACTGTCAGTGCTTTCATTTAGGCATTAAAATAACCAACTGATTGATCAACTTTAATTAGCTGATTTGCCTACTGTAACACCAGCTGAAATTTGGGATATAAGAAAAAAGATGATACCAAATTCTGTTAAGATCTGTTCTTCTCATTGGTGAATAGAGCTGTTGGAAGCAACTTTACCATTGCCATGCATTTCTTAGCAGAGAGAATACATTCTGAAAGAGCAGTTAGGCCTATTCTTGTGTAAACAACATAAAAAATGCCTATGCAAACACTGATAGGATATTCTATTATATGCATACTATAGAATTTAGTTGTATATTATACAATTTATAACTGGTTGCTATTAGTAGGAGTAAATGTATGAGACATGAATGGGCTATTGATTAGCATTGCTTTTCTTCAATAAATTATACATTTTAAGCATGTTACATACAAAGTAATCAGTAAACAACCCAGAACTTGCATTCCTACATGAGATATCTAACTCACAAAAGAAAGATGAAACATGCTTTGGAACATAATATTTTAACTTATCTTTTTTAAGAACTTAAAGTATAGTGATGTAATTTTTCCCTTTGTTTTCCTCCCCAACCTCATTCATGCCTTCCAATTCTTAGCTTCCTCCCAAATTCATGACCTCTCTTTCTTTAACTATTATCAATAGACACAACATATACACATGAACAAGCATACATGCATAAACATATATAGCAGAATGTATTTATTAATATATATATATATATATATATATATCCTACTGAGTCCTTTCAGTGTTGCTTGTATGTATATGCTTTTAAGGTTGACTTCTTGACGTTAGATGACCAAACTGTGAATTTATCCCTGGGTAAAACAATTTTTCCCACTCTCAGTATTTCTTAGTTGCCTGTAGTTCTTTGTCTAGCCAGTGGGACCCCAAGATAGTCCCTGCTTTTATATCAGCATGTTTACTCCTGTTGTCTTTGTTTGGGTCTATTTAAGCACCATTCTCATTTAGATATCAAGAGTGATGCTTCTTTGTAATTTCGATGAGATATCACTTCACAGATTTCCTGGTTTTCTGCATACCACAATCTTTTCTTCTCTTCCTCAATGTTCCCTAAACCTTAGGTGTAAGTGTTGTGTTCTGGACATATTTCTTGGGGCTTGAAATCCTGTGCAGTTTTTCTCCACATTTGACCAATTGTAAGTATATGTACATGCCTCTCTCCTGTAAAGAGGAGATCCAGGTGGGAGAAACATTACATTTTGGAGCAGAAGTTTATATACATACACAGGCCTGCTATGACCTTCATGGGCCCAGACTTGACATGAATATAGCAATTTCTTCTGTGCATCTTAAAATGGTAATTGTGAACTTAGCTCCTTAGGAAAATTGGGATAAGAAGGTACAGTCTGAATAAGGACAGATGTTCCCTGGAGAGCTGTCTGTTTTGTGATGTCAGTCATGTACCCTTTTGATGCCATTCTTTTTGCCTATGTGAAACTTGGCTTTGAACTAGTGAGTAATATTGATTTCAATATATATATATGTATATATATATATATATACATATATATATATACATATATATAACCTTCTCAATATTTAATACATCTGACATACAAAGCACTAAAATTTAATTCGATAAGATGGGGCAGATCTAATCGTCCATTGTTTTGCTGTTTTAAAAAGAGACCGTGAATTTTAAGGAGAGTGGGGAGAAATATACTGGAAGCTTTGGAAAAATAAAAAATAAGTGACAAAAGTGATGAATTTTAATCTGAAAAATAAACAAAGAAAAGGCTTTCTTGTGTAGCATCATAAACTTTGGCTTTAAATAATTATCTGAAAATTATGACAATTATATATAGAAGAAAATGGAATGTCCTATTCATAATTCCATTTCAGCAAAAATGTAATTATCTTTTTACTATGAAACAACTTTCTCAAGTAATAACTCTTAGAAAGTTAAGTGGAAAATACCTCTTAGAAAGTAAAGTGTAAAATATTTGTTGTGTCCATCAGTAACCTTTCCAGTTTCTCACTAAGAGAATTTATTGTATAAGTATAGTATCTTACATATTTTAACTGTTTAAAGAACTGACCTTAAAGCACCATTTTCATGACTCTGTTGTATGTGACAAAGTATCACTTGGATCCAGGTTTAGTCAACAATGTAAATGCAGAGCTGTGCAAATACTATATTAGCTGTGATATAACAAACTACAAAGTAAAATTTAGGAACTTAAATTTCTATTTAGAGAAGGCTATTGGGGGGATCTTATCTGAATGGACGACAGTGTCAAGATGAAAAAAATTTATATGATTGCTTTAGTCTAGAATAACATTATGACCCTATTGGTTAGCATTTTGTCTACTATGCCTTCAGCAACATATGATATTCCTTTATTTGGAAGCTATTCATCATAAAGAGCTGGCAAATTAATTACAAAATGCATTTCCAACAAAAATTTAATGGTAATGAGAGATGAATTGTGTGGGCCATGCATTCTACCTGTTTTGATATTTTCCATTCAGTAAGAAAACTATTTTGTCACATTTATAATCTGCTGAGTTAGTCTTATGGAATGTCAGTTTACATAGCTCCTCAAATATATCAAAGTTGTTGCTTATTAAGGAACAAATTTTTTCAAATGACTACTACCATCATACAAGTAAAATATATAGTAATATGACATATCAGTACAGATATTACTAAATGACTTAGTTTTTCCTATTTAATCTGGGATAGGTGGAAACATTTGAGGCAAAAACTAGATTTAATCCTTCTAATTTAGCAAACACCATAGCTCAACAGGATTGTTTATGTTGGATATTCTTTTCTAAGCTTCACAATATGTACAGAAGCCTACTATGTAAGAATGCAAACTTCTCTATTTTTTATTTTACAGACAACTCAAGGCATCATATTTGTGTGTATGTATGTGCATGTGAAAGAGAGACAGACAGAGACATAGAGAGACAGAGAGACATAGATAGAAAAACACAGACAGACAGACAAACAGAACATGTGTTCATGTGCCAAGGAAACTCTATGGAGGTCAGAGGACAATCCTTGTTCCCACCTTCCATCATGTATGTCTAAGAGACAAATGTATATTGTGGGGAATGGAAGCAAGAATTCCATCAATTGAGAAGCCTTACAAGACATGGTGCTTACTTTAAATAATAGTACATAAACTTTATAAAATAAAGTCAAGGTGTTATTGTAAATTTGACTATGATAACTTTTATATTTAAAATAATTTATAATCTTCATAAATTTTAGGTCATGAAAGCACAGAAGCCAGTCAAAAAACTTACATCCTAGTCTTGATTGTGATGTGGTTCTGGGCTTTATAATCAGAAATCTAATGAGGTAAAAGGCATTTCACTGATAAAGAATGAAAAGCATCATAACTTGGGACCATTATGCTTAAAGTCTTCTAATTTGACATTGATTACAAGAAAACTGTGATCTCATTGTCCCACATAAGGCATCCTGCTTAGAAGTCATTTGCCACTAACCGAAGAACATAAAAGTTTTAAGTTGATTGCCAAGGCAAATAACAAAGTAAATAAAAAAAAACTAATTTCCTCAAAGTTTGATGCTATGAGCTCCAATTATTCATGTAATAAAGTTAGACACATACACTCATATACACACCAACACAGACACACGGACACACATACAAACACACAGACACACACAGAGACATATACACACAGACATACACACAGACACACATATACAGAGATACACACAGACATACACAGCATTCACAGACACACATAGACATGACACATATGCACACACATACACATGTACATACACAACCACACATGCAGACACATACACATATGCATACATATGTACATACACATACACATGTGCAGACACATACCCATGAAAGAATATATATACACAGGCACACACAAGCATAGAGATACACTCACATGCTCATAAACACACACACACACACACACACACACACACACACACACATACATAGACACATAAGTGCTGGAGTTTTTGCATTGTTAGCTGTGCAATGCTTTATTGGTCTCAAGTCTTTATTTTCAGTTCATTGAGAAAGACATGACAGAGAACTTCTCCTCCAATCTAGGTGGTTCTGATCACTCTTGCTGACTCCGAGCAATTGGGTAGATGCGAGGATATTTCTTCTAGATTGCACCACCACTGCTGAATCATGTTTGGTGACACTTTTAAAATGGACTGCTGGTATCCTGATACTATAAAACTAGACTGCTCATATCCTGACAATGAAGATTGGAATCAACCCAAAGAACTACTTCTAAACAGGTCTACATACCCATAGTCCTATACCCATCTTTTCTCTCCTATCTTTGGATAGTCAACTAGAAGGGGCATCAAAGCATTTGAAAACCCTTATTAAAGTAGCTTTTTGCTATTAACATATTATCCACATGAAAAAATCCTTTGCTATAATTGGATTTTGGATTACTCTTCTGCAGAGAGAATTCCTTCTCAATAGTGTGGAGAGAAACTGAACTTTATTTTAGACAAAAGACTGGGCAGAGTCAGAAACTAAAATTGAAATATATTTTTTACATATATACATAATTTTTATTATATGTACCATCTCTGTCAGATGAATTAATGTTTATAGAATGTATACTTCCTATCATTTTATAAGTAAATATTTCTCTTACTTGGGAGGAACAGTTCTTAAAGTTTTCCATGGCTTGAGTATGATAAATTTTATTTTATTTCAAGGGATTCATGCCAAGATAAAAACTTTATTATCAAAAACAGTTCTGCTTACTTGCAAACTTAAATCTGGTGACCATATAAGTGAGAATTAAAAAAACTAAGGTTTGTTGTTTCATTCTTCTTGTTTGTTTGTTTGTTTTTTGGGGTTTTTGGTTTTTTGAGACAGGGTTTCTCTGTGTGGTCCTGGCTGTCCTGGAACTCACTCTGTAGACCAGGCTGGCCTCGAACTCAGAAATCTGCCTGCCTCTGCCGCCCAAGTGCTGGGATTTACAGGCATGCAACACCACCGCCCAGCTTGTTTCATTCTTTAATACACATATTTCAGAAAACATCCTTTTCTCTTGTATAGCAAAACATTCATTGACACATTTTTTAATGTCAGAAGTATGTATTAAACTAAACACCAAAATAAAAATTCTTCAATAATAACCTTACAATGATTTAATTCTATATATACATAATTATACATACATACACACACATATATATGTATGTGTATATATATATATATATTGTTTTTTTTGTTATACTGTGGGTTTTCTTCCTTTGTACACTAAATAAAATTTAGTTTATTCTTCCTGAATCTTCCTTATATTTGGAGAATTAAAAGCATGATTTTCATGAAAAATATCTTAAAATCAATTTGTAAAATTTCAGTAACTTTTAAGGAAATATAGTTACACTTGATTGTTATTCAGACTTGCTTTTTGGTTTGCTAAAATAACCAAAGAGGGATCTTGTTCCTGACTTATTTTGCTTATAAATACATAAGATCCATCTCTTTCTCTTCAAACATATATTTTTCATTGTATATCTGTCACCCTATCTAGTACTTTTATTGTTTACTTTCTATTACTATCTATGCATACAAAATGCTTAAAGTTAAGAAAACTAGCCCATCCAAAATTTACCTTTTAATTATATTCAACATCACATGCAAAATTACTTGAAGAGAATGGGCTGTTCTGTTGAGAACAAATTAGTAGAATTAATTTCTTTTAATATAAATAAATTTAAGGACTTTTAAAGGGTGTAAGGAGGTTTATACTCTTCAAGATGGAGCATATCTTCTGGATATAAAATATTCTTGATAGAATACAGTTAACTTAAATAAATAAAATCAGGTTTTACTTTATAACTCACTTATCTATCCTATGAGCCAAACAACAGCTTATTCTCCTCTTCTAATTCTAAATGCTAACTTTAGAACTGTTTTTACAGTCATAATGCATGCAAACTCAAATAGAAATGTCTCCTTTGTATTATTATGTTAATTTTTTGTTTAATATTTTCAAAAACTTCTTGGTACATTTCTAAAATCCATAGTCATTGGTCATTACATTGGTCACTACAAATTCTAGAAGATTTTGAAAACATAATGGATTCTTTTATCAATAGTATAGATTCTTGAATGAACTTTGGTAGGATGCTGCTGCTAGGCTAAGAACAATTATGAAACAGTACTTGATGAGTTTGGGGCAGGAATTTTGTAGATATGACTCTTTACATATTCACATCTTTTCATCTGGCCACTTAGAAAATGTAATTAGGGCATCATTTGATATGTGAATTGTGTCTTGGGTATTCCAAGATTCTGGGCTAATATCCACTTATCAGTGAGTGCATATCATGTGTGTTCTTTTGTGATTGGGTTGCCTCACTCAGGATGATATTTTCCAGTTCCACCCATTTGCCCAGTAATTTCATGAACTCATTGTTTGTAATAGCTGAGTAGTATTTCATTGTGTAAATATACCACATTTTCTGTATCCATTCCTCCATTACGGGATATCTGGGTTCTTTCCAGCTTCTGGCTATTATAAATAGGGCTGCAATGAACAGAGTGGAGCATGTGTTCTTATTAGATGCTGGAGAATCCTCTGGGTATATGCCCAGGAGTGGTATAACAGGGTCCTCTGGTAGTAAATGATGCCCAAGAGGAAGAAAGAGCAAAGTATGGATACTCTGGTTCTTCTTAGAAGGGAGAACAAAATACCCATAGGAGGAGATACAGAGACAACATATGGAGCAGAGTCTGAGGGAAGGACTATCCAGATACTACCCTACCTAGGGATCAATCCCATATACAGTAACAAAACCAGACTCTATTATCGATACCCACAAGTACTTGATGAACTGAGCGGGATATAGCTGTCACCTGGGAGGCTCTGCTAGTATATGACAAATATAGAGGGGGACACTCTCAGCAAGCCATTGACCTGAGCACAGGGTCCCCAATGGGGGAGTTAGAGACAGGAACTAAGGAGCTGAAGGGGTTTTGCAGCACCATAGGAGGAACAATGATATGAGTCACCCAATACTCTCAGAGCTCCTATGGACAAAACCATCAAACAGAGAGTGAACATGGTGCTACCCATGGCTCCAGACACATAGGCAGCAGAGGATGGCCTTGTTGGACATCAAAGGGAGGAGAGGCCCTTGGTCCTGGAAAGGCTGATGTGGGCAAATGCTAGGACAGGGCAGTGGGAGAGGGTTGATTGGGGAACAGGGGGAGGGGAGATGGCTTATGGGATTTTTGAGGGAGGGGAGGACAAGGAAAGGGGACAACATTTGAAATGTAAGTGAAGAATATATCTAATAAAAATTAAAATAAAAGAAAGAAAATGTAATTAGTAGAAGGGCACTGTGATGCGTGCCTGTGGTCCCAGATACTCAGGAGGTTGAGACAAGAAGATGCTGAATCCAGGAGTTCTGGGGTGTAGTGAGCTATGTTGATCCAGTGTCCACACTAAGTTTGGCATCAATATGATGACCTCCCAGGATTGGGGGACTACCAAGGTGCCTAGAGCAGCCCTGGTTGGAAAATGTAATTACTTTAGGTTTGCTTATGGCTTATTTAAAATAGACCTTTAAAAGGGAGCTTCAACAAAGGCTATTAAAATACAGCTTAATCAAAGAACGGATGCTTGCATGCCTAAATAGAAATTAACTAAATACATTAACACACATTTTATAAATCATTATGATCACTCCTTGCAGTGAATTTGTAAAGATTAGAAAAAATGTATATTATACTTTAATAAAAATTGATAAAAGTGAGTGAGAATGGGTCCAAGTTATTATTCCAAGAAATCTGTTAGGTGTCTTTTAGGATTCATTTCTAAAAGTCTGCAAAATAGAAGACATTAGATGATACTGACAGGGAACAAAATTAATTCATCCTTTTATATATTTAAAGACCTTTTCTCTGTTTAATCACACATCTGTTTTGAAGTTACTCCTATGCATGTGGAAAGATGAATCATTGGTTAAGAACACTGGCTGCTCTTTCAGAGGATGTATGTTCAATTCCCAGTACCAACACAGCAACACACAAACATATATAACTTTAGTTTTATTGAATCTTCCACTTTGACTGACTTTCTAAGCCACCAGGGACACATGTGGTGCTCAAGTATATAGGAAGGCAAAACACCCATACATAGAAAAGTAATAAAATAATTTAAAAAGAGGAGTCAAAGAGACTGAAAACATGCGACAAGTTTGTTGTGGTGTAAGTTTAATGCCTGTGCAGCTGATCGACATCACTTAGAAAACTTGGTTATTAGTCTGACTCACACTATCACAAAACATAAATGAAATGTATGAGCAATACCCAGATTCTTCCTGGAATAAAGCCTGAAAGAAATAAGGCACATGGCTGTCTATGCTGGAAACACTGAGTAATGTAAAAAACATCCTCAACAGCATCTCTGCAGTAAATTCAATGATATGTTCCATATGCAGCCCAAGGTGTTTTCTACTGTATAGCACTTAGAAGAAACACGCCATGAAAATAACTTCAGGAGTCCCATCTATGGCCTATGACTGCTGCATTTCTCTGCAGATTAGCTGGATTGAGAAACTGTGAAAAAGGGAGGATTTGAGAATAAGTCACCAGGGCATGAGTAGACTTTGGGGGTGGGAGTGTTGGGGAGACCAGTTACAAGAGCACTCAGGAGAACTTTATTGCAGAGTGCTCAACTAAACCAGTTGTGCGAGGTGGTTTGGACTCAACTCCTTCTTTGTCACTTATATCCTGTGTCACTTGACTAGCACTAAAAGTCCTCTGTGCTTGCTCACTCCTTTATAAAATGAAGATGGCGGTGACATTTCTCCTTTGTGGAACTGCTCTGAGGACTGCATAAGTGAATGCATAGAAAATCTTAAGAATGGAGATCAGATATTTGTCAAATGTTCCATTAATGTTAGTTGTGACTTTTATCTTCAAATATGTGAAGAATTAACACATCAGAGAGGATATAGGTCTGTTTTATTTTAAGCATTTGATATAAGATGGGTGTAGTTGTAGTCAGACCCTATTCACTGACCTAGCATTTTCAAATTATTATTTTAAATTAATTTGTAGATCTAAATCAGTAGTCAAAATGCAGTGGTGACAATTGTGAACAGAGAAGCATACGCAAAGGTAAGAATTACAGTTACCAGGTATATTCTCATCAAGATACACAAATCCACCTGATCCCTTATGATCCCAGCTCACACTTTATAATACAGCAAATGATCCTTTCATGTTATAAACCTTTTACCATGGTTTTCATGTGTTTCCTATTTCTTTTTCTAATATTTTTCATTTTTCCTTCTTCTCTTAGTGTTCCTGCCTTCCTTTACCTTCCTAAGATAAAGTCTCAAGCACTTATATAGGCAAGGTTAACCTAGACCTTGATTTTTGATCTTCCTCTCTCCATATCAGGAAAGCTGGGTCTTTAGGCTTGGGTCAGCACCACAATTGTATATAATTTGGGCTTAGCTGGTGATTGTGCTTCTGATGACAGCCTCAGATCTAGTGTGAAAGTGTCTGGTGCCCAATGTAAGAAGGTTGGGAGATACTTTTGGGAAAAAATAGCACTGGGAAGAACAAATGAATCAAACATCTACAAGAAAAATCTAGAGCTTATTAAACTTCAGGAAATAATGCGGTCACAGCTGAGATGCAAAACACACATAGAATGATTATTTATTTATTCCTTGTCATGTATTCAGAAGTGGACAAGTTTCATATTTCAGGAATGAATCTCATTATTTAATTATTTTAATAAAAATTATTTTAATTAAATTAAATTAATTCATTAAAATTAAAATAAGTTTCAAGATTTATTTATTTTTATGTATGTGAGCACACTGTAGCTGTCTTCAGACACAGCAGAAGAGGGCATCAGACCCCATTACAACCATGTGGTTGCTGGGAATTGATCTCAGTATCTTGGGAAGAGCAGACAGTGCTCTTAGCTGCTGAACCATTTCTCTAGCCCCCCCCCAAAAAAATTTAAAATTAAATAAGTTTAGGGAACAATTATTTTTTCAAAGTGAAGGAATTACAGAATCATCAAATACTTAAAAATAATTATTTTTGAAAGTTTGGATGAAACTGAAATTGTCCCCATTTTTTGTTACTACGACCACTACTCCTAAGTGTTCTTATATTTATATTGGTCACTATGTCAGGATAAGTGTGGTTTGATGAGTTTTACACACAATATGACAAATTCTAACACAAGAATGCCTTCATTCATGTTTATTTTGTTTTAGCAAATCTGACATAGTAACTAAAGTCATGAAGGTAAATTAAGTTTACTAAGCTTGCTGAGAACTGTTTGTGGGTAAAGGTGGTGCTGTTTTTTTGAGAAAGAGGAATTATTAAAGTACATAAACATGCGGTACATGTGGTTCTCAACCTAGTTACTAGTTTGCAGCTTATGTATATGCAGGCCTGCCTCCTCCTTTGTAGCTGCTTTCTCTATATCTATAAAACTCATAAAGAAAATACTAATGTATTTTTATAACTCACGATCCCCGTGAGCTCTTAAGATTATTTCTCTAGACTGCCAGAATCCCATCCTTGAAAGGGAATTTTAACAAGTGACAGAGGGTTTGCAGTGGAGAAGCACCTACTTCCTTTGTAGGTTAGAAATACATTTCCTATAGTTTAAAGCAAACATGGGATCATTGTTTATATCTATTTTTCAAAGTAAATTTATTTTTCTCTCTCTGCTGGTTCTATAAAAATATTATTGCAAATAATTTGATGGAAATCAATTCAGTTCAGCTTTGAATCAAGTCCAGTTACCTTCAAAGACACAGAACATTCAGACATAGGAGACAGAACAGTACAACACGCACCACCCAGCTTTACAGCTAGAATGATACTAACCCCCATCCCTCTGGTATCTGTCTTCATGAGCTTCCACATACCATCTGGTCTCTCAGCTTTGGACTTAGGGGCTCTCATTTCCTTTCTTCAGACCCTCTAAGTTTTCACTTGGCTAAATGTTTTCATCAGGATATGTGTGTAGAAATGACCCATGTGTTGTTAATTTTATTTTCTTGGGGTTCATTAAGCGTACCATATGATCTCTTCTAATTTATCACTTTTTGAATCTCTTGATTGCAGCTTCCCTTCCCTCTTCTCGTCCCAGTCCCTCCCTCTTATACCTTCCATCCACCTCTCCTTTTTTTCTCCCCAGAAAAGGGGAGGTCTTTGATGAAGCCTTCGCATATCAAGTTCTAGTGAGACTGGGCACATCTTTTCTTATGGAGGCTAGATGAGGCAGTCTCGTTAGGGGAAAGGGACCCAAAGTCAGGCAGCAGAGTCAGAGACAGCCCCTGTTCTTGCTGTTCAGAGGGAGTCCCACATAAAGACCCAAGTGCACATCTGTTCCATTCAGGCAGAAGGTCTAAGTCTGTTCCATGCATGATTTCTGGTTGCCAGGGGTAGATGGAAACAGGGGACTGGGTTTGGAATGGGTAGACATGGAAAGGAAGGGTGAAGGGTAGAAAGGAGAGAGAGAGAGTACTAAGAGACAACTGGAATGAGTTGGGTAGAGCATCTCTGGGATGAGCTGGAATCTAAGTGCAAAATAAATTCCCAGGAATTTATAAGGTGACCCTAGCTAAGACTCCTAGCAATAGGAGGATATGGAGCCTGAAATGGCTGTCTCCTATAACAAGGCAAGAGTTCATTTATTTTCATTGACTGATTTGAATAATATCTGCTGGATATGAAAATTATATCTCACAATTTATCTAAGGGAATATATGAGCAATTTCCTGATTTTTTGTGATTATAACATTCTACCCTAGAGTTGTGCAAATTCTACATAGTCATCTCTCTTTGATGACTATGATGTTGGCCTTTAAAAAAAATTGTACAATTTCCTATTCCTACCAGCCATACAAAGAGTTCCAGTGACCCATGAGCACACTCACAACCAGATTCATCAGAGATCTTAGGGTTTGCTGATTTGCTGTTAGAAGTGGAAATGGTGGTGATTCCATATGGAAAATGCTTAGAAATGCTTTTGTATGAAGGTTTATATTTCGCTCTGAGGCAAAAAGAGATGTCTTTTCACATTTAAAAACTAGATCTGACATTTTAGAGCAAATTTGGGCAGAATGTGTAGAGGTGCCCCTTCCTTCCCCACCCTCTGCCTGCTCCTGGGTCTCATGTACTTCACTGGGGACTGATTTGAGGTCTTTCTGGACTGATATGTATTTCTCAGTTCCTGGCTTATCTATTTATAGTCTAAAGGTATTTGAGGAGTAGCAGAAGTGAAGTATAACTTTCCAGTTATAATATGCTTTCTGTTTTGTTTATAAACTCCATTTTACCCTAAGATTCTTGAGTTTTACCCTAAATTTTTTTAGTTAAGATTTTCTGTTTTTCTCATCACATAATAAGTTTCTAATCCACCTAAATTTGGTTATTATGAAGCATGGTTAAGTTCTGATTAATTTATTTTTCACAGTGCTGATATAAGTTGTTTAACTAGTATCTGAATTCCTCTCATTCAGAATAGAAAGGATTTTGTGAGCTGTGATTATGGCTTCTTTGTATGTATCCAATATTATTTGTTGCAGGATATTTGATCACACTATGAATTCTGAGATTGTATACTAGAAAAACCATCTCTAGTTGTGGTATGGCTCGGTCTTAGCAGACAATTTTAATCCAAGAGTGTTGTTGGATATTTGGTCACATTAGGAGAATGTGTTCTGGAAAAATCTGTTTCTAGTTGTGGTGTTCCTCAGCCCGAGCACATACCTTTAATCTGAGAGCTTTCTGTTTATTGTAAACAAGATTAAATAAAGCCAACCAAAGGTCAAGAGACAGAGCAAGCAACAAGTTAGTTGGAAAAATAACACAGAGTGGGACTAAGTGAGGAGGATGGATAGAGCCTCCCAGGAAGTAGAAAGGCGGGATATATTTAGTTTCAAAGACTTAAGACATTTTTGAGAAGAAGGGACTCTTCTTTTGGGCTGTTTGAAGAGGAAGGCCAGCTGGGTGCTTTCTCTGCCTCTCTGAGCTGGTAGGTTTCCATCCCAGCATCTGGCTCCTGAGACTTTATTTGGTAAAATTGAACAATCGAGATTTTATTTTGAAAACAGCCATTGTTGCCCATGATTTTACTTATGTATAGATTCTGAAACTCTAAAAGGTAAGTATATTAGATATTTAATTTATTTTCATAAATCCATTTTGAAAAATGCACATGTAACTGTGTGGATATGTGTTAATGTATACGTAAGTGAGTATGTGTCTGTATATGAAAATGTGTGTGTGTGTGTGTGTGTGTGTGTGTGTGTACGCGCGCGTGTGTGTGGGCAAGCCAGAGGATAACATAGGATGTTATTTGAACCTTAATAACACTCACTTGTTTGTTATAGGATCTCTCACAGACCCAAGACTCATTAACTTAGACTGGCTGATTTGCAAGTGTGAGGGATCCTCCTGCCTCTGCTCCTTAGGCATAGGGACACACCACCATGTCAGGCCTTTTTATGAATTGTGGGGATCAAATTCAGGGACTCATGTTTGTGCAACAACTGAGGTCTTTCCTCAACCCCTGAATAAAAATATTTATTTAGTGTTCACGCATTGCCTTGGGTGTGTGTGTGTATGTATGTGTGTGTGTGTTTGTGTGTGTATGTGTGTATGTGTGTGTAAGTGGTGTTAGGACTCTGTGTAAACTCCACCCCACTGTTACCTGGCAATAGTCACATAGGCTTGGCCCACTATAAAAGAGACTGCTTGGCCCTTCCTCTTTCTCTTATTCTCTCACTCTCTTAGCTTCTCTCTTGCACTCTTGGGCTCTTCCTTTCCTCCTCCCCTCCCCTCTTTCCACGTGGTCAGGGCTGGCCTCTGCTTCTCTACACTCTCCTTCTCTCTGTCTTTCTCTCCCTCTACTTCCCCCTTAACTCCCCTCCTCCCCTCCTTGTGCCTTGAATAAACTCTGTCCTATACAATACCATTCTGTGTGGTCCCTCAGGGGGAAGGGATGCCTCAGCATGGGCCCACTGAGGCACCCTGTTCCCCCCACACTACCGTAGAACATATTCTCTCACCTCTTTCTCTTTTTATGATCACAACAAGTGGAGGTCAGAAGAAAACAACAGGGAGATTGTTTTACTACTCCTACTGTGTTGGTCTGGTTTTGAACTAGGTAGTTAGGCTTGGTAACATGCTTTTACTGACTGGATCCAAAAGTGACTTTTAATTCCCTTGTTTTACGCCGCTCAATCTCAAAGTTTGCCTTTATTACAACTTTTACTTTTCTTGGAGATTAAAATAGATATTGTAGATTATTTTTATTTCATTTTCATTCTGAGTGAGACAGGTTTTGTCCTTTTTTCATGGATAAATATTACCAAGCTAAGAAATAGAAAAGATGCACATATTAACCACCAAACTCTGCCCCCTGTCAGCTACAGTGTGAATAAGTTACACAGATATTCCTAAGCCACATAAAGCTTAAGACAGTATAAATTGAAATCCTTAGAGACTTAAAGACAAAATAATCCTTACCTTCCCTAAAAATAAAAAGAATCTTTGAAAAATCAAAATGGTAGTTTTGTTAGTAAGCACAGATGAGGTAATGATAAGCAGAATGTCATGTTGGAAGCCATGGTACTTTCTAGGAGAGTGATTATTTGGTTTTATGTGAGGCACCTAAGGACAGAGATACAGAGGAACTGATTGATTTGAAGGTGCAAATTGTGTAGAAAATCTGTAGTGAAAACATTCTTTATGTCTTTATGCACCAAAGCCTGGCACTATTACTGATGCTGTGGTGTTCTTACAGACAGGAGCCTACCATGGCTGTCCTTTGAGAGGCCCTACCAGCAGCTGAGACAGATGCAGATACTTACACCCAACCAGTCTGGGACTTTTATGGAGCAATTAGGGGAAGGATTGAAGGAGCTGAAGGGTAGGGCAACCCTATAGGAAGACCGGCAGTCTCAACTAACCTGTACCCCTGGGAGATACCAGACACTGAGCCACCAACCAGGCAGCATACAAGGGCTGGTCAGAGTTTCCTGGCACATATGAAGCAGAGGACTGCCTGGTATAGATTCAGTGGGAGAAAATGCACCTAATCCTCAAGAGACTTGGGGGCCCCAGGGAAGAAGGATACTGGGGAAGGGAGCACCCTCTCAGAGGCAAGCAGGAGGGAAAAATGGGATGAGGAACTGTGGGGCAAGACGGGGAGGGGGGCCATGGTTGGACTGTGAATGAATTAAATAATTAATTAAAAATTATTTTTGAAAAAAATCTGTAGTGAAAACATTCTTCATGTCTTAACCTAAGTAGACTATTTTATTATTTTATAGGCTCCCTATGTCTCTGTGCATTGTCTTGATAATTCTGTCTTCTTTCAAAGCATATTATCCTCTTTGTGTTTCTGTTAACTAAAAAAAAATGCAAGAAATAATTTTTGATAAAGACTAATGTGATAAAGTCTTTGATTCTTTGATTCTGTAGTTTTCTAAATATTTAGATATTTTTTGATTTGTGTATATTTCGCACCACATCCTTGGGGCAAAGATTCATATTACTTTAATTATTAGAGCAAATTATCAGCTGTGCTGAATTGGAATGTAGACGAAAATTGTGTTTCTAGTATAAGCATAAAATTACATAAGCTTAAATAACAGGGACCTTCTGTAGTAAAGTGATTTATAGCAAACCGAGAGAGAGAGAGAGAGAGAGAGAGAGAGAGAGAGAGAGAGAGAGAGGGAGAGGGAGAGGGAGAGGGAGAGGGAGAGGGAGAGGGAGAGGGAGAGGGAGAGGGAGAGGGAGAGGGAGAGGGAGAGGGAGGGAGATTAGAAAAGATTAGATTATCATTAAAGAGTACAAAACTAAATTTACCCAAACTTCCATTTCTAAACTAAGACATACAAACACACACACACACACACACACACACACACACACACACACTCAGAAATTCTGTTCTACCTATGTGCAGCAAAACTACTAGGAGCTACAAGCTTATATTTTAAGGCAAGGCTGAAATTTAAATGGAATAGAGCAATGACTTTTAATTTTTTTAAGAATTTTTTTAATAAAATAAATATTTGTTTTATCCTACATTCTCTGAGGATGTCAGTCCATCTTGGAGAATACAGGGGCATGGCATTAAGGCAAGGGTGTGTCCTTGTATCTTATTCACACTATAGCTGAGTGAGGGGAGAGACTACCAATATGCACATCTGTTCTATTGATAGTAGGAAAGATTACTGTGAATTCTCTGAGCTCATTTTGAAATGTATAATGATACACTTTTAAAATTAAACCCAGCGATGTAGAATTTTCAGTTGTTTCATCTTTAGAAAAATTAGAAAGAGATTTACCAGTGTTACTATGAAACTATGGGATACTTGGCACTCAGTAAGCTATTGCTAAATGAAGAACCACAGCGCAGAATCTCCCAGGGGGGCAAAACTTATGAGGTTGATGACGAGTAAATTAACTCATGTAAAGCAGCAAGAAAATGAGAAAAGAATAAATGTTAAATCACAAATGTCAATCTTTTGTGAAACTAAAAAATTAATATGGAGAACTGGATATACAACTACAGAGCTGTTAGAAGAAAAGGTCAGGGTCCCAAATCCAACTGAAGCCAAATATAAGATTTTATACACAAAAGTACTCTCTCTCTCTCTCTCTCTCTCTCTCTCTCTCTCTCTCTCTCTGTGTGTGTGTGTGTGTGTGTGTGTGTGTGTGTGTGTGCATGTTGCCTTGGTTACTTTTCTACTGCTATGATCAAACACTATGACCAAGGTAACTCAGAAGGGTTTATCAGGGATTTAAAGATTTAGAGGGATAGGAATCCATCAGCCATCAGGGATAGTGTCAGCAACCATGGCACCATGTAGGCAGAGCTGGAGCAGCAGTTCATATTTCAGCCCACAAACAGCCAAGCACAATGAAAACAGCAGGAGTATTTTGAAACCTCAAGCTGGTTCCTAGTGACACTGATTTTCTAACAATGCCATCTGTCTTAATCAGGGTTTCTATTCCTGCACAAACATGACTAAGAAACAAGTTGGGGAGAAGGGTTTATTCAGCTTACACTTCCACATTGCTGTTCATCACCAAAGGAAGTCAGAACTGGAACTCAAGCAGGTCAGGAAGCAGGAGCTATTGCAGAGGCCATGGAGGGATGTTACTTACTGACTTGCTTGCTCTGGCTTGCTCAGCCTGCTCTCTTATAGAATCCAAGACTACTATCCCAAGGATGGCACCACCCACAAGGGACCCTCTCCCCTTGATCCCTAATTGAGAAAATGCCCCACAGCTGGATCTCATGGAGGCACTTCCCCAACTGAAGCTCCTTTCTCTGTGATAACTCCAGCTTGTGTCAAATTGATACACAAAACCAGCCCGTACACCATCCTTCTAATTCTTCCTAAACAGTTTCATAAACTGGGAACCAAGAATTCAAACATGAGTGTGAGGTCATTCTCACTTAAGCCACTATATTCCACTCCCTGGCACCCATAGACTTCAGGCTATATCATAATAAAAAATGTAGTTAGTTCAAATTCAAAACTCCCATATTCTTTCAATCTTGACACTGAAGGCCAAACGCCCTTCTGAGATTCAAGACAATCTCTTAACTGCAAATACTGGTGAATTAAAAAAAAGCAAATCTCATACATACAGTTAAAAAACATATATTTGCACAGAATATACATTACCATGCCAAATGGGAGGAGCGAGGACAGAGGCTTCAAAAAAGGCTGAACCAAAAAAGACTGAAACATTGAATTCTTTAGTTTCATGTCCAATGACAAAGTGTTTAACTGGCTCGGTCCAGCTTTAGTGCCTTGATCTTGTTCTATTCCCTGTATGCAGTCATCCTTGGCAAATATCCCTTGGGTCTGGCAACTTTAACATCTTGGGGGCTCCAATATAACTCAGGATTTACTTATAGCTTCAAGTAGTGGCCTCTCAGAGCCCCTTGCCCAATCAGGAACCTCATGTGGGGACTTCCTTGCCACATGTTGTCATTTATCAATGACTCTCTTTAACCATCAAACTTGATTCCAAAACCCCTGGATTTATATGTCCTTTGTGACTCTAAATTCAGAATCATGTGTAAAATCTGCCAGTTTCAGCTGGGCACTTGGCACTCGGGAGGAGCGCTGATGCCACTGATTCACATTTGCAGAGGCCTTTGTTGTGTCTTTTTAGGAACAGGGGATTCCTTGGGAATTACTTTATAATAACTCTGAAACTTAGCTGGGTGGGGGTCTTGTCCTGAGAGCACTTGACCTCCTCATCATTGCAAAGCAGAGGAGGGATATCCTTGACCCTGATAAGCTCTTTCAACACAAGCCATGGCTAGGGTATTCTTTCCCCCTTTGAACTACACATTGTGTAATGGCTTGCATATGCTTGTCCCAGGGAGTGGGACACACTATTAGAACGTGTGGCCTTGTTGGAGTAGGTGTGTCACTGTGGGTGTGGGCTTAAGAACCTCACCCTAGTTGTCTGGAAGCGAGTCTTCCACTAGCAGCCTTCAGATGAAGATGTAGAACTCTCAGCTCCTCCTGCACCATATCCGCCTGGATGCTGCCATGTTTCTGCCTTGATGAGAATGGACTGAACCTCTGAGCCTGAAAGCCAACCCCAATTAAATGTTGTCTTTTATAAAACTTGCATTGGTCATGGTGTCTGTTCACAGCAGTGAAACCCTAACTAAGACACACTGTATATTTCTTTTTTGCCCCACTTGGTTGTTTTCATGGTTGACATGCCTAAGAGTGATTATCAATACCCTCGTGACAAAGTCAATATTAGGCTGTCTTGAACTCTTTTTCTACCAAAGAAGTATTCAGTTACTCTTCAATTTAGCCCCAGGCGGAATTTTAGAACAAGAGTGGAGGACGGCCATGTTCTTTGCCAGAATATCACAAGAATCAAGAATGTTCTCTAGTCCAGTTGCTAATATCAGTCTTCTCTGAAACCACTTGAGCTGGGCCTCCAAAATTACTGCACACTGTTCTCAGAACTATTGTCTTGGAAGCTCTAACTAGGGTGGTTCCTTACATCTCATTTACAGTGCTTGAACACTTTTCTAGTCCAACATCCCAATGTCTTCCACATTCTGAAGAACAAACAAGCAATCAAAACGTGGTCATGCCTGTCACAGCAGTAGCCAGCATTGGGAAAATAACGTTTATTAACGTGATGTAATTGACATCTTGGAGGCTCACTTCTAAATAAGCTCACCTTTCTAGTTCTTTTTGAACTCTGGGTGGTTGGTTCTACTCAGTTCTTCTGACTCAAACTCCTCTCCAAGCTGACCAACTGATTCAATCTGGGTTTTTCACTGAATTGCTGTGCTTGGCCTCAAACTAACTCTGGCAATTTGCTCTAATCTTCTGACTCCTTCTTATTCTCTGGCTTCAAATGGCTTTGCTGGTGTGCACTGAGCTGTGTGACCTCTCTCTCACACACACACAAAAAAAAAAAAACCCAACTCAACTCTACTGTACTGTACTCACTGGCTCCCAACTCACTGAGAAGTGAACTCTGTCTCCATGTGCTACTCTTAAGTAGCTTTTCTCCTGAGAGTTGGATATATGCTAACTCTGATTTATTTTGTCAAATCTTTCTATGATTTATCACTTTGTCTGCCCCTTAATTAGACATCATTGTTTGGGATTAAAAATTTGACTAAAGGATAGCAGCTAGAGGGATTAAAGGTGTGCACTAAAGGCATGCCTGCATTCCAGCCACAGGACACAGGCCTAGAAGATTTTTGGATCTGATCAATGCAACCTAATTGCTAGATTAAAATTCTTCTTCACCACACCCTGGTACCAACTCTGCCTTACTTCTCCTCCTATCACCCTGATGAAACATCAGGGAGAACACAACTCATAGATGGAAGGTTTGTTTGGGACTTACAGTTTTAGAGTTATAGACCAACTGATTCAATCTGGCTTCTCTGGGTTTTTCACTGAATTGCTGTGCTTGGCCTCAAACTAACTCTGGCAATTTGCTCTAATCTTCTGACTCCTTCTTATTCTCTGGCTTCAAATGGCTTTGCTGGTGTGTTCTCTCATCCTCAAAGGGGGCACAGAGGAAGGCAGGCCGACATAGTGCTAAAGCAGCAACTGAGAACTCACATTTCATTCCACACACAGGAAGCTGAGAGCACACTGGAAATGGCAGGCACCTCCCCCCTTTCTCTCTTTTAGATTTATTTTAATCTCTCAGATTTTATTTATGTGATTGCACTGTCACTGTTTTCAGACACACTAGAAGAAGGCATCATATATCATTACAGATGGTTGTGACCCATCATATGGTTGCTGGGAATTGAACACATAACCTGTGGAAGAGCAGTCAGTGCTCCTAATTGCTCAGAATCTCTTCAGCCCCCTGTAGGAGTCTTTTGAAACCTTAAGCCATACCCTATTGACATACAAGGCCTTCCCTTTAATCCTTCTCAAACAAATCTACCAACTGAAGACTAGGTATTCAAATATATGAGTCTGGGTACCAATTCTCATTCAAATAACTACACTGGTGCAAGAAAGAAAGAGAGAAAGGATATACGAAAGGAAGAGATTGGGACAGAATGGTGAACAGGTAGTTAACAGAATAGGGGAATGCAAACCTAAGAAACACAAGAATGAATAACTCTTTATATTACATGTGAAAAGGCACTGTGTACTAGTTAGTAACTTTTCTGATCTCAATGAAACAAATCTCTGCTTAATATAGCAAGTGTGCTTGCTACTTACACATAAGCAGCAAGGGAAGAGGGAAAGGGGAATTCATCACTATCACCGAGTACCCTAGGCTCTCAAATTTTACCTTTCCATTTTCTCTTTGCACTGAAGCTCAGTGAACTCAGAAGCTGCCCACTCTGGTATGTGAAAGAATAATAGGAAATATGCTAAAGAACTGAAAAGAAATTCAGATCCAAAGGAAATAATAGAGCCTGGGACCTCTCTCAGGATGCTGCATTTTCTACATTCTACATATTCTGCAATTATTCTTGAGTGCTACAAGAGAGAAAGAAAGATGAGAGATGTAGGTACATTGATCTATAGATATAAGATGTCATTAAAGTGTAACTAGAAGAGGAGCAAGATTGAAAAGGAGGGTCCAAGGGACCTGCATGTTCCTGTGACCAAGGAAACATGAATTTGGAAGGTAACTATATGTTCGATAAGTTGGACTTATAAGAAACAGTGACACACAGAAGATTATACTTTACATTTGATATCAGACTACTGAAAGTCATAGGTAGATTCACACAGATTTGGCAGTCAAATGCTGTAATTAACTTAACATTAGAGACTGAAGTAGAAGAAAATGTTTAATATTTCCAAGATATCCTGTATTTACTGACATACCATCCGATTGTATTTTTATGTTTACATAGTAATTCAGTGCTCTTATCATTAATGGTTTTTATTTTACATTTTCAATAAATTGTTTTGTGTTTGTATGTGGTGTATGCATATGTGTGCATGCACATGAATGCCTATGTGAAGGCCAGAGGTTGATTACAATTGTTTTTCTCTATTACTGTCCAGCTTAGATGTCTTAGTTAGGGTTTTACTGCTGTGCACAGACACCATGACCAATTCAAGTTTTATAAAAGACAGCATTTAATTGGGGTTGGCTTATAGGCTCAGAGTTTCAGCCCATTGTCATCAAGGCAGAAACATGGCAGCATCCAGGCAGGCATGGTATAGGAGGAGCTGAGAGTTCTACATCTTCATCTGAAGGCTGCTAGTAGAAGACTGACTTCCAGGCAACTAGGGTGAAGGTCTTAAGCCCACACCCACAGTGACACACCTACTCCAACAAGGCCACACCTCCTAGTAGTGCCACTCCCTGGGAAAAGCATATATAAACTATCACATTCCACTCCCTGGCCCCCATAGGCTTGTTCAAACATGAGTCTATGGGGGCCATACTTAAACATAGCATAATGCAAAATACATTTAGTCCAACTTCAAAAGTCCCTGTAGTCTATAGCAGTCTCAACAGTGTTAAAAGTCCAAAGTTCAAGGTCTCTTTTGAGATTCATCCAATCACTTAAATGTAATCCTCCAAGCAAGACAGGAAACCAGCTGGGCAAAGTCAAAACTCTTCATTTCCACTTCTGATGGCAAACCAGTCTTCAGATATCCAACTCCCTTTTCATCTTTGTTGATTTCAACAAGGTTCTTTCTCCTGGGCTTGTTCCACTCCCTGATAGCAGCTTTCCTTGGCAGGCATCCTGTGGCTCTGGCATCTTTAACATCTTGGGTACCCCAAGTCAATTTCATCTTCACAGTTTCTTGTTCCAATGTCTGAGAGTCACACATGATCTTCTGTGCATCTCCAAAGAGCTTGTATCACTTCTCCAGCTCTGCCCTCTGTAGCACTCTAAGTTCAGATTGATCCACTCCGCTGCCACTGCTGTTCTTGGTGGTCATCCCATGGTACTGGCATCTCCAATATGCTAGGGTCTTCCACTGCAACTATGCTTCACCAAAGCCTTTCATAGGCTCTCTTCATGGCACCAAGACTCAACTCCTTTGCAGATGCAATTAATATAAATCTCTTTACCTTAGCCCTAGGCAGTCTCTTCAGACAATGGCAAAAAGCAGCCATGTTCTTCACCAAAACATCACAAAAACAGTCTTTTGGCCACATATTAAAGTTCTTCTTCACTGAAACCTCTTGGGCCATCAGGCCTACACAGTTCAAATGACCCTCAGCACCACTGTCTTCCATATTCCTATTAGTCTGGCCCATTAAGCCCCACTTAAAGGATTCCGTGGCTTTCCAAATCCAAAGTCCCAAAATCCACATTCTTCTGAACAAAAGCATGGCCATGCCTATCACAGCAATACCCCACTCCTGGTACCAACTTCTGTCTTAGTTAGGGTTTTACTGCTGTGAACAGACACCATGACCAATGCAAGTTTTATAAAAGACAGCATTTAATTGGGGTTGGCTTACAGGCTCAGAGTTTCAGTCCATTGTCATCAAGGCAGAAACATGGCAGCATCCAGGCAGGCATGGTACAGGAGGAGCTGAGAGTTCTACATCTTCATCTGAAGGCTGCTAGTAGAAGACTGACTTCCAGGCAACTAGGGTGAAGGTCTTAAGCCCACATCCACAGTGACACACCTACTCCAACAAGGCCATACCTCCTAATAGTGCCACTCCCTGGGAAAAGCATATACAAACCATCACATTAGAGAAAGTCTTTCTTTTTTTTTTAGTTTTATATTTTATTTTTTATTAGATATATTCTTTATTTACATTTCAAATGATTTACCCTTTCCTGCCCCCCCAAAGTCCCATAAGCCATCTCTCCTCCCCCTGTTCCACAATCAACTCCCTCCTACTTCCCTGTCCTGGTATTCCCCTACACTGCTGCATCTAGCCTTTCCAGGACCACGTTCCTCTCCTCCTTTTGATGTCCAACAATACCATCCTCTGCTGCCTATGCATCTGGAGCCATGGGTAACATCATGTGTACTATCTGGTTGATATTTTTGTCTTTGGGAGCTCTGGGAGTACTAGATGACTCATTTTGTTGTTCCTCCTATGGCACTGCAAACCCCTTCAGCTCCTTGGGTCCTTTCCCTGTGGCTGGCTGAGAGTTTCCCCCTCTGTATTTGTCAAGCACCAGCAGAGCCTCTCAGGTAACAGCTATATCCAGCTCTGGTCAGCAAGTACTTGTGGGTATCAATAATAGTGTCTGGGTTATGTAACTGTTTATGGGATGGATCACTAGGTCTTTCCCTCAGACTCTGCTCCACACTTTCTGTATCCCCTTGTGGGGTATTTTGTTTCCCTTCTAAGAAGGACCAGAGTATCTATCCATACTTTGTTCTTCTTTCTTCTTGGGCATTATTTAATATGTGAATTGAGTCTTGGGTATTTCAATCTTCTGGGCTAATATCCACCTATCAGTGTGTGCATACCATATGTGTTCTTTTGTGATTGGGCTACCTCTCTTAGGATATTTTCCAGTTACACCTATTTGCCTAAGAATTTCATGAATTCATTGTTTTTAATAGCTGAGTAGTGTTCCATTGTGTAAATATACCACATTTTCTGTATCCATTCCTCTGTTGAAGAACATCTGGGTTTTTCCAGCTTCTAGCTATTATAAATAGAGCTGCTATGAATACTGTGGAGCGTGTGTCCTTATTACATGCTGAGGAATCCTCTGAGTATATCCAGGAGTGGTATAATAGGGTCCTCCAGTAGTATCATAACCAGTTTTCTGAGGAACCATCAGACTGATTTCCAGAGTGGTTGTACCAGCTTGCAATCCCACCAGCAGTGGAGGAGTGTTCCTCTTTTTCCACATCCTTGCCAGACCTTGCTGTCTCCTGAGTTCTTGATCTTAGCCATTCTGACTGGTGTGAGGTGAAATCTCAGGGTTGTTTAGTTTTTCAGTGAGCCCATTGCTCAGTCCTCTGGCTAGGCTTGCTGGTTAGTGAGTTCTGGAATGGACCTGTCTGCTCACTACTGCTGCCTCTAACAATAGATGCCTGTTACTGCTCTTGACCTTTATGTTGGTATGGAGAGTGAACCTCAAGTCCTCATGCTTGACCAGCCACTGAGCAATTTCCATGGTCTCAATTGTTTGTTGTGTGTGGGTGTTGTTTATTTCATATTTGTTTTATATGTGTGTTTGCTGCCTCTTAGCAAAATATACCATAAAAGTCAGAATATAAATAAAAGTGTTTAAAAATGATAGTGATCAATAAATGATCATAATTTATTGAAACTATATTTAGCATAATAATGTAAATATCATCAGAATCCTAACATTTGGAAACATATTTTGTTGATGAAGCTGTTTAGAAATAAATATGCTAAGATATTACTAAATGTGAAACAAATATTTATAAGCTCTGTGGGAAATTAGTGTAAATACACTATAATTGCAACTTTCTTTTCATCTCATGTAAACCTTTCAAAATGTGAACAGTGAATATGTATATTTTATGGATGTACCATTTATGATAACAAATAATTTCAAGAATCTCCATGTCCATAAATGAATGACTGATTACATAATTGATGGCAAGTCAACACAATCCAGTGGTTATAATTCTACATGAAAAGGGTCCTTAAAAGCCTTCAGTGCCAATCTGGATTTTTTTTCTTAAATGAAGGCATACTATGGGGTTTGAAATATTTGGACACAAAGATTGTTTTTGTCCTCAAACATATTTTTTTACAAATTAAAAAATGCAGGGGCACTCCTATAAAACTAATTTCAGGGTAGCCTTCTTTTGAGGGACAGTAAAATAATATTAATTTATTTCCTTTTTTATAAGAAAATTGTAAGATGAAAGCCCATGAGTGGTGATGTGTTTGTCTCCCAAATAAAGATAAACCAAAAGCTGACAACACACAGTTTGGGGAAGGCCTTCAGTACAGATTTGACCATACACACAACTATCTCTTCAATCCTGTAGATAAAGTATCTCCAACTGTAACAGATGGAAATACCAGCTATTTGCTTTTACATTTTGGGGCTCATGTGTATGCAAATCTGTACAAATATTAGAGTTTGAAAGGGTTTTTGGATCTGTTTTTATTGTTGTTGTTTTTCCTAACAGAAAGAAAGCTTATGATTATAGGAACCATGTTGAAAATATAGTAAAAATCCAAATACCTCTGTATTAGCTTTCTGTATTACATGAAGATGGTACATCTGTCCTTTTATCTATAGATAGTAGTTGATGGTTTGCAGCTGCATGCATTTTTTTTTTACTGATAATTAAGTCTATACTATCAGAATATTGCACAAATAGATCATAGAGGGCAACTTCAAGTAATTTTCCTATTTTTCACAGGTAAAGTAGAATATATAGAGTAACAGAATGGTCAGGAAAAACTGAAGGACTATTTCTATTTTCTTATTAGGTGCATTTTCCTGGCTTTGGCACTAGTGGTCTTATTTGTATGACGTAGATGCATATGGTTTTAATTTCACCATCAGGTTCAATTTTTGTGCATAACAAACGTGAGTATAATTTGCAGAATTCACATGCAACTGCAGAAAGTAGCTTCTCAGTGAGCAGTGATAATACCTATGGCAGTCTCATTGTATCTTGGCTGATTTTTATCGCTTTCATATGTCAGTACTGCTTTGTGCTTTGTTTCCCACAAAACAGCAATCACTCAGAAAACAGTTTCATATTACTGGTCTCTCAAGCTCAGCAGTGGCTAGCAATTGACTTATAAAACCAATCTACCCATCTATGATTGTACATGATCTCTGCTAAATTACTGATGTTTTATAAGTCTCAGATATATACTTTGCATGTCCAGTTTCTCAAGCCTGCATTCCATAGTAATTGCAACAATTTTATTTTTTTCCAAAGAAGGTCTCATGAACAAAATGGTAGATCATAGTAATATTTGTATGTAATACAGACATCAATAGATTCTAAAGATTACTTGACGTATTTCTATTAGCCATGACTGACTCTATTCTATATTTTTGAATGAATTATCAATTTTATATATAAGTCACAAGTGACCTCTCTACATGCTATGCTAAAACTGCTCATTTTCAGTAAAAATATAACTATACTCCTAAAACTAAGAAATTTCTCCAACTATAATCCAAAGCCTACATAGAAATTTCTTAAATTCAGGGAGAAACAAAGACTTGTTGATTTCTTTATTTTTACATTATATTTATGGTAAATTAGTTTTTATAGAAGTTACTTTTTATGCTGAACATGATTCAATGCCGTTTGAAATTAGTTTTTCTAAACCTTGTAAAATGTATGCTGAATTCAATTTGGAACAGAAACAACACCCAAGAAATTATAAAACTTAGTACATTTTTAGGATCTTCTTTCTTAGAATTGCATGGATTCTTAACATAGAATTTGGAAGCTAAATGAATTTGTTGTTAACTTTAAATTGCATATTTTCAATTCAAAATGTTTCCCTCTTAGTCCTGGTATATAAGGCATTGTAGTACGGTTGCCTGCACTTCCAAAGATATGGGAGGAGGAGTGTTAATATTGTTAATATTTATCTTCTTTTCTCTATGCTTACACTTTTTTATTTGTGTGAAATATGTATTGTATTCTCAAGAGGAACAGAAGTATATGCAGTATATTATGAATGTGGTTGATTTCTGTCTCAGAGAAACTCTCAGTGCATGTGTTCTTTTTTTTAAATTAGGTATATTCTTTATTTACATCTCAAATGTTGGCCCCTTTCCTGGTTCCCCCCTCTCTCAAAAGTCCCATAAGCCTTCTCCCCTTCCCCAATTATTCCTCCCCTGCTTCCCTGTCCTGGTATTCCTCTATACTACAGCATCAAGTCTTTCTAGGACCAAGGGCCTTTCCTGCTTTGGTGTCTAACAAGACCATCCTCTGCCGCCGATGTATCTGGAGCCATAGATAACTCTATGTCTACTCTTTGGTTGGTGGTTTTGTCTCTGGGAGCTCTGAGAGTACTGGGTAGCTCATATTGGTGTTCCTCTTATGGCACTGCAAAACCCCTTAAGCTCCTTGGGTCCTTTCTCTATCTTCCCCATTGGGCACCCTGTGCTCACTTCAATGGCTGGCTGAGAGTGTTCCCCTCTGTATTTGTCATGCACTAGGAGAGCCTCCCAGGTGATAGCTATATCTGGCTCCTGCCAGCCAGCAGTTGTGGGCATTCACAATTGTGTCTGGGTTTTGTAACTGTATATAGGATGCATTCCTAGGTGGGGTAGTCTCTGGATGGTCTTTCCCTCAGACTCTGCTCAACCTTCTGACTTTGTATCTCCTTCTGTGGGTATTTTTTCCCCTTTCTACAAAGGACCAAGGATATACATGTATATATACTTTGTTCTTCCTACTTCTTAGGTATCATTTGATATGTGAATTGAGTCGGGTATTCCAAGCTTCTAGGCTAATATCCACTTATCAATGAGTGCATACCATGAGTGTTCTTTTGTGATTTTGGGTTAGCTCACTCAGGATGATATTTTCCAGTTCCATCCATTTGTCTAAGAATTTCATGAATTCGTTGTTTTTAATGGCTGAATAGAACTCCATTGTGTATATAAACCACATTTTCTGTATCCATTACTCTGTTGAGGGACATCTGAGTTCTTTCCAGATTCTGGCTATTATAAATAGGGCTGCTATAAACATAGTAGAGCATGAGTCCTTATTACATGCTGGAGAATCCTCTGCGTATATGCCCAAGAGTGGTATAGCAGGGTCCTATTATGCCCAGTTTTCTGAGGAATCGCCAAACTGATTTTGAGAGTGGTTGTACCAGCTTGCAATCCCACCAGCAGTGGAGGAGTGTTCCTTTTTCTCTACATCCTCGCCAACACCTGCTGTTTCCTGAGTTTTTTTTTCTTAACCACTCTGACTGGTGTGAGGTGGAATCTCAGGGTTGTTTTGATTTGCATTTCCCTGATGACTAGGGATGTTGAACATTTCTTAAGGTGTTTCTCAGCCTTTTGATATTCCTCAGCTGAAAATTCTTTGTTTAGCTCTGTACCCCATTTTTAAATAGGGTAATTTGTTCTCTGGAGTCTAACTTCTTGAATTCTTTGTTTATATTGGATATTAGCCCTCTGATGGATGTAGTGTTGATAAAGATATTTTCCCAATTTGTTTGTTTCTGTTTTATTCTGTTGACAGTATCCTTTGCCTTGCAGAAACTGTAATTTTATAAGGTCCCATTTGTCAGTTCTTGTTCTCAGGGTGTAGGCTATTGGTGTTATGTTCAGGAAACTTCCCTGTGCCCATGTGTTCAATTCTCTTCCCCAGTTTCTTTTCTATTAGTTTCAGTGTGTCTGGTTTTATGTGGAGGTCCTTGATTCACTTGGACTTGAGCTTAGCACAAGGGGATAAGAATGGATCAATTTGCATTCTTCTGCATGCTAGCCACCAGTTGAGCCAGTACCGTTTGTTGAAAAGGCTATCTTTTTTCCACTGGATGGATTTAGCACCTTTGTCAAAGATCAAGTGACCATAGGTGTGTGGGTTCATTTCTGGGTCTTCAATTCTATTCCATTGATCTACCTGCCTATCACTGTACCAATACCATGCAGTTTTAAACATTATTACTCTGTAGTACTGCTTGAGTTCTAGCATACTGATTCTCCCAGAAGTTCTTTTACTATTGAGAATAGTTTTAGCTATCCTGGGTTTTTTTTGTTATTCCAGATGAATTTGTGAATTGCTCTTTCTAACTCAATGAAGAATTGAGTTGGGATAAAAATATGGAACATTTCACGAATTTGCCTGTCATCCTTGCACAGGGCCCAGGCTAATCTTCTCTGCATTGTTCGAATTTTAGTATATGTACTGCTGAAGTGAGCACAGTACATGGGTTATTAAGGGGATGACAATGGATTAATGGGGGACAATTATGGATTAAAGCTATGAGGGGGAAGAGTAAGAAGGCAGGATGGATGAGATACTATGATCACTCCCCAACTATATCTTATGGGAAAAAAAAGAACAAAAGAATCCAATAAAACAAAACAAAATAAAACAAAACAATGGCAATAAAACATAACCTTCAGAATATTGTAGATTTTTTTGAATGGTTCTTGTGACTACTGTGACAGTACCTCTCCCATGGCACTCAATACCATAGGTAGCGCTTAAAACTGTCTTGAACATATTTTATTCACTACAACTTCTGTAGCCAAAAGCAAGTGGTACCTATCATGTTCTAATTCCCCACTTCTCTCCAAATATTTAACCTAAAGTCCCCTTTACCAAATTACTTTTTTTTCCTCCATTGTTTTCTTTTTTTGCTTTTACTATCCTTTAAAACAAAACATGGCTGTGCAATAAACCCAGTATTTCCTGTAGCAAGGGTCCTGGAAGAGTATATGTTTGTGGGTGGAAAGAGAGGTTTCAATGCTTTCTTGTATACAGTACCTTATGCCTCTGTATCATACGATACATATGATATTTTATACATGCTTTTGTATATTTCTATTGTACCTGTTGTTAGCACTGATTAGCAATAGAGATTTCCATAAATGCCTGCATACATACACACATATACAAACCCAAACATATCATCCCAATGCAATTTCTAGGACTTTTTAAGGATATGGTTTGTGTGTTGGCTATATGCTTCAGGTCCTTTATATGGCTACTTTAATAAGCTTTGAAAATGATTTTGTTTGTTTTCTGCCCCCACCTTCAGATGCACCATTATTCCTTACTTCTTGACATTCCTTTGTTCCACCCTTTGGACATTATTACAATCATGTTTAGAGGAGCCTCCAAGTATTGTATACAAAGAGATAGAGAGCATCGTAGAAACAATGTGTTTACTTTTTTATGTCGTTGTTTTGTTTTTTAAGACAGTTTCTCTGTGTAGCCTTGGCTTTCATGCAGCTCTGTAAACCAGGGTGGCCTTGACATCACAGAGATCCACCTGCAATTGCCTGGTGAATACTGACATGAGCTATTACCACCCAACTGAATATGTTTACTTAAAAAGAAACTTTTATTCTTCTCATGTATTATTTCCTGATCATAGTTTCTTCTCTCTCCACACCTCCCCATCCCTCCCTGACATCCTTTGTACTTCAGATCAATTCCTCCTCTTCTCCATTTAAAAATAAAGAAATCAGTCCCCCCCACCCAAGGATTGTGACCAAACATGGCCTAACAAGATACAAAAAGGTTGGGTACAAATCCTCATATAATAACTGGATGTGGCAGTCCAGTATGAAGGGCCACAAGTACAGGTAAACAAAGGTCAGAGATACTGTGAATTCCCACTGTTGGGAGTTTCACAAGAACACCAGTCTGCACAACCATAGGTATATTCAGAGAACTTAACTCAGATCCATAAGGAATCACTTCAGTTTCTGTGAGTACCTATCATCTCTGGTTAGTTGATTCTGTGGGCCATGTTCCCATGGTGTTCTTGACGCCCTCTGGCTCCTACAATCCTTCCTCCCCATCTTCTGCTTGGTTCCCCTGGCTCTGCCTACTGTTTGCTTTAGGTCTCTGCATCTACTCCCATCTATTGCTAGATGACATATTTCTGATGACAAATGCGCTAGACACCGATCTATGAGTATACCAAAATAACATTAGGAATTATGTCATTGACTTAATTTTTTTCCTCAGTCATGTTTGGTTCTAGGCTTTACAGGCAAATGAATGGAAATAGAAAAAAAATCACCCTGAGTGAGGTTACTCACACCTGGAAAGATAAATATGGTATGTATGTACTTGTAACTGAACAGTAGCTTTTAAGTGAAGGACAACCATGTTACAGTCCATAGCCCCAAAGAAGCTAAGTATCAAGAAAGGCTCAATGGAGTGATGCTGGGATCACCCTGGGAAGGAGAAATACAATAGATTGTGAATGTATGGGAGTGGATAGGGATGGGAACAGTAGAGATCAGGCAGCCAGGGCTGGTGGGTGTGAGATGGAGTGAAATAGTACTTGGAGGGAACTTGGAGAATAATTTAAAAACATAGTACAGTGGAATCTCCATGGAATCTATGAGAGTGATCCTAGAAAAGTTTCTTAGTAATGGAGGAAAGAGAGCTTGAATTGACCATCTCTTATAACAAGGCGAGGCTCCTAGCAGTGGGACTGGGACATTAGCCCAGCCACAAAACTCTTAACCTGTATAACCTGTCCTGCCTATGAGATGTTCTGGGGCAACGATAGACCAGCACATGTGGGAGTGCCAACATAGGAATGGTCCAACTTGTGGCCCATGCCAGGAGATGGAGCCCATGCATGACACTTCCTGGATGACTAGGATATGTTTACTCTTATTGTTATTTTTGTTTTCTGAATCTATTTGCCTCTTGCTTCTTGCTGAGCAATGGTATTGACCCATCGCAATTTTTGACATAATGTCATTCTCTGGCAGCTACCCACTCAGTGTACAAAAGAAAACGTGTACCTCCTTCACCATTTCCATGGGGAGAAAAGACAAACAGCTTTTCTAAATGTTTCTTATTCGTTTAACTACCAAATATATATTTTACTATATTTATCATGTAAAATATGATAATATAAAATGTGTATGTATCTGTTGAATGACTAAAGCGAGTTAGTTAACATATTCATGCTTTTATGGCAGAAAAGTGTCTAATGACACTAGGTGAACACTGAGGACTTGTGCTGCATGATGGCACTGACATTGGATTTGATCAAGCTGAACTCAGAAGCAGAAAATAAAATAGTAAAATGGTGAGATCAAGGCATTCGGGATTGATGTGATGTTGAGGAGATGTTCAAAAAGGGATATAGAGTTCAACTAAAGAATAGGAATAATTCTTAAAATCCATTGTAAACACTGGTGACTATGGTCAATAAGATTTATTTTCACACTTATGTTTTTTTGATGTCTTCTAAAAAAATTAAAATAAAGAATACTTGCTTATATTTTACTTTCTTCATTTCAACTAAGAAAATTATATATAATTTTTATATTGTTTGATTTAGCATGACATTATTCCTCAACTTTTAGGAACATAGTTATAACAGCTATCACTAGCTATATTTTAGACCTTAGCATCAGAAAAATTTCCAAATTTACCTAATTTAAAACAGCTACTGCTATCCATAGATGTCTTACCTAACGTTTTTTCTCATTCTGAAGTATTACTTCCCCTCAGACGTCTTTAAGGTATATACCTTCACAGTTTGTTTATTCAGTTGCACAAGCAAAGCCTTGCTGTGCTCATGACAAGCAGAGTACCTGAACAGAATGAAGCTTAGTTTCACTAAGAAAAATAGGTTTCTTCAATCTCGCCTGCCCCCTCCCCCATTGTCACTCATCTCCCCCAATTAGAAACATCAGGAAAATGTTCTATAAGTACTATTTAGGTGCTTCTGAACATCTTTCTAAGTGACTAAGTTTCCATTAGCTCATGCAATAACTGGAATGGAAGCTTTTTTTTTTCTATATATCTCAGTAAAAGTAGTTGATGAAAAATTTTTAAGTAATGTTGTGTGCACATTTAATTATGGTGTTTGTATAAAAATAGGCAATGTAGTTGATAATGGTAATTATTTTTCATTCTTTCATATCATTAGCCCTAATGCTCTTAAATGCTGTAGTCTTCTTGGTGGGGAAAACAGAGCAAATGGCTATAATCTAACAGCAAGATTACTTAGAGAGAGTTGCTTTATTATCGCAAATAACATTGTTTTAGTGCAAAGTAGGAAAAATCTCATTAGTAGTCATGGAACTTTCATTGCCTAGTCATTCTCATTCCCTTGATATGGAAAAAAGACATTTAAAATGTCATTAGGAGTAATGATAGACAAACAACCATAGAATGGACGCATAGCCCACAGGAACATGGAGGGAATATGCGTAAAAATAACCAGAGATTGTTTAACATAGTTGTACAGAATGTCTGTTTGTGAAATCTGTACATATTTATCAAGAAGGACACCATGGATGTGTTTTTGTGGATAACTATTCTGTTTGCCAATGAGAAACAGTCATGAATCAAACATTGTATCATATTGCTCATCTATAAACATTTCATTCTTGTTTCTCATATTTCAACCACTTTCCATTTCTTTCTCTACTTTTGTTTTGATTATTTAGGTCTCATATTTTCATATCTGCTTTCTCTTTAGCTGTAACTCAATTTTTTTCCATTCTGAAATTTAGGTACATATAATCTCCAAAATTTCACATTCAAAAGTTAACATCATAGGACTTTAATAAAAGAATATACATGTGAAATTTGCACACAAAATAAATGGATACCTTTATAGTTGATTTACCCTTTTTTCTTCCTTCCTTCCCTCCTTCCCTCCTTCCTTCCTTTCTTCCTTCCTGATATGGACTGAATGTTCTTGCTCTTCTAAAGTTAGTAAGCTGAAACCCTATGCTAATTGTGATTTTTCTTTGGGGGGGGGAGCAGCGGGAAGAGACCAGAAGGCAATCGTGAAGGGACATTGCACACAAATAATAGCAGTGTCCTCATGAGAAGAGAAATGATAGTGATAAAAAATAATTTTTTTCAGCCATGTAAGTGTATAATGTGAAGGTTTTCAAACTAGGAAAGGATTCTAATCTGAATCCCAAACAGCTATTGTTCTTACCATATAGATCACGTTAACCCCAAGCAGATGGCATCTATAACTTATAGAGCATCAGAACCCCAAACAGCTGGTGTTCTTATAGATTATCAAATCATCAATTAGTTGGTGTCCTTACCTTATAGATTATCAGAACACCAAACAGCTGGTATCCTTACCTTAGAGACTGCATCTTTAAGAAATGTAAGTAATGGGTACCTTTCGCTTAAACCACTTAGTCTAGAGCGTTTGTTATAGTAGCTCAAGATGACTAAGAGACTTATGTTTGTTGTGAAGTTTATGGTTTATTAATCATTTTACATTTCTACAAAGAAAAAGAACAGGGTGGTGAGTTTTAGCTATGCTGTCTATAGAAGGAATTATTGTATTGCGCCAGGAGGTGTTTATGAACCCCCAAAGAACACCACAGAGAGGTTTCCCTGTAATCACATTAGGGTCTCTTTATTACAAGTTCAGGCTTGGGTTCCAACCCAGCCCTGACACAGCAGACAGGAAGTGAAGGTAGAGCAGCCTCAAACCCTCAGCAGGACAAGGTTTTTTAAGGAATGGGAGTAGGTGAGGAGGTGTTCATCCTGGCAATTAATCTATAATAGAATATCTATTGTAAGCCAAAAGGTGGGTGCTCTGAAGCAAGACTATGTACAATCACAAATGGTCTGAAAGTACGTCTGAAACAATCAGACTAATCTTTGATTAACAGTTGCTAATAAGTACCTAGGGAGTAACTCCGGCCAAGGACAAACCATGGAGTCCTTCCTGGTACTTGGGTGTAGCTTAGGTTCAGCTGTGGGTCAAGCTTTTTTTGGCCCCCTCTTAGGAGGCCAGTCCCAAGATGGAGTAGGCTTGGCCTCTCTGTACAAGGTTGCATCTTAAGCTCTCTGCACACTCACCCATGCCTACTTGAAGCTGCATCGTCAGCTGGGGGAAATGTTGCTTCCTCCATATTTTTAGTTAAAAGAACTAAGGCCCTGAGGATTGTGGGTTTCTGGGTGGAGTAAGGTACTATTTTTTGTCAGCTGAGCTGGACAATAAATTAGCTCAGTAACCAACTCCAAGTGCTGGTTCTACCACCATTTGCACCACAATGCAAAGAGGAATTCAAATAACAAATATGAGCAAATAAGGAAAAATAAATTTAAAAGCAAGTGAAATAGGAAGAACCAGGGTACTAACAATACCAGAGGAAAGCAATAAACATTCGAGTCTCTCTCTCTCTCTCTCTCTCTCTCTCTCTCTCTCTCTCTCTCTCTCTCTCTCTCTGTGTGTGTGTGTGTGTGTGTGTGTGCGCGTGTGCGTGTGTGTGTGTGTGTGTGTGTGTGTGTGTGCTTGTGTGTGTGTGTGTGTGTGTGTGTGTGTGTGTGTGTGATTGCTGACAGACAGGGAAAAAGAAAAACAAAACCAAACTCCATTATTGTCTTAGCTACTTTTTTTATTTGTTAGAAGGCATCATTATCAAGGCCACTTATCTAAGGCAAAGTTTACTGGAGACTTGATTACAGTTTCAGAGGGTTAGAGTCCAAGACTCTCATGTCAGGGGCCATCCCAGCCAATAAGCAGGTATTGGGCAAGAGCAGCAGATAAGAGCTTACATTTTGTGACACAACCAGAACACGACTCAGGTAAAGTGAACTTGGCCTGGTGTGGAACTCATTTAAACCCTCAAGCCCTGCTGCCAGTTACATACCTCCTCCACCAATGGCACACCTAACCCTTTCCAAACCGTTCCACCAATGGGGACCAGGCATTCAGATATATGCAACTTTGGGCCATGCTCATTCAATCAAACCAAAATGCTGTTAAGAAGCAGGGGTTTCTCAGGCACCTCTAAGCTGCCATATTCCCACTCCCTGATTTTGAGTTGGACTGTGTATATTGAAGTCACTGAAGCACAAAATCATCTTCAAGAATATTGTTCAAAATGCAGAGGCATTGGCAGACATCAGTGTGATAAATATAATAGTGTAATTTACTATGCAAACATATACAAATATATGCATATACATATATGTGTATATATATGTATACACACACACACTCAACACATGTACATATGGGGGAACACCCTCATAGAAGCAGTGTGGATGGGGATGGGATAGGGGTTTTGTGGAGGGAAACCATGAAGGGGACTCAGGGAAGGGGAAAAACATTTGAAATGTAAATAAAATAACCAATTAAAAATAAAAATTAAATTAAAAAAATAAAAATAACGATGACATAAATTATCTCCTTTATGCATGAATATCTCTATTGACCTTATGTCGGGCACATGGGCCCTATTATTTTGCTATTTTAGAAATTTCTTGATGATTTTTATGTTGTCTTTTCATTTGAGGAGCCTAAAATGAACTGAGTCAAGAAAGCACAATTTTGGGATCCTTTCAAAGATCCCAGGCTTTCTTTACAAGAGGCCTCTTATAAAAGGAGTTCTTAGTGTCTTGTATCTTAGTTTATATTTTCCAGTGGTATACTATAATAGCTAAGACTCAAAAAATGTGCATTGAATTGATTTGATTAACAGTAGCAGGTATGTGGAATGCCCTGCAGAACTCTAACTTGCCAAACCACTGTCTTCTCATCATTTGGAAACTAAATTTCAGATGTTCATATTTCACTTCCAGATGTGACTAGCTCATAATCTCCCTCCCATTTCTTTTCTCTTCCTCGCTTAGTAATGTAGGTCTTCTTCAGCTATGCTCACAGGCTTGAAATAATTGATGCAGTATTTGGTATATTATAAAACCTGTAAATATTCTGGAATCTATTATTTTGTTATGTTTTAAGGGGTATTGGTAAACCCCATCCAGCCTTTTTGGTGAATTTTTGTAAATTTCTGGATAATAAAGACTAGACTTAACTTAGCATCACTTTTAGTATATTTCCATGGTCAGTCAGAAAATCAACAAATAAGTTGGGGTGAAATTAAGGATTTGAAATATTTTTGTTTTTTAGATTATGTATATAATTGTTTTGCCTGCATGTTTGTCTGTGGACCATAGAGATGCCTGGTGTCGGACCACACATAGGGCAGTGCCCACCCCAAGACTCTGGCTAGACTCCACCACAATGGCTACAGCCAGGTTTGCCCCGCCTCACAGTTGCCAGACAGCCTCTTTTATATTGGACTCCTCCTTTCTCTCCTGCCCGCTCTTGCTCTCTTCTCTTGCCCTCTTCTCTTCTCTTCTTTTCCCTTTTCTTTCTCGCTCTTTCCACATGGCCATGGCTTCCACCTGGCTATGGCTGGATTTCACCTCTCTACCTCTCTCTTTTCTCTTCACTCTTCTACAATAAAGCTTTAAAATCATAAGCGGTCTTTTTTTTTTTATAATGTGAAAATAAGCTTTTTTTTTACTATTATTATTTATTCTATATTCTTTGTTTACATTCCAAAAGGCTTTCCCCTTTCCCAGTTCCCCCCTTACCATATGTCCCATAAGTCCTCTCCCCCAACCCCCAACCTATTCCCCAATCACACCCCCATCATTTCTCTGTTCTGGTACTCGCCTACAAAACTGGATCCAATCTTTTCAGGCCCAGGGTCCTCTCCTTCCTTCTTCTTGGGAATCTTTTGACTTGCTAATTGTGCCTTGAGTATTCAGAGCTTCTGGGCTCATTAATATCCACTTATCAGTGATTGCATTTCACGTGTATGCTTTTGTGATTGGGTTAACTAGCTTAGGATGATATTTTCCAGATCTAACCATTTGCCTACAAATTGCATGAATTCATTATTTTTAATTGCTGAGTAGTATTTCATTGTATAAATATACCACATTTTCTATATCCATTCCTCCTTTGAGGGACATCTGGGCTCCTTCCAACTTCTGGCTATCATAAATAAGGCTGCTATGAACATAGTGGAGTATGTGTCTTTATTGTATGCAGGGGAATCCTCTGGGTATATGCCCAGGAGTGGTATGACAGGGTCCTCTGGAAGTGTCATGCCCAATTTTCTGAGGAACTGCCAGACTAATTTCCAGAGTGGTTGTACCATCTTGCAATTCCACCAACAGTGGAGGAATGTTCCTCTTTCTCCACATCCTCGCCAGCACCTGTTGTCCCTTGAGTTTTTAATCTTAGCCATTCTAACTGGTGTGAGGTGGAATCTCAGGGTTGTTTTGATTTGCATTTCCCTGATGACTAATGATGTTGAACATCTCTTAAGGTGTTTCACAGCCATCTGAATTTCTTCTGGTGACAATTCTTTGTTTAGCTCTGTACCACATTTTTAATAGGGTTATTTGGTTCTTTGGGGTCTAACTTCTTGAGTTCTTTGTAAATATTAGATATTAGCCCTCTGTCGGATGTGGGGTTGGTGAAGATCTTTTCCCAATTTGTTGGTTGCCGTTTTGTCCTTCTGACAGTGTCCTTTGCCTTACAGAAACTTTGTAATTTTATGAGGTCCCATTTGTCAATTCTTGATCTTAGAGCATAAGCTATTGGTGTTCTGTTCAGAAACTTTCCCCCCGTGCCCATGTCCTCCAGAATCTTCCCCAGTTTCTTTTCTATTAGTTTCAGTGTGTCTGGTTTTATGTGGAGTTTCTTGAGAAGAGCACTGGCTGCTCTTCTAGAGGTCCAGAGTTCAAGTCCCAGCAACCACATGGTGGCTCACAACCATCTTGTAATGAGGTCTGATGCCCTCTTCTGGTATATCTGAAGAGAGAATACAGTGTACTCACATCCATAAAATAAATAAATAATTCTTAAAAAAAAAAGTGGTCTTCTTCATCTAAACCTGCCATACTAGAACAATGGGACAGGCTTCTCAGCACTTCCAGCTGCCCAACCAGACCATACTGGACCGGATTATGGACTCCATCCCCCTAGTGGCTCACTGCCCTCAACAGGTACACAGGCCCGCACCAAAACGGGCCTCAGACACACCCCACCTAGCTAGCTCTTTCTCTGCAGGTCCAAGCCAGAACAGCCCTGCAGACTGATGTCCACCTGAGGACTCCAGAAGATGGTGTTAGATCTTGTGGGACTAGAGATACACATACATGATTATCTACTGGCACATGGGTGCAAGAAGTCAAAGCCCAGTCCTTTGGAAGAGCAGTCAAAGGTTTTGACAGCTGAGCCATCTATCTAGCCCCAGTAAAGGAAGATTGGTATTAGGGTAAAATGAATTTGTAAGCTGTCGTCTTTTCCTTGACACATTTTTTTCTACTTTAGACACATTTATAACATGTATAAATAAATACATGTTTTGGGGTGATTGACAACTAATGGAGAGTTAAATAAAAATCTGAAGTTCACTCTTCATGTATATTTTCTTAATTCCTAAGTGAGTGTACAACGTAAGAAAATCTGACCCACATGGTTCCATTCATTTCTATTTAAAATGTGAAAATGTTCACTTTAAGAGGTCTTTGAAGTTCAAAGATATTTTCACAGCCCGTTTAAGCTTTTTTTTAAATCTTTAAACAAGCATTACATTTTGCCAAGAATAAACAAAGAAAAACACCTAAAGGTTAGGGTTCAGATGAATTTCCAAGTGCTCATATTTTCCCATGTCCAAACTTCATATTTAAACAAAAGCCCTCTTCTCTAGCGCCAACCAGAAGATGAGCAAATGGAGTGCAGTGACAGCAAGATGCATTGACGATGAGTTCTTAAAGATTTTGTGAGTCTTTGTCAATAGAAGTGTGTGCACAAGATATGGCCTTATGATGAGTTAAGACATTATAACACTTTATACTAGACACTGACATAACTAACAAAAACAGACGCTATGAATGTATGTACTTGTTATACTTCACACCTTATGACGCCTTATCAGAACTAATATTTTTATTTCCTTAGCACTAAGTCCCAAGATTAATGCGAGAAGACTCTACCTCAGAGCAAACAGAACATAAAGAAGTTTATTAGATCTCTAGTCTCACAAGCAAAACCAAAGCAGCACACCTAGGATATTAGTAACACAGTAGAAATGCCCTGTTAGAGAAATCACAGCATTTCCTTTATATGAACCAATTCCCCAATACCACTCATCTAGGGTTGTATTGTCTGGTACAGTGCCACACTTCTTTATTTTTCTGTTATGTATATGTCCAGCTACATCATTAGCCAAGTTGTTCATTAGTTTTCTCTAAATCATCCATGAGGGCAACAGAGGTTACACGGCATATCTTCTCACGAGTAGAATTAATTCTATGGCAAGATGCCAGGGTATCTGGAACGTGTTATGCCCTCAGCATGGTAAAAGCCATAGCATGGTATCCATCTCAGCCATTCAAGATGAGGTTAGCACGAAGGACAAATAACCAGTCTGAATTGTTATAGTGATGTCCATGGTCATCACATGTTGCTAAGTTATAAAATATACTCTAGATGAGAACATTTGATTAAAAAGCAGAATAAAATGTGAGCGGTAATATATGTTACCTTTTAGGTAACAGAGGGCTTCAACATTGCATAAGACTACATGGCTATGTAATAGATTGTGTGCAACTGGTAAACTGTGTCATAGGTATAATTTTTCAATTATAAATTGTTACCCTATTTAAAACAGTTTTCTGGGGACTAACATTCAGGTCTTAACAATGGTTATTGTAAGTATAGATTAAAGTGTAGTTGCAGATATGTGGCAGACTTGTGTGACATCTTAAAATACACTTTTAAAAAGATTTATTTATTTATTTTAATTTATATTTATTAATGCTTTGCATACACATATATATTTGTGTACCGTATGTGTACAGATGCTTTCAGAAAGAAGAATAAGGAATCAAATTTCCTAGAGCTATAGTTACAGGCAGTTGTGAGCTGCACTATTGGTCCTGGGAACTGATCTTTGATTGTAGTGTTGGTGCTGGGAAGTGATCCAGATTCATCTATAAAAGCAGCAAGTGCTCTTGACCACTGAGACATTTCTATAGATCTGTCACTTTTAAAGCAAAGGTTATTTATTTTTATTTCATGTTTGTGTATGACCATCTGCAGGTATATATTTGTAACAGGTTCACACAGTGTCCCCAGAGGGTGTCTAATCTCCTGGAACTGGAGTTGCAGAAGGCTGCGAGTTGCCATGTACCTGCACCTGGGTCTTTTGCAAGAGTATCAAAAGCTCTTTGTTATGATTTTGTCTTTTACTGTCCATTGTAATGCGAAGTGTGGGCCTCAGTACCCTGCTCTCAAGTTAATTCTGATTGGTGAAGGAAAATGCCAACAGCCAATACCTGGGGAGAAGAGACACAGGTGAGAATTAGGTTTTCTGGGTTCCAAATCACAAAGAGACAGGGAGGGAGAGAAGCTAGCTTGAGATAGAAGAAGAACAACATTCAGGAGAAGAGAAAGGGGAGCCAACATGGGTTAACTGAATCATAAAAAATGTGGCCATGTGGGCTGGCCAATTGGAGCTACGAGCAGCCTAGATGAAATGTAGTAAATTGTAACTTGGGTTAATGATAGGAAGGTAGATTCTAACAGCATGGAGGGTAGGCAGTTGCCCATCTACTGTGCTGCTTCTTAAGGCATACTAAATATAGAGGCTGTGTGTGTGCTTTCATCCGGGAACATAAAGGGTTAAAGGCAGGTAGAAATCCCACATCAGGATTATATAATATTTATTTTACTGCAGCTCTTAACCTTCAAGACATCTCTCCCATAATACATTTATTTGATGCGTTTGAGAAAATCAATCTTACACAAGATTTGAAATCCTATAATCTTTAGGGCATGTTGTTATGTAGTAAATTCTATATTCATTGTCCATTGTTAGAATAGAAAAAATTGAGTGTTGTTTTTTTTTAAAGATTTATTTATTTATTATATGTAAGTACACTGTAGCTGTCTTCAGACACCCCACAAGTGGGTGTAAGATCTCTTTAAGGATGGTTGTGAGCCACCATGTGGTTGCTGGGGATTGAACTCAGGACCATTGGAAGAGCAGTCAGTGCTCTTAAGTGCTGAGCCATCTCTCCAGCCCCTGAGTATTGTTTTTTAAATCACAGAACTTATAAAATACGAGGTAATCTTTTATGTATAGCATGTTGACATGTGCATTTCACTGCATAATCCTGTATGTATATATATGTTTTTATTGCCAGAGAAACAGAAGCTTGCACTATAGTGGATGGTAAAATTTGCTATTAGGAAACATGCAGTTGGACTTTGTAAAGCTACCTGTGAAGGTTCAACTTGTTTGTCTCCTTGACTGACTTTGGAATCAATGAAATCAAGCAAGCTGCTGTGAACTCTTATGAAGGATTTTCTTGATCAGATTATTTGAATTAAAAATACACACCCTAAATGTGGACAGTACCTCCGACACAGATATAAACCAGATTAAAGATGGAAAAACCTTGTCTTTTGCATACTTACCTTTGCTGTTGTTGGCAAGGTCATGCAAACAGGATTGAAGACAGTGGTTCTACAGACATCCTCAAAGCCTTCAGCAGCACAATGACAATGCAGAGGCATCCAGCTGATTGGAATATGCAGCCCCTGTGTTCTCAACCACAGCCAAAGTTGAACTACTCAGATTTGTCCTGTAAGCCAACCTAGTATAAAGAAAAAATACTTCTTTAATATATATTCATTTAATTGTTTTGAAGAGAACAATGACTAATATATCATGCTTGTGATTCAAGTGATTCATATCTGCTTTATTAAAGAAAGCTATATTCCCATATTTTCTTATCTACCTGTTTCTTAATGAAGAAGGTTTTGAGGACAAAGCTACTGCCCTCTGAGAGCACCTAAGTTTGTAACTTCCTGTTACGCAGAGAAAAAGAAACAACCCCATTGCGGACACTAGTATAACATACCTTGGTACTTAATCAACTACTCACAACCTAATAATTTCTTAAAGCCAGAAGGATCCATAAGACCTTTCAAATGTGTGCTAAGGAGACTGATTCTTTGCTATAAGTGGAAAATGCATGGACCATTCCACTGTTCACAGGAAAATGTGAAATTAAGAATTTTCTACTCTTGGTTTATCTGCAACAACATACTCAAAATCTTTTATTCCAAAGTGTGGCAACAATGTAGGTCTTTAAAATTTTCCTGTAAATTAAAATCTGGAAGCAAGTTAAAAAAATTATTAAACAACTCTTCAATTTTACATCTCCATAAGTCCTCTAGACTATGAACTTGATAACAAAAACCATAAAGTACTAGATAGGCTTTACAATGAAAAAGCTATTTTCATGTTGTCTGCCTTAATACCTATTTCTCCACATCACTAAGTGACCAGTGATGGTAGATCCAATAGAAACTCTCTGGGAGCATATTATACATTTACTTATAATAGTACTATAGTGGAATACTTATACTTGGTATCCAGCAAAGATATTCAAATTTAAATTTAAATACATAACACTTTGTTACATGCCGCTGGGCCAGTTGGAACACACATAATCAGCCACACAGATAATTCTGCCACAGTAGGCTCTGTGGCCTCTCAGGACAAACTCTTGATCTAATCCCAGAGAAGTAAGGAGGACTAGTGAGAGTTTAGATGGCTAGAATAAAGGAATTACTAGAAGAAAGTTTTTTTTAAGACATGCATAGAAAAATGGGACAAAGAATATGGTATTGTCGAGAATAGTCTTTAATTTTTAATGTTGAAAACATCATACTTGTATGCTGTTTGTAACTTTTAATGATATTCTCTTGTGTAATTAATACATACAAATAAAAATATGAGATGTATTGTGGTGTTTTATGCAGGAAAGATCCAAATAGTAATAGAGTGGTAAGTGGAGTAAGAGAGTTTGTGACTGAGGAACCAAGATCACAGTCTGCTGTGGAGGAGCTAGGACACTAGCTCCACAGGAATGGGCTGTGATCACTTCGGTTAATAGGAGTTTTCGAAGAGAAAATGGTAGAGTTCTTAGGTCTAAAACCAAAATTCTAGAGCCAAGAAGTCATTATCTCTTGCCTGATGTGTCTTATTTTTGTCTTCTCTGCAAGAAAATACAATGGCCTCTCCTACAGTGCCTTCATCTAAATGATCATACATGTTTCTACTCCCGGGTCACTGTTTTCTCTACCTCAACTAATCTGGTTACCCAGAATTTGTGTTTTTAGACTCTGCTTGCCAGTTTCACATGAACAACGAATAGAACTTTCAAATGCAACTGCTATGTGCCCGACAGCTGGCACATAAGTATGCTTTGAGTCTATAGACTCCTTGCCAGTATTACCTAATTAACTGGGGTTCTTCTACCTTTAGTTGCATTAGTAGTTATCTTTAAATTCAGAGAGCCTGGTGGAACATGGATTGAATACAAAGGAAGCTATTATACTGATAACCACTCACACTAAATTTCAGTTGGGGAAAGACTCCGTTGACAGCAACATTATGCTGGAAAATGAATCAAGTTATAAATAAGCCCAATGAGAACAGAAGGAATTGGTAAAGATCTGAAGCTCTAAGGATTTGGGCACAAAATGGAGAAAGTCCCTCTGTTTCAGTTGAAAAAATACAAATTTTCCCACTCTGTTTTCAATTCAGTCAAAATAACACTGGTCTTTTCTTATTTTTGTTAACCTGATCATGCTTCAGACTTCTGCTCAATTTAGAGAACTTGATTATTCTCAAACATGGTTTGGCAACAGCCCTTTCCAGCTTGCTCCCATCAACTGAGTATCTGCTTTATATTATTTTTTCCAAATTTGTTTTTGAGAACTTGAATGCCAACCAACTTTCCAATGTAAATTTTCGTATTTGTTTTCCTTCTGTATTTCAGACATGGCTACCTTTCATTCAAGTTGTCCTTGAGGAGCCATTGTACATTCAATGTGTATTTTTTGCATTTGATGAATATTTACTGAAACATTATTACATTACAGGAGCTGTTCTTAGTATGTGAAGGGGGTAGGCGAAATTTCTTTTCTACATAATGGCTCACTAGTATAATTCCAAGTATGAAAATGTGGGATGTGATTGGATCACTTGCTATATCATGTACAGTGATGCAGATGAAGCCATATTTCTGCAATAGAACTGAATGGGCTTCTTTAAATGTTTTTAGATTTATTTATTTTATGTGTTTGAGTATTTTTCCTGAATGTACATATGATGTCTGAAGAGTATCTAGGCTCTCCTGGAACATAGCAGTGGATGTTGAGAACTGAACCCTCCAGGTTCTCTGCAAGAGTATCAACTACTGCTGAGCCTTCTTTGCAGCCCTGAATAGGCTTCTTCTGAATGGAGACTGTGGTAAGAATTATACCCCAAGCAGAAGCCCCACAGAGACATCAAGGAGGTTCAGATAAATGACTCCTAGGATTTGACAGGCCCTGCACTTAAATAAAGAGCGGGAACATGAAGCAAGAAAGGGGAGTATGTTCCAAATTTCATAGAATATTATTAGTGATATAAATTAATTCAAACCTAGCATATATATATATATATATATATATATATATATATATACATATATATATATATTCATATGACTTTCAGAATTGTTTCAGTGTTGTGAAATGAACTGAATGATCTGTATTCTGGGAAAACTGAAACAGCCTGGATTATGGAGGGAACGGATTCATTTCTTGTCTCTCCATTTACCAGGTGCTTGAGGATGAACCAGGAAGTCTATGGACTTCATGACATTCCCTCTGAGTGCTTGTCTGGTGCCTCCATGCAATTCTTCCTGGAACCCTTAGGAGATGCAGGTGGATAAAGTAACTTTTACACAGTTAGGAGATTTGTAGGTAGAGAGCTCAGTTATAGCACTTTTAGTAGTTCTACAACATATTAAATCAATTAACACGGAGAAAGCACTTATAATAGTGTCTTGATTCTATTGTAATTGACACCATACAATTACTAGTTTTAGAAGTTAAACTATAAACTCAATGGAAACAAGGTTATAGTGGTTTATTCAGCTAAAAGTACTTTACCAATGGCAAAGAACAGAGCATCTTTACTGATGCACAAAATTCTTTGGTTTATGAGCACGTGAGTTTATCTTTATGTATGTTTTTATACTTGTAGATTAATGGTATTCATTTATATCCAAAATCATTAAAGAAAAATGTCCTATATGAATAGTGTCTCTGTTTGCTTTTTCATTATCCTTATGTCCTCTACAAGGAATGAGGACAGAACCTTTCAATTATCTCAGATTTAACATAGAGAAAAGAGTTATAAAAATTATCTAATCTGTAGTGAAGTAATAAATATGTAACTAGCATCTGAATCTACATTTCATAAAATTAACTGAATAGAACCATCAAAGATTTAAAAAAAATAAATTCTCTAGTAATTTTCTCTAGTAATGTTCATTCATAAGATAATTGAATGTGCTTCCATGTCAATATATTTAGAGAAACAGTCACATATATAAAATAATCTAATGAAATTTTGAGAAATATTTTTGCTCCAGAAAGTTTCTTTTGACTTTGACAAACTAATTAGTGTCACAATTCTCTAGGCTGTTAAACTAATCCTGAAACTCTCTCTCTCTCTCTTTTTTTTTTTTGTGTGTGTGTGTTTGTTTTTTGCTTTTTGATACAGGGTTTCTCTTTGTAGTGGTGGCTGTCCTGGAACTCATTCTATTGACCAGACTGACTTCAAATTCAGAAATCCACCTGCCTCTGCTGCCCAAGTGCTGGGATTAAAGGCATGCACCGCCACTGCCCGGCTATCATTTTTCAAAATAAACACATTCACTGTATTTGAGTATAATATTTTGTAGCATCACCAAAGTTAGTATAAATGCAATGAATCAAATACAAAGCATCCCAGTTTCATGTGAAATGATGTTGGAATTCATCAAGGAAGCCCTACCATACTTATTGTCATAGTAGTTGGATAGTCCTAAATACTAGAGGGGTTTTTCCCCTTTAATGTAGCCCTTTGCAATATTAAGATGACTTTGTATGGCTAAGTAAATCAGAAAATACAATTTTGCCAGAGTCCAAGGAAGGGCAAAAGCAGCTTCCAGTAGTTTTAAACGGATGAAATAATGACCTCTTAGGGAATCCTCAGAGACACATGATTGACTGGCTTCGCCTCTAACAGGCAGGGTCCATATCTTTCTGGGTCCATTTTCACATTAGCCCATGTACTGCATCTCACATAGGATGATTATGTTTTGACATTTTCCATTTCCTCTCTTTGAATAAAAATTGTATATAATCTTATCTACAGACTATCATTCTTATGAATATTATTTTATAAACATGACAATATGTAGAGTCTGGGTAATAGTTTTATATTATTTGTATATTTATAATAGCACTATAGGAATATGTATCATTTTTTATTTACCACCATCTTTAGATATTGTTAATTCTCACTATACATCTGTTCAAAACATTCAGTTGTAGGTTTATTGCTTTCCTGAGGAACAAGTTTTTAAATTTTTCTACTAAATCCAATTATAAAAATGAGTCATTTGGTTAGAGGTATAGTGCTGAATCCTGACCTGTATTCTTTATTACATTAGTCATTATTGATTATCTTGAAGTTAAACATCAAAATGTTTCACTTTAATAGTGTTGTAATCGGATAAGTATAATTATCATAAGCAAATGTAGAAGGTGAGCTGGTAAGTGCAAAGGTTTGAAAATTTTCAAACCTTTCAAATCGCCCACACTGAACTGTGGAAGAGTTCCAAAATGATCCCTGATTGATTAGCAGATAGACAAATGAACATGCTACAAATTATGGGTCCTTGGATGCAACCTACTTAAGTTAGCCAACAATGGTCAGGGAAAAAAATTGCATGAGGATTATAAGGCAGAACACAGCCCAGGATGATGCTGGAAGAACTCTCCAGGGTGTTTAGTTTATAGACAATGTGAGAGCACAGAAGAGATATGACAATTGTCATGAGAAATGACAAAAAATGTGTTTTAAAATTTTATTTTGCGGGGCAGTGGTGGTGCATGCCTTTAATCTCAGCACTTGGAAGGCAGAAGCAGGCAGATTTCTGACTTCGAAGCCAGCCTGGTCTACAAAGTGAGTTCCAGGACAGCCAGGGATATACAGAGAAACCCTGTCTCGAAAAAAAACCACAAAACAAACAAACAAACAAACAAAAAACCCCAATTATTTTAAGTGCTCTGGAATTCACTTTCCTGTGCAATATTCAGAAAAAGCCTCTATTCTTTTTTAATATTGTTATTTTTAAGTTTTATTCACTCAGGAGTGTACCTAATTCTTCTCATTTGGTTAGGACTCTGGTTTCCACACATTTACTCAATTAATGGATGAATGTTGATGCCTCCCATAATTATATAAGCATAGCTACTTCAATGCATCAAAATATGTTTTCCCCATTCCTTGTGGTAACCTGTTTGCTCCCCTAATCTTGCCCCTATCCCGTTGCAGTTCTGTTTTTTGTTGGTATGGTTTGCTGTCACTGGATTTTCTACCATGACACTGTACTCTTCAATGGTGAGATAACCTCTTTGCTGTCTTTACTTTGCTTGGGCTTCCTCATGCTTACATTACTCCAAACCTCTTTCTTCTATTTCATTGCACTCTAGATTTTCTTTTCCTTATCTCTTCCTTTCATTTTGCTTTGGTTGTGAATTTCTTTTCTTTTCTTTTTCTATTTTTTTAAGGTAAAAACTTAGCTACCAAACTGTTGCTGATTCTCAATTACAATAGGAAGTCTAGTCAATTACCATGTGTGTTTAATTTTATATATTTTCTTTGCTTGTTTTGTTTGTTTGTTTGGTTGGTTTTGGACTCCAAAGAAAATGAAAAGGTAAGCAAATGAAATGGATACTGAATTTATTTTGATTCTTGAACAGGACTTGTTTTTTTTTTTTTTTGGTAAAAGTTGCTATGTGAGGGATATGTTTTATTACTTTTTATTTAAAGGAATCAGAAGAGATCTCTCTTGTTTACCAAGTGTTTTGTCAACTTTTCCTTCAGAATTAGGGCTAATATTTTTTTTCAAAATTCGTGATTACTGATTTGAAAATTGCCACTGGGGAGGTGCATATGCCCCATTGAATCTTATGCAAATTTCATAGTTACAAACCACTGCAGTAACATGAAGTTGGGAGAGAGTAGGTATAGGGGAAGCGAGGTGATATTGAAGAAAAGAGCTTTTCCATTTTTCATTAAATTTGAGTGATTGTAAAGGCCCAAGGTAGCTATCATTTCCAGAGGGGATCATCTGAAAGGTTGTAATCATATTAGAGTTCAACTAATTTTTCTCTTCCCATTTCTGTTTTCTCTGCCAAATTCTTTGACTTTGTAGTATTTCAAAAGAATGCTTTCACCAACATACCTCTTACATAGAAGATGCTTCATCTTATTTATACAAAGCCTGAATAATTAGAGTTGGTTCTGAGTGTTCTAAGGAAACAGAATATAAAGTGAGAATTGAAGGATAGATTGCATATTGGTCAGATGATAATGAATATTCAAGCATCTGATGACTGGTGATGTCATTGCTAATAGTCAGTAGTGATACAACTGGAAAAAACTTTCAGAGATGATAAATACAGGAGGGATAACTATAAAAGGAACATGTAGCCTGGTAAAAATTATCAAGCCTTTCAGAGAAATTGGAGAAGTAGTAATTTTTAAAAAGATTTATTTATATTATGCATATGAGTATACTATCTTCACAAACACCAGAAGAGGGAATTAGATCTCATTACAGATGGTGAGCTACCATGTGGTTGCTGAGAATTGAACTCAGGACCTCTGGAAGACCAGCCAGTGTTCTTGTCCTCTAGCCTGAGATGTAAATATTTTAAGCACTACTAAATTAGATCATTGTTGCTGGAAGCTACTGATGCATTAAAGACAGAAACAAATATACGGAGGTGAACGACCTCCAACTTAGGTGATATGTAAATATCAGATTGTTTATTTGGCATCAGAGAGAATCCTCTGTTGTCTAACAAAGGGTTCAATACAAGTATTAATAGCCTGGAACAGATAGCATTAGACAAACTAAGGTAGTCTTGGAATTGTGGAAAAAGGAGTAGCTACAATGAAGAGCTCAAGGAGGTAGGTTTTATGGTGTAGCTGCCTTAGGTAAGGCTGGATAATATACCAAGCAACTATGATTCATGAGAGGGCCCAATGGGCACTCTATTTATGAAAATAAAATGATAATGAAGGAAATGCATACTACCAAAAAGGCCAGAGTTGCTTCTCCAGGTAGGCCAGGCTCGTGCTTCAAAGTCCTGATTCACAACAGAGTCCATAAAAGTAATAAGGATCCAGATATGTTGGACACCAGCTGGCAACACTTAAGCATCAGAATTCAGGTGGGAGCAATTACTATAATGCGTAGCAAAGTCTGAGTGGCAGATTTTGACCCATAAAGAGCAAAACAGAACAGATTGTTCCAATGTACCCAGTAGAAGAGAAACTTATATGGCTATTGTTTATTCAAAAAGGGGAAATAAAATAAAATGGATGATCAGGAAGCTAAAAGCATACTATCATGGAAAATGTCACCTTTTTTTTTTTTTTTGAGACAGGGTTTTTCTGTGTAGCCCTGGCTGTCCTGGAACTCACTCTGTAGACCAGGCTGGTCTCGAACTCAGAAATCCTCCTGCCTCTGCCTCCCAAGTGCTGGGATTAAAGGCGTGTGCCACCATGCCTGGCAAATGTCACCTTCTTATACATATTTTCCAAATATTAGGGGGGAATCATGACTGGAATCACCTTGCTGAAAGACAAGTCAAATGGCCAGGAGCACAGATTAGTAACATCACTGCAAGTATGTCTTGTAATGGTGCTCCCAGCATATTTATAAGATGTTTAATCAGCACCCACATAGTAAGGTATGGAGTAGAAAGAATTTTGGAAGTAGAGGTAGAGTTGAATTGACATACATAGCTCAAATTCCAGTGTTATTATGATATCACTGTTAATGCATATACATGTAATAATTTAGTAATACATTAATTTCTTTTCAAAAAGTTCCTTGTATGATATTCCTCACTTTCCCTTCAGACTCATAAGGATGTCCCCTCCCTCCATGGTTTCTGAATTTCCTGGTAACTTGGAACAAATTGACTGAAAAGAGAAAGGAGATCGTTTTGAAGTTATAAGGCCAAATAAAGATGCCTATAAAGGCGGAGCACCATTCGCCACAATTAATGAATACTGTTTTATACTGTTTATTATATAGTACAATGCAGGGTCCTCTAAACCACCATCAGTGGATGGGTTCATGTTCCTCATCCTTTGAATTTAAGGCTTTGCAGGCTTTGGGGGATTGGAGGAGATCCTCTTTCCAATAATTCAGACTGGAAATGTCTACAGACACATTGTTTATCAAAAGTCTATCCTATTATCAGTAACTCTTGGTTAGAGGCCAAAGATGATGCTAAGCCATCTTGTGTGCATGAACTTCAAACCCTTAGAACAATTACCAGGGCATATGTCAATAGTTGTAAAGAAATGCTGTTCTCATTCCCTGAAGGAAAAAATGCTCCCATCAGAGGACAGTGTAAGAGCTCAATTGGAATCTGATTTATAGCAGTTATTCCATCTCTTCAGAATTCTGAGCCCATTAGCCATATATGAAAGCAAGGGAATCATTACTGTTGATAAAATTGACCCTGATCAACAGGAAGAAGTGGGGTTGCTGTCAGGCCATAGATGAAAGATTTACCTCTGACACTTAGGTGATCCAGAGCAGTATGGTGGCTTCTGTTTTGAACAAACTAAATGATACAGTGAGCAGCTTTGACTTAATGGGTCAGAATGTCTTGGAGCTTAAGCTGGTATAACTTCTTGAGGCAACCCACAACATGACACAGCAGAGATTCTTTCAGTAGGCATAAAGAGTCTAAATGAAGACAATGAGTTTTTACATGGGTGGTATCAACAAAGCCTGCCATCTGTTTTGCTTTTTCAGGTGACTTAGTGGTTGATGTTCTAGATGAGATATTTTGATTGTTCTAAGCCTGCAGAAGCAAAACAGGAAGGAGCAAAAGTGCTCATTCTTTTAAGTCTTATAAAATAAATGAGTTAAACAGAATCTTGAACATGTAGTTAACAAATAGGTTGAACATAAGAAGCAAATGGCTTCCAGTGTTCCAATGACCTCACAAAAAAGCTGGACATTGCTGTGTGTATGTCAGGAGATCTCTGTGAGAGGTAGACATGAGAGGATCCCTGTGTATCTGGAAAATCTAATCTGCAGTGTAACTTGACGTTAAGGAAGAAACCCACCCTATGACAAAGGAATAAAACAAAGAGTGAAGGGTAGCTCTGACTTCCAAACAGACTTATGGAGGGGGGCTGTAGAGAATAATGAGTACAATAAAAATGAATTATAGATACCTGAAAATAGCTTAGTCAGGAGTCCCACTATACCCAAGGCTGTACCTGGTAACCAAACTCAATGACATAATTCTCTTGATAACTAGACACAGTCCTAGAACCCCCCGACTACCACTGGACATTATTTAAGCAGAGACCAAGAGCAATTCTCAGCTCTGCAAAGTGGAAGAGACATCACCTCGATCTACCCTGCAGCTGGACAGCCTTACCCAGGATCTTGATCCTGGAATGAAAAACTTCTGTTAGAAACTTGACCTTACCTTCAGTCTTGGGGAGATAAGCTTAGGACTGTTAGGAATTTAGAGTATGAACTTTGTTTGAAGACCTCAGCATAATAAAATATAACTTTTGTTATACTAGCTACATGCATCTTCTTTCTTGTTCCTAAAAGAGAGAGAGAGAGAGAGAGAGAGAGAGAGACAGAGACAGAGACAGAGACAGAGACAGAGAGACAGAGACAGAGAGAAACAGAGGCAGAAAGACAGAGACAGAGGGAGACAGAAACAGAGAGACAGAGAGACAGGAAGACAGAGACAGAGGGAGAGAGAGACAGAGGGAGACAGATGGTGACAGAGACAGAGGAAGACAGAGACAGAGGGACAGAGATTATTGCCCTAGGTAAAAGGTTTAAAAAGAAGGCTTCAAACAAACAAAACAAAAGCACCAACAACAAAACAAAAGGAAAAAGGAAAACACGATGCCTTAGAGGCAAAGAGAGCATTTCCATTGCAGTCAGCAGGGAACTTGGAACACAACACCACTCTCCATAGGGTAGCCTGAGGTGTCACAGTGGGTGTACTGCACTCTACTGTGAAGGACTCTGAGGAGTCAGCATGGTGGAGCTACTCAGTGATTACATTCCCCTAAGGCAGTGTTCAGAACCCCAGAGATGAGAGGTGAGTCGGCTTGAGTGGGCAGATCTGACCTCAGACTTGTCCTTGCCCCTCCCCTCACGCAGGAGAGTCACATTCTCACACAAGTGTAGAAAGAGACAGGAAAGACACACAAATAGAACAGCAACAAAAGCAAGGCTGTAGGTGAATCTCGGAGTCTATGCAGATATTAGAGATTAATTTTGACAGGAAAAATGTATAAATTATGCTTTTACTAATATTCTGGCTTATGGAAGGTCTACCAGCTTCTCCAAGTGTCTGTGCACTTATGTGTTGAATAGAGATGATGACATTCACCACTGTAATATTATTATTAATTGTAATATTGTTATTTACTTGTAAGTATGCATTGCCATAGAAAGACTTTAGGTTTCATTATGATAGTATTTAAATAAAACGTATTCTCACTCTTTCTTTCCTTGGCCTTTTCCAAGCCCCAACTTGTCCCAGGGTATCATCCACAAGAGGCCTCCTTGCTTTTCTTTCTTTCTTTCTTTCTTTCTTTCTTTCTTTCTTTCTTTCTTTCTTTCTTTCTCTCTCTTTCTTTTTTCTTTCTTTCTCTTTCTTTCTTTTACTTTTAATCTTTTAAATTGATTCTATGTGAATTTAACATAACTCTATCCAATTTCACTCATTTCTTCAATCCTCTCTATCTGTCTTCTGCTTCTGCAACCTACTTGTAAGTCTCTGGTGAGCCTTAGCTTACTAGAGACGCCTGAGCAAACAATGCTGAGTTGGGAATCGATGCAAAAAACAAGAAGAATTTATAGTTCCAACTCGCTGGGGTCATCTTACACCTGAAGGAGAGGTGGTAACCCCTCGCAGCTCATTCTGGTGATCTTTATACAGTTTTCAAGGCATCAGCCATTAGGTACAATGTGATTGGCAGAATAGTGTGACTTTTAAACTGATTGGTCTTTAGGTAATGAGGTGGCAGGGACTTCTCTTGTCTGTGGCCAATGGTAGGTCCATCCTGGAAAATGTGTCTACATGCTCTGGGCTTCCCCCACCCGCAGGTGGCCGATAACCCTGCTCACCCCTACGCCCATGGTCTGAGGAATGTCAATGCCTCTTTCTGGAGGGGAGAGGTTGCTAAATGTTCCATGACTTTTCCCTTCCAGGAGTGAAGGGGTCTGGTGGAATTTTCTAAAGCTCCTGAGCTGACCTTTTCATACTCATCAAGAGAAAACAAAAAAGAGAAAGAAAAGAAAACACATGGCATGGAAACTATGAAGTATCACAGTATATCACACAGTATACTTTTTTGCCCAAACAGCTTAACTTGCACATGATCATTGGAAGAAGTCATTGGTTTAGTTGGAGGCCCCTAGCTTCCGCTACACTATCAAAACTGGATCCACACAGGGACTCCACTCAGATATCCTGTTGTTGCGCTGTATCATGGAGATCCTGCAGATTTGGTTTTGTAGGATCAGCCCTTTCATGCACTCCACCAGTTCATAGATAGGGTAGATGTTGGGGTGGGCAAACTCAGCATCCTGGATCTTGGCCTGTTGGTCAGCATGCCAGCTCTCCTGCACCCATGCCAGCTGAGCCAGCTCTGGCTTTGTCCAAGCCAGAGGAAGGACTGGCTTTCTTACACTCACATCAGACACCAGGCCCAGCTCTCCCATGCTGCCCAGATCATTGGTTGCGGGGGAGAGCCACTCTCCTGAATTTGACTTCCTCTCATATTTCCAGTCATAAGAGCTCTTTTGTCAACTTCTTTCTTTTATCAAGACCTCTTCCCTGTCTCTCAGACTTTTATCCAATCAGTCTAGACCTATTGCCATAGCTTATTTACATATAAATTTATATATTTACATATACATTTGCATATGATTTTTTTCTTTGAGTTAGAGCTACATTGTTATGTTTCCATATCTTCATGAGGATTAAATCAAATGTAAAGTATAGAGGTCTTTGTATAATTCCTAACCATTATCTTTTATCAATTATTAAAATAAAAGGAATTAATGAAAATAAACCCAAACACACTTTAGCAAATAGTATACTAGAATCGTTTTAAAAGTAAAGATTTACATTATGTTTGCTAAAACCTTGAGTATTGGTGATTGTGTAAGAAATGCAATTTTCAATAAGTAAGTTTATTTTCTCTTTTGCTTCATTAGCAAAGTTCAAGACTTCATGATATAACATTAAACGACTGTTCAGTGTTACCATGGGTAAAATAAAAAAGACATTTTATAGTTCCTTCCAGAAAGATAAATGGATGCAACCTTTCTGTAACTCTATTTGAAAATGTGTAATAAGCTCAAAGTCTATGTATTGAAAAGTTTCTGCTCTAATATATTTTAATGAAAAGGTAAAGCAAAATATATGTATAAACGTATTCATTGTGGGATAAATGGAATGGTTTGTTTAGTAAAGTATATAAGTAAATAAGTTATCAGTATTTAGGTATTGTTATTCAGCTTCAAAGTTTTATATGCTAATATGCAAGATATTAAGAGTTACTTTACAGTTTGATTTCAATTCAATTTAATCCAATTTCAATGTATGCAGTTTAGTGAATATTTTTGTAGTATTATGGCTTTATTAAATAATTATTTTCTCATATAGCTTAAAGACTCCTCATATATTGACATATTAATTTTTGTTCTCAACCTTACAATTTAGAAATATTGAAATACATGGTTTTAATTTTTAAACACAGCTTGAATCTCTTTGATAATTAAAGTTTTGGAGGTTTTATTTATAAATATTAAATTCTATCACCTGCCATTATATTTCTTATTTATTTAAATGTGCTTTTTCTTATGTATCTTATAAAAAGAATTAGTGCCCACTTATATAAATAAATAATCTTAAGTGATCCAACAAACAATTATTTGAGAAAAAAAGTAATTATGCCTAATGGTGCTATTTATCTTCAGAACACTGTCTCAAATCTAAGGCTGTTGTCAATGCTATAAGAAGGCAATATTGACAATGGATTGGGAAGCTCTTCTTCCATGACAATATATGGACTCTGAAGCCAATTTGATCAGTTCCTGACTCAAGTTAAAAGCATGTAGAGAAAAATATTGCTAAATGATTTAACACTGCATTTTCCAGCTGGTTTCCATGATAAAAATCAGTTCAGAGAAGTTCTTAATTTTATGTTCTTCCAAGAAGATTTAGGAGAAAATTAGATTGTAGAACACTTCATTGGCAATTGGACATTGTGACTGAAGGAATTGAGGCTGCTGGTTATGGTTCAGAATGGCAACACATCAGAATTCATTGAGGAATTATAATACAATTATAATTTGGGAGAGATTCTAACTTAGTTAATATATGACCAGGACACAAGACCCAGGGTTATAAGCCCTTTACCTAGTTCTTTCCTTTGGTCATCATGGTCGTGTACAAGGAGACTTGCACCACTGGACACTCCTGGTAAGAAGGAAAACATAGAGTGTGCCTGTTCCATCTGGATCATAATCTATATTCTGAGAAACATCCAAGCTTGTTAACTTGACGATGGAAGATTTTTAAAAAGTTGGCCATTGGAAAATAACAAGATATTAACAGAGTGGACAGGAACAGAGTAAGTGGAGGGTGTAAATCACAACTCTTATCAACACTACAATGACACAACTCCTGTAAGCAATGAGTCGTAACTTTGTTGTATTTGGCAGCAGCAACAGACCCAAGCCAACTGGAGACTGCTTGTGCTCTACAAATGTGAACCAGCAGGAAGCCAAGAGCAACAGAATTTGAGTCTTCTACAATAAGCTTCAATACGGTCTATTCATGTTTGCATACTGTTAAAAAGAACGATTATCACGTATCCTCAAATTATATTATACCAATTTTCTATTGAAAGCTAACACATAAGACTGTAAGAGGCAGAAAGAGTGGGATGGAATCAATTTTTAAGGTCATTTATACAGAAGCAAATGTTGCTATTCCTTGATCAAAGGCTGGAATTTCTCAGGAGAACAATTATCACAATCAATCCAGACCCGATAAAAACATCATAAAGTCTGACAAATCTCAGCTGGAATTCCACTGGGATGACAAGGGTAAAAAGCCGAAAATAAAACTGCTTTAAAGGTTTACTTGCACCATGGAAAAGCTTTAAAAGGCTTGTTCCTGAATCTAGAGGCAGCTAGTTAATATCTCTTTGCATGTCCAGCCTTGTTCTTGTCTTCAAGGTTTTTAATCTCTGTTGTGGCACATTTATTTACACAGAACTAATTTGAATTGGATTTGATCCTTTCTACCATAAAGAAATCCATGAGCTATGTGGCCCAAACTCTTATTATTTTAGACTCCTAAAGGATTTGCTTACTGTTTGGCAGGGTTTGTATCCATCACAGCAGGAGTTGAGAGAGAATTAATGAGTTGGTTTTGCCAGAAGAATGAAAGAAATACAGAAAGAAGAGAAGAATGTCTCTTTTCTTTTAGAAATCCCTTCACATATATGAAGAAGAGATAGAGCATTGGTTATAGGATATTGCTATTACAACTTCACATCTGTTTTTGAATATTTAATAATCATCAAAAATTAAAACATTAAAAGGTAAGTGACAAGCCATAGAAAGCTTATGAGATAAGAAACAACAACAAAATCACCAAGAGTATTACCAGTAATATAATTTTTACAGTCTTTTACAACAACCACATCGTGTGTACACATATTCTGATGTAGTTACTTAGCCTAGGAAAATACCTAAAGAAACAACAGGTTACAAAATGTAGAATGGTTTTGAATCTCTAATGCATATCCCAATCAGCTTGAGGACTTTGAAACATCCATTAGGGCTCATGTACCTCTGAGCTGCTACATGTTTTGGAGTTTTATAAAAATGCTCCACAAGCTATTCAAACATAGACAAAATAAAAAAAAACAAAAATAAACAATAGTTGTCAAGATAGCAATAATTCCAGTGGTGGTTTGAATAAATACAGTATCTCCTATTTATGTCCCTCAGAAGTTTATCTGCTCTTTGTGGAGCTGTTGATTGCAAACAAGAAACCAAAGACATATGGCAGTGAAAATACAGCTGAAGTTTGCTGTGCAAGGGCTTGCCCTATAGCTTCTGAATTGCTGATTGAAAACAACTTCCTTAAGTCTGTGGGTTAATTTCTGGGTCTTCAATCCTGTTCCATTGATCTGTTTGCCTGTTGCTATACCAATACCATGCAGTTTTTAACACAATTGCTCTGTAGTACTGCTTGAGGTCAGGGATATTGATTCCCCCAGAAGTCCTTTTATTGTTGAGAATAGTTTTAGCTATCCTGGGTTTTTTGTTGCTCCAGATGAATTTGAGAATTGCTCTTTCTAGATCTATGAAGAATTGAGTTGGGATTTTGATGGGGATTGCATTGAATCTGTATATTGCTTTTGGCAAGATGGCCAATATTGATCCTGCCAATCCAGGAGCAAGAAATATTTTTCCATCTTCTGAGGTCTTCTTCGATTTCTTTCTTCAAGGACTTGAAGTTCCACTTGATCTTTGATAAAGGAGCCACAACCATCCGATGGAATAAAGATAGCCTTTTCAACAAATGGTGCTGGTTCAACTGGAGGTCAACATGCAGAAGAATGCGAATTGACCCACTCTGATCTCTTTGCTCTAAGATCAACTCCAAGTGGATCAAGGACCTCCACATAAAACCTGACACACTGAAACTATTAGAAAAGAAACTTGGGAAGACCCTGGAGGACTTGGGCACAGGGGAAAAGTTCCTGAACAGAACACCAATAGCGTACTCACTAAGATCAAGAATCGACAAATGGGACCTCATAAAATTACAAGGTTTCTGCAAAGCAAAGGACACTGTCCAAAGGACAAAACGGCAACCAACAAAGTGCGAAAAGATCTTTACCAACCCCACATCCGACAGAGGGCTAATATCCAATATATACAAAGAACTCAAGAAGTTAGACCGCAAAGAACCAAATAACCCTATCAAAAAATGGGGCACAGAGCTAAACAAAGAATTTTCACCAGAAGAAATTCGGATGGCCGAGAAACACCTTAAGAGATGTTCAACATCATTAGACATCAGGGAAATGCAAATCAAAACAACCCTGAGATTCCACCTCACACCAGTCAGAATGGCTAAGATTAAGAACTCAAGAGACAACAAGTGCTGGCGAGGATGTGGAGAAAGAGGAACATTCCTCCACTGTTGGTGGGATTGCAAAATGGTAAAACCGCTCTGGAAATCAGTTTGGCGGATCCTCAGAAAATTGGGCATGGCACTTCCAGAGGACCCTGGCATACCACTCCTGGGCATATACCCAGAGGATTCCCCTGCATGCAATAAAGACACATGCTCCACTATGTTTATAGCAGCCTTGTTTATAATAGCCAGAAATTGGAAGGAGCCCAAATATCCCTCAAAGCAGGAATGGATACAGAAAATGTGGTATATTTATACAATGGAATACTACTCAGCAATTAAAAATAATGAATTCATGAAATTTGTAGGTAAATGGTTAGACCTGGAAAATATCATCCTGAGTGAGCTAACCCAATCACAAAAGAATGCACATGAAATGCAATCACTGATAAGTGGATATTAATGAGCCCAGAAGCACTAAATACTCAAGACACAAATAGCAAGTCAAATGATTCCCAAGAAGAAGAAAGGAGAGGACCCTGGGCATGTAAAGATTGCATCCAGTTTAGTAAAGAAACCGAGGGGGGAGGGGGAATGATTGGGGAATAGTTGGGGGGGAGAAAGAACTATGGGAACTATGGTGGGTGGGAACTGGGAAAGGGGAAAGCCTTTGAAATGTAAACATAGAATATAGAAAATAAAAATAACTAAAAAAATAAAAATAAAATAAAAAAAAATAAAAAAGAAAACAACTTCCTTATATATTCCTAGCATCTTCTACCTCTTGGATCTCTAAAACTTTGATGTTCTTGTGTTGTTGTAATTGCAAAGAAAGTAACAGAAATAAAATGTTATCCTTTTCCTTCTGAAGTAGTAGCTAAGATTCAAAGCCCAAGATGTGGCTTATTTACATAAAACATTGGTTAAAAAAAAAAGAGTATATCTAGTGTTTTTCAATGGCACCTGAGTTGACTAATTATGTTAGCCTTGTTTGTTAGTATAGAGTCTTTGACATTCTGTTTTCTCACAGGTTAGGTAATTCCTCAACTATCTCCAAGTATTCAAGGGGCAATCAGACTTTGAATAAAATCTGAAATTTCAATCTGTTGTACAAAGTCCTGCAGGCCTTGCTACTTTTCCATTTGTGCCATACTCTGGGTGTACCCATGATGTGAGAATGCCTATATTATGTTATCATAAGAAACACACTTTTGGTGGGCCTTTGGTCTTTTGGTACTACTTCCCAAAACTTGTTAAACAAGTAACTTACTTAATTCAAAGCTCTTCTCAAAAATTGCTTCACTTTAGTGACTTTTTTCTAAATATTTCTCTGTATCATCACCCATCATAACATCTCTCCATCCCTGTACTACTTTCACTGATTTAACATCTTATAAATTTATTTATTGCACTGACAACACACACATACACACACACACATACTCACATATACACCACCACCACCAATATCCAATATAAACTTCAATCCATGGACTTTTGTTTTATTGAGATATTTCATGCACTTGCCAAGCAATATGGCCATAGAAGTTGCTTTTATATGAGTTGTTAGTAGTATTTTGGACTTTTTGTTACCATGTTACTTGAATCTTTTATTTTGCAGCTGCTGGACTGCAGAGTAAGATTAATGAAATTGTACAGCCAGAAAATTAATATCTTGATTCTATTTTCATTGCTAGATTAACAATCATGTTGGCTGCATATATAATGTATATTTGAGAAAAAATAAATAAAAGGGATTGACTCTATTTTCTAGGTCTGTGTTATTTCATGGGCAAATTAGGGTGTGGAATCATAAAAACAGATGTTTTAAAATCTCTTAGTATAATATTAGTACTTCACTTTCATTATCAAGATATGATGAGCTACATATCCCAAGTACAAATACAGAGCAAAATACTTACATAGAAAGACATCATATTACACATTGGGAAAATTTGCATTGTGTATCTATATCAAGTCAAAGGAGGCTGGAAAGTAGGCTTAGTAAAAATCTCATACAAGCATTAACACCTCAGTTAAAATTCTCAGCATCAAAAATAAAAACAAAACAAAACCCTTGAAAATGTCAGTATGCACTAGCTTTTTTGTGTGTGTCAACTTGAAATAAACTAGACATCAGAGAGGAAAGAACCTCAGTTAACATCTCCATGAGATCAGGCTGTAAGGCATTTTCTCAATTAGCAGTCAATGGGGGAGTGGGGAGTGTCTAGACCATTGTGGATGGTGCTATCCTTGGACTAGTAGTCCTGGGCTCTGTAAGAAACCAGACTGAGCAAGTCATATTAAGTAAGCCAGTAAGCAACACTCCACCTTGGCCTCTACATAGATCCTGCTTTCAGGTTCCTGCCCTGTTTGAGTTCTTGTCCTGCCTTTCTTTGCTGATGAACAGCATTATGGAAGTATATGTCAAATAAACCCTTTCCTCCCTAACTTGCTTCTAGTTTATGATGCTTCATTGCAGCAATAGAAACCCTAAGACACAGTACATAGTGCATAAATATTACTATAGTTCTGGGAGACACATGAATCCATAGACTATGAAATGCCAATCTACCTAATCAACTAGTAAATGCCTGGCTCAGTGAGCTATCCAGTCTCACACTCTAAGGCAGAAAGCCATAACAGAAGACATTCAATTTCATCAGCTGACCTTCACATGCACATGTGTGTGCACATACATGTGTATACAAACATAAACAAAACAAAACTGGGCTACTGAATAATTTGAGACAGACGCTCAACTTAAAAATCTGTTATCAGAAATAACATGCATTTAATTCAAAGACACTGTAGAACAGGATTAAATGTGACAAGCTCATGGCAAAGTAAGCAAATCAGGAAGCACTGAGATTCTGATGAGAATTTACAGTTAAAAAAAAGCCTCATTAAAGATGCAATAATGTCTATGCTAACCATGAAATAGAACCATTTTCTTATTACTCGAGCAGAAGCTAATTTAACCAATTAATAATAGATTCATTATATCAAGCTGAAATGGAATAATGAATAAAAATTAAACTCTCTGAACCAGACAGAAGCATATGGAAAGCACTGAAAAACTACCTTCCTACCACAAAATACAATAATAAATTTACCTACTGTAGGTGCATGTTCTGCTTGTACAATTTTTTTTTCTGAGAAGCAAATTCCTTTAATGCTTTAAATACCTGCTCAATTAACTCTGATTCATGGGTATAAAGCATGTTTGTCTTTCTAATGAACCCAGAAAAGTGATGATATGCCAGAGCCAAGAGAACAAACAGCCCCTTTCATACTCACAATAGTGAGTGGGTCTGACCAGCCAGAGATCAAACCAGAGAAGAAGGAAATCAAAGGGCGCTTGGACCCATATCCCATACCGTCAATAAAATTCTCAACCTGATGTTTGTAGTTCAAAGTCTCTGAAATTTGTTAGTCAAGCATGCTTGACATCTCTAAAATGCCCATTGCCTACATGAATAAGGATGCTCTTTAGGGATCTCTTATTATGTATACCCAACAGCCAGTTCATTGTGTCATCTCTACAAACATTGCCTCGACCTGTCATAACTTACTTTTAAGTTACATCACTTTCATCTTCCCTGATTCAGGCATCCCTTCCTGCTAATTACAGACACTTCAACACAAGTACACACTTGTGCAACATCGGTAATTGTAGAACATAGCCAAATTTGAAACAATGTGTCTATTTTCTTTATATTAGAAACTAGACAAAGGTCAAAGGTTAACCCAAGAAAGTAAATGAATATAACATTTTTAATTGAAATACGAATGGAACAGAAATGGAACGGTCAGAAAATATGGTCCCTGCTCAGTTCTCTTCAGGTAATATTTATGTATAATGCACATCATATGATTGATTTTTTTTTTTTGGTTTTTCGAGACAGGGTTTCTCTGTGTATGCCTGGCTGTCCTGGAACTCACTCTGTAGACCAGGCTGGCCTCGAACTCAGAAATCCACCTGCCTCTGCCTCCCAAGTGCTGGGATTAAAGGCGTGCACCACCACCGCCCAGCTGATTTTTTTTTTTTTTTTTTTAGAGTTTTCACACAACTCTTTTCTGACAAGAACTTTAGATAAGAGAATGAGGGAGAATAAACAAATGGTAGTGAAAAGGAATAAAACTTGAACAGAGAAAATTAAATAAAGATAGAATATTCTAAATAAAATGAGGATGAGAGCTGCTTCAAAGAGAAATACTATCACACAACCATGTACTCAGTCAAATATCTTATTTTCTCATATATGCAAAATAAATCACTGTTACTACATGTACATTTACTCTACTAATAAAGCTCTCCATCTTTTATGCATTTTATTTTTTTAAGTTTTAATCACAGCCTTTTCATCCACTAGACATTTTATGACAGATTATGAACATGTACAGTTCTCCAAAAATGTAATTTTAAAAAGCAATAAAATTTGTACTAGTTAAGCAAACTTCAAATATATTTGTTTCAATTATCTTTTCATTAAAATTAATCTTCATATAATAAAATGAAAGTATGAAGAACTTTCTATACTTACCCTAACCTAAAATTAAATGTTGATAATCTGATGAAGTAATTTCAAGACTAACAGCAATCCACCTCTTGTTGCACAGACGTTTCTTTCCAGATTGAAACAATCTATCTGTAGCTGAGCTGCTTGAGACAGAAAGTAAACAAGTCAAATTATCTCTAAGAAGTACCTGAAATTGGCCAGATTCACTAGACTCCTCATATCCCTACGGTATATAAACAGTAGGGACTACTGACATAAGTCAATCTCCAAGAAGACTCTTAGACAAGCCCAACCACCAGGATGAAGCAGAGACCTGGCACGTTTCCTGGGAGAGACTCAGACAAACTGAGCCACCTGAAAAGATCAGTTTTCAACCTGTGGAGCTGCCTGAAGGTGGTCCATTATTTTCTCCCAGGTCTTTTAGTTTTAGTGAGCTGTTACCTATATAGAAGCAGAGTTTGGTGTTACTCCTGTAAGTAACTCCTTACACATATTCCTGTAGCCCCAGTCAACTCATTGGTTCAGAAAGTCAGATTTTGGTGGTATCTGTCCTCTGAGATGTTGGCAGTTCTCTATTGAGTGTGAGTAAAAGTATGTGTAAAGATGTGTGTGTGTGTGTGTGTGTGTGTGTGTGTGTGTGCTTGAGTCCATGTGTGCATGTGTACATATGTTGCATCTCTCCAGGAAAAATCCATCACACAGTATATCCATACTGTTCATATTCTTGTGCAGTACCTAACTGCTTTCTAAAAAGATGGGGACTATAAAATTAATGAATTTCTTTTGTTGGTCCATTATAGTTTCAGGAAAACAGGTCTGCTTTCATTTTCCAGAGTCTTTTCCATTTTTTTCTACATTTCTGACTAGCATAGGATAAATATTACTATATAACTCCTTGGGAGGATTTGTTAGGAGGCAAACAAATAAGGAAACATGTTTCTAGGAACTAATTTGATATGTGAAGCTTTAGAGAAGCAAAATCAGTTTTCTTCACAGAGCTACTATTGTGATAATTCAGAAAGTTTCTTTCTTTTTTTCTTTTATGGATCCTAATGCTTCAAGGCAATCTTTGAGATTTGGGAGACTTCTGTAACTTTAACATATGGAGTGCATTCAAGATTTTTAGATGTTACAAAAACTGTAGCACTTTATGTGTTAGGAAATCTGGTTCAAGCATTTGAGAATTTGTATATTCACATCTAGGACTTGTCAAAGATGCGTTTGAAGTTTCACTGAGAGTAGTAGGAAGAGAGTGGCAGTGATTAAGGGATTATTCAAATCTTGTTTCAAACAGAGAAAAAAATCTATGCTATGATGTCAAATATTGAGATTCCCTCTTTAAAAAATGGGGTGTAATTTTTAGACTTCTACAAAGCAGTTATTAAAGTGTGATTTAGAGAATAAGATATTGATTGTAGGAAATAGCTAGGAAAGATATAAGAGATAAAGAAAAAGGATGAATGTCTTTGAGTCCTCAGATAATCATGACAAGACGAACTTAAAAGTATATTCTATTTGAAGTCCAGTTCATAGAAATGACGTCATGATCAATACTGTAGACCTCTTTAAAAGGCTTCTCTTAGTGTCACTGTTCTATTGTTCTGAATAGACACTATCATTAAGGAAACTCTAATGAAAGAAAACATTTAAATGAAATTTCACAGATTTAGTCCATTATTATTATGGAAGGGAGTAAGGCGGCATGCATGGCCCTAGTAGCTGAGAACTTTATCCTAATTTATATATAGAGAGACAGAGAGAGAGAGAGAGAGAGAGAGAGAGAGAGAGAGAGAGAGAGAGAGAGAGAGAGAGAGAAGGAATTATGTGGGCTTTCATGTATTCAAAATCCACCCCAGGAGACATTTTTCCTGCAAGAAGTCTACGCCTATTCCAATAACACCACATCTTCTAATTCTTCTCATCCTTTCAAATGGTTCCACTACCTGGTTACTCAGCATTGAAATATATGAGCCCATGGGAATCAATTTTATTCAAACTACCACAAGACCTATATCTGGGGAAATCATGGGCACAAGGATGAACTTACTATTTTTATTTTGTTACAGGGACATATTGTCAACCCACTTCTTAAATATTTATGTTTATACCCAGAGTTGAATATTGCTTTCATCCTTTATCAAAGAAGCTTCTCCGTGCAAGGAATAAATGGTGAATGCACAGACTTATGACTTTTCAAGATGCATTAAACCTGTATCATCTTTAAAGCTCAAACACTGAAAAAGAGAGGGTAGAAAAATATAAAATACAAAAGATATGTAAGAGAGCTGTGAAATACCCTTTTCTGTTAAAGCATGGCTACGGTACATATGAATTCATAACAGTAGTGCTTCTCTGTACAAATATGAGATGAAATATTCAGTCATAGATGGTGGAGGGGATCAGGGACTTATGGAACTTCTCCATGAACAGGGGAGCTAATGGTCACCAGTAGAGGACTGCTGGAGAAGAGAAAGTGATTGTGATGTTTCCAGTGGCAAGATACAGCCTAGTGGATAGTTTGAAGCTATTTCCCATTCAAGTGACACTGAACAAAGCTAGTGTGTCACAAACAAAAAAATAGATAGAAAATAATAGAAGACATAAAAGTGAGATGGGAACATGGTGGGAGAAAAATGAGAGAAAAGAATAGATGTGGGAGGTGGATAACAGATAATGCATATCATCAGAATGTATTATGTGCATATATGACATTGTCAAAAAAATACAGAAAGAATCAGATATCACAAAATAAGTTATGTGAAAAAGAAATTGGAGACAGAAGTTCAGAGTAGTCACCAAAGCATAAGGTCAGGGAGAGGTCTGAAAAGAAGGATCTCAAATCAAGTAAAACCTAGAGAAGTGTATAGGGGCTGTGTATATAGCCACACACACAGGACAGACACACCTCATAACTATCAGGGATAGCCCTACTGTACACCCTTGCTGGAGCAAAACCTTGCAAGAATCATCCAATGGTGAGCATAGCCTTATTTCAAATATGTCAATGCATGTGAAGTTACTATTTCATTCCTAAAGTTGAAGTTTTCAAAAATGTGTTCTCTAAGCTGGCACATGTAAACCTGGTGCCACAATATTGATTAGATATCAATTAAGACAGAGTAGAGAAATAGCTGAATGGGGAAGGCTTCGGATTAGAGCAATTCAAAGAATGTCACCAGGCATATGGGGAGGGTATGGTAGTTTGAATAAAAATGGCCCACAGGAAGTGGCACTATTAGGAGGAGGTGTGGCTTCGCTGGAGTAGCTGTGGCTTTGATGGAATGGGTGTATCTACACTGGGGGTAGACTTTGAGGTCTCAAGTACTTAAGCCAGGCCCAGTGTCTGATTCTATTTCTGTTGCTCGCCTATTTGAAGGCAAAACTCTTAGCTACCTCTCTAGCACCACATCTTCCTGCGAGTCACCATGCTTCTTGCCATGTTTATAATTGACTAAACCTCTGAAAGTGTAAGCTAGGCCCAATTTCCCTTTATAACAGTTGCTGTGGTTATGGTGTCCCTTCATAGCAATGGAAACCCTAAAACAGTGAGACAAAAGCAAAACACTCTTCAATAGCAAAAATCATAAGCATCAAATTGAAATGTCACAATTTTTGAGTCAAACTGATTTTAAATCACTGGGACTACCTGTTGGGCCAAAATAAACACAGCAACTTTTTAAGATATAACAACTAGAGCCTGTCAGCTATACAAATACCTTGGGAAAGGTTTTCTCCTGTGGAGAACTGGTTGCTATATCTTCATGAACATCACAAAATTTCAAGTTATGAAACACATTTCTAGTTCCTTTAGATTCAAAGATAAAACCATATGTACACCTTTATTCCCTCCTCAGAATTATTTCTACAATATTTCTGTGTATTATAAACATTTGGTTATAGAATATCAGAATGTTTATTTCTCTCTTTCATGTATACCACTAATTACAATATGGGGAGAAATTACTGACTTGTAATTCAGTGAAAAATGTCTTTAATTTGCTTATAAATTGCTACTGAAAATTTCAGAGAGAACTGTAAAGCAATAAGCTAAGAATGGCATGATTAATTGGTTGGTGAATTCAAACTAATTTAAATATTTTAAATTATGTCTGCAGTTAGAAAAGGATGGATGAAAGAAGGTCCCTCACTCTTTAATGGACTGGTCTTACTAACTTTGTCACAGTGAGTCCAAGATGGAGTCCACAGGCTCTTAGGCCTTATTATTACAATTAAAAATATTTTTTGATATATAACTTATACAGCATAATATTTACCAGCTTAAATTGAATAATTCAGTACCTTTTATATATTCTCAGAACTGTGAAATTATCACTAAAGTATGTCTAGAATGTTTTCATAACACACAAAAACATTTCTGTTCCTATGAACAGTTTACTGTATTTTTATCTTTTGTTGATATTGTTGTTGCCCAAACTACCTTTGTTTTCAGATGAATTAGTAAAGTGATGGCTAGGATTAGATTGGCTTGTTTGTCTGGGCTGGAGGTCGGAAAGAAACACAACCAGAAAACATCAAAGGAAACTGCTCATTCCTGTGCTTATGGTTTTCTACATCTACTTGAGGATTTTATTGTGGACAAAATTCCTTCTCATTTGTTAACAAGAAGAAAGTCCTAAAATTTACTTATATTCCAATAATAGGCATGCACCTTTCAATCTCTTCTTCTGGAATTTGAAATCATGTTTTTATGGACATACTTTACATTATTTTCTTGTTTTTTTTTTTTTTTTTTTTTTTTTTTTTTTTGGTCTTTCGAGACAGGGTTTCTCTGTGTAGTCCTGGCTGTCCTGGAACTCACTCTGTAGACCAGCTGGCCTCGAACTCAGAAATCCGCCTGCCTCTGCCTCCCAAGGGCTGGGATTAAAGGCGTGCGCCACCACCGCCGGCTTACATTATTTTCTTAATTTTAGATTTTGAAGTAAAATAAATACTACGTTGAACTTTGCATGAAGCAAATACAGGACATAAAATTACATTCTCAAAGGTGTTGCTGTTCTTTCTATGGTACTAGATCTCTCTAAGGTTGAGAATTATGGTCTTTTTTTTTTTTTCCTTTTCTATATTATTTGTTTACATTCCAAATGATTTCCCCTTTCCTGGTTCCCCCCTTCCCATAAGTCCAGTAAGCCCTCTTCCGTCCGCCCATTCCCCAATCACCCCCTCCCATTTCTCTGTCCTGGTACTCCCCTATATTGCTGCATCAAGACTTTCCAGGACCAGGGCCCTCTCCTTCCTTCTTCTTAGGAATCATGTGATATGTGAATTGTGTCTTGGGTATTCAGAGCTTCTGGGTTAATATTCACTTATCAGTGACTGCATTCCATGTGTGTTCTTTTGTAATTGGGTTATGTCACTTAGGATGATATTTTCCAGTTCCAACCATTTGCCTAAGAATTTCATTAATTCATTGTTTTTAGATTGTTGATGGGCTGCCCTACTCTTGGTTGCCATTGGAGCCCTGGTGTGTCTTGCCCCAAGCAATGTTATACTTGGGTTGTCTCTGTGTACCTGGTGTTGCCTGTCTGATCCTTCAGGGATCAAACATGCAGGATGCTGCGGGGACCCTTTCTAAGTGCTGATCACTCTGCAGGGCAAAGGTCCCAGGACCAGGCTGGCACACAGACAGCCCGCAGAGTTGCCCAGGCCTTGGCGGGCTGGGTCACAGGCGATGTTAAACTCAGGATTGTCTACCTGGTGTTGCCTGTCTGGTCTGTCTAGGAGAATAGAGGTGGATACTGCCAAGAATTAGGGTCTTTGGTCATACTTTAATCCATTCTTCTGTTCCTAATTGTTGAATAATATTTATATTTTAGGTTTCCTTCTCATTTTTCTCTTCTAGAATAACATTAAGAATTTACTTTTCATTTTAATATATGTTTAGTTTAAGAAATATATATATGTATATATATACATATATATATATCACATAGCAAGGAAACTTAAAAAAAAGATATTTATTTTTATTTTGTGTATATGTGTGAATACCAACATCAATGTGTGTGAACTAGATGTATACTTGGTATCGACAGAGTCCAGAAGAGGCTATCAAATCTCCCGATAGTGGAGTTAGGGGTAAATATAAGCCATTAATTTGATGCTGCAAAATAAATCCATATCCTCTGTAAGAACAACTAGTACTCTCTGCAGCTGAGCCATTTCTCCATCCTTAATGTTAGTAAATACTTGTAAACCAAAAAAAAAAATCTCATGTGCTCTACAAGAATTTTTTGACAATATATTCAGTGAAGACTTTCTTCTGGTTATATTTAGAACAAAATAAAATAAGCCAGTGGCCTACCAGAAAGCAAACCTACAATAAACTATATTTTAAAAAACTGTTTATTTATTTATTTTACTTTTCTGTTTGTTTGAGATGGGTTTTTGCTGTGTAGAACAGGCTGGCCCTTAAATCAGAGAGATCTTTTTGCTTCTACCTCCTGAGTACTGAGGTGAAGGCCTGACAGTGGTTTGAATGAAAAAGTCTCACATAGACTTTCATAGGGAGTGGCATTATTATATGTAGTTGTGTTAGAATAGATTTGACCTTGTTGGAGGAAGTATGTTACTGGACGTGAGGTTTGAGGCTTCAGATATTCAAGCCAGGCCCAATCTCACTTTCTCTTCCTGCTGCCATCCTGACTGGATTTAGAACTCTCAGCTCCTTCTCTAGCTCCATGTCTGCCAGCATGCTGCCATAATTCCCACCATGATGCCAATCAATTAAATCTCTGAACGGTAAGCCAGCCCCCACATAAATGTCTTCCTTTATAAGAGTTGCCATGGTCATAGTGTCCCTTCACAGCAATTCAAACCATACCTAGAATAGAAGTTGGTAATAGGGGAGAGTGTTGTGCTGTGATAGGCTGAGCCATGTTTTTGTTTGGAGGGATATGAAATACTTTGGGACTTTGGATACAAAATCAATTGGACACTTTAAACAGGCCTTATGGGCCAGACTAGTAGTAACAGTGATGATGGGGGTGATTTGAACTGTGGGGTCCTGGCTCAAGAGCTTTCAGAGGCAAAAAATATTAATATGTGTGCCAGAGATCACTCTTAGATATTTTGGTGAAGAATGTGGCTGCTTTCTGCTCTTGTCTAAAAATCTTCCTTAGGCTAAATAGAAGAGTTATGAACTGACAATTTTGGCCGAGGACTTAGGCAAACAACCTAGATTTAAGTGTATTCTATGGCTATTATTGGCCACTCGTATGCAGATCTATAATGAAAAGGAGCAAGCTGAGCAAGGAAATATATAAAATGTACAGTTGAAGGACAAAAAAACAAGTAAAAGGAAGTGTAAACATTAAAACAAAGTCTGATGCTAAATGGAATAAAAGCCATAAAAGCTAAGCTTCTACCTTGTGAAAATGAATTAAAGAAAAGAGAAAATAAATTAAAGGAAAGTTTAGGGCCAGGCATGGTGGTACACACTTTTCATACCAACTCTAGTAAGGAAAAGGCTCTGAGTTCAAGGCCAACCCGGTCTACAGAGCAAGTTCCAGGATAGTAGACCACTGAAAACAGAAAGCTGATGAAAATACATTTAAATAATGCGGCCATGTTCCAGCCTCAGCAAGCAGCAGACTTTGGAAGCTTGAACCACATGGTTATGGCTTTAGAGTCAAGAATGTAAGAAAGGTGTTGTCAAATCTTCCTCCAAAACCAAGGAAAGCCACTGAGGCCAGGCATATGTCAATGGTCCCCGCATGGAAGCCTAGGACATCCATTATATGAAGCTATGAATGTGAAGCCTATGAATGTGATTTCCTTGGAGATCCCAAGATGTTGATGACACCAGAGTCATGGGATAGCTACATAGAAAAATTGCTAATAGGGAATAAAACCAACCCATGTAAAAGAAGTGTGTTGAGACCAAGAAAGCAGACTGGAGTTGTAGATCTGAAGAGCACTTTTACATCAGATGTGACATCGCAGAGTTTGGAGTGTTCCCAGATGGTTTTCAGTTTTGCTTTATTCCATTATTTCCTTACTATGCTTTCTTTCCTTCCTGTTGGAACAGTAATATATATGCTGTGTAATTGTTTCTTAGAGGTATGTGATCTGCTTTTTATTTTGAGTTTTTAAACAGAGGATTGATGTAAGAAATTTTATGATTCTCAAAAGAGACTTTAAACTTTGGAGTTTTAAGCATTGTTGACACTGTAATAGACTATGGAGAATAGTCTATATTTTGAAGTTGGACTGAATGCAGTTTTGCATTACAATATGGCTACTGGCCTAAGGGGTCAGGAAAGTAATGTGGTGCATTGAATGAAAATGAGACCCATAGGCTCATAGGGAGTGACACTGTTAGTAGGTGTCATTTTGTTGGAGTAGGTGTGTCTTTGATGGACAAAGTGGCCTTGAGGGACTGGGGGTTTGCTTTGAGGGTTCAGATGCCCAAACCAGGCCATGTCACTCTCTCTTCCTTCATTGATGTAGAATTATCAGCTACTTCTCCAGCACCATGTCTACCTGCATGCAACTGTGCTTCCTTGTTGTGGATAGCCCTGGGCTCGTATTTTGATGTTAATTCCACTCCTCAGAGGGGCTGATGATGAGGAGTTACCTTGTGAACCAGGATGAGGAGTTACCTTGTGAACCGTCTCCCCACCTTAACTTTTCAAATAAAGGCTTGAGCCAATGATTGGGCAGGAGGAAAGTGGGAGGAGCAGAGGGTCTAGGGGAGGAGCTACGGGGTATAAAACAGGAGGAAGAGGAGCAACAGAGGAGAAGAAACGGAGAAGAAAAGGAGAAGACACGGGAGAAGAAACGGAGAGAGAAACGGAGAGGCAGCAGGGAGAGAAACTCGGGACCTGGAGTTTCCGCAAGTTGTATGGGATTAATATAGATTGAAACATAGTAGTGGAGTGGGAGGCCTGCCCAGTCTAGGCTTGTAGCTTCTTTTGTTAACCGCTGAGTTGAGCTTTCTTTCACCGGGGAACTGGGTTGGAAACATAGTAGCAACACTTCCTGCCATGATGATAATGAACTAAACCTATTAAGCTGTAAGTTATCCCCCCAATTAAGTAATTTTCTTTATAAGAGTTGCTGTGGTCATAGTGTTTCTTCACAGCAGTAGAAACCCTAAGACAGACATCTATTAACATACTCAGCTATTGTAGGCTATTCCCAAGGTTAGTTTTTAACTTCTGGATCTTGAAAGTAAGACTGTATTTCTGAAGATCCCATATTTCTGAGTTATAGAACATGGAGCAATCTCCCTGGTATTTAACTAGATGTTTCACTTCTACTGGCAAGAACTTATGGTGTTGGAAAGTGCTATGCATTTTATCAAAGGAGAAATGCAATGGTCAGTTTCTCTCAACTGTGAATTCTACAAGCTATAACAATGACTTTTTTTCTGCCAAGATACATCCACTGTTACAATCGTGACATGACTGTTATGATTGTGACCAATCACTTTCTGATAGAGCTTATTATCCACTCCACATGATAAAATCCATAAATTTCACTGTCAGTGATCTCAAGAACTTTTAGCTAGGTAAATCATGTTGTCAAAAAGAAAATATACTACTATTATTGTGCTAAATGGATATAACAATAAAATGAATAATTTACTACCATGCCAATAGAGAAGTCACTCAACCCTCACGAGAGAGCTTCTTTCACAGTAGATGACAATTAACACAGTTGAACCACAACTGGTAAATATGCAGACAATACCAAACTTCAGAGTAAATGGAGTGAAAATGACACCTCCTTTCCGATAAACTAAAGGATATATTCAGAGAGGGGGTGCAAAGACTTTAAGAACAAGAGGTGCTGGATAACTTAAAGTAAACCACATATTCTCTACAAAATAAGGCAGATTCAATAAATTAGCAGAGACTGTGAGAGCATTCACAAGACCTGCACAAGCTCAAGGCAGGCAATTTCCCAGCTTGGAGACAGGGAGATACACACAGAGTCCAACTGCTTTCTAAAGAGCTATTGGCATTGATTGCGAGTTTGAAAGATAAAATCAGTTTTCTTTAATGGCGTTATACTTGGTGTATCCATCACATTCTTGGCAGTAGTTAGCTAACACGCAAACTGGATAATATAGGTTTAAAGAACACACACACACACACACACACACACAGAGAGAGAGAGAGAGAGAGAGAGAGAGAGAGAGAGAGAGAGAGAGAGAGAGTCAGACATACAGAGAGAGACAGAGAGGAGCTAGAGATAGGCAGATGACAGAGACAGAGAGGTAGACAGAGAAAAAATGAAAGTGGATGACAGGTGGGGAAGCTGTAGAAGGAGTGGCAGTAAGGGAACAAATAACTCAACATTTTATAAAACTGTATTTTTATTTTAAATCATTCATGACCATAGTTTTAGGTCTAGTGTGAATTTGAAGATTATGTAATTTAATATTTTCCTCTGCATTAGTCTAACCTAAAGTATCCAGTAAATTAGCAGTTATTTGACTCAAGAATATCTGTGGTGATGGGCAATGCTTTCATTGGGTTGGCACACATTTAATTTATTGCCTTCATTGTGAAACAGCTAAATGTATTTTAATTAACTTGCTTATGTTAAGTCATTTAATATTAATGATGATTCTAATACGTCTAAATACAAGCTGAATATGCACTGTTATAAATTTCTTTTAAAATTATGTATTTTGTGTTTGTGACTTTCCACTAGCCCAATGCCATTAAGCGCTTTATATGAGGAAGCACATTTGTAAGATTGGTAGTTTTCCTTTTTTCTTTTTCCTTCCTTCCTTCCTTCCTTCCTTCCTTCCTTCCTTCCTTCCTTCTTTCCTTCCTTCCTTCCTTCCTTCTTTCCTTCCTTCCTTCCTTCCTTCCTTCATCTCTCTCTCTCTCTCTCTCTCTCTCTCTCTCTCTCTCTCTCAGCTGCTTTATAAATCAAGATCTTGGTGAGAATACGCGATGGGTTGTTGTCAAATCCTTGAGGATCTAGACTGAAATCTATGGGGAATAGCAATGGAAAGGACAAGAGGGTTGATCTTTACACGTTAAAAAAAGTTGGATAATTAGATTTAAATTGGGTCACCTCCTTACTATCAACAATTCTATTCTCCATTTTAGTATTATTGTACTTCCTAGGGGAAATGATGGAAACAATTTTGTACTGTGCAAGATGACTGTCCATTAAAAGGAATTTTAAAAAGTATAAGAAAACTAATAATAACTGTGGTGCTTTGAACGAGAATGGCTCCCATAGGCCCATATGATCAAACTTGGTCCCTAACTTGCAGAACTGTTTTGGGAAGCATCATTAGGTACAGCCTTATTGGAAGAGATCCATCAGCAGGACTGGCTTTGGGGTTGCAGAAGCCCAGTCTTGCTCTCTTCCTCAGGCTTGTGGATCAGATGTAAGCTGTCAGCTGGTGCTCCAGCAACACGCCTTCTTGATGCAATGCTCCCTCGCACACTCTGAAACTCCGAAGCAATCCCTCAACTAAATGTGTTCTAGTTGTTGCCTTGGTTGTGGTATCTCTTCAAGACATATTATTTAAGGTTCTGTTCTTAAAATCAGTTTATATTTTTTATTCCATCATCTTAGGTTCATTTTTGTAAATATTTGAATACAAAGCAAATGATGGTAAATAGGACTTTACAATTTTAAGTGAAAAGTCAAACAAGAGTTTGGATTTATTCTATTGGTTCTAGGTTTTAAATTTTATCTTAAAGGATACAGTTAGTTCCTAAGTTGTACAGAATTTAAACTGTCACCTATATGATATTTTCTAAAACCCAAGGTTCAGTTTGGCAAGATTATCAAGGCAATCCTTTACTAATTGATTAGAATCAGCTTTAGAAAGTATGTTGTGTTAAATTTATGGTGAAGGTAGACACATTATTAGTAGCTTGAAGGAACAATATGATATTTTGTTAAAGAATATGCTATACGAATTTCTCTCAGCTTTGCATTTTTACCATATATTATTTAAGAAGGTGCTATGAATTACTTTATTTTGTGGCTCTATTACATGGCACTTCATCTTACTTAACTCCTAATGTTAATTCTGATATTAAATAATTTTTACTTTATTTTTAAAATATGTGTGTGGGTAGGCCTTTAAGTATGTATGGACACACAAGTGCAAGTGTATACAGAGGTCAGAAGAGGGTTTTGGAGTCCCTAGAGCTGAAGTTGCAAGAGGTTTTGAACTCCAAGGGGTCTTCTCACAGAAGACACCTATGCCAGCATATGTAGGCTCATTTGTTTGTTTACTTGTTTATGTATGTTTCAATTAGTTTTCATTTAGGCAGGCATGCTTCTAGAGCTTACATCAAATCCACAGCATGTGGAAGGGAGCAAGATTACCTCTGGGTGGGGATATAATTCAGGAGTTTCTACTAGCAAGAGTATCTCCAATTACCTTATATCAATTATGCGATTTTCACAAGCCGTTGTAGATGAAATATCTTGTGCCTTGCTGATGGGTAAGAAGTAAACAAGCAACTCAAGTATTATGCAAATGACAAAATTATTTCTTCTTCTTTCTCTCCTCTCACTTCTCTTTCACTACTCCTCTTTTTCTTTTCTTTCTTGTCTGTATCCTTTCCTCACCAGTGCCTATGCAAGAGCCCCTAAACTTGAGGTGCATTTCTTTACTACAGAAAGCACAGTGTTTTATTACAGTTAATAGATTACATGTAATATTATTACATTAATAGAAACATGCTTAAAGTTTCATGTTCTCTCAAAAAACAAAAACAAAGCAGAGCAACCAAGCCTCATATTTTGGGAACGATATATATTCTACACAACTTTCAGTTTCAAAGTGTTCTTTTCTTTTCTTCAAGTTTCATTTATCATATTTTTTTCTGAGAATATAATATACTTCTCTCTTTCCCTTTCCTTCCTTCCACATCTCCCATATGCACTCCATTGCTCTCACTCAAACTTATGGCCTTTTGTTTGCAATTGTTGGTGTGTATGTGTGTTTGTGTGTGTGTGTGTGCGTGAGAGAGAGAGAGAGAGAGAGAGAGAGAGAGAGAGAGAGAGAGAGAGACGGGGAGAGGGAGAGAGAAAGAGAGAGAGAGGGAGAGAGGGAGAGGGAGAGAGGGAGAGGGAGAGGGAGAGGGAGAGGGAGAGAGAGAGAGAGAGAGAGAGAGAGAGAGAGAGAGAGAGAGAGAGAGGGAGAGGGACAGAGAAAGAGCGAGAGAGAGAGAGGAGAGGGAGAGTGAGAGGGACAGGGAGAGGGAGAGGGAGAGAGGGAGGGAAGAAGAGTTTTACCATCTATGTGGTCTCAATACAACAGTTTTACTCTGAGATGTTTTGCCTTGCCACTATCATGCCTCATATCTAGCAGACTGTAGCTGAGTTGGTGCTGCCCTTTCTCTTCTGGTAGCATGCAGAGGATCTTACAAAACCATGAACATTAGTCCATAGGATATAGGCTGTAGGTAAGCACCACCTTGACTTTTCCATGATCAGTGAGTTGTGGAGATGTTGTCAATAATGCGGCCTTATGGTCAATTTGTACAGAAAAACTCATAACCTTCTCAGTAGCCTGGGTTGTTTGGGTTTCCCCGAAATCCAATTTGGCCCAAAACATTGATTATATAAAACTTATTCCTCAGTACTGGAAGCTTCATTTAGTGACAAGAGATTGTCCAGTTGGGGGCTCTTCCCCCCATCCCGTGTTATTTGGTAATTTTATTTAGATCACCTACATTTATGTATATTTTTAGGAGGTTTATATTGTATTAGTTTTCCATGACAACCCCATAAATGGTCCTTAGTTTTATTTTTCCTATTATCTCTATCACCCCATTCTCCCCTTCCCCTCTTGTTTCTTCCAGCCTTTCATAACTACCTATTCTATTTTCCTTCGGAAAGAAGATCTATGCCTCTTTTCTATCTCTTCACTCTGTACCTGACCCCTATGTTTATAAAACTTGTAGCATGCCTATCAATGACTTAATATCTAACATCCACATATAAACAAATACATGCCATATTTGTCTTTCTGGGTCTAAATTTCTTTACTCATTATGATTTTATCTAGTTCTAACCAAATACCTGTGAAATTCGTGAATTCACTTTTTAAATAGCTAAGAAATATTCCATTGTGTATATGGACCATATATTTTTTATCTATTCAACTGTTTAAAGGTATCCTCATCTTTTCCAATTTTTAAATAAAGAAGCAATAAACATGTTTGAGCATATTTCTCTGTAGTAGAATGTATGTGCCTTTGGGTATATGCTCAAGAAAGGCAGAACTGGATCTTGAGATAAATAAATTCACATCTTCCTGGGAAGCCGCCATATTGATTTCTATAGTGGCTGTACAATTTTTCCCTCCTCACAATGGATGTTCCACTTGTTCTACTTCCTTGCCAGGATGATTTTTGATTTGGTGTACTGTAGGATTCTTGTATCTTAGGCACCTCCTTCTTTAAGTTAGGGAAATATTCTTCTATGATTTTGTGGAAGATACTTTTTGTGCCTTAGGCTGGGCTTTCTTTTCCTTTCCTCTATTCCTTTTATTCTTAGACTTGGTCTTTTCATAGTGTCCTAGCTTCCCAGGATGTCTGGATTTTTTCTTTATAGATTTAATTTTTTTTTTTTGGCCAAGGTATTCATCTCTTCTGTTTTGCCTCCAATGCTTGAGACTCTTGTTTTTATATTTTTTCTCTTATACAACACATCCTGGCAAAAGTCCCTCCTCCACCAACTTCTGTTACATCCTCATCAACTCCACTCTCCCTCAGATCCACTGTTCTTCATTTCCCTTCAGAAAATAATAGGACTCCCAGGGATGTCAAGGGAATACAGCAAATCAGGACTAGATACAACGTGGCACAAGCCCTCTGATCAAGTCTGGACAAGGGAACCCAGGAGGAGAAAACAGGTATCAAGAGTCAGTGACATTCCTCATTCCTAGCGTTAGGAGTTCCACAAACCCCCAAGCTAAACAACTGCAGTATAGTTGCAGAGGACCTAGGACAGACCCATGCAGGCTCTGCTTCAGTCTCTAAGCCCCTCTGAGTCCTACTTTATTGATTCTTTGGGCCATATTATCCTGATATCATCAACCCCTCTGGCTCCTACAGTCTTTCCTCCTCTTCTGTGGTATTTCCTGAGCTTTGCCCAATATTTGTCTGTGGGTCTTTGCATAATGCCTAAGATTTTATCTTCTGTTTGTGTGTGTGTATGTGTGTGTGTGTGTGTGTGTGTGTGTGTGTGTGTGTTTTGTTGATGAGGATTGCCTCTGGGTTCCTGTTGAGTTCCTAAAATTTCCATTTTCAGTCTCCCTCAGTTTAGTTTTTCTTTATTGAATCTATTTCTACTTTCATGTCCTGGACTATCCTCTTCATCTCATTCCACTCTCTGTTTTCGTTTTTCTTTTACACAACCTCATAACTTTATTAATTATTTGGGAATTTAACACAATGCCCCCTGATCACACTGGCTTCCCATTCTACCTCCCACACTTATGCCCACCCCCACCCCAAGGAGCAACAACAACAACAACAACAACAACAACAACAACAACAACACCAAGTCTAATTTGTATTGCTCATATACTCATTGGAACATGGTCAAAATCTATGCTACTGTTATACTGAGACTTCAAAGTTCTGAGCTTTCATATGAAACAGTGGTGATACTAAAATATATGAAATGTATCTCTTTTTGTAAATGTAATATTCTTATAAGCCTCAGAGAATCCATTCAAATCCATTTTTCACTGGTCAAATGGACTCCAGATAAGGACTGTCAATCACAGCCTGTTTTCTTACCTCCTGCCTATTCCTAAGAGTGGGAACCCTACCTCTTTCCTTGGTTTTGGGACTTCCTCACCCCAACCTACCAAGGATCATGGACCTAAAAGTTTTAAATTTATCCTCCTCCCCCCAATTTTTTCTCTTTAGACTTGTTAACTTTATTTTTTGCCTCTCTCTCTCTCTCTCTCCCTCCCCCTCTCTCTCCCTCTCTCTCTCCCTCTCTTTCTCTCCCTCTCTCTCTCTCTCTCACTCTTTCCCTCTCTCTCTGTGTATATATATGTATATATATATATATGTATATATATATATATATATATATATATATGACAGTTCTGAAGTAGTAATGCACAGCTGCTTCAACTGTTCCTTCATATCACTAGTTCCAGATGGTTCCACAACCTAGACAGCAAGTAAAACAGCCACTTAGTTATTAATTATCAACAAATGTCTGCGATGTTGTGATTCAGACAGGGACAAATGGAAGCAGTGCATATTTGATATAGCAAAGAGACCTGGGGTCCAGCTTCTCCCAGAATCCCTCAGTCTCTACCTATCACACGGCATAGTTTGGCATACTTGCCTTCTGTACTGAACTTTCCAGCACATAGGCTGGCCTTCCCCTCCCCTAGAAGCCCTTTCCTATATAATTCAGACACCTTGTTATCTCCTCTCTTTCCCACTTTGCATTTCTCTCTCCCTTTGAGCACATGCTCCTCTCTTTTACTTTCCTGTCCTCTCTGTCTACCTCCCCCTGGAGGCTTCCCTGGCCTAATTCCATGGTAGCAGTGAACTCACTCAAAGCTGCTTCCTAATAAACCTACCTTTATATATTTTAATTTGGCTATAATTGGACCATTTCAGCGGCAGAGAATAACTAATCAATAATTGTCAGACAAATAAATTATATACCTAAAATATATATTCTCCCTTTTAGAAGGCTTTTGTTGTTAAAATTTATTGTTTGTCAGTTATGGGGTATCTGCCTGACATCTCAACAGTCTGTAATCTGAGATAGAGGAATCCTCACTGTTAGGACATCTTGGGCTACCTAGAGAGTCTGTAATCTGAGATAGAGGAATCCTCACTGTTAGGACATCTTGGGCTACCTAGGGAGTCTCTGTATTTATAGAGAGGAACTAACACAACCCTCACACAAAAAATCAGTGAAACAAATGTCTCTGGTTGCTTCATACTTTTCTTTTTATGTTAAAATGCATAATTTTTGCTTTGGTTACTACTATTATACTACCAACATCAATTATTTTTTGACTTTTTTTAATTCTAGGTTTTGATTGTGCTAGCTACTAAGTTCTTGCAATTGTATTAGAGTGGTAAAATGATTATTCTTCCAATTCCTGGATATAAATGAACAGATTAATAAATTACATCATTGACACATAGCGAAGAAAAAAAGGAAGCAATTGCTTGGGAGAAGGCTTTCATGTTCTTAGCAAGTAGTCAACGCTTCTTCCAAGAAAACACCAGAGGCACCAGAAGATTTCAGGGACTCCTAGAGGGAGAGGGGTTTACATTCGTAGATGAAGTAAAAACTGTTTTCAGAGAAGACATTTAATTCCTTGTTCAGTGCACCTGGAGGACATAGTTTCGTCTTCCTATGCATCCCTTACTACTAGGCCTTAACGGTGCTGACACTGATGAGTATAAAAGCAATCAGTAATTCTAACACTGAATGAATTATAGAACCGATGAAACAAAAATCTATTGATGATTAGAAATCCCAACTTAACCTACTCAGGTGTATATTTACGCTATTACTTATTTATGGCAAAATAACTTTTGATTATACTCCTTGTGTGAATGATGTGACTCAGATGTGATAAAACAAGAAAGTACTAATCTTCATGAGTTTTCATCGTGGTAATTCATTTCTCTCTAGAGAGAGTATATCATGCCATCTGGTGTAGAGTGGGTGCTACTGTGGATAATGGGATAGGAATCTCCTGAACCAAGAAATACAAAATTTCAAAATTCTGTTTTATATATTACATTTATTGGTGAGATTAAAGTAAAGGTGGTGCATTGGTTTTTTTGAGACAGAAAATGAAAGTGTATAGACATCTTTAATAAAAGAGTAAGTGCTTATACTCATAGTCTAGGCATTATTTTACATTTTGTGCCAAACATAGGCTTTATGATATCATCTCAAAATTTTGTACATATTAAGATTTCTCACACATATTTCTTCTATATGGAATTAAATCAAATAATATTCTGGTCATAGTAGATATTAATTTTATGAAATTGCATTTGATCCCTGTAAAAAAATCATAAAAATAACTGAATACTAAAGAAATCAAATATCACAAAAGCTTTCTTATTAGCAGGTGAAAAGAGAGATATAAATACTAGGGGATAATTTTTTAATAGATATAACAAATGAAATGTTAAGGAACATAAAATAACATAGAAAATTAGTTAGAACATCAGTCTGAGTTTAAGGTCATATTAAAGCTTTATCTGTTAGTATACTTCTTATATTTTATGGTTGTGAGCCTAGCCTTTAATGGCTGAGCCATTTCTTCCACCTTTTTACTATACTTCTTAAAACCCAATGTACTTCCACCTTTAAAAGATAGTATTTTTAATACTCAATCTAAAAGAAAGGATTATTGAGATATTTTATGACAATATCTCATTAAATCTCTTTGACCATATAAATTAAGCAGTAAGGGTAGATTTTAGCATGTACAAACTATGCAAATATTTGTTACTGAAAAATATTGTTGTGCATGGTCTGGAGAATGATCTATAATAATCACACATTCAGTTTATTAAACATATAGCTAGCAAATGTAAATTTTCAGAGAGAAAGTAGTACATAGATAGAGCAACAGATATATAAAATGTCATCAAATCAGGTGTTAACAATGTCCAACAGAAATGACTTGATTACCTTAATTGAGAGAGTGAACAAAGGTAACATCAAATCAAGAGCGTACAAATATCCAGCAGAAATTAGCTGGGCATTTGACTCAATTTGATGAAATTCTTAGTTGAGATGTTTCTCATTGGTCAACGTTCCCATGGCTCAATTTCCAGCTTCACATTTTTTTTCTGTATTCTTTGTTTACATTCCAAATGCCTTCCTCTTTCCTGGTTTTCCCCTCCCCATAAACCCCATAAGCCCTCTTCCCTCTGCCCATTCCCCAATCACACCCTCCCATTTCTCTGTCTTGGTACTCCCCTACAGTGCTGGATCAAGCCTTTCCAGGGCCAGGACCCTCTCCTTCCTTCTTCTTAGGAATCATCTGATATGTTAATTGTTTCTTGAGTATTCAGAGCTTCTGGGCTAATTAATATCCACTTATAGTGACTGCATTCCATGTGTCTTCATTTGTGATTGGGTTACCTCACTTAGGATGATATTTTCCAGTTCCAACCATTTGCCTAAGAATTTCATGAATTCATTGTTTTTAATTACTGAGGAGTATTCCATTGTGTAAATATACCACATTTTCTGTAATCATTCCTCCATTGAGGGACATCTGGGTTCTTTCTAGCTTCTGGCTATTATAAATAAGGAACATGTGTCCTTATTGCATGTGGGAGAATCCTCTGGGTATATGCCCAGGAGTGGTACAACAGGGTACCCACAGGTCATGCCCACAGCTTCACATTCTTACTGAAGGCCTTTTAATTTCATCAAATAGTCAAGTTAACCTTGATTGAAAATGATTTAATTTCCAGGTGGGCTAAATACAACACAACAATTTTACTCTAGGGATGTCGTGTTGTCTGCTTCCCTCAATATCACTGAGTTAGGCGAGCAAGCTACCCCTGAAAAGGGGATTTTGGGGAGACAACCATGCATGTCCTGAAGTGGGAGAGGGGCTGCTAGGAGAAGGTTCTCTTTTAACTCAAGGTGCACATGACAATCTACAAATATAATGTACACCGTAAGTGTCTACAGAAATTGGATGGATAATACCAGCTTGAAAGGCTTACTCTAGCCAGAGTCTCTGACTCAGTCTTTTACCATCTGCAGGATGTAATTCATTGCCCAGAACTTGGTCTCATAGTGCAATAAGCTTAAAATGGGCTGTGAAAAGCATCCAACAGTTTTTATAAAAAAGAAAAAAAGTGTTATTCAAAATGGCAACTATCAATCAATCTTGTCATAAATGGGTTGCTCTTTAAGTCTGAGTCTGAGCAGAATTAGTCAGTTGTTAATATTATTATTAATATATTATTATTAAAATGAATAGACTGTATATTCCTTATAAATGATAATGAAATACAATTTTATACAATGTTTTGAGATCATTATTTAAAGCAAACAGAACTAGATCAAACTCACAATCGCTTATCTACAGCTACCCAATTTTCATCCAAATGAACAAGAATGATCTGCCTTACTCTCATGAAGAGAACAGGGAGCGGACTCATTTCTTAAGTAATAAATCTAGCCTTAACACAGAGAGAGTCAATAAATTCACTTACCAAGTACAATAAATCTATAAAATTTCCTTCACTCTATAAATTTATCAAACACCATCCTATAAAAATAGCCACTTTTCTTTAGTTGGAACATGTGTGTCTTTCTCTGTCAATGTTCTCAGAGAATTTTTTTAAAGCCTAATAAAGTACCTAACCTCTTCGGTTAAGATGAGAACTATTGAAAAGGCAACACAAAAAACAGCGTGCGGTAACAGGAAGAGGCCACAGTGAAGGTGAGGAAGGATGAAGGACTGGTTGACCAGTTGGTACCTTTATCAGGAAGTTGTCAACTAATGCCTTTCTCTCTGTTTGCAGACTCATGATTCAGGAATCCTGGGAAATCTTGGAGAATGATGGAGCACTTCTTGACTCTTGTGGTTTGCTTGTGGAAGAAAGTAGAGAGCTGTCCAGCCCGTTTGCTGTCAGGTTCTCATCTTACAAATTCTAAGAATGAAATTCATGTATCAGACAGGAGATGTTTTTAGAAAGAAATTTATTATTATAAGAAGCTTAAGAGAAAAAGAGCCAGACCCATTCCTATAGAGCAGGAAGGTTTGTACGGTTCCCCTGAGACTTCCTGCCTTTGGGTTAATAGGGCATCACTGAATGGAAGGAGTGGAGGACTAATAATCTCAGTTCCTGCACCAGGAGTCCTCCTGCCTTAAGATTTCAATCAAGTCCTCAGTAAGGATTCCTGGAAAGGTGGAAACTGCATCATGGAAAAGAGATAAGGAAAAAATTAGTTCTGTTTTCTTGCATCTCCCATCTCTGGCCGTGGTAGAATGAGATATTTTGTTTTGGTTTAAGTACTTTTGGCTTTTCTGGCTTCCAGCAAGCACAGGATCCAATAGAAAGAAACTGGTCACTTTTCTTTGGTGTTTTTTCCCCTTAAACTATGTAGACAATCTCCATCTGGTCTCATCACAACTGGTCTTTGAATCATACTTCACATTTTGGAGTTAGCCAGTTCCATATGGACACCTTGAGGTTCAGGCATATGTTCTCATGATTCAGTCTGTGGGCATAACATATGACTCAGCATGCCTGGGAACTCCTTAGAAATGCAAATGATTCACACAAGTAGAGCCAGAATCACTGTTTCTGTAAGTTCCTTCCCAGTGAAGCTGTATTAGGTAAAGAATCATTAGTGCATATTTGTAGTTTAAAGATTAATGTGCATGGAAATCCGTAACTTTCCATTAAATAAATTTAGCTAATATAATATCTATTTGCATTTGGATTATTATCACCCAATATATTTATTTGATGAATAAAAAATAATCAAAAAATTACATTTAGCAAAGAAAACTGTTTTAATGAAATATAAAGTTAAAGACTAATCTAGGACTGGAAACTTGATGGTTAGACTTTAAAACTTTTCAATCAAAGTAGTTTCAGCAACATTTTTCTTGTGTTGCTGGTGGATATGTTAAAACAGACCATATCATCAACCCACACACATTCAGTTACTATGTGTCAGTTTAAAACATTTAAATATACGTTAATTCATTTTTGTATGTTTAGAAAAGAAAGAGAATAAAATAAATCTTTTGGATTTTCAGGACAGAAATAGATAAAGCAAGGCTTTTGGCAAAGAATATATTTTATCTATAGTTAAATGGATCATCTCAAAGCTTCACTTTCTAGAGTCAGGAAGCTCTCTTGTCATCAGACTGGTAAAAGGTCACTAAATTCAACTTAGGATGATGGGAAACTAATTTTATTTTGTAGGAGGAAATTTATAAATTATGACAAAAAGAATCTATTTTGTTTCCTTTCATTGTGTTTTAAAATAATACTGCTCTTAACTGTTTTCTTCATCCAGAAGTCATAGATGTGCATGTGTATGTTTTGCCTGGAAACCACTTTTGCCAGATAGTATAATAAACAAGTATGTCTCCACAAGCATTGAAGCAGACCTTTTAATGAAATTGCCATGCTGGGCCTGGTCTATCTTTAGACCATATGAGGAAATGAAGATCAGCCTTACCTGAATCTTTGACATTGCAGTTCTCAGATATTATACATATACATATTTTACTATCCCGTGTTAACTTTGTCTGTCATCTGTCACCTCTCCATATTTGTCTATTTAGTCTGTCAGTTTGTCTGTCTGCTTGCCTGCCTATCCATCCATCTGTCCACACACCCACCTACTATTTACCTATTTGTCTACTTAGTGACTGTACTTTGGATTGATTCTAGGGGCTTACACACACTGGAGTATTAAAATGATGTCTCACAACAGGGTAAAGGCAGCGCTCACGAATGGACAGGCATGAGTCAAGATCAGGAGCTCTAAGTGAGAGATAAGAAGATGTTGGGAAAGGGACCCGTGGAATTGTATCTCTGTTGGACCTTTACATGGAGAACTTAATTTACCTGTAAACCAAGAAATACCAACCTAGATGTCCCCAAACTGAGGCAGGGAGCAAAAGAGCATCAAGGTGCCATAATCTGTGGTCCCTACATATTCTGTGTTAATGGCAGAAAAATGGAAAATCACCTCCTTGTTTTGATTCTGTATCTTAGTGTACTCACGGTGGAAAAAAGCCCCAAACTCTGTAAATAATAGAAATAGCATCTGGGAAGTTCAAACATCAAAGTGGTCATACATTCATACATCCAGGCCCTGGAATGAGTCCACTTCCTGGCTTATGGATAGCAGATTTATTGCTTTGTCACCACATGGTCTTCCTCAGCAAGTACACATGAGAGAGAGAGAAGAGAGTAGTGTGTCTTTCTCTTCTTATAAGGGTACTATGTCCTTCATGTAAGATCAATACTCACAACTTTACTTAACTCTAGCTAGGACTTGCAAATATCATTGCACTTAAAGATAGGGCATTGATGACTGGTTTCCTGGGGGATAATAAGCATTGAACAGGAAGTATTCAACAGGAAGCACAAATACACAAACACTTACTTACAGGCTCAATGCACCCTCAATGTGGAATCCCATTTATTTACTTTTAAACACCACCAAGATGTATTTTCTGATCTAGCATCTCTCCTTATTATTGCTTTACATCCTCTTGATGGGAGTCTATATCAGCTGTTATAAGTTAGCTTCATAATTTCTTCCCTTGGAGATTATCACTGAAAGTCAAGAAGCTAATATAACTGAGTTCCTGGGAATTAAACAGCTACCACCTATCAGGTGAATGGCTACAATCTTAATAAATCAGCTCCACCCAGGTGGTTTGAACCTGGCACTGCTAAGAGCTCAGAAAAAAAGACCTACAGTCGGAGGTGATGTTAAGCAGGTCCTCAGAAATGTATGAGTAAAAGTCCTCTTTCCACATTTTCTGTATCCATTCATCCGTTGAGGGACATCTGGGTTGTTTCCAGCTTCTGGCTACTATAAATAGGGCTGCTATGAACATAGTGGAGCATATATCATACTTGTCAATGAAAACGATCTGTTTGTCTGTTTACCAATATAAAAGAGAATCCAAAGTAAAAAGAGATCATTCAATTCTTCAAGCAGATTCTATTTGCTTCATGTTTCAACTTTTGTTGCTGTTGATGTTCTTGCTTCTTTCATTTTCCCAGGAATTATACATGCCTTTTAATACCATGTCAGAGTCAAATCTTAAATGAGTGCTTATTAAAGCTAAAAGGCAGGATGACTTACTTTGTTATATTCTTAAATGACTTATAGTATATGCTGGAGACTTTTTTCACTAAAAGATGCTTTAAATCAGTTGACTAGGCAGGGCTGCAACGGAGGGGCCAGTTCAGGCAGGAGAGCTTGACGTTCCAGTGAGCTAGACATGACCACAGCTAAGGCTTCTTAGAAATCAGGGAGCTATTTGAAATGATAAAGTCTAAGAAAAATCCTAATGATTTCTGAAGATATTCCCATGTCAGTTTTTAAAGTGATTTGTTTAATAGCAACTGAAGAGTTTGTGCTATTGTACATGTTTTTGCACAGGCAAGGTGTATTCCAAAGTGTACTTTTAATAATTTACGTATACTTTTTTGTGTAAAATTTACTGAAACAATCATATTTTCCCCCACAAAACGCTGTGATATTTTTATGAAAATGTGCATACCCTGACCCACCCCCCAAAGGGATTTTTGGCTAACCTAGCTATTGGAACTTTACTAATCCTGCTGAAATTATAGCGAATCCTAAGAGGTATATTTCTCTTTAAATTGGCTGATTTGGGTTCTTAATGTTTCCACATGATTAAGTCCCTTTGTTCTCTGCCCTCATTCTCCCACCCACGTGTCCACTGGGAGTTGGTATTGAAGCTGTGAGTGAAATAGTGAGAAGAGCCTTGAGTTTTCCTACCTACATGTATGTCCTCATATGCACACAGACACATCCTATGTATGCGAACACTTGAAAAGTGTCTCAGCAACAAACATAACACCCTTTAATGTGTCAAAATCCACATACAATTGAGATACTGTAAATAACGCTTTACATTGTTTCTCCTTTTTAATCAGGCATTTATATTTCTTCAAAATTGCAATAATAACATTTTCTAAAGTGTGTTGAATTAACTAGATGTATTTGTGTCATATATGATAGATTATTTTCAGTCTTCTAATCACTATTGACATAATTACCTTTTCTTATACTGAATTGGCTAGGGCTCTTCAACAAAAAATTGAAAAGAACTCATATCCTTGTCTCTTTTAACCTTAAGAATAAATCATTAAAAACTTTACTTTTGGTTATAGTGTTGCCTCTAAATTAATTAATATACATATTCATCTATTTTTGTGTGTATGGGTGTTTTGCCAACATGTATGTTTGTGTGCCACATGTGTGCAATGCCCACATTTGCCAGAAGAGGTCATTAATGCCCTGGGACTGGAGTCACAAACAGTTGTGAGCTCCTGTCTGGGTGCTGTGAATCAAACTGGGGTCCTCTGGAAGGACAACTGCTCCTAAATTTTCAGTCATCTTTCAACCCCCAACCTCAAGTTGTTTTTTATAACTGCCTTAAAAAAAGACTACAAAGATCACTCTCTTCTCATCATATTTCTTGGAGAATGTATATTATATGTAGAGTTTAAATGTTACCAAATGCTTTCTCTTCCATGGTAGTCGGCCATTGTGCCAGTTTCTTTCCTATTGTCATAATAAGATATGAACACAGTTTAAGGGAGAAAGGTCTCACTGTGATCACAGTTCAAGAGAACAGTATGTCATGGTTGGGAAGTCATGGCAGTAGTTAGGGATGATATGGCAGCAGGGACACTCAGAAAACAGAGGAAGAACAAAATGTCAGATGTGGTTCAACAAACCTCAAGACCACTCCCAATCACTCACTTCCTTTTCTGAGACTTTACTTCCTAAAATTTTTACAACATTCCCAAACAACTGGGAACCACTCATTTGAACGTGTAAGCCTACAGGATGGAGGTGGGAGATAACATTGCAGATTCAATCTGCAATAGCCACATTTTTAATCTTTACTAACAATGTGGTAAACTATAATGACTGATTTTGGCCTGACAATCAGTTTCATGTAATAACTCCCATTAGATCATGGTGATGCAGTAATATATATTTTTAACTTTTTATAGATATATGCAAAATATTATAATTTCTCATTTGTGTAATGACTATATATATTGTTATGATAACCATTCTGGTTGCAAGAATGAACCGGGAATTATTTCTTCATTTTGAGTTCCCTATATTAGTTTGTATAGAAATTACATAATTTATTAATGAAATATTTGGAGAACTTTATCAATAAAGATATATACCTGGATTTTTATTTGTGGAGATGATGCAAATTAATGTTTTAATAGCATTATTTTCTAGATTGTAACTTTTGTAGTTCCTCTCCCAGGATAACAATGGTCTGGACATCTGCATAGCCCGTTGATGGGTGAAAACCAGGTAAAAGTGAGAATCTGTCAGGATATGTAGGAGGCATATGACTACATGCAGAAGTTCAAGTGGCTGATGATAGGAAATATGGAAGGGCGATGTGTGGCGGTAGAAACGCCTTTTATTCCTAAGTATGAAGCCTAAACGCACTTATGCTAACATCCTTCACTTCTCTCTAGATGTGCCTTTCTCTGCTGTCTTGACTCATGGAAACAGCCTCTGTGCTTCAGAAACATGAGTAGGTATTGTGCATTTGGTTTTAATTACATCCCTAGGTTGGCTCATCTTTGTCTGAAGATTAAGGATTTCCCCATTCAAAAAATTTCCTCAAATTGCTTGATAAAAAAAGATACCCACTCTAAGCGTGCTTGATTTTTCTTTGGAAACATTCATGGTTTTTTTTTTTTTAATTTAAAATGGCATGGGATAGAGGGGAAGCATATTTGTTCTTTATTTATTGAATTCAGGTGTTTTTTTTAAAGGATCATGCATAAAGCACTTCCATATGCCAAGCACAGAATAGTATTGTTCATATCAAATTACCTGTTATTTTATAGATAGTGATATGACATGAGCAATCACTTCACTCCAGTAATGGAAGCAAGAAAAAGACAAAATGTAGAGCTTTTGTTCTTTATGTCCGTGTCTACTTTCACACTTCGACAACTTATACAATGTTGGCATAAAACAATCTAATATTGTTGCAAACACATATTTTAAAGTGAATATTCTAGGGCCTAGCTCATATTTTATCTATACCGATGACAAGGGTCTTGGTGATTATAAACATAAAGGTGCTATATTTATGAAATGTATATAAAGTTAATAATCAACAGTACTATGAGTTTGAATGGTTATTAAGCATGGACAGTTGTTACTGTTATTGTAGCTATTATTGGTAGTATCACTCGCTACTATCACATTTGCTACCAATTGTACTAAGCAGTTACCTTTAAAGCTTTATTTGTTCTCTAGTTTGATATGCCAGTCAAACATTTTCAGTCATATCCTTGTGGCTTTTCTAAAAGTTAAGCTTAAAATTTTAGCTCAAACTTTGTTAATTTTTTTCTAAAGTTTCTTAATAATTTATGCATTGGGAGAATCCTAAGCTAAACTGAGATCAAACTAAAAATTAGATCTTTTCATCCTGTAAAATCTTTGAACTCCAACTCAACTGCCCTCATCATCTAGAATCCTCTTTTATTATGCTATCATCCCAATCTCAATGAATGCTGCAGAATACCAAAGCTTGTCTTTGGTAGAAAGAACTGATTTATCTGTTTGTTTACTTGTATGGATATTTTAAATGAAAAATTTAAAGAAAAGAATTGAAAATGTATTATATCCATGTTTGAGTATGTTTTTATAGGTTAACTATTTGGCTGTTGCTATGGAAATGCACTCTTTTTAAACAGTGAACTTCTCTTTTGAATTATGCTCTTCTAGGTTGATGCTCATCTACATTTTCAAATATCTCTGCTATATTATTGAGGAAAGAAAGTAGACATCATGGGGATGTAGGGATGTAGTGAGTATGTTTAAAAGTAGGGTAGACATCAATTTTTTTATGCAGCCTTCCCTGGCTATTTAACAAGACCAGTGTACATCTGTAAACCATGAGTCAAGGTTGCAGATAAATGCTGAAAGCAGAACACCCTTTCTGTTGGTATCACTCACATTGTGGTAACTCTTGACTGGACTCAAACCATGGTTCTATATAAATATTGATATTATAAGTGCAAATCAACAGGAAGGTCTTTTTTAGATTAGTGTTAAAACAGACTACATGGTAGCTCAAAATCTGGAAAATGAACATTCTCTCCTGACTCCAGTCTTATTTCCAAGAATGGCAGTCTTCAGGCCTGCTTCTGAACTCTTTCCAGACAGGGTTGCTTGGGTAAGCAGCTGGGCGAAAGCTGGCAAGACATTGAAATTCTTTGGCTAGCTGCACATCCTCGGACAGAGGATTATTAGGCAAATACACAGGAAATCTTATATTTATGTTGATGATAGTAATTCATGTGGGGATGGTAAGGAGCATGACTGTCTTCCAGTTTTATAAAAGCTCAGGAACTTCACTAAAGTGATTCCACGCTGCTCCAAAGAAATAAAACAAAATTAGCTATAAATATATAAAAACCAAATAAAGATTTTCTTATCCCCAACCAAATTATCTTGCTTGCTCTCTCTCCCTCTCCCTCTCTCTCCCTCCATCAACCTCTCTCTCTGTCTCTGTCTCTCTCTCTCACGCACGCACGCATGCACGAGCGCACACACAAACTTTCTTTCACTCTCTCCTTACTGTGTCTCCCTCTTTCTCTAACTCTTTTTTCATCCCTCACTTCTCTTTCTTTTCCTTATTCCATCTCCCCTTCTTCTCCATTTCTGTTAACTCTCCTCACTTCTTTTTTTTTTTCCAGAGGAAAAAATTTTTATTCAATCTCCATATTCCTTCATTGTCCGCAATTTCTATAAGATATAATGTTCTTTCCTTTCACCAGTCTGTCATGTGTTTTGTTTTTGTTTTCAGTCAGTTCAGGCTGATGAGGCCCATTTTGGTGTGGTGCTTTTTGTGTGTTACTTGTGACCTTCCTAGAAAATATACACTCATATAAATCTCACTGTTCCTCTAGCTCTTTCACTTGTTAAACCCTTTCAATTGTAATTTTTTTCTTTTTTTTATTGTATATATTCTATATTTACAATTCATTTCCCTTTTTCTGGTTCCCCACCCCCAAAGGTCCCACATGTCCTTCTCCCTCCCCCTGCTCCCTCATCCACCCCTCCCACCTTACTATTCTTGTACTCTCCCACAATGATGTTTTGGTCCATTCTAGCACCAGTGTCCACTCCTTTCTTCTTGTGAGAAATCACTTGATATGTGATTTGTGTCTTTGGAGTTCCAAGCTTCTAGGCTAATATCCACTTATCAATGACTGTATACCATGGGTATTCTTTTGAGACTGGGTCACCTCACTTAGTATGACGTTCTCCAGCTCCATCCATTTCTCTAAGAATTTCATGAATTCATTGTTTCTAATGGCTGAATAGTACTCCATTGTGTATATATACCACATTTTTTGTATCCATTCCTCTGTTGAGGGACATCTGGGTTCTTTCCAGCTTCTGGCTATTTTATATATATATATATATATATATATATATATATATATATATATATATATAAGGCTGCTATGAACATAGTGGAGCATGTATCCTTATACTCTCCTCACTTCTTTTAGCTTTTTTATAAATAGGGCCCTGGCCCCGTATTCTAATACAAGTAATATGCTTACCAACATTCTTTTTCTGACATCTCCATTAACTGACAGAAAAATAAAAATGAAAAAAATAAAAAAATCAAAGACAAACTAAGAAAAGAACAACTAGTTATTGTGTTTCATGAGTTTTGTATTTTAAATAAAAATTCTGTTTTGTGTTTCAATTTATTGAGTTAGAAAATAATCCCATTGTTATGTTTGTTCATTATAAAACATTTTCCAGATAGCAGAACATTATATAAAAGGTTTATCTATATACTATTCTGTGTAGAAGAAATGTTAAATAATACCTATTATAACAGTTAATTGAACCTTTTATACACTAATATTTCATAGAGTAAATAATTGAATCCTTTTTTTTCAAAAGGAATAAATGTTTAATTTGAGACTGTTGTATTTTATTTATTTTATTTTATTTTATTTTATTTTATTTTATTTTATTTTATTTTATTTTATTTTATTTTATTTATTATTCTCTCAAATATTATGTCCTGGCTGCAGTTTTCTCCCTCCTCTTCCTCAGTCTCTCCTCTACACCTTCTTGCCTCCTGAGATTCACCCTCTTCTACCTCCCGTCAGAAAAGAGAAGGCCCCCTAGGAACATTACTCAAACATGGCATGACAAACTACAGTAAGATGAGACACATACCATCACTTCAAGGCTGGACAAGGCAACCCAGTAGGCATAAAAGTGATTCGCAAGCAGATAGAAGCAGGCTCCCACTCTTAGGAACAACCAGAACTCCTGGATGAAGACCAAGGTACATAGACATAATACATATGTAGAGGGCCTAGGTCAGACTCCTATAGGCTCCTTGGTCTCTGAAGTCACCATGAGTCCTGGTCAGTTGGTTCTATGGGCTGTGTTCTTCTGGTGTCCCTGACCCCTCCAACTCCCCTGTTCTTTCTTCTCCTCCTCTGCCAGAGTTCTCCCTACTTTGGCTGTGGGACTTTACATCTGGTCTCATCAGTTACTGGATGAAGTCTTTCTGATTATAATTATGGTAAGCCCCTGTCCCAGCACATCCTGAAGACAGGACACACTGAAGATCAAAGGAACTGAAGGGGTTTGCAGAGTCATAGGAGGAACAACAATATGAGCCACCCAGTACTACCAGAGCTCCCAGGGACAAAACCATTAACGAAAGAGTACACATGGAATTACCCATGTCCCCAGATACATAGGCAGCAGAGAATGGTCTTTTTTTTTTTTTTTTTGGTTTTTTCAAGACAGGGTTTCTTTGTTTAGCCCTGGATGTCCTGGCACTCACTCTGTAGACCAGGCTGGCTTCGAACTCAGAAATCCGCCTGCCTCTGCCTCCTAAGTGCTGGGATTAAAGGTGTGTGCCACCACCGCCCGGCTAGGATGGTCTTGTTGGACACCAAAGGGAGGAGCGGCCCTTGGTCCTGGAAAGAACTGATGCCTTAGTATTAGGAATACCAGGACAGGGAAGCAGGAGAGGGTTGATTGGGGAAGGGGAACTGGCTTATGGGATTTTCGGGGAAGGGGGGAACCAGAAAAGGGGACAACATTTGAAATGTAAATAAAAAATATATCTAATGTAAAAAAGTGAAAAAAAAAGTTTTGTGGCTGGATCCGTATCCCAATCCCTCTACTTGAGACTTTGCCTGGTTACTGAAAATGATCAGTTCAGGTCCACGTCCTCCATTACCTGGAGTCTTTGCTAGGCTTACTCTCATAGGTTCCATGGAGTTTACACTACCCAAAGTTTCCACCTCACCCTTGAAATTGCCCCTCAATTCCAGTTCTTCCTTTCAGGATTTTCTCCCTTCCCCATCTCTCTTACCTCATCCCTCCAGTTCTCAATCTACACGCACCCAGCTCCCCAGTGAAATCTATTCTATTTCCCCTTCCTGGGAAGATCCTTGCATCCCCTTCTAACCCCCCTTGTTACTTTTCCCTGGGTCTATGGATCATGGCATGATTATATTTTACTTTAGTTAGGATCCCCTTATAAGTGAATACATTCCATGACTTTCTTCCTGGGTATGAGTCACCTCACTCAGGATGGTGTTTTCTAGTTCCATCTGCTTGCCTGCAAATTTCAAGATGGGTGACAAAAACATAGCTTAGAGTCATCCCCAAAGGAGAAGCAACCTGCTAATTCCTTCATTCATTCAATACATTTTTATAAGACACCATGATAAAGTGTTATTGGGTATTGAGTCAAGGTCTTTGAACTTCCCCGAGGAACAAAAAGTATCTGAATGCTTAACAAGCTTGTATTAATATGAAATTAATGCAATGAAGGAGTGCACAGAGCTGAGGAAAGCAGTGAATAGATGCCTTGAACCTCTGATTGAGAACCCTGCTGAAATCTGCTCTTGGGCAAGGCTTAGAGCAAATGACTAACAATGCCATAATGTATGCATTCAATCTGTGGGTCAAAGTTGATGAACGGATATAACAAACCTAGAAGAAAAAAATTAAGCTAAAAGTAAAGTAAGTTCTAAGCATACACAAACATACTTAACTCCTGTACTTCAGGAGGTCTGAAATTCTGTTTGCCTCTTTAGTTAATCTTAATTACTGAATCTATTTTCTAAGTGTAATCTTTAAAAATTAATGGCCTTAGTTTAGAGAGAATTACCAACTGTAGACTATTGTGGAAGAGAATATGAAAATGTATGCTTGTGAAATAGATCAGCAAGCAATAGCACTTGCCCCCAACATTGATATCTGAATTCAATCTGCAGAAACCACACCGTGGAATGAAAGAACCAGTTCCCACACGTTTTCTTCTGATCTTCACATGGTGGCACATACACACAGAGCATACAATAAAATAAAAAAATGAATGTAAGTAAATATGGAAGTTGATCTGTGCTTTAAAAATTTAGCATACTGCCTTACTAGTTAAGTAAGTAACAGGAACTACTAAGGCATAAGGTGTAAGTATCAATAACGTAGCACTAAATTCTATTCTATTACAAACATATTTAGAATGTTTGCCCTCATTCTCTCTATCTCTTTCCTCTGTTTTGAGGCAACTGAGCTCTTCATTTTTTTCAATCTGCCTAAGATCATACTGCTGATTTGTGCACAATTTTGTGATGTTTCTTTTATCAGAGAGCCAAGTCAAAAGTGTCTACAATAGCAAGGATCATTATTAAATAAAACCGCACGATCCTAAATCCGTAACAACTCACTCGTATATTTTATTAATTTTAGTAAAGGAATCTCAAGAAGAATGAACCCACCAACACACACCGCAGAATAGCCACCACTGACATTCACCACCATTTTAGTTGTTTGCAGCCCTCATTCAGAGTGTCTTTCCAAGCGTCGGATCCTTCTTGCTCCTCTGCTCATGATACATTCTCTGCCTTTCATTGATCTACCTCTACTTCTAAAGTGACATATTTGTCACATTATATCACCAGTACCATGGGTCTCTAACGGTGCGATGTTATCATTTGTTTTATTTCCCAGTGTACTGGAAGCCCCTGACCCTTATTTATCTTAATCTCATCAATATCTGCCATGGATGCAATATATATTATTTGTACCATAAATACATGTTCAAACTCTGAAGGAATAAACAATGGAAGCATGATTGCAACTTATATCTATAGTAATTTTTTATGTTTTGTTCCTCAATTTTGTTGAGTATAGATGCTCATCTAGGAATAAATTGATATTCTATGCTATTCTTTTGTGCCATTATACGCCAGTCATAATATACAAGGGTGATGGATTATACAATTAGAGACATCCCCTATGCCCCAGAGATCACAAAATCATTCAACTTAATCAATGCAGAGGGAGCAGAAAAAAATTATCAAACCCCACCCCACTTTGTAATTTGCCCTTTATATCTCAGCCCTCAGTTGGCCGTGTTCCAGGTACAATCCTTAAAAGAGCCCGTTTAACAGCCTTCTGTGTTAGAAAACGTTCTGATTCTTTTATGCCAGATTCTTATTTCTTTGTGTCTTGCCATCCAAAAATATTAACCCTTAAGAAGAAACATACTCCAATGAGCAATTAAAACTTGAGAGCATCCTGTGAATGTAACTATATACAGGGTAACATTTTTCAGAATTTGGAAAAGTAATTGTCTTCATAATGAGAAATGATCCCCTAGTCTGGATAAAGGAAATGTAACTGTATACCACTTAAATAACTTTTAAAAACTTATTAAAGGAGCAGTTATATCTTATTTCACATACATGCTTGGCACAAATCTATGCATACAGTAGGAAATCAGACAGTTACTGAGTGATAGAGTTCAAGACATGGTATATACTTTTCTTTTTAGGTTAAGCTTTCCATGGAAACAGTTTTCAATGTTTCTTTCATTCTGTGTCAAAAATTTAATAAAATCTAATTACACGAAGAGAGACTGGGTTTGATAGAACCTGAGATCAAATAATAGAGACTGTAATTGCAATCAAATTAAGACATAAATAGTATCTCATTAGTTCAGAGTAAGCCAGCTATAACTAGTCATCTTTTCAGTTTCCAGCATCTGCCAAGCTTTCTCTATAGGTGGTATTGTCCTCAGATTTTGGCAGGAACATAAGAGAACATATTTTCCTTACTGCCCCCCCTCGTACTGTTGGACTGGAAGGTTCCACTACTTTATTTGGACATTTTCCATTATGCATCTTATAGCATCCATATGCTAGCTTTTTATGCCTATTAATGTTTTCTCTACCCTGGGCACTCTTCCAAACACACTACTTTGAAATATGGCTCTCCTTATTTCGCTATATAGCCAATATCTCTGAAAACTGCAAGGAGGAAAAGATTTCCACCACAATTTTTGAAAGATCTGTTAAGATCAATCAACACAGCAAGTCAATGAGTGTGGAGTCTCTTATCATCTCAGGAAACGCAACCCATAAAGCATCTACCAGAGAGAGAGAGAGAGAGAGAGAGAGAGAGAGAGAGAGAGAGAGAGAGAGAGAGAGAGTTGTGTGTCAGAAGGCAGAACATACAAAATGCCAAAAGAAAAGCCGTGGCCAAACTCCATGGCAGCAGATGTAGGATAACCAAGCTTCCTGACCAACTTCCCTGTGCTGCTATATTTACGGTTCTACTGACTAGGTACATGCAGATTGTATTTTCCTGCCAATGGCAAATGCTATTGATTTAATATGTGAGACAGGTCTACATGGAACTTCAGGCTTATGAAATACAGGGATGGGACTGAAGCACTCATTGCTCTCTCTATGACAGAGAAGGTAACTGACAGTATGCATATCATTTTTTTTCCTCTAAGAGACTTAAGATTAAGAGGAACTTATGCATTATCTTTTGGGAAATAGATCTACAGACATGAAGTACGAATACATTTTGGATGGGGTTGAGCAGTTTCTCTTCCAGATGTCAGCCTAATTTCCGTGCCAGAAATTTGGGAGATTTGTATAAAATTTTCCCTAAAAATATGCTTACCAGTTTTCTGCAAAAGAAAAAGGAAAGCACATAATGCATTTATTATCTCAGAGTGAATCATAAAGAGCCAGATACTACATCATTAGCAGGAAAATAGGGGTTTGGGGAAACTGGAGCCTGGGGCTCTAGCCATTGGAAAAGCCATGCTGGCTTAAAGGAATCCAACCATTTGATCTGGGTGCACACTTTCTCCTCTGTGACAATGACATTTAGTATTTAGAGGTAAACATTTTAACAGAACTACTCATGTCACTTGAAAATAAAATCTCAGTAATGCTGACTGGAAGTCAGGGGATTGGCCCTAAACCCCTAAGAGCATGGTTGAGTGATGTAACTCGTAAAAGCTGCTGAGATCTGCTATTGATAAATTTGCTGCACCATGTCTGAAGTACTTTAGTAGGCTGCTTAGTACCTAGGAAAGAAAGGCATAGCAGAGAGTAACTGAAGGTCTGTATTTCCAAAACTCACAGAACACAAAGATCATGTGCCAAAACTCTTGCAAAACTTGCTGGGTTTTTAGACAAAAATAAATAAAATAAAAATTGGTCTATATTTCACTTATATCTCCAAAAGATAATTCTGCCATATTCTTCAGTGATGGATCCAAATATAACATAATAAAAGTTCTTTCAAATGATCTCTCTATAACTAAATAACACTAGTGTTTTTTCCACATCTTTTAAGAAACATTATAATTCCTTCATGTTAGCAGTTCCAATATTTATACTTGAAAAATGCATTCGCCTTATATACCTGGAAATGTAATTTCTCAATGATTCAAATTGGATCATAATCTCAGATTATTAAAATGTATAGACATGGTCCACTTTTTAAAAAAGATTTATTTATTTATTTATTAATTATATGTAAGTACACTGTAGCTGTCTTCAAACACATCAGAAGAGGGTGTCAGATCTCATTACAGATGGTTGTGAGCCATCATGTGATTGCTGGGATTTGTACTCAGGATCTTTGAATGAGGAGTCAGTGCTCTTAACCATTGAACCATCTCTCCAGCCCACATGATCCAGTTTTGGTAGGGGAACTGTTATACTCCAGTTTCCATACATTTTTATTTATATTATGTACACTCTCAAGAAATAACATGGTCTTGTGTTCTGTTTTGTGCTTCTTATTGTTGTTAGAGATAACATAAAGGATATCTACTGCCAAGTGCACCTGATACGAAGTGGATAAATTGGTTTTTAAAATTTTATTTATATTTATTATTTTTGTGCCTTTGTGAACTTGTGTGTGTGTGTGTGTGTGTGTGTGTGTGTGTGTGTGCACCTATGCCATGGATATGGGTGAGCTCAGAGAAGTTGCAGGTTGCAATTTTCTATTCGATTGTGTCGGTACCATCGATGGGACTCAGGTTTTCAGTTTTCACTTCAAACTGTCACTAAAACTTATATACTGTCAGATGAATGTTATCACTCTTAAAGTGAAGAAAAATTACATAAAGATTCCAAGTTATAATACAGATTATGGGTGGGGTGATGGTACCAACCAGTCAATATCTCCTAGGAAACTGCCAGACAAACTGGGCACTGGTGCCTAGTGGCTGTGGGAAGTCACTCAAGTTTCTTTTATTTTTAAATTTTATTTTCTATATTCTTTGTTTACAATCCAAATGCTTTCCCCTTTCCCGGTTCCCCCCTCCCCATAAGTCCCATAAGCCCTCTTCCCTCTGCCCATTCCCCAATCACCCCCTCCCATTTCTCTGTCCTGGTACTCCCCTACAATGCTGGATCAAGATTTTCCAGGGCCAGGACCCTCTCCTTCCTTCTTCTTGAGAATAATTTCATATGTTAATTGTGTCTTGAGTATTCAGAGCTTCTGGGCTAATTAATATCCACTTATCAGTGACTGCATTCCATATGTATTCTTTTGTGATTGGGTTACCTCACTTAGGATGATATTTTCCAGTTCCAACAATTTGCCTAATAATTTCATGAATTCGTTGTTTTTAGTTGCTGAGTAGTATTCCATTGTGTAAATATACCACATTTTTTTGTATCCATTCCTCCATTGAGGGACATCTGGGTTCTTTCCAGCTTCTGGCTATTATAAATAAAACTGCTATGAACATAGTGGTGCATGTGTCCTTATTGCATGCCAGGAAATCCTCTGGGTATATGCCCAGGAGTGGTATAACAGGGTCGTCCAGAAGTGTCATGCCCAGTTTTCTGAGGAACCACCAGACTGATTTCCAGAGTGGTTGTACCATCTTGCCATTCCACCAGCGGTGGAGGAGTGTCCCTCTTTCTCCACATTCTAGTCAACACCTGCTATCTCCTGAGGTTTTAATCTTAGCCATTCTGACTGGTGTGAGATGAAATCTCAGGGTTGTTTTGATTTGCATTTTCTTAATGATTAATGATGTTGAACATCTCTTAAGGTGTTTCTCAGCCATTCGAAATTCTTCAGGTGAAAATTCTTTGTTTAGCTCTGTACCCCATTTTTAATAGGGTTACTTGGCTCTCTGGAGTCTACCTTCTTGAGTTCTTTGTATATATTGGGTATTAGCCCTCTGTCAGATGTAGGGTTGATGAAGATCTTTTCCCAATTTGTTGGTTGCTGGTTTGTCCTTTTGACAGTGTCCTTTGCCTTACAGAAACTTTGTAATTTTATGAGGTCCCATTTGTCAATTCATGTGTTCAGATAAGTAGAAATCCAAAACACCAGCAACAAACTAACAAAAAATTAGTATGGGAGGGGGAAGAAAAGAGGAAAAAAGAGAAAGGGGGAGGGGGAGGAGTGGGAGAGGGTGAAAGGAAGAGGGTGCCCTGCAAAAGCTTAAAGGCAGCAGGGTATGAGATTCTAAGGGAAAAAAATTACACTCCAAAGACACATTTAACACTGGTTGCAGCACACTGACATCCAGAAAGGAGTTTGCATAGCTGCAGTCATGGGAAACCATGTTGAGGAGGACTCATCTGGGTTGTTGGTGTTGATGGTATACACCTTAATCCCAGTACTCAGGAGTCAGAAGCAGGCTGATCTCGGTGAGTTGGAGGCCAGCCTGGTCTACATTGTGAGTCTCAGGACAGCCAGGGCTACACAGAGAAGTCTTGTCCCCAAAACCAAAAACCAAAAACCAAAAACCCAAAACCAAAAACCAAAACAAAATCAAAACCAAAACCAACAGCAACAACAACAAAAATGCATTATTCAGTCATCCAGAACCCACAAAATATTTGATCAGATGAGTGCTGGTCTATAGATGGGACATAATATAGAAAGGTTTAGGACATTTTTACCTAAGGCTGTCTATTAAGGAAGCTACTTAGGAGAGCTTCGGGTGTGGGGACTAGCCTTTATGCAAGGGACTATGAGCGGGAGCGTACTTACCAAAAGCTGGAGACTGGAGTGTGAAGCACTGGAGAAGAACATTCAGGCCTTCCATTTCTCACACTCTCTAAGCACATACAATATAGTACATCCCACAGCCAGTCAGCTTCCTGGGGCTAGTGTAGTCATGAGCATGAGAAAATAATCTACTACTGTCACTATGCTAGATTAGTAATATCTCCAGTGTAAGAAGACCCTCCCTCCATACAGGAAGAAAATAGAGACCATCACTGAGAACACAATTGGATACAATGCAGCTATCAAGAGTTCGTGGGGAGCCCAGCCCTAAAGTGTACATCTGTATCACAGATCCCCCATCTCTGGCTTGGGGAACATAAAGGAAGACGAAATCAAATTGGGAGATTGTAAGAGCCACAATACCAAGGCAGTCTTCTGTGAACGTCTTTCCTGTAAATAGACCTGTAAACAATACTGGAACAAAAGTCATATCAATGGTCATGCAAATGTGGCAGGGAAGGTTTTTCAGAGAGGCTATCCTTAGACAAATATTTATCAGCAAGTAATGACTGCTGGGAGGACAATTAGCCTCTTTAGGGATGAGCTCCCCTTTTGGTTATCTACTACAGAGTGGTTAACCCTGAAACCATGTAATACATGCAAACACACATACACTCACACACATACACACACATATACCACCACCACTACCACCAGTACTACTACTACAACTACTTCTATGGTTCCTCTATTACTACTACTACTGATACTACTACTGCTGCTGCTACCGCTACTACTACTACTGCTGCTGCTGCTGCTGCTACTACTACTACTACTACTACTACTACTACTACTACTACCACTAATAATAATAATAATAATAATAATAATAATAATAATAATAAATCAACTTGAGAGGAGAGGATATGGGTTTGAGGGAGGTTAGCAGGGAGGGTCTAGATGGTGGGAAGAGAAGTGGAAAATGATATAATTCCATTTAAATAAAAATATATTTAAAAAAGCATTCAAGAAATAAAAAAGGAAGAAAAAGAAAAAATAAAAGAAAGAAAGAAGGAAAGAAAATAAAAAATAAAGAAATGAAAGAAAGAGAGAGAGAAAGAAACCAACCAACCACCCTTTCCCCTACCTAAGGAGCAAGCGAGCCCACAACCCTTGGGGGCCCCTGAATGATGAGGCTGAATAGAAGTTCTGCCCTTACTAACTGGCACATGGTCCAGGAGTCCAAAGAAGACTGGTACAGTTGGCTTGAGATCTTTTCCTCCTGCCCACAGAATTCTTCTCTTGAGTGGACTGGAAACTTGCCACTCCTCTTTGGTGTCATGGTTTTAGTTTGTCTGTAGACTTCTTCTTCTTCTTCTTCTTCTTCTTCTTCTTCTTCTTCTTCTTCTTCTTCTTCTTCTTCCTCTTCTTCTTCTTCTCCTCCTCCTCCTGCTCCTCCTTCTTTTCTTCCTCTTCCTCCTCTTTCTCTTCTTCATCTTCTTTTTCACTAGATCAGATCCTTCAAATATTTTATTATACTTTAAGAATAATCTTTTTCTGATTGTATTATCCTTCATTTTTAAAAAATATGCTATTTGTCTGGCTTTCTTTTCCAGAGTCAGCCTTTCACTGTAGTTCTCAAGCAGGCCTCTAACTGATAGTCCTCCTGCCTCACCCTCTCCAGTGCTTTAGTATATAATATTTAACTCTAAGTGTCCTTTCTTCTCCCTATCCCTCTTTTGATATTTTCTTCTTTTTTCAGGAAGGTCAGTTTCTCTCTCTCTCTCTCTCTCTCTCTCTCTCTCTCTCTCTCCTCTCTTTTTTCCTTCTTGATTTCTTTCTTCTTTCTATTTCTTTTTACAACTAATTTTAAATTTTTCACTTTGTGATTTTAGTTAGTTTTTATTTTTTGTTACATTTATAATTAAATTTTTCTTTCCGTTTTATTCTTTGATAGCATCATTCTCCAGTTTCACATGTTTTCATTGCTTTTCCTATTAGTAAATTTATACTTCACACAGTTTTGTTTGTACTGGTTGTTATACTAAGGTCTCTAAAGTGGTTCTTACTTTTAACTGATTAGTATTGAATTCTCAGAGTTGGTAATTTATCATCATCATCATCATCATCATTATCTTTATTATTATTAACAGAATCTCTCTCATAACCTTGGCTGCCTGGAACCTACTACGTAGATGAGGCTGTCCTGTAACTCACAGAAATCTGTCTCTGCCTGCTAGCTACATGGATAAAAGGTATGTACCACCATATCTGACAAAGCTGTTTCTTTTTTTATAATTGAATATAATCTTCATTTACATTTCAAGTGCTAAAACCTTTCCCAGTTTTCCCCCTCCCCGGAAACCCCCAACCCCTCCTCCCACCCCTTGCCTCCAAGTATATGCCCCTCCACCCGACCCACTCCCACCTCTCCCCCTCTCAATTTCCGTTTGATGGGGCATCTATTGAGCCTTCAAGGACCAAGGACCTCTCCTCCCACTGATGCCCAACAAAGCATTCCTCTGCCACACTTTTGGCTGGAACCATGTGTACCCCTTGATTGATGGTTTAGTCCCTGGAGCCCTAGGGCGTCTGGGTGGCCAACATTGTTGTTCTTCTCATGGGGCTGCAAATCCCTTCAGCTCTTCCAGCCTGCCCTCCAACTCCTCCACTGGGGACCTCACACTTAGTTCAATGGTTGGCTGTTAGCATCTACTTCTGTATCTATAAGGCTCTGGCAGGTCCCCTCCAAAAGACAACCTTAACAGGCTCCTTTTAGTATGCACTTCTTGTCATCCATAGTAGTTTTGGGGTTTGTTGACTATTTATAGGATGAATTCCCAGGTAGGGCAGTCTCTGGGTGGCCTTTTCTTCAGTCTCTGCTGCACATTTTGTTTCCATAATTGCTCCTGTGAGTATTTTGTTTCCTTTCTCATAGGAACCAAAGCAGTCTTCCCTCTTCTTGAGCTTCCTGTGGTCTGTGAATTGTAACTTGTTTATTTTGAGCTTTTGGGCTAACATCTACTTATCAGTGAGTGCATACCATGTGTGTTCTTCTGTGATTGGGTTACCTCACTCAGGATGACACCTAAGAATTTCATGAATTCATTGTTTTTAATAGCTGAATAGTACTCCGCTGTGTATGTATACCACAAATTCTGTAACCAGTCCTCTGTTGAAGGACATCTGGGTTCTTTCCAGCTTCTGGCTACTATAAATAAGGCAAAGGTATTTTTTAACAACAACTTTATTTGAAAATGCCACACACTGTATTTTGAAATATTCACTTCCTACAACCTCAGCTCTCCACATAACCATGCTCTCATTTCTTCCAGCCCAACTTCTTTTTCTCCTCCTCTCTTTTCTTCTTTTATTTCTTCTCTTTACCTTTGGAGTTCAGTTTGTATAGCCCATGTAATTTTGAGAGTTGAGCTACTTTAGAATGTGATCAGTCTACCAAGGGTCACATCATAAAGAAATCTGACTCTCTCCCTTCCAATATTTACCAAATGACAATAGCATCTCAGTGCTGTTATTTTGTGTCCTCTTTCTTCCTTCTTTGCAGAAATTCCCAACACACACACTGGAACTTGCAATGTACTTTTTCATACTCTCAAAACCACTGTCCTCCTCCTGCACAGTTGCCCTGTAGTCAGCTAAACAGGTTCCTTGATGTTGTCCTTGATCTCGGCTCTTACAATGCTGCCTTTTCTTCTATGAATATATTGGAGCCTTGGAGAATAAGAAACTGTGGCTAATTCCCAAATTGGATATACATATCTCAAAGCTGGTTAGTTTTTAAGTAGTTGCAGCTGCTGCTTTTCTTCCCTTTGGTGCTGTGTATCAGCAGGGTGCCGTGGACACACTGGATGGGTGGATAGCTCTCTAGCTCCATGCAGAACAAGTTGTAGGGAACTATCTCAATCCCGTTGCACTCTAGTGCTACCTGAGTCTTTGTGAATACTTCAACAGAAAGCATAAGTGAGAGCAGTACTTCTAGCACATGACTCAGCCCCCACAAAAGCAAATTTCAACACAAGAGGAACAAAAGGAAATAGCAAAACTCTATTGTTCTAAAAGATAATGATTCTGCAATGAGTTCTAATGATAGGGAGTGGATAAGGAAGGCACATAGACCTCAGGGAAATAAACAAGGCAAGTGAGCTAAGGAAGGAAAAAGCAGGAGGGGTGCTTTTATATATATATATATAAAATGTGGGTTCCAGGACAACCAAGGCTATGTAAAGAGATTCTGTCAATAATAATAAAGATGATGATGATAAATAACCAACTCTGGAATGTATATATTACTTACATATATTGCATATATTATATATATATAATTTACATATATTACATAATATATAATGACACATATATATAATGACATATATAATGACATATATGTCAAATAAGAATATATATGAATATGTGTGTATGTGTGTGTGTGTGTGTGTGTGTGTGTGTGTGAAATAAGGTGATGCCAAGTAACTTTGGTGTCTGTTGCTTATGTTCTTATGCTTGCCTCATGCCATCTGGTTATCTCTAGTGCTACTTGCCTGTGGCAGGAAATATTTTAAAAAAAGAATGACCCACCCACTCTCCACGGCGGCTCCGGACTGCCATGGACTCTCTAGAGCTGTTGGTCTCTTGGCCTGCAAACTCTCTGACCCTGCGGGGCCATGAGGCCTCCACTGGGCTATTTCACTTGGCTGTCCCTCTGATAGCCATCTCTCCAGCAGGGGACCCCAAGTTCCTCGCACTACCACGCAGTGCCCCATATACCCATGGTCTGCCAGCTCACCATCCAATTGCCCAGTAAAGCATGACTCTTAATGCTTGATTATCTAGCCAATTAGATTTATGTGTCACATAACCACAATGACAAGATGCCAGTTGACAATGATAAAAGTCTTATTCCAATATTTCTAAACATACAGAACACATAGAAAAATGTCACAAGCCGTGATTCATCTCCTCCTGCCGCAACCCTCTCCACCAGTGCCTGTGTGCCCTTCATCTGCAATTCCTAGCTCCACTCCCTTTTTCCTTGTCCAATCACAAACCCTTTCTGTCCTGATGTAATGTTATAGGAAAGTTCCTCTAACACCTGCCCTCACTATATCTGACTGGATTCTGTCCTTCCTGTGATCCCGGTTGTGTCAGAACTCTTCAGAGTCCGGCTGACTCTGTGATTCTGGGATCCTGGGATCCTGAGTCTGTCAGAACTCCTGATAGTCAAGTTGCCTCTGGGACGCTGAGAACCTGGTGTGACCAAGGTCCTGAGATCCTGTGACCCTGTGATCCTGTGATTCTGGGTGTGATAGAGTGCCGGGGAGTGGAGCTTTCTCTGGGTGCTGTGGGACTGGCTGTGGAGTTCACCCCTAAGGTCTGCTCAAGTAACCAGGCCCAGACTGGAAGGAACCCATGCCACTTGTCAGGCAGAGTTCCTGCATACCTGGGTCCCGCAGGTCCCAGTTACTCCCACTGTTGAGGAAGATGTTGTATCCTCCTCACCTCTGATCCTATGGTCCTGGGTGTGTTAGAGCACCTGAGAGTGGAGCTTTCTCTGGGTGCAGTGGGACTGGCTGAGGAATTTACAATCAAGGTTTGCTCAGGTCACTGGCCCAGACTGGAAGGATTGATGTTGCATTGCAATAAAAAAAAAATCTTCCAATTCATGCTTTTAACAGAATTTCGATGACATATATACACATTTTTAAAAGTTATATTGAACACAGTATTATGACCACCTGGTCATGTATCACCTTCTCTTTGTGTGACATATTATGTTCATAGCTGGCAGAGTGCCAGACAAACATTTTTGAGTGCACGGGACATGTTCCACCAGCAGAGCTCCTAACTATGCCATTCAAGTGAAAGTTGCTACCATGGTATCTAACGTACTGCTTTGATATTCTGCCACATTTACTACCCTTCTTGGTTTTTTGCAAATACAACTGAAAGGCTGGGTTTTCTAAAAAAAAAAAAAAAGCAAGTCTGTTCATTGTCACAAAACAGCAATATTTATGAAGAGTTCAGAGAGAGCTTAGAACATAAGCAAAGTGTAAAATGTGTTTATAAGTTAAAAACTATGTAAAAAGCCTATGTATACTACTTTAATTTCATTTAGGAAAGATGGTAGGGATGCCTAATTTAAAAAAACAATAAAAGCTATGATTTGAATATTATGGCTCTAGTTTTCAATTTGACACAATCTTGATTTCATCTCTAGATTAAATTGCCATTGAGGATGTCTGTGAAGGATTATTTTAAATATATTACATGTAGAAATTGTGAGAAAAGAAGACTCAGCACCTTTGGTACTATTTTTCCCTGGACTTGGGTTCTAGGGAATAATATGACTAAAGTAGAGAAAGTTAGTTGTGTACTAATATACTGCATTAATTATGTTTTCTGCTTCTTGACTCTAGATACCTTTGGCCTGTTCTTCATTTTCCTCTACTGTGATGTCCCTGAAATGCCAATGTATAAGCAAGAACTGTGAATTAAAACAGGTCCCTTCTTGCCTAAGTGGCTTTTACTGCCAAGATAAGCATTGTTTGAATGATAATTACTTTTGATATTTGAAAACTTATTAATCAAGAATGACATAGGTTTAAATCAATTATGGAATAAGTAAAGTGTGATGCATACTAACATCTGGGCGCTCTGATATCTAGAAGTGTGAAAAGACAAAGCACAGAATTTTTCCTTAAAGTAACAGCTAGGGAAGATATAAATCTCCAGTTTCCGTTATGTGTGAAATCCTTAAGACCATGGTGCTCAGATTACTGAAGTAAAATTAATAATGCAAACAAAATTATTAATTTAAAATATAAAATACATAATTACACAGATCAAAATATGTTTGAAATATGACTAGCTTAGAGAAGAAATTTGGTCAATGGTTCATCTAAATTGGTATCAATTAAGAGTTTTTATAAAATCTACTGATTGAAGGTAAAAATGTTCTCTAATCTGTTAATAAACAGTGTATTTTTCTATTGTCTCTATAGAAAATGCTACTAAAATCATTATAGTTAAAGGGTGATTGAAAGGGGCTGGACAGATGACTTAGTGATTAAGAACCACTGGATCCTATTCCAAAGGACCTGAGTTCAGTTACCAGCACCCTTATAGCAACCCACAACTATTTGTAACTCCAGTTCCAACAGACACCCACGTAGGCAAAACACTAATAAGCATAAAATGAAAATACATTATTCTAGGATGCATGATGTGAAACTCATCCAATGCCTGAATTATAAATGTTGTAATTATAAAGATTGTATGAGTTAATAAGAACATGCTATATATGATTATTTTCTTTATATTTGTTTCAGAATAAGATAAATTCTACATTACTTTTTGTTAAAATACAATTATTGAATATATATTTCTTTATGTTTTGACTCTTAATATGTATGTCTGAAGTTTATTTCTTTTATTTTATTAGGTATTTGCTTTATTTACATTTCAAATGGTATCCTTTTTCCATGTTACCCCTTTGGAAACCCCCATTCCATACCCCTTCCCCCTGTGACCCTCCTCCTCCAACTTCCTGGCTTGCATTCCCCTAGTCTGGGGAATCGACCAATGGCCTCTCCTCTCATTGATTTCTAAAATGGTCATCTTCTGCTACATATGTAGCTGGAGCCATGGGTCCCTCCATGTGTACTCTTTGGTTGGTGGTTTAGTCCTTGGGAGCTCTGGAAGAACTGGTTGATACATATTATTGTTCCTCCTGCAGAGCTGCAAGCCTCTTCAGCTCCTTGGGTCCTTTCTCTAGTTGCTCTACTGGGGACCCTATGCTCAGTCTATTGGTTGGCTGTGAGCCATGGGTATTTTGAGCTACTTTCCAATAAGAATCAAAGTATCCACACTTTGGTCTTCTTGTGCTTCATGTGGTTTGTGAGATATACCTTGAGTATTCTGAGTTTTGGGGATAATATCCATTTATCACTGAGTGTATACCATGTGTGTTCTATTGTGATTGGGATACCTCACTCAGGATTATATTTTCTAGCACCACCCATTTGACTAAGAATTTCATAAATTCTTTGTTTTTAATAGCTGAATAGTACTCCATTGTGTATATATACCACAGTTTCTATATTCATTCCTCTTTTGAGGGACATCTGGGTTCTTTCCAGCTTCTGGCTATTATAAATAAGGCTGCTATGAACGTAGTAGAACATGTGTTCTTATTACATGTTGGAGCATCTTCTGGGTATATGATCAGGAGTGGTATTAGCTGGGTCTTCAGGTAGTGCTATGTCCAATTTTCTGAGGAACTGTCAAACTGATTTCCAGTAGTTTAACCAGCTTGCAATCCCATTAGCAACAGAGGAGTGTTCCTCTTTCTCCACATCCTCTCAGGTATTTGCTGTCCCCTGAGATTTTGCTCTTGGCCATTCTGACTGGTGTGAGGTGGAATCTCAGGGTTGTTTTGATTTGCATTTTTCTCATGATTAAGGATGTTTAACATTTCTTTAGGTGTTTCTCAGTCATCTGGTATTCCTCAGTTGAGAATTCTTAGTTGAGCTCTGTACCCCATTTTTAATAGGGTTATTTGGTTCACTGGAGTCTAACTTCTTGAATTCTTTGCCTATATTGGGTATTGGCCTTCTATCAGATGTAGGATTGGTAAAGATCTTTTCCCAATCTATTGGTTGCCATTTTGTCCTATTGACAGTGTCCTTTGCCTTACAGAAACTTTGCAATTTTATGAGATTCCATTTGTGGATTCTTGATCTTAGAGCATAAGCTAATGGTGTTCTATTCAGGAAATTTCCCCCTGTGCCCATGTGCTCCAGGTTCTTCCCCACTTTCCCTTCTATTAGAATCAGTGTATCTGGTTTTATGTGGAGGTCCTTGTTCCACTTGGACTTGAGTTTTATACAGGGAGATAAGAACGGATCCATTTGTATCCTTCTACAGTTGACCCAGCACCATTTGTTGAAAATGCTGTCTTTTTTCCACTGGGTGGTTTCAGCTCCTTTGTCAAAGATCAAGTGACTATAGATGTGTGGGTTCATTTATGGATCTTCAATTCTATTCCATTGATCTACCTGCCTGTCACTGTACCAATACCATGCAGTTTTTATCATTATTGCTCTGTAGTATAGATTGAGGTCAGGGATGGTGATTTCTCCAGAAGTTTTTTTGTTATTGAGAATAGTTTTCGATATCCTGGGATTTTTGTTATTCCAGATAAATTTGGAAATTGTTTTTTCTAACTCCATGAAGAATTGAGTAGGAATTTTCATGGGGATTGTTTTGAATCTGTATATTGCTTTAGGCAAGATGGCCATTTTTACCATATTAACCCTGCCAATCCTTGAGCATGAGAGATATTTCCATCTTCTGAGATCTTTGATTTCTTTCCTCAGAGACTTGAAGTTTTTGTCATATAGATCTTTCACTTGCTTGGTTAGAGTCACACCAAGGTATTTTATATTATTTGTGACCATTGGGAAGGGTGTCATTTCCCTAATTTCTTTCTCAATGTGTTTATCCTTTGAGAATAGGAAGACTACTGATTTGTTTGAGTTAATTTTGTATCCAGCCACTTTGCTGAAGTTGTTTATCAGGTTTAGGAGTTCTTTGGTGGAATTTCTGGGGTCACTTAAGTATACTATCATATCCTCTGTAAATAGTGATACTTTGACTGCTTCCTTTCCTATTTTATTTCTTTGACCTCCTTTTGTTTCCCAATTGCTCTAGCTAGAACTTCAAGTACTATAATGAATAAATATGGAGAGAATGGGCAGCCCTGTCTAGTCCCTGATTTCAGTGGGATTGCTTCAAGTTTCTCTCCATTTAGTTTAATGTTGACTACTAGTTTGCTGTATTTTGCTTTTACGTTGTTTAGGTATGGGCCTTGAATTCCTGATTTTTCCAAGACTTTTATCATGAAGAGGTTTTGGATTTTGTCAAATGCTTTTTCAGCATCTGATCATGTGGGTTTTTTTCTTTGAGTTTGTTTATGTAGTGGATTATATTGATAGATTTTCATATTGAACCATCCCTGCATCCCTGGGATGAAGCCTACTTTATCATGTTGGATGATAGTTTTAATGTGTTCTTGAATTCAGTTGGCAAGAATTTGATTGAGTATTTTTGCATCAATATTCACAAGGAAATTGGTCTAAAGTTCTCTTTCTTTGTTGAGTCTTTGTGTGGTTTAGGTATCAGAGTAATTGTGGTTTCATAAAACGAATTGGGTAGTGCTCCATCTGTTTCTATTAGGTGGAATAGTTTGAAGAGTATTGGTATTAGGTCTTCTTTGAAGGTCTGATAGAACTCTGTATTGAACCCATGTGGTCCTGTGCTTTTTTTTGGGGGGGGGAGACTATTAATGACTGCTTTTATTTCTTTAGGGGTTATGGGCTTGTTTAGATTATTTATCTGATCCTGATTTAATTTTTGTACCTGCTATCTGTCTAGAAAAATTGTCCATTTCATCTAGATTTTCCACTTTTGTTGCATATAGGCTTTTTTTAGTAGGATCTGATCATTTTTTGAATTTCCTCAGTATCTGTTGTTATGTCTCCCGTTTCCTTTCTAATTTTGCTGACTTGGATACTGTCTCTGTGCACTCTGGTTGATTCTTTCTATAGCTCGTTTTGTTTCTACTTGGTTGATTTCAGCCATGAGTTTGATTATTTCCTGCCATCTACTCCTCCTGGGCGTATTTGTTTCTTTTTGTTCTAGAGCCTTCAACTGTGCTGCTAAGCTGTTAGTGTATGCTCTTTCCAGTTTCTTTTTGGAGGCACTCAGAGCTATGAGTTTTCCTCTTAGCACTGCTTTCATTGTGTCTCATAAATTTGGGTATGTTGTGCCTTTGTTTTCATTAAATTCTAAAAAGTCTTTAATTTCTTTGTTTATTTTTCCTTGTCCAATTTATCATTGAGTAGAATGTTGTTCAGTTTCCATGTGTATGTGGGCTTTCAGTTTTTCTGTTGTTATTGAAGACCAGCCTTAGTCTGTGGTGATTTGATAGGGTATATGGAATTATTTCAATCTTCTTATATCAGCTGAGATCTGTGTTGTGACCGTGTATGTGGTCAGTTTTGAAGAAGGTACTGTGAGATGCTGAGAAGAAGGTATATTCTTTTGTTTTAGGATAAAATATTCTATAGATAGCTGTTAAACTCATTTGGTTCATAACTTCTGTTAGTTTCACTGTTCTTCTGTTTAGTTGATGTTTCTCTGATCTACCTATTGATGAAAGTGGGGTGTTGAAGTCTGCCACTATTATTGTATGGTGCAATGTATGCTTTGAGCTTTAGTAAAGTTTCTTTTATGAATGTGGGTACACTTGTATTTGGAGCATATATGTTCAGAATTGAGAGTTCATCTTGGTAGATTTTTTTTTCCTTTGATGAGTATGAAGTGTCCTTCAATATCTTATTGATTACTTTAGGTTTGTACTGGCTGGTTTTGTGTGTCAACTTGACACAGGCTGGAGTTATCACAGAGAAAGGAGCTTCAGTTGGGGAAGTCCCTCCATGAGATCCAGTTGTGTGGCATTTTCTCCATTAGTGATCAAGGGGGACCAGCTTGTGGGTGGTGCCATCTCTGGGCTGGTATTCTTGGGTTTTGTAAGAGAGCAGGCTGAGCAAGTCAGGGGAAGCAAGCCAGTAGGTAATACCCACCCCATGACTTCTGCATCAGCTCCTGCTTCTGGACCTGCTTGAGTTCCAGTCCTGACTTCCTTTGGTAATGAACAGCTGTGTGGAAGTGTAAGCAGAATAAACCATTTTCTCCTCAACTTGGTTCTTGGTCATGACGTTTGTGCAGGAATAGAAACCCTGACTAAGACAAGGTTTAAAATCGATTTTATTTGATCTTAGGATGGCTAAACCAGCTTGTTTCTTGGGACCATTTGCTTGGAAAATTGTTTTACAGCCTTTTACTCTTAGGTAGTATCTGTCTTTGTACCTGAGGTGAGTTGCCTGTATGCAGCAAAATGTTGGGTTCTGCTTATGTATCTAGTGTGTTAGTCTACGTCTTTTTATTGGAAAATTGAGTCCATTAATATTAAGGGATATTATGGGGAATTGATTGTTGCTTCTTGTTATTTTTGTTACTAGAGGTAGAGTTATGTTTGTGTGGCTCTCTTCTCTTTGGTTTGTTAAAAGAAGATTAATTTCTTTCTTTTTCTAGTGTATAATTTTCCTCCTTTTGTTGGTGTTTTCCAGTCATTATCCTTTGAAGGCCTAGATTTGTGGAAGGCCAAATTTGGTTTTGTTATGGAATACCTTGTTTTCTCCATCTATGGTAATTGAGAGATTTGCTGGATATTCTAGCCTAGGCTGACATTTGTGTTCCCTTATTGTCTGTATGACATCTGCCCAGGATCTTCTGGCTTTCATTGTCTCTGCTGAGAAATCTGGTGTAATTCTGATAGGTCTGCATTATATGTTACTTGACATTTTCCCTTACTCCTTTTAATATTCTTTCTTTGTTTAGTGCATTTGGTGTTTTCATTATTATGTGAAAGGAGGAATTTCTTTCTGGTCCAATTTCTTTCTGGTAGTTCTGTAGGCTTCTTGTATGTTCATGAGCATCTCTTTCTTTAGTTTAGGTAAGTTTTCTTCTATAATTTTGTTGAAGACATTTCCTGGCCCTTTAAGTTGGAAATCTTCACTCTCTTCTATACCTATAATCCTTAGGTTCGGTCTTCTCATTTTGTCCTGGATTTACTGGATGTTTGGGGTTAGGAGCTTTTTGCATTTTCTTTGACTGTTGTGTCAATGCTTTCTATGGTATCTTCTGTATCTGAGATTCTCTCTTCTATCTCTTGTATTCTGTTGTTGATGCTTACATTCATGACTCCTGACTTGTTTCCTAGGTTTTCTATGTCCAGAGTTGTTTCTCTTTGTGATTTCTTTCTTGTTTCTACATCCATTTTTAGACCCTTGATGGTTTTGTTCAATTTTTTCAGCTGTTTAGTTGTGCTTTCCTGTAAGTCTTTAAGGGCTTCTAACTGTTTACTCATGTTCTCCTGTATTTCCTTAAGGGAGTTATTTATGTCCTTCTTGAAGCCCTCTATCAGCACCATGAGCTGCGATTTTAAATCCAAATCTTGCTTTTCCAGTGTGTTGGGGTATCCAGGATTTGCTGTTGTGGGTTCAGATGGTGCCATGTTGTCTTGATTTCTGTTGGTAATGTTCCTACATTTGCCTTTTGCCATCTGGTTATCTCTGGTGCTAGTTGGTCCTGCTGTCTCTGAGTGATGCTTATCCCTTCTGTGGGTCTGTAAGCCTGACTCAGCACCCCTGGGTGACCAGCTCTCCCCTGGCACAGAGTGCTGTAGCACTGCCCAGCTCCTGGGTGCAGGTTGAGCCCAGACGGACCTTGTCCCATCTGCTCTGCCACTCCTGTGTTTCCTGCCCTCCTGGCTGTACCCACCTGCTCAATTGCCAGAAAGAAGATGGCCAAAGTTTATTTCTTCTTAAATATAATTTTCTTTGGTTCATAAATTTTGTTACAAGTCTAAGTTAGGATCCTTTTCTATCCTTCACAGTGTTGGTATTACTGATATGAAAATGTGAAAAAAATTGTTTTAGTCAAAAGTCTGAATTTTTTCAAATCAGATTTAAATAATATGCTTACCTGTGTTACTGCTAAATGGAGTTATATTAATTTACATATTCCTCTATGTCTTCTTCTATGTCTTCTTTCATGATTAAGGGTACCATCTTTGAAAAATACCAATCTGTATTACTGTAAAAAAAAACTGTATCAAAGACTGTATCTTTTTTTTTTCAGTGTAGAATAGTGTACTATTTCTAGCTATGTGGTGCTAATTATTTGGCAAATATTTGTACAATGGCTACTCTTCTGTAAATCAAAATTGTATGGTTGTTTACCTCCCCTGTTTACTCCTTTTGTTCATTACAGGAGCTATCAACTATGAATCTTTAAACAGCCTTCATCTTATTATCTCCCATTTGTCCAGATGCCAAGGGCTGCTTCTCTCCCGGAGTCTCACAGCAGCATCACAGCATCAGGCACACCATTCTTCAGGGAGGTTGCACTTATTCCCAAGGGTCCTGTAGTACTGGCAGAGCTGTAGTCTAAGAGCAACATTTTACTTTTCACAAGTTATATGATGCTTGTCAAACAACAGCAAAATAGTTGCACTCTCGCACTTGCTTACTTAGTGATTTTGAACATCTCAAGAGTTTCCGAAAAGTCCCATTTTACCCTTAGGAGTTAATTAATGTGGAAAGTGTGTAACACGCAAGTATTATTATCAATATGTGACTGATCTCATGGACCTTCTGAGAAGTTTCAGGTTCCTGGATGGAGACAGAGGAAATATCATGAGAAACATTGTTAAAATAGAAGAATAACTTGGAATAGAGTTACAGAACAGAATAACAAGCAAATCCATCCATTAATAATAACCTCCATCTATAACAAACTGTGCTATCATGGCATTGTTACCTATGTGGAATAAGTTACCAAGGCAGGAGGGCAAAGGACATAAACTGTGCTATCTACTTTGATGACATAAAGGATGGTTTTCAGAGCAAGTCACTGTATAAAAAAGATGAATCAAAATTATGTGGTTTTTATTTTGATTGCGTTTGTGAGTGTGTGTGTGTGTGTGTGTGTGTGTGTAATTCCTCAGGCATTTTGTTCCCAAAGCCCTCATACAACAACATTTGTCTTCACCAAACTCCTTGGTTTTCCAGCAACTTCTGGTTTAAACTGTTATTAACTTCCTGCTTCTAACTAGACCATGAGCGGTGTGTTGCCATGTGGCCATTCCTTTGTCTTCACAATAACAAAGTAGTAATATTGGGCAGCTGAATCCTTAAGGGGTTTGCATGTAAAATAATGTATTCGCATAACTAAGTGCTTTCTACCCCTTGCTCTGCTAGAGTCCTAATGGTGCTCAGTTGCGTAGCTGCTTGGCTGCTGGGCATGCTTATCTAAATGCAGAGGAGTAGAAGTGAGGTAAAGAAGGCAATGGTAGCACACATTTCATTTCCATATCCCTGCATGTTACCTTACGGTTTTCAGGCTTTGTGTGTCAACATTCCTTTTGCCTTGGCTTGTAACAAGGGGACTAGAGTTCCCAGGTACACTACTTAAAAACCAGACTTATCTACTTCATTAGTCGTTCTTTAATCTCAACCATCAGAAGCTGCTTAATATTCTTGGTGAATCATTAAGAATCTCTTTGTTCAAAACAGATGGTAAAGCATTAACCCTTAGGAAATTGTCCCCGATACAGCACACGATATCAGACATAAATGTTCCATGATTAAAGAAAATGCATTACAAAAATAATAGTAAATCCTTTCCTATCATTTTCAATAGTTCGTCATGAATTCATTTATTAACCATCCTGGTACTAGATCCTGGGTACTGAGATCTTGTAAATAGTCCTTGATCAAAAGCATTTCCAGTCTACAGCATGAAGCTTAGATCCAGCCTAAAGGCATATCAAGACAATGTGCTTTGTTTCATGTTATGGCATATCTGTACATCTTCTGTGGGCATGTCTCTCCATTCTAAGTGCGGTGTCTTAACTAGCAGTACTGGCACCAGTCAGGAGCTTATAACAGATGCAGGCTCTCAGACTTCATGCCAGATCTCCCGAGTCACAACACACATTTTAACAAGCCCCACAAGAGATTTCCATGTGCATTTAATTTGTGAAACTCTGGACTGGTTCACTAGACGCTTATAAACATTTAAAGTGTATCAATGACCCAGTCCATGTGTATCTCACTCCTAAGCCAAACAATGTGCTACTTGGTGATGCAGGCAGAGCACATAAGTGGTTTTCTTAAAATATTTCCTTTAAACCGAAGAAGTTGAGCAAAGATGGAAAACCACTGTACTTTTTTTTTGGGGGGGGGTGCAGGAAGACATCTTCTGGGAGACTAATTCTTGGGTGACAGAAAGTTATAAAGAGTTTCCTCAGAAGCAGGAAAGGATAAAGATTAGTATAAAAATATTTCCTGTGGAATCATGAAGGATTCACTGTGTATTTAGTAGAAAACCAGCCATTATGTATGAAAAGCAAATCTTATCCTCTATAGGGAACGAAATAGAATGTAGTAGTTAGATATGAAATAAGGGAGATAGAGCTTGCAGTTATATCAATATATATACCAAAGATAATGGGAAAAATTATAAACATAGGTCTTTCATATTTCAGGCTTAATTAAAATGTGGAGAGGAAGCAATTTTATGGTTAATAGTGTGTGATGTATAAATCCAAACCTGGATATTGTCATCACATTGAAAATTCTTCTAATTTTAAGGATAAGAAGACTCTTCAGACTGCAAAGTGCTTGCATCAAAAGCAAGAGTTTGGATTTTTTCCCCAGAATACACATTTAAAAATAGGTTGGGGGGGGGGAGCAACAGAGTGGTGTGCACTTGTAAAAGCAGCATTGGAAAACAGAGACAGCTGGTTCCCTAGAGTTTACTGGTGAGGTAGCTTTAGCAAACTGGTGAGTTCCAGATTAATGAGAGACTCGGTTTCATAGAACAAAGTAGATGTATTGTGATCATTATCTGATGTTGTCCTCTGGCTTCCATATATACACAAACCCACTTACATGCGTACATGGAGTCAGTCAGTTAGTCATTCATTCATTCAGACAGACAGAAAGACACATAGACACACAACACACACTCGAATACTCTTCTTCCAGTATTCATAAGAGACACATAATATACAGTGTTTCAGTTAGTATGTAAGATATGTGTCCTAGTCAAAGTTTATATTCTTGTACAAACATCATGAACAAGAAGCAAGTTGGTGTTTATCCAGCTTACATTTCCACACAGCTGTTCATCACAAAAGGAAGTCAGGACTGGAACTCAAGCAAGTCGGGAAGCTGGAGCCATGGAGGGATGTTACTTACTGGCTTGTTTCCTCTGGCTTGCTCAGCTTGTTTTCTTATAGAACCCAGGACTACCAGCCCAGAGATGACACCACCCACAATGGGCCCTCCCCCTTGGTCACCAACCAAGAAAATGTACTACAGCTGGATCTCATGGAGGCACTTCTACAACTGAAGCTGCTTTCAACTGTGATAACTCCAGCCTGTGTCAAGTTGAAACACAAAACAAGCCAGCAATTAAAAATATTTTTATCTACAGTTAAGTAAGTACCCACTCCAATATCCTTCATTGCCAGGCACTAAGCAAGAGGTAGGTTAGGACTCTGTGGGTTCCGTTTTAGAACCAGAACACATCTGAACATTTCTCTCTACACCAATTTGTGTCTCAACCAAGTGTCTATTTTTGTGTCTACTTAGCCACAAAAATCTATAAATCCATATCCCAGTTGACCTCATCTCAAGTGTTGAATCCCTACATTGAGAGGCTATTTTGCATTAAATTTATAAATAAAAGATGTGTTATGGCTGGAGATGGCATAAAGACTTGACAAGCCTTGCTTGAGTATACCGAAGACCTGAGTTCAATCCCTGGATCTCACACCGAAAAGAGAGAACCGAACTATAAAAGTTGGCAGTGTGGCACATGTGCTCCTATACACTCACACACACACACACACACACACACACACACACACACATGCACACGCACAAATCATGATGATGATGATGATGATGATGATGATGATGATGATGATAGCAACAATGGTAATAGCTAAAAGTAAGCAATTAAAAATATACATCTAGAGGGTAGGGAGGTGCCGAGGGCCATGCAGGAGGAACAACAAATGACTTTAGAACTCATGGAATGCAGCCCACAGGAGACCACAGCCACCACGTGGGGTGGGTCTCAGTGTGGCCCAGCCCCGAGGACCATGCGTTCTGAGGACTTCATGCTGTTGTGGAGTTCTGCTCTGCTTGCTGTCCTCACATCCCTCTTAAGAATCGTACTCTAAGGGGCTTCCAGTCCCTCGCTGGGCAGTATCTCTGGCTCTTACTGTAATCATGCTTGATCTCTTCTTGGCATTTGCTGCCGGAGCAGAGTAATGATTTTATCTTATCCCAGAGAAGAACTTAGAGACGTAGATTGTCAACAATGACTACAACCCTTTGGAAAAATAAAGATGTTAGTGAAGCTAGGTTGAAATGTTTTTATTACTGGCTCTGATGTAAAAGAAAAATAAATCTTAAGGAACAATATGAAGCTCAGAAAGGCGCGCTCTTATTAGTTAAGCTGGGGACCCTCTATGGTCAGGGAACAAGAACAATAGCAGCCCTGGCTGACTCTCACTGAGGCTGGGCAGGTGATGATCGATTTCTGATACAAAGTTTTGCCCTCAGCTTCCTGATATGATTTAATAAGACCTGCTGATGAGTAGATTTACATTTTGAGGATTTAAGATAGATATGATGGATTTTTATATGAAGTTTAGATTTGTGATTCTCTTCAGATTCTTACAAGATTACTCCTAAAGATAAAAAGTAATAATAATAATAATTACTCCTTTCTTTGTAACTGCAAATTGCTGCCCGTCAGAGAAACTGGTTGAGAAAACTACCCTGCTTGCCTACACTTTGTTAATCTATAACAAGTTGCTTGGTTATCAATGTAGGCAGGTTTTTAAAGAATAATTTGTTTTCTTTACCTGTACCATGTAATGTTATTTCTTATAAAGGTATTGGAAACATAATGTTTTTTTCATAATCATTCATTAGAAGAAAACTAAAATGTAATCACATTATAATTGTAGACTGCTTAAAAGATTTTGCTGAGATATATAAGCAATGGGACAAAGAATAAAAAAAAATGGTGTAGTGTGGCTGGAACATTGTCTCTTCCATCCATCGACTATGTGTGTGTGTGTAGAGTTTGTGCAAATGGGGGTTGGTACAGTGTTCCTTCCATCCACCAACTGTGTCTCTATGTACGTATGTGTGAAAGAAACAGGCTTCTTTGAGCCTGTTTGCCAGAGCTTTTCTCTAACCATCCTATGTGTGAACATGTCTGTCTGTAGGTCTGTATGCATGTATGGATGTGTGCATTTACCTATGCATATACATTTGTGTGTATGAAGTTACTGGTCTCTGCCCTTTGTTTCATTAAATCAGTGTGTGTGTGTGTGTGTGTGTGTGCATGTGTCTGTGTGTGTCTGTATATGTGTATGTGTCAATTTTCTCTCTTTCCTTCTCTTTCTTGCCAGCCCCAAAGAGTTAAGAGAATTCATGGTTTTTCCACTGGCCACAGAGAATGCCAGCCCCATTAAATTAAACTTTGTTCCTTCAGATAAAAAGTCAGCTGAGTAACTTCTCTAATCTCTGGCTGTCTTTGGCAGCAGTCCCTGTAGGTATCTGGATCCACCCCAGTCAGTGGCTCTAAGCACTGAGCCCCAGTGGCTGCCTGCCTTGGTTTACCTTTCACGTGGATGGTAAAGCCATTCATTGTCAGTGAGGGGAAGAAGACTTAGTTGGTGAAGTGCTTGACACAAGAGCTCCGGGACTAGAATATAATAGTCAGCACACACATAACACACACCCCTGTAATAATAGAGATGTGGGTCTGAAGACAGGTAGATCTCTGGGCCTTACTGCCCAGCTATTTTAGCCAGATCTTTTAGTGATATTTAGTGAGAGATCCTGTCTCAATAGTAAGGTAGAGAACAGGTGAGGAAGAAACCTTAAGGCCCCCAAGTCACACAAGCACACACATGCAGAGGCACACACACTTACAGGCATGCACGCACACACACAACACACACATCGACTCCTACTAAACACATATAGTTTAGTAGGTACCCTAATACCTACTAAATATAGGAGTAGTGCCCTCCAATATGGTACTAGGAGGGACCGCACATTGATCTTAATCATCCCAGAGTAGACTGTCTCATCTAATTCCTTAAGCAGCCAAGGCTAGGCATACAGGTTAGGGCAGACCATGTGGGAGCTTGTATGAGGGCCTGGGCTTTGACTCTACCACTGTCATTTATTTAAAACAACCACACAGGAGGGTACTGGCCGTTAGTAACCTGGTTTACGGCCAGACCCCCCCCCCAAAAAAAAAATCAAACCTCCAATGAAACGTTTTTATTAAAAATTCAAGCTAGCAGAGTCATTTTCATCTAAACTGCTTTTATTAATTGTGAACCCATTTGGGAGGAAAGTTTGGTTAAATTCATGTCCTGTTTTAGAAAAAGAAAATGAGATTTGAAGTTCTTCTACGGTGTTGAATTATAAACCTAGTAGCGGAAAATAATCCTGAAATGTTATGCCGGTGAGGTGTCTCCATTTCCTTTACCCTCTGAGGAGAATGTGTGACACTTTCTCACATGGCTTTAGCGTGAAGGTGTGGCATGTGAAGGGGCTTGTGGTCAGAGAAATCGCCTTCTTAACTTTGCCGTTCGATGTCCAGTTCTCCTGACAAAGCACATGCCTAGGGTGTCACAGCCTCATGACCTAAGGCGATGCAGTGCTTTCATGGAGTAGACTGTTTGCCTGTTCCTTCTCTGCCTAAGGACAATCTCTGCTTCTTCATTTCTATGGACAATGGGTAGACACGCAGCCATCGTTTACGGTACTGGAAATGCGGGAGCTATCGCCTATGTTCAACTTTCCTCGAACTTTTATTATTGTGTGCGTTCTTGGAGAGAAGGAAGTTGCCAGAGAGGCGAGCAACAGGCAGAGTCTGATCTAAGGGAATTTAGAGGCCATGGTTTGCCAGTGATGGGGCACAGGGATTTCGGAGGGTCTCAGCTCCCGAGGTTCATCTTTCTTTGGTGGGATGCTCGCCTGATTGGACTGCAGACTTCCCGGAAGTTTCCGTGTAGCAACCAGATTACGATCTTAGAGAGAGGAAGGCTCGGAACTCTCACGTGCTGTTCAGTCTTTCTAACTTTACACAACGACTTTCTTCTTTGTTGCTTCACAAGGCTGGCAGAAGTGAAAACAAAACTCTCCATTGCGTATATCAGCTAGCATTCTAAGATAACCAACCAGCATTCTCAGTGGAGAGCCGAGAGCGCTCGTGGATTTGAAGTTCCCATGCATTTTTTCCTCTTTGAAGGTTCAAAGCAAATTAATAGCAGAAAAAGGAAAACCACGTTAGTCTTCAGAAATATAGATCAAAATGCAGATACTAGAAGTAAAGGAATTTATAGCATCCAAATAAATAAGTATATAAAACAAATTATCTATCACTCTTCTCTAAGAATAATCGTCGTGTGGTTATTTCATCTACTAACTATAATTATTGTTTTCTTTGTGGGATCTATTTAATTTTAGACTACAGCGTCGCCCAGAAGGGGCCTCTGCCACTGTCCGCCACTGCACATTGGCCATGCAAAGCTTCCAATGCATGCTTAATTCTTTTTTTTTTTTTTTTTTTTTTTTTTTAATTTTATTTTCTATATTCTATGTTTACATTCCAAAGGCTTTCCCCTTTCCCAGTTCCCACCCACCATAGTTCCCATAGTTCCTCTCCCCCCCATCTGTTCCCCAATAATTCCCCCTCCCCCCTCGGTTTCTTTACTAAACTGGAAGCAATCTTTACAGGCCCAGGGTCCTCTCCTTTCTTCTTCTTGGGAATCATTTGACTTGATATTTGTGTCTTGAGTATTTAGGGCTTCTGGGCTCATTAATATCCACTTATCAGTGATTGCATTTCAGGTGCATTCTTTTGTGATTGGGTTAATTCACTCAGGATGATATTTTCCAGGTCTAACCATTTACCTACAAATTGCATGAATTCATTATTTTTAATTGCTGTGTAGTATTCCATTGTATAAATATACCACATTTTCTGTATCCATTCCTCCTTTGAGGGATATTTGGGCTGCTTCCAATTTCTGGCTATTATAAACAAGGCTGCTATAAACATAGTGGAGCATGTGTCCTTATTGCATGCAGGGGAATCCTCTGGGTATATGCCCAGGAGTGGTATGCCAGGGTCCTCTGGAAGTAACATGCCCAATTTTCTGAGGAACCGCCAAACTGATTTCCAGAGCGGTTTTACCATTTTGCAATCCCACCAACAGTGGAGGAGTGTTCCTCTTTCTCCACATCCTCGCCAGCACTTGTTGTCTCTTGAGTTTTTAATCTTAGCCATTCTGACTGGTGTGAGGTGGAATCTCAGGGTTGTTTTGATTTGCATTTCCCTGATGACTAATGATGTTGAACATCTTTTAAGGTGTTTCTCGGCCATCCGAATTTCTTCTGGTGAGAATTCTTTGTTTAGCTCTGTGCCCCATTTTTTGATAGGGTTATTTGGTTCTTTGCGGTCTAACTTCTTGAGTTCTTTGTATATATTGGATATTAGCCCTCTGTCGGATGTGGGGTTGGTGAAGATCTTTTCCCACTTTGTTGGTTGCCGTTTTGTCCTTCTGACAGTGTCCTTTGCTTTGCAGAAACTTTGTAATTTTATGAGGTCCCATTTGTCGATTCTTGATCTTAGAGCATAAGCTATTGGTGTTCTGTTCAGGAACTTTTCCCCTGTGCCCAAGTCCTCCAGGGTCTTCCCAAGTTTCTTTTCTAATAGTTTCAGTGTGTCTGGTTTTATGTGGAGGTCCTTGATCCACTTGGAGTTGATCTTAGTACAAGGAGATAAGAGTGGGTCAATTCGCATTCTTCTGCATGTTGACCTCCAGTTGAACCAGCACCATTTGTTGAAAAGGCTATCTTTTTTCCACCGGATGGTTGTGGCTCCTTTATCAAAGATCAAGTGACCATAAGTCTGTGGGTTAATTTCTGGGTCTTCAATCCTATTCCATTGATCTACCTGCCTGTTGCTGTACCAATACCATGCAGTTTTTAACACAATTGCTCTGTAGTACTGCTTGAGGTCAGGGATATTGATTCCCCCAGAAGTCCTTTTATTGTTGAGAATAGTTTTAGCTATCCTGGGTTTTTTGTTGCTCCAGATGAATTTGAGAATTGCTCTTTCTAGATCTATGAAGAATTGATTTGGGATTTTGATGGGGATTGCATTGAATCTGTAGATTGCTTTTGGCAAGATGGCCATTTTTACTATATTGATCCTGCCAATCCAGGAGCAAGAAATATTTTTCCATCTCCTGAGGTCTTCTTCGATTTCTTTCTTCAGGGACTTGAAGTTCCTGTCATACAGATCTTTCACTTGTTTGGTTAGTTACACCAAGGTACTTTATGTTGTTTGTGGCTATTGTGAAGGGTGTTATTTCCCTAACTTCTTTCTCAGCCTGCTTGTCCTTTGAGTACAAGAAGGCTACTGATTTGCTTGAGTTAATTTTATAACCAGCCACGTTGCTGAAGTTGTTTATCAGCTGTAGAAGTTCTCTGGTGGAGTTTTTTGGATCGCTTAAGTAGACTATCATATCATCTGCAAATAATGATACTTTGACTTCTTCCTTTCCAATTTGTATCCCTTTGACTTCCTTATGTTGTCTGATTGCTCTCGCTAGAACTTCAAGTACTATATTGAAAAGATATGGAGAGAGAGGACAGCCTTGTCTAGTCCCTGATTTTAGTGGAATTGCTTCAAGTTTCTCTCCATTTATTTTGATGTTGGCTACTGGTTTGCTGTAGATTGCTTTTACTATGTTTAGGTATGGGCCTTGAATTCCTGCTCTTTCCAAGACTTTTAGCATGAAAGGATGCTGAATTTTGTCAAATGCTTTTTCAGCATCTAATGAGATGACCATGTGGTTTTTTTCTTTTAGTTTGTTTATGTAGTGGATTACATTGATGGATTTCCGTATATTGAACCATCCCTGCATTCCTGGAATGAAGCCTACTTGATCATGGTGAATGATCGTTTTGATATGCTCTTGGATTCGGTTGGCAAGGATTTTATTTAGTATTTTTGCATCTATATTCATAAGAGAAATTGGCCTGTAGTTCTCTTTCTTTGTTGGATCTTTTTGTGGTTTAGGTATCAGCGTAATTGTGGTTTCGAAGAATGAGTTGGGCAGTGTCCCTTCTGTCTCTATTTTGTGGAATAGTTTGAAGAGTATTGGTGTTAAGTCTTCTTTGAAGGTCTGGTAGAATTCTGCACTAAAACCATCTGGTCCCGTACTTTTTTTGGTTGGGAGGCTTTCTATAACCCCTTCTATTTCTTTAAGGGTTATGGGACTGTTTAGCTGGTCTACTTGATGCTGATTTAATTTTGGTATTTGGTATCTGTCTAGGAAATTGTCCATTTCCTCCAGATTCTCCAGTTGTTTTGAGTATAGGCCTTTGTAGTAGGATCTGATGATCTTTTGAATTTCCTCTGTTTCTGTTGTTATATCCCCCTTTTCATTTTTAATTTTGTTAATTTGGATACTATCTCTGTGCCCTTTGGTTAGTCTAGCTAAGGGCTTATCTATCTTGTTGATTTTCTCGAAGAACCAGCTCTTGGTTTTGTTGATTCTTTGTATGGTTCTCTTTGTTTCTGCTTGATTGATTTCAGCCCTTAGTTTGATGATTTCCTCTCTTCTACTCCTCCTGGGTGAGTTAGCTTCTTTTTGTTCCAGCGCCTTCAGGTGTGCTGTTAAGTTGCTAGTGTATGCTCTTTCCAGTTTCTTTTTGGAGGCACTCAGGGCTATGAGTTTTCCTCTTAGCACTGCTTTCATTGTATCCCAGAGATTTGGGTAGGTCGTACCTTCATTTTCATTGAAGTCTAAAAAGTCTTTGATTTCTTTCTTTATTTCTTCCTTGACCAGGGTGTCATTGAGTAGAGTATTGTTCAGTTTCCATGTGTATGTGGGCTTTCTGTAGTTCTTCTTGCTATTGAAGACCACTTTTACTCCATAGTGATCCGATAGGAGACATGGGATTAGTTCGGTCTTCTTGTATTTGTTGAGGTCTGTCTTGTGACCAATTATATGATCAATTTTTGAGAAGGTACCGTGCGGTGCTGAGAAAAAGGTATACTCTTTTGTTTTAGGATGGAATGTTCTATATATATCTGTTAAATCCAATTGGTCCAAAGCTTCAATTAGTTTCACTGTGTCCCTGTTTAGTTTCTGCTTTCCTGATCGGTCCATTGAGGAGAGTGGAGTGTTGAAGTCACCTACAATCATTGTGTTAGGTGCGATGTGTGCTTTAAGCTTTAGTAAAGTTTCTTTTACGAATGAGGGTGCCCTTGCATTTGGTGCATAGATGTTCAGTATTGAGAATTCTTCTTGGTGGATTTTCCCTTTGACAAGCAGGAAGTGACCTTCTGTGTCTCTTTTGATGACTTTAGGTTGAAAGTCGATTTTATCTGATATTAGAATGGCTACTCCAGCTTGTTTCCTGGGACCATTTGCTTGTAGAACTGTCTTCCAGCCTTTTACTTTAAGGAGGTGTTTGTCTTTGACACTGAGATGTGTTTCCTGTATGCAGCAAAATGTAGGGTCCTGTTTCCGTATCCAGTCTGTTAGTCTGTGTCTTTTGATTGGGGAATTGAGTCCATTGATATTAAGAGATATTAAGGAATAGTAATTATTACTTCCTGACATTTTGGGAATTGTTATTATTATTTGTATTTGAGTGGTTCTCTTCTTTTGGGTTGGATGAGATGGGGTTTCTATCTTGTTTCTTCTGGGGTGTTGTTTCCCCCCTTGTGTTGGTATTTTTCCCCTATTATCCTTTGTAGGGCTGGGTTTGTAGATAAGTATCTTGCAAATTTGGTTTTGTCGTGGAATATCTTGGTTTCCCCATCTATGGCAATTGAGAGTTTCGCTGGGTATAGTAGTCTTGGCTGAAGTTTGTGTTCTCTTAGGGTCTGCATAAGGTCTGCCCAGGATCTTCTAGCTTTCATGGTCTCAGGTGAGAAGTCTGGTGTAATTCTGATAGGTCTTCCTTTATATGTTACTTGTCCTTTTTCTCTTACTGCCTTTAATATTCTTTCTTTGTTTAGTACATTTGGGGTTTTGACTATTATGTGACGGGAAGTATTTCTGTTCTGGTCCAGTCTATTTGGGGTTCTATAGGCTTCTTGTATATTCATGGGCATCTCTCTCTTTAGGTTGGGGAAATTTTCTTCCATAATTTTGTAGAAGATATTTGCTGGCCCTTTAAGTTGTAGATCTTCATTCTCATCTATCCCTATAATCCTTAGGTTTGGTCTTCTCATTGTGTCCTGGATTTCCTGAATGTTTTGGGTTACCAGCTTTTTGCATTTTGCATTTTCTTTAATTGTTGAATCCATGGTTCCTATGGTATCTTCAGCATCTGAGATTCTGTCTTCTATCTCTTGTATTCTATTGTTGATATTTGCATCTATGACTCCTGATTTCTTCCCAAGGTTTTCTATTTCCAACATTGTCTCCCTTTGCGATTGCTTAGTTGTTTCTACTTCTGTTTTTAGATTTTGTATTGTTTTGCTCAGATCTTTCAGTTGCTTGTTTGTGTTTTCCTGTAATTCTTTAAGGGATTTTTGTGTTTCCTCCTTTATGACTTCTACTCGTTGACCCATGTTCTCTTGTATTTCTTTGGGTGATTTTTGTTTCTCCCCCTTATTGGGATTCACTTTTTGCTCTATATTCTCCTGGATTTCTTTAAGTGATTTTTGTGTCTGCCTTGTATGGGCTTCTAGTTTTTGATCTATTTTCTCCTCTATTACTTTAAGAAATTTATCTAAGTGATCCTCAATCTGCATCTTTACCAGTGATTTTAGATCTGAGTCTTGTTTTTCTGGTGTGTTGAGATATCTGGGATTTAATTGTGTTTGTCTTGCAATGGCTTCTAGCTTTTGATCTATTTTCTCATGTATTACTTTAAGAGATTTATCTAAGTGTTCCTCTATCAGCATCCTGACCAGTGATTTTAGATCTGAGTCTTGTTTTTCTGGTGTTTCGGGGTATCCAATATTTATTGCTGTTGGGGAACTGGGTTCGGATGCCGCCATATTGCCTTGATTTTTGTTAGTAGCGATCTTACGTTTGCCTTTTGCCATCTGGTTAACTCTGGTGTTAGTTGGTCCTGTAGATACTAGCTGGTGCTTGACCCTCCTGTGGAGTTGTAAGGCTATTTCCCAGTGACTGGGATACCTGAATCACTGTCCTGTGGGGCTCTTGCTCACAGATTGCTGACAGGTGGCCTGAGTCCCCCGAGGTCTTAACCTCAGGATATCCCAGGTATTTGGTTCCGCCTGTTGGGCGGCTGCTCTGCACTGCTCCTGCTCAGGGTTCGCTGTCTGATATCCTGTTTCCCCAGGGGTCTTAAAGTTGGGATATCTCAGTTATCTGGTTCCGCCTGCTGGTCCCAAGCTGCTGGGAAGCTGGCTGGGTCCGGTTTCCAGCTTCCCTGCCACTGGCTGGATGGGAGGCTGGTTCGGCCTCCGGCTGGGTCTGGGTACCTGGCACACTGGCTGACTCTGGCTTCCTCACCACCAGCTGGACGGGAAGCTGCAGGCAATATGGCAGCTGCCTGCAGGGAGCTCGGGGTCCGCCCCGCGCGCGAGTGCAGAGTGTACCCGCTATTCTGTGCCCAATTCCCACTCCAGGCCTGAGTCCCCGAAGGTCTTAAGCTCGGGCTGTGTTGGGTACCTGGTTCTGCCGCCGCCGCCGGATGGTTCTGAGCACCTGGGACGCTGGGTGACCCTCCGGCTTCCCCACCGCCAGCTGGGCGGGAAGCTGCAGGCAATATGGCAGCTGCCTGCAGGGAGCTCGGGGTCCGCCGCGCGAGTGCAGAGTGCACCCGCTATTCTGTGCCCAATTCCCACTCCAGGCCTGAGTCCCCGAAGGTCTTAAGCTCGGGCTGTGTCGGGTACCTGGTTCTGCCGCCGCCGCCGGATGGTTCTGAGCACCTGGCACGCTGGGTGACCCTCCGGCTTCCCCACCACCAGCTGGGCGGGAAGCTGCAGGCAATATGGCAGCTGCCTGCAGGGAGCTCGGGGTCCGCCGCGCGAGTGCAGAGTGCACCCGCTATTCTGTGTCCAACTCCCACTCCAGGCCTGAGTCCCCGAAGGTCTTAAGCTTGGGCTGTGTCGGGTACCTGGTTCTGCCGCCGCCGCCGGATGGTTCTGAGCACCTGGGACGCTGGGTGACCCTCCGGCTTCCCCACCGCCAGCTGGGCGGGAAGCTGCAGGCAATATCGCATGCTTAATTCTTTTAAGTTAAATATTTGTAAGTAAAATTTGCTTTATTAAAATCTTTACCACTAGAGGGCATTTTACTCCCATTTTAAAATCCCGATTCTCTCTCTCTCTCTCTCTCTCTCTCTCTCTCTCCATCATATAATTGGCAAAGGTCAGTAAATCATTTAAAATTATCCAGAGTATATTTTCCTTTGTGACACACAAAGCTTTCGCAGGATCTGTTTACTTTAGACATCAATATTCTATAGTTGCACTAACTAGTTAAAACATCAATTTTATAAAATAGGCCAACTCTAAAAGCATCAGCATACACATATACCCCTACATACAGGATTGGGCAAAACATTCCAATGATATAAATTACACTTGAGGGAAAAACATGCGGCCTGTATCATTTTTATTTTAAAAATTCTATGATGTATTTGATTGCATTTCTATTAATAGATGAAGGTATTTGAATGAAGTTGAGAACTACGGTCTTTCCACAGAAGAGAGTAGAACAGAGGTGGTCTTGACAGCACAGGCCGCAGCTGTCTTCTTGGTGGGGTGGTCTTTGCCTGCAGGAGCCGCCTAGGGAAACGGGTCAGATCCTTCACCGGTGACAGGCTAGAGGAGGAGGAGAGCAAGCCTAGACAGAGCGCGAACTCTGGCTCGGAGAGCTGACAAGAACTTCAAAAGCTACGATGATGCCCTACTGAACTAAACAGTAGGAGGAAATCTTCGGCCCTTGCAGTGCTGTCTGAGACCATTCAGGCTGAGACTGTCAGGCTGGGAAAGCTTGGGGACAGTGTGTTTCAGCTGCTGGGGACCTGAAGGGGCTGGCAGCCGAGGTGTGGAATCACAGGTCCTCAGAGGGAGGTCTAGGGAGGCTTACAGCTACAGCTATCTACAGCTTAGTAGTCATGAAAATTTGGACTCCCTCTTAAGTGTGAGCTCTGCAAGTCAGCATAGATAGGAGTAAAATATATGTAGATTATGTAGAAATGTATCAAGATAATTATTAAAAAGCAATTTTCAAATATATAGTTCCTTAAGAGTTTAAAAATGGAGTATGAAAACTATCTTACTTAAGCATAATGTTTTAAGCAGAACAAAACTTAAAGTACTTGAACAGCAACAAATCTATTATACATTGTTGTCGCGCCCAACGTCGACCCGCGAAGAAGGACACGACACGACCAGGTTCTTCTCTTCAGCCCTTTATTCAGGACTTCCTTGTAGCTTTATTTGAGGACCCCGAACTGCCCAAAAGCAGTTCCTTAAGTACTCACTGGTGGCTCGCTATACACCATGTCAGGACCTGATTGGATGGGAGGTGTGCTATGTAAATGAATGGCTCTGCACATGCGCTGTTCAGCAGGAGGTACGGGTTCCCGAGGCTCTGCGCATGCGCTGTTTACTACAAGAGGGAGGCAGAAGCCGGCGCCATCTTGTGATGGCGGCCAGGCTCCTCACACATTGTTATATTTTAAAATTAATGTGCTTGAGTAGAGAACATGCTGTTTTAGCTATCCAGATTTTCCACGTTGCTTAACAGCTAATTTAGTTAAATTAACTTATAAGGAAATCGAAATAGTTTGAAATGTAACCACAACAACAATAAAAAATTTACTTTTTTTCATTTTTTAAAATTAGATATATTCTTTATATTTCAAATGATTTCCCCTTTCCTGGTGCCCCCCCCCCAAAGTCCCATAAGCCCTCTTCCCTCCCTCTGTTTCATAATCAACCCCTCCTGCTTCCTGGTATTCCCCTACACTGCGGCATCAAGCCTTTACAGGACCAGGGATCTCTCCTCCCTTTGTTGTCCAACAAGGCCATCCCCTGATGCCTATGCATTTGGAGCCATGGGTAACTCCATGTGTATTCTCTTGTTGATGTTTTTGTCCCGGGAGCTCCTGGAGTACTGGGTGACTCATACTGTTGCTCCTCCTGTGGTGCTGCAAGTCCCTTCAGCTCCTTGGGTCCTTTCTGTAGCTCCCTCATTGGGGACCCTGTGCTCAGTTCAGTGACTGGCTGAGAGTGTCCCCCTCTGTATTTGTCATGCACTAGCAGAGCTTCCCAGGTGACAGCTATGTCCGGCTCCAGTCAGCAAGTACTTGTGGGCATCGATAATAGTGTCTGGGTTTTATAACTGTATATGGGATGGATTCCCCAGGTGGGGCGGTCTCTGGATAGTCTCTCCCTCGAACTCTGCTCCACACTTTACCTCTGTATCTCCTTCTTTTGGTGTTTTGTTCCCCCTTCTAAGAAGAACCAGAGTATCCATACCTTTTTCTTCCTTCTTGAAAAAAAAATCCACTCTTATTTTAAATGAGAATTTTTCTATAAATGTTCTGTCAAAAAGACATCATTTTTTCTCCTTTACCCCTTCTTTCCAATTTATTTTTTAGAGTGAGGTTTTATTTAAATTCATGGAATTAAAAATGGGATAAATAACGGGGCGGGGGCAAAATGACACCATTCACAAGTTCTGTAAGTCAGCTTTAAAGAAATGAACACACACTCTTCAGGTTGGCCTTTTAGTCCTTCTGTTGGTTCCTGATCATGTTGACCAGTAGATGGCGCGCTTGCTCCTCCGCACTGAGCACTTGAAACTTGTCCAGATTATCAGTCAAGTATGTACACTTGAAAGAAGTATAATAAAGACGGCGCCTTTAGCCTGTGTGTCTAAAGCAGTTGAGATTCTTTATGTGCAGGTGCAAGTAATCCTTTCAAGATGTAAAGCATTTCAATAAATTCTCCTCCAGCATTGTCTTCCCTCATCTTTCGGGCTGGATTTGCTCTTTGTGAGAAAGAAACTGCAGTGTACCTGAACACACCGCGTAGTATGGTTAAGCAATAAGAAAGCTGCCCTGTTCTTGTCTGTGTCAAGCTGGCTGAGACGCAATTTCCTCTTTCCTGTACTCAAAATTAGCCGATGAGTGCAAGCTCCCCAGGTGAGCACAACTGCTCTAGAAAACTTTCATTTTTTAATTCGAGGGAGGACAGGGATCCCTTTGGTGATCTATGTTAGGGTAAAAAGCCACCTTTCAGCTACTATTCTTCCCTGCACGTGCTGGAAAGTTCACTGAGCACGAGACAGTGCCTTTAATGTCTCCCTCGTTATTGGTAGAACAAGGAAAACACTTGCTATCCATTTCCGTCCAGCACTGTTGAAGACGCACTTTAAAACTTTCCAGGCTTATTATAATCAAGAAAACCTTTGCCCGGAAGGTTTTCTGTGCAGGTAATGTAATTGTTTAACTGTATAACAGAAAGATCCCATCCCTGGAAGAAGACACATGGTAGCGTTTTTTTCCTCTTCTTTCTTTTTAATGTTTCTTAGGAAATCTTGAGTGCTCAGATATCGTTAGATCAGAAAATTAGCCCAGTCAATTTTGTCTTTCTCTGAGAAACAGACTAAACAACACATGGGCGAACGTTCTCTAAAACAATCCTTGTTCGAGGCAATTGCGACAGTAGTGGTTGATCGACTGTGAATCTTAGCCTTCTGCCATGTTTCTGCCTAGAAAAGCAGCGACTGCTGATGAGGGGCATTAGTCAGAGGTGGTCTTCAGCCCATGGCAACCACTTAGGATCCACATCTTCCTCCTCGAAGGCTCTCCCATGTGATGTCTGCTTTCTAATTGATACCAAAATGTGCTACAAATAGAGCTAGGTACCTGGCCATGGCTTCTGTGCCTACTCCAAGATTACAGGTTGGTGGGGTTACATTGCTCACACAAGAGCCTAAATATTCTCGTGCCCCAGCAGCTGGAGGGAATTTTCAAAACCCTAAGCCAGAGGCAGTATACCTGCTACTTATTTATTTATTTTTTAAAATTTCTGGCATTTTCAAATTATATGTAAGATTCGAGCTTACATAATTTCCTATGTTGTATGAGTCTTGAATTCTTTTCTACCCTGTCAACTTCTGCCTAAACACAGCCCACTGAGCTCCAGTGCAGTGGCGAAGTGGCTCCAGAAATGGACCTTGTTTCTGTCTCCAAATGTTGCCGCCTTTAATTCTATCTTGAACATTCATCAGCTTTATCATAGGACCCTGCACTGCGTGTGTGTGTGTGTGTGTGTGTGTGTGTGTGTGTGTGTGTTGTCTTGCTTTTATTCAAATGAAATAATAAACACTATTTACTTCTTATCAGAACATTGTCTTCTCGGTTCTTCATTATAATGAATGATTAATGTATTTGTTCTCAGCCTGGCTTTAGCAAGTAATCCCATCAAATGATAAGACTTACAAGGAAAACAGATTGTCTTGCAGTGGTGGAGACTGGAAGTCTCCAACTAAGAGAATGGGAAGATGGTCTTCAAGACTACAGCTACTGGGCACAGCCCTTCTCTGCTTCCTTAAGCACCTGGGGGCTTCTGGACTTCTTTCCCTTACGGGAGCAAAGCTCTAGTCACTGCATCTTTCCATCCCGCATGCTATCCTCTCTACGTTCTCTGTTTCCTGACAAACCCAAAAGTTCTCTGGAGACGGAGTTTACAGAGAGACATTATTCAGTCAAATGGTTTCATATGTTTCTTAATTTATGAGTTGCTTTATTTATTATCTTCCTCACTGCACTCCAATGCACAAAAACTGCTGTCTACAACCTTATAATTAACTAAGACACAGTGTAGAAATTCAATAGTTCTTTGCTGAAAGACATATTGGTGCTTCAAGTAATTATAGTTCATGGAGCTACGACATTTCAATCCTGTTGCTGATTTCCTTTCTTCTTATATCATACTGATTTCTCATCCTAAATTAACGAGTCACTGTTCCGTGTGTTTTATGTTGGTTTCTGTAGTGTGGAGTCTGCATTCCTGAGTACATCTGCTCTGGGAATCTGGAAGGCCAAGTTTCTAACATTAGGCTTGCTGCATATAAGCAAGCAAGCAAGCTAATTTTACTTTTGTGGCCCATGTTTGGTTACTATTTAAGGTCACCCACACAGCTCTTTATTAAAATTTCTCTTATCCCTTATAATAAAAGGCTATGACAAAAAGAAACCAGTGAGAGGCAGAGGCTGCATTGTAAATCCTCTAGGACTCTGGTTGTCCGCAAGGTGTCACAGATTCAGTCACTGCCTTAGTTCTGTGCAGGCAGGCATAAAGCTCAAGGTTCCTGACCCTGACACCTTCAGGAAAGATTTAGCCCAAGCCGGGCAGTGGTGGCACATGCCTGTAATCCCAGCACTCTGGGAGGCAGAGGCCAGCCTGCTCTACAGCGTGAGTTCCAGGACAGCCAAGGCTATACAGAGAAACCCTATCTCGAAAAAAAACCAAATCCCCAAAAACAGAAAAAAAAAAAAAAAAAAGATTTAGCCTTGGTTGAGCAGAAGAATCATTCAGGAGCTGGAAACATTCCGATCCCCAGCCAGTGAGTGTCCCGGCCCAGTGACATCATCATATGAAGAGGACGGAGCCCCCCATTCCTTTTCTTCACTAAAAATGCTTCGTAACCAAAACTTACATGCCCCGGAAGTTATTCAGAATATCAACTTGCTGCACATACCTATTGTGTACTGTGCAGCACAGCCAAGTTCATCGGATATCTGCCGTAGCACACACACAGCTGCTTCCTCACAGGGTCCTGTGCAACAGCAATGGCCAGGATCTTCTTCTCCTCTTCTCTTCTCCTGCCCCCTCTGCCTCCCATAGGGCTAATGTCTCTAAGGTGTCTTGTGATTCCACCCAAGTGTTCTTATTTGTAATTCGGGGCTTTGTTATTTACTTCTGTGAAATCTGTCTGGTGCTGAATACGAACTACATCTGGCTTTTTTACTGTCCAGTCTCAGTGATTCTGGAAGAAGGGTAGGGATGTCTGGGCTGGAGGGGAAGATTGCTGTCTTCTGTCTCCATCCAAGGGACTATTGGGACAGATGTTGATGTTCTATAGAGAAGGCTGTATGGTCTGAGTGGAAGAACAGTATAAATGTGCTGTTCCATTAGTGGTAATTCTACAGTTGTGCCAAATCTAGCCAATTCCAGGCACTGTGACTGCACTTTTGTGGCTTTGCTCCTACAAAGAGTAAATATCAATCATTCCAGAATTTTTCTCTTTAAGCATTCTTCCTCTATTGGTCAGTTTGTTTCCTTTCTGTCTTGCAGTACTGACTCAATTTTTATTTTCTGGAACTGAAGGAAAACAGCTACTGTGTGTATGTGTGTGTACAATGCTCTTGTGCAATGCATATATTGTCATATATTGTTGGCCTACAGACACTTGATTTTCTCTGCATGTACAACACACCCTTTTGATATACAATTCAAGGGTTGCATAATTGACTGCGAAGTGCACATGAATAAAAGCTGAACATGTTTCCCATATACTGTAACAATAATTCAATCAATGTGACATGCGGTTTATACTTACTATTATGCTCATAGAGCCATGATAGCTATGAGTTTCAGTGTTCATAAAAATATTTCTTTTTAAAATATTTTATTTTTTTTTTACCTCTGAGCATACATGGGTGTCTTTGTGCAGATGGTTGTATTTGTATATGACAACATGGACTCAAGATTTAATATTTGTAATCACTTTTGATTGCTGTTCATTTCCAGTTTTGTCTGCTTTCTTCACCTGAGTCTCCCCTTGGAAAGGTCCTGGTGCCTTGGTAAGACCTCATGGCTTGAATCTCTTGACTTCTATGGTCATGCTTATTTGAGCACACGAGGCCTTCTGTTGGTTTTCTGTTCTTTATCTGCTTTGACAGTGCCTCTTTGTCTTGTGAACTGTGTGAAATCTTTGCTTCAAACATGTCACTCTGTCTTAGCTCAGTGTCAGACTGACCTGCTGGTGCCATTGTTTTGTCGGAGACTAATTCATTTGGCGAGTGAATTTTGCCAGTGGTGTTATTGTCTTCTGTTCTGCCTGGAGTGACCATGTTTGATTTCAGAAATTATCCTGTTACTGCTATTCTTCACATACACCTAGCTCAAAATGGCTTAACAAAATTATCTCCAACTGATACGATTAAAATGGTGTTTCTTCAGCCAAAACTTAGAGGAGGTCTTCCCTGTGCTTTGTCATGTGCCTATTTATTGGGAGAAAAAAAAGTGCTTTCTAAAGTGTTGCTATGATGTAATTATAACAAGGCCCAGAATGCAGTTTCTCTTTTGATATATCACTGAATCTGGAGTGTCCCATGAGCAAGTGTCTAAGAACTGTTGAAATATTACAGATATTGTCATTGTGGATTAGTGTGCGGTTGTAACATTTGCACATCCTTGTGGAAAGTAGTTGCTAAACACCAATCCTGCTGTGAGTATTTCCTGCTCATTTTTGCATAGACAATATTTCAACATTTTTTTCATTATTTAATCATTGCTATGTTCAATGTAAAACACATGAATAATCGAGAACAGTGACAAATTTAGGGATAGCTGAGAAACTGTGACCCAAAAGGGTTGCTGAAGAAAGGTAACAGAAGGATCAGTGTTTGTTTAGTTGTTTTGGATGCGAACAGCCGTATAAATGGCTAATTGCATCTAGAGCTGCTACAGCAGTTTGCAAGATATGAATTTATTTTAAATATAACAAAGTTTAAATATTTGGGGGAAAATTTCACTATTATTAACCATAAAAGTATCATAAACAAATAAGAATTAACTGCCTTTATACGTTTTTATTTTAATAATTTTAAATTTATTCCCCCACATTAAAAATATTAGGTGCTATGGTAATATGTAACCATGATTAACAACCGTACTTTTAAAACAGGGGAATTAAGTTATTTCATAAATATACTTCACTTGAAACCACATTCATTTGGCAAACGCACATGATGTAAGTTTCCTCAATTAACAGAGATCTTGGGGGTACCAATCCAAATAGGAAAGTGTAAGAGTCAGCCCCTCTATGAGTTCAAAGTTCGACGGATAATGGTGGAGAAAAGCTAAGGTTCAAAATGTTTGTGAATAAATAGATGTGACAATCCTATGCAGTAATTCACGCCATCTATTCATTTGATTTTATACTACTTCTCTTCCCTTGCCCAGTTAAGCTTTTCCCTCTAGCCCAGGAGAAAGTAAAAAAAAAAAAAAAAAAAAAAAAAATGTGGTCATTTCCTCATGGTATTGCTTCTAATGAATTAAATACCAATGTCTGAGGATATGCATTTGGGCTCAAGAATGTATTCACTATTTACAAGTATGTGTATTCATTCACTTATAATAGCTTTCCGGCAGTGTTATAATTTCATGATTTATAACACCTACTTACCTTTTTATTAAAAATAACAAATGAACTAAATTTGTGTATGGCGTCTGCACGTGTCAAACACGTTGGCTCTATTCATGCAAAGACCACCTCACACAGCATTAGTTAGACTGACAAGGGACACGGATGGGACCTATCCTTGACCGACAACAGGTCATTATATTTTCCTAGGGGCCTCTCATTCGATGAAGGGCCGATACTGATGTGCCAGCTGAGTGGACCCGGTTCTTCAGCAAGCGCTCTCCACTTGATTCTGTTTTCATAGAACAAACGTTACAAGTGAAAACTCATCGATGGTCTGATAGCAAGAATCTGTGGAACTGAAAGGTATTTAAAGAGTTGCTCTTAGTAAGGTTACACATGCCGGGTGCTTCTCTGAAAGGAAAGCGTCTCTGTGTAATATGGAAGTTTTAAGCCTATGCCCATTTTCTGGAGTATTAAAAGGTCTCCTAATTTTTGAATGGATGAACTGGCCATGCACTATATTCAGATATTAATCAAAACCGCCATCCAAGGGAAGGAGGATAGCACCGATCACGAAAGTATGAAATGTTGTAATGATTGATTTTAGTACCGGCAACACTCTTTCCCTCTTCACACGACACATCTGCCATTGTATGCTTTCACCACTTCTATTTATGTGTGGGGGCCACAGGGGAAAGGCTAATATCCAGCCCCAGCTGCAGAACTGCCTGGCTAACAGGTTCAGCCTTCACACCACGCTGACCAATTACTCATTCTGCAGAGTTATCAATACCACTTGTCAGAGTCCTTCAAGTCATCAACAGAAAAAAAAAAAAAAAACCCTCTCTTGCTCTCCGGCATCATAGGATTCCAGCGGTGGATTGTTAGGAACCAGCCCCGAAGCTTAGCGGAAAAATAATAATTGATTGCATCTTTCATCCTTATTTCAAGTCTGGTCAACCTGGTGTCAGCATTACGTGGCCAGCCAGAGCATCACTGTCTGCCTCTCTAAATTTCAGGATGCATCTCAGGTGCAGGGTATCATTTAGGACAGAAGTGAACTGCCCCGGCTCAGCGTCTAGCACAAAGCAGGCGCTGTGAATCGTGCTTAAGATACTACCGTTTCTGTCCTTAGATAATCCTTAGAGATAAGTAATTCTTTCATTGTATTTATCAATTATTAAAGAGTAGCTGTTAGTTAGTGGAAAACCAGGGTATCTTTGAATAAATAATTATTGAGTCCTTATTACTTACAAAGCCTATAGTACAAAAGAAAAGTGTTGGCGAATTAACTGTACTTGAAATCTACTTGCTTAAGATCTTATTGTCTGTTCCAGAGACCGAACTGTACAGAATTCAGTGCAGAAACTTTGTCTTTTTTCTCTTATTACTAACTCCTTGTCATTTAGAATCACCCTTAGTGTAGAAAGTAATGCCCATGAGATATGTACTGAATGAAGGCTGGAGATACACCTTAGCAGTAGACTTCTTACTAGCATGTAGAAGACTCCTACATTTAATAGCAAACTCCCTGAAATAAATATCATTAACAAAGTATTAAATAAAAAAATCTTAAGAAAAAGAAGTGTTATGGACTGAGTAAATGAAAGATTATCCTTTAGTATTGATGAGTTTGGAGGCTTAGAAAGCAATTTAATCTGCCTAGCCCTGAATTGCAAGCCCAATCTGAAAAGGATAGGCTAACATTTTCAATCTATTTTACAATTATTATATAACTTCACCAATTGATTTTTGTTAAATGTTAGGTTTACTTAAGATTTTTTTCATATTCTCCCCAAACTTGTGAGAATCTTTTATTTCATGAGAAAAAGTTGCAGAGGAATAACTGTCCAGGGATGATAGCAGGTGATGTTGGCTGAAATCCTGGTGCTTTTCCTTTAGGTGGACTCCTGAAATATATCATTTGTCAGGACAAAGACTGGTTAAGATGTTTCAGAATCGAAAAAATAAAATAGCAAAAACAAACAGCGCTGAATAATCCAGACTGGCATTTTACGAAGTGAAAACAGCCTTTGGAAAATCCCTAGATGCTCATATCCTGAGAGGCTTACTTGAAAAGTTAACAGCTTACTGATGGGTTCTCCAGGGCACACCCATTCTCTAGACTCCCTATTGTTGGAGTATATATGAGAATATTCGACACAATAAAATATAAATCAAGGATAGCTTCAGATTTATGTGAATAAATTATCTTCCTTCCCAGAATATTGTTACATAAAAACAAAACAAATTAAATGGGACTTCTACGTACAAAATTATCACTATACACTGAAAAGTTGAAAATTACCTGAATGTAATTCTTTTTTTTTCTTCTAAAACTGGATATTTTATTTATTGACATTTCAAATGTTATCCTCTTTCTGGGTTTCCCCTCTGGAAACACCCTTTCCTATCCCCTTCTACTCCTGCTTCTATGGGAGTGCTCCCCCACCCACTCATTCCCACCTCCCCACCCTGGCATTCCCCTACACCATTATTTTGTATACTTACATGTACTGATATGAAACTGTGTATGAATGAGTTTATATACATATGTTATTACAACCGAAGATCATTGTGATTTCTTATAGCATAAACTCTGATCATATCTACTTCTCAAATCTTCTCAGGTTTAGTTCCACCTTTGTGACTTACCCCTCCAAAGAAGGAGAGGAGGAGGGGTTGAGGAGGAGCAAGAGTAGGAGAAAAGGGAGAAGGGAGAGGAGAAGAAGCAGGAGGAGGAAGAGTAGGAAGAAGAGGAGGAAGAGGAAAAGGAAGAGGAGGAGAAGGAGGACAAGAAAGACATCTTTATCTTGTTGGAAGTATGCTTGTGATTGGCTTTAAAAATGAAGACTCTTGGGTGATATTATTAAGGAAAAATTAAAAGAGTAAAATGTTTGATGTTATTCAATGGTTGTGACCAAAACAGAAATGGGGTCTGTCTGGAGCAGGGGAGCAGGGTTAAAATGAAGTGAACGTTGTATCAGACTGGTGTGGCTTTCTGAAGGAGGGATCCTGTGCATCCACTGAGACGAGCTCTATGTTGTATAATAGATATGTTCAGCAGGATCACTGGAGACACTAAGTATCACAAGTCTGGAGCTGGGTGAATGTGGAATCCTTCAGAAAGTGTACTTCCTAAGGGGAAATAAATGGAATTTGAAGGTCAAATCTGCATGGGGGGAACAGATACCTGTAAGATGCAACATGACATTACATTTTTGACATTCTCCTTGCATTTGGTGAGAAGTTAAGATTTGGAGTATACCGAGGTATACATTCTTATATAAAGAGGAGCTAAGACCTTCTCTATAAGTGAACAAGAGGGAAAAATTGTTACTTGCCCCCCCACACCTCTCCTTAAAAATGTAACTACTACAAATCAAAATATGAGAAACTGTTAAATTGATACTTCAATAAACAACTCTCAAATGAAGTGCTTTGCCACACACCTTTCCAGATGAGGCAGGTTTAACTTTGCTCTAGCAAAACTTTTGAAAATTTCAATTTCTAATGGAACCTAGATAGAGTTATCCTCCTTTCTTCTCCCTTGTGGTTCTTTACCTCTTTGCGGTGTTTCCTCGGCTCTCTCAGAAGCGCATTAACCTTTAGAGGCTCCCTAGATACGGTGAGTGTGGTCCATCCCTCCTTTCATTCCTTCCTGTGTGCTATGAGGTTTCCTCATCAGTTCTAACATGAAAAGATGGGACCTCTCCTGTAGAATGCATTTCTCCATTCTGCACAGGTTCCCAACATTTCTGATGGATTGAAGACTAACCTGTTTTAAATAACATTTGCAGTTTTTAAGTTATTGATCATCATTAGAAATAGCACAGGATGTGAACACTAAAAGACCATGATTTTTTTTGTAGCCCTTGGCCAAGAAAATAGTTCCAAGAGGCTCTCTGGGCATTGCAGACCGTCCGCTGTACACAACAGGACAACATATTCAATGGAGCAGACTGAGAGTAGTTCTGTGCTGTGATGGTAATTTAGGCACAAGCATTCATCTGTAATAGTGGCTTCGTGCCGTCATAAATGTTGAAGTAATAGAGTTTTTATGCAAATGTTATCTTATTGAATAAAAGTAGAGAGTGACCTTATTAATTAAATTAATAAATTGAATGCTGGTATTTTATGCTGCCAAGATAATAACATAGCACCTCTTTACTGGTGGCTCCAGTCTGTCTTTTACTAGCTGCTTATCTAGTGGTTATTACTGGCTTTGGAAGTATCCTTGTGCCTCAGTTTGATTCCAGACTCCCATTCCTATGGCTTCCAATTTATCCTTTTCTGCCGATCCAATCTTAGGAGTCTGTGTTGCACATTACCAAATCAGCAGTGTTTCAGCATGATTTACAGAGAGCTTAAGATAAAACAGCATTTTTCAAACTTCATGGCTGGAAACTCCCTTGAGCTTTAATTTAAGGTCTCTGTTTCCTGAATTCTCATTGACATAAAACATCCAGGACTTCGGTTCTAAATGGGCTTCATTTTGAAGGGATTTTTAATAGGCATGTAGGGCTGCCTGAATTTTAAAAACCCCTCTTTTTATACAAGTAGCAGTGAGTACATTTCTCTTTTGCTTTTCGTAAGGAAAGATAACTCATTTGATGAGAATGTATGTACTGAGGCAATTGATAGCCCAACCAGAAGTGCGCTGACTATGTTAAACTGATAGTCTGTTGCTCTGACATGCAACAGCAAGCACAACATAAATAAATAGTTTCGTGCCTTTACAGGGATTTTCCAGGAGTTTTTGGGGGTGAATTCAACACTATGGAAGCATTTGAGTTGGACTAGCAATAGTAGACACTGGTACTTTTTGCTGGCAGAGAAATAGTGTAGTTGTTGAAAGCTCGGTAAATAGTGTCTGGTGCATAAACAATGCACACATGGATCTTATTTATGATGGTTTTAATAAGCCTGAACTTTGGATCAGCTGGTGGCAATGCAAAAGGCAGTGGTAGACCACCCAGCTGGAGCTAAGAATAAATCAAATACCTCAAATATATGGCACATATATATGCATATGTGCCTAATGTAAATTATGTTTTTTAGTGTTGGTTGCATACTTTTTGAGGTCTAACCATACTCAGATAGTATAAGGAAATTGCCTCTGATTAGTTTTTGAAGCTAATGTTACATATTTGCCTTGAAATAATTCTTCTAATGGTTATTTTGGTATTTTTATTTATAGGAAGGGTTTGAACCACTGTGTTTCATTCTATAGAATAAAATACAGTAGAACTGGCAGAAAATATTGTTGAGAAATCCTGGTATCCATTCTTACATTTTTGCCAAAATTCAGGAAATTTAATATTGTAAAATCTCAGGACAAATGTTCTTTGGTTATTCTAGAGAATAAACAGAAATTGGAAATCGAAGATGATATGGAATGATTGCTGTTGTGCTGCCTTTTGTGCCTCTTCTTAGATGGAAACATATAAGTTATATTAAAGCATCCCTATAGTTGAGTTGCTCATTTTCTTCTTGTCTAAATTCAGCGAAATGTCAAGAATGATTATTTTTAACAGCTGAAAAAAAGGAAGTATCATCTAAGTGATATTCTGTATTGAATCTCACCTACATCAGTGCTGGGTAAATACTGTTGAAATACAGACAACTTTCTGTTGATTTTTGTCACAATTCACAATTCTGTAGGAATTCCTTCTTAACATTTAATGTTAGCTGCCGAGGACCACGCCGGAAGAACAAAAAATGACTTTAGAACTCATGGAATGTGGCCTATGGGTTATCACAACCACATGGGTGAGCCCAGTGTGACACAGCCCGCGGAGGATCATGGGTCCAGCATGGCCACGAGGAGGAGGCAAGGCCCCGAAGATCACGTGTCCTGAGGACTGCGTGCTCTTACGGAGTTCTGATTCTTGCTGCCCTCGCATCTCTTTTAATCTAAGAATTATATGTAAATTCTAGGGGAGCTTCCAGTCTTTCACTGGCAAGAATCTCTGGTGCTCACAATAATAATTCTTGATCTCTTTAAGGCATTGATATTTGCTTAATTATTCAGATTAATTATTCAGTCACCATCCTAGAGAAAACGTAGAGATGTAGATCGTCAGCAATGACTACCATCCTTGGAAAACATTTGGAAAAATAAAGTTGTTAGTGAAATTAGGTTGAGATGTTTCTTACTTTTCGTTCTGATGTAGGATATCTTAGGGAACAATTTGAAGTCCAGAAAGGCACACAATTATTACTTAAACTGGGGATCTTTTATGGTCAGGGAACTTGAACAATGGCATCACTGGCTTACGTGTCTCTCACGGATGCTGGACAGGTGATGATTGATATCTGATGCCAATTTTTGCCCTTAGCCTCCTTATAGGATTTATTAGGAATATCTGGTGAGTAGATATGCATTCTGAGGATTTAAGATAGATATGACTGATTTTTACATAAAAGTTTGCATTTGTGATTCTGTTTCTTACAAGATTACTTTTAAAGATAAATAATAAAGTAATTATTCTTTTCTTTGTAACCACAAATTGCTGCCTGCCAGTAAGAGAAACTGGCAGAGAAAACTACCTTGTTAATCTGTAACACGTTGCTTAGTTACAAATGTATGTGGGTTTTGGAAATAATTTGTCTTCTTTACCTGTACTACTAAATAGTATTTCTTGAAAAGATTTTGGGAAACACATTTCATAAACATTTACTGAAGAAAACTAAAAGATAATCACATCATAATTTTATACTGCTTGAAGGATTTCTGGGATATGTAAGCTATGGAAGAAAGAATAAAGTTCTTTTGGTTGGACCATTGTTCCTTCCACCCATCAACTATGTGTATGTAAATGTATATGTATATATGTATATTTGTGTATATGTGTATATGTCTAGATGTGTATATGTTATATGTATATGTGTGTATATGTGTTATATGTATATATGTATGGTTTGCATGAGTGGAGGTTGGACCATTGTTCATTCCATACATCAACTATGTGTATGAATATATGTATATGTGTAAGGTTTTCATCAGTGGAGGATTGGAACACTGTTTTCTTTCATCCATCACCTATGCATATGTATGTAAGGTTTGTGTGAGTAGAGGTTGGAACATTGTTCCTTCTCCCTTCAACTATGTGTATGTATATATGTATGTATGTATATATGTATATGTGTGTGTGTGTGTGTGTGTGTGTGTGTGTAGGAGCATGCTCCATCCACCAGTTGTATGTAAATATGTATGTGTGTATGGATATGTGTGAAATGCCTAGAGATTTTAGTTTTAACCATTCTATGTGGAAGTGTGTATATGTCTATTAATAGGTCTGTCTGAATGTATGTATGTATGTATTTGTGTGTATGAAGTTATTGGTCTCTGCCATTTTTTTTATCCAATCAGTTGCTCTCTCTCTCTCTCTCTCTCTCTCTCTCTCTCTCTCTCTCTCTCTCTCTCTGTGTGTATGTGTGTGTGTGTATGTAATTTTTTTCCTTCTCTTTCTCACTAGCCCCAAGGAATTAAGAGTTTGTAGGTTTTCTGTAGACACAGGGAGTGCCAGACCCAATAAATTAAGATTTATTCCCTCAGAAAAATGTCTATTGAGTAACTTCTCTAATCATTGTCTTCCATTGGCAGTAGCCCCTGTAGGTATCTGAATTCACCTTGTCAGAGCTTTAAGGTCTGACCTCCCAATGGCTATCTGCTTCAGTTTACCTACCATATGGATGCCAAAGCTTGTCACATCTTAACATCTGAATGGCAGATATCATTCTAAGAATTATTACAACCAAGGTCAACTTTGTTTAGTCTCAGGCAGGCAAAAGCCTGTATAGAGACACTGATTCTTGATCAATGGACCATCAATGTGTAAGAATGATCTGTATCTATATCCTTTACATAGGATTAAACCTAAGTTTAGGTAAATGAGAGAGGGGAGATAAATGTTCAGATATTTATGTGCACACAAATCACACAGGTGCTAACATATATGAGTTCTGATTCTGTCAGTTAGGATGGTTATAACAAGTGTGAATTCAATTGGTGCCAGAGTCAATGGTCCACACTCTTATCAATAGGCTTCAGTTTTGTGGACTTAGTGGAAACTTGATCAAAGTAGCAGGAAAGGAAACCAGAATTTGCAGAAAGAAAATGGCAGTGAGACAGGAAGTCAAGAATTAGCACTGGTAATAAAACTGTAACATCACTGTATCTTTCATGTTTTTCTTTCCTTTGAAGATCAACATATCTTCTCTTGCTTCCCAGGTCTCTAGTCTCTCTTTTTATCCTCACAAGAGATAGTATAGTCTGTTGAAAATTCCCTTAATATTTTTATATGGCAGAGAACAATATTCAAATTCTGAATGTCAGGGTAGATACTTTTCATGGTAGATACAGTGACCAGTGTTGTACATTCTGTGCACATTAAGTTCATCACAAGTCTTTCCCAGGAAGCACCAGGAAACAGTCTAGCCCTCAATAGGGAGAGAGCAGATCCTACCCATAAAATAGCTGACCCTTGTTTTTCCACACTGCATACCATCACTGTGTGTGCTGCCTAATTTTTTTTTACTTTAATGTGTTCTGTTTAGTTATAGATAGCATGAAATATTTGTGTTCAGCTCTTATTCTCCATGACCCTTCCAGATTTTCTAAATTACACAACAGCCTTTCCTCTGGACCTGCCCAAATGCTCTCTTAAAGTTCCTGGGAAAGGAGTGATTATACTTCAAAGTCTGCATTATTGTTTCATCTCTTTAAGCTGCTTTTTATCAATTTCCAAGATAGTTAAAGCTGAAAGATGACGATACTTCAAACAAAAGGCAATTATTTCAAAAGCATTACTAAATAATTGAAGCCAATCAGTGTTCACACTTTTGGAACTTATATTCTTTCCTTACAGACCTTGAAGTCCGTCAGTTTTCTCTGAGACTTTTAGCATCTGGACTGTGTCATAGTTGCATCTGATTTTTGCCTCCTTCAACACATATGGTTTGTTTCTGGTGTTTATCCCTGGCATGGCAAGGTTTCGATGTGTCAAGCTTCTTTTCATCTTTAAAGGGAGTGTTTTTGCATAAATTATTATCTTTCTGGGTGTGAATTATGGTGCTTCTCCTTTTATAGGTGGTTTAGAAATTTTGCGTGAATGCCTGTTCTAGCGTATTTCTCTATGAAGAATATTGTGAAAAGTCTATAATTTCTTTTATGCTAGTCTTTTTCAATTTTGATTCTGCTTTCACAAGTTCTTCATCAACATTTTGCAATTGCTCAAATATATGCACCATATTTTAAATATATACCTTGCTTAATTTACTATACTCTATAATTTTTATCAATATAAAGACAGGGTCAGAAATTCTTTAAAAGTCACCTGTATTGTTTCAATGTTTCTTTCCTTTTTTTTTTTTTTTAAAAAATTAACTCTGATGAAAACTGCAAGGGTGGTTTTGTTTGACATGAAGTAAAAATCAGAGATGTATTAATCTCAGATTAACCTCCTTATTATGTAGTTATCTGTATCGAATATTCTGTAAAACAAGTCAAAAAAAGTATGCGTTCTGAAGAATAAAATTTGGTACCATAAAAAAATAAAGACAGGGTCCTAGCATGACTAAAGCATGAGCTACGCAAATGAACATTATTGTGTAAGGGAGAAGATTATTACTCTATGACTCTTACTTTGGAAAGGAAACAGGGAATATCACGGGTTCAAAAGAGTGAGTGAGACACCCTGGCCATGGTGAGAGAGTGTCCTGTTCATATCCCAGAACAGCTTTCTTGGGAACTAGGAAAAAACAATCTTTCAGAAGACAAAAGCAGAGAAGCAAATGGGGATCATTGTCATTAGTATGTGCTCCACACTAGTGCACAACAGTGTCCACGCCACGAGGGAATGTCAAGAGAGACCATTGTCACTAGTAGTTCACCCAAGTGCTCATCCATCTTCATTTCATGACTTCCATTAATTATCTCGTTTACAGACAGAAATTAGAAATCCAGTTTACAGATGAAAGAGCCGGAAAGAAGATAGAAAATTACCCAAAGAAATCACCAAGAAAAGGAGAGAGCTGACACTCAAACCAGGTTGCTGGTCTCCAAAATCCACTGCTACCTGTTGGCTTCTTTATATTTGATCTCTTCCTTTGCAATAGGAAGGGAGTCTTCCCATTTTAGCTCAGACCAGAGCCCATTTCCTCCTTCATCTTCTCAGACTATTTGATATTACTTTTCTCTCTTCCCTAAAATTATATTTAAAATATCCTGTTATCTTTCAATGTACACAGATAATCATAAACCATAACCTGGGCAGGACTTTATTTCTGTTGCTTTGTGTGTGTGTGTGTGTGTGTGTGTGTGTGTGTGTGTGTGTGTGAATAAAGTTATTTAACTACTATCCAGCTCATTTTGTCTACTGATAAAACTAAGACCTCTAGCTCAGTTTTAATGATTGGCTGGAATACCTGATAATGAAAACAGTATGTTGTATGCTTTAAATTGATATTATTATTCTTATTACATTGATTACAAAGATGCCAAGTCTCCTTTTTAACAACACATGTTGAACATTTGGTTTCTCACTTTCCAGCAAGTTGCTTCTCAGGAACTACTTTTTTCACAGCATTTACTCTTGTGCTAGGGCCTTACAATACTCTCACACAAAGCAAATGTGGTTTGGGCCTTTGCTCACTGTCATCTGAGTCTCTTCATTTGCCTCAATCACTCTTGTTTATTTCTAAACAATAAAATGTTCTCAGTTATCGAGACTGTGTCTGAAGGTCCCAGATATGGAATGTCATAGCAAGGAGGACAGAGGAGGACGAGAAGGGAAGAGAACATCTAAAAACAAAAAGTTCTTATGGCAATGTGTCTTCACTTCAACCCAGAAATCTGCCAGGTTTCTTGCACTCTGACTTTTGAAAATGTGTCAAATTACTAATAGTTAAAAGTTTGCTCATAGAATGATGTCGCGTATTAGCTGGATTTCTGTGCAAGAGTAAGCCTATGCAACTAGTGTTTACAATTATTATTAAACATAATAATGACAGTGCTACATTTTAATAATTACTTTCATTTCTAAAAGTAGATGCAGAGAATATGGTGGTATACTCCTCTAGTTTGCTTAGCCAGTCAAATCTTTTATTTTGTAGGAACCCAACCATTGTTTTGCATATTTAAACTAGTTTTGAAATATTTGTAAAACAATATTTTTGTTTGTTGTTTACAGAAAATACATTATAAGAGGAAGTTAATGTGTTATAACTGAACAGTTACACAGCTTTTCATTGCTTCATTCCTTTTCCATATCATGCTATCCCAAAGTCAAGCCAAAGTAAGGGCTATTATAATCTGAGGTATTTGCTCTATGATTTAGAAATTTTGAATTAAGGAACTAAAAGAGAAACCTTAAGGATGGTATATTTCAATACCAAATGAGTAAACGACTATTGTGATGGAAACACAATATTTTTGGTATCTGTATACACTTATGCTTTTCAGTGAACACCTTTAATAAATGGAAATGTTCAATATGGCCATTAATAGTACACTTCTTCATATAGATACTAGATTTTTTTTCTTATTCTATATAGTAATTGTTAGATGATAATTTCACTCACTTAACTCAAACTAAATATAATTAAATAACTTCAATGGATGTGTCATTAGGTTCAAATTATCTTAAAAATGAAACTATCCAATGTTTGCTCATAGTAAGTAGATGAAAAAATTAAAATGAAATACATAGATTAGTCATGGTTCAGGTTTGACAGTAATGTGTGGAAAAGTATACAAAGACTAAGGGCTACATTGTAGTGTGCTCATATTTGGCAATTTCTTGAATAATTGCATGAATAATTTGGTGATAAAAATGTCACTCTCCTTAGGAATCTTGGACGCACCCACCCTGGAAATATAAATTCCTTTAAAAAATGTCAAGTAAAGTAGAAAAGCTGTTTAGATTTGAAACAAGTTTGTCTTTTAAAAGTTTAAACTTTTTTGGATTTAGCTATTAACAAGACAAACAAACTATTAAGAAATAGGCTACACAAGCGACAAGGGTTTAAAATGTTTTTTTTTTTTTTTTTTTTTTTTTTTTTTTTACTAATTCTCAGTGAGGCTTACAAAGAGAAGAGAGGGTGAGTTAAAACTTCAAAATTACTCATGTTGTGATGGCTTGAACACATTTATGAGGGTTTTTGTTTAGGTTCTATATAAATAAACACTATGTCTATCCATGTCATGTAAAGATCAAAAGAAATTAGATACATCTTGTTCTATGAAAATAGTAGTGGCAATTTAATAAAATAGTGTGTGGTTGACAAATTCAAAATGAACCTAAGACTTTTACTTTTATTTCTACCTTTATTTTTTTTACTATATATTTTTGCCTTTAATGACACATGCTTGCATGATATGCAGTGTTGCTTGGCTATGAATTACTCCTCCAGAAAGACCTTGAGCAAATACAAATTTCATAAGTGAAAGGTGTTTTTATAGTATCCATACTGGTAACTATCAAGATCAAGCTGGTTATCAAGGTCACATTTTCCAACACTGCAGATATATAAAACACAGAAATTGACATTTGAAGAGAGTTAGTGCACAGAGGGGTTAAACAAAAAAGCTGGTATCTTTCTGCTACTCCTCTGTGGAACTCAAAATTCTAGCTGACGCATGGTAATTAACCTACCTACAAAACTTTTGACCCCAAATTGTTTCTGGCTAAATGAAATGCAGGGACTAAGATGGAACAGAGACTGAAGGAATGGCCAACCAGTGACCAGATCAACTTGGGATTCATCCCATGGGCAGGCATCACTCCCTAACACAATTAGTGATGCTGAGTGCTTGAAGACAGAAGCCTGGAACAGCTGTCTTCTGAGAGGCTCTCCCCAGAAGCTGACTAAGACATATGCAGATACCCACCACCAAACATTGGACTGAGGACAGCAACCCCTATGGAAGAGTTAGGGGAAAGATTGAAAGCCCAGACGGTGATGGCATTCCCCACAGGAAGACAAAAAGTGTGAAGTAACCTGGACCCCTCAGAACTCCAAGAAAACAAGCTATCCACCAGATATGATATCTGCTATCCACTACCAGCTATCCACCCGCTGGTCTGAGGCTCTAGGCACATATGCAGCAGAGGGTTCCTTTGTCTGGCCTCAGTTGAAGAGGATGTGCCTAATCCTGCAAATACTTGATGCACCAGGATGGGGAGCTACAGGAGGGAGGACACCCTCTCAGAGATAAAGGGGAGGGGAAGAGGAAGGGGAGGGGGGAGTGGAGAAAGGAACCCTATGAGAGAGACTGGGATGGGTGTTGCATTTGGGATGTAAATAAATAAATTAATTAAAAAAAAACTACAGAAAAGATTCTGGCAGAAAATATTTCAAATGGCTATGGGTCCTTGTCCATTGGCACAGCCCCCACTGAGAAGAGGCAGATGAGGTCAGTATTAAGGAAATTAAGACATCAGACATCGGAGTTGGATGAAATAAAGAAACAGAGGGAAAACATCCAAAAAGAAGGCACAAGAAACAGAGACCCACTCATTAGATTCTGTTTTATCTTATTTAATTTATTTAATTATTTTTCCTTAGAAGCCTGTTTGTTTTCTAATGAGAGACAGAAAGGGAGTGGATCCCTATGGACGAAAGGGTGTGAGGAGAAACTTCGAGGAGGAGATGAAGGGGGAACTGTAATTGGAGATATATTATGTGAGAAAAAAAATCTATTTTCAATAAAATAAAAACAAAAAAGGAAGGAAGCTAAGGTATATGTGGAGGAAGTAATGAAAAATACCTGACATAGAATTATATATATCAGGGATGGAAATGCGGCTGAAACCCAGAGGACAATAATTCAAACTCAGAAATTAGGATACCGCTTTGACTTATAGGAGTGTTATTTGTTTTTATTTTGTTGATTGAACACTTGTGCTCGATTCATTTAGAATACTTGTTCTCTGGAGGAAACACAGAAGTTTTCATTGTTCTGCCTTCCTTGTATTTCTTCTACCTAGAGGTGCTTTTCTTTCTTCTTCTAGGAAAATCCAACTGATAGTTCAAGCCATGCCACTTATTCTCTAAAACTCTCCATGACTCATCTCAAATCTTAGTTTATCCCTTCCTTCTGAATGACAGCATTTAGTCTGGTACCTTTAATTTGGCACTCAGTACATTCCAGCATGTTTGTCTTCAGCACTGATTTGCTGAGCCCTGGCATTACTTGGCATCATAGAAGGCACCAGAAAGAAAAACATCTGGACAACAACCCTGCTAGGTATGGTGATGTATGTTTGAGCACTTAGGAGGTGGGTCAGGATGATCAGACTCAAAATCATCCTCTTGGCTATTGAGTGATTTCAAGGCCAGCCCGAGCTACAAGTAACCGTGTCACAAACAAAACAAAGCTCTTGACTTCAAGGAAATCTCAGTCTAGAAAGTTAAATATGTACATAGCAGGCACATCACATCACTGTGATAAGTGTAGCAGGCAAAGTATAAGCAGAGCAAGATGGTTTTTAAGGTATATGCCTTGCTGCTGTCTAAGGCTAGTGGTAAGAGAAAAGGATTATCGCACATGGTGATGATAACTCCTGTCACTGTTCATTTCATTATGTGCTTTGTGAAAGCAGAGCCACACCTCCTTCATCTTAGCATCACAAGTTCATAGTCATGATCTGTCCATAAGACTTGACCAGATGGAAGTCTAGTTTTGAGTGACAAAGGGTCTAGAAGGTGTACTTTATTTTCTTCTTAATCTTTCTGTTGGCTTGTTTGACATAGGAGCTCATTAGATAGCCCAGATGGATTTCCCACCCACCATCTTCTTGCCTTATCCTCCTTGGAACTGTAGGCTGGTCCTGTCACATCTGGCTCCTGATACTGTAACTTAAAACCATCCTTCTTTTTATTGGTTTGGTTTATTAATACCATAGTCCGTGTCTGTGCACTTGGGTATTTGAAATGAAGAAATAAGATTTATCTTTGGTTAGGCTAATCAGGAAAATTGACCAGTTATAAGAAAACCCATTTCTATGACACCTTTCTCTCTTTCTCTTTAGATTTGTCTTTATCCATTAATATCCAGATGTCTGATTCTTGAATTAACTATTATAGGAAAATTTTTAAAATAAAACTAATAGGATTTGCATATGTTTGAAAATAATGCTTTCTTCTTTAAGGAAAGATATACTGTAAACATTAACATTGACCTTAAATAATTATTACCAAGTTAAAATTAAAAGCATTGTAGTCTTTGGCATCCAGCCAGTTTGTAACTATCATGTTGTTATATAATAGTATTAAGACCTGTTTGTAAAATGTGTCTTTGAAGCAAACAACTCTGACAGACTTTCTTTGAATTAAAATTGTGTTTAAAATAGTAATTCATAAGAGAAAGACTTGAACACATTGCAGGAATACATCCATATTGATACAATGCTTGCTCATGAGCTTCATGTCAGGCCTCTAGATGCCAGTCATCTGGAATCTGTATTGATCTTGAATTATGATGTTTCACATCATAATCCATTGATTAAAAACTTTCATCCCTGTGTTTTCTTTCCAGGTATGACATAAAGAGAAGAGCATTTAATTTAAAGGGCATAAAAATTCACATCATCACTATAAATATAGAACACAGTTTACAGAATAAGACAATGAAGAAATCTGTTAGCTAATTATGTAGATCCTTGACTCTGGTTCTTGAAGGTTTGGAAGCTTATGTTCCTCAATCCCATATGTTACAGGGAACAGTAAAGACATCTGAATTCAAATATTTTGAAGAAATGTGTATTTAGCAACTGAATACATGCTAAAAAGGAATAATTTACAGCAGCAATATCATTACATTTTTTTCTCTCCAGTTTTGTAGTTCCCATCTGAAATGCAATGATAAATATAGATACGGAACAATTTACGACCTGGCAAAAAGCATGCTCGTCGAGGGGCCACACCCTCTCTGCTCTAAGTACATAAGCCACCGCATCGCTTGTATGGGAAATCTTGCACTCAAGGATGATGGCGAACAAACTGGAACAGAGCATCTATAGAAACTTGTATTTTACAATGCTCTTTCACTCCTTTCAAAATTATTTACACCTCTTTGCCTAGTGTGTAGGTAGCAAAAATATTAAACACATACCCATTATAAATCACTAAATTATACATAAAAGAAGCAATAAGTGCATTTGCATGCATTTACACTTTACATTTGCTATCAGCGGGGCCTGTTCTCTCCACTGCGATGTATCTTTTTCAACTTGCGACTATTGTAAGACTGCTGTGGTAATTTGCTTAAGGTCACATGCATCTCTTAGGCAGGTCTTACCTGTGATGATGCATGCATATGCCAAAGTCCATCTAAATTACTTAGTAAATGGGACATTCATTCTTCTTCGTGCAAACTGTCCTCTCCCAATACACAATGGCAGGTTATAACTGTCATAAAGTTTATTTATTTATTTTTATTTGCAAGTTAGATCAATAGCTTTCTCTGAAAAGTTAGGCATGGTGATTGATTGAGACATGTCAATATATTTGTTTGTTTGTAACACTTTTAATTGAAACCTAAGCAGTTTTCTATTGCTATTTCATAGTGCTAAACAAAATGCATTCCGATTTTGAAAGGCATCCATAAAGTTATCAAACAATCTTCATTCCATTAGATCCTTTATTGTTAAGAGCTAGAAAGAAATGGGAGAATTATATAATTGCAAATATACTTGTATCAGCTGCAAATTTAGGATGAAACGTAACATCAAATGTTTGGACAGTTAAGACCCTATTAAATGAGAGAATGGCTTACTTGGAACATCCCTCTTTCTCTCACTTAATATTCCTGACATTATTGTCTGTTCAGAGTGTGATCTCAGATAATTCATCAATTCAGCTTGCCTTTGAGGATGTATTTCCAAAAGCAATACCATGTTAGTCCAGGAGCCTAAAATCAGATGTAGGATGATTTTAGGCTTTTATTTGAAAGACATGTCAACAAAATGTTTATTTAAATAATCACTAAAACTGAAACACGAGCTTCCATCTGTGAAATATTTCAGTGGAGAGGGAATAACAATTTGGTATTGTTGAGGTGAGAAGCTAATGCCGAGTTAATTAGAATTCGGAGACAACTAGAGAAACTATCCACTCCACTTCATTAATGAGCAAGAAGGCATTTACTTTGCATCTTTGCACATGCGGAAGGATTGAGGAGGAATTCCTGAAGTGAGGCATGTAGCACCAATGTACTGTACTGTTCTATAATGTAGAAATTATTAACCATTTTGAACTCAATGATTCTTAGGAAATCATCTCTAACCAACAAATGGTATACATTCTGAAATATTTTGTGTTATCTTATACTTTATTCGTAAAACAAAGCATTTTGCACTTTCTAATTGAAGTGTATGATCTGATAATAGTTTATAAATTCACTCTCATTGAGGTAAAAGCACTTATAAGTTGTTCATACAAATAAGTGTATCATACAGGGTGGATAAAAATTTAGCTGATTCACAAAGAAATGGTTGAGAAATGTGTCATTTTTGTTGTCAGAACGTGTTCTGAATGTCACTGATCTCTCTCTGTTTTGGAAATCATTAAATGACTGAAAATAGAATCTTTGGTGGGATGTGGAATCATGAGAGAGTTCTAGGCCTCATACATGATGCAAATATTCAAACCAAGAAGGAAAGACTTAATTTATTAACACTCTGTTAAGACAATGTTCTTTTCATGAGACACGTGGTTCTTTGATTTTTGCTCTTGATCCTTCAGGATGCCTCTAATGACTCTTTTCTTCTTTTTTTTTTTGTGCTGTCTTAATTTTTGGTTGGCTAAAAACATTACGTATGTGAGAGTTAACTTAGATAATACCTTTACAAGCCAGGGTGATAACCTTCCATCTGTTTGTTTTCTTCAAAGGGGAAGAACATAATTCTTGGTGTCAGTAAGTAATAGTTAATAGTGAATATGGATCTAAAGTGATATACTGCCTCTTACAGAACTGAAAACACAATGTGAAAAAGCAGCACACAGTTGGAATTTTTAAACAAACAATATAGCATGGTAACTGCAAGACAAAACCTACTCTAGCTTAGAAAACAGCTAATCTTTACTGCATATTTGCCATGGTACATTTAAATTATAGCTTTAATAAAATACATCTTTAGATCAAAGCTGAAAGAAGACATCAGTAGTAGATCAGTGTACTCCATTACTCTTCTGGATGATGGATGGTGTATGTTTTTATATCTCCACAGACTATTTCACTCAGTTTCATTCTCCTTATTTTACTCCTCCAGTACATACAAACACGAGTGCTGGTAGACAAAACATCCTCGAATCCAATCAGGTTTTGGAATATTCATCTGCTTACTAAATCCATGCAGTTTATTTTCAACTCTCGCTTCAATAAAATGGCTTTGCTGATGCAGTTTTTTCTCCTTTTGATGGCAGTATGGCAAACGATGTTTTTTATATTTCTCAGGCAAAGAAGAAAGCAAAATGAACTCTCAGAGGAAACACTAAGTCAGCGGACTTGAACGTCTCCGCTCACCTGTGTTCTCTGTCAGGCATTGGTATTCTGAAGGAAGCCTGCTGGCCAAGTTCCTCACGGACTTTAATTGGTGGAACCCGGTTGAACTTCCCACCATTGTAAACATCCACATAATGCCATGAAATGTTCATGTGTATTGCATTTTTTCCAGTTATTATCTAAGCAAGTTTGTACTTGTTTGAGGTTCTGGGAGGTGGCGTAGCTCAGACACTTCTGGGTGCCCTCTCAAACTCGTGGGTCCTCCTGTTTCTCCCTTTCTTGCTCTCCTGCATGTGCTTCCACTTGTTGCTGTTCCCTTGGGAGTGCCCCGGCCTTTGTCGGCGTTGCTTTCGGTCCCTTTTCCACACTTGTTCACAGAACTCATCCATTGTGTTCAGGTTGGGGTGGTTGATGAGGTGCATGAAGTCTCTGTACCAGACCTTCTGGCTGGGGGTCATGCTGCTCGACATTTCTTTGGTCTTAGGGCCATCTCCGTCGTCATCTTTATGAAGAAGTTCCTCCAAATGTTCCGTGTCGATGACTTCCAGGGTCACCTTAAGGAGAGTTTGCATGAATCCGTGCTCCACGGCGTGACACAGGTAATTGCCTGAATCCTTCTTCTGCAGGCTGCGAAGCAGGAGCCCTTGTTCTGTCCTGATGATATGATCACCCACTCTGATCTATCAGGAAAAGGCAGAGGAAGACATGCAGATTTAATAGAAATACTAGATCTGTCATTCTGGTTAGAAGAACTTAGATATCACTTGAAGTGGGTTTCAGAAATTAACATGTTTAAGTTAAAATTAAAAAATCTATGTTTGAAGAAGAGCTATAGTGTCTGCCAATTGTTTTAGAGACACATGTGAAAATTCTACAATACTGTGGTTTTTATAGAATATCTTATAACCATTAAAAATGTTCAGCATAACTGGAGGGAAGAATGAAGGTACACTTGAATTTGAAAGCAAGTGTGTAAATATGACACAAATTCAATATTAGAGAATGACGTGAGAACTAGATGATCATAAAGCTAGAAAGCAATGCATCACAATGAATTTGTGATATGATTTGTAAAGAACAAAATGTCAGCATTTGAGCAAAATATTTTAGGTTTAGTGAATTATTATTATTTAGTTACTGTTTCTCATACATAGCTATACACCCAGTCTATACTGAGTACTTGTCTAAAGAGCTACTGTTTGGTTCAGCTGTGCATTGGAGTAACCAGTACATTTCCTTCCTCCAAGTCAATGATGCTTTGGTGACAATATGTGTACCAGATGGAAACAATTCAGTCAACTGAAATCCTCTACCTCCTCTTTTCGATCTTCATTTCGCCTCTGAAATTGCCAATATACCAAGGCTCTCTGTGACTTGGGACTGCATTCCAAGAATGTACTACTGTTCTCTACTCCATAGATGATTCTTTCTTCAAGGCTGTGCCCGTGATGATTATCTAGCCAATGACAAAAAGTTAAATGAGAAAACGTTAGTTAGTAACTCCCATTTTTCTATTGTATTAATTTGGAAATTCAGATGATAAGTTGTCTTACTTCAAAGTCATTTTTCAAATTGAGTAAACATAAAAAAATATGTCTAGGATTTCAGACCACAAACACTTGCCTCAATAGATTAATCATTTTAGTTTGGGCTGTATATGCAGTTTCATCTTCAAGCAAGTAACATAAAATGAACGGATATTCCCATGTCCACTCCAATCTTGAGTCTTTGTACTGTGATGCATGGAGTCTCCCTATTTATAACCTACTTTTCTAGCAAACTAGAATTTTGCAGAAAGGAGCTATTTTTGAGAGGTTAGATTGCTTCTTTGTATTTGTTTCCAACTGTAAAATTAAATTTACTTACCACTATTTATCTATCATTCTACAGAAGGTAGAGTTTAGGATGTTTATACCTCCCACCAGTAAATCCAAAATAATTCACAAGTTTGTCCTGAAATCCAACTGGTGTGAAATGTTTGGGATGGCTCAGGAGAAACTCATACAATTAAAATGCAATATGGTTTCAATTGTTCTTATTTTAAAATGACATACCCTTTGTTATTTTCCAGAGTTAGGCTGTGGACCATGGCAGGAGCACATAATAAAAGGCAGCAATACAAAAATCTGTTTCCTGATTAAGTTTCTATTATTTTACCCTTTATGTAACCTCCTTCAATGTGGTAACTGAAACACAGCTCAGATCAAAAGTATGACACAGAGAGGCTAGGTAAAACTTAGTAAGAGAACAAAACTCTCTGTTATCTTGTGTAATCCTGTTTCCATTATGACATCCTGAACAATCTGGAACTCATTAAATTAATTTAGAAAATAATAAATATATTTTCACATGCACAGAGAGCTGACAGTGTAGACAGATGTGAATTTTCTGCTTTCGCCTTCAAATTCAGCTAGGATCTTAATTTTAAAAATGTTTTCCCTCCTCCCTGGCTTCACTTTGACAGCTTTACTCTTGTCTTAATCAACTTAGTACTTTTGTCTGTCATAAGCAATAGGATTTGCTTATGCTAGGTTTAAAGCTTTTGAACATTATTGCTATTCCAGTCTCCTGTGTAGCTATGCTTCCCACTGACAACTCTCACGGTGTTGCAAAGACTTCTACCACATCGACACTCTAAATGCGTCAGCCACATTGCCTGGTTATCAATTGTCCTAGTTGGGCACTAAAACTCTTTTGATACTGAGACATATCTGTGCCTTCTTGTTAAATATTAATACCTTGAAAACAATAAAAGAACAGTAACAATTGATTCTGTGTCACATTGTTTATCTCATATGCACACAAACGCATTTGCATTCACATGCATATGATAATCTACCATTACTATTGAGTGTGGCTTGCCATGGAAGTCAATTTTGTTTATATTAAATATATTTTTTGCTAACTGCTCAATAGTGTAAACTTACTTGATGAAGAAATCCTTGAACACTTCGGAAAATACTATTCATTCTGCCTCAGTTTCTTGAATTACAATATATGTGACACAATGATCACAGAAAATCCTACTAAATTTTCATTTATAGTCATGTGCTCTAGGCCAAATACTCTCATGCTGGTATCTATAATGATAAATTCATTAGTAGAACCTTAAGATATGTGCTTCGAGGATGCCTAGGTAAGAAGACCAATGTGACTTCATGCCCTTCATCCTCTCATGCTGGTATCTATAATAACAAAGGACTCTTTGATAGAACTCTAAGATATGTGTTTTTTGCTGACACATAGGTAAGTACAATGTGACTTGAATAATAGAAGAATTCTTTGCTATAAGAGATGGTCCCACAGTTAAGAGCCCTTGTTATTCTTGCAGAGAACCCCAGATTTGGCATCCACATTACAGCTAACAACTGTCTGGTCTGGGAGATCTGTGACTGTCTCCTACCCTCTATGGGTGCTACATATATACAATACTCCTGTTTACATGCAGAAAAAATGTTCATGCACACAAAATAAAAAAAATCTAATATGATCAAAACACAACATAAAATTCTCAAAGACTCAAAAAATCATAGTTTGACTTGTCTCTTTGGCAACTAAATCAAATATTCCTGATAGTGCTGGAAAAATAATTCAGTTTGTCTTTTCTAGTAGGAACAAAACTTTCTCAAGTAACAATAAAAAAATTACCCTAACAGATATTTCCTTATGATTACAAAATAATTCATCTTATTCTTCTTTATAGTTAAGTCTAATACAAAACAATGTATGATTTAACAGAGAATTTATATACTATGTTATAATTCTTTTTAAGAAGAATAGTGAGGTTCTTAGTGCCCAAGTGGTAACAGCCTGTGGTTACTTTGGTTCATAGGCTTGGTGCCTTTAACTAATTTGCATTAATAACTACTCTTACAAATACCTTAAAGACTCTTTGTCTATTGAGTTGACCCTTTTTTTCCCTCCCTGTTCTCCAAACAAAAAGGAAGAGAAACATCCTATAGTTAGTCATCAATGAAACCAAATTTCCTGTTCTAACAGCCATAAATCACAGACAGCACACAGATTTCCTACTGTATTTATTTGGTTACAGATTCTCCGATTTTTGTGCTGTTAGATTGATTTTGCTGCATCAGGCAGAAATATGAAGACTAAATTTCTATTGGCTTTAGTTGTTTCTGTTAAACTCTCTGCAGTAAGGCCTGTGTACCATGGCCAGCTTCAAACTTAGGACCAGAACTTTCATGTAGGTGGTTATACTTCAATACACAGATGCAACGACATTGTTGTATTTATATTTATTTTACTTTATAGCTTATAGCTTACTGTGTCAACACTTTGAACATGGTGATTCCAAGGCAACAAAACATCCCTTGTCTGTCTCGACTTTGCTTCCCCAACTACTAGCAAAAGTGTTGGACCGCATAGGAATATGAACATGAAATGATTTACTTCACTCTCTTACTTTTGCCCTCATCACTCCCATCCATCTTTGATCTCCCCAAAATGTATAAAAAAAAGGAGAAATATTATTTCTATTGATGCCTTCTCACCATACTGGATATTTGATTATTATGCATTTTCAAACATACTAGTCATGTGTAACAGTAGCACAGTGTACTTTCATAGAACACACGGAGGCCACAGCTACTCCGTGTTAATAACTATGCTTTCCTGAATGCTTTACCGTTCATTTTCTGAAAGATATAATGTCCTCCGAATTTGGGATAAGTATAATCTGAAATCTCACTCTGGATCAAGCAGCAGCTGGCCCGAGAGCTGCAGCCTTACAATATACAGTGTCGATGGACAATTTGTTCTATCAAAGCTGTGTAGATGCTGACGCGGCCCACAGCAGTGCTCAGGGGTGCTGCTCACTGTCTCTGTGTCACCGCAGTCTGAGTGTTGAGCATGCATGCGGTGCTGCAGTATTTTTTAAATGTCTACCTTTGGGAAATGTTAATTCTTATCTTAGAAATTATTGAGATTCTTTGCTAGCAACTGCCTAGTAAAAATGAAACTCTGATTCTACCTCCCTCTCCACTATCTTAGGGAACACCATCAAGCCAATATATAATATACACATGAAATCCCAGTAAATGTGTTCTCACTACATGATGGCTTTTGTTCTTTAAGTTTGCCTGTTTTTCTTCATTGGCATTTCTTTTCTTTACCTTATTTTTACTTTAGTAAAAGAAAAATGATTATAAACTATCTTGAAGGTATTATAAATATTCATGGCACTTATGGGATATGTGAAGATATAGCTTTTAAATAATTCTTTTATTAAAATATATGTAGGTGACTCTATGATGCAACTTCTATGAGATAAAATTGTCCTTAATGCATGATGCAGTAATGTAGTTGCTTTGGGGTCATCCACAAGCCTCGCCTGTTATGTAGCTCAAGGCTGGTAAGAAATGCACAGACTCCAAAATGCTGGGATTGTAGACATATACTATAACACCTGTTACAATTTCTAGGTTAACTAAGAAAAATATTTAATTATATCTCCATTAAGAAAATGCCATGATTATTACAATCACAGGACTAGTTGTCATCTAATATAACTGTATATAATTTACTTATAGAATTTTATATAGAAACTGTTTATAAAGGAAGAAGGCAACAATTTTACAACTTAAATTTGTCAGAACATCAAATTAATAAAATAAAATAAACCACTACAATTTGATCATTAGGGGCTGGAAAGAGGATTCAGCTATCATGGAAGCTTGCTATGTAATCACTAGGATCCAGAGTTCAAATCTAGCACCATGATAAGGTGCCCAGCAGAGTCTCTTCTTCTCATTTCTGTGTGTATGCATGTACTAAATCATGTAAACATATAGGCATATATAACAAATAACTCCTTCAAAAGTAAACTTCTCAATTATTTGTCAATGAATAGGATTAAAATTATATCATGCTGGTTTTTTTATCAATTTTATTTTAATTTCAAAACAGAAGAGCTATCACTGAGAAAGTATATTCAAACTTCTTAATGAACTTCCATTTCTTTTAATGTGTTGAGCATTATACATACAGTTTCAAAACATTTATACCACCACATATAAGTCACTTTTCTGCTTCTTTTGGGGTTGAAAGAAGGAACACTTTAGATGACTTGTTTCAAATTACAGAGAACTTAGCAGTTGTCTCTCTTCTACTTTTTTTGATTAGTTCTAAGAGAGACACATAATAGAGACAAAGAAAAAATATCTGATCATCATAATACAAAAGCATGACAGAAGATATTTAGTAGAGTGTCTGCACACAGAACAGTTAAACGTGATTCCCAATGGTACAAATATAATAACTTGCAATAGTTTAAATTGTTCAAAAGTAAAATCCTGTGCTGAGAGTTACTACTGAGACAATGGTGAGTTGCCTTTAATAGCACTCCTACTTCTGTGAAAACATAGCAGAATTAAAGAAAATATCTTAGCTTCAATGCATTCTAGAACTGTTCTACTCTTTGCAGCAAAAATAGTGTTATTTGCAATTGTTAAATTGGCCATCTCTCTTACTTTCTGTGTCTACCATAATTTTACTATAAAGCCAGTCATGAAATCTTACCATATAATTGCTGAGGGACAAACCTAAATAAAGACACTGAATTTAAAAGCTGAAATCTCAAGCGATTTTGTACTCACAGTTACAGACTAAAACCCTAATCAATGTAAAAGGGAAAAGAAATTATGGTCATGCTGTTATAGATTATTTCATTAAACTGCTGTTTAGATGGAATATTTTAATGTTAATAACTCTCAAATATATTATTCAAGATGTAGTAGAAGCAGACAAGTAAAATAAACTATGTTCCATATCAAAATAGTGTATATAAAATAAAAAGATGATAAAGGTATTAAGACATTATATGAATAGTTTTACCTTTTTTCATGGAAGCCTATGCTAGCAATGGCTCATGGAAAATGTACACTCCCAGAAAGAAAAAAATATAACTAACAAACATTTTAAAATGTATTTTACACTACACCGTTGTCATGTAAACAACCATAGATGGTAAGTATGTAGCTATTAAACTGGATAATAAGTCCTACTGGACTCAGAAAACTGAATCGTTAAGAGCAAAGTAATTGAAAGCATCTAAATATTAAAATTATTTTAAAAGCACCAGTGTGTTTGGATAACATGATGTTTCAATACGTTGCAGCTGCTAATGACAAGAAATAATGTTTTTGAGGAAGCAATCTTCAATTAATCATTTCCTCCTTTAGTGGGATAATTTATGGAAATGAAATGAGACTAATAAAGCAGAAAGAATGGGAGGAAAGAATGGAGTTAAATAAATTGCTTCCTTTTGTAATAACAGAAAGTCATGATATCCATCATTTGGCCAGAAATATCATGTTGCTTAAGGCCTTATTTAGCATTTGATTCTCTTCCAATAGTACAGAAACAGAAGGAATCACATTTCAGCTTCCCATTTATTTCATTCTTCATTTTAACCCCATAAGCATCTCCCAAGATTGAAACGTGAACAACATAATAATCTTGGAAAATGCGATGTCAGATAGGAGATGGATGAGGCTGAGAGCCCCATAGTCATTCCTTCTTTGGTTTCTGGTATTAGATTTTGATGTTTTTGACCCTTATTAAAAATTGAGTTTTCTAGGCAATATATATATATATATATAAAATCAAATGCAAGTCAAAAGAGTCACAGACAGATACAAAATAATTTAACTAGCCCTTTCAGCTCCTTAGGAAATACAGTAAATAGGCTGGATTCAGACTAATCAATTCTAGTTGTGTTATCGCATTGCTTTTGCGAGTATTTCTCATTTCCCTGGAAATGGCCAAGCAACAAAGAAGTGAACATAGCCCACAAATCTGGCGAAATAGAAAACAATAGTAATGTGTTCTTTGGCAGAGATAATCATTAGGGCTTTCTTACTGGTATCAAGATGACTGTCCAGAAATACATGTTATCAGCAAAATAATTTCAAGTTATATGAAAAAAGCATAGCAACAGTCAATTACAAGGCATATCATAGATGAGGGGGATATATTTCATGGGATAATATAAAATTAAAAATTAAAATGAAGAAAAACTCATTGTAACCATAGTTGTTCTATATATTTATATCTGCATATTTAGATGGCTAATGAGCAATTTATCAATTGTCTACATTTGGGGGCTATTATATAATTATAAATTATAATATAGTATGTGAAAGGAATCATACCTGTTTATTAATAGAATGCCTGCGACATGTTTTTTCAATGTTCGTGGTGATGGTGACAGCCACTAGTCTCTGTAAATGTTAGCATTTCATGAGACTTGTGCATGAAAGCACTTCTATTTAACCCATGTACTGGAAATGTGACCAAAAATAAATGAAGAATAGTGAATGTAATCTGACAAGAACAAAAAGATCAATGACATCCTGTAGAAAATATAAGCGTATAAATATCTACTTGATAAAGCCAATTTAATTATTTACTATATTTTAGGCCCGAATCAAGATGTGTTTTTGTGCTGGAAAGTACTCATCACCTGGGATATAGAATCTTGAGTTCTAAAATTTAGACAGTTTTCAATATTTCTTGTAGTGATATATTTATTTTGTTTGACTGGTTCCTGCAATGTGCTTGTCAGTGTATAGACAATGAGAGGGATAAGTGGACTGATAGGCTAGGACATTTTAAACGTATCTTTTGGAAGGAAAGACTATATTGGACAAAGCTTCTTTCTAGACACTAATATCCTGGTGTATCTTATTTTTAGAAAAAAATATTTTGAAATAAGGATGAAATCAATGTGTTATGAAATATTACATGAGATTGAAATAATTATACTTGCCATGGCTATATTCATTTGGTAGTATATAATATAACTATAGTGATTCTTAGTTCAGGGCATGATGAAACACAAAAGCTTACACAGGGTTACCAATATGCATATATGTCTGCTGTAATATTATGAGTCTATATGTAACATTTGGTGCATTTTATTTTCATGATTTTATAGGGAATGTATTACCAAAGAAAGCAAAATAATGTATATGCCAGAGCAAGATTGCTGTAGGAAGTATTGCTAAAATAATAGGACAGGAAACATAGGATTTAATCTTTCATTTTCTTTCCTCAAGCGATTTGATGGGAGATAGGAAACAATTATTTGCAGAGGCAAAACCCTTCCAGAACAATAATGAAAATACCATCTTGTACTATAATGATATTTGATTCTTATCACTTTCAGAACAAAAGGGAAAATGCATACAGCCTAGAATCCCTCTTCATAATAATTAAATTTAAGTGCTCAAGTAGATTAATTTGGATGAGATGAAGATTTTTGTAATGAAAATATTGCAAATTTTTCAAAGACTGGTTTTCTCTTGTTTTTTTAAATTATGATTATGACGGAGATAACATTTTTTTGTTGTTTTCTTCATCTGTACAGAAGATTATTTCTCACTAGGATCGCATCTGTGAGACTGAATTTAGAATACAACACTCAATTGACATTCTTTGGCCATTTTATTTCTTAGAAGACCATGATGCAGTAGTAAATTTAATCTTCAGTATTTCCCTCACAAGTGGTATTTCATAATTTATGGAACTTGGAGGCTTAACAAGATGACATCAGTTCCTAGATCAAATCTCAGGGCTCCTCTTTGGGTTAAATGCTCATATTCATATTTGAAAGATGGTAAAGTGCAGACCATAAAATCACCAACAAAATACTAAATTTATGTCTCTCTTGACCAGCAAGACAGTCCTGCCAAAGAGAGTTTATGAAATTTGGGCATGATTTTGATGCCAATCAAGACATAAATTGAGATGGGCTTGGTGTGGAGATAATTTAGAAGATTGGCTTCTGTGGATATTTTATTGTGAGGCATTAAGGGAACTGCATATGTGCAGAACCGCCAAGAAAACTATTAGAAAGTTAGATTGAATGATATCACTAAATTAGAAGATAGGGCATAAAGTATCTCCATGATCCAGAAATATAAGATGATGGTATGATTATAAAAATGTAGCCTTTTGCTTTCTGGACATATAAATCATAAATTGTGTTACGGCTCATTTGGTTTGTAAGGAGGGGAAAAAGCCAGCAACAGTGAAGACAAAATTTATGTAGCCAGTCATTTTCTTAAATGTGAAGTTAGACAAGCTCTGGTTTCAAGTGCATATTCTCTTTTGAGGGTAAGGAATGGATTGCAAATGACCTGAATTCCATGCTAGCATCCTGCCTGGTTGTGATTGGAAATTGGAAAGAAAGATTTCCCAGCACTCATGTGCTATGAGCATTGCTACTAGGTTTGGGGTGAATGGCTGTGGTGATAGAGAAGACTGTTTGAGATCAAGAGAAGTGAACTGGATTTTTTTCTTTCTCCTAGAATAGTTAAACCTGGTGGTGTTTTGCACAATGGGGAAATTCATTGAGGGTGTGTTGAAGGTTTCATCCGAAGTGCAATTTCTTCCACCTTAATTTCAAGTTATTTTATATATAGTCACTTTATTAAAATCTCAGGATATGTAAAATATAGAGTGTGACAGAGTATGTTTACCATTACAGCTGGAAGTGATCATATTGAAGTGTATAATTTGGCTTCATGTTGCTTAGGCACTTTCTGTTAAACAACATCGCCTATCTTTACTTATTTCCATATGAGCACATATATTTTACTGAATGTGAGAAGTGACATTAGCAAGACAACATACATGATTTAAACAGGGTTGGGCTCTGGATTGGAGCCCATTTACGTTCAAATATTGACATCTACTATTCTGAGATAATTCACGGATCCCTAATGGTAGGACTGAGCCTGGCCAAATGGGGATTCCTAACTTACTTTCCACACACTTGAACTTTACTGTAACCTATGGTGAGTATGCTTTATGTTTGTTCAATTAGCAACAAAAGCAGCCAACAGGCACAGGGACCTTTGAGATAGACGTGTTTTATTGCAGTGGAATTTTGTGGGCTGTTTGGACCCTTCCTCCCATCTATCTTAAACATAAAATAGAAGTGCTTACCAATTCAAAAGAAAACTAAAAATAGTTCTTACAACACTAAACTATCACAATGCTATTGCATTTTACATATGAATTATTTTTCTTTTTTACTTTTTTTTACGTATGAATTCTAATTGAGTTATATGGAGAAGAAGTCAGTTACAAAGCTATAAACTCAGTTACAAAGTTAATAGCTAGATAATTCTGCATAGCTAATTTTCATAGGCTTGAACCTATATAATGCTACCAAAACATATATTTAAAATAAGCAACATCATCTCAAGTAAAACCATTAAATGAGCAACAGTCTCACTTTTAAAATGGCCTTGGTCAGTTTTCCCATTTGTATATGAGACATTTTTATCCTTGGTAAATATTATTTTGAAATAGTATAAGAGCTTTCCTACAAAGGGACTAGATTGCTAAACAAATAAAAGCATCACCAAGATGATGCATGTATAACTGCTAATGATTCTTAGAATAGTTTTGTGACATGTTCATAATAAATTAACAGTTGAATGATAGCTTATATTGATATTTCTCTCTGTGTGTGTATGCCAGTATGTGTGGATATTGTGGGTTTGTGGATACACTTATATAGTAGTGTGGCAGACAAATATGCATATGGGGGCCAGAGGATAATCACTAATGTTCTTTCTTCTCAGAAATAGTCTTCTTTAGTATTGGAAGCAGGAAGCACTGGGGCCCCAGACTAGGCAGTTAGGATATCTATCTAGCCAATGGGCTTCAGGGATATATGCCTGTCTCTGGCTGTCTTACAAGTGTGGAGATCATAAGGATGCTCCTTGAATCTTGGTGTTTACATAAGTGCTGAAGATAAAACTTGAGTTACTTTACTGAGACATTCTGTAGCATTCATAATGATATTTCTTTAAAAAGATATTATTTTAAAAAGGATATCGACTTTACTGATTCTTTCTTATATTCCCAATGCTATATCCATTATAGCAATGTAATAAAGCACATACAAAAATATAGATTATTGTCTCATTGGAAATGAGTTTGAAGTTTTTCTCCTGCTTTGGTTTGCATCTTTATTTTTAACTCTCAAGGCACAAGTCCATAAATTCTTCAATCTAATGAATTAATAATGAATAGTCCCTTATTTATGGAGTGATGGAATCATATCACAATAATTTCACTTGAAATAAGTTTATAAAAAATGAGAAATAGAGTAGTTTGGAATAGTAGATTGTGTTACTTGTAAAATGGGGGCGAATATAGCAGTATAGGCATTTTCCTTAGACACACGGAGCAAAGCCTCTGCCCCTGTTCAATGGTCATTTTCTTCTTCAAAGTCAGGAGAGTAACCCACAGAAAGGCAGCCATTGGAGAACATTTAGGAGTGACTGGTTTTAAAGCATTTGTTCCAATATCCCATTGCTCCCACAGTTCTACCAAGGATTTATGAGTCTGATGCCAACACATTGAGATTACACACAGAGGAACCTGCCTTTCAAGACAGTAACAGATTCTACAATGCATATTCAAGTGTTACGTGTGGGGGTGGTCCCCCTTTAACATTCGTAATATAAGAATATTGCACACACCTAATAAATCAAATCAAAATTAATTAAAAAATACAAAGAGTGTTTTGTGATCACCATAAACTGCACTTGAAGAGAAAACAGAATAATTGCGTTCAGTTACATCGGTCATGCTTGGCATGTTAACTATTAATTTGTTTTAACTGTTCATTGGTGCACTTGCCATTGAGATGTTTCCCCAGCAGAGGGAAGCACAGCCTCATCATTTATCTCATAAATGGCAATAGGGAGAACAAGCTTACACAGCAATTTATGTATATTAAATGGAGGTTTTATGATGTTTCAGCGTAAATAAGCAACTCTGACATTTAAAATATTTCAATATCATGGTTCAAGATATTGGTTCCCTTTGCTCACATCAAAAAAAAATATATATAGTGTTTTAACATAAGGATATGGCTTCCTTATTTGTTTGATTCAAACATGCAGAAAGAGTTACCATCATTAGCATATAGATATATGGCTTCCTTGGTCCATTTTAATATTGTTTATTATTAATCTGTTTGATATATTTTAGTGAAAATTTCTGTTGCTTATCTCTTTGTGTTGCTAATATATATGAGTATGTTAATAGACCTGGCTTCTTTTGTTTGTGTCAGAAGTTTAAGTTCAAGATCTTGTAAAGATTTAAAATCTTGAATGTAGTATAACTGTGATCAATATATACATATGTATATATTGCTGTTTTGTGAGTTTGTTAGCATCTTCTTTGTTCCAGGCCATATTTCCCTCTAACTATTCTTGGAACAATGTGCGCACGTCAATGACGTTAGCACTAGAGGTGGAAAGACTGGCTTACCATGATGCTGCAGGTCTGAGCAGTGAGTCAATGGGTCTCCATTCCTTATATCTTGTCGTCTTGTACGCCTAAAAAATTGCATTCAAGAGACATTATTCTAAAACTCTGATGTGAATGAAGAGTCAAATTTGCACTGAATCTCCTAGGCAAGGGAGGAAGTCTGCACATCTGCAGTCTGTGTGGCTGGATAAGGGAACTGAAAGGTGTCCAAACTAGGAAACAAATATACTGAATTCCAGACACTGCAACCAAGGGAACTTCATCCATCATGAATAGACATCCTGACTTGTTTTCTACCAGGAATCAGTCAATAAAAATCGAACACTGAGAAGCTCTGAACTTAATTTTAGAGGAAAATAAGGTATATAACATTTTTAATCAACAACCAATTTCTTCAGTAAACGTAACTATTGTTCTGAACATCAATGTAGTTGTCAGCTTGAACATTAGAATTTACACGAGTGATGACTTTCCTCGTTGTGTATACATCTCATTACTCCCACAACTTTACCAAGGATTTATGAGTCTAATGCCAAAACATTGAGATTACATACAGGGATACCTAAGTGTAATCTTTTTAAAATATACTATTGTCTAACTTTGATGTATTAATCTAAGAATTCCCTCTTTTGTTGTTATTTTAATTTATTATATCACTATTTTATAGAAAAGCATCCTTATTGGATTTTCTTGACATGTTGTGGTGCTAGTGAATGAACCTCAAAGCCTATTGTAAATGCTGTACCATTGAGCAATGTCTCCAGTCTTTGGTTCCTTCTGTCCTTGTTTTAGATTCAGTCTTATCCTATAGTTATGGCTAGGTTGCTGGGGTCTCAAGGTATACACAACCATGACAGCCTATTATATCAGTTTATTTATGCCTTGGAGAAAAGGAGGAAAACAACTACAAATTTTGAACTTAAGGGTGAAGTCTCCTTTTGCTAGGAGAGTAGGTAAACCAAGATGACCTTCCCTTTTACAGAGAAGCAAAATATATGCATGAAACCACAGTTAGCATCCTTTCCTTGTTCTTCAAACTGCATGCAGGGTTCCCATGTAGTTAGACACACTTGGAGGAGGAGATGGGCCCTGCTATTAGATGCAAAATAGATGTGTAAACTGAGAGGTCAGAGATATGGAGAATGGCTATGGAACACAGAACATATGAGCATCTCGACTGATTTCTTTCCTATTTTTATCTTTTTAATAAATCCTAAGGTATTATCTTGCTACAAAATTAGTTACCATCATTTTAGTGACCACTGAGAACTGTAAATATGGAATTCATTACTGAATTCATAAATTTAGAAGTCTAAAGTATTTATAGATTTCTATTTGTAGAAGTAGGGAGACTATCAAGCAGATGTGTACATTTGAAAATCGAGCCAAAAAGAGAACTGTGAAACATGGACCCCAAGGCATCAGGGAACGCCTTTCTCAGTCACTTAAACTTCAAAAAAAATGCCACCACAAAGAACATATAAATCACAAGGTCTCCATGCATCCTCTCCAAAGACATAGCCAGTCTGAGACATATGAAATTAGGTTAAGTAAAAACCACAATTCCCAGGGAAAACAAGAGAATTTATGGAAATTCTTTGGGTCTTAATTTATGGGTGTGAGAGAACCACTTTAAATATATAAATACCAGTTCAAATTAGAGACATGTTTATCTCTTTTCTCCTTCTTTGATTAAAATTCTAACCTCTCATCACCAAATCATGTAGTGTTCTTCATTATTATATCTTATAATGGGAAGATTCCATTTTTTTTTCAGTTCAGATAAGATTTCCATGTGTATGTTTGAGTAAATAGAGCCAAACAGTTTCTTTTATTTGATATATTTATTTACATTTCATATGATTTCCTCTTTTAAACAGTTTTTAAAAGGATAAGAATTTAATCTTAAATAATTTAGAACTATCATTGTAAAGGTAGTATATTTCAATGTATTAAACTAGTCATGGTTTCTTTAATCAATGTATATTATCTTCAAATTAAGTGTTTTCTAATGTAAAATCTGAACAAATTATGGAATTACTAAGTATAACAGCTGAATATGGGATTTTGAAAGAGTAAGAAAACTGTTTTATGTGTATAGTCTATAGTAGGAGTTTTACATTTAGTATTACTACAATTCTGTGTTCAAATTATATGATAATTTAAGCTCTAGATAATTATTTCAAAAGATTCTTTCCTTCTTTTTTCTTCTATAGATATGCTTGTGAATATGATATGTCTGTGCATTTCTGCATATACCTTGAGACCAGAAGATGGAGTTAGATGGTCTAATGCTGGAGTTATACATGGCTGTGAGCCATCTGTGAGAGTCTGGGGACTGAACTGGTGCTCTATAAGATCAGGAAGTGTACTTATCCTCAGAACCATTTCTCTAGCCCCAGGTTTAGATGATTTAATATTTAAACAATTATATCTAAAACATCAATGCAAATAATTAAGTAGATGCTAGTAGTAGTTAATAGATGTTTTCCTATAATATTTGAAATATTACAAATGCTACAGAACATACTTTAGGAAGCTGCAGTTACAACTAATCTATATGTGTTGTTCTCAATATGTTTTTGATCATGCAAGTCTACATATATATATAATATATATGACATTATATATGTTAATATATGTCATATATATATAATATATATTATATATATTTGGTGAATATAGGTGCATGTATGTATATGTACTTTCTGTAGGCCAGAGGTTGAAAATGGGTGTCTTTCTATATTACTCTCTATCATCATCATCATCATCATCATCATCATCATCATCATCATCATTGCCAGAATCATCATTTTGAAAGGGGGTATCTCACTGAATCTGGAGTCCCCTGATTTATCTAAAACTGGAGCTCACCAATTTTACTAGAGAAGCTTATCAGTGAGCTCTTAAGATCCCCCTGTTTCTGTACCCCTTATTCTTAATGACTCCACACCAGGCTTCCCCCAGGGTTCTGGAAATCTGAACTCAAGAACTTATTGTACAATAAGCACTTTAAACATCAATACATCTCTCCTGCACCTGTTAAAAACTTTCCAACTATAACAATTTTTATTTAAAAATTTCCTCTAAATTATAAATATAATTATTAAATTATAAATAAAAAGGATACACTTAGAATGTACAAGTACTGCACACAAACACACACATCCACACACACACATGCAAATATCAGATTTTATTATGTAGTTTTATGTTTCAAGTGAAAGTCCTATAACCCCAAGATGATATACTAATAACAGGGACAATTAAAAAATTCTCGAGCTAAATAAGGAGATATATTTAAGAATATTAGCTAATCAAGACCTCAGTGGACCACAGATTCCACCTCAAATCTTATTTGTACAGAAAGGTGGTATGCTTATTTATAAAGGGCTGTGCTATAAAACGAATCAATCAGGCTTCCAAGAAACATTATATTTCTCCTTTACTGTTCACCTTACCTCTTTGCAGTAGGGAAATAGCGCGAGCATGATGACCCATCCCAGGCACAGTAAGGGTCCCGTGCGAGGCAGCATTCTGCGCAGGCTTTTCCATAAATGTCACAGCGATGTAGAGGAAGCTGTGCCACTCCAGCGGCCGAGCCAATGTACAGTTGTTGCTGTGGATGAGTTAATAAAACACTCTTCTGACTCCCACTTTCAAAACTAACTTATTTAGGCTCTTTAACAATAAATTATGTATATAGACCAAAATTGTCTTCAATCATTTCTTCCAAGGTCTAGCAGATAGCAGAGGTTTAAGTGAATTAGAAACAAACTTTAAGCATCTGATTGCAAGAGGGAAGAACAAGACATGCTGTTCTTTCACTAGAGGATTGATTAATGACATAAGGAGTCTTAAGTAAAAGTTACATAAATACTATGCCAGAACACGGTTAATCACATAAAGGTATCTGCTGCTAAGCCTGATATTCTGATACAGATGCCAGGGGCCACAGGATGGACATTAAATCTGACCTTTGCATACATGACTGCACTGTGACAACCCCACACACATACAAAAGAATAAAAATGAAATAAATTTTTGAGTTATATAAATATATTGAGATATATAATAATAGCCCACAGAAAAAGACTTCAAAAATATATTTTAATTTGATAGGATTTAGATGAAAATTGAGTATTAGAACAGCTTCGTTGTAAACAACAGGATGTTCTCCGACATTATAATTTGTCTAATAGAAATGTACAGGGTCAACATTGCATTTGCAAAGATGTTCATTTACAGAATATATATAATATGTATAATTGACATATATACATATTATATAATGTGCACATGTGTGTGTCTGTGTGTGTGTGTCTGTATAAAGTTGAATGTAGGTTGAAGTATTTACTGAAATCTAAGAAATTATTAGGGGAATATTTTTTATAGAAAATAGACCATGCTTAAAGCTAAGCAAAATACTAATATTTGAGGCTATAAGCAAGAATAGTTTAGGAAATTCTGTTGATTCCTTAATAAGAGAACATGTTTCATGTTTCCATGAGATGACAAATAAAGCAGGTATAAAATATTAAGCAAATATGAGATTAATTAGACTGTGGTAGCAATACCCAGAAGCATGTTTGGTAACAGTGAACAGGGACATGATTACCCAATGCTGGCATCTGGTTTTCTTTGGATATATTTGAGATAGTGACACCAGGCTAGTCTTAAGCTCCCAAATCTCCTGCCTCCACTCCAAAGTGTTTGGATGACAGTGTAACTGTTAGTCTGGTCTCTGTGATCCTGCTTGAAAAAGGTTACTGACCAAATTGGCCATTCTATCAAAAGATCTCATGTTTGCCTAATAATGTTTAAGAAGCATATGCCAAACTCATAAATACAAATTTATGGTTATATGACATTTGAGTAGAAAAAGAATTTCTCAAAGTAACTCATTTTCCTGCACGTATCTTTTTTCTCTTAAAGGTGTGGTGTGTGCCTTTAAGAGAAAAAAGATACATGCAGGAAAATGAGACAAGAAAAAGTATTGCCATCCAAATGACTTATGGTCATGAAAACCTAAACTCCAATAAGTTTGCCTGAATTAAATGTAATTCGGTGTCATTTTAATTTTATCATAATTCTTCAGGATTACGAATGATACCTAAAAATCACCTTGCTGTCCACATGAGGCACAGGGGCTTGCAGGCATCACTGAGCATAATCCAGTGACTAGCTAGCAACCTGATGTGCTTTTTCTGCCCAATTTAATGCCACCGCAGGAGATTTCGCAAGCCTCCTCATGGCATCATGAACCGTGAGCTGGATGTGATTTCATTATCTAGAAGGTGAGTTTCATCACTGAAATACTGTATCACTTTAGAAAATGGTCCTAAGAGTGAGTTAAATAGTGTCCCATTGAATGAAATCCATCTTGACTCCACCAATGGCAACTGGAAGTCAAGGATTCTTTTATTGTGATTTTTTTTTTAGTTGAATGCTGTATTGATAGGCAATATATTAAAATATTTAAAAATCTTATTTCATTTGCAAACAAGATGTTTTACTAAATTAGACCTAGAGGAAGTTCAGTAAGGAATGGCTCTGAAGTCTAGCAGAGAATAAATATAAGTAAATACCTTTAAAAATCATTACAGGAAAGATTATCCCTGTCTATCTTCCATCCTGGAAAGCCCCGGATTTCCTTGCCAAGATGTGACAATTTTTAGATGTGAAGAACAGGTGAATACATGCTAATGAGGTGCAAGATAGCAGCATCAGGTCAATGATATCTGCACTCTAAGTTTAAATGATATCCGAGAGATTATCAATCTATTTTGATACGTCTGTGTGGAAAGGGTACACACTGCATTTTGTTGCCACAATAATTTAGTGTTTTTCTCAAGAGGTGGAACACTGTCCAAGGCGAGACAGGCAAACAGATCAGGAATAGCTCTAGCCAGCTGACTCATAGATTCACAGTTCTATATACAAGATTTTACAGCAGTGAGGGACTTCCTAGTTCACTTTCATCTTTATACTATGTTACTAATAGACCTCACTTCAGTATGTTAATTTGTTTCCAAAATAATCATTCATTTAATGGATTGAGGAATAGCAAGGTAGAAAATATAATTTTTAGAAGTCAAACTGTGTCATATCTGCAACTCAGTATTTAGAAATTAGTGGTTTTTCTTTCATGTCTAGGTGAGACATCCATTTGTTATAAATGAAAAGACTAATCATGAGCTACTCTAAAACTCTGAATTTTTAAGAATTGTAGAATATACAACTTGGTAGTGCTTGATCATATGCTTAACTTTTCTCATGACTACAATACTACTGAACATAAGAGCTATTTGTTAAGATCTTCCAAACAGAATAACCAGCTGCTTGCTTTTATGAACATATAAAGTAATATTTTATCAACCTATATGGTGTAGGTTGCCTATTCATGTAAAATTAAATAAAATTTAAATCTTTTATTGTAAAATAACCTAACAATACTAAATTTAATATGTGTGTATGGAAATTGTTAAAATATGAAAATATCTATTGAATAAAGTATCATTAGATACTGAAGTACTATAAATCTACCTTTAAAGATCATTGTTATCATTTATCAGGGAAACACATCCAGATGGCACAGATGATAAAACTTTTATTCTTTTAGCTTGTTATAAAAACAATACCTCTTTGTACTTCATGTCTTTTACTACCTGCATACCTGCCAATCTATAAAACATGCTGGATAGTAAGATGATATATCAAGTTCAAATACAAAACTATCCAAACCCAGGGCTGACTATAGCTATAGTATGAGAGTACCTGTTTAGTAGAAAGCTCCATTGCTGAAATAGTTGTTGGTTCCTAAAAAAAAATAAACAATAGAAGTATTGGATAAGTGAATAAGAGAGTAAAGATAGGACTAATTGGTTAACACACTTACAAGTTCTCAGAGAAATAATGTCACTGCCTACCACAAATAGTACAAGTGGAAATAAGATCTGTGAAAGAGGCTAATGAACAAAGTGCTCGATATGAGAAGCAGACAAGAAGGGCACACTGGCAGCACCCAGATATCTTTGGGGATCCTGCCTGCAGTTGAACAAGTTGTGTTTGTGACCCACTGAATGGGCCTAGAGACAACAGCAGTAGGTCTACACTAAGTCATGAAAACGTAAATTGTCTACATTTTCCCCCTTCCTTACCAATTTTGTCAACTTTGATATACTCTATTGTCCCTTCTATGTGTATGTAAGACAAAGACAGGCAGCACATGTTTCCCTTGGTCCTTTAGATGGACACTGAGCGTTCTACCCTGAATGTCATCACTGCGCTCCATCACTCCACCCTCTCCATCCAGCCCTTCCTCCATATTCCCTCTCATCTTCAGAAGCAGAGTTCAACAACTGGTTCCATTATGCCTCAAAATCCTTCTTGATGGCTTCCTTTTAGCCTTCCTCGCCATCTTTGTGCCTCTCTGACAGGTCTGACAGCTTTGCCCTCCTCTGCCTATTCTTCCCACTCTGCGTTCATTTCACTGAGCTGGGCCACTCTGTGCTGCTGCCAACCCCACATGCACAGGCGGGGCTGAAGTGCTCCACTTCAAACCGGATGGCAGAGCTGAGCGCTTGATTTTCTTAATAACTTCCGTGCAAACTGCCTGGTGCACAGGTGAAGCAAATGATGGAGGATGTGCATTGCCTTAATGGAGTAATTGAGAGATTCCCTAATACTTTCCTACTTTAAAGCTTAAATGAGCGATAGTAATTATAAAATATAATAATGATTTCTTAAAGAATTATCAATCACAAAGACAACCAGGGTGAAAGTTATGTCACGCTACTGTGTCTACACAGAAATGGTGTATTTACTACTTAGTAGTATCAAATCACAAAAAGAAAATTTATATTTCATGATATTTTATTTTAAAAGAATTTTTTCTTTGGTTTCTACAATGTTGGCATATATTAAGTACAACTGAAATTAAATGTGTCAGGAGAAATTTCCATGGCGACTTTCCCTTCGCTGACCATTTCACATGAGAATTCCTCATGTGTCTAAAGAAATAACTAACCATGCAAGTTCTTGTCAAAGAAACTAAGCAGTCAAGGTTCAAGACATAGAAAATTTAACACACCAATGCAATGAAAATATGAAGCCTAAGTTCTTTGAAAATATAGTTGGATATATTTTTAGTTCCTATTCATTGATTATGCAAGAACAGGCATCTAGAAAGCAGATAGAAATGGGTCTCCTCATATGTAAATTATAAAATGTGAGACAAACTCAAACACACACACCAGATTCTATTGGGTCATATTATGATGTCAAAATTTTAGATTAAGATTATAGTATCTCTTAATTAATATAAATGTGTGTGTTATTTATACCAAGAAATTAATAACAGTTTAGAACATGTACCGCCTGCAACTGAATTTTAATGCACAATATATTACAATGACATCCATTTAAGAAAGCTGTACATCTTCTGAGAAATAACCGGTGACAAATATGAGTTCCATTTAAAGCAGATGCAGCTTCATAAGCATTTTTCCATAACATTGGTTTCAATTGCAAATTTAATTGGTGTTCAAGCAAAAAAAAATTAAAAACTTAGCATCTTTTCAAGATTTTCTATGACTCAAATTTACTATACATAGCCTAGATATTTCAATGTAGTCGTTATTAATCGTTTGCACTTGCAAAGCTTTCCAACCTGCTGATCCCAGGAGATTCCGATTTAGCTTACTAGCTGCTTAGCACTGGAAAGGAAGCTCCTTCAGAAGAGGTTAATAGACTGGAGTTTGGAAAGCATCAATTATGTTTTACATTTGAATGAAAATTAAACTCTTTCATTTGTTTGCTCAGCTGCTCACGGAATATTGCATAAATTGGGCTTAAAATGCAAGTGTTATTGATGTAACTGGCTTGAAATCCTTTGCAGTCAATAGGACTATAAATAAACTCTTTTGTCCCTATGGCGCCATGACTGGATGTGACACTTGATTGACTCAAAAAGAAAGCTCATTGGAAGGACAGGGTGGAGGGACCCCAAACTGTCCAGTGAAGGTGAAAAATTACCATGTTTCTGGTGTTTTATATTTTCTTAACTTAAGAAAAAGGCAATGATATGGAAGCCCAGTATGCAGGAGCAGATTTTTCCATGTTCAACAACTTTCTAAAAACTAACATTTACCAGTTACCTTAATTTTACTATAAAAAGCAAATCTTTAAGAGTTCATGATTGTAATCTTCATTCAAAGAAGGAATTGATGCTCCATTATGTAACCTGCTCACTAAGAAACACATAGTGAGTAAAACACTTTCAAATTCATATGATTGCTGTCAAATTACAGTTAGATTCAAGCTGTATGTTCGTGCTACAATGCTATTTTGAGTAGGTACTAGCAGGTCTGTTGCTTTCTTAGTCCAATGCCAAGGCTGACTTTATTTCTCCTCTTATTGTCTATTAAAATTTTTACTCTGCAAAATTTTATTGCCAAAGAACATATTTCTTTCTATACAGTGACTGGAATATGATTTCACCAGAATAAGTATCTTGTAACCCAAACCACTGGAATGTTCTGTGATTACCTTGGGTGTTTTCTTAAAACCAATCTTAAGATGGCAAGGGGTATATACTGGTTTTAATCCAAGAATTTATGAGTTATTCAGTCTAAAAAAGACTCATAAGAACATGTTCTCAAGAAGGTGGTAATATGGGTAACCTAACATAGTGTTTAATTGTGTTTAAACACTATAAAAGAGTGTCAGCTAGGATCATGACCTTAAATCTTTATCTTGTGTATTTACCCCATCAAGCTGTTGTAAAGCTCAGTCAATCTTTTTAAACTGTATTTTGTTTTAAATGGAATGACACAAGTGTCAAATAGAAACATAGCAATTGTAACACTTTCCTGCTTTTCATTGTATGTGGCTATCGCTTTTATGTGTTGTGGTTTTACGTCTTCTGTCCCCTGCTGCAAAATTAAACAAAGCTTGACAGTGAAATATTCCAATTGCTAGCCCACAATATATGTATGAACTTTGGCTGATAGAATAGAATGCTGAAAGTAAATATTTCTGTAAACTCTGCCCAAAGATGTTTTGTCTGCTTGTGTGCCAAAAAAATAATTGTGGCAATATTCAGAGTAGAAATCAGGGGAAGAAGGCAAATAGCTTCTATAGAAGAAGTTGTATATCCAAATGTAACTATTTTCTAACACAATTTAGATAGCGAAATAGTTTCTTCCTTTACAGTACAATGCAAAGTATTCATAATTTTTAGAGAGTGATAAAGATTTTTTCTCATTATACCTTAAGTGCCAAAAAAAAAAAAAAAATGTGTCCTAGCAGGTACCACAGGTGTAAGTTTGAAATATATTTCTTTGGAAATCCCCAATTCTGAACAAAGTATTATAGATATTAAATATCTATATCTGCTAGTTTGTTAGCTCTCCTCCTGCTTTTGTTAAAATCCATTTTAGCTTAAACTCCTTTTAAGTTGAATTTTTAAATAATAAATACACCAAGGAATACAGTAAGATATGAAATGTAAACCTCAGATTCCAGAAACATTGAAAAGGGTACAAAAGAAATAGGTACAATATAGCATTACTAACAAAACATGCATGATTTATTTAATTAATAAAACAGAAAATAGTGAAAAGATAAAAAATATTATTTATAAATTTCATAACATGACTAAAATAATTGTATGCAGTAAAATTTAACTTTACGAAGTGATGATAAAAATCAGTCTTTGAACTGAGTTGTAAAACCGAGAAGACCTTTTTATCATAATGAGGTCAGAGACTGAACCTAGAGTGGTCATCTCTGTTGCTCTATCTCTATCCCTCTGTCTGTCACTGTCTCTGTCTTTTTATCTCTCTGACTTTGTATCTCTCGCCACCACTCATGAATATTTATAAAAGCCTGAATATATAAGAGGTGGAAAGAATTATGGGTCACATAGTTGTCTGTGAATAACGGAGTGTTTATAAGGATATTGTACCAGTGTGCCCCGTGACATTATTTACAAAAGTTAAGTTAATAATTATTTAAAAATTAAGTTTTTTCCCTTCCTGTTAGAGAATAGTATGGAATCAGATCACCAGGACTACACTGTGCTATTTCTCAATCACCTTCCCCATAATCTATAATCTTACTTGAAGACTAGATTCTGTGAAGAAGGTCCTCATAATCTTTATCATATTTCATTTTTTAAAAGTACTGTTTCATTTAATAAATGTTGACTGAATTTATACTTTAGGTTTAGTGATATAACAATGAATACCAGGCAGCCATTTATAAATTTAGTGCTTACTGCCCATAATTTGTTTGTTAATCTAAATGGACTCTATAGTGGATGACAGCCCATTTGGATAATTATACTTTTCAATTTACAGGTTAAGGTTTCAAAGTGCTTGCCTTTTAAGGTAATTTTCTTGCCATAATGACTGGCCAGAATCAGTCTACACTCTATAATCAACACTTAAAAATGGCCAAAGAAATCAATTTTTAAAGTCAAAATTGTGACTTCACTGTTTTGAATATTTAAAAAGTCGATGCCAAACATATATAAAGAAGGCAGTTCATTTTTAGTTTTGATAAGTAAAAGCAATAAAAAAGTAAATATTAATGGTATTTCAGATAAGCACTCTGGAATATGTCCATAATCCTAATACTTAAGCAGTAGCGGTAGTAAGATTAGAATTTCGACATTATCCTCAGTTACATAAAAATGTCAAGGCCAGTCTGGCATAAGGAGACTATTGAATCATAGCAAGTATACTTCCACAAGTATAATTCCACCAAAAAGCCTGATAGCATTGAGGCATCCAGAGACCTTCTAGGTCTGTATGATTCAGCGAGAATGTCACACTTTTAATCACTCTGGCTGAAATACATACATGCCCTTATTATACAACTTTAATCCCAAACAATGAAGGTAAAGTTAATTTGTCAAATGAAGTTGCTATGTTTGAAAGTGACATCTAATTGAGGGGCTGACAAAGTGATGAATCAGAGAAAGATTTGACAGACATTTCAGAGATAGGATAAGCTCAACTCTCATGAGAATATATAGTTAAGAAAAGCTACTTAAGAGAGCTGCCCAGATTTGTGTGAAGGGGAGGCAGTTTTACTAGGATAGTTTTACATAGACAGATTGCAGAGAGAACAAGCTAGATACATACAGGTGAAGACAGAACAAGCTAGAGAATAAGAAGCCAGAAGATAAGAGCACATTGATAATATGAGGCCTAGCAGAGCCACTGTTAGAAACCTAGAGAAGCTGGATTGAATCAATCAGCTTGAAGAGGAATTTTGAGCCAGAATGTATGAATTGAACAAGACAGCCAATATTCAGAGAGAAATAGAAAGGGTGAGCTTTTTCACAGTAAGCCTTCAACTGCATCTATCTCAGTGTACCTAGGACTTACGTATCATGCCAAATATACTATAGATTATGAGAGAAGAGATTTTGAATGGGGAAGCATTTGCTCTTCAAGGTAACATAAATAATGCAAAATGTAAATAAAATATTTTATTATTTGAAAAGATAGAAGTCAAGAATTTTCCCATCTTTACATTTAACTGCAATGATACTTTAAAGGTTTATTTTGACTAGTGTCTGGCTTTCTACTTGACAAACTAATTGAAAAAGTCTACAAGAATACCATCTACTGTGGCTTCAGTATGAAGTTGTCCTGAGAGATGACTGGAATTAGTCAGTACTCACCCGGAAGACTGTCATTTCTTCCAGAAGGACTTCTTCAAGGTCATGCCAAGTCTCTTTGGGGACGGAAACCACTTTAAGAACAGTTCCAACATCTTTCAGAGAAAGCAGAGGAGAAGGTTATAACTTAAGTATATTGGAACAGAGTTCATTCCTAATGTAACAATAAGGATTTTGCCAAAAAATTTGTTGTTGTTATTGTTGTTATTGTTTAAGATTTAAAGTTGTGAAATGGGGAGGGTGTGTGCTTCCTATAGCTCTCATATAAAGCTCCAAGAAAAATGTCTAGAAGAAAGTCCGTGCATTCCATGTTGCTAGAGCTGGTATAGCTGGGTTCTCAAGTAGCACTATGTACAATTTTCTGAGGAACTGCCAGACTGACTTCCAGAGTGGCTGTACCAGCTTGCAATCCCACCAACAATGGAGGAGTTTTCCTCTTTCTCCACATACTCACTGGCATCTGCTATCACCTGAAATTTTTGTTCTCACCATTCTGACTGGTGTGAGGTGAAATCTCAAGGCTGTTTTGATTTATATTTCCCTAATGATTAAGGATGTTGAGCATTTCTCTAGGTGCTTTTCAGCCATTCAGTATTCCTCAGTTGAGAATTCTTTGTTTAGCTCTGTACCATATTTTTAAGTAAAGTTATTTGGTTCTCTGGAGTCTAACTTCTTGTGTTCTTTGTATATATTGGATATTGGCCCTCTCGGGGATATAGGATTGGTAAAGATCTTTTCCCCATCTGTTGGTTGCTGTTTTGTCCTATTGACAGTGTCCTTTGCCTTCAGAAGCTTTGTAATTTTATGAGGTCCTACTTATCAGTTCTTGATCTTAGAGCATAAGCTATTGGTGTTCTGTTCAGGAAAATTTCCCCTGTGCCCATGTGCTCAAGGCTTTTCCCCACTTTCTTTTCTATTAGGCTTGGTGTGTCTGGTTGAGGCTAGTGCCAAGTCTCTTTCATTGTTTGTGATGCTTTGCTCCCTATTCTAGGTGATTCTGGTCTTCAAGCTTCTGGGTCTCCAACTTTCATCTCCCCATAGAAATGCCAAGAATATCTCATACTTTCCTGTGTCTTCCAGAGGTTTGAATGCACATGCTCAATGCAAGCACAGTGAGCATTTTTACACAGTGGGCTATCTCCCTAGTCCCAGCAAAACAATCACTTACCAACCTCACTTTTCATATTTCCTTTCTATGTGGGTACATGTATAAACTTCTACATAAAAAATCCATTTTATCCCATTAGTTTATAAACTATAAAGACAGCCTTAGAAACATAAAAAATCAATTTCTAAAACTATACCAAATTTTAAAAAGATTTTAACCTGAAATGTACCAATTTCCAAAAATACAATAAGCACAACAAAAACTGGCCAAGTTAGATAACTTTTTATTTTTTTAATTTTCTTTTCAAGTTATTAAGAGAAAAAAAACTAAAAAAAAATTACCAATTTGACATGACAGACTTTACCAATTTTATTTTGAAACCCAAATATGTCCACAGAGGACTCTGTAGACATGAAACGTAAGGGACATTGTCTATCTCTAGATACAACAAGAACCTCAGTGTCCATCAGCACACCCCTTCCCAAGAAAAGCCATAGCAATTACAGGCCCTTAAGGCAGGCTCAGTGATACTGAGGTGATGAATGACAACATCATTTCTCAAAATAAACATTTGAGACTACTTACCATAAGATTTTGTCTACAATACATACACTGAACAACCAATTTTAAAATCTTAAGAAAATTTACATTAAGAAATGCAAATTATTAAAAAGCATGGAATAAATCTTTTAGAAATTTAAGTTACTATCTAAATTCCACTGTCAATAGAAAAAAAACACCTAAGCAAAAGATCTGTCACTTTTATTTAAAGTTTCATCTATGTAATATTCATTTTATGGTGCTACAGGTGAGATTCCACTCTTTGGAAGAAGCACATAGTGTCTTCTTTGGGTAAGATGTTGAGTCTAAACAATTTTATCTTTTTGTAAACTTGATGAATTCTTTGCAGTTTCAGTTGTTTTTGTTTTAACAAATCTTTTCCCAAGGAAATTTTTACTGCTATGCCAGAAATATAAACTATTATATTCTTTCTATTGGCAACTCTCCTTAGTGGACTGTCACAATGTACTCTGTGTGATCAAGGTTATCCCTTTTAGAGTTTAAAAATAGTCCACTTTTAAGAGGATCCTTCATTGTTTACAGGATCTCATTTAACTCATAACACCAAAGATTAAAGGGAAATTAGGTTAATCTACTTAGTCCCCCCACAGGGTCTGCTGGATCCAAACACAACTTATCTGTGTTCCAGATCAAGTTTTACCGAATAGTATTTCAAACAATTTCACACAAATTGAATCAGATTACTCAACAAGGATCAATGTGCTATGAAGTGAAACTTAGTTAAAAGATAAAATTACTGTCATCAATTTACTTGCTGACAGATGACCCTGGTCTTTACTGACATAAAATTTTCTACATCATACAACATTCAACATCCTCATGAAAATGGAGTCTTTAAAGGCAGTTTGTGTCCTAAAAGAATTAAATGCTCATGATTGGTTTTCTTTGTCCAAATACCCGGAAATAACCTTGCTGCTCTGCGAGTGAATAAGGGACTTCTGAACCAGTTTAAGCTAGAGATGGAGCACAAGGCTGCTGTGACATTATTGAACAAATCCAATTACTCTTCAGAGATTTAGTTAAAATCTGACATTAAAGGATAAGCTACTATTTACTGAAAAGGAATCCTGTCTTATATTTTTTTATTCTATTTTTACCTTTAGGTGTTACAGTCACTGCTTTTATGGAATCTCATTAAAGATTCTTTTATTTCATAGGAAAATTTTCTTATCCGTAAAAGTAGACTTTAATGTAGTACTAAGAACCTGATACCATTAAACCAGATATTGTCAGTATTTTGCAATTAAGTTATGAAACTTTGATTCTTTTAAAAGTAATTTTACTGTCTGCTATTGTGTTGTAGTCAATGTAATTTTCTTTCTGTTTCTCGCCAAGGGAAAATAAGTGTTATCATCTAATGTTTCACTGGAGCACTCTGTTTCTCGTTGATTTATGTCAGTTAATGAAGTTAATGAAGACTAGGGATTTGCTACCTTGAAATCTGACTCTAAATAGTAAGTTTCAGATTTGTAACTGGCACTTTCATGAATAGCACCAGCATTTAGCGAGTTTTTGGGAAACAAAATAACGTGTCATAGTAATAATAAGGTTTATTCTGAAAAATATACCTGCAGACATTTGTTTCTAAAAGTGAGATTAGGAGAAAGATAATATATTTCTAAAGAAATGTATCTGATGAGTTTTGAATAAACTTTTTGTAAATAGTTTTTTCATATTTCACTTATATGGCAGATAGAATGAACAAAGTATTTGTGTAATCCTTTTTTTGATTTTTTCATTGGTGCTAATGTTAAGATTCAGGTAAGTTTGTAGCAAAATGTTCTTGGGCATTTATTAAATATCCTGGGAATTTCAGTCATGATTTGAACAAACTTGTGTGTGTGTGTGCGTGTGTGTGTGTCCCTAACCAGAAGAATTATGATTCAGTTATGATGATTGTTAGGTTTTAAATTTACCTGATATTCCTTGGTCATCTTTAATCTGGAACTATCCTTTTATTCATAGATGTGACATTTTAAAAATTGTAGAGCAGCATTTTTGAAGAATGATTATAGTTTTATATTTGTCTCATGTCTTTTTTTTTAATTTTATTCTTCTCTCATACATTGTATTTCAATCTGCTCCTCCCTGTCCTTATCCTACCTTCCCTCTCCCCCAGATCCACTCCTCCTCTGTTTTCTTTTGGAAAAGAACGAGCAGGCCTCCCAGAGATATCAGTGGAATGTGGAATAATAAGTCATAATAAGAATAAGCACATACCCATGTATCAATGCTGGATGAGACAAGCCAGTAGGCAAAAAAAAAAAAAAGTCCCAAAGCAGATAACACCCTCTCCCAGTGCTAGGAGTTCCACAAGAATATAACATATATGCAGAAGAGAACTAGCTCAGTCCCATACAGCATCCCTGGTGGTTCCTTCAGTCTCTATGAGCCCTGATGAAACCTGCTTTGTTGATTTTGTGGAACATGTTCTTGTGGCTTGTCCTTGAACCCTTGTCCTAGAATGTTTCCTCCCCTTCTTCTGCAGGGTTCCCCAAGCTCCACCTAATGTCTCTCCATGGCTGCATCTGCTCCTACCAGCTGCTAGATGAAGCCTTTCTGATGACAATGATGCTAAAAAGAAAAATTATTTTAATCAAATGTATCTTTGATACCCTATTTCAAATGGTAGACTATTCTTATACCTTGACAATGAATGAAGAACTTGGCCTTGGTTATCAGTATTCTTCGTAGGATAAATACAGTATTCTGAAAGAAATTATATAGTTGAAATACAAAAGTATACCTGTTCCGATGAACATAACATCATACTGGCCATCTTCTGCATCCACTCGGTCTACAACAATTTGTGTGAACTGATAATTTACATCTGTCTTGATCATTATTGGGCGATTATTAATAGGAAACACTGGGTTGTACATGGCTGGATGACTTCTTGCAAAAGTTATGACATCATCAGGAAGGTCCTTTGTGGAGTCAAATCCACCAAATGTTTTACTGGGACACTATTAGAAAGAGAAGAATATCTTTTAAATAAAATCTAATGAATAAGCTTATAGATTATAAAATAACACTTCAATGGTCTAAGTCTAAATGTAATTATTTCCTATTACTTATATTTGAAACTGAATAATTAGTTATCACCAGTATTCATATACTTAAATTAGTAGATGAAATGATCAGTATATATTTCTAAATAAGTGTTAATTCTCAATGATAAGTGTTGTATAGTTGCATCATCATTTCTCACAAAATCTTGAAATATATCTGAGTATTCAGTGTTCAGGAGAAGTCCGATGACTCTGTTGGTTGCATCAGCCTGTGTTTCATTTCTATAATAGATGTGATACATAATGGATAAAATACGCTATAGTTAAATGCAACTAGGATGTTTAGAGAAACGATATGCTTCTTGAGTTATATATAATTGTTTTTAGTTTAGAATAACACACAAATATTAATCCCAACTAAAAAGCAATATAAATTATTCTTTATTGTCTGACTCATAACATAAGCCTGAAAACATATTATTAGTGACTTGAACAAAATGAAATAATCCAGAGGCTTTACTTAGTGTCTATCAGTGTATGGCACAGCAACTCACAAATTAAAGTGGAGTCAGCATGGCTAAGATAAACACAAACTGGTACAAGAATCAGGAAAGAATTCATGGCTGTGAACTGACAATACGCCAAATATGGGCAGAAATATTCTTCTTATAGGTGAGTAAATAGATTTGAGAAAACCAAAATTTATTATCCCCTCGCTATAATTGTTTGTGTAGAACAGTGTTGTAGAGCACAATATACCCAGTTTTATTTATCTTGTCCTAGAATTCAGTAATGCTTAACATTTAATGTAAGTGCTTTAGAGATACAATGTTAACATGAGATGATCCTTATCTTACAAGATTAGAATATGAAATCAACCTCTTGCCAGTTACTTGACAAATTCATTAATAATTCATGAATAATTAAATGTTTTCAAGTGAGAATATTATTATATGTATGCATATGTTTGATCCATACATGGATTAGATATGATAAGCTAATATATGTCCAGTTTTCATATAAATTAGAAATTTATTCCAATACTATTATAGGAATATCAAACCCTGTCTCAAACAAACAAACAAACAAACAAACAAAAAGGAATATCAAAGATCCACATGAAATCCTATAAGAAATAATACAAAAATTTAAAGTCTTTTAAGATTATTTATGGGGCTAGACGATTGACGTGGCTTCTTCCAGAGGACTGGGATATGACTTCCAGTATCCACAAGATGGTTCACTACAGTTGTAGGGTATCTAATAACCTCTCTGGTCGTTTCAGTTATTGTACATATGCGGTATACAAACATATGCAGACAAAATATCCATAAACAGAAAATAAAGAATACATTATATAAAACAATATATGTGTTCGTCTTTATATCAGGAAAGGACATCAGGCACAAATTTAGAATATGTGAACAACAACTATACTAACAGATTATTTCAGTTTTCCTTTAACTTGTTTTAACTTCATCTAATGTCTCTTTTTAAAATATAAAATATAATTTGTTTATAGGATTTTATTTACATTTTAACAGCAACATATTATTTAAATATTGCATATATGACTACCCATCAGTAGCCTTGTTGAAGTGAGAGTCTGAGCTGTCACTTATAATAAATTCATCACATTTTCATCTTCTACTCCTGCATTAGGCAATGGAACACAGTGCTTGCTGTTGTAGTTTCTCATAACAACTTATAGTGAATAAGGTAGTACTAATTGATGGTACTAAGTACTGGAACAAGCTCATAACAAAATTTAATCACTGAAGCAGGAAAAATAATTGGCTGTTTATGTCTATACTGTGTGTGTATGTGCGCACACGCATGTTTGGTGCGCATATCTAGTATAACATATCTCATATAAAATAGTCCAGAATACAGTAATTTCCACATTTTGATTGCTATTATTGATTTCACATATATAATTTATATTCATATTAAAAGGTATTTTCAGCAGAGAATTTAAGACATGGAATTCTGTCAGCCACAGGAATATAAAATTGTCTACTAAGAAAAAGAGGGAAAAATAAGAGCTATGAGCTGGAATAAATACGTTGTATTTTTATAAATCTCATTTGTTTTCTCATAACCAAAACTATCCCATCTAGTCATTTATTATTCTCAAATACTATTGAAGATTTTTCTTAGAGCATTATTAGCAAGGAGCAATTTTATAAAACATGAGATATTTCAGTTTCTCATAAATAATGTTAGAAATGCAGAGAAAATGAGAGTATTAAATATCCTATATCCAATAAAGTAATGAAAGCATACTTTACTTGAATTCATCAATTAAAATGCTGAAGTGAAATTAACGTAATAGCTACATTTCAAATGTAAGCCTTTTTCATTGTGCAAAATCACTTGATTAGAAATGTTACTTCTAGTTACAACTGGCAAAAAGAAAAAAGTGACCTGGGCCAGGAGCTGTATGAATATTAACCTCTGACACACAGGGATAGTGGTGATCTGTTCACTAAAACCTTGAGGCCGAGGAACTGTGGCAAATCCTATTGTAAGTTGTTATTCCGAAGAATGAGGCAGAAGAACAAGCCTTAGCAATTTACTGAGGACAATAGAGAAGGGGGTACACTAGCCATTAGCTCATTAGAACATGTATCAAGACCTATGGTGCCTGGGGAAGGAACTCCCGAGTACTGGGATAAAGGGATATGTATAAGTCTTAATCACATCTGCAAAAAACAAGTAAAAGAATTTAGTGTTTGAATAACCGAGGGTTGTGATGGCCAGAAGGACACACTGATTGGCAGAGTTCAATAATGCATCAGGTGGGGGACCCATTAAGCGTCCAAAAGACATGAGAGAAGAGTTCTTGACTCAGCTCCCTCCTTGAACTAGACTTAGCTTGGAGGTATCCGAGAGCTTGTCAGTTTGTTTGGACTGGATCAGACTGGTGGATAGACATATCTCAGGAATTTTCATGATTGGTAACTGATGGTGGGGGTGGAGGGGTGGGGGGTAGTGTCAGCTCACTGTGAGTGATGCTGTTATAGTCAGGAGCTCCTGGGTGGGATAAGTAAACTAGTTTAGCTGAAGTTATTGGGCCAGCCATTGAGAAGTTTTCTCCCATGTTTTGGGCTTCAAGCCCCTACCTCGACTTTCCTTAATGATAGATTGTAATTTGTCATTTGAAATAGACCTTTTCTCTTCTCTCAACCCCCAGAAGAAAATGTTAATTCTGACTTGGTTCTTTGGATGACTGCCCTGTATTTCTATCATCTCAATGTGCTTCGTTTTATGTTTTCTTTTTTAAAATAACATGGTGGTGCATAAATTTCCTCATTTCTTTTCAACACAGATTCATTGGGATGATAATGTTACAGATTTGTTCTAAACCCATGGAATGATGATTTCCGTCTTAATACTGTTTCTCTGAGCAAAGCCTGTTTTATAATCAGAATACGCAGCATTCTGACCGTCAGAGAGCGACAGCCCAAATGCCCCCTATTCCATTCAGTGTTTTATGAATAGAATACCACTTCCCCAGTCTTCTGTTCAGAAAAGAAAGTGCATAGACTGGTTATTCAGGTTTTACTAAAAAAAATGAACATTGAATCTCAATCAAAGGATTTAGGTACTAACATGTGTAATAAACATGGCTTTACATGCAGAATTATAGGGAACTTCATAGAATCCTAGTCTTGGTTCTATCAAAGTCATGGACAATTTGTTTTATATTGTGCTAATGTTTATAGCTACAATTATTTGTTTTGTCTAAAACATATTCATTCCATATGTTAATTATCAAGACTACTTACAGTTCCTGGCCGTGGATAAGGGACTCTTCCTTGGTAAGGCACCCACTGGTAGTTGGGACCATCTCTGTGAGCATATGGACCAAGGAACACCCTTCTTACATCACTCATGCTGTACATACACACAGCAGATCCCTTAAAGATGTTGCTAGAAGAGAGTAGGAGAAAGTGGTTTTTACACATATTCAGTGGCAGTGTGGTGGCTTGCACTTAGTTATTATGATCTTAACGATCAAATCAAATATAGCTTTTTTGCAATCACAAATATTGTTTGGGATTAGTTTGAAATCATAGATGCATTTACATCAATGGGTAAAAAATAAGTAATAATTTGTCTAAAGTGCATGAAATAATATTTTGTACTCACTATTTATATATACATATAAATACATTTGTATCAAATATAAGCTATTAAAGAATAGGAAAGGCATATATGGATGAGCATCTCTGAATGAATGTTTAGTTTTGATGTCATAAAGAAAATAACTAAAAGCTGTTTAACCCTCAAGAATTGTTACTGAAGGTAGAAAATTAGGATAGTATCAAGTCTATTTAAGAAGTCATGTTAAAAGCTAAAATGGATGTTCTAGAAGAATGTATGATGACACATGGTAAGTTATATTACAATATCTTAAACTCCCAAACCAATACAAGCTTAAGTAACAGAGCTGGGTACCTGAAATCAGCAAGGAATTAAACATTATCTCTCTACAACACTGAGCAGAGATCTAAGGTCATGCTACACCATGATCAAAGTGGAGAATGATGGCAGTTATTCCATCATTCCCTAAGTCAAAAACAGGAAATTGAAATACCTTTGTTTGTTATTGAGATGAAACTAGTTTCCTTTTATTTTGTTTATAAAACCACATCTTATATAATGAATTATATAAAAATATAACAAATGCATGTATTCATATGTTTTTTCATTTTTATTAGATATTATCTTTATTTACATTTCAAATATTAACCCTTTCCTTGTTTCCCCTCCGAAAACCCCCTATCCCATGCCCTCTTCCCCTGCTCACCAACCCACCACTTCCTCTTCCTTGTCATACACTGGGGCATCAAGCCTTCACAGGACCAAGGACCTCTCCTCTCATTGATGTCCCAAAAGGCCATCCTCTTCTATATATGTAGCTGGAACCAATGGTCCCTCCATGCGTACTCTTTGGTTGGTGGTTTAGTTCCTGGAAGCTCTAGGGTTACTGGGTGGTTCATATTGTTGTTCCTCCTATGAGGCTGCAAACCCCTTCAGCTCCTTGGGTCCTTTCTCTAACTCCTCCACTGGGGACCCTGTGCTCAGTCCACTGGTTAGCTGTGAGGATCCACTTCATTCTTATTGAAATGATGCATAAATCATACCACACAAGAGCCATGACTTACTAAATCATAAAAACTGTTCATTAGGCAATGGTGCATGACTGAAGCTGATGTTTATTGTGCTCTGTCAATCACTTATTATGAGTGTTTGGCCGAGTACTAACCACAATATATATGCATAACATTTATTATTTTCATGATAGGGTAAATTGTAAGCCAACACACATTGATACACTCCCTTTCAGTGCAAGTTAGTTGCAAAATACCCTTTTTATTGTTACATATTTAGTCATCTATTGATGAATTGGGTAGCTCTGAGGTGTGATGCATACAATTTAGAGATGTTTGTCATTAATAACCTATCACATTGAAAAGAGAGAAGAAATTATTTCACCATTTAAACTGTAGTAGCGAACATGTTGGTCCCTAAATACTAGCATGAGAATTAACTATGAACTGGTTAGAGATTCAGATTCTTAGATTCAGCTCATTCTTATAGGGTCAGAAACTCTGGTCAGGATTAACAATATGAATTTCTATCATTTATATCTTGTAGTGAAAATTTGTATGTACGATTTGTAGAGTAATTTAAGTTTTCACACATCCTTAGTGATTCTCATATATACTGAAAACCTGAGAAATGTTTGTTGCTCTAGGAAGTGGGGAAACTGAGAAACAGAGTGGCACTTGTCACTCACTTCCCATTATCTTTACTGCATGTGACTAGTTTTAACACGAGAGCTTATTAATCCATAGGCAGAAGGACAGATTTAGTAATATAGGTTTCTTCTTTTCCAATCTTAAGTTGATTAAGTAATGATGCCAGTGTGATTTATAATATAATATCTATAAAGAAACCAGATTTAGGTTCTACAATTAATGTTTCTCTTTAAATGGCCATAATTACCTCCAGTACTGAGTAGATTCAATATTATTTTAAAAGGCCATAGTCACCTATAATACTTCTGAATGGAATCAACATTATTGTTATTTCAAATACTTTGCTATCTCTCATTGCATGTACTTACTAATAGCTATGCTGTTACATGTATATTTCTTCTAAAAACTCCAGATAGTTTGTCGCTGTGCATGGAGAATTCACAGGACAAATTGCATGAGTCAGTTCTCTTCTACCATATAGGTTCTGGGCATCCAATTCTGGTTGTCAGCCTTGTTAGTAAGCAGTTTTACCCCAGAAGCCTCTCAGTAACCCAACCCCTGTGATGATTTTTAAAAGCAAAGAGCCAATTAAATCAGTATCAGTACATGTCCACAGCAAGGATTCACAAACACTCAAAAACCAAAATGACTACAGAGTGTGCAATTTACCTAAAACAATAATAAAAATCCATTTACCTTGATGTTGTGAACACTCCATATACAATTGGATTTTTAGGATCTTTAGAGTTCATTAGGAATACATCCTCTGTTGGAAAACAAAACCTATTAGTTTATAGTTCTGATAAGTGCTGAGCATATATATCTTATGCATCAAACATCAGCTACTTACGCAATTCATCAAAATGTGTGTCAATGCCATTGGGACCCGGCACAGAGCAAATCAGGCGTGCTTTCAGGAATGTTGTCCACTTATTCACAAGACTTCTGTGTCCTCCAAAGTCATTCTGAAAGATAATAAAAGTCTTTCCATAGAGCAAGTGTGTACAGTAATATCAGTGTCTTTATCTATTTCTTAACTTTAGACACATAAATGAAATCTTCAGTTTTTTCAGTTTTTATTAAGAGTGATCTCTTCTTGTAACCAAGAAGTTCCTCATTCTTCATTTTTAAGTGTGTCATAGCCATTCTAATTGATTGCATATAAACTATTAATCCATTTATTACAGAAGCTTAACCTTAGACTATTTCAAAAGCAATTAATTATTATATAATTTTCAATCATTTTTAACATCTGCATATCTAGTTATTAAACTCTTTTATGTCAGTGGAAAAGAAATGAAATTGTAAATGCCTTTTTTCCCTTTATCTCACCTTGCATATCTGACCTATTCTAGCATGAGTGGCTTTTCCAGAATGTTCTCCATCTATTGCATTTTCTCGGAAGAAAAAATATACTTTGTCATCTTCAGGGTTGTCACTCTCTGGGATGAGATGGGCACTGATGAATCTAGGATCTGAAAAAAATCATCATATTTATTAATTGCAATTAAATGAATAATAATATTAGACAGTATTCTTTTTTACTTCTTTCTGATTCCTTCGTGACATGTTAAGAATTAATATTTCCTTGCTTAGCTCACATGTTTCAGGCTCATTTGACCTGATGCCAGTCTATTATGAATTATAACGTAAATTATATTGATTTCAACAAAGATTTTTTTTCGGAGTGTTAGGCATGGGTTGTAAAAACCACATAGCTAAAAACATGATAAAATCACAGGTTATTTGTAAAGAAAGCAAAGAAAGGGAAAAATGACAAACAACGTAGAATCTACTAATAATAGCAGTAAGTATATCAGCAATTTTCAGAGTTCCTCCTTAAAAATACTATTATAAATAACTGGGTTTGTATGGCTGTATATACTATAGACTAAAATTGTGTGATTGTTTCAAGGTGTTACCATGCAGTTTTCTGTGTTCAACTCATAGAAAGCCTTTTTAGAATAGTACATCTAAATTACAGCAGTAATCCAACTTCACACTGATGGCTAAGAGAATATATATATATATAAAATCAGGAACTGAGCAAACCCTAAAACTAGCTTTATCCATGCAAAATCCATGTCATCCAGTCCTGATCTAAACCCTTAAATAAACACCATTATCATGTGTTCTATACTGTGAAATCTTCTAAATCTTGCTCTGCTATAATATGCTCCACAGTATGCTTCATAGAGATATACACCTCTTTATTTCAGGCTAATTATACACTCTATAATTAATGCAGAACACATGAAATATTTCCCATGAACAAGAATAATGCAGTAATAATTTAACAATAGATCCACGTAGTGCTAGAAGTCTGGAAAACTCTTAAACTGATAAATCATTTTAAGATTAATTATTGATAAGCTTGCTTCAGTGAGTAGAATTCCATTTGATCACATGCCTCCATATATTTACACACATGTTCCTCGTGAGGCACGGCAAGCAAATATGTGGCATAGTTAGCCTTCCTGTTATGGAGCGTGTGTGTGTGTGTGTGTGTGTGTGTGTGTGTTTGCTCACACATGTGTGCATTTAGCTCTCTTGTGCATAAACAATATAGAACAATTCTGAATCTAAAAGATGTCTATTCAGTCATTTGTAACTTTTGTGTGGTCTTTGGCAAGTCATTTTTCTTTCAGAATTCAGGTGCTTAATTCTTAAAGTGGTTTTCCTTTAATTTGAAGCATTTAAAATAAGGCTTGAACATCTTTTCATCATAAACAGTGTATATTTAAACTATTTTAAACTTTAGGTATGGATGTGTGATGTTAATAAGTATGTAATTAGCACTGGTATGCTGCTCCAGGAAGTCTTAGACTAAGCCTAGAAATCGCCTTCTCAGGCAGATTCAGGGGAATGGTGAAAATTGCATGATTCTGTCTTCATACTAGAGAAACTGAGGAAGATGATTCTGCTTTCATACTAGAGAAACTAAGGAAGAAGTTGATCAAATGTCACCTTCTAAACTGATGACAAATACTGGAGTAACAAAGAATTTAAGGCCACCAATGTTAACTGTCTTTTGTTAGATTCCTTCTTGTAGAAAATAATTTATTTTGAATGTAAGGCTTCAGCAAAGTCCATGTTTGTAAGACCACATATAACTTAAAAATTTGAGAGGGGGGATGGGATGGGGATTTTCAGAGGGGTATCGAAGAAAGGGGATACCATTTGAAATGTAAATAAAGCAAATATCTGATAAAAATATAAATAAAGAAAATCTTAAAAATGTATGTATATATACATATATATTTCTAAATACAAAAAATATTTGAGAGGGGAAGATATTTTATAGTACATTTTCCCATGACCAAGCATCAACTTAACATACAGCATTGCAGTTATAATGCATCTTTTATTATTTTGCCATTTTTATGTTTTTAAGGAGTATATTTTGTTTTCAACTTATTATTCAAATAAATTTATTTCAATGAATTCCTTACCATCTGCATTTTCATTTCTAGTCATCTACTCTTTATTTTGATTATAGAAGATCACAGGCTACTATGTTAAGTATTTTCTGTCCTCCTGATACTGACACCAAATTTCAAATAGGAAAATATCCTAATTCTTAAGTTGCACAAGAAATCGCCAAACCAAGAGTTTATAAAAATAACAAAGGAGCGGTTCTTACTGTTGTCCTCAGAAGTTAAGACGTAAGGAACAAAGGGTGTCTCACAAAGAAGACAAACATGGACAAGATGACAGAAACTACAGAGAACATTTTGTCCACAAGGAAGGAAAAATGCTCAGAGATGACAGAACGCTAAGATTTAAGAGATGAAGTTCTATTTAGGGGTGAATAAATCCTCACCGCAGAGGGAAGAAGAAGCAATAATGCATTTCAAACACAATAACATTCATATGTTGCTGTGTGGATGGTTTGCAACCCTGATTGCCTCCAAGAATAGGATAAGAAAAGGGGGGAAGTGAGCAGAGAAAAGGCACAGGAAGGCTCGAAGGAAGGAGAAGCAGCCACAGACAAAGCACAGAAGCAATAGTAACCTGGGTGAGCAAGAGAGAGTGGAGAGGAAGAAAGGGATACATAGACTTGATGGCTTATATTCACTTGTAGAACGTTAAAGGCATGGAGTAAGGATTGAAACCATGGAACATTAAGAAACTTTTGACTTAAACCAGTGGCTGAAGAACAGTTACTTTACAGAAAGAGGTAATACGTATAAAAGGGCCAAATGGACTGGAGAAGGAACATGACCTTAGTGCATTTAAGACTGATACACTTGTGCCTTTTCTCTTTCAGACACACACACACACACACACACACACACGCACGCACGCGTGCGCGCGCGCGTGCACACACACACGCACACCCACACACACTCTTATCCAGATGAAGATGACCATATCTGAAGTTAGTTAAAGTGGTAAAATGACTCCAAGGATCCTGGCTAAAAGAGAAAAGAACTTAGGCCTTGTTGTGGGTGGAATATAGACAGTTAAGCATGAGCTCATGTGTTTGCACACTTGGTCCTCAGCCAGCAAGGCCATTTGGGGATGCCAAGGAACCTTCAGCATATTGTGTCAAACTGGATGAAATGGACTGCTAGGAAGTGATCTTCAGATTTCTAGTCTAGCCTCATTTCCCGTTCCCTCTTTCCCAGTTTCTGAGATGCTCTCAGGACCATTTCCACTAACCAAACACAGGCCTTCCATGATTGAATGGTCTATGTCCAGTACATTATGGACAATTAGACTCGTTCTAGCTGGTGGTTTTATTAGAGTGATAAGAAAAGTAAGTAACACAGACCCTACACCCCAGAGAAAAGTGATTGAAAGTAGAAAGAAACTAAGTGGTTGCTACAGAGGTGATATTCCATGGACTTTTTCCATCTTACCTCTTCAACAACCCTTTACTTTGACTTCACGGTTTCCATTTAAATGTCTTTATCTTAAGAATGGAAACAGGTGGAGATTTCGATGGCACTGGAATGTCTTATGTCCATCAGAACACTTGACCGATGCACAGGCCCCAGTTCCTCTCTGCTTCCCAGTTTCATTAACTCCGTTCTCTTTCATTTTCACCAGCATTTCCTTGTGGGCATCAGGAAATACCAAACCGTCCAGTAAAGACTGGTTTGAATGTGCTTATCTACCAACAAAACTACTCAGATCTTTCTACAATTTGCATTTTTACTTATTTTTTGAGTTTTTAATATTGAAATCGAGCTGTTAGTTATCTAATACCATTCTTCCTTTCTATTTTTCCTTCCTTCCTTCCTTCCTTCCTTCTTTCCTTCCTTCCTTCCTTCCTTCCTTCCTTCCTTCCTTCTATCTAAACCTCTCAACATGTACACTTTCTGAACTTCATTCTGGATGAATTTTTTCTTTCTACCCTTTAAATAAGCCAATCTTTGAGTTGTCCTTCCCCTGCCGTGGGATCTTGACTCCGCTTATATCGTTGTTTCTCTCTGGGCATCCACTCTCTCATCGTCTCACGTGTTAGCCAAGCACATCCCCGTTGCTTTCTTCTCACATCCAAATTGTGCGCTCCCTGGTTCGGCTTAAAAGTTCTCCTCAGTTCTTCATTTCAGACTTGCTGAATCTGGCCTGGAAGGTCCTCCCACACTTTCCTTTCAAAGCTGCCTCGATCTTGCACTTCTCATTTTGGTTGGTGCTATCTCTAGTACATTTATATAAATAGTCATTCTACCTAAATAGTCTCCACTTCCCGCAGAAGTCGCCTCTGCCCCCTACATCCCTAAAACTTTCCTCTACTGCATCACTGCACAATAGCCTTACTTCTGCTGATGCAGTCATGCTCTCGTTACTATATAGAAGTGTTTTATGCACAAACCGAGTGGCTCTACCATACAACCTGTTTCCTCTAGCCATCTATGCAATGCCACGGACATAAGCGCAAATCCACTGATAGTATGTATTCCATAGAGCAGACTCCTGGTACCACAGATATGGTAGAGTGGTCATGGTAAGCAAAGATGATACAAAGACAAATGTCACACTGAGACACCGGTAATTAGAGCTGAAGGTGGTCAGTATATATACGTGAGCTTGGTGTAAATTTGACTGTAAGTGATCTACCACAAGACACAAGTGGGGAAAGAAGCTGCCAGTTACATGAGTCACAATGTACCTCAGGTGGAGAAGAAACAATGAGAATGAATGTTAGTTAAGTGTAACTCAAGCTCCACATCTTTTTCCCACACAGTAGACCAGGCTATCCTTCCAGTGTCCCTTCAGTGACCCTGTTAACTATCTAAAGCATGCCCCACTAGTCGCTTCCCTAGCCGTGTTGCTCACATAAAATAACATTTTATCTTGTCCATTTCTTAGCATTGCATTCTTTTACAGAATTATTATTATACTCATCATAGGCACTTATTTGGTACTTGCAACTCTTTCTGGTTAGTTTCCACATATAAGAGGGTTTCCTCTCAGCTTCTGCATTTCCCCCAGATCTCTGCCCAGGGACCTGTGCTTTCGTCTCTTCTCTCCTGGAATGCACATTTAATGTATTTTCTATGCTTTCTACCTCACCTGCTAAAATTGTTGTACCTTCTTACAACTCTCAGTATGTGTGATCATTTGAATAAGAATGGCCCCCAGAGGTCATAGACTTGTTTTCTTCGTCACCAGGGAGCATAACTATTTGAAAGTATTAAAAGGATTAGGAGGTGTACTCTTGTCGAAGGAAATATATGCCTGGGGGTGGAAGCGCGGAGTCTCTTTCACTGCCTACAGATCAGGATGTAGTTCTCAGCTACTGCCCCAGCATCTGCCTGCATGCTGCCATGCTTCCTGCCACGATGACAACGGATTAAACCTCTGGAACTGTAAGCAAGGCCCGGGGAAAGGCTTTCTCGTACAATAGTTGCCATAGTTATGAAATCTCTTCACAGCCATAGCACAGTGACCAACACAGTATGGAAACCCATTCTCTGGTACCTGGTCCATATACCACAGCTGGAATCTATAAAACTGCATTTTCATTACTTGTTTTGTTTCTTCTTTTTAGTTGTTCCTATTTTTTCTTTGTGGCTGAATACTGTATGGAAAGCAATATATAATTAAAAACCAAATGATTTGGTGAAGGGATGAGTGAGTCTAGAAATAAGCTAAACTGAATTACAAAAAAAGAATTACTTTCCCTTTCCTTGTTGAATTAGATTTGTATCTGTTTATTTCATGTGCCTGTCTATATGTGTGTGGGAAAAATCACCTGTGCCGTACTAGGGGAGGTCCACTAAAAGGACTTGGTTCTCATCTTTAACCATGACAGGGTCCCATGGACCTTGCTCTGATTGTCAGGCTTAATGGCAGACACCTTTACTTGTACAGCCATTTTGATGACCCAAAGGTTACAAACCAAGGCTAATCTTGAACTCATGAAATTTCTGCCTCTGCCTATTTTGCATATGTTAAGAGCAGGTAACACTACAAGCAGTTTCCTTTCTGTTCGGCCTGGGTTGCTCAAGTTATTTTGGTGGCACAAACTCATTATAGACTCAGAAAAAAAATTAGGTCTCTGTGTATAAAAGTGATTAGACATGCTTCTTTAACCGAAACTACTTTGAAAACTTATTGCACAATGATGAGTTTTCAAAATGTTCTCTGAAAGTCCGTGAATGTTCTTTGAAGCTAGGAAAAGCATTTTTTTCTTTGATCTTATCCTTCTGCGTAAAGTAATTAATGAAGAAAAATTAATTTTCTGTTTGCCATTTTTTTTCAAAATTAGATTTCATCAGTAAGATTAAAATAATCTAAAACGTGTCCCTCTGTTGCGTGAGCTAAAAACAACACATATGTTACAGACCAGGGATTCCCACTGTTCTGAGAATCAGCAAGCAATCCAACCAAATCCACTAAAGAAAAAGTTTACCACAATCATTCCAATAGCCAGGTTTACTACTTTGTGAATTCTCCTTAGGAACTGAAGATTTTTCCTAGCATTCAAAAAGCTACAACTCTGTCCAGCTACTTGTAGAAGGGGACACAAAAATGTAACAAAAAAAATCTAACTAATTGGTTTTCATTTTGAGTCTGTGTCCTGTAAACTACTAGAGCCAAAACGAAAACGCTGATTTCCATTTCTCAGATTGGAGTTCTTATTTCACTGTTCCACCAAATCCATTGAAACTGACAAACATAAATAAAAAGAACTCTTAATAACGTAATTCTAGAGCTCCACTAGCTACTTTTATGTTGAAATGTTCTTTACCCTGTGAAGTTTGCCTAATCACAGGTGATAAGGTTCAAGGAAATTAGCCACCTCACACACTTTGGACTAATTTCTTGGTATGTGGGGCAGGAAGTTGGTGATAATGTGCATTGAAACCTACATCAAACGAAGATGGCAAGATCCATTCAAAGAAGATCAAAGGGCATGTATCTCACTAGCATAAAGCTTCAATATAAATACCATGAAAGGTAAACATAATTGGAAAGCATTCTTTCATTTGGGTAGCTTAAAAGGCATGCCTCTGGCAAAGGGACTTTGCCTTTGCAGATACTGTGGTACCTTTTGCAATGCTCTGGGCACATGGTAGAAGCTAAATAAATAATCTTATTTATTAATCTTGGGCCAATGCTGTTAGGTGAAGCATGGAATCTTTAGTCTCGTTAGTGGCAATAAATCCTGGGTACATACACCACTGTTTTTTCTTTGTCTTTATCTCCTTCACCACCCCCTTGACATTCTTCTGCGTCTCATCCCACAGATGGCGGTTCTTGCGAAATTCACGTTTGGCACCACCTGCCACGTGTAACAGTACCACTCTGTTGAAATATTTTTAGCAGCTGCGAATTAAGCTGTCCTTCAGGTGCAATCTCACACTTAATGAAAACAACGCCTTGGCACAGACCACGTGCTGTGTTACCTTTATGAGTCATTTGAAAGGTTTAGCTTATTTAAATAAAGAACCATTTTTGCTGCTCTCAGCATTAGAATCAATTTGAATATAAAGTTTGCCCATATTTGGGCCAGCATTTTTGTCTGGACTTTTCCCCTCAACCAACAAGTTCCACCAGCTAGGGCAATGATAGAATTGTTGTTTTGTTTTGTTTCGTTTTTCTGAAAATGAATTAATTATATATAAATATTGATCAGAATTTCAGAGTCATCAGTGCATTTTGAAGAGAGTTGTTGGTTATTTTCTAAGATATAATTATTTTTTTATAATTCTTTGGTAGAAAAACAATGGAATTAGTGATTTTCATCTAGCACACATATACCAAAAGGCCTAGTTGAATGTTCCATCCAGACACAGACATTTATAGTGAAAGGGCATCAGTGGTCTCTGAGTAGGGCAGCAGGAACATAGCATGCCTGTAGAAAAACAAATTACCAACCAACAACCCACGGCACACAGTTCTCTCAGTCAACGGTGGCCCATCTAAGAAAGAAAAAGTAAGGAATGAAACGACTATTAAAAATGTTGCTGATTCATATAATATCAAGGCACATTCACCCTTTCTGAAAATTTTAAATGAGATCCTACTGACACTGAGACCTCGTGCTCTTCTGTGCTAGGAATTAAACAAAATAAGATAGAAATCATTTTGTTTTAACTCACTAAATATTTGATGTTAAACAAGATCAAATAGAAGCCATGCATGGTGATTTGACTTAAAAATCCCAACATTTCAGAAGCTGAGCCAAGAGGACTGAGTTCAGGGCTAAACTAGGCTACATAACGTGCTCCAGTCCAGTCTGAATGGAAACCGTGCTCCCCATCCAAGTACAAAATGCAAGTTAATGTCAACTAGCCTCCGTTTACTGTCAGAAAGCAGCTATCTCCAAGGAATGTTTGGAGAATGTAAAAAGGGATAATACAGTTCTGTCTAAAGCATTCCGTGGGTTTTCAAAACTGCTAGTGGCTATTAATTTATAGCACTGTTTATAAAACTCAGTGATATCCTATAAAGTATAAATGTTTAAAAGTTAATGGTAGCATAAACTTTTACAGCTAGCAAAGCACGCTGAACTAGACACTGGTTGATAAGGAAGCTATAAACCTGTTAGGAACAACTGAGGAAAGTAGACTCATTGTAAATTATTTAATGAGTAAAACTCTCTTGTTTCCAGTAGTGAAGCCTCTGGAGTCAAAACATTTACCAAGCAACTAGCTGGGAAGTCGGTAAGGGAAAAGTCATCAGAGATGGCAGCCAACAACCAGGAAAGGAGGCAAAAGTGACTGCTTTCTTCCTTTAGCTTTGTGCAGAAGGGCCAACAAAAGTCCCAAAGAACCATCAGATCAGGAACAAGGCCCAGAACATTGAGAATGCAAGGCATGTAGCTTAAGGTCATCCCACATTCCTGGCTAACAGCATAAGCAGAGTAGATATATCATTTTTGGCTGTGGAATAGAGAAGCATCTGGCTGCCAAGGAACAGGCCTGGAAGACGTTTTCCAGCTTAGCTGGCTGGGTAGCTGTGAGCCCTTAGAAGAGTTTAAAAGCCCTAGGAAACGTTTGATACGAGCCACATCATGGAGAGGGAAGGGGGGAGATTCCAAAAGAAAATGAGAGAATGCAAGCCAAAGCCGCAGACAGTGCTGATTGTGTAGCTTCCTGGGTGGAAGGCTCATCATTCTAATATCCACTCACCCTGAAAGAGATTAAGATACGGAAGATGTCAAAGTACAAGTTAGTAGCTGACAGAACGTGAGCAGGGTTAAGCCCTTTCTCCTGCCCCAAGCTTCATCTACCGTCCACACCATCCTTCGCTGCATGATACTGTGTGCTGCAAGCTGTACATTAAAGCCAATTGCTGTACTGCATGGATTAAGACACTCGTTTTTGACGGTATTTTAAAGCTGGTGGAGAGTTTACTCCTTTCTACTATAACCCAGTAGGACTATTTGAACTAAATGGTCATAACCAGTCCAGATGTCTGCAGCATTCCTCACCCGAAGGGAAATTACAGCCGAGGAAGTGAAAGCCTTTGGGATATTGGGCTTATTAGCATAAACATGGGAAGTTATCAAAACCATCACAGCGGAGTGCCATGCCTTCAGCCATCCACGTCAAATCACATTAATCTCCACTTCGAACCTTTTCTTTCTTGATGTCGTTTTTTGGAGGTAGGGAATGTCTTTTCTCTTAATCCACGTATCCTGTTTAAAGCACCCCTATTCCGAAACGTTCTAGACTGTGCTCTTCACATCAAAGGCCACACTCTTCCAAGCATCCGCTTTTTCGATCTCCCTTACACAACGTTGACATGGCGCATTTGGGACCGTGCACAGAGTACGAACTTCTCTGGGAACTGAAAACTGGAGACGCCATCAAAAGTCATCCAGCTACAGTAAAATTCTTTTATATTTTTTTATACTTGGATTTCTCACATTGAAATATTAAGAAAAACATCCCATGACTCCTCAGACAAAAAATAATATTTTATTTTCGACCTTCAGCAAAAATGAATTCAGGACTTAAAGGATGAAGACAAAATTAAAAATATTGAACATGTAAATTAATTATCACTCAGACATCTGTGCTTTATAATATCAAATATGGAGGAGAGATATTGTGAACTTTATACTTAACCCAGATATATCAACTATAATGTTTGTTGGCATTTCTATCATTTTACGTATTCATGCTTTCTTACCTGCAGGAACCTACATTATGCTTAACTGTATTAGACCTTCAGTAACTAAATTCATTCCATAAATGCGCTCATTTGTCCTTAACTATGCCCTCCCAATCCATGTCGTGCTTTTGACTTATATTGAGTATAAAGTAGTGTGTGATTAGATTAAGTGATTTAGTAACTTGATCAAATAAAATAAAATTTCATGCTGTAAGTAATTTCTAAGAAAAAAAATTAAATTATTTCACAGTGTTTGAAGACACACTCAAATTCCTTTAGGGCATTGATTTTTATTTTATTTAAGGATTTCAAAGACTTAAGTCATATTTTGTATTCCTCTCAAATTTCAATAAATTTCAAATATTTGGAAGAAAAAATCATTATGCTCTTACATGTGATTTGAGAGATGAATAAAATATATTCTTCCTTAAAGAGAAAAATTGGGCAGTAAATGCACAATAAGTGAGTCACAATAAATATTTTTTATAAATTAATATTAAAAATACCTTTGAACTTGAGAAAAAGTATGCTCTCACATCTTTACTTCTGTTAAAATAGAGCTTCCTGTTTAGAAAGCCCTATGATAAGAGGTAATTCATGCTTAACCATTGACAATACTAAAACTATCCCTTAAAGAAAAGTTGGTAGAGTTGCAAGAAACATGACACTTTCTGACTTGTCTCTCTTGAAATTGAAGAATGTCTTTCTTCCCTTTGCCAGAAAATCGATCACAGTTTTACACAGTGTGCTTGCTCTGATTTATTAAATAAGTGTGATTTATTTTTTAAGCTTTCAGGCCCAGTCAAGGAGCTAAAACACATACACATACACAGACACGCATACACAAACACACACATACACACATGCACACACATTTTTAGAAAAATATCTAATTAGATGGTGAAGGAAATTGAAGACAGAGACACGTACTGCCCATAGCACACTCAACACACCAAGGAGATAAGAGTACAACCATGGTTTAAATCCCACCGAGAAGGGAAGAAAACCTTTGAGTGCTTCCTGTCACCTCCTGCTATACTTCACACCCTCCTAAGACTGAAAATAGAGACCCCCAAGGCTGAGATGCAGCTCGAATAATCACATGTGGCTTTTACAGTAATTGTAATAATTTTACTTGGATTAACATTGCCTCCCCATGCATTAAGAAGTTCATTTTGGGTTCATTATTTCTTCAGATCATGTTAAAACACTGTTATCCAAATCTTCATTCATGTGCTTGCATCTCCCAGTAAAAAAAGTTATTCACCTTATTTTTAAAGTTGGAATAAAACAGAGCATTCATATAATTTCTTCTTCAGTTTCTATCATAAGAGATTTCTTATGATAGAAACATCTTTATAATAATTGCTTACTTGTGCTTAGATTCTTCATTTGTATTTATCCTTAGCTTTTCTTTTTGTAAAACACTGTCATTCTTAGTATTACAGTCCCATATAACACAAACGACTTAAAAATCTCCTCCTTCTTTGTCGGGGCTCTGACATCTTCCATAATGGTATTATGCAAGTTTCTTTATCTTATATTTTGTATATGATTCATTGACAAACTGGTTGATGAGGTGAAATTGTGTCCCAAAAGTAGCAAGCAAAATATGTAAGCAACACAAGGATGACGTGCCAACTTAAGCCACCTAAAATATAGGTATATATTTAATTTCCAAACATAGCTTTTCCCTGGAAGTAAGTCATGCGGAAAAACTGGCTTTTTGAGTCATGCTTTCAAAAATAAAGATTACTTTCCACATCATTCTAATAATTGCTGGCTAAACTATTTCTTAGTGTGTAATTACATAAAATGTTTTTCACTGTGAAAACATAAAGGTGTCACATGACAGATGGAGAGGCTATGCTTATGCTGTCTATCCTTTTCACAGGGCAGCCAGCAGTCTCCGGATTCATTAAATGTTTCCACACTGGAAGGGCACCTTGCCCTCCTCCATGCTGGAGCCCATGCCTCTGTGTCTATGAAGAAGATATCCCCAAAGAAGGCAGTTTTCTTCATAGCACAAAATAATGATTCAGGAAAGATTTAGGTCAAGTTGAATTTGACAAGTGCCTTGGCAACTTTATAACAGCCTGAGTGTTATTACAGCTAGAACATAATTATCCTGATTACAACACCAGAGAAGGTTCAGCCCTTCCATCGTTTTCTGGTCAGAAAACGTTCTCAAAAAATACTGGAAAGTCAGGAACTTAGTGGAAAAACACGCTTGACGGCAATATAATTAGCAGCTTCTATGGCATTTGTTCGTGAGAGGCAATGATACTTTTGATTTTTTAGAAAAATGTCTAATTAGATGGTAAAGGAAATTGAAGACAGAGACACATACTGCCTATAGCACAGTTTTTGAAGTAATTTGATTTTGCAGAAAACAATTATTTTATGTCCTGTTAATCTGAAAGATCTTAATTTATCTTCAAAAAGAATAATTCAAGTTTCAGACAAAATCCTTTTTGTACTTTCCTAGTCTCTCTTTTGTACTCTTCTTAATTATTTAAAATACATTATTGCTTTTTATATTTTTATGTCTTATCAATGTAAAACAAATGGTAATACAATTTTTTTTGTGTATGCAATTTTGAAATGTTGGGTTTCTTACATAGGACATGCTATTTTTTAAGTCAATGTCTTGAGAATAACACTACTCAAATGTAATTTGAGATGTAATATCATAATACAAAAGTCGTAAATTTTAACCTAATATTTATATTTAGGGCTTTATATTATTTTATATTAAGATATTTCTAGATAAAAAACCTGTTTCTGTTTTTATTATCCTTTGTTAATATTTAAAAGAAAGTATTATTCCTGAATGAAATCTGATGGAAAAGAATTAATTCATCTCAATTTAAAGGCAATTTGGGGGAAGGCGTAGGCTATCATAAGATGTTGGAAGATGTTTTAATTCTTGGTGGAATGCTTAGGCACTATGGGTCTTGAGTGATTTTTGCTAAAACATTCAGCCTCTGCCTTTATTTAAATTATTCATTTATTTTGTGATTATAATTCCGCATACAGTAAGGACACACCTCACGAAAGGAAGAAGGCCAATGATGGATTGCAAGGTTTGAAGTAGATCACAACATGGGCAAACATAGTTTAAACAATGACCTCTATCCTTATTCTACCCCTGCCATAGTTTTGGATTCTGAAACCTGAGATATCAAATATTTTATATCTCTTCTTTAATAATACATAATAATACATACTATAACATATTTTAGTAATTTAGTTTACTTCATAGTAACTTTTAAAGGAGAATCTTGGATAGGGTATATATTCTGAATTAGTCATCATGTATGACCTCTGGAACTCTCCCTTGAACAAATTCCCCAGGAAACATATATCACTTATTATTCCAAGGGGCATACATTTAGGAGCATTAAGATAATATTTCAGTGCTTTAAAATATGTACATAATTCATTTGGAGAATTATTGTAGGATAGAATTCTTTAACTTCGGCTTTTTAAAAAAATTTCAAGAAAAGTATATTACTTTATTATTTATTCAAAAATGTATATAGGGTTTAATATGTATCTCCTACATATTAAAATAGGAAAATAGCAGCTCAAGCCAAGCATAGTGGTATTAGCCTTTTATCCCAGCACTTCAGAGGCAGAGGCAGGCAGGTCTCTGTGAGTTTGAGGTCATCCTGATCTATACATACAGTTCAGGAGAGCCAGGGCTCTGTTACTCAGAGAAACCCACAAAAACGAAATACAATAAAATAAAATAGCAGAACTGTGCACACTATATAATATTAGTAAATCATACAAAGTATAATTTAAAATATAAACCATAATATTAATATTAGATAAACAAATGTAGGGTTTGGTAGCTACTTTATCTTTACCATTCAGAGCAGATTATTGTTAACCTCTCAAAGACTGTATTTTTTTTAAAATTTATTTCTTGTATATGTATGTGAGTACACTGTTTGTGTCTTCAGACACATCAGAGAAGGTCATCCAGTCCCATCACAGATGGTCATGAGGTAGCATATGGTTGTTGAGAATTGAACTCAGGACCTCCAGAAGAGCAGTCAGTGCTCTTAACCACTGAGCCATCTCTCCAGTGCAGGCTACACTATTTTTTATTACTTCAAGCACTCTAAAAGGCTTGGGGAGGAGAGAGGATCTCAGAAGAAGTCCAATGAAAGTAAATAAACATTATCCTATAAAGGATTTCTGTAGTACACTATTTTAAGTATTTCTCTCTGCACAGATCTATATTCTAAAATATCAGCACATTGACTTCCTAAAACTTTCAAACATGAAATGTGATGACCATGAGGGCAACAGTATGAACAAAATGACCATTCATGATAAAACTGCCACTGAAGCTATTAATCTACTCTTAATCTTTGTTCAGAGAACATATCCCAACCAATCTATTTCTTTTCCTTTTTTCTGTTTAGATTTCCAATAGAGATTTGGTTCTATAGATATTTTATCTTGAGTAATAAACGTGTCTGCTAAATCTGATACCTCCACCTTTTTTTTAAATAAATAAAGGTTTCCCTCACTATATTTTAATATGACTAAGAAATAATGATTAATATCTTAACATAGATTAAATACAAGTAAAGTTTGCTTTTTAATCAACCTACTTTTGCATTAGACATTGAAAAATATTAAAATATTAATAATTACTATTCATTAACAATATTGTGTTTAATATTTATATTAGTTAGAATAAATTTAATAGGGATTATTACAGAAATGCAATGTTGACATTAGTTGGATAAAGGAAACAATGAAAAATAAAATTCCCTGCTTTGAAAAATATTTGTAAGACATTACTGACACTAATAGCAAAGGTAAGAGATTATATAAAAATTAAAATACAGATAAAATAATATAAATGCAACTTAAAGATTTATATAAAATATCCTGAAATATTTGTATAATACTGTACTTTTGATTCTTTAATGATGAAATAAAAATATTGCTATGTAATAATTTAATGATATAAACTACCAATTATTATAACATAGTTCTAAAACAAATACTTATGCTTAGTCACTTTTCATAGTTGAACTAAAAGAAATGTAGTCAGAACATAGTCTTAATTTTCCTTCATCCTTTAATAAACATTTATTTTATTATAACAAAACTGTTCTGCTAAATGAAACACGTATATTCTTAGAAAATTCTGTCAGCAGCTACAAAGGTTGGCTATGATTAGATCATTATTGTTTCATGTGTTGATCTTAAAGCTCAGGCACAGAAAGAACTAAATTTGCTCTAACAGTGCAGGATGCCAGTTGTTGAACTTCTGTTGAGAAGAAAATAAAATGATGCTCACCATTTTCATGTGGGTCCATTTCCAATCATTTCCTTCTATACAGCAAGCTCTTCATCATGTTACAATTTTTCCTATGACTTTCCTTAGGTTTTTGTTTGTTTGCTTGATTAGGACTGCTTATCAGTAAAATATTATCTGTTAAAATATATAGTCCTATTACCTACAGTTTTACTGATTCTAGCTGATTTCTAGTTTTGCTTCAAATGAAAATGAATGTTTAATTTCTCTCTATTTTAAACTCCATTACACATATATTCTAATGAAAGGATGAGGTTGCAGGCTAGGAATCCCCCCCATGCCTGAGTCTTGGGTGACCCCAAAGGAGCAGAAGTTTGGCCCACTCTTTGTTGGCCTGGAAGTGTACACATCACACCCGCATCCAGGGTCCAGCTGCGAGCCTCAGGCTGGGAATGTCCCTGGCGTCTTTTCCTGTTTCGCCTCCGCGGAGAGGCTGTGGCAAGGACAAGTGAGGCTGGGGCTGGCAGGATCACTGTGGGGGCTGTGGGGCTCATGCCTGGGGGCGCTCAGGTCCCCAACACCTACTGCTAGTCGGGGAGGGTGGGCTTTGACTATGTAATCCTGGCCCTGTAACAGGAAATGTGTAACAGGAATTACATATGTGACGAGGTGCATAACCCTGGCGTGACCCTGTGCGTGGTGGCCATGTAAGCGGAAATGACTTAACCAGGTCCCATCCGGTTTCTATAGGAAACTGACTGGTTCTCAGAGAGTGCGGGCTCAGATAATTTAAACTGATTGGCTTGGAAGCTATGGAGTGGCTTGTGTTAGGCGGGTTTTGCTGTAAATCTATAAAAAGCAGTCCTGTTTCTGCACCCAGTGTTCACTGTCCTCTACCCCACGTGGGAGATGGCTGTGGCCCTAGAGCTCTGGAATTAAAATCCTCTTGCTATTTGCATCAAGACTGTTTCTCGTGAGTGATTGGGGTGACGGTTTCCAAGGCTTGCGGTGCTGGGGTGCCCCCGTTTTTCTTTCAGGTCTTACACTAACAAATAACTGTGGGCATTTAGACATAAGCCACATACCCTTGCACTATTTGTGCAAATGAACACAAACTTTAGGTTGTGTTTCTGAAGTTCATTTGACAATCTGGAAATCAGTTAGTATTCTTATGTTTTTCATGCTTTTGTCAAAGTGACACAAACAAATGTGTCTGGTTTGACTCTCTAACTCTCCTGAATAACTGTCACTCAGATGTCTATTTACATTGTGATTCCATTTCTGTGGTCTTTGGTTTGTATTCTTTACTTATTTTCAATGTGATCATTTGTATTTTACTATCAAATTTTAAAGGTCCTTGACTAAGGGAATATTATCATTTTCTGTCATATGTGCTCTGACATTTTTCTAGTCTTCTTTTTGTCTTTTGATAACTTATGGAGGACTAGCCTGTAATAAAATGTCAATAATATATTATCAAATCTAAAACAATCTTAAAATCTAAAGAATAAATAAATTGTTTCATTAGTAAGGAAATGGAAAGTAAATGTCCTTTACCTTATGCTTTTTTAGGTACAAAGACATTTTGGAAATATAGGCTTTTAATCTTACAGAGGTGATAGGTACTTCTAAAATTCTTCACTTTTTCTGTATGTTATCATGAAAAGCATGTACTTCTTCTTTTCAACACTGTTTTGTCTGATAGTCTTAGTTCCTAGTGAGTGCACATTGCATGCAGAAAATAGAAATTAGCCACAGTAACACACTGGTACCTGATAAAGGTATATCATATATTATTACATGGAATTCTAGAGGAACACAGAAAAGAACAATAGGGAAAGTGCTTGAGAAAAATAGCCTATGCTAATGATTAAGGTGATTGATTAACCTATTTATATACAGATAAATAGAAATACTCTTGAAAGAGATGAGACTACATTTCAGAAAACTGAAGCTATTCATTAATAATTGATAAACAGTAATGGAAATTGATAGGTTAATCTCCACCAAAATATCTGTTCTTAATTTCCTATTAATAATGCAGTTCTTTTACCTCTATAATATCATATTACAAAGTATCTGAATTGTTTTTACTGACAACCATATGGTCAGTTTGAAAATGAGAATCTGAGTACTCTGCAAATTAAGAAATGTTCCAATAAAGTTTTACTATTCTCAAACAGTGTGAAAAAAATTCTTTTGTGTATGAAACCTAACTTTTATTACAAATCTGGAGGTTAAATCTTCAGATAGAAGGCTAAGTCATATAGTTCATTGGTATTTATTTCAACCTTTGAAGATGTATGTAACATTTTAATGGTGTGACTATTACAATTTTCTGATTAAAAAAGCAAATCTGATTAGGAAATACATAATCTATTAATCTGACTTCCATTCTCCCTTCCCTCTTTTTTTAAAAAAGATATTTTTAGACATCATAAGGGAATTGTAGAGTGATATACTTTAGAAATTTTATTTTCCTGTAGTACTTCCACACTCTAAAGAACATTTAAACGTTCCAAGTAATTGAAAATGTAATGACTTGTTGGTTTTGAGCACTGTGTTAAAGAGCTGCCCAAGAAAGGGGCTGGGATTGTAGCTTAGTGCTATATAGCTTGTATAACATACATGTAGTCCTGGGATCATTCAATTCTAACTCCAAAAAAAAAAAAAAAAAAAAAAAAAGAAGGAGGAGGAGGAGGAGGAGGAGGAGGAGGAGGAGGAGGAGGAGGAGAAATAGTTCTCAGAAGAAATTTCCTTTTGCTGATAGTATCAGAATATCCGTTAGCAAATGGACTTAAAAAACACCCTAAACACAGAATATGTTTCTAAGAGGAAAAGTAATTTGGTAATTAATGTGTAGTTTATATGCAGGACTATTAAATAGAGCAGCAGTACATTTTTATAGAAAACCAAGATGATAAAATCACTAACAAGGACCACTATGGTCGAAATGGCTAACTCTCCATGATGTGGCTTATTTGTTCTTTGATGTTCTGAGTACCCCTGCTGAATGACAGCTGAACTACATAGAGCCTGAGAACTGGAACAGCCAGACAAGATGTCTTCAATTTGCTGATGCTGTATTCCTCACTCCAGAAAATATGCCCATGGTCTTTTGCACATGGGTATTTCACATGAACAAGGAAGGAAATATATGCAGGTACTAATACAAAAATAAATAGTAAAATTTTAGCATTTAAGGCTTCTTATTAAGCAATCATATTACCATATCAAAAGAGCAATTACACTATAATTTTGGTATTTAGACACCTACCACTTGATCAAAGTTACCTCTACACATTATAATATAAACCATGATGGATGTGATATCATATTCTTGCTTAATTTTTAAAAGGAAATAAAGAGAAATAAAACAACAGGAACACTGTGCATTGGACTTTTCCTGACAGCATTATTTTGCTTGAATATTGAATTCTCCTCAGCTAAAATATTTGATATGGTGACAGGAAAAACAACAGCCATTGATCAAGTTCTTAATGTAATTGTCTTGTTGACCCACCTTAACTTTGTAAAATGTTCAATAATGTGAATTGTTAGTATAATGAGATTTTCTTCCATATATATATACATATATATATATATATACATATATATATATATATATAGATCAAGTTTTCTGATAATTAGTGTCTTTTGCTTTCTAACTTCAGAACACACACACACACACACACACACACACACACACACACATGCAGTCTAGAACTAGCTATGTAGATCAGGCTGTCTTCTAACTGAAAGTGTGAAAGAAATACACATGCTTCTGCCTTCTGGATACTGGGATTAAGGATTTGGGTGAACAAGCTCTGCATCTCTTATTATTTTTTTGAATTACATATTAAGTCTGTCCTTTCATTGGTAGGTATAACTTGTTTTTCCTTAATATGGTTACACTAACTATATAGAAGTTTGACATCAATTTGATGTTAGCCTTGTTAATACTTAACTTTAAGAACCAATGTAAGAAAAATTTGCTGATTTCTGAATGGGTCATAAAATAGAAAATAAGCTGGAAATAGAACTGTGTAATTTTAATTATTTACTAAGCTAAAGAGGCTGTGTATATCCCAAAAGAAAAAATTCTTCTGTCACCAATTTTCTATACACATTCTTTTTTATAACTTTATGAATATATAAAAGGGGTAGGTCACTTTGATGTGGAAACCCTAGAATCCTTTATAATTACTCATTAAATGAACAAAAAGAGTATTTGGCTTTACATGAATGTAGACAAATTTATACACATATTGAAAAGGCACAGTTTTGATGGATCCCTTATGCTGTCAGCCTACATTAATTCCAAAAATAGTTAATGTTTAACAAATCATCATGCAAAATAATGAAGACTCTGCTTCTAATGTAGAACACTGTGTCCACTTAATTAATTAAATTACTATAATAAATCACTATTCACACTCCTGGAATATCATTATTTTGGATGTATTTTTAAAGAATAATAGTATCAAATGTATGCAAGTTCAAATGTAACACATATGTATAATACAAAAATTCCATTTGATAAAGAGTATATTGCTTACAACTTAGTAGAAAAGAGATTTGTGTAATTTTTTTCATAAAATACAAATCGTTTGATGGAAAAACTGTATCTTGAAATGTTTCTTGTCAAATCACCAAATATATACAAATATTCCTTAGTAACATTATCAGGAAAACAATTTTAAGATCTTTTCCTTAGAAGGTGTGGTAGATGTGTTTTCTTCAGAATACCTGGGCATCATTAAAATAATTACAAACTCAGCCTAAAGAAAAGGCATTGGACTGAAGCTTCAGTCCTTCTTAGAAGGGGGAACAAATTATTCATGGGTGAAAACATGGAGAAAATGTGTGAAGCAGAGATTGAAGGAAAGGCCATCCAGAGACTGCCCCACCTAGTGATCCATCCCATATAGATTCACCAAACCCAGACACTATTGTGGATGCCAAGAAGTGTATGCTGATAGGAGCCTGATAGAGTTGTCTTCTGAGAGGCTCTGCCAGTGCCTGACGAATATAGAGGTGGATGCTCTCAGCCAACCATTGGACTGAGCCAGCAGAATCCCCAGTGGAGGAGCTAGAGAAAGGATCCAAGGAACTGATGGGGTTTGAAGCCCCATAGGAGGAACAACAATATCAACCACCCAGTACCCCCAGAGCTCCCAGGAACTAAACCACCAACCAAAGAGTACACATGGAGGGATCCATGGCTCCAGCAACATATGTAGCTGAGGATGCTCACAGCCAACCATTAGACTGAGCACAGGGTCCCCAATAAAGGAGTTAGAGAAAGGACTAAAGGAGCCAAAGGGGCTTGCAACCCATAGAAAGAGTAACAAAAGCAACCAACCAGCCCCCCCACCCCCCAGAGCTTCCATGGACTAAACCACCAACCAAAGAGTACACATGGAGGGACCCATGGCTCCAGCCACATATGTCTGCACAGAAAGGCCTTGTCAGGCATCAATGGGAGGAGAGACCCTTGGTCCTGGATGCCCCAGTGTAGGGAAATGCCAGGTCAGGGAGGTGGGAGTAGGTGGCATTTCCACTGCTTTCCTCTAAATAGGTGTTAGCTCATGGGAGAAACTTACTTTCAAAGCAGCTCAATGTATTTAGGTATTTTTTTTTTTTTTTAGTTCAGAATCTGAAACTTCCAAGTGTTCGGAAGCCAACTAACATCAACTTAATTTATTGCTTTTATTTGTGCAGCTTTGTTCTGTAAATGAATGGCATAAGTTAAGTCATCCACATGCTTTAGAATATAAAAACGAGGAAGGTACATCTTTTTTTTTTTTGAGTTTTGATTTTTTTCACTTGTTTTTGGTTTTTGCTTGTTTTAAAGAGGAAGGGTAATTTTAGCACAATTTATGACAGCTGCCTGCCTACCTCAGCCAGGGTACAAAGGAGATAGCATCTTGAGGAACTCAGTATCTTAACACCACTCCATGGCTTATGGATGTCTCCTTGTGAATATATTTAAAAATTATGTGGATCAGAAAAGTTGATTTTCCTAGAGATACTTACATAGGCAGTCACTGTCTTGTCATAGTAGACAGTGAGTGGTAACTATCATTAACATATGGTCATAGATTAAGATCATGAGACTAGGATCTTAATGGTGAAGGTAAGTTGTAGCATTATATGCACTGAAATTAAATTAGCATTAAAAACACATTTCCTTAAGTTTATCCTTTGTTATTATTCATTTAAAAACTATCTGATAATTTTTTTAAATACAACACAATTTTACTGGTTATTTTTAAGACAAAATATTTACTGCTCTCTAGCATAATAACCCTTACCCTAACCCAACCCTAACCTTAACCCTTCATGTAACAAAAGTAGTTATCAAATAAAACGAGAGTTTGAGAGATTAGGTAAAGGAATGGTAGCTGCGCTCACAGGGACTGGGACCCTGTGAGGCTGTCTGGTCTGTCAGCATCAGTGTGCGACCTACAATATTTCCATGTTACACATTCTGCTCTAGGCACCCACAAAGGCTATTTCTCCAGTCGCAGAAAACAAAGTGAAATACTGCCAAACCTTACAAAAAAATATGTACACAGAAGACATGCTTTCCATCTCAAATAGAGAATTAAGGGTGGCTGTGATATATAATGATACAGTTTATAGCTCATGAGGCAGAGTAATTAAAGACTTTCTTGTTTAAGGAATCCAGATGAGAAAATCGGCGATAATTATAAATGTGCTTTTAATTGTTTCTGGGACTCTAAGTGGGGACATTTAAAATCCACCTGGAAGTGGTAAAGGTAAAAGTTTAAAAGAAGAAAATAGCAAATTGAGTGCTATCAACTTGATTTGAGTTGATTATGATAAGGTTTAGTATGGGAGAGGTTCTAGAATTTTAACTGACTGGGCTGACAGGAAAACCTAGATTTGGAGTGTTTTTAAATTTAGATGTAAATGATCTTTTTGAATGGGAAAGCATTGTAAGAGCTATCAGATAGCATAGACTTCAGGGAGATACCTACAATTCATATTACAAAGAGGAGATTTTTTATGGCTTAATAGGTTGAGCAAATTATAATAAGAAATGTAATACATTTTGGTTGAAATAAAATTATATTACCAAACATTTCATTCAGAATAGTTGACTATAATATTTTTATGCTTATAATATATTTAGGTATAATTCTCTAGGCTAAAATGTATAAAAATAGTGGAAATATATCTTCTGAATAAATATTTTTGACTCATGTCTTCAGTTAATTTTTATAAGACACTTAAAGATTATATTTCACGTAATAGTTCAACTAGGGCATGTGTTTATTTTACCCACCTTGAAAAATAGCTTTTTTTAAATTTTTTTCATGTAGATAATCACCAGAGCAGCTTGATTCTGTAAGTTCTCTTCCATTTTGAAGGCTCCTATACTCTTTTCTAAAATAGTTTGCATCAAGCCTATCCACAATATTCAGTAATTTCGTAAAAGCATTCCTCACGTTCTTGATTCGAATGTAACAAGTGGCTGTTTCTTGTGAAACTGCCTATGCCATTAAAATTCAAGGCATCAATTCCCTTCATCCAGCTTTATCTGGCTAAAATCCGTTAATTCCCCAGCTCCCGCTGTTGGGGATCTCCAGGCTCATCACACTTAACCTCTGCCGAGCCTTCTCGGAATGGAATTTGTTTCACTCCATTCATGGCTTCAATGGCTGGGCAAGCCACACGCAAGCACGCACTGGTCTTTTACCCTGGGCACACTAATCTGATTGTTTTTCCACTCTACAAACTCTGGGTCAACAATCAAGCTTGCCGCCAGAAACTAATTAATTTGCAAACGGGCCTCTGTCTTCACAGAGGGAAAGCTTTTGAGTTCGATGTCAGGGAGGCCAATCACTCCATGGTTACAGGCATTGTCATGCTATCTACTTCTCTGGGTAAAGCTCTAGCTTGATGCCCCGCACAGAGGACCCAGATTACACAGTCTGCAGTAAATCCCCATTGAGGGCAACAAGGCTCAGAGTGCCGTGACACTGGAAGAGGATATTGGGACAGACAGGAGCAGCATTCATCAAACTGATTATAAATCAAGACGGAGAGAAATGAGGGGGAAATGAGGGAAAAAAGGAAGTGGGCCTTAGAGAATTTTTTCTAACTTATTCTCTCATCTTTTTAAATGCAATTTTAATTTAAAATCTAAATAAACATAACATTGCTTACCTTAGCTTCTATTCTTATCATTCTGCTAGCCTGTCAATAGATGACTCAAAACTGAACAATACACCAAATTTGAGAACAGCATTGTTTAGAGTATCTTACTAAGTCTTAAAATAGCATATCTTAAAAGTTTGATTTAGTTACGTTTTTATAAAGGGTTAAAAACAAAGCAGTTTTCACAATATGTTTACGATACTGTGTTAAGTTTTACTGTAAATAATTATTCACCATTATTGATTTGTTCACATAAAACTGCTTTAAAGTGAGATACTTTTATACTAATGTAATATAGCTGATGGGAGTTTGGGTATGTGGCTACTTGGTAACTTTTGGTTCGTTAAAAGAAAGGCATGTTTAGTAATTGCATTGAATTTATCTTCTTCAAGGCTAGAACAATTTCATGGTGTATATAGTGGATTATACTATTGTGAGATAGTATTGTGAGATAGTATTATACTATTGTGAGATTCTTTGTTATATACATTTTTGTAATCAATTCACAGGGAAATAAAATGAGTGTAAACAAAGACATATTTAGGCAAAACTATGACTATTTACACAATTAGCAATAAATGTATGAAAAACTATTATTTTTATTCCCAATACTGCACACTGTCTCACCAGCACTTCCAATGAAAAATGTGAAAGAAATTCTAAAGATATAACTTTAAATTTAAAAATTTGGCTACAGCCGGGTGGTGGTCACATACACCTTTAATCCCAGCACTTGGGAGGCAGAGGCAGGAAGATTTCTGAGTTCAAGGCCAGCCTGGTCTACAGAGTTAGTTCCAGGACAGCCAGGGCTACACAGAGAAACCCTGTCTCAAAACAACCAGAAAAAAAAAAAGAATTTGGCTACTAAATCTTTGCTACTATATTCATATAGGCTTCAGATGTTTAAAGGGATTTTGTTGTCTCATTCGAATATTTTAAAAATATTTGAAATTAAATTATAATTACATGACTTTTACCTTTCTCTTTCTCACCAACCTTTCCCATGTACCCAGATCCCCTTGATCTCTCCCAAAAGCTTGGCCTGTGAACTCTATTTCATAATTGGTTTAATATACATATACATACATATACACATATGCATTCACATACACATATACGCATACTTAAATGTGTGTGTATATTCCTAAATATAAAAAGAAATATGCTGACTCAGTATAATGATAGTGTTATTTGTGTGTGTGTGTGTGTGTGTATATATATATATATATATATATATATATATATATATGGTTCTATGATTTCTGGGCTAGGTTAGCCCCAACTGACCTATATATTACATCACTATTACATCACAGTACGACTCAGGGAGAACGGGAAAGGGAGGATGAAAAGGCTGTAACAGTCAGAGGGCTAGGATTTCCCTATGAGAGTGCATTTCATAAACATGGAAATTATTCCTGTAAAGTCTCCACAGCATGAGTGCCTAAATACGAGGTGGACAGGACTACAGCAACATTTGTGGAAGCATGGAAGAGGAAACCGCCATGGCCCACCTCTAGAAAAGGAACAAAACCAACATACCCTGGGAAAGCATCCTCCAACTGCTTCTCTGGCTTGTTTGTTTGTTTGTTTGTGTTTTACTTGCCTGTTTTTGTTTGCTGTTATTGCTGTGTGTGTGTGTGTGCGTGCGTGCGTGCGTGCGTGCGTGCGTGCGTGCGTGTGTGTGTGTGTGTGTGTGTGTGTTTTAACTAAAAGAAATCTCAGCCTCTGGGTGCAGCATCTTTTCATATAACCACAAAGTAAGGTTAATGCAGAAGCTTTCCTCCAATGGTCAGAAAAATATACACATTTACTAAAGCCACCGGAACAATGGAAAAATGAAATAGTGAAGAATTCTGAGATTACATAAAATAAGTAATTCATTTTACTTATTAAAAAATGCCATTGGACTTCTGGCATGGTTTATTTCTTCAACCATGTTAGAATTAATATTGTTTATTAAAAGTGTTTTACAGGCGATTCAGGACTGGGTCTCTCGTTCCAATATTAATCTGTGCTCTTGTAGTTTATTTGAAGTCATGTTTCTTGGTTTTATTTTTCTAGAAATGCATCCTGTGGAGAAATTTGAATCTTTGGAGAATGTGCAATATCCTAGTACATGACCACAGAGGAAGTTCTGCTGGTTCCAATGAGGGCAGAGCATCCTGGTACGACTGTGAGACTGGGAAAGGAAGTGGAGTGATGACTCACATACCATTTCAATTACAGGAGGGGGGAGAAAAGGAACGAAAAGAAAACAAGAGGGTCGGTTTATCCACAGGCACGATCCTTTTAGGAAATTCCACTAAAAGAAAACAGGTCTTCCTGAAATGAATGGGAAAGCCTCACACTCTGGGCATGTAATTAGGTCTGTTTGTGTTCACCAGGCTGGGCTCTCTCAAGGATCTGTGTGGTTTCATTGTAACGAAGCCAGATCAGGTTGCCCTTTCACCCTCTCTCTCTTATAACCACTGACAGAGAGCCCTACACATCTCACCAGCGTTCCCCGGCCAAAGGAGTGTGCTACGGGACCATGCTAGCTATTCGGAAACCTTGCTATGACTTGGAGTCTCTGTGCTCTTTATACATGGCTATGCCTCCTTTTTCATTTCATAGTAACTATAGGACCTTGTCAGTATTACCTTTCCATCACACGTTAAGGTCAAAGTCAAGGAGAAACATCATTTTAAAGCTGATGGATGTTCGTTGAAATTGTACAGCAGTCGTTATTAGTCAAGGACATGAACGATCTGGAAAACAGTCTTCATCAAATAAAAAAAAATGTGGGCTTCATCCATCTATGCTAATGAATGGCTAAAGACTCCAGTAACTAGATAGCCCACTAGGCAGCGGAAATTTGTTTTCTAACCACTAATGTACACAGAAAAAGCCAACTTATTTTCTAAATTATTAGAAGCTGAAATTAGAATTGATGGCTAAAACTAAAACATATTGAGAGAATTTATGAAGCGCAGAAGGAAAACATGACTTTTAGCACATATCAAACCGAGGTTGCACATATTTGAAATCAGAAGTTATTTTAATCACTAGGAAGCTGAAATTAGGATTTAGTCCTTGGTCTAAAACATAAGGACAGCTATAACATCCTAATTTGTAAAAGAAATACATGTTTCATATATTTTAATTTTTTAAATGTCAATGTGATTCTTTCCAATTCTTTCTGGTTCAAACTAGACTAAAAATGTTATTGGTATTATAATAAAACTAAAAGAAGTATTAAAGTAGTTAGGCTATACTTAAAAACTTACGATATTTCATTATCTGTTTCTAGATAATAGCATTTTTGCCTTTTTTTTTTAGCATAAGCAAAAATAAAATGTCACCTAACATGGATTCAGTAGTTTATCCAAAGAGGTAAAGCAGTTCATGAAACGCAAAGTAATATATGCATTCAAATTTAATGCCCCGAAGATCGCAGAACATTGTCTCACAAGGCAGTATATTATATGTGGAAACAGTGATGGTTCTGTAGTCTATGCTGATCCCTCAAAAGTTATTCATTTTATTCACACACAAATGTGTAAACATTATGTTTCCAATTTTTTTTTCTGAAATGCTATTTGATTTCTCCAAGCCTGTGTTTCCCAGTCCTCCGGTCCTGTCATGAACAGGCCTGCATCCCCACACGCACAACAATCTGGTTTCTGCACACTGTCAGATGGAACCTTTCTGTTAATTTGAAAAAAAAAGTTCTCACATTTAGTGCTGAGAGACTGATAACAGAATTCTCAAATGAACCACACATTTTCATAGATGAAGAACAGAGCTGTGGACAATGACTGTATTTTCCCACAGTGTAAATTCTTTAGAGTCAGCTGTCAACATATGTGTGTGTGTGTGTGTGTGTGTGTGTGTGTGTGTGTGCAGGATGAAAGCAACTTTAGCTTGATGACTTTTTCCTTAAGGCCATAAAAATGAAAGGGATTACTACACTCTCTTTCGTGTTATTCTGTGTTCTAATCAGATTTTGTTTCTCATGGACAGCAAAACCCTCTAAGAATACTGGAGTTCTTAGTAGATCAAAGACCCTTTGTTCCTGAATAAAAAACAAAACAAACATTTTCTCTCCCACACAAATATTTCCATTTAAGAACAGACCAGATAGTGATGTCAAACAGGGGGTTTTCCTATGAATGTTTCTCTCTCACATCATTCTAGCTGTAATGATAGGTGGTGGATGGGCAACAGGTCTCTCTCTCTCTCTCTCTCTCTCTCTCTCTCTCTCTCTGCCTCTGTCTCTCTCTGTTTCTGTCTCTGTCTCTATCTCTCTGTGTCTATGTCTCTATCTGTGTCTCTGTGTCTCTGTGTCTGTCTCTCTTTCTGTCTCTGTCTCTCTGTCTCTGCGTCTCTGTCTCTTTCTGTCTCTCTGTCTCTGTTTCTGTCTCTGCCTCTCTGCCTGTCTCTGTCTCTTTCTGTCTCTCTGTCTCTTTCTGTCTCTCTGTCTTTCTGTCTCTGTCTCTGCCTCTCTCTCTGTCTCTCTCTCTCTCTCTCTGTCTCTCTCTCTCTCTCTCTCTCTCTCTCTCTCTCTCTCTCTCTCAACGTGCTCGTTCCTCCATACATCCCCTCCTCAGTCCCTCTCTGGGTTTTCCAGTTTCTCAGAGCATGCAGGTATCTCAAAATTTCCTGTCCTGCTAGTAAGGTGGAAATTTGATCCTAAGTCAAATGTCCTTTTATTTCTGTGAGGTTTATACTCAGTCAAGAATATTGTCATGATTAGGTATAATTAAAACAACAGTCAGCAACTTCTGAAAAAAAAAAAAGAAGCAAAATTTGAAGAAGTCTGGGAGAGTGAGAAGAAACTTGGTTTGACTGCTTTGTCCATTTCATGTACAGTGGGAAATACTTCATAGCAGATTCTAATGGACCTGGAGGAAAAGCCACAGAAAATCAGAGGTGGACTTTGAAAAACAAGGTCATGAGGTAGACTGTTGGAAAAAAAAGTTAAGTTGAAGTCAGTTAACACTGGGGGAAAATCTTGAGGATTGAAGTCCCAGGAAGACACTAAACTTGAGGATACATAAAAGAAGCATTTTTCACATGGCACAATGGATCAAAACTCCAGTTTAGCTGAGAGAAATATAAGAGGGTTGGGGAGAGGACTCAGGGGTTAAAAGTGCTTTCTGTGGTTCCTGCTATGGTGATCCGCCTGAGTTCAATCCTCATCCTGACATGGTGGAAGAAGAAAACCAACACCTCTAGTTTCCTGACTCCAAAGAGCTCACATGCTGTGGTATGTGCACACTCACACATACATGCATAGGTACACACATGTACACATGCAATAAATATAAAAACACACTAAAAAGATAAGAAAAACAAAGAAATGCAATTTAGGTAAATTAGGGAAAGCAACAATGAGATTAAGAGAAAGGCAGGAAGATCACATGACTAAGACAGGGTCTGTGTCTTTATTAATAACACATGAGCAATAAAAATAATTGACAGAGGAAGAAAGAGATGCAAAATGGGGTGGCTGGAGGTCTGTTTTGTGCTCCGAATGATCACTTTGAAGGGACTGATTAAAAATAATAATGGTTCCACTCTCCCCTGTAGGTTCCCTGAGAACGTGATGTAAGTTTTTCTTTTGAAATAGCCAAATGGATGATTGGAGTAATGGTGAGGGGGCTGTGCTTGGCAAAAGAAGTGCTGTGGACGCTCAGAGTACAACGGCTAAGGATCCTGTTGAAAACATAGATGAGCATGAACCCTAAACTTACACTCATCAAGGAAGCCTGTACCATCAAGCCAAACTCCAAATGTGAGACACGAGAAACGAGCATCATTCTTTCATGTGATTAAAGAAAACAAAAATATGAAATTCAGATTAAGTCATAGAAGCCACTGTATTAATTTCATATAGAAAACTATAGAAGTATTTGATTATTTCATGATTAAATCAATAATCCAAACATAGTAATCAAATTATATATATATATGTGTGTGTGTGTGTGTGTGTGTGTGTGTATGTGTGTGTGTGTGTGTGTGTGCATGTGTGTGTGTGTGTATGTGTATATGTATGTGTATGTGTGTGTGGATGTATGTATACATATATATATATAAGATTTAAGTCTAAGTCAGAATGTTTTTGCTTATACATTTGCAAATTTTATACAATGATAAAATAAGTTAAATACTAAGAAAAAGTGAGAGCAATTTTCAAAAACTTTCTTTTCTCAAGCAGTTAAAGTAATAGTGCTTGACACAGGGGTAAACTGAGATCTCATTGCAGATCTACACTGTATTGGGTAGGTGTAGGTCTTCATTCTCCTGCCTATAAAATAAGATAGTTTTTGCTTGCTTGTTTTGTTTTTTTGTTTTTTTGAGAGAGAGAGAGAGAGAGAGAGATGTAAGAGTTATTTGAAATTTTGAAAGCACTGAAATATACTTAGCAGCCAAAAACATTTTTAAAAAAACCCAAAAAACTAAAAACTAAAACAAGCCTTGGAATGAGGCTCTCAAAGCACTGACCAAACACATGGAGGAAAACAAAGAGTGTCCCTGAGATATGCCATGGTGTCCCTGCAAGACAGTATCTTTTTTCCGTTGCCTCCCTTCCGTAGTTTCAGGCCAGTTCCTTCCTTTCTAGAGTTGACTAGTGAGAAACGTCATATTTAGCACAAAACAAATACTTCCTCCGTTTTTAATCTTTTCTCCCCATTTTCTCACACCCACGGTCATGATGTCACCACCATTATCTTAACATTATCTGACTAAATCTAGAGGAACCGTGTGTGTATCATAAAAGAACATCTCAGTGACAATAGGTGACACGTCTTGTGCCTGTGATCTCACACGTACAACCTACCATTGAGCCACCGGGAGTCATGCTGCTCCGTCCTGATGGGGTGATGGTGCCCCAGTGTTCTGAAGATAGCGAAGTCTCGGCCCATGAAATCTGCAGCAGTCCCAGAGTACAGCTCACCATCTGTGTTGTGACCAAGGGACACCAAGCACGGATTATTAATTCAAGGAAGGCAAGAAAAACAAAGCAGCAACAGCTAAAATTTTGTTAAAATTTTCGCATTAAAACAAATGTTATTTCCATAGTCATGCAAAACTGTTTGTATTTCAGTCTTGGATCCTGAAAGCAGGAGTCTATAAAATGATCATTTCTGTGTTACTCATCCAGTAACAAGTCATGAAATAAGAATAAAGTCTGATTCCGTGTACAGAGCCAAACATGAAATTTTGGCATTTTCATCATTGATGAACTTACCAAATACAAGAGTTAAGAATTATATTCATCTAATAGTTTTCTTTTGCATTGGTAAGCCTCATATGGCTCAAATAACCTTATTTCACAGGGTGAAATATCTGAAAATGTCATGTGTGTCAACTTATTTTAATGGTAATTACATGCTTGATATACTATTTTCCATTGGAACTGGTATATGTGAAAAGGAATATTTTTCTTGAAATTTTTTAAGTTTTTAAATTTAATTGTTACACTGGCACACTGGTGAGTGTGTGCATACGTGTGTGCATACGTGTGTGTGTGTGTGTGTGTGTGTGTGTGTGTGTGTGTTTCCCTGTGGATAGGTGCACATTTCTGGGTTTGGAGGCCCAAAGTTGACCTCAGATGATGTTCTCCACTCCTCTTCACTTTGCCTGTACTGAGGAAGGGTCTCCCGAATCCAGAATTGACCAATTCCAAAGAGTTAGCTAGTCGGCTCTCCTGAGTTCTTCTGACTCTGCTCATTGTCTGTTGGGGTTACAGGTGGCCTTTATAGCCCCAGGCATATTTTCTGTGGGTTCTGAAGAACCCAAAATCTGGTTTCCCACTTGCTATTACTTTACCTAGCCATCCATCATCACCCAAGCTTACTTTCTATCCTTGAACGCTTCCAGTATAGAACAAGTTTCAAACTGGTGTAAGACATTTTAAAGACCAAATCTAACTCCTCAACAGGCCTTAAGATTTAACAAAGCTGCTGAAGCGGAAGCCATTCTGGAAACCCCAGATGGAACTCAGTGAGTTCAAGATTCTATTCCTTTTGATGTTTTGCTGCAGGGACTAGATGGAAACTGAGTCACAGTTTAATAGGGAAAAGTCATTACCAGGATGTAAAAACAAAAGGCATAGACAGGAACAGGACAAGAAAGAGAAGTTATATTAGCTGAGTACCATTATGTGCTTTCCAGGCAGCCTGCCTCTGCCTGGATGTCTTCACATGATCTCATTCAATTCTGTCGCCATCCCAGAGAGAAAAGTATTGGTTCCCTGTTTTACAGTTCAGGAAGGCCAAGGTGGTTTGCTTAATGGTTAGTGAGCCTGGGTGAAGGTTTAAACCCAGGCCCCTGCTTAATTCTGTCACCATGCCAAAACATAGCCTTCCAATTAAATGAAGTTTAGCAAATTTAGGTTTTCTGTCACTGAGTCAGAAAGCACCTCTTATTCTCTCTTCTAGATAACATGTACTTGCCAAACTACTTGAAGAGAATCACTGTATTTATAAGGCAAAATAACTAAAGTGATAAAGTATGCTTCTACAAATAAGACACAATCATTTAAAAGACATTAATAATATTTTTTGATTATTATGATGGGCTACTGTTCTTATAATTCTTAACTTGAACATAGTTACAAAGTAAAGAGATTATAGAGAAACAAGTTAATATATAAATATATATATATATATATATATATATATATATATATACATTCACCATACACTTTTATATTAGATAAATATAAAATTATCTTTTACTCTTCAGGAATAAATACTTTGGGGGATATTTAGCTAATATCATTATTCACATGTTACCATTTACTTATATATTTAGCTTTTACTCACAAATGTTTTATAACAAAACTGATATTCTCAGTGATCTAACCCAAATTATCTTAGTCAGTGGAACTTTGCCTTTCTGAAGTTCTGTGTGTTGTTTGTCTTGTCTTTGTTTGTTTGTTTGTTTGTTTGTTTGTTTGAGACAGGGATTCATTAGGAATCCCTGGCTGGCCTAGAACTCCTTCAGGGGACCAGACTGGGCTCAAACTAAAAGATATCCACCTACTTCTGTCTCAATATTGCTGGGATGAAAAGTGTGTGCTACCATGTCTAGCTTTTCTGAACTGTTTCATGGACTTTGAAGAGTCTAAAAAACATTGAATAGACAGAGGGGGAAAAATCTCTTTAAAACTGCCTTCCTTGTTATTTTTTAAGTGAACTTCTTAATTGATTATTTGGTTGAGATTCCAGTGACTGAAGGTAATCAATTTGTTACTTAGATAGTAATTAAACTAATCATCCTGTATAGGGTATCTTTGGAATTCCGAAATACTTTGTACTTTCCTACTTAATTAAATGCTCAGTGAAATTATGACTTATTCTCATAAATTATGATAGAGCACTATTTTGCCAGACAGAATCCTAATAGTATAAAGAAGGTACTCATTCATTTCAGAGACGTTTTGGAATACTTAAGTGTGTATAATTGCTTATAACTCATCTATATTAAGCATTTTAATCTTTTCATTAAAACCAATACCTTAAGCCTTAACGAGGTATCAGTAGATATATATCACAATATTTTTGTCATCAGTGAGAACAAGAGGACGTTGGTTAAAATTGTATATGACAAGTTGGAGTTGAGGCTCTGCTGCAAGCCCTGTGAGTGGACTTCTTGCGTTCCTTTGTCTTAAAATTTCCAAAGCATAAATTTACTTTTTGACATTTGCTGTTGTTACATTGTGAAAATAAAACTGCAAGATGAGGAATGGAACAATGCCAGCTAATCATGCCCAACACTGCATCAGACATGAAATCTAATGCCATGATGCAGAGGGTTGATCTGTTGCTATGTAAAGCTAAATTCTGTCTAGGCCTACAAGGGGATTCTCGCATTTACAAGCTTTTGTTGTACAAACCTTGTTCCTTGACTTTAAACTATGGGTTAGATAAAATGGCTACAGCCAATTACTCAAGGTATTAGAGAGCTTACTTCTCCTGGTCACTGTCCTACAAGGATGAAAACCCTCAGCATCAGAAAAAGAGTCAGGAGGAAAACCTGATATTCTTTTGATTTTCATAAGAGTTAGGAAGATGGAAGGGAGTTTAGACAAAGCAGAAGAACTCATTTTTTCTGTATTTTTGTTTTGTTTTGTTTTGTTTTTTTGTTTTTTTGAGACAGGGTTTCTCTGTGTAGTCCTGGCTGTCCTGGAACTCACTCTGTAGACCAGGCTGGCCTCGAACTCAGAAATCTGCCTGCCTCTTCCTCCCAAGTGCTGGGATTACAGGTGTGCACCACCACCGCCTGGCCTGTTTTTTGTTTTTTGTTTTTTTTTTTAATTGAGAATATAAATTTAAAAATAAGGACACATGCTCCACTATGTTTATAGCAGCCTTGTTTATAATAGCCAGAAATTGGAAGGAGCCCAGATATCCCTCAAAGGAGGAATGGATACAGAAAATGTGGTATATTTATACAATGGAATACTACTCAGCAATTAAAAATAATGAATTCATGCAATTTGTAGGTAAATGGTTAGACCTGGAAAATATCATCCTGAGTGAATTAACCCAATCACAAAAGAATGCACATGAAATGCAATCACTGATAAGTGGATATTAATGAGCCCAGAAGCCCTAAATACTCAAGACACAAATAGCAAGTCAAATGATTCCCAAGAAGAAGAAAGGAGAGGACCCTGGGCCTGTAAAGATTGCATCCAGTTTAGTAAAGAAACCGAGGGGGGAGGGGGAATTATTGGGGAACAGATGGGGGGGAGAGGAACTATGAGAACTATGGTGGGTGGGAACTGGGAAAGGGGAAAGCCTTTGGAATGTAAACATAGAATATAGAAAATAAAAAAAAAAGACATTTAAATTAAAAAAAATTGACTTTTGAACAGGTGAGTGGATGAGGCCTAGGGATCCCTTGCCTGCAGCCATGTAAAACCACCCTTCACCCAGAGAGTAAGTTTTGGGGGATGGGTCATTTCAGATAATTGTGAGGCATTTCAGGGCACAATCTCTTCTTATTTGTTCATGGTCCATAGCTGTTTTGTGCTTTCAGCCTTAGATACAATTCCCTGCTGAGATTTCTATGAGGATTCTTATTAGAGGTGGTAGTTACATAGAAGATGTAACATCTTTGCTATTTTGGCTGATAGTCTAGGTGGCAAAATGCCCTTCTCTTACTTTTTTAGTTGTTGCTAAGCAGACACAGAATACCAACCCTTGTCTGTTCCAGTTAATATATTTGAACATTTTCAGCATGCACTGCAATTGTGCAGTAGTCTGTGGCTTTCTAAAGTGATCTAGGTAGTTTTGAGTTTTCATAAAGCCTAATAGCTTATGTTTGGAACAGCTAAATATAACAGTGACACAAAACATAAGTTTTATCATTTCTAGGTCATTTATGAAGTAGTCACATTATATATTGATTCTTGACCATAGTGTTAATATGTATTTTTGATACATGCTACTGAAAACACACACACACACACACACACACACACACACTCACACACACACATACACACTTATTTCCTGTCTTGAACAACATTACTGTTGATACATAACCTGGAGCTCTCTCTATACAATAATCCACTATTGAAAGGAAAAATGGAATGTGTCCAGTTTTGTTAAGTTGATGGTAGAATAATATACTCAAAGACTGGACACTGTCTAACCAACAAGAACTTAACGCATCTGTTCAAGGAAATATACATGGAAAGGTTGATGGCTCAAAAAAGCAGTACATCAGACGATGACACACAGCGCTGACAGGTACAACTAAACTGTCTAGAAAGCGCCAAAGACCACGAGTCTTTTGAGTACATGTCCATTCAGTCTTAGTGGTGCCCTTTTAAAACTGTGTCTAAAGGATGCATAATTTACTGGAATGAATGAAAACAGCTCTGTGACCTCTACATCCACCACAGCTGACTTCCCTGAGAAGCATGTGTTAAAAACAAAACTTCATGTGCCATCGAGCCTCGCTGTTCACAGCTCAACATGAAGGAACAATGTGGCTTAGATCAGCTAATATCTTGGATTACAATTCCTGAGAAGGGCGTGGTGAGGAGAAACCTAAGAAGGAAAAAGTAAATTTCCTGATGAAACTGCAGCATTTCTGGCACAGGTGAGAAGGGTCACATGAATGTGTGCAAGTATCAAAGAAACGAAAAGACCAGGCCATTATGTTGTTAACACCTTAAGCAAATTCTACTTGCTGAGGAGTGGGTAATAAGAAACAGAAGAAGAAAAGAAGTTTATCTCTCTCCTTTTCCATTCCCAATCCGCAGTACAGGACTGAGACCCAGAGTGTAGTGGTATGATACAAGGAAGGTTCAACATCTTCCCTCCTTACTGACCTCTGTCTAGATAGCAACACATGCATTCCAGGTTTGCTCTATAGATTGTTCTTTTCAAGCTTATACTTGTCCGCAATGATGTGTTCACATGGCACGTTTTTAAAACATGAAACTTATAAGGGACCAACCAAGCTTCCGAGCCTCCTTATGGACAGCTATGATTACTAGTTTGGTCTGGTCCTACCCCACATATCTTCAGAAATGCTCAAACACTCAAACATACCCTGCAGTAGTTAACTCTATCAAGAAGCTGGTGGAATTAGCCAAGCATACTATTTCATACACAGCAGAGAACTGAAGCTCAGAGAGGTTCAAATAATGTTCTCAATTTTCTCTAATCATGGTAGGGAGTACCTTTTTTTTGTCCTAATACCCACTGAGAATGCATTTTAATGCCAAAGTATGTTCTTTCCCGAGGCAAGGCAGAGTTCCAGCTTAGAGCAACACCCCTTCCTGATGGAATATGTCTAAATTATTAGTTCTGCATTGCCTGGGAGAGATTTCACTGAGAAAACAAAACTGCTCTCAAGTTAGCAATTCCTTCTTATCATGAAAATGTGAATTACTATTTAATTAGTTTGGAAAGTACTAGGTTTTATTCTTGTGCTCTGTTCACACCTGGTATTTATACTGAGCAGGGGAACAAATGCTATCTTTAATAAGGATATTTTAAACAAAGTCAAAAATACTTTCAGGTGGAGGAACTAAGAGATAGTTCAAAAATAAGTTTTGCTATACATCCATTATTTTTAAAAGATTGAAAAAGTAAGTTCATTAAGATGACTTAAAATTTTTAGAGCGTGTAATTGGATTTGGCCACTTTTGGTGGCTATGTCTTTGTCATGGGGAAAGAAATCTAGCTGTTTGTAGTCAACATTTAAAAACCTATGATATTTTGCAGAGAGGCTACTATACTTTGATTGTTTGTATAAATTACATTTTTAGCTGTCCATTGGCTTTAACATTTACTATTGGTTTAATAGCTTCATCCTGGCATCACAAGGATAAATACCATCTGCTGAGTATATCTTCTGCTAAGATAAATTGAAAGATGTTTTGAGTGAAACCTAGATTTGGAGAAAGAAGTGGCCTGATACTTTTTCTTTTATGTGCTGAACTGTGGAGGAATACTCATCATGTGAGAAACTATAATTTCTACATGCCTACCTTCTGATATGTAAAGTACCTCCTTTACATTTCAGAGTGCTTAGTACTCTAAATTCAAGTTTGGTTAATAAAGAAATATTTGCATTTAAAAGACCCACGAAATGAATAAGTCATGTTTAAACTAAAATTCATATCAAAGCAGTATAACAGAAAACACCTACAAGGTCAATAAAGGGAATTGTGTGTACTGTGAGAAGGAGAATTTGGAACACACATCTAAAGCAAATGGCCACAGTAAACATGTTGTAGCTCTTGAATCAAAATGGTGTCAAATGGGAGGGAATGATGGGCCAGTGTGTAAAGCTACTTACCACCAGTCTGTCTACCTGAGTTGTCCCCACAACTCGCATGGTAGAAGGAGAGAAGCAACTCCCGCAGCAACCTGTCCTCTGACCTCCACACGCTGTCTGTGGTGCTGCCGGGATGGCATCCCCAACACACCAAATCAATCAATAAATACTCAAACACTTTAAATATAACATTGTGACTATTCTAAGGGATTGTACCAAATATGGACGGGGCAGTTATTATTTCTGTCTGTTGTTTTTTAAACTGATTCAAAAATCGATTTATTTTGCTTTATTAATAAGTATCACCTTACTCTTAAGGATTCTGGCCACATTTTGCTGTGGTGGGGATCTTAGGTCTGGACTCTCATGGAAGGCGTGTGTTTCTGAAAGGTCTATTGTTCCTTCTCAGTCACATGATGTCTTGCTGAACTTTTTTCTTTCTCTTTTCCTTTTCATCAACCTATACATCTTTTTCAAAGAAACCCTAATATAAAACCAAACTTTGGGCTTTCATTTTCTTCGTGGACTTTGTGTGGTTGCATACCATAGGAGCTATGTAATGCCAACTGTCATCATCCTTTCTCAGTGGAATAATAAAATAAATAAGCAAATCCCTTCTGAGGAGCATACCACAAGCTAACACAGCTTTAGGCACATTTTTGCAGACTGCTTTTTGAATAATATTTCTCATTTTTTAGTGTGCAATTCAAATAAATAGGGATTACAAGTTAGGACAAGGTAAGATTCCTCCTCATTGTTTAAGGCAACTTTCAAATTTCAGTACGTATGCAAGAGGAAGGAATCCACATGCAAACATTAGGTTACTCATGAACAGGGAAATTATAAGGTTGCTAAGCATGCAGCTTTTCTTCAAGTTTAAAAAGTCTTTTAAATGCTTCATAAAAGGATCAAATGGGTTAGAATTGTCCAGATTGAAAAGCTATAAAAAGATAATTTATATTGCAATATTTTGTTCTAAAGAGAGCAAAGATTAGTGATAAAGTAACCCTAGACAACAATAGACATGTATCTCTATGATTAACGTTTTTGTTTATATGAGGAGAGTTTTTTTTCCATGAGTATATAAAAAGCAATTTCAAGAAGAATTGAAAAGCCTTATAGACTTACAAGAAACAAGCTAAGTGCTAATTTAATTTAAAAATTCAACTAAACTTTGGTGTTTAAATTTTTTTATTATTTTTAAAATTTTTATATTTTATGCACATGTAAGAAGTACAAAAATATAGCATGTGGAGGGATGTCGATATGTTCAAAACTAAAAAAGACAGGAAAAATATCAAGTCTTAAGGGGGAAGAAGGGAGCAGTGGAGGAAGGCCTGGTGAGGAGGAACTCATTGCATGATTCCTTAGTTTTAGCTTGTATTTAGTTAAGCCCAGTTTCCAGATATTTAAAAGTCTGTCTAAAAGCTCTTCACCTTTCAACACACATTAACACTCTGACTTCTTTCCCCCTACTTCAACCTTTATACTGTTAAGTATTCTCCAGTCCTCTGCAGCAGAGATAAAGAAGAAAAATCCAGTCCTTCTGTTGGCAGGCCGTCCGGCAGGCATAGGGGAATGCTGGAGCGGTGGAGAGGGAAAGGGTGTATGGGTGTGGGAGCACCCTCATAGAGGCAAAGGGAAAGCAGAAGAGGGTGGATGTAGGTGGGGGTTTTGTGGAGGGGCAAGTGGAAAGTGGGATGTCATTTGAGATATAAATGAATGGAATGATTACTAAAAAAAGTAAAATAACAGAAGAAGAAAAGTCTAGAAAAGAGATGATGAACATAAAGGAAAAAGGCAGTCACCTACACCATTATGCTAGCATTTAAGCAAAGATGCTGCTAAAGCCAGAGAACATATGACAGAATATTTTCCTTAGGCTCATACATATGAGAAGACACTCCAGTGAGTCAAAGAAAATGCCACAAGGGAGTCTCTGCCAACCATCCCACCCCTTGGCTTCACCCTGTGGACAAAGTTGTCCAAATGTTGAAACAGTGGTGTCTTGAAGTGCAACTTTCATGATACACTGAATGCTGTGCTTTCTTAACCATGTCTCAAAATGTTTGCGATAGTTTTTCATGAAATGAAAATAAAAACATTCTTAAAAAGTAAAAAAATTAAACTTCAACCAAGGAAGTGCAAAGATTCAGCCAACTATTCTAAAGGTACAGCTAAACTGTTTTCCTGACCATGATTCAGTTTGCGTAGGACCAAAAACCAGTCAACAATTACAGATTTATTTTTCCTTTTTAAAAAACGGATTGTGAACATCACAGGTGATATTCTCCTCCTGACATTATTAACAAATAAGAACTGAAAATCTTCTTGGCAGGTTAAAAGAACAGGGTACCTTGTTAGTACTTGTAATAGATTCTCTATTTAATCAGTTGATGGCTACGTACCGATTAGAAGCGAGGCAGTCAGTAGTTTGGGGTCATAAGGACTCTTCCCACGACCGTTTTCAAAATGTGAGTCCTGCAGTTTAAAAATGTTATCCTGAAGAGTAAAACAAGAGAAATATTTCATTTATTTATAAAAGAGGCATTTTTTCAACATGTCAGTAAATCAAAGAGAAGTTAAGTTTTCACATCTAGCATGGAGTATGTTAATTTGTGTAAACTTTAGAGATGACAAAATAAACTAAATGGATTGAAAGAGCTAATGCTAGCATACTAGCCAAATAGCTACTTAGTTTGATGATTTTTTTTTTAAAAATCTGTGAGCATGCTGCAACTAAAAAAGACACAAATGAAGGCCATAAGCAGAATTTGTTATTGTAGGATTAGGGTGGTCTTTTAACATTTTGAATGTGCCAAGCACATGTATGTCACATACAAATGGCTCTTGGAGAAATAAAATTTAGTTGCTCATGAAGTAACTAATTTTCTTCATTATATAGAAGAAAATAACGGATTACATTTCTAGACCATTTCAATTTGATTTTTGGTGTACACAATCCTTTTAAAAGTACTCAGAGCAGTCCATTCCCTTCCTCTGTTCTCTGTAACTTGTATGCTTCGCCTAGAATTTTCTGACTTCATTTTCTCCTGGAATTTTCTGACATGGAGTATCCTTGTCTCTTTTAAGGGAATCACTACTTCTGGCAGAGTTTGCCTGTGGGGTGGCATCAAAAGAACTGTGAACACATTTCTTTTTTCAAACAGGTAGGTCATCTCTTTTGGGGGATCCAGTATCGTGATGCAAGAACAAACTTTTAACTGCACACAGGCGTATGCTCGTGGCACAGGGTAACATACGTGTAACAGGCAGGCATGACACCAAAAGTTCAATAAGTAGGCCTTAGGCTCACGGCTAAGATCCCTCTGTCTGAATACATATTGCCAGGTATATGTGAGAGCTCAGTACACTCAGGAGCATTTCTGGCATTCTACACACCTGGCTGACCTGGGTATGAATCAGGTCAGAATATGTATGCTTTTTCCAGTAGTGCATTAACATGTCCATAGACTAAAATAAAATAGTGGTCTTGGCAATTTTTCTACTAATCACATGAAAGTATTTTCTCACTTACCGTGGCAAACGATTCGTTTTGTGGTCAGTAAGGGTCACTTTAACCCTTACCATTTCTGATGGAACTAATGCTGAGTTTCAAGTTGGAACTCTTAGAACCCATTTTGAGTTGCAGAGAACAGTGCCAAAGGAAGGAAACTGAGGCACTCTGCAGGTCTGTTACCATGACCGTGAATTACCTGTCTTCATCTTTATTTTCATTAACTCAGCATTTTGTACCAGCTGTCTGTTAGCAATGATGGTGTTTGCGCTTTGTTCTGAAATTCATACTGTATAATAATTTATGGGTTTTCTTAGAATCTTGCAGTTATAGCGGGAATGCTGGTGATGTAGGCACCAAGCCCAGCTTGGCAAATAATCAGATTCAGATTTCATATGGCCATACCGTAACTCTGAACCTTTTGTCTAAAAACTCAATTTTAATGTAAATGTTTAACCTTACAGTATTACCAGGAAAGTTACTATAAAATTTATATAAAGTATCTTAATGCAGAAAAATAAAGAGCAGGTTATTTTCCTTTTAATGTTCTTCCATGATCATTCGAAGAATATGCATATTTAAAATAAGTTGCTACTCACATTGTAAAATGTTTAATGTAATATGAAATAATATATTAGTGCTTAATTATCATTGAATAAATCACCAGAGATCTAACATTACTTTAGGTATTTCAGTACCAAAAATACAACATGAAAATTCTTGAAATACGTTAATGAAGATACAGAAAAACTTATAAGTAATAGATTGATCTCATGCATTTTATTAAAATTAGAAACTAAAAAATGAAAATGTATATTTGGAAGGGTATATTTATGCTTGCGTCTACAGTGTGCAAATCAGATGAAATGCTATTGCAACCCTGAAGTATGAATATTTGTTGAAAGTTGGAAGAAACACTCAAAGAAGTCATGGAAAGAATAGTACAAATGCTATTGCTTATTTTACTCATAGACTTTTTACTATTCCCTTTGACATAGAGGAACCATTGTTTTCAAGGTATGAAAGATATACACATGAAATGCAATCACTGATAAGTGGATATCAATGAGCCCAGAAGCTCTGAATACTCAAGGCACAATTAGCAAATCAAAAGATTCCCAAGAAGAAGGAATGAGAGGACACTGGTCCAGAAAAGACTGGTTCCAGTTTTGCAGGAGAGTACCAGAACAGAGAAAGGGTTGGGGGGTGATTGGGGAATACATGGGGCGGGGGGAGGACTTATGGGACACATGGTGAAGGGGGAACTGGGAAAGGGGAAAGCCTTTGGAATGTAAGCAAAGAATATAGAAAATAAAATTTAAAAGTAGAGAGAAAAAAAAGAAAGATATAATGTCTAAAATCCTATGTCCAAGTTAATTAAACAATGCCAACTTGAATGGGCTAAACTTCCAGTGTCATGTAGTATTTGATTTACAAAGTAAAGGATTAGGCTCCAAAGGAACAGAGGTTCAGCATGTCAGCCATAGTTTAAGAGAAAAAAAGATCCTTGATCATGGTAACCAATAATATGTTCAGAACTCGCTTCCTTTTTCATTGAATTCACATATAAATATTAAATTAATCACTGATCCTGATGATAATATATCTTTCCTTTAAGCATAACTGCTATTGCAACTTCTGAATGTCTTCTATTAAATGTTCTCTGTTTGTATAGGATTTTATAGTGCTGCAAACACATGCAGTTTTCTTTCCAGTATAGTGAGATGTGACCATGGAATATGTATCTGCATTCTGTAGAGCAGTATATAAAGTTACTTGCATACACACACTTGTAGTATAAAGTCCATACCCATTACATGTGGAAATGAGTCCAAAGATGCTGAAATTGGACAAAATGGCTGTTATTCCTGGCTCTGTCTTTTGCTAGCTTTGGACCTCAGGCAAGACCCTAAGCCCTTCTGAAACTCAGATTCCTCATCATAATGGAATAAGAAAAACCTCATTTCTATGTAAAAATGTGTTGTCAAACTATATAGCATTTTATAATCTATCCTAAAATTTACTATAGTAAAACAATTGTATCTCATCCTTATCAAAATTTCTCATGTCACGGGGCAAATGTTCTTATATGTTCACAAGTAAAACAGTATGGGTTTTTATAAATATTTGTTCACTTATAGAACACTAAAATTGTTCTTCTTACTGGATAAAAGTGTACTTGAAAGGCTTTATTGTAAAACAAAACAAACAGCATAACAAACTTCAAAGTGCAAAAGTGCTGATTATCTTAATATATGTGTGTTTTTCCTTTTCCTCAAATGAAGGCAGAGGGCACTTTGTTAAAACATCTTACTGATAGTCTTGTACCCATCATCCTAAGAGTTGGGAGGTGAAGGCAGGCAGATGAGAGGTCCAAAGTTATCCCTGGCTACTTATGTTTCAAAACAACAAGGAAAGGAAAAAATGGATAATTTGTAGAAATCATAATATTAAATAAGATACCTAAAAAAACCTCATTATTCCTACAACATTCACAATTTCTTTACCAATTAATCTTTACACCTGACATTAATCTATACACCTGACAGAGAGTTAGCTCTTATAACACACAAACATTTAAATACACTTGACCTCAAAGAAAGCAAATAGCCCAATGTAAAGAAAAATGGGGGTATAAAAATAAACAGGGTTAGTTGACCTCCAGTAGATAGATAGGGCCTCAAGAGGAGGAATGGTATTACCAACACACAGCCAAATTTCTGACCCAGAAGTGTTCCTGTGTAAAAGAACTGCTGGGACAAAAATGGAGAAAAGACTTAGGGAAAGGGCATCCAGTAACTGGGGCCCAACTGGGCTCTTCCAGGAAACACCGTGTTCTGACACCATTATTGATGCTATGATGTACTTACAGACAGGAGCCTGTCTTATAGACATGGCTGTTCTCTGAGAGGCCCAACCAGCAGCTGACTGAGACAGACATAGGCAGATATTTACACACAATCATTGGACTGAAGTTGGGGATCCCTATGGTTGAGTTAGGGGAAGGATGGAAGAAGGTGAAAAGGAGGGAGACACCATAGGAAGACCAGCAATCTCAACTAAGATGGACCACTGGGAGCGCCCAGACACTGAGCCACCATCCAGGCTGCATACCTGAGCTGGTTCGAGGCCTCTGACACATATATAACAGAGGACCGATTGGTCTGGCTTTAGTAAGAGAAAATGTGTCTAATCCTCCAGAGATTTGAGGCCCCAGGGAGGGGGAGAGCATCATCTTGGATACATGGGGGAAGAAGAATGGAATGAGAAACTGTGGGAAGGGGAATGGGGAGGAGGGGTAACAGCTGGATTATAAATCAATAAAGTAAATTGAAATATAAATGAACGAGAAGTATTTTTTTAATCTTTTCCTTTCTGGTAAATGCAAATTAAAACCACTTTGAGATTTTTATCTTCCCCCAGTAATAATTGCCAAGATTAATAAAATAAATGATAGCAGATGTTAGAGATTATGTAGGGAAAGGAAAACATTCATATACTGCTGGTGGAAGTGCTGACTCCTAAGGCCACTATAGAAATTCATGTGGAGGTTCCTCAGAAAGCTATTATACAGGCTCATGGGCATATCCCCAACGGACACTAGATCTTACTGTAGACCATGTTCATTGCTGTTCTACTAATAGTAAAAAGAAATTGGAGACATCTTAGGTGCCCATCAACTGATGAATAGATAATGAACCCTTGACACACTTACATAATGGAATATTATTCAGCTGTTAAGAGAAAGGAAATTATGAAATTTTCATGAAACTTGATGGAGCTAGAAATAGTCATTACAAATGTAGTAATCTAGAAATGGAATGAAAAACTGCCTAACCACAGGGTTTAGGTAGCTATGGGGACTCTTCTAAGGAATAGAATGCAGTATTGTGAAGGGATAAAGGGGGGATTAGAATAGGAGGATTACATGGGGATGGAGGGTGGAAGGTCAGGACAAAACAGAGAATACAGGAAGGAATAGCTCATAATAAAGGCCTTTTGTAAAGCAATATGGATATAATGGGGGAGACAATACCCCAAGTAGTCATCATATTCTCTCAAATAGAATTCCGCAGTACTGAGAATGGGTTATGAAGTAAGTCATTGGATAAAGAGATCTCTTAGACTCTCTCCCAAATCTCATAGTTTACTGCCAATGTTATCAGTCCCCTCTGCCACCTGACAGTATGACCCTATTGCTAAATAGACCACTTACTTATGACATCAAACTTGAAGAGACCTCACCAGTGCTCAAATAGAAGGTTTGATCCTCTTGAATAGATTCATTGTGCTATAAGGCACTATGAAAATTACCAGATGGGGGAAAATCATTGATCTCACTCAGTTTGGAGCACTGCAAGCTATAATAATGAGCATTAGCAAAACATGCCTTCTGTTACCATGATAGCACAAATGTTATATAACACACCAACTACTTTTCCATTGGATTTAAGGCCTATTTCATGATATGGAATCCATACTAATACTCACTAATGAGGCTATGAACCTGAGACTATAAAGGTCATGGATCCCAGGGCAAACCTGCCAACATTATTCTGTTGACTGAGCATAGTAATGACTTCTAATGGCATATTGCCATACCATAAGTTGTAAGTAAACCCTCTTCAGAGAAGCTTCATTTGCAACAGATTGTACGTAACAAAAAGAGCCATAACTGAACAATTCAAAGACAGTGAGGATCTTTGGAGATTTTGCCCTAAATGAGTTGTCTTTACCATAGTCTTTTCCTCAAGGCTCAGAGATCTATGCTGAAGATGAGGCAGAGATTTTGTGAGTCAAAGGTGGTGGACTATGTTGGAAAGACTGTTTTCAAGATACAACAGGGAGTTACATTTAAGAACTCAAAGAGACTGTGACAGCATGCACAAGACCTGCACAACTCCAAGTCATACAAAACTACAGCACAGAGAAGCAGAAGGGGACACAAAGTGTATCCCTATCCATGAAGCTATTTTCAAGTGATAGCTTTTGGGAGAGGGACAGTTTTCTTCATTGGAGTGACATTGGATATATCAACAATACTCAGGGTATGGTTCATGTACAAGAGTAGTTGGCAACACAAATAGATAATATGCTGGGTTTTACACTCTCTCTCTCTCTCTCTCTCTCTCTCTCTCTCTCTCTCTCTGTGTGTGTGTGTGTGTGTGTGTGTGTGTGTGTGTGTACTCTTTCTGTTTTTGTTTTGTTTTTTAAAGGAGGAAAAAACCATGAAGTTTAGTGGGTAAGGAGTAGGGGAAGGATTTCAAAAGACTTGGAAGAATAAAAGACTATATTCAAAATATCAACATATTTTAATTTTGTAAAAATGCTCGCTAAAAGTCATCCCTCTGAGCTGGAGAGATAGATTAATGGTTAGGAACACATTTTGCTCTTGCAAAGACCCCAAGTTTAGTTCCCAGTACCCATATCAAGCAGCCCACCTACAACTCCACATCCAGATAATCTGATTTCTCTGGGCATCAACACACACTTACATTTATGCACTTTCTCACAAACTGGCATGTACACACAATTAATTAAAAAATAAAGTGATTCTTTAAATATGTAAATATTCCATCTAGCATGTCGGATATACCTTTAATATTGCTGTTTCCATTTTCTGATGAGAAAGGCCTATAAAATACATGACATTTGATCACTGTGTAAAACTCTGTCACCATATAATTGTGTGTTAATTTCCTATATGTATGTAATATATTACATAGTTAATGATTGAGCTTAATTCAAAGGTCTTTTAGAAATCTGGTTGATACCCAACAATTTTCTTCTTTTTAAGAATGTTAAATATATCACATATGCAAATATTGACTGGAGATCCCAAAGCCTGTGAGCACAACTACATAACTTCTTCAGTTTACTTATGCTGAAACAGTTATTCATTTCTAGCAACACGTGAACTCACTGCATGGACTCTAATGGCTTTAGCAGGCACTACACAGACATCTTGTAAGTTATTGTGCCATATTTTATTACACAATTGCATCAGTTTTCAACGACTATTTTTAGCTTTCAAGACTACTCTTTCCCCTTTGTCTTTCGGATTTCCTGAATGTTACTGGACTGGTGAGGTAAGGCTTTAGAGGAAATAATAACCATGCTAATGTCTGCTCCAAAGTCTTATAAATTAGAAACCATTGGTGACATCATGGCAATAAATTTCTTAAATCTCAATCTTGTCCAAGTAATAAATTTTGGCAATAATGTTGCAATTTAAGTTATTTTAGTTAATGATTAAACTATGAATGATGTGTAAAAAATACAAGACAAATAACAACCTGATTACACGAGGAAGAATACACATTGTTTTGAGAAATTATAAGATACTTTGAGAAAAAATAGTACTTCATAAATTTTTGAAGAATGTATACTTTTTGAGCTTCTTGAATTTCCTTTCCCCCTCTTCCAGCTTCTCACAGAATATACCACACTTCAAAGATAATTTGATTTCACAGTCTTCCCTTACTCTGGCAGGATTCTGTGATCTTTCCAAAAACCTCTTCTTCCTCCCTTAGAACTCTGTTTCCAACCCCGTCATGACCTTTCCTTAAAGATTAATTTTAGAAGTCACTTCCTAAGAGAATTCTTTATTGGTTTTTGCAAACATGTTTTATTAGTTTTCTTTGTGCATTTCTTAATTAACAACTGCAAACAGGCAATGATTAGACAGGGAAAATCTGTGGACTCCAGTTAAGAATGAATGCAATAAGATAGCACAGGAAATATTGTGGTATACTGGGCTTTGACAAAGAAGTTCCTTTTGGGATCAAATTCATCCGGAACTTACTTTCCCTAACAGGGTAACTCCAGACTAACACCGTGCAACCATGTACAGCCATGACTCATGTCTACTATTTTAATTTATATTAATTTAAAACAGGAAAACTTCCATTGCTCACTGGCATTAGTCGCATTTCAAATGGGCCCCAGCCGCACATGGCTTATGTCTAGAGCACTGCGAAAGCTATCTTTAACAGTATCAGTTTATTGCCTGAATGAATCCTTCCTCACAGTAGCAGAGTAGAGAGTTGACCATTCATAGATTTTTCATGAACAGAAAAGTTGACATCAGCCCCAAATCACAAGATGTACAAGGAAAGAGCCTACTGAAGACATTAGTTAAGTAAGTTTTACTTTGTTACAGGAAAGCATTGTGCTACATAACCCTTCATCAGTACTAACAGATAAACTTTCATCCGTTGTTTTGCGGATTTGTCAGTCTTTTTCTACTTAGATTCTCAGTCTCCTAACTTCAACGTAGCTAGACACAACATCAGAACCTAAAACTAATTGAAAATTGATGCAACAATGTAATAAAATATGGCGCAATAACTTCCATGATGCGTGTATGTGCTGTCTGCTAAAACAATTAGAGTCTATGCAGTGAGATTTGAGTTCATGTATTGCTAACAATTAAGCAATAAACTTATTATTTAATGTTCAGGTCATGATACATAGTTCATTACATTTCACTGATCTTTGCAGAGGAGGAAACATTCTCTCTGGAAGTTGCCTAACACTGTTCATACCTTCCTTTTGCCTGTTTCTTTACTTTAGCCTCAGTCTTCAATAACTCTTTCTTTTTTTCATATTAAATTCTTTTAGATAAAATACATATCTTGCTTTATTATTTTCACATTAGAAGAGCAAACTCTGCATTGTATTGAAGCCCTGTGAACTAATGAATGACCAAAAGCTATTAAGTAGTAGTGAATATAGAAAAATAAAAATTCTAATACACACCAGAGCTAATTATTTAAAGAAACTGACATGGTGAGAACACAGTGTTATAATTGACACTAGCTACAACTCAAATAACAACCAGACAATAACATGAATTTAGGAAATATGTTTAATTTCTTAAGGTGATATCCATTAATGAAGTATATTATTGATATTTGTATATTTCAAATATTACCACACTACTGTTCTAAAAGATAAAAAGATAAGATCTATGCATTGATCCCCAAACAATGCCATGTTGGTATCCTTGTATTTTATTTGGGCCTGGAGGTCTAGCTAATCTTTACATCATGGATGTCAGTAAATACAGTGCTTCTCAAGGTAGCCACCTTCACGAAGGGCTCAAGTCATTAGAATGTATGTCTTCCTATTTCATGCCACATTTCTCTTATATGTTCTACCTCCCTCTAAAGCATTTCTACCTGATTTACTTGGTAGGATTTATTAAAGGTATGTCTGAGGTATAAACACATGCTATAAGAAACTGAAGAAACTTTGGATTTTATATACATGATTTTTTTAATGCACAATATTTTCCCCTTTTTGAGATAATCTCTTACTATGTTGATTGTCAAAGCCAATTCTTTCTATGTAGAACAGAATGACTTTGAACCAATAGCAGTCTGCTTGCCTCTAGTTTTCAACTACTGAAATTAAAGGCATATGCCTCTATGCTTACCAAAGGCATGGTTTCTTATGGGTAGTTTCACACTGTGTCTAGTTTAAAGAATTTGCTAATCTATATGTTCCTAAAGTACTTGTATAAATATTTGTTTATGTAATAAATACACATTGAATTTTTATTATGTAAGATATCTGAAATAAAAAGTGAGCGGTCTAATAGCCAGAATTGGAAATTACATCAGTAATATCCAACATCAATGCATTAAAGTCATTTTAAAATTTAAAAGTATCTGGAGGCTGTTTACCAACATTGACTACAACTGAGAGCTCAGTATGTGGTCGGCACTTGCCACATAGCATTTCCAATGAATTCATGACAGAATTACTACCATTGAACCTGCTTACTGCAGTAGATAGGAACACTGGTTATGACAAGAACTCAAGAAATGTTTCTGTTGCAGAAGCTGAAGTGTGACTTCATTTGACTCAATTCTTGAAAGATGTTTTGGGCCATGTGATGAATGAGTGGGCATACTTCTGTGTTTTTGTACACTGGGGCTGGCTGGGGGCTTCAGAGCCATCCACAGAAAGTGCTGAGGACAACAGAGAGTCAGATTATGCTATCTGAAGGAAACAGAATTGGGGAAAATCCCTAGAGTCAATAAATGTGATGCACATTTGAGTAATGACACGAAGTCAGGTTTGCACAAGGAAGCATATATACATATATTGAGATAAAAGAGAACAATAAATTTGGGTCCCAACTGGAAAGTTTTCTGTGCCAACAAAAGCTGTTTATTCTGGCCTTCAAAGGCGTGAGTGATAGTTCCAATTGGATAACAATGGCATCAAAGTGGCTCGATCTTATGATGAATCTGACAGTGATGTGGGATGGCATAGAGAAAAGGGAACTTGCCTCCAGGTACAGAATAACTGTTACAGCCTGGGGAGTGAAGAGACAATCTCATTAAATGTTAGCCCAGCTTAAAGCAGTTGTGTGTGTATATGTTGTGACTTGATCACGTCACTAATCTTATTCTTAGTTTCTGCTTCTTAATCTTTATTGCAACAAAATTCTCCTTAGGGGTCCCAGGATAGAGATGTAAAGCATGACTTTATAAGGAGTAAGAGGGCTTATGTAACTTGCCCAGCCACTGTGAAACATTCTAGATATTGTCTGTGAAAAGAGACTATTTCTTCACACGGTGTGAATCTTGGTTGTGACTTTCTGAGCTTTTACAATTGCTTCTCTTGTTGCCTTTTGATTTCCCCCTGCCTGTAAGTATAGATGGTCTGTGAATCCATGTATTCTGTTGTCTGTACATCTGACAAAAATGTCTTTCCCTATTCATTCTCATTTTCTGTTACTTGATATAAATTAATTAATTTTATTTTTCTTTGTATAAATTCAGGTATTGAACTTCAGCCCCCTGAATTTCTCTCTAATCAAGTTGTTCAAACTTAGTTTCCTGCCTTTTTCAAAATCTCTTTATTGTGCACTGTTATTTTAAAATTGAGAGCTATTAAGAGTCCTTGGCTTTTCAAAGGAATATAAGAGCAATCATTATAATAAGCTTCATAAAATTACTCTGTCAGAAATAGTTATTTAACAATATACATTGCAGAGAGACACAAAGGAATTGTAACTTTGGTCTCTGTCACCAGTGCTGAGAAGTTTTTAAAGGTAATGTTATGTGAATACACAGATATAATGTTCCCCTGATTATAATATGCTAGCCTTGCCTTGCATTTAACTGATTTACATTCATGTCACATTAAAATTTTATAATCCCTACAGTAAAGCAAGCAAAAGTTTCTGCAAATAAAGACTGTGAGGAGCTCAAAAGGAAAGTTGGTAAAAGATAAGTTGAGTAAAATGTGTACCTGTAAGGAGTCTCAGGTACATAAATACTAATAATTTCCTTTTGAGTTTTGAGTTGTTCAATATGATATATAACATATAAAATATTTGTTACCCTAAATGCAGGTTTTGAAGCTGAAATACTTGAGTCAACTCATTCTACAGAATGAGTTCCATTTCAAAAATATTACATAGCACAATTTCCACAGAAAATACAAACATAATGTCAAATATGATCATTTTTATAAAAATCAAATTTATCTATAAAAACAAAATATTTCATAAAGTATTAAAACAATACATTAATGAAATTTTATACCATATAATATTTATTAAAAATGGCTAATCTCTAATTCTCATTATACTGTAGGGTCTTCTTTCTAATGCAAAAATTGTTTCTAGATAATTATTATGTAAATTATAACTCAGAGACAAATAATTTCATCAACATTCCTAGAAAAATGATACCATTCCTGGAGACTTCATCTTCATTTTTACCCCGGGAGGGTTGCTTGCTCTAATTTCCCTTTCTTTTTTTTCCCAGTTTTAGATTTATTTTTAGTGTTTTAAATTATGCCTTTTTTTTGGTGGGGGCGGGGTTAATGAATGAAAGGGATGGCTACTTATAGATGCCAAAAGAGGGTTAGGTACCCTGGTGTTACAGAGTTGACAATCACCTGGTGTGAGTTCTGGGAACTAAGCTATGTCTTCTGGAAGAGTAGTGAGTGCTTTTAACAAGTCCTACTAACAACTTTTGCATCCTAATACTTAATCCTTATTGAGCAGATCCTGTGTGCCTGTCCCCTCACAGCCACAAGGCCACATTATATAGCTGCTAATTACACATCAAATGGAGTATAGGCAGTTTGCCCACAGCTGCACAGCTAGTGAGCTGCGTTTAGTACAGGTCGTCTATTTTTAACCATCAGCCATTTCTCTATAGGGAGAGCTCTTGCTCTTGGCACTATTGACATTTTGAGTTAGAAAACTTCGTTTGGGAGGTTTAGAAGCCATATAATATCTTAAGTATACTCAAATAAGACAGTATTACAAGTTAAATATACTGATTTCTGTCCACATTTTATTACATCTATCAAAAGAGTTTAAATGATATAAGTGGCTGATAGCCATTCTTTCCGCTGTATTCCTACATGAGGGCCCTGGTACAAAGCAGGGCTCCCATTTAAGGCTGATTCTGCCTCCTGGGTGTATTTGGCAATGTCTAAAGATATTTTTGTCACAAACTGGGCAGTGCAACTGGCATCTGGTTTGCTCTAATTTCTTTGACTTCTAACTCTACTCTCTGGGCAAATATTGTTGTAAGATTACAAAAATTTTACTTCTTTATTTAATCTCCAGATATAGTAAGGTTTTTTGTTACTTCTTGTAACAATTGAATTTTCTTATTATTTGACCCTTAGGGTAGACATAATAAGACCATTGACGTTTCTTCTTTCTGAGACCTATAGTCTATATCTAGCATTGCATCTACTGTTAATTATATGTTCTAGAACAAAATTTAAAGTTCCAGTTAAAATGCCAAGAAACTTATCTATGAAATGGAGAGATTTTATAATTTTTGTTTTACAAATGTCAAGTGAATCATAAGGTATAATGACATGGGTAGCATATGTAAATCATACAGAAACTTGTATATCGTAGTTTTATTTATCATAAATATATTGTTAGTTGAGCATGGTGGCTCATGTCAGTAATTTTAGAGCCCTAAAAACTTAATGACTGAGCCAAGAGGGTACCTAACTTGTCCACCTCCAAGTAATAAATAAATAAATAAATAAATAGCCATCCTTGTTCTGACAGTGTGAGGATATAGCATTTTTGTGAAAAAGCAATAGCCAGTATTTGCTTATCAGATTTCTTAGCATTCATTTTCAAGGTGCTTATATGTATTTTTATACCATATTGAAATATATGTTGCCATTATATCTATATGTATTTTTAAATAAATAAACAGGCAAAAAGCAGCTTGTCTACTTCATAGGACTAGTTTGCAAAAGCAGATAAATTGGTTGTAGACTCAATAGTAGAGCAACAAAAATCTAATGTCTTTTAATTGATTTATTTTCCTTAAATATATAGTATTCATACAGTATGCATATATGTATATGTTCTGCATATATATATATATATATATACATTCTAGTTCTTACAGTTCATGAAGATGACAGATTCCTAATTAATCTTAATTGACTTGCCTCTTACACATCACAATGTACTTAATTTTTATCCTCATATTGTCATGTGTATACAATAAAAGCAATGAGAAGAAATTAACATATTACTTTATTTATTCAAATATACATGAAGTCGCTTTGTTCCAACATTTGTGGAAAAGCAGCAGCTCTTTCTTCACCCCTTTCCTAGTGACAACTCAGCTTGCCCTCCAGCTGGATTAAACAGGATTTGCCTCTCAAACTTAAGGGATCTGAAAGTATCCGTGTTCCCCACTCAACCTCAGGGCCATAATTCATCTGCTTTTTGTCATCATTAAAATTAATGGTATAAACCAAAGAAAACAGAAAGCACATGTGTTCATACTTCATGCAGATTATGTTTTTAATAGGGGCTTAATTTGAGTTTATGCAGATATCACATGCCTGTCATGGTATAATTATTCAACTATGAATGTCTGCTAACTCCCAAGGTGTATAATAATGAAAGAAATTTCCCATCTTGGCTAGAATGAGAAATGCCAGAACATGACCAATTTTCTTTGCATAGTTTTGCCACAATGAGACCTAGTAAAGCAAGAAAAAAAATCAAAGACTCAAAGAGTGAAGAATGGGCGGCCCACTTATCTTTTCATGTTGTTATTTTATGTATTACTTTTCATGGGTGATCTTAGCATACCTTAAATCAAAAAAAAAAAAAAAAACCAAAAAACAAAAAAAACAAAAAAAACAAAAACAAAACAAAACAAAACAAAACAAAACAAAAAAAACAGTGTACTACAAATTATGGAAATAAAGTTATTAGTTTATTCTACCTCTTATAAACTTTCCTCTTACATACATGTTAAGGTAACACTGAGAAATTGTACCAAGTTAAATAAATGTAGATCTATCAACAAGAAGAGCATATACACTGAAGAATATGAATGTAATCATACGTCCCCCTCCTCCAAAGAGATGCCATAGTGAATGTGACAAGGCCAAAATGATAAGTATTTTATTTATCCAAACTTTGTTTTAGCTAAAGCTTGTCATTCAAGTGTGTCATAATGATACGATAAAACTTTGATATTCTTTTAGCAAGTAAGAAAAGGCTTCAACTATGATCATTAATTACTATTTTGGAAGAAATAGTGCAAGAGACATATCTGCTGGGTTTTGGTAGAAATGTAACGTAGAAGATAATTTGGGGACTGAAAATATCCACACAACTTAACTTGATTATTTCACTTCTGGAACTATATTTTAATGAAAGGAAAAGAACAGGCTCATGGCAGTGGTATTTAGAACATGGATCACTTTAATGCCAGGAAGGAGAACTATAGGGGATAGAAGGTCTGCACAGCTGTTTGGTAAGCAGGAGACAGAGGGAATGTTTCAACTAAGTAGTACAAAACTACAACTACTTTCGTTCCTTATTACTGTGCAGTAATGTAAATTATATTAACAATATAAGGCAAAATCTCAAAGGCATTTTATGAAATATTAGTTCTGTAGTTTATGATTTGGGTCTTGACTTTATTTATAACTTCTTTTCTGTGTTACAATACTTTTTAGAACTAAATAGAAAGCACATTTTTAAAAAAAAGTATAGGTTGCTATTATTTATCATTTAAGTAAATATTAAAGAAAGCACTTCTTGGACTTAATCTAGCACAGAGACAGTTTATTTACTCAACATACTTTTTAAAGTTTAGATTTAATCCCAGCACTCAGGAGGCAGAGGCAGGAGGATAACTGAGTTCGAGGCCAGCCTGCTCTACACAGTAAGTTCCAGGAAAGCCAAGGCTACACAGAGAAATCCTGTCTTGAAAGAAACAAAAATAAAATAAAACAAAATTCAACAACTAAGGATAAAGTTTGATTTAAGTGTCACTTCTTGAGACATGTCATGCTCAGTGGGGCAAACTGATATTCCCATCGATCACTTTATACATGAGTTTACACCTTAGTTAATTATCTAGAATCTTTAAATAAGAAAAATATGCTTTACAAACATGATTAATAATGATATAATACATACAAGATAGTCTTCTCCTTTTTGATGTGTATGATCTGCCTTTGTGCATGGATGCATGCCACCTACATGCCTGATATGTGCAGAAACTAGAGGATTGCTTCAGAGAGCCTAAAATTACATGTAGTTACATGTAGGTGACTATAGGACTGAGTTACATGTAGGTGGTTCTAAGACTGCATGTGTGTGCTGGAAATTCAACTCCAGTCTTCTGTATGAGTAGCAAGTGCTTTTAAACACTGAGCCATTTCCTCTGTTCCCAGGATAGTCATTAGACAAATATTCAGATAAAATTGAGTGGTTTCCTTGTCAGCACATTAATTACCACAGTGATATTCTATGTCATCTGTTGAGCTAGCATTTGGTAATAATTTACAGTCTTTTATAGTGAATGCTTGAATTATTTATGTGAGTATCTCACTCCTAAATGTCAGTTTCTGCCTAAGGAACAAGACTTCTTTGTCTTAATTAACAAAATATAATCATACATTTAATTTTACTTTTTAACTAAAATACTTGATACTGAGAAATAGGCCATATGCTTAAAATTATCATTCTTCTAATCTTGACATAAGTATAAAGATATATATATATATATTCAAATTACAATTTCAATTAGAGAAAGCATAAGAAAGTTTACAAAAATTTATTTTTGTTATTCATAGTAGTTAATATATTAATCTGACCTAACTATAAAGTATACACATTGCTTTTAAAACATTACCATTTCATAGGGAGCAAAATTTAAGAGAAATGTTTAGGAAAAAGGCCTGATATAAATGGTAGACTGATTGAATAATAATAAAAAATTTAGCAGATGATGTTTTGTAGTTGTCTAAATCCAAAATGGTTCATGCAACCTATTCATTTGATTCCTGTATACTATATTTATCCATGTGTTCTACTTAACATATCATATTTTGTAATTGTGCTATTTATATTCATCTAAAAATATGAATGCATAAATGATATCAGACAATCCTGTGTGTTTAGAAAACAGAAATTTACAATTAAATTAACAGATTGACTACCAGATTACTGCTTTAATTTCTGTTCTTTCTCGTTTTGGTTTTTTTTTTTTACAACAGCCTTGGAACAAAGTTGAGGGTGGTTTGCATCATGGTGCAACATGGTGAAACAGAAGATTAAAAAATAGAGTCTATGTGTTGAGTTCTGGGACTGCCTCCAGGTTTGATTCAGTGTTCTTCCTTCAGTGCTGAGTCACCCACAGAAGTCAGTCTCTCTGCCTTCTTTGTACCTAAACAGTGAGAAGAATGGAGCATAGAATCCAGAGACAGAAAGAGTTCTACATCCCTTTCATGTTCATCATGTGAATGATTTGTCTAAGCTATGTTCAGGATGAGCAATGACTGGTGGAGAGGGGACTGTGCTAAATTTGCAATTATAAAAATGTCATAGAGAAGAGGAGGAATTAAGTAATATTGTATTAATTCAATACACTATTGTATTGTAACTATAGAAGTTTCGTATTACTATTGAAAAACTACTTGGAAAAATAGGTGTATTTTCTTAGGTCATATTTATATATGGTATTACTTATAAGTAGTAAGCCTTAATTTAACAGAAAACTTTTTATACAGTGAATTCATAAAAATTTAATTAAAAGTTCCTCCTCAAAGGGTTGACTAAGAAAAATTCAGAGGTACTTGACCTTATAAAATTTATAAACAAGGTTGATGATGTCATTACTTTTTTAATTTATGAGTTGTTTCTATTAACCAAGCTCAAAAGAAATTCAACACATTTAAAATTGTTTCTTGACAGTAGAACTACATTTTGGTACTATTGTAACATTAATATATTACTGGTGCCATAGTCTTCAATGGCTATCTATACCTAAAATATGTAGAAATATTGTAGTTAGACTTGTTCTTTGCATTAATTATTATCCACTGCAAGACTGTACTAATGTATGGATAAAGTAATCAATCATTAGATCCTGACTTAAAAAAAATAGTGTTTTCTCACCAGAAGGCAGTTAGTTGAACATATGAGCTCTCAGAGATTATGGATTTGGTTTTTTCGAGACAGAGTTTCTCTGTGTAGCCCTGGCTGTCCTGGAACTCACTCTGTAGACCAGGCTGGCCTTGAACTCAGAAATCTGCCTGCTTCTGCCTCCCAGAGTGCTGGGATTACAGGCGTGCGCCACCACCACCCGGCTGTCTCAGAGATTTTGATAGCATGTAAAATACCCCCAAAGTTGGACCAGACAAAAACCCATCAAGGAGCAGGGGAGTATACACAACATTCTATCACTAGTTGAAAACCTGTAAAAGTAACTTTTATTCACCACCTGCATTGTCATCTCAGAGGTACACTGCTGAAGAAGCTCACCTTTTCTAGTTCTTTCTGAATTCTAGCTGGCTGATTCAATGCAGCTGGTCTGGCTCATAATTTCTCTCGAGCTGACTGATTCAAACTGGCTTTTCTCAGCTTCTGGCTGAAGTGCTCTGCTTGGAAAAACCTCCTCTGAATTCCCAGAACTGAATCGTACTAACTGCATTCAACTGAACTCTACTGCATTGCCTGAACTCAACTGAACTGCATTCACGGCACTGTTCTCCCTCCTAAATCACGCAGCACTGCTCTTACGCACTTCCTGTCTGTTCGGATGAGAGTTGGGTGCATCTCATCTCTGACTCATCCTGTCAAAATTTCTCTGATTCATCACTTTGCTTGCCTCTCAATTAGACATCACTTTTAAACATGGCCACTTCCATCTACAAACTACCTTCTATGTTTGGGATTAAATACATGTACTAAGAACATGTCTGTATTCAAACCAGAGTGATTAAATGTGTGTCATTCCAGCTGTGTCATACAGGCCCAGAAGTTTTTTCTATATGATCCCTTGCAAGAATAGCTATGTTGCTGGATTAAACTTCTTCTACAAGGAGCTACTGACATTTCTTGGTGGGCTGGGAAAAGAGACAGTTTTCTTTAAAGTCATAGAACTTGGTAGGAGGATCACACCCTAAGACAGGCCCTACTTTCAAAAGTAGTTGAGCAGTTCAAAACAAACTCAATGAACAGTGGGGGAGGGTATGGCTGTAAATTTGGTATATGGAAAGGTCATGTTGGTGAGACTGGGTAGATTAGTGAATAGGATCAAAATATATTGTGTAAAACTCTCAAGACTTAATACAATTACTATTTATGAAAAGAAATATGTTCTTTAACATTTTCATACATGTAAACAATGCCTTGTTGCCCATTGTCTCCTTGGCATTCCTTACATCTATTAATGTCCTTCTCCTTTTTGCCATTTACTTTTCTATATTTATGTATTTTTGTCTTGTTTTGAGACTCGGTGGCTTTAGTAGGGTCATCTATATATCGGTGGGTTTGGAACTTCTGTCAGAGCTGGTGCAATCATAAGGGGCAGGAATCTTACCTCTTTTTGTGTAGTCATTTGAATAAGGCATTGTCAACTACTAGTACTATTTATACCTATGTCACTGCTGTATAATAAAAGTAACTTCGCTTTAAAATTTTCAAATATAATTATCTTCACAGAAATATATAATAAAGTAAAATGATTTTAATTTCCAACTTGACTAAGAATTGGTTAATTAAATTATATTGGTAAATAATAATTTCATGATAAAGTCTATCTTAAACATACCTTAAATGGCATTAAATTTAAATTCATATCTTTATAGGAATGTGGATACTCACTATAGCAAATATCATTTACATGATAAAATGTAAAAGGTAATGAAGACTGAAGTGACTACTGACTGAAATAATAATCATATCTTATAGGCAGATTTTAATTTTAATTTAATGTATAATCCATCAAAAATGATAAAACTGATGCGATTCAGAGATATGACCTCACTATCTCAGGATAACAATGCTTTCTACCATTTATCCTGACTCCTACCATGCTATATTTTGTGAACTATATTTAATACAATTGTTAGTGTGAAACAATGTATTGTTCTCAAAATAAAAAAGCAGTATCCCATTGCTACTTATTCTTTGTCACTTCCTTCTGACCTTTGTTACTTCTTTTACTTGTCCAAGTCCAGGTCTCTGCTTGGTGGAAGAAACAAGGGGAGAGTGAGCTCACCAGCTCACCCAGACTCAAAGCAGCTCCCAGGCCTTTCAGCTGCTCTTACACTATTGGTTACTGAATCTGATTTTTATACTTTTACTACAATTTTCAACATTCTTTTCCTTTCAAAATTCTTTATATTATTTATTTTCATACTAATGGCCTTAGCAAAGATGATGAAGGTTAAACAATGACTGCTTGGCTGCGGTTTCCCTTGGTAGACATTAAATATTGCTCTGTGTAATATTGTTCTGTTATTGTTATTTGTTTTTTGGTTTGTTTTTTTAATATTTGACACTTAATTATTTCTACTTTTCCCTGTTTGGTTTTTTTCCTTTTTAAAAAGTTTATCCCCAATATAGTACTTGAAGTTCTAGCGAGAGCAATTAGACAACATAAGGAAGTCACAGGGATACAAATTGGAAAGGAAGAAGTCAAAGTATCATTATTTGCAGACAATATGATAGTTTATTTAAGTGACCCAAAAAACTCCACCAGAGAACTTCTACAGCTGATAAACAACTTCAGCAAAGTGGCTGGTTATAAAATTAACTCAAGCAAATCAGTAGCCTTCTTGTACTCAAAGCACAAGCAGGTTGAGAAAGAAGTTAGGGAAATAACACCCTTCACAATAGCCACAAACAACATAAAGTACCTTGGCTTAACTCTAATCAAACAAGCGAAAGAGCTGTATGACAGGAATTTCAAGTCCTTGAAGAAAGAAATCGAAGAAGACCTCAGAAGATGGAAAAATATTTCTTGCTCCTGGATTGGCAGGATCAATATAGTAAAAATGGCCATCTTGCCAAAAGCAATCTACAGATTCAATGCAATCCAATTCAAAATCCCAAATCAATTCTTCATAGATCTAGAAAGAGCAATTCTCAAATTCATCTGGAGCAACAAAAAACCCAGGATAGCTAAAACTATTCTCAACAATAAAAGGACTTCTGGGGGAATCAATATCCCTGACCTCAAGCAGTACTACAGAGCAATTGTCTTAAAAACTGCATGGTATTGGTACAGCAACAGGCAGGTAGATCAATGGAATAGGATTGAAGACCCAGAAATGAACCCACAGACTTATGGTCACTTGATCTTTGATGAAGGAGCCACAACCATCCAGTGGAAAAAAAGATAGCCTTTTCAACAAATGGTGCTGGTTCAACTGGAGGTCAACGTGCAGAGGAATGGGAATTGACCCACACTTATCTCCTTGTACTAAGATCAACTCCAAGTGGATCAAGGACCTCCACATAATACCAGACACACTGAAACTATTAGAAAAGAAACTGGGGAAGACCCTGGAGGACATGGGTACAGGGGGAAAGTTCCTGAACAGAACACCAATAGCTTATGCTCTAAGATCAAGAATTGACAAATGGGACCTCATAAAATTACAAAGTTTCTGTAAGGCAAAGGACACTGTCAGAAGGACAAAACGGCAACCAACAAAGTGGGAAATGATCTTCACCAACCCCACATCCGACAGAGGGCTAATATCTAATATATACAAAGAACTCAAGAAGTTAGACCCCAAAGAACCAAATAACCCTATCAAAAAATGGGGTACAGAGCTAAACAAAGAATTTTCACCAGAAGAAATTCGGATGTCTGAGAAACACATTAAGAGATGTTCAACATCATTAGTCATCAGGGAAATGCAAATCAAAACAACCCTGAGATTCCACCTCACACCAGTCAGAATGACTAAGATTAAAAACTCAAGAGACAACAAGTGCTGGCGAGGATGTGGAGAAAGAGGAACACTCCTCCACTGTTGGTTGGATTTGCAAAATGGTAAACCCTATCTGGAAATCAGTGTGGCGGTTCCTCAGAAAATTGGGCATGTCACTTCCAAAGGACCCTGGCATACCACTCCTGGGCATATACCCAGAGGATTCCCCTGCATACAATAAAAACACATGGTCCACTATGTTTATAGCAGCCTTATTTATAATAGCCAGAAATTGGAAGGAGCCCAGATATCCCTCAAAAGAGGAATGGATACAGAAAATGTGGTATATTTATACAATGGAGTACTACTCAGCAATTAAAAATAATGAACTCATGCAATTTGTAGGTAAATGGTTAGATCTGGAAAATATCATCCTAAGTGAGTTAACCCAATCACAAAAGAATACACATGAAATGCAATCACTGATAAGTGGATATTAATGAGCCCAGAAGCCCTAAATACTCAAGGCACAATTAGCAAGTCAAATGACTCTCAAGAAGAAGAAAGGAGAGGACCCTGGGCCTGTAAAGATTGGATCCAGTTTTGTAGACCCAGAACATAGAAATCATGGGGGCAGAATGATTGGGGAAATGTTGGGGGGGAGAGGAATTATGGGACATATGTGGGGGGTAACTGGGAAAGGGGAAAGCCTTAGGAATGTAAACATAGAATATAGAAAATAAAAATTAAATAAAAAAAGAAAGTGGATTCGAAAGAACTTAGTTTCCACAAAAAAGTTTATCCCTCTTTTATATATTACATCCCAATATCAATTTTCTCCCACCCCTCTTCTCCCTACCTCCCTACTTTCCCTAATCCTCTCCTCTCTTTTCCTTCAGAAAACAGCATGCCTTCCAGGGATACCCAGCGAACATGACATAAAAAGTTATAAGATTAGGTACATACACAAGTCCTCTTACCAAAGGACACATTGTGGGCTCAATCTGTGGTTTTCAAAAATTAGGAAGACTATCTAGAACTCATGCTTAATATCTTATAATTTAAAGGCAGCTTTCCCGACCATGATTATGTCAGAATCTGTCTGCTCCTCCAGGGAGACCATAGGATTCAGTTACCATTCTCCTTTCAAACAAGTAAGCTTATCACAGCTTCAAACCATAGCTACTTTTAAACTTTTCATTATTTTATTTCATGTCTATAGGTCTATAACTGTTTGCATGTCTAGGGACCACATACATTTCTGGTACCCACAGAGGCCAGAATAGGGTTTCAGATCCCATAGAACTGGAGATAGAGACAGTTGTGAGCTGCCATGTGTGTGTGTTGAGACTTGAACAGTAGCTCTCTGGAAGAGCAGCCTCAGATCCTAATCTCCAAGCTTTCTCTTCTGATCTAAACATTAACCTTTTATTCAGAAAAAACTATCCATATTCCATCTTTTACATTCAGCCTTAATTATTTTAATAAGAGTCTGTGGGATATGAATCACTAGAGGAAAATGATAGTTTTATTTATTATGAAACTAAATAAAATACAAAAAATGGCATACAATTAGCAATGCTTCATATGTAAATACTTTTGTGATAGAAGCAATTCAACAAATGCATTCAATGTTTTATAAAAATTTTTTGGCAAATGTTGGTACAAATAAAATCCAGAATTTCAAGTTAAATAGTTGTACAGCAGCTTACAACTTTTGCACACGGTTCGCTGTTTTCATCTCCTCTACCTCTGTCTTGGTTCCTTTGTCCCTGCCCTCGCAGTACCTCTTCATCTCCATCTGGGTTTATTCATGGCCCTCATCTCAACCCACCAGTTACTTTTTTCTCTCAGGGTAGTGTCTGGGATTTTATGGTGGATTTCAAAGCTCTGTGTAATGTGATACTCTCCCACGTCTATGTTCTCATTTCCTAAAACACCCCCTCTCATCCTCCCTTTGCTCATCCCAACTGCAATGTAAACCATTGATGCTGTTACCCAAAATTATCTCATTCCAAAGGTAGCATCCTCCCTTGCTAATATTGGCATCTCCTTCTCCTCTCTTTCTAACAGCCTTGAAAAGCTTTCATTACTAGGTACAGTATCACACTGAATAGGCACTTTCATGCGTCTACATACTGTAAGTTTAGTTTTTTTAACATGTTGGCAGTGGATAATGGCAAAGAGTAGTAATGTGCATGCAAATTTTTATAATATTGGGTCATGTTTGAGAGAAATCTTTTTCTAACCTGATCTATATTGGAAAAAAAAATGCACTTATTTTAGGGTTGCCTCTCTACCTTGATTTGCACAGGCTACAAATTGTGTGTCAAGCATTAGGATATTTGAGACAAATCGTGTTACTAAAACACTTAGTAAACAGCTGCAAAGCTGCATTAATTTTTCTTGTTTCCTGACATGCATTAGCTTGTGTCCAGTGATGGTTAATTCTGATGTCATAGCTTTACGTTTATGCCATTTTTGTCATTGTTGGACATGTTGAAATTATTTTTCCAATGACAAAATACGCATGCAAGAGCCCAGAGAAGTGTAGCAACTTTTCTTTTTCTATACTTCTGTGACTACAAACTGTTAATGTGAGGCACCGTAATTTTTCCGAACCAACATATAGATAGCAAAGACAGAAGTCATGCTGGAGTTGGTGTGACTTCCACAGTCACTACCACTGCAGACAACCTTTGCCATTTTTCTCCCCAATATCGATGTTAAGTCACAGCCATGTTAACTAAGAACTTGTCATCACTGCAGTGTGTTGAATGGGTGGCTCCTGATTGGACGATTGGCTGCTCTGTGGATAAGTGGAGCCTTACATTAACACCCCTAATACTGATTTATTCCATGGGATAATAGCAGTTAAGTTTTTGTTGTTTGGTTGTTATTTTCTCATATTTACAAGTTCCACATATGATCTATGAAATTAATGTTTTTGGTTTTTTTTTCATTCTATAACCAAGGAAATGCTTTGGTGTATGGTATATAACCAATAATAGAACTGGAGTATTGTATGAATGACAAAAGGATCATAATAGAAGAGAGTAGGCTTATACAAACGCTCTTTTTTAAAAAAATCATTTATTCATTTTTATTTCATGTGCATTGGTGGTTTCTACATGTATATCTGAGCATCAGATCCCTTGGAACTGGAATGACACACAGTTTTGAGCTGCCATTTGGGTGCTCGGTCCTCTAGAATAGTATCCAGTGCTCTTAACCGCCTCTGAGCATCTCTCCAGCCTCCAAGAATATTCAGATTTGTGCTACAATAAACAAATGATTTTAAAAACTCTTAGCAACAGGGATGTGTTGATGAGCTGAGGAAATATTCTGGGAACAAGGAGCTATTCTTTCTAATCTTAGAGTTGTCTTAGATTGTTCCTTCACATGTTCAAAGTGATAACCAGAGTCCTGTGCAGCCAATGATAGACTTTGAGAAACAAAGATAAGTCCTGTAATTTTTGAAGGATTAATTTGGAACGATATTCAGGCTCATAAAGATAAACTTAGTAGGCTGCACAACCCGTTTCTCTTGATGAACTTCACATCCTGGAGTCTGATTCCTTTTACAGATGAGCATCTGTTCTAGCAGCCGCTTCACACAGCCCTTCTCCCCCAACCGTGACTGCCACGTTGGTTTGCATTGGTATTCCATTTTCCCATTTCTCCACCCAAGGAACTTGAAGGGAACACAAGACTGACTTTCTTCTTGTAACAGCTCTGGTGCTTGTACGTGTGTTTGTCTTGGTTCTTCTTGCTTGGTATTTTTACTGAATATGAAAATTCTGAGTACCTGCTGCAAAGTATTGCTTTCTGATTCTACTTTAGATATGTTTGACCCATATCTACTTTCTTTCCTTTTTTCCGTGTTATTTTTCTTCATTTTTCATTTTTCATTCTTCATTTTTCTACAGTGGATATCCAGAAGATTGAAAAGTGCCATAACTGTTGCTATGTATTGGTTTCCACCCATTTATTTATTCTTTTTTCTAAAGCGACCTTGAACTTCCTTTTCGTTTTTGTTTGTTTTTTAATTGATTAATTTATTCCATATGTGAGTACACTGTTGCTCTCTTCAGACACAACAAAAGAGGGCATTGGATCCCATTACAGATGGCTGTAAGCCTCCATGTGGTTGCTGGGAATTGAACTCAGGACCCCCGGAAGAGCAGCCAGTGCTCTTAACCACTGAGTCATCTCTCCAGCCCTGTATTTCTTTACTGTTAATTGTTAAAATTATCACTTAGAGCATAAAGGCCATGACTACCAATGGTTGGGATTCAGACCAACAGCTGAGGTACAAATTTCACATTCCAATGTGGACCTGGCCTGCAGGTACTTCCAGCATCCCTCAGTATACCTGGCATATCCCACCCTCTACCCTGAACCCAGCAGATGGGTTTCCTTTCCAGGATAGGCTCTTTCCTATATTATGTAGACATCTTGATCTCTCCCTAGTTTTCTCTTCTCTCTCCCTCTCTGTATGTTCCCTCTCCCTATATGCCCAAGTAGTTCTTTCTCTCCTTCTCTCCTCCTTACCCCTGTCTCACTCTTTATGGAGACTTCCTTGGCCTCCTCCCTTGGCACCAATGAACCCAGCTGAGAAGAGCTTCTCCACAAACCTGCCTTTATATATGCTAATCTGACTTGAATTGGTTCATTTCCCTGGCAGAGAAATAACTTATCACAAACTAAACTTCCTTGTCTTTTCTATATGTTGTCACAGACTCAAATAATCCATACCTGATTGGATATTCCTTCCAACCTTAACATCAGGAAAACAGGAGCCCAGCATTTCATTTTCCCACTTCGTGCCACACAGATCCTATCTCCAAGATAGACAAAGAATGCTCCACATTTTATCAATATAGTCATCAATACTTCTTACTCATATCCTAGGTGTAGGATATACCTTGTCTTTTCTAGTTAATTTATTCTTTTTCAAACACTATTTCATTTTATAAGTTAGCTCACAAAGTAACAGGTTTATAGATTGGATATTTTCATGTGTATTTATCTTTGATTGGACTACCCTCTCCCAACCATAAACATCAATTATCAACTCTTAAAAGAGTACTAGCATTTCTTCATTAACTTTTCTTCTTAAGCCACTGGTTGTGATGACCTAGACTTCATTTTTACTTAGTTCATTTTCTGATTCTACATCCTTTTACCCAATCAATCCTAGAAATCACTACTATTTACCTTATTTGTTGGCTTTCATGTCCTTTAAACGAGATTCTAATGCATTCTAAGATGTGTTTACCCACTTAACTGTAACTCCAGGATACCACTATTGTTTTTCAAAATGTTCTTTGTGCTAATTATTTACTTAATAATCACAGTAGCTGCCTTTATTCTCATGCATATTTTCAAGCTTCTTCCTAATTTGGTATAATTCTAACCATTCAACTTATTTTTCTCTTATTTACACTTGACAAAAGCTTACACTTATTCAAAAATACTTCTTTGCTTTAGGCTAGAGAATTTTTCTTTTATAATTTTGTTGAAGATATTTACTGGCCTCTCAAGTTGGGAATCTTAGCTCTTTTCTATACCTATTGTCCTTTGGTTTGGTCTTATTGTGTCCTGGATTTCCTGGATGTTTTGGGTTAGGAACTTTTTGCATTTTGCATTTCTTTTGACTGTTGTGTCAATGTTTTCTGTGGTATTTTCTTTTTTTTTTTTTTTTTTTTTTTTTTTTTTTAATTTTATTTTCTATATTCTATGTTTACATTCCAAAGGCTTTCCCCTTTCCCAGTTCCCACCCACCATAGTTCTCATAGTTCCTCTCCCCCCCATCTGTTCCCCAATAGTTCCCCCTCCCCCCTCGGTTTCTTTACTAAACTGGAAGCAATCTTTACAGGCCCAGGGTCCTCTCCTTTCTTCTTCTTGGGAATCATTTGACTTGCTATTTGTGTCTTGAGTATTTAGGGCTTCTGGGCTCATTAATATCCACTTATCAGTGATTGCATTTCAGGTGCATTCACCAGCACCATTTGTTGAAAAGGCTATCTTTTTTCCACCGGATGGTTGTGGCTCCTTTATCAAAGATCAAGTGACCATAAGTCTGTGGGTTAATTTCTGGGTCTTCAATCCTATTCCATTGATCTACCTGCCTGTTGCTGTACCAATACCATGCAGTTTTTAACACAATTGCTCTGTAGTACTGCTTGAGGTCAGGGATATTGATTCCCCCAGAAGTCCTTTTATTGTTGAGAATAGTTTTAGCTATCCTGGGTTTTTTGTTGCTCCAGATGAATTTGAGAATTGCTCTTTCTAGATCTATGAAGAATTGATTTGGGATTTTGATGGGGATTGCATTGAATCTGTAGATTGCTTTTGGCAAGATGGCCATTTTTACTATATTGATCCTGCCAATCCAGGAGCAAGAAATATTTTACCTCAGATTCTTTCCTCTAGCTTTTGTATTCTGTTGGTGATACTCACATTTATGACTCCTGATCTCTTTCCTGGGTTTTCTTTTTTTTTTTAATTTAAATTTTTATTTTCTATATTCTATGTTTACATTCCAAAGGCTTTCCCCTTTCCCAGTTCCCCCACACCATACTTCTCCCCCCCAACTATTCCCCAATCATCTCCCCACCACCACGATTTCTCTGTTCTGGGTCTACAAAACTGGATCCAATCTTTTCAGGCCCAGGGTCCTCTCCTTTCTTCTTCTTGGGAATCATTTGACTTGCTAATTGTGCCTTGAGTATTTAGGGCTTCTGGGCTCATTAATATCCACTTATCAGTGATTGCATTTCATGTGTATTCTTTTGTGATTGGGTTAGCTCACTTAGGATGATATTTTCCAGATCTAACCATTTACCTACAAATTGCATGAATTCATTATTTTTAATTGCTGAGTAGTATTCCATTGTATAAATATATCACATTTTCTGTATCCATTCCTCCTTTGAGGGATATCTGGGCTCCTTCCAATTTCTGGCTATTATAAGCAAGGCTGCTATAAACATAGTGGAGCATGTGTCTTTATTGTATGCAGGGGAATCCTCTGGGTGTATGCCCAGGAGTGGTATGCCAGGGTCCTCTGGAAGTGACATGCCCAATTTTCTGAGGAACCGCCAAACTGATTTCCAGAGCAGTTTTACCATTTTGCAATCCCACCAACAGTGGAGGAGTGTTCCTCTTTCTCCACATCCTCGCCAGCACTTGTTGTCTCTTGAGTTTTTAATCTTAGCCATTCTGACTGTTGTGAGGTGGAATCTCAGGGTTGTTTTGATTTGCATTTCCCTGATGACTAATGATGTTGAACATCTCTTAATGTGTTTCTCAGACATCCGAATTTCTTCTGGTGAAAATTCTTTGTTTAGCTCTGTAGAAACCTCCTCTTATCAAACCCAAAAGAAGATAACCTCTCAAATATAAAAAAATAATTTCAAAAATGTCGGGAGGTAATAATTACTATTCCTTAATATCTCTTAACATCAATGGGTTTTCTATCTCCAGGTATGCACACATATGTACACACAGGGAAACTCATAGCTTGTTATCTGTTTGTTTCTTTATATAGATATATGTTTGTGTGTTGCAAAGATGTTCATTTATAAACATTACACAATATACTAATGGAGGAATATTAAAGTTTGGAGCAGAATCAAAGTATATATGGAGAGCTAAAAGTAAGACCATTTGAAAATTCTACTTTTGAAGTTTGAGCTCATCTATTCTCTTAATAAAAATCTTTTCAGAACAATAAAGGAATCTAGGACAATAAAAGTCAATTTAATTATTTAAGATCAAGATGTATGTTATGTAAAAGATTTAGAATTTAATGATAAAAAAACCTAATGGCTCTCTATTACTAGTTCTTTAAATAATGGAAGAGCAAGACAAGGTTCTCAGATGACCTGTGTAAATTCATAGCATTAGCATGTTGCATGGCAACCCCCGGTTCTTATACCAGGGAAAGCAATTCAGCTAAAATACAGAGAGAAGAAAGCTTAGGACACAGTATTGAACAAAATGTTCAAGGATAATGAAAGCTTAAACAGGAAAGCAATGAAAAAACACCTCCAAGTAAAACTCAATGATTTTCTAAACTAAATAACTCTTTTTTCTAGAAATGAATATATATTTGAAATTATTTATCTATGCTGATGTCAGTAATTATATTCATATTTATTTATTCATTTATTTGAGGTAAGAAATATTATAAAGAGTTTACATATGTCTAATGATGTGGCATGGATAATCATATGCACAGATAGAAAAGAATATACTTCTTAGAGATAATTGTATATTTCATATCAGGCTAGAAATGTAACATGTCAAACAGAAAAACACATACCATGTCATTGCAAATGCCAGGCTAGGGATATAAGTTTGAAATGAGAAAATTCATATGATGATGACAACTCACAGCATTCAGCAGATGGTTTGAGTGGACCATGCACATTGGTGGCCACATTCCCAGAGGAAAAAAATCATTAAGCTTATGATCTAATATTGTTACTGAGTCAAAGTGATTTCTAATAGTCAGTCAGGCTTACTGAAACTCCTTCACCTTGAAAGAAGATTCTCTCTCTCTCTCTCTCTCTCTCTCTCTCTCTCTCTCTCTCCCTCCATCTCTGTCTCTCTCTCTCTCTGTCTCTCTCTCTCTCTCTCTCTCTCTCTCTCTCTCTCTCTCTCTCTCTCTCTCTCACACACACACACACTCACACATACATACACTTTTTTTCCAACCCCTTTGGCAAGGTCTTCAGATTTTTCTCTATGAGTACCCAGGAATGAAACAATTATTAGTATCTACTGAGTAAAGGACTTAAACCCAGAAGGCGTATTAATTCTAATGTTGCTTTCTCTTAACAGCTAATCATTTAAAATTCTCAGGGGCTCTGTTGAAAATCTAAAGAAGTTATGAACAAATACAACTCTGCTATATTAGATGAGCATGGTCCTTAGTAAATAGAGATGAATGTTCCGTCTGAAAGTAACCCTGAATGATCTGCTAGATTTTAGATTACAGTCGGCTCACAATCTTCCCTCATCGGGCTGTAGTGGATTAATGTCTTACATATGTCAAGCACACACTGTTCATACACAGGCAAAAATAAAAGGCACTTAAAGGAAGTTGAGGGAAAGTTGCTTCCTCTGGATTGAAATGCCCGATTGTTGGACAGGCTGTGTCATCTTGTGCCAATTGAAATCCTAATGGGGGAAGATGAAAGGCACCTCTTCTACCAAAATAAAATTTGCCTTCATCCTAAGAAGGCTTTAATTCCAAAATCAAACAGCAGAGCCCATTTTCCATAATGGTATCTCCAATTATCATCTCCAGTGTGTACCCTTACTCCTTTTGCCTTTCTCCTTTGCCCTCTGAAGCCTTCAGCTTTGACTTCCCCATGCTTAAAGAAATGGTTCTCCAGATCACTTTAGTTTTGTTCTCCTATGGATTGGTCTTTGATTTATTTTTAGAAATAAAAAGCTGGTTAATTTTCAGTTGTTTTCCTTCAGCTGTGAAACTAATAGCCAGGAAAGAAATGTCAAGTAAATAATAGTAGAAAATAAAGTTACTTATTAAGAACTCTAAGTCAATACTCTTCTAACTCAAGGTTATTTGCTGTCCATATTGACATAGATGTAGAATCTTCTATTGTTCTTAATTCTGAAACAAAATGCCATGTGAGGAAAAGGGGGGCAGTAATGCAGTGAAGATCAGTAGGAGTATGAAGTAGACTTCAGTGTGCATGTGATGCATTTTCATTGTGCAGTAGTAGGTGAGTGAAAAGATTCTATAAAACCTACTGAAGTACCTATTTCCAAGTATTGATACCTATATAGGTCCAATCCACTTGAACCTAGAGTTCAGAATAAACCTGATGAATTTACTTATGTGATAAAGTGTAGCCACATCAATTTTGCCAAACTTGAAATTGAGGTAGATTTCTCTTCTCCTGGCCTCCCTCTTTTTCTTTTTTGTCCCCTCTCTTCTTTATTCTTTCCTTTATATGAGAACTTTTACATTCTCCATCTATCCCTAGTATATCTTTCCTAACTTGTTGTCTAAGGACTCTAACAACAAAATAAATGAACATTTGTTATAAGAAAATCATATGTACATGTTATAGAAAAATCATTTGCATATACTATGTACACTATGTGGGGAGACTGTTTGCATATGAGGTGCATCACACTCATATTAAGCAACAAGCAAATTTTTTATAAAACTTTAAGATCATGATTTGTTAATCAGTGTAAATTATTTTTAACTACAAGTAGTGATTTATGTTAAATATACAAAGATTTAATTTCACTATGAAGAGCCCAACTATTTTTTCTGATGAAGGCTACCTAGTTCTTTAACTATAATGTTGACATATTTGTTCATGGTTTTGTTGTAACTTGAATATGTTCCCCCAAACACACACAGGTTAACCCCAAGAACACTAACCTTAATAAATGAAGAAATGAAACAAAAGTGTTCAGATATCTTATGGGGATAAAATCCAATCTACAAAATGTATCCTACTTCAGACCAATCCCTAAATCTTGTTATAGCCCTCATCTATATCTGCTTACTGTCTCTGCTTTATTTAGCTACTCTAAATAAATATATACGACCTAGCATGAATATATATATGTATGTATATATCATATTAAATATTAATATATATACAAATATATTTGTATTTAAGTAATACATGAATTGAGATCCAAAGGATTGGACTCATTGGAACAGATAAATGAAAGATCTGTTCAAGAAAGAAAAATAAATTGAAAGAGCCTGAAAAGAGCAGACTGGGAATGACAAGGAATTGAAAGAGGAGGAATACTAGAATGCAGGGGGTCAGAGAGAGCTCCACAAAGGATGTAGAAATAGGAAGGACCCACGCCAACAGGCACACTTTACCTTCGTTTCTGAGATTTAATGTGGAATAAAGTCCTTAAACAAGATGATGGGTGGCCTTCTGCTCTCCATAAAGACTGATCTGGTGATGTCACATAAAGAACTGGATAGAATATTGGTGGAGGTGAAGGAGTGGAGGAAGCACAATGGGATTGAAAAGACTTATTTCCTCAAGTGAAACCATATGTCTTGGTGACCTTTCAACCTCTGATCTGATGTAAAGCAGAGAGTCCAGCGAGTCTGCTACACGCAGGCACCATTTTAGAGGCCAGTGTCTTTTATTTGACATTTCCCAAATGCTGGCACACTACATCTGTGACTGGGCTTCTCTCTGTTGTATCTATGTGACATTTTCTCCAACATTAAATATAACCTGTATATTAATCTTAAATTACATATTAACCAGTTGTTTTTTTTAATTGATATTTTTAGATAATGTAGGGTCATTTCAATTTTAAAACTCTAATGTCTATAATTTATTCAATGTTTTAATACAGCAGCCATGGATATATTGGTGGTCTTGTGCCCATGAAATAATGTTATATCTACATATGCCATTCATGAGACATGGCTGTTGTCTTTATGTTCTAACCATAAGAAGCACCTAGTCACAAGGGAGTGGGATCTGCACATTTATGTCAACTTTGAAAAATCATCTCAATCCACAATAATACTCTACCATGTAAAATCTCACAAATTGGAATATTTCCCAAAATTTTAAGTGCACATGACCTTTCTTTAGAGTACTTATAGCTGTAGAGAGACAAACAAGGCTCAGGCAAAACTAAGGAGAAAGCTAAGTTTATGTCATTCACTTTTCTACAACAAACTTCTATTTTCTCAATTATATAAAAAAGTTCACTAAAATATAGTGGTGGGCAATAAAAATAACCTAAATTCTTAGTATTACACGTATATATTTTCCCAAGATATTTTATCTATTATTGATATAAATATATGAAAAGTTTATATAAATTTTCAATATATTAAATTTTACATAGATACGCAGTGAATGATTTGATCCCATTAAAGTTATTTGTGGAAAGCTAATTCAGGTTTCTGAATGCTTAGGAGTAAATCAAAGTGCATTTATTTTAGTGTTATTTTCTTAAATCAGAATATAGCTCCTTGGACTGTGGAGGTCTGTGATGATAACGATTTTGCATTTCATCCTTCTTTGCTTCCCTTATGCTCCATGTCAACACTCAACTAGTCTCCACCTGTTCATTAAACCTTTATTTTAACAGATGTTGCCTTTCCTCCCTCTCTTTTATGTTACTTAGGGAAGATCAAAGCATTCAGTCGTTCCTGTCCATTGTATGCAGAGGTGTGTGGGTGAGATTCTGCATAGCGTCTGCATTCTTGTGTTTCTCTAAGTACTCAATAACTTTCTTTGATAATGTTTGATGTGTTGACTTCTTCACCTACCTGAAATCAACTTAAATCCAGTAACTTTCATGAGAATAAAATTAAACAATGTAGAAATACCTAAATCTCGGTTATTCTGGAGAGATGATAATTCATTTTTTAATAAGCAAATACTCTTCCCATGCAATAAATAATTATTACTTTTTTCCTGAAACCATATGATATGGTTCATTCTTAGACGGTAGGTGCCCAAGAAAAAGAAGGTAAAATGCAAATTTATTATAACAATAATTATTGAAGTTACCAGCAGAAATTGAATTTATTTTAATTTTGAAAAATAAAATTATATATACAATCTGTAGCTTATCAAAAATTGTGACTTTCATTTCTTCCCATGGTAGCAGTAAGGGGCAAAATAATAAACGTGTAACAGAAAAGATAGTGAGTTAGCTGTGGAGGGAACTACGCTTCACCCTCGATTTTAATATGAAGCTGCCACAGATCTGAGTGAACTGTAAGTTTAAATTTTCCAAAGATTTATTTTTTAACTCTGTTCAATTATGCATGTGTGTTTGCGGGCATGCATGGGATGTGAGTGCAGTTGGCCATAGATGCCCGAGGCATTGTGTCCTCTGGAGCTAGAGTTACAGACATTTGTGTGCTGCTCAAAGTGATCTGGGAATTGGATTTAGATCCTCTGAAAGAGCAGTATGTGTCTTAACCTCTGAGTCATCTCCAGCCATTATAGTTTATTTGTTTGTTTGTTTGTTTGTTTGTTTAATTTAATAATCAGCACTATTTTAGATTGAATTCAAGGCCTGATTTATGCTAGGGAAGAACGCTACCATTAAGTTACATCCTTGGTCATTATATTTTTTTTTGTTTAAAAATGAAGGGTAGAGATTAGAGGAGCTGTATAACAGCTATTTTATAAGTGTATTTTGAGCAGGTATGGAAGTTGCCATGGTTTATCAGCAGACATATGCTTTAAACAGGGAAATGGCAGCCAGTTGTAAATTTGGAGAGAAGTGGAGAGTGTATAAAGTTTTCTCATTGAGTAGATAACTTAATATGGTGCCGATCAAACTAATCTTTTGGCAATATTGTTGAAAATACTTCTAATGCTTGCCTTAAGAGATTCATGCATCTGACCAGGTAAATAAAAAACAAAATCATGAGGATGGAATATGGTCATGTATGGAGCAAAAACAGAATATGCTTTCTTCTAAAACACACTTTGCAACAATAGGACATCACAGTTTGCTTTGGATGTACTTTATGGGCAAGGCACTTTAGGCTTAGTTTGCCACATGACAATATTTTGCTTACTGCTCACAAAATCTATACACAGTCTACTGTCAGATAAGTTAATATATGTACCTGAAAATATTGTGTGTGTGTATATATATATATATATATATATATATATATATATATATATGAGACTGGGCAATTCCAGCCTGAAATCAGAGATAGGATTCCATATGAATGCTAGTGAAAATGTGACGTGATGACAAGGAGGTACCGGGGACTTCTATCAGCCTGACACTGTGCAGGAAATAGGGATTCTTCACTTCAGAGCTGACATTTTCCCCCCAGATTTAGGCCAGCCAAGGGCAAATAAATGTGGGGCACTACGGATCTATCCTTTCCAGGTTAATCAATTTAAATATGAGGTAAGACAGCTACTCAATGCCAACAAAATGTAAATCAAAAGGAAAAAAATTACTGGGATAAAAGCACTTAAAAGGAGCTTGAACCCTGGCACACATACAAAACTGCATTTGCAGTACTAGAAAGAAGAGACTCCCAGCCTCTGCAAAGCTCTCAGGCAATCTCAGGTGCAGCAGCTAATTGAGGGAGACACTAGTCTCACGGTTTGTACTCAGTAGTGACATTCCTAGGAGCATCTACACAGTACCCATTAGATGGTGCATTTGTAACAAGAGGCAAATACTGAGGTCTGAGATGGAGAAAAGAACAATTTCATGTCGTTTTAGTGGAACCAAGAGTTGTGCAATGACCCGGTGGCGGAGCTGTGAATTGATTTTTAGATCCCATTAGACTCCCTTTTAAGCAGCTCAGCAATTCTCGAGATTGCTTTCGGTGGCCAAGGATGCACAATTGAATTAGAAGGGCAGATTGAAAAATAAAAAATAAAATTAAAATGGAAAGTAGTCATTCCATGTGACTGGGTTTTTGATTATTTGGAATGTTATTATTTTCTGCCTAAAATGTCCAGTTATCAAGGTAGGTTGAGGTAACTTTTCTAGCTCTTGTAACTCAAACGCATTCTAAATTATAAAAGTATAATAGCAAGTTATACAAATATAAGACTAATGAAATTAAAATTGAAGGTTCATGCCATTCATTTTATGATGCAACGATCAAAGAATTATCCTTCGCATAAATAGATTTTTCTCTAAGGACATTGATTCTAGTTGAAAAGTTTAAAGATTCCTCAGTAGAAAATTGAATTTTAATACAATGTAACTCCTTTTGAAACATAAGGATATTTTATGATTTTTATTGACTTTAACACAGAGATATGGTCAATTTAGATCTTGATAACAGAAATATAAGTATGGCTAGTTAATGTTATTTATTAATTTGGATGCCACATAAAATTCCATATTATCTGATTTTTAGACTCCTATATTTTGTGTTTTTTTTAAATATGAACTGGTAATCTGTAGCATTTCATTTTCAAAAATATTAGAAAACAACTATTTATTCCTAATTTTTGAAGTTTTGGAAAGCTCATAAAAATTTGTATATTAAGTATTCAACATAAAATATACTTCTATTAATGTTATAGATTCTTATGTTTCTCTCTCTGGTAGAAACAGAAAACTGCTTACTGTATCAGAAATATAGTCACATTTGTCTCTGGACAAGTAAGAAAAGTTGGTTTTATTATTTTCCTAATCCCTAAGTTATCTTTAAAGAGAACAAGTATCACCAGATAAAGTTTTTTCTATAGGCACCATCACACTTGTTTATGAAAACAACACTCGCTGATTATTTCACCTTTATAATCTATTAAGGGACTCTATAAAGTAGTCACTGCCATGGAATTTTACCAAATTGACATGGACTGTTCAATGGACTGTCTCTCAGTGCTACACCAAAGGAACTGAAGGAGCTTGCAGCATCATATAAGGAACAACAACTTGAACCACCCAGTACCCCTAGAGCTCCTAGGGACTAAACCACCAACCAAAGAGTACACATGGAGGGATCAGTGGCTCCAGATGCATATGCAGCAGAGGTTGGCCTTGTTGGACATCAAAGGGAGGAAAAGCCCTTGGTCCTGAGTAGGTTTGATGCCCCAGTATAGGGGAATGCCAGGACAGGGAAGTGGGAGTGGGAGGGCTGGTAAGCAGAGGCATGGGGGATGGAATAGGGGTTTTTGGAGGGGAAACCAGTAAAGAGGATAACATTTGAAATATAAATAAAGAAAATAGCTAATGAAAACAAAAGAATGTACTAATAATCTAATTGGTGGCCTGCTAACTTAAAATGTATTGTTTTGAGATAATGCAGACTTGAATATTAATAAACACATGGCATAGCACCCCACCAATGGTATATTATAGCATCAATGCCATCGAAAAGGCCATATGTTGCAATAGTGAGGAAAGCACATTTCTCACTGTGTGAAGATCAGTAACTTCTTGAATCCATTCTGAGTCTCCATCGTTTTGTTTTGTTTTGTTTGTTTTTGTTTTTGTTTTTTGCAAAGGGAAAATGGAGAGATGTTTATGTCTCAGGATTATGAACATTAAATGTATCAATGTTGATAAAAGTCATTCCATAAATCAGGTCTGGCAGACACTGATACTATTAAGTAGAACAATCATCTTAGAAAGTCATTGTAACCAGAGGGAATAGGTTAACTAGGAAGTTGAACAACATCCCTTAATGTTTTAAATACACAGATATACAACAAAAGTTAAAGAGAGCATGACAGTAAGTTTCACTTAAAAGTTCCTATTTATAGTGGTATATATATATATAATTCATTTTACAAGCTTTTGCTTGTTTTAGGGAACTTTTTGAGTAGAATAAATTTACATTGTGTTCACAGTAAGCCTTACATAACATGCTTTTCTATGGATTGCAAAGTTTGGATCACTTATTTTTGTTAGTTTCCAGGTTAGGAATCCCCAATACATTCATATGTAATACCTTACTGTTTTTGAGTAACATGCATGGTCTTTATTCATATGCCCCGAAGTAGATATTGAGTATATAGGAGCTACAATAAGTCTGCCTCTTCATCACAAGAGACTTGAAAACCACCCTTCCCCCTAGAAAGTATAAGCTCTCAACATCACAGCTATCCTTCACTAATTTATGAAATCCGAAGGATGTTTTGACTTCTTGATTTCCTTTGAGAATCTCAGTTTGCCCTGTGTCTCTCACCTGGTCTCAGTTCAGTTTTCTCAGTTGGTATTAGACCTTGCCATAGTCTCAAAACGGATGTTTGGACTGCTTCTTTTCTCCCTAATTTATGCCCCAGAAATATATCTCTGTTTGAATGGTGGGAATAGTATCACTCTCTTGGTAAAACCTCACAAAGCTCTCAATTAGTTTTCCTCCACTCAACCTTTAATGCAATTTCCAGCTTCCGTACTTGAAATGTCCCATGGATCCTGTGCGTTTCCCCCTTTCCCTGTTGACTGTCTGTCATTTGCTGCTGTTCTTCCTCACGCTGCCTCCACTACCTCCCGCCACTCTTCATAAGCCATCCTGTGTCCAGATTCCAGCCTGAAGTCCCCCGCTTACTTCAGCTGCCCCTCTGTCCACAATTGTCACCTGCTCCAAACTACATTTGAAATACAAATATAGGAAAATTAAATTTGACTCCTTCTCATAAAACAGGGTCAATCATTTCAGTTCTTTGTTCTTCTGCCTTCTGTAAGCCATGTTTTCATGAGGCCGGTTTTGAGTACAGCTGGAAACCATAACCGTTGCTTAGCATGCTGGATTCAGGTGCATTAAAAATACTCTAAGAATTTTTGCTTTCTCATTGGTGAAACATAATGAGTATCAATTTCACCAAATTTTGTGACGGATCAGTAGTTGAAATAGACAGTGCCACAATACATTGATTGCTTGATAAATCTTACTTTGGAGGAATATAATTATTATTTTTAATATTTTAAGCTATAGCTCTTGTATTACGAATACTAATTAAATCCACCCCACTCCACCCCCCAAAAATCCTGCTTGCATAAGAGTATCTGCACATAAATTCTGGAAACCTACCCCCAGTTGGTTCTGATTGGTAAATAAAGATGCCGACAGCCAATGGCTGGGGTGGACAGACAGAGGTGGGATTTTAGGATTTCCTGTGCTTCCGAATGGAAGAGGAGGAAGGGTGAGATCCACCATGCCGGGAGAGTGTGGGAAGAAAAGAGTCACCATGCCTGAGAAGAGTCCAGGACACAGAGTCATAACCACTATGTCAAGAAGGTGGGAAAGCATGGCCCAGGGAGCTGCCTAAGAGGGTCCAGGGCAGCCGAGATAAAACACAGAATTATTAAATAATAGCTCGGGACTAACTGCACCGGTTAGGCAGAGGCCAAGCTATTGTGCTGCTTAAGACATCTTAAAATATAAAAGCTGTGTGTGTCTTTCATTTGGGAGCCTAGACCACTGGGGCAGGTAGCAACCCCAGGTTGAAATTATTATTAATTAGTTCTACACCAATCCATATTGAAGTTGAATTTTTATGTGTATATAGGGTATATATATATATATATATATATATATATATATATATATTTGCAATCTTCCCCATTCCTTTTGGTATTTTACCTAGAAGATATTCTCCATATTTTTACCTAGCTACAAACTGTTAATCATTCATTCAGTCGTGAGTGGAGCTTCAGATATAAATAGATCTACCCTCAGTTACTTTCTATTTTTTTTTATTCGATATATTCTTTATTTACATTTCAAATGATTTCCCCTTTCCTGGATCCCCCCTCCCCGAAACTCCCATAAGCCCTCTTCCCTCCCCCAGTTCCCCCATTCACCCCTTCCCACTTCCCTGTTCTAGTATTCCCCTACACTGATGTACTGAGCCTTTCCAGAACCAGGAGCCACTCCTTCCTTCTTCTTGGACATCATTTGATATGTTGATTGTGTCTTGGGTATCCCAAGCTTCTAGGCAAAAACCCGCTTATCAGTGAGTGCAAACCATGAGTGTTCTTTTGAGACGGGGTTACCTCACTTAGGATGATGTTCTCCAGCTCCATCCATTTGTCTAAGAATTTCATGAATTCATTGTTTCTAATGGCTGACTAGTACTCCATTGTGTATATATACCACATTTTTTTATCCATTCCTCCATTGAGGGACATCTGGGTTCTTTCCAGCTTCTGGCTATTATAAATAGGACTGCTATGAACATAGTGGACATATCCTCATTACATGCTGGAGAATCCTCTCTCCCAAATCTAAGAAATAAAAGTTCCAGGGATCTGCTTTGCTTATCAAGGTCATCTTTGAACTGTTCTCATTATCACATGCTGTTCTCCTTCCCGTCTCTGAGGGTCCTTCCTGCCTGGCTCTCCTGTGTCCAACTGCTAATGTGGACATAACAGTTGTCAGTTATTGAGCTTTCTACCCTCTCATACCTTTTAGACTAGGCTATAGCTGCCAGCCACATTGGGTCACCAAGTACTCCAAATCAGACTAGTCACAAACTGAACTTAGTAAACTTTGTACTGATTTTCATAGGAAAAATTATAAATGTTGTAAATAATATATGTAATAATATATAAATAATTTTTTGAATATTTTCATGTAATTAAAATGTTATTAAAATTAATTCCATCTGCTTATTTTCACTCTCCTTGTGTATCATAGAAGAAAAACCACTATCCCATCTTTTCCTAGACCAGCATAGCATCTAACTATATTCAAAGTACTTATCCTTACAGGTTGCAGGTAAGTGCAGCTCTCATAGCTCATCAAAGAAGCTTCTCATTGCAGCAAATAGAGACAATCAACTCATCCAAATGTTGAGAACAACTTATAATGGGGTGTCTATTCCCAAAGGCATCTACAAGATAACAACTTTACCAAGGCTTAGGACATGCAATGCAAAGGGGGTTGAAAGACTGTAAAAGTCAAACAGCCAGGAAGCCTGATGTAAGATACTGTCTCCTAGCAATGAGAGAGAAGCTAAACTTGTGATACAGAAACTAGAAAACTACCTAAAGAAGTCTTGAACAATGACAAATGACAATACCTAGAAAAGTATGTGTATATATATATATATATATACACACATACATATATACATATATATATATATATATATATATATATATATATATATATACAAAGAGAGAGAGAGAGAGAGAGAGAGAGAGAGAGAGAGAGAGAGAGAGAGCGAGCCAGGGAGTTTAGAGGTCTGGTAGGGTAGGGATAGGATGGGGACATTCTTGTGGAGACAGGGCTGTGGGGGGAGTTATAGGATGTGGAACAGTTGCAGGGTAGAAAAGTAACTTTTTAGTCTCCTGATATGACTGTCATCTCAGATGCTTACTGCTGAATAAGCTCGCCCTATTTAGTTGTCGGAACTCTGTCTGGCTGGTTCAATTTAGCTGCTCTGGGTTAAATTCTTCTCCAAGCTGACTGATTCAATTTCCCTTCTCTCAGCTTCTCACTGAGTTGCTCTGCTTGGAAAAAATGCCTCTGAATTTTATGAATAACTGCACTGAATGCACGAATGGACCGGAACTAAATGGAACTCAAGTGAAATCAACATCATTCAACTGAACTTCACCAAACTCACCTGAACTTAACTGGATTCAACAGAACTGCACAGAACTACACTGAACTCAACACAACTGAACTTGCAGCATTGCCTGAACTCAGCTGAACTACACTACCTCAATTAGACTTCCCTTTCAAAAGTGGCTTCTTCCTTTTATAAACTAACCTTACTTTCATTGTTTGTGATTAAAGGTATGTGCTAAGGGTATGTTTGTACTCCAGCTATAACATACTGTAATCCAGGAAATGTCTGCATTCCAGTTGGATCACATAGATCTAGAAGGTCTTTAGATATGACTTCTTGCCCTAAAAGCCATGCTGCTGCTGCACTAAAATTCCTTTGCAAATACCAATACACATGCTAATTTAGAAAGTGGAAAAATCTCAATAGGTCCCACTCCTAGACAAAGGTTACATCTAGAAAACTAAGGACTGCTGAGAGAGGGGGAATTGGGTCTTTCACTTCCAGAAATGAGTCTCTAATTGGTGATCTAATACCAAGCAGTCAGCACTGAGACATATACATATAGGCACACACAGATACATACCCCACACACACATTAATAATCAAAGAAAAGAAAGGCCATGAATTTGAAAAGGACTGGGAAGAAAATGGAAGAGAGGAAATGGAAGATATAATTATATTTAAATTACAAGTTATAATTGAAATTAAAATTGCATATATGGCTTGTATTGTATTTCTACTGGAGATGTTTTAGAAAACTAATATAAGTATAGAAGGAATAAGGGTGTTAGTGCTATTTCTATAAACCAATGAATTTGAGTTTTTGAAGTCAACTCATATAACTTATTTTAAATTAGTAATAAGGAGCTCAGTAAGATAGCTAATGGATAAAGAAGTATATGATGCCTAATGCTGCAAAGCCAATGACTTAAGCTCAATCTCTGGAGTCCAGAAAAAGTGGAAGTAGAAAATCAACTTTAGTTATCATCTGAACTCTACATGTAGGCTGTGGCACAGGACACACACACACACACACACACACACACACACACACACTTATTATATTAGTAAAGATGATAATGCAGGGCATAAGTGTTTATGATTATGAAAGGAAATATCCTTATGTATCCTAAAAATTGTTCTTGACCCATTTATATAAATCCATATAATGTTTCATCATGAAATGTATTGGTTTGCTTTGTTTGTTTTTCTAGCCTTTGGTTAGCTGGCTCTAACTCTGCAAAGCAATGATTAGTGGCTATTAGATTGAGAAGGCTAGCCTGATTCCATGACAGACTTCAAACTGGCAGTTAAGAAGACTAGGCTTAAAAACTGGGCAAGCCCAGGCAAGTCAATTGCTAATAGAACAAAACAAAACAAAACAAAACAAAACAAAACAAAACAAAACAAAACAAAAAAAAAAAAAAAAAGAAAAAGAAAAAAGAAAAGAAAAAAGAAAACAAGCTCCAGCCTTCCTGCCCAGGTAATGGAATGCCACCAGTCACCTGGCCTGAAGCAAGGACAATGGGTCAGCAGCAGTTTCCAGACTTCCTCAGCTACTTCCTCAGTAACAGTTCCCATACCTCCCCAGCAAGTTTCCAGCCGCCACACACTGGTAACTAAATGTCCATATAGATGGACCCAACAGATTAACAGAGAGGTTACCTATCCCAGAATTCTCTAATGTGCTTTAAATCAGGCCTGCACGCTCACTTGGGTATCTCTATCTTGGCAATGGGGAGACTCCAGGATGCTGGAATTCTGCAGAATAAAACACTCTTTGCGTGTATATACTATTTAGTCTGAGCGATCATTCTTCGGTGAATCATGGACCCTTACAAGATTAGGAAAAGAGTTGTAATGAAATTATGTATATATCTCAAGTCAGAAGCTGAGAACTGTAAGATGCATATATCAAAGATTAGTACCCTCCAAATGAATATGGGTGAAGAGATAATACCATTTTCCTTACAAAAACAAAACAAGCAAACACTACACACTATCTTTCTAGAATGTTGTAGAGATTAACTTCCAATAAATATTTCCTAATAGTTGGTACGTTTGTAAATATATAAATGTAATTTTCCTGCTTAAAATTAAACAATAGCCAAATGAGAAAACAAGTACACTGAACTCATTGGCACTAGCAAAACTATGTGGCAAAATAGTGCTCTACTTTAGGTATCACAAAAGGATTTTGCAGTGTAAATTTGAGCCCCACTTAACATCCTAATACTTGATCTACAATTCTATACTCTACAGTGCCAAGGAGGGTTTACTTCTTTGACCATTTTTGTTTTTGTTTTTCATTCTGTTTAATTCCAGCAAGAGTATAGTCTGACTTAACTTTGCCTTCTGTGTGGAAGCCAACAGGTGTATAATGAGTGTGATTGTGGTGATTTGAATCACAATGGCTCCTACCAGCTCATATATTTGAATATTTGGTCATCAAGAATGGCACTTAAGAAGGATTGGGCGTGGACTTGTTGTAAGGAGTGTGTCTTTGGGGGTGGGCGTTGAGGTTTAAAAAATCCAAGCCACAAGCCGGGCGTGGTGGCACACGCCTGTAATCCTAGCACTTGGGAGGCAGAGGCAGGCGGATTTCTGAGTTTGAGGCCAGCCTGGTCCACAGAGTGAGTTCCAGGGCAGCCAGGGCTACACAGAGAAACCCTGTCTCGAAAAAACCAAAACCAAAAAAAAAAAAAAAAATCCAAGCCACACCCAGTTTTTCCTCTTTGTGCTGCCTGCAGATCTAGATGTAGGCCTCTCAGCTACTTCTCCAGTAACATGTCTGTCTATGTTCTGCCATGTTCTCTGACAATAACAGACTATACCTTTAAAACTATAAGCAGGCCCCAATTAAGTGCTTTATTTTGTGAGTTACTGTGTTTCTGGTGTTTCTTCACAGCAATAAAACAAGGGTTAACACAACAAGTCCACCTTTGACTCTCATTAGTCCCAGAAACTTAAAATAACATTCTTGGCACTTACAACATCAAAGACTTCATACAAATAAAGACACATTGATTTAATCTGTTCTCATGGTTATGAGGTATTATTTCTCTTAAAAAGTGATTAGTCAAGACCAGCAGTCTCAACGAACCTGGACCCCTGAGATCTATGAGATCTGAGATGACTGAGCCACCAACCAGGTAGCACACACCCGTTGATATGAGGCCATGGACACTTACAGCAGAGGACTGCCTGGTCTGGCCTAGTGAGAGAAGATGCACCTAACCCACCCTCTAGAGACTTGAGCCCCAGGGAGTGGGGAGGCCTGGTGAGGTGGTGGAGGGGTGGGGACATCCTTTTAGAGATGGGAGGAGGTATGAGATGGGGAGCAGTGGAGAGACAGACCAAAAGGGGGATGAAGACTGAACAGTAAGTAAGAACTAAAGAATAAAAAGGAAAGTGATTAGTCATGACATCATTGTATCAATTTTGACTTAAGAAAACCTGAATTTCATCCATAACCTTTTTTTTCCTGCTAACAATTGAACCAACCATTGAGGCAGCAAAAGAATCAGTTAAACACATGAGCATTTCTATTTTATCTTTCACTATTTTCAAGAATAACACTTGTGAAATATTATGAGAAAAATGTTTTGTAATTGAATGAATATGTAATAGAGAATAGAAAAACATTAATATCAAAGCTATGACTTTGAAAGCAAGTATTCAGGCCAGGTAACTTGAAGTACTTAAAATAAGTATTTGCACAGTGCTAATTGAGATACTCTTATTTTTACCAGCTTTTACTATTTCTTCAATCTTGTGTCATCAAAATTGAACTGATTCTACTCAGTCTCTGTTCCTATTAATTTTGAGAAATAGTCTTGTTTGTAACACTTAAATGTTTTTTGGAGAAACACACAATTGTGTTAAATTCTCTTAGAATATATGAAATGGAAAGACTTTCAAGTATGAATAGCAGATGATTTTAAATTTTGATTTGAGATGGAAACGAAAGTATTGTTTATTAAATAATAACACACAAAGATCATTTTTAACATGATTCAATTATTTAAAACGTTACAGAAGAAAAATAGAAACTATACAAGTTTTAGCTCTAATATGATGTAGCTAAGGTCAGCTGTGAAAAGGAAAGACACATCAACTCTGGTAGAAATAATGAACAGCTGGGAAGAAACTGAAGGACACTGACATATCTCATCAGGGTTTGCTTACTTCAAGGCAAAGGTTCTTATGTGTGGTTTCAGAAACATGGAAAGTGGTACAAAAACAAGTTACCATTAGTTTACTCATGCTTATTAGAACTAAATCTGTGCTTCACTAGACCAGAAATAATAATGAATGAGAAAGATAACAAGAGCAGAAAGGATTAGAAATCAGTTAACTGACAGAGCCCTACCTGATATTTAAAAAACATCTACACTGCAGACTTACATATAAAACAAATTCCCTTTCATAACAAAAGGAAAAAAACAGACAATTTTAGTTCCTGGAGAGATACATTGGCTGTCATTGCAAAAGTGACCTGAGAGATAGCCATTAAGCCTCATTGCTTTTCTTAATGTCCCCTTGGTTCTATCATAAATTGAGACCATGACATTATGAGAGTATTTATAGAGTTAATACTATCCAGCAGACATCTGGGTCCACCTTTCTTTAGGATTCCTGCCAGTACATAGAAGAGACCCATTTGGAATTTGAGACTATATCCAGAGAAGTCTTCGAAAGGCTATACTCCTTCTACATTTGTACATTTTTTTTTATTAACAGATGTAAATTTGAAGGGGAAATACCATATACTATAAGCCATTTGGGAATAGCCAGCCTCTAAAGGATGACTCACAATTTGAATGGCAGAGATCCTGGAACTACAGTTCCAAGCTCATCTGTGCTCTTGTCTGACTCACTCCTTCTGTGAACTCTGCAGGCGTTTTATGACAAACGTACACATGTGTATCAGGCATGTGACCTTGTTGGCAGTTATCTGCTGTGTCAAGGGCTATTGGCAGATGCCCAAGAATTGATTGACACATATCTTACAGAGCTGGAGTTAATTAATATGTCTACCAATTCCCAAATGTACCACAGGAAACAGAAAATCTGTTTAATACAGCAATCAATGACATACTGTGTGTGGTCAAAAGGCATTCACTAGACAGAAAAACTAGATTTTTGGAAGACACTATTCAAGAGTGTATATATAGGTATCAAAATGCGGGAAAAGAAAAGACTATTTTTATAACCACAGGGCAAAACTTTGAGATATTTTGGAAATTGATTTATCATTAGAAATAGCAAATGATAATTTCTCCTATATGATTCAAATTCAGATAATGACTTTTTTTGTAAAAGAAGTGCTTTATTTCTGTGGCATTCTTCATAAAGATGTTTAGTCCATATTCAGTTTTCTACTATAGGTGTGTCTACAAGCTTGGAAACTAAGAATAAGGCACTAGGTACTTTTAGGGAAGTGTATTGAAGAACAGAAGTTGCCTATGGCACTGCTGCTTGGTAAAAGTCTTCACAAATGTTAAAAGTCAACATTACTCTTTTCATAATATATAATTATGTGTAGTCTAAGAAACACTGAATAAAAATGTTTAATTTTCTTCTTTTTTGAATTATAGGACATCTATCAGAAAAATATGCAGCTAATTTCTAGTTTAACATTTATGAGAAAAAAATCTGTAACTAAAGAAAAAGAGGCTATGAATTTGAAAGAGAACTGAGGGTTTGGGTGGGAGACATGGGTTTGGAGAGAGGAAGGAGAAGAGACAAAAGATGTAATTATAGTATAATCTTATAAAACATAAATGTTATTTTAAAGACAATTTTTAATGATGGTATTTTCAACCTCCATGTGTGTGTGGATATTAATTCAACACTCCCAGCCTCTCTCCTGGTGCCTCTGTTTTTTCTTTTCCAGGCCTTCCATTAGTGTATTTTTTTCTGACAGTATAAAGTGCACATTGTCTTTTTCTCAAGTTCATAAACAGCAAAATTGGTTAAAGCCAAGGGTAGCATTTTAAGTAATAGTATAGATCAATTTAAAGCAGATTGTCTCAGAAGGCAGCTTAAGCATTGAAAATTAAATTTGATGTAGTCTAGACAAGCTCTCCTGATAATATCTTTTCCAGAATTTCCTAGATTGCCTGTCTAGACTGCTCCAAATTCCCCAGGTAATTACATAATCATCTTCTTTCTGACCTCCTACTCTGGAATGGTATTTCATAATTTATAGTTTTCATGCAAATTAAAATCACTGAGCTTCTTAATTTGGACCCGTTTGAAACTCTGAGTTTCTCAGGAAAAAAACTTGTACCTTGGTATGTCATCTCAAAGGAGCCCACACAGGAAACTAGGCCTATTTCAGTGGAAGGAAGCCTGAGCAATGGCCTGTAGCCCTTCCCTCCCCTAGCAGTCCACTCTAAGGGCATCAAAGCTAAGTTGACTTGAGCTAGTACATATTACCAACAGGAACCTCAGTTATAGGAGGGGTGGGGACATCATCATAGGAAAAAATGATAAAGATTCATGCAGATGCATAGAATTTTAGCATAAATAGTAATGAAAGTCTCAGCTTTTAGAGATGGAAGATTTAAGATAAGTACAGAGAGACTCTATAAGGGTAGCCTAGTGACATTTATAATCACAGATAAGAAGACAAGTAAATACCGGGTAAGGTGGCAACAATGAAGGAGACAAATTGCCAAGGCTTTCAATCTGAAACACAGCATGATCTCATTCCAATTCTGCATGAGACATAGATAGAGGGAAAGAAGCCCTAGTTCTACGTGGAGTATCTAAGGTTGAGTAAAGGGAGATGCCGAAAGTAAGTCCTGAGACCAGAAGAATGCTATGCCTTCACAATGAAATTAGACATGTTGAGTATGTGTAGCACTAAAAGTTAGCAGTGAGTGTGCAAGGCGATTTGAGGTAATGAGTTAGCATAACTCCTATTTAACATATGTGGATATTTTGTTTTACTCGTTATGAGCAGAGACTATGAGATGTTAAATAATCTTCCCAGGGCCTCAAAGCAGATACTTTGTGGAAGGAGAGCTGCAGCCTATTGTGATACGACCATGCATGTTTTTCTGTGCCTCTGGGGAAGGAGATTCCTCAAAGTGATACTGCAGCCTTGTGTGCTGCCCATCAGGAACATTATGACTCAGGTACAAAATGTGCACCACAATGGGTCCAGCTTTTGTTGACATTGGCAGTTTCACATTTGGGATGATAGCATAGGGGTGGTTATTTAAACAGGAGTGGCTAAAACCACTAGCTGTATTTTCTCCAGGATCCTGCATATGAACTAATTCCTATCTTCCTCAGTGTGAAACAGGAAACTCAAAGAGTATTCCATTCCTAAAATGTTCCATCATGAAGAAACATCTTGTTCATACTAACAAATATTTCATACATACTTGTGAGGATGAGAAAAAGGAAGAATATAAGGCACAAGCATACAATTTACATGGATGAGTCCTCAGGAAAGTGTCTTAAACTTTCTAGTCTCATCAGGGAAGCAACAGCAGAAACCACACCACGTGAGTGAGTGATTGTAGCATTGGAAACACACAGCCTGTAGTGTGTTGCTGTATATATGGAAAATAAAGCATGAAATGTTTTTGCTTTCTTGTCTTTGGACTCAATACAACACGTTCCTATCTCATAAGATACCTTAAGAAAATGCAGCACTATTCTAAAGCTGCAGATATAAGCGGCTGACATGTAAATTCGGTCTTATCTTTAGGATTCCAGAAATATTCTGTGAACAAACTCTTTATTTGTTGAGCATTTCTGAATTCCAACTTGGAAGTAAATTCTGTAACAGATCATTCTCTCAGCACATGAACACTGTTGTTCTGAAGATTTAGTGCCAGAACTGACAACAGTGTTTATAACTGAGGCGGTTAAGATACACAGCTCAATATACTGCTTTCAATAGGAGCAAGGTCTCCTCATTTTAAATTTGATTTAAATTCACTTAACTGTATAATTCTCTCACCAAAGTTTCTCTCAACAGCATCTTTCAGTAGCACAAAATGTATTCTCATTCTTTTCCATGCTAGTAATATAATAATTAAAAAGATAAAGGTAAAAACCTAAGAAAGCAAGAACCCAACTGTGAGATTCCCATCCTGGAATCCATTTATGCAGAGTATCTGTCTTAATTCTCTGACAGAAAATAACAGCAACAAAAATAAAACAAAACAAACAAGCAAGTAGAACAAAACAGTAGAAGGCAGAAACCTTTGACTGAGGAAGTTATGGCAGGGAGGGCTACAAATGAACAGATGAAGGGGAACACCTGCAGCTTGCCTCCCTGGGTCTCACATGCAGAGAGGTTGACTCTGAAATGCAGGGTGAGAACAAATGTTCTCCTCCCTTCTCTTGTCCCACAGTTGTTGAGTGATAGTCTTGCTGTTTTATATTCACAGACTAAAATTAATAGCAGCATCTGAACTGGACATAGGTCCCCATGCGTAGTGAACAAGAAGCTAAATGAACTGAAGACATCAGCACTGAACCGTTTGAACTGGAAGGAGCCAGGAACCAAAGGCATTTGTATGAGTCAGCTTTACCTCAGGATGATGTCCAACTTCAATATAGGTGCAAATTGGATGGAAAGCCCCAGTTCCACAGGCATACAAGTGAGTCTGATTATAAGCCTTGAGGACCTTGATGAAATTTGCACATTCTTTCTGTGAAACAAAAGGCAAAACAGTTAGTTTCAGCAGTCCGTCTGACTGAAGAATCCAGGGTGTTGGGCATACTGGGATAGATTTTGTATGTTTACCTTTTTCAAATTTTAGGGCTCATTTATTATTCTGTCATTTTGTTCACAGCATTACATCTATTAAAATATAAAAATCTTAAACCTTGGAGAAATAAATATAATATACTGTGTTAGTTTTATATCAATGTGAACAAGCTACAGTTATCCAAGAAGAGGGAACCACATGTGAGATCATCCATCCATCAAATTGGCATGTAAGCTAGCATAGAAGGCATTTTCTTGATTAGTGATTGATAGGGGAGGGCCCAGTCCCTTTTGAGTGGTGCCACACCTGGGCTGGTGGTTCTTGGTTCTATAAGAAAGCTGGTTAGTGAGCAAGCCTTAGAAAGCAAGCCTGTAAATAGTACCCTCTATAGTTTCTACATCAGCTCCTGCCTCCAGGTTCCTGGACTGACTTCCTTCAATTATGAACAGCAGTATGGAAGTCTAAGGCAGATCTTTTTCTTATCCAACTTGTTTTGGATACAGTGTTTCATCACAGCAATAGTAACCCTGGATAAGACATATACCCTTCACCAAATAGCTTTCACCAAAACTATTTCTAAAACATTGTCGCCTAACTGAATAAAAAGTTCTGGGTTGCCAATAATCATGGATGACTTCTCCATAGTTCAGACAACAACCAACTCTCTAGATAACAAACTATTCAAATGAGATTATGGTGAAATTCTTATTACAAAAGTAATTTCTAAGTTTAAATTTAGAAAACAGGCACAGAAATAAAGGATACCATGAAGTTAATCATCACTAGGAATATATACTGGTTTCTGTCTAAGAATTATGCATTCATAGGCTACCTAGTAGATATATTGAAAGAGTTTTTCTACATTGTTCATAGTTTTAAGAAATTTTTCTGTTGAATATTTAAAAGTAAGTCCAAGAGATGGAGCTATAAATTCCTAAAGCAGACAGACTACTGTATAAATGAACTTGGCTTGCTCACAAAATGGAGAACCAGGTTGAATGTTATGTTCCGAAGTGTGTTATGCCCTCAAAGCTTTCTACATGACCCGTGACTTCTTAGGTGTGAACTCAGAATGCATCTGGACTTATGTAGTCAGTTAGAGTTTATAAGTAGAGTGTTATAACTTGCTGAGTACATTTCCACATGACATTTGTATCCAGTACTTGTGGCTGATGACTTGTGTCTCAACTCCGTTGGCCCATAAAATAAGAAGCAGGCAACTTCAGCAGAATAATTAACATTTCAATTCAAGAAAGTGCCTGCTATTCAATCTATCTGATTGTTCTAGGGTGAACCCTGATATTGTCCTATGAATATACTTCTTTAGATGAATTAGACTTATTTAAAACAAAATATAAGTTTTAGGTGTGAGCTCCCATGCTTTCTTAAGAATAATGTGTAATTCAGTAGGGAAAAATTACAAAAACCAAAGAACCAAAATAAAATAAAAAAAAAATCCCAATTCCTTTACTGTTTTGTTAAATAGATCCAGAATGTATTTTCTTTCTTTTGGGCAAGGCATAAAATTATGCTCTGAAGTCAACTGACTTTGCAAATTGTTCTGTTATGAGGAAGAATTTCCTAGCTCAAAGGGTGTATGTATACTCTTCCTCTCTTACTTTGAACAGGTTAGTTCCTGTTCAAATATCATCACTGCAAAGGAGATAAAACACAACTTCCCTTGTTCTCAAAGCCCAAACTTCATTCTCTATCAGTTCCCCCACCTTCCCTTACAGGACACAACATGAATGTCTATGCAGAGGAAGGAGATTGGGGAAAGGAAACATCTGATAAATTCATTTACAAATGAAGCATTCATGGCTTGGCCCACAGGATATATTAGTACTACTTTAAAAAAAATCTGTCATTTTCAAAGGAGGAATTTTTAAAAATATCTTCCTTTGAAACATGTAGGTGGCCACATATTCTGCTTTTACAGCCATCCCTCATTGTGGGCTCAATATTATTATATTCAGGAGATAAATAATGAGTTCTGGTACCATATGTCAAAATCAAGATATTGGCTGTGACTGCATGGTTAAGCAAATGGATATTCCAGTAAATAATAGTTGCAGACCCAGACAGAAGACTTTTTCACTTCAGGAAAGAACAGGACTTCACTTGGTCTGTGAAAGGCTTGTAAAGACTCACAAGCCATTTTGCATATAAACCTAACCTCTCTAGTTCCATTATTCACATAAAATACCTCGTAACAATTTAAAAATAGACTATGGTTCTCTGTGGCATAAAAGCAAAACATAATCATGAGTACAAATACTTTGTAAACACAAAAGAAGGGTCATATTACCCTTACCCTTGTTATGAATTTAATACTATAGCTTTAGTGAGTTCATTATTTTGTATAGATTAGATAACCAATTAGCAATTTACCAGCAACTAAGGCTGTCTTTCAAAAGAAACTAGCAGGTTATAATTAACACAAGAAAAACTCCCTAAGCTCTTGAAACCCACAAAATTGGACTACATTGAATATCAAATTCTCAATTTGTTCTCTATTAACTGTTAAATAGGGAGCCACTATACTATGACAACCATTCTTCTACAAAGCAGCTGGAACAAAATCAATCATGGGACTCTAGCCGAGAAACCTGGCAAGGAGTCTGAGTGAGTGTGCTGATAACAAGTGAGTCTGAGTTAGAGAACGTGGAGCCCCACCCTATTGGCCCAAGGCCTAGAATGATCTCCTTAATTTCCCCACTGAACTCTCCCAATTGGCAAGTTGCACTATTTGCCGTGCCCCGAGGCTACCTTAGTATTATTTTCAAAGTAAAGGTTGAGGCAAATAGAGTGCAGAGCAATTTCTTGGGCTTCAAGGGGGTAAAATGATGGTTGTAGGAAAACAAAGGAATGGAAGGAAATACTTTCAAGATTGGTTTGAAAATAGCCAAAGGAAGAACCCCCAGCATGAGTGGAAGAGGAACAGGAATGTAGACAAAAGGGTCTGAACAGAGAGGGACCCAAAACTTGAAAGACATTCTCTCAAGGATCTGTTCTTGAGAGAATGTCTACATAATAGAGTATCAATCCAGTCCTTCATTTGCCTTCCTCTTTTAGCTTGTGGCTGCCAAGCCTGGTAAGGATTCCAAACAGGACATTCATTTTATTCTGAGGCTGCCTGAACATTCTGTTAAACTCACCGGGAAGCGTGGCAGCAAAAGGAAACACACTTCACACATTGCTGCTCTGGGGAGACAGAAGAGGAGTGTTTCTGACCTTTCCTTGAACCATGACGTTTCTCAAAAACTCAGAATGTAATGTACTTTTTGGCATTAAACTCCTGCACTGCTTTGCTCCACACTGGAGGATTTACAACGCAATAAAGACAGTGCGGTCAGCTCCAAATGAATTCATTTTTCAAACCTTGGTCTTCCTTCAACCTTAAGTTGATATACACAGGTGAATTTGGTAACAAGTTGACATCCCGAGAGTCAGTCAATCTCAGGGACGTTCAGATCAACAGCACCCCCACAATCGTTAGTTTAGAAGTAAGAGTGGTTATAATCTAATAAAACCCCAAGCCCACACCTGAGGAGCCTTGATAAATCATCCTCTATGACAAGCTGTTTGAAATTGAGTTTTAGAGGGCCCTAGCCTTGTTGGATCACATGAATAGAAAAATTATGCATAAAAATATTGTCCCAAAGAATAAATGTAAAGAAAATATCTATGCTTGAAAAAGATATAGGATCTGAAAGCAGAATGAATCAAAAACAAACATCACAGATACAGCTATGGAGCACAGATTAGGCTGTGCTGCAGACTTTTCCTGGACCGTTACAAAAATAAAACCCATCCATCTGTCAAAACAACTGCTCCATGCATGAAAATTAGAACAGCATTGAGGTGTTTCTAACTAACTTCCGATCATTATGCTTTCCACAAAAGAATATAATTTACCTACAACTCCAATTACCTCCTTCCCTGTTCTTAAACTATGGATAAAATAGTGAAAAATTAACCTAAATAAAGAAGCAGCTAAAAAAAAAAAAGGAAAAAAATTGGGAGGAGACAGTGAACAGGAACAATCTCTATTCAAATATATTCAGTTCATGATTAAATCAAGCAAATTTGTGCTGGTTCAAATATAAACCAGCCCCAAATGAATGGGGATAGTGTAGCACTGCCTCAGGTCAATGACAATTCATTTTTAAAGGAAAAATCAATAGTCCCTGTGTCATCAGCCGCTCACATGGAATTATTTTACTGTATAGCCTAGCAGCTGGGAAAGCAAAGGAATCCATGTCTATCAGGATGGGTGGATACACTCTGCAGGAAAATCCATTAATAAGCTTAATTCCTGAAGTTAATCCATTGACTCTCTTTTCACTGGCCCATTTATTTGGCAAGCTGGCTGCATACTCCAAGGCTCATGCCAGAGCTGTAATCCGTGAGAGTGTTCCTGTCACTCACTCTATCCCTCTTCTATTTAAGTTGCCCTGTCCTTATCTGGCAGCAGTGATCTGTCTTTTTTCCCTTCCTAAATTGTTCTGTTACAACTGTGATCTGATCATCCTCGGTCATGTCTTCCCAGTCCTTCACATCCACTACAGGTTGTTAGAATTCTCTTCTTCAAAGAGGTGCATCTCCTAGAACTCACACATGGCTATGTTCTCCTTTTTGTAATATTCACCTAATATTGAATTTGAGACTTCTAACTTATATGCCTTTATCATAACAGAACTCATCTTGCTAAGGAGAGATACCCACTGTCTTTATAGTGTAGGATAGAAGACATAGAAGGAAGTGTAGCTTTAAGGGGACTGTTTGGTGTTATTGTTACAAACCTCCTTTCTTCCAGCTTCATTGTTTGATATCAAGCTAGGTTTTGATTTGGTTAAGAGCTATTCATGTCCAAAGTACTAAATACATTATATAGTTAATAATATAAAATGTTCATATAATTCTCTTAGTAAATGGAGATTCTCTAATGAGTTTTCAAACCACCATAGAAGAAAGATGTATCAGATTTCTGGTACTAGTAGATACTGTATATGGATAATCAATGTCTTTTCTCTCTCTCTCTCTCTCTCTCTCTCTCTCTCTCTCTCTCTCTCTCTCTCTCTCTCTCTCTGTTTTAATAACCTAAAGTGTATTTCATTTATGATGATCCTAAAATAAAATATTGGAAATATGTTTTTTTGGGAAAGGGTCTCCCCTATCTGTCATGGTACTCACGGTGTAGAACAGGCTGGCTTAAAAATAGTTATATAGAACAGACTGGTCCCAAACGCACAAAGGTCCAATTGACTCTACCTTCTGAGTGCTGTAATTAAAAGCTCTCACCACCGTGCACAGCAAGAAAGATTTTTGTAATAATATAAATGTGCTGAAAATCAACTAGTTGCCGTAGAGTCAATGAGTGATATAAGTGCAGATGCAGAGTTCTATGTTGACTTCAACTGCCTTACTTAGAGTCGTAGCTAGAAGCCCTCATCCAGTAAACCTGGAGTGTGGTGATATTTGCAAATAGACCCTTGAAGAACTAAGTTACAGGAGGCCCTTAGGGTGACCCTAATCCAATCAGGTGTGTTTTTCTCCAGAGAGGAAAGAAAAGACACAGAGAGACATCAGGGTGAGAGCGCACAGAGGAAAGGGCACCCAGAGAAACATATGAGAAGTACTTAGGAACAAGCCTATGAGAGGGCCCGAAGCCGGCCCTGCGGAAGATTACCTCTTGTGCTTCTTTTTGAGTTGCCAAGACTGTGGAAAAATAAGTTTTATTTAAATAAGAATAGATAAATGTTTGTTGTCACAAACCATACTGCGGTCTTGTGTTATGGCATCCTGGGAACAAATGTAAAGGAGACTGCAAGCATGTTGATCATGTATTGACATAAGATGCTTGGTCAAAAGACACGTATGGTCACTGTTTAAATTCATTAGCAAGATAAAACAAATATAATAGAAAAGTTTTGATGTTGGTTATCTAAATTATGGTCCTCTACTTGATGTATAATTAGATATTAAAGTGAAATTTCGCAAATTCTATTTGTCCAGATTTTTGAAACGAAGTATTTCTTCAAATAATTTAGGATAATAGACCAAAAGTCTACAAAGATATGTATATATATGTTCATATTTTTGTGTATTAGTATGTATATATACATATATGTGTGTATATATATATATATCACTATGTTAAATTGTAGAAAATATTTCTGATTATAGCTCTACCTAAGAAATTTAATACTCGTTGACATTTATTCATGTTCAATGACAATTTTGATTTCTTTAAAAGTATGAAATATAGCCTGGTGGTGGTGCATGTCTTTACTCCCAGCACTCAGGAAGCAAAGACAGGTGCCTTTCTGTGAGTTGGAGGCCAGCCTGGCAGTCAAGGCTACAGAGAAGCCCTGACTAAAAATAACCAAAACAACAAAAAAGTAGAAACTATATTCTCAAAAACAGTCAGAAAATCTTACAGATTAATTCAAATGAAATTATAAAGATATAATTAAAACACTATTGAGATAGCTATTTTTATCCATTAGTTAGGGGTAGGCTGGAATTAACCTGGGAATCTGTTTTCTGCATGAGTACAGGAAAGTTGTTCTAGATCATTGACCTTACGTGCCCTCAATTAAGCTGAGATTAATGATACACCACAACAAAACAATTACATGTATTCATTAACTGGTTATCTGCTTTGTTGTTGTTATCACTGACTTGAGAAAAGGTCTCTCCACATAGCACTGGCTTTCCTGAAGTCACTAAGTGGACGAGACAGACCTCAACCTCCTATTGGTCCCCTGCCTCAACCTTGTGAGTACTGAGATAAAAGACTTGTACCACCATAACCCGCACTTAGCCTTTCTTAACATAAGCATGTCTTTATTGTTTTGGATGCTTCAAGACTGTTTAACTTTCATACTAGTCTCCATCTTATACTGTTCCATACATTATGCCATCAACTCAAATATGAATTCTTTATTCCTGCTGAAGGCATGCTTCAGAGAATTGAAGCCCATACTGGGAACTAGAGACAACTTCAGTAAAATTGCTTTAGAATATTGCTATGTGTCCCTCTTCTGCTATAAATAAATATTACAATTTGTTCATTAGAATTGTCATGAAATTTTAGTACTCCAACAGGGGAGAGCTCTCAAATATAGCCACTGTTGTCATAATCTGGGCCTTTGGTCATGAGCTAGTTAAGCACCAAAACACAGACATTGGCTTTTAACAACTGTAGAGGAATTGTACTGTGCCAACTCAGTAAGCTAGAATTACGTTTCCTAGACACTTCTCTTCAGTGGCTTGTAAGGTTGCTCATCTAAGAAATTTTCCAAAGATGCAGAAGCATGGTGTCACCTATAGCCATAACCCTGTCAAGGTTCTCCACTGCTGGCCCCTTGTGAGCGTGTTCTAGCAAGTGGCTGGAAATGTATCATCTTCCCTATGTCCCATGTCTCACTTGACATCTTGTCTTTATCCTTATCCGACTCCATGGCAACTAGAAGCCTCTCCTTAAGTTTAGCAGTTGGCTGAAAGGAATGTGATATAGTTGAAAAGTAGTTCCTGCTCCTCCTTGGCACTTTCTCTGTCCACTTTACTTTATTTTATTTTCTAGCAGCAAATTTGGTTGTCTCCAGCATCTGCAGGCACAGTTTGTACGTCAGAAACAGTGCTCAGCCTACCATAGATATATTTTACCACATCCTACCATTGTTCCAAGTTTGATATCTTTAGTAAAAATTTTTTCATATTCCACTTATTTAAGTCCAGCCTGTGAAGAAATTCTAACAGGTGGATATCTTACTAAAATGGAATAACTCATTTGAAAATGCCTACCTAAAAGGGAATAATAGATTTGACCTAATTATCTCCCCTTACACATAATCACTAATTTAAAATATTCTTATTTGTAAATATGATGGTTTAACCTTTCATAAGTGTATGTGGGAGTATAGAATAAAAATTATATAGATATTAAAGTTATTTCAACATACTACTAGAAAACACATACTTTAAAAATTATATATGATATAAATACACATGGACAGATACACATAAGTATAATCTATATGTAATATACAGTATAGTGTATAGTAAGTGTATTTAATATATTCAGTACCTAAATGAAGATTACTGAGAAGTTTCATCAGTGTTCTCATTTAAACATATTAAAGAAAAATTAACATCGTCTGGTACTAGTAACATTTCTAAACAGAATAATGTTTGCATCCTCTCCCCTTCCCCCAACACTCATCAAAAGTTGTGTATCAGCACTAACATTAAATGATGCTAAAGAACGCTGGGAAATTTTAATGATATTTTGTAGATATAATGGTGATTTATCTTATTGTTCCCTTTTGAGTCAAATTAAAGCTAAAAACAGTCAAAAGCTGATGATAGCATATTTATCTTTAAACAGAGTATCATGTGTAAGAAAACACTCCTAAAGACAAGGTTAAATCTACAGTATGATGGTCAGTGTATCACAAAAGTAAGTAGATATCTATTTATATAAACCATGTTTTTTCTTTTTTTTGTTTGTTTTGGTTTTGATTTTTGAGACAGGGTTTCTCTGTATAGCCCTGGCTGTCCTGGAACTCACTCTGTAGACCAGGCTTTCCTTGAACTCAGAAATTAGCCTGCCTCTGCCCCCAAGTGCTGGGATTAAAGGCCTGCACCACCATTTGGCATAAGAGAAACTGGATATATCAACAATGGCTATCAGAGTTACAGATGAGTGGGACTCTAAGGACTTCCCACTGTGAGATCAGAAACCCTCTCTCTGGAATTTCCTGAGATTATGCTAATGAATCATGCAGAATGGCAATGCTTAATCTACCTTAAAATGAATTACTTTGCTCTGTTCCATCCATATCTAAATAGTAATTCCTTAGCTAGTGCCAAATGAGTCACCTTCTTTCAGGCCACTTAAAATTATACTTGGAATTTCTTAAGATGAGCAAATTTAAAATCCCTTTTGGATTAAAAAAAGGTCTGTACTTCAATTACTGGTATTATTTTGCAAGTAAAAAAGTTAATGTAACTTACAATAATTGCAAATATAAATTTTTATATATGAGGCTTGATATAGAAATATTTATCATTTTATTTTACTTAAATAATAAAATGTTAATTCAAAAGTTGAATAACGTCTACATTCTAAATAAATTTAAAGGTACAATCCCAGTTTTTGTGCATCTCGTACCTGACACAGGAAATTGAGTTTCAAAATGACTTCTAAAACAAATTGTGTTTGTGGGGCTTGAACTTCTTAATCATGAGAAGCTACGTTTGGATCACTGCAACCTATGTGAACAGTTGAGTTTGGTGGTACTTTCTGGAGACTAAAATACAGGAGGAACTCTGGGCTCACTGACCAACCAGTTTGGCAAATGGATAAAATTCAGATTATGTTTCAGAAAAATATATTGGATTGTGACTGACCAAGAAACAAAATATCATTCTGTGGCTTCCACTGACACGTACACCCATGCAAAACCATGAGCACAAATGCACTCAAGAAGGAAGCATTGTCTATGTCACCAGTCACCAATTACTCTAATAAAATGTGCTGTGATCAGTATCAAGTATTCAGAAAACTCTCAGTTTTTGCAGTCATGGATGTTAAATTTATACTCTAATCTGTAAATTCAGCTCATGCAATATTTCTCTCAAGTGGGAATGCACACATCACATAGAGGAATATAAAAAATCTAAATTCAATTCTGTTTCATTTAATGAGACAAGAGCTTTGCTGGTCTTCATTCAACATTTGTTAGCTGCATGATTGCAGTACTATCATCTTTCTTATTTGGAAATACACTATCAATTGTAAGATTATCCTCATTGTCAATAAGAACCACATTCAATACGATAAACAATTATAAACTATCAGACCCAATCTACTTAAAGCAAGTTATCCTGCTAAGGTTTTACGGATACCTGCAGGAGAGCATGGCTCCTGAGTCAGACAGACATAATGGCTTTATTCGTCACAGGATGCAATAGCCATAATAACAGCTTGAATTGTACAGTTTGCACATTTCCCTTGTAGCAGTGAAAAGAGGACCAGCTAACAACTGCCTAGAGTGTATGCCTTTATACCAGAGCAGTTATAGTAAAATAAGCCTTAATATTTAAATCTGGGTGTGTTAAGATGCTTTTGAGTTGAATGAGATGGTATGTCACTATCCAGTCACTCCACACACAAGCCTCAGCCTCCAGAGAAGGAGATAACCCTTGCTTTTCAAGGCTGCTTGAAACCAGCCAATGACTTCTGAGGGATAATTAATTTTACATTACTTGTAACAACAAAAGCACAATTGAAAATCATCGGTAACATAGGTAGTTGATGCAACTGCTCAGACAAAAATGTGACAAAAATATATATTTACAAAGTTTGATAGTCAGTGAACGCTCTTGAATTTTGTAGGCTCCAAAATTTGAAAAAAAAAAAAAACAAACCCAATAGCAACAACTCTACCTCACTTGTAAATTTTTATCAAGCTTTGAAATTCCTAAAACCAACCAAACAAACAAAAATCCTGAAGGTTAGTGACAGCTTTGAACTTTGAAATATTAAATAAAATTTAATGCTAGGCATGCAACTTTTGACATGCATGAGACAAGTGTGACTAAAATTGTGTTACTTGTCAAAAATTAATGCCATTAAATTCATGAAATATGAGTCATTGTGACAGAGATGTTATTGTATACTACAGCTTTATATAATCATAACAGTTAAGAAGAAAGATGAAAACAAACTCCTTAAAACCAGAGTCCCGGGGTTCAGGTGCCTAACACTGCTCTCTGAAATGTATCTGGAAAAGAATTCTGAGAATCTGCTCCTTTCGGTTCCTCTCAGATGGTTGAAATTTTGATTTCCAATGATGCTCAAAATATTTCTAGCAGTCATACGGTTGCCATTTGGTTTTATTGAAACAGTGCAAAGAGAGATGGGTTAGTAGGATAAACAAAGAGGATTCAGAGAGCAATTGATTCAAAACAGATTCTTTTACCAGCTTAGCACAAATTCATTTTGCATTTGCAAACCATGGTCAAGGAAGCTCAGTCACCAGGAAAAATGTACTGCGAATAACTCAAAGGGATTTAAAGCCTTGGTAACATCAGCAAAGGGGAGTAGAGGGCCGTCAAAGTGCACAGATCATATTTTACGTTTCTCATCAAATTACCTTTCTAATAAAAACACATATTTTCCAGCATTTCTCTAGTAATAGTGAGAGTAAAGGTGAAGATAAGCACGTCATACCTCTAACAAAAATACCGCAGTGATTCTAAAGTTTCGCACTGACACATCAAGCAAAGAGTATATTGATTAACAAGACAGCGTGTTTTATAAACTGTATTCACTTTTTCATGACCAAAAGTCCCTCAGATTAATGTTATCAGAAATGTCCTCTACTAGCAGATGAATGGCAACCTATCCCACTGAGTATGCATGTGTGTGTGTGTGTGTGTGTGTGTGTGTGTGTGTGAGAGAGAGAGAGAGAGAGAGAGAGAGAGAGAGAGAGAGAGAGGAGACTGGGGTGGTGGTAGACAGAATGTCTCTTTACCACAACCTTCACTCTGCAATATATGCTATAAATAAATGTTTGTTGTGTATTGGCTCAGAGTAATGATGGGTTGGATCTTCCCAAATTCACAAGAGAATAGGGAGTTGGTTACCTCCCCAAATGAGGTTAAAGCCAGAGTCAGAAACTATGCAGATTCAGCATCATGACACATGGTTACTCCTGGATGATGACTCAGTTTCAGACACAGAAATGAAGCACTCTCCTGGCTGCTTTGAAAGTGATCCATCCTCCAGGTTTACAATACTTGCTGGCTTTGTCTCACTTTTCCTGCTGAATTCTTACATAGAACTGAGTCCTGAGAGGACAGTGCTTCCCCAAGATGATTTGTTTCTAGATCCTTTATTTCCAAGGGAGTTGTGGAAGCAGCCGGACAGGAAAGGGTGACCCACATTTTAGAAACCAGAGAGCACTCACATGGGAATTACAGTTTACTGTTCTTGTAAATGTGAAAGGTCAGTTTTTATTGCGATTACTGGTCTGTCCTGAAGTCCTGATGGTTACACACCCTCCATGCTTCATTCTTGTGGTCTCCAGCATCACAAGAGCACTTTGAAAGGAATTCCTCTCCATAAATCCCCACTGATCACTATTTACTCAAGATAGAGTACAGAATTTCCATGAAACTGCCCTAGTGTTACTGCATAAATCAGCTATTGAATGAAATATACTTTTTCCTCTCAGTCTTTCTTTCAGATTAGTTATTTATATTATTTCTTAAAATAATAATGGTGCTTGCTCATGTTGATCAAGAAGAAATGTTACAAATCTTAACAAGTCTTCTAATCTTTATCTCACAGTCACATGTAAAGAAAAAAGATTGAGGTAGATATGTAAATTAAAGCCTGAAAATAACAAAAACTATTAATGATTCCAATAAGAAATGTATACATTGAAATAGTGCTGAAGGAAGCTAAACAATAAAGAAAATGAATTTAAATAAATTTTCAATACACCAACTGTACTTTCAATATGTGGGCAAGGGAAGTCAGTATTAAAGAGGCAGATGCATTAAACAGAAGAATAATATGGGACATACTTTAATGTTAAGTAGAACTAAGGTAAAAACATTACATTGAAATAAAACCATTGTGTTTTTATTTTCTTAAATGAAAATTACTGGAGAGAACAATTGATTTGAAAGAAAATTATCTTACTATAACATAAAGAAATATGAAAGTGCATAGACACAGTGCTATATCCCTACACTGATTTTTCTATCATTAGGCCACCATCTACTACTGTTAACTCTACAGAATGTAGATCTCAGTGTATCTATCTCTACCATACAATCTGGGGCCATCAACATAGTATATCAGACACAGCCAATACCAAACATTAATTCTTTTATTCATTTTAATTCTATAGCATCATAACATTTGTAATGAACTTTGAAAATCTGAAGTTGTTCTCCTAGGAATGCACTTATCAATTTAAGATTATATTGCATATCAGGGAACAGTGAGGACATGAGATTTTTCTAGTAGCTAAACAACCTGTATGTCAGGCAAAAACCTAATCTCAGATAAGAGGGGTCAGGAGAGGTCAGGAGACACACACATACACACACACAAACACACACACACACACAGAGTGAGAGAGAGAGAAAGAGAGAGAGAGAGACAGAGACAGAGAGACAGAGACAGAGACAGAGACAGGAGAGGGAGAGAACACTCTAAAACTGATATTGAGATGAGATGAGTAATTTGTAAACCACATAAGCTCAATAGAATATTTGTGCATCATGGCATCTGAATATTGTTTCATTCGTCTAATCTAATGTACTCAATACTTTAACACTTGGTCATTGCATTTAGTAGAAAAGTTAGATAATTTGTCAGACAAGTCTCATTATTACCATCACTGTTCTGACAAAATCAAATTGATAACAGTATAACTCTCCTGTGACCCAGATCACAATGGAAGCCTAAGCCAAAGGTTTCACATACTATTTATAACTTTTACATTTAACAATAATAAAAAGACATCAATTTTGGTCAGCATCCAGCATTGATTTTTTTAAATAACTAACATCTCAAGAAGTCCACCCATGCCTCTTTTACCTTTACAGGAATCCTGCAACCCAGATTTTGCTGAAATCAATGTCTCAATGAGTCCAGAAAAGTACAGCACTGGTCCAGTGCAACTGTTAGTCATTTCTGTTTTAGTGGAATGACTCAAATCCAAAATTTTCTATTGATATCAGAGATGTTATCATCCTGTTCCTGTTTTTGTTTGTGATGTTGGTGTGCGTTGCAGGTCCTGGTTAGTGTGCATGTGTGTATGCGTGTGTCCAGTTACACTCACATGTGGGTACTTGTACAAAGGAAGGATGGAGATGGGTGTCCAGATCAGGGTCTTTCCTATATTTGCTCTCCACCTTTCTTGTTTGGCACAGAGTCTCTCACTGAGCTTGAAGCTCATAAATTTTGTTAGGTGAGCTGTCCAATGAGCTTCAAGAATCTGCCTGTCTATGTACATTCACAGGCCAGGATTCCCAGAGTGCTCTGCCACTCCAGGATTTTTCTTTGGGTCTTGCTTGCATAGTAGGTAGCTTAGCAAGACATGCATGAGCACCACACATGCAGTCATGAATGCATATATGCCAGCTCAACATTTGTACATATAAATAAATGTATATGCATTCCACTTAAAAGGAGAAAAAATAAATAAAAGCGCAAGGGAAATTGAAAAAAAAAAGTTTTATCTTCTCAGTCCAAAGAAACATTTCCTTTTATGTCAACTTCTCCCATGAAATTAACTATTTGAAAGATTTTAAATGAATTACTTTTAAATTGGTATTCTGAATTACTTTATTTTCTGGTCTGATAAAATGGAATATTATCCATATTCTGTAGTTTATAATTGGTCTGACTTCTGAACCAGCTCCAGCCAGATTTCTCTGAACAGCACACTCAAGGTTTTTTTCTGTGCATCCCTGAATTGTCCAGTTTTAGCAAAATGTTTCTTGCAATTTAAAACATCCTTGGCCTCTCATATCTCACCAACTTTAGTACCCCAAAGTCTCTGGGCTTATCGCCCTGTGTTTCCCTCAAAGCCAGTCCTTTGATCTCCTTAGCCAGAATTCTCTAAATCCGTGGCATTTTAGTGTATTTCACATCAAACCTCACCCTACTTGGCTGTAAATCTCTACTTGTCCCTGTACTTTGATTGAAATCTGATTTTTCTACCCAGCTACAAATCCAATCAACGAGGGCTCAGCATCTTTAAATAGTCTCATGAGTGATTTTTAATGTTCTCCCTGTGTTTAGCAGGGAATCTCCAATGGCAGACTTCCAGTTGCTATGGATAAGCAGATACATCAGGGTTGGGAACTTCTACGCCTTTGGTTCCCCACTCCATCTTTTTTCAGCTGTGTCTATATTATTAACCAAGAGAGCCATTTTCTAACCTGTGAATTCAAGTCTCCATGTTAGGCAGGGGCTGACAATCAGATTGCCTTTTGATAACACCTGCTTGGACATGGATGTTGGAAACACACAGGATAGATTGCTTCTAAGTGTTAATATTTAAAATAGACAAAAGCTTTAGGTTTATCTTTGTGTTTCAGATATTGTGAAATGTTGATAAGGCATAAAATAGAGTACATATGTTATAATTAAATTATAGTAATCTATCTACTAATAAAGTTGAACTATTTTTAAGGTATGTTCAGATTTGAAGCTTTACTTCCAACCTCTTGCATACTTTGTTATCAAGGTTACCTAAGGAAGAAATGACATTTTGTAAAAGTTATTTACCTAATGATGAATGATAAGTCCATTATAGCATTGCATAATTGTGTTTGACTCCATAGTGTTTAGGATACTGTCAATTACACAGTAATTCTTAGTATTTATTTGAAAAATAACAGGAAGGATAGAAAGACTAGTAACAAAATGTAAAAGAAAGATAATAGAAAGAAAAACAAAATGTACTGTGTAGAAAGAACACAAAGATAACTTAATAATGATAACCTTGGGACAAATTATCATTCAAGAGGAACCAGTATGAATTAACATATTTAACTCTACCTGTACAAATCATTTGCCATTTTATATAGGAATGTATGATACAATATTTCATTTCATTAATTATTATCTCTACATATAAACCATCAAAGAAATTATTGTTATTACTACCTATACTTTCTTTATACAAAATTGTTTCCATAATTGAACAATATCACTTACTCTTCAAGTGATTAGATCTGCAGCTGAAGAATGATGTTCAAAAGAATACAAGAGAAAGATCGCATAGTAGTAAATTACTTAAGAAATTACTAATTTAGTAGATTAATGCTTACCAGGATATCTTTTCCAGCCCATTTGCATTCATCTCTCCTGGTATAAGATACTGGCCACACAATCTAAGGGAACAGAAGAATCATATATTTATGCAATTATATCTATATTTGCCAATAGATCCAGTATAATATAATATTTTTATTTGTTAGGCACAGCTTAGGGAAAGAAATACTATATGCAGGAATCTTTTAAATTTGACTGTCTTTTAATAATAGCTAATACATTTCTATATTTTAAAATTATGCATTTTCCATAAACTAAGTTTTGCAATGTATGAAATTAGAGTTAGGAATCTATTAAAGGGATTCATAGGTCTGAGCAGTACAGTGTGGGAAGAACTGCTAAACCAAATTCTAGCATGGCAATAAAGGGTGAGTCCTGAAATATTTGGAAAATACAGCACATGAAATAATCTCTTTCTTATTTGCCCTCTTTCTCTCTCCATATAAAAATAAGAAAAATTTAAAAATAACAACACATGTTTTGAGATAATGAAAGTAGAAACAAAGAAAAAACATAGTTCTGAAAAACTTGCTTCTTTAACTAGGCATGGTATTTATTAGCTATAATCCAGTACTTGGGAAGCTGAAAGACTTCCCAGGTCTTTCATTTATTATGGATCCAGTCAAAGTAGGAGAACCATGATGCTACTGATGGTGGCTTACACAGTTGAACACATTTTCTCTATAATGGCAATATAAATACTCTCATCTAAATTTTAGTATAAAAGTTCCAAATTCCAAGTCCAAAAATATTTTCCATGGGTTTTAATTTTAATAGGTCTTTTCTCCACCGGACAAAACAAGGTACTACTTCTTCAACAGTTTTCTCTTCCAGATATACTTGTTAATTTCCATGGGGAAATGTCATACATTAAATACAAATCCAGAGTCAGTGGCAGTTTATTATTTATGTGTGCTAGAAAGCTTTTAGCCTCAGGATGATTGATTACCATTCATTTGAAGCCTCAAGATAATTCACTGTAAATGGTCACAAGCTCAGGTAAAGATTGAGATTTCAACCCAGGGAATTGGAACTCCAAGTGCAGCAGACTTATAAACAAGAGTTTGGGAGTCATTGAAATAACATATGATTCCTTGAGAAAAGCATTTCAAATTCATATTAACAAACATGATGTTTAAGAATACAATGGGTGACTCATCATTTTTTATTTTTAAGTTCTTAATTTGTTTATTGCCTTCTAGGTGATTTTCTGCACATATGTATTTATGTGTCTAAATTAAAACTGAGATAAAACCTGTTCCACATAATGTAGTCATGTATTTAAGACATTCAAAATAGTTCATTCATCATATTTCTGAATGAACATCACTCTGAACCTTGACATTCTAGAGGACAATCCCATGACCATTTGTCTTCAAGTGGACAATTGAAGTCACAGGAATTTGTCTTTTAAATTTGAAGTTCACAGTGGTTGAAGATGAGATATAATGTTTCTCTATTTAATAATAAACTAAGATTTATTGTCATAGCAAATGTCTAGCAAAGTCGTGCTAAAATAAAAAAGTGCTCATATATATATATTAGAACAAATTGATTTGAGAAGACAATTTTTTTCACTTATCTAGTTCTTAATTGTTTTTGTTAAGCAATTATTGGTGTTATTTTGTGCTTTTCACTTCTGTCAAATATTAGTAATTTTATAACCATATTACATTTTTTCTTAACTCAAAAACTAGTTAACTACAAATGTCTTAGTTTCTGACTCCGTGATTTAAGGCATTTCATGATCTATTTTACATGTGTGCATTTTTATGTGACGATGTATATGCAGAAGTGTGAACTCTAGAAGCTAATGGTGAGCATCTTTATTAATTGCACCCCTTTTTATTTTTACAAGAACGCTAGTGAACCATGAGCTCGTAGACATGCCTAGACTGGCTGACCAGCAAGTTGCTCTTGCCTCAGCCTCCCATGAGCTATGATTACAGGACTGTTCTACGATCCTGGCACTTTAAGGTGACGCTGTAAACAGAACACAGGTTGTCATGCTTACCCATGAAGCACTTAGATTTATCTCACTTACACAATTCTAGCATTTTGATGTGCTGATTTGGTTCTTTTAAAATTCAGGCATAATTTATTTCATTGCAAAGTTTATAACATGTGTCCAAAGGAAAGTATTAAATAAAAGCTTTATATAATTAGAGGAAGTATGTGTACATATCTCTATCTGTCTGTCTGTCTGTCTGTCTATCTATTATCTATCTATCTATCTATCTATCTATCTATCTATTTATCTATCTATCTATCACCTCTCTACCTACACACTCACATATGAAATTTACAAAAAAACAAAAGTTATCCTCACAATTTTTAACAAATATTATATCCTAAAGTTAAAATAGCAAATATTCCAAGTTTCTACTTCACTTAATAATGCATGGTTTCTTTGTATAAGATATCCACACAAAGTTTTTTATTTTTTACCATTTAAAAGTTGATTGTAAGAGGTGGAGGGAGGGGGCCCAGGGAGGCAGAAAGGAGGGGGTTGAAATAAGGGTGGCAGTATCAGAAACTTGAGGAGATGTGACAGAGGTAGAGAGGGTCAGGAAATCAAATGAAAATACTTATGGAAGAATAAACTAGAGGTTTTTATTGCTGTTTTATTTTGTTTTTTAAATGACCATCAACAGTACTATGATATTTCATCCTTCTTGATAATCTCCTGGCATACTGTTGTCATTCATTTCATATATGTATATCTAAAAAAATGATTTTGAAATAGTTTTGAATGTTGTCCTGATAATAAGTAGCTGTAGAATATCATAAAAGCTTCAGTGTTTAAAAATAGAGTATATGTAGTAGAATGATGGTACCTTTTGAAAATCTTTAATATTCACCAAGTTGAATGAAAATATATGATCCTTTGCTCCCACATACAGTCTACTCCGTTCCTCATCCAGAAGAAAGGTGTGATAACTGGAGCTGTTGGCCAAGCCATTGAAAGTGATCACATTGTTGGATTCCAACATTTCTGAAAGGTAATCAAACATGACAGAGGTTATTAATGTGAGGTCCTTTATAAACAGATTCTATTGGCACATAATAATCTGACAGTCTGCTGTCAGTGGCAGGCAGTTCTTATTCTTCGTGCTATTAAATTCATAGACACCAACGTTTCTTTATAATTGTTCAACATTAGAATAATAGTAATCACTTTGTTGATCTTATTTCCAAGAAGTACATGCCTAAAGAACAAAAGGAAAGAAATAATTTGTGATGGAATTGGAATCTATTGAAGTATCTCCATATGTTCTTGGACTAGTGACCTGGAACAGGAGGTCATTCTTCAGTGTCATGTTCCTCAAAAGGAAGACCAGGAGACCAGAAAATAAAGATGATAGATAAGTTACTGATCACTTGGGAGATCATGCACAGGATATGTCTTATTCCAAGATGCTTAATTATTGAGCACAACACTGTAATACACTCTTCAGGGAAAATGAGACATACAAGTCAGAAAATAACATTCAATGGGACAAAGTCATCAGGAAGCTAATCAAGCAATGTGCAAAGGGAACAAAGTATATCTCAAGTAAGTTACATACTGAGGGCTGAAGGCCTTGGGGATTGTACCACAGCTCTTCAAGGTAAGACTGGGCATGTTCTCAGGATCTCAAAAACACTAGCTCTTCTGAAGCCATTGTTCTAGGCCATGGCTTGCCTTGATAATCAAGTACCTAGTTGTAGACAAGGAACTAAGTTACATTTCCATATGTTAGAACCTCAGGGAAAATCTTGATCAGCCTGGCTCTCAACAGAGTAAAATCTTATATATGTGCTTCTTTAATGGTATGATGATTCAACTGGTTTGTCCCAAGCCATTAGCTACAAGGACACTATGGTATCAACAAGTTAGTTGAACTGTGGAGTATGTATCACTTAACTCCCCAAGTACTTGAGATTGTTCTACTTGGACATTTCAGTGTCTTTTGACCATCTAATTTTCTAAACTATGTAAACACTCTAGTATTTAGGAGCTAAAACACAGAATGCTATCAAGTCACCTATTAAATGTGTTCATTTTTATATATGTCTTGATTACATTTTCTCTCTCTTGCATCATCTCCATGTGATAAAAAAAATACTGCACTATATTTTAAACTGTGCCCTGAATTTTGTCCCGTGTTCTCTAAGTATATACTTAATGCAATTAGCAGTAAATTTTGATGTGAATCTACAAAATACAGATTCTTCCAAAGAGTAATAGCAATGCAAGTATTGTCTCTTCCTTACCCTCTAACTTACAGGAAAAATAAACAAAAAACCTTGGCACATTAGAGATTGCCTTGCTTTATCTATGTCTCTACCACTTTTTTAAAAAAAAAAATCAAATATGAGTTGAACAGGGGAATATAGATCAAACATTTTAGTACTCAGGTCAGGCTAGAGCCATTTTCCCTATTATACTTCCCAACGTCCCCGGGAATGCATGAACCTTCATGTACTCTTTGTCCTTCAATGTCACTATTTGTGACTCCTTCAATGACATGTTCCCTTAAAAATGGCATTTACTCTTACAACCTATCTCACTGTTCTTTCTAAGTTTCAAAACTATAACATATCCTACTTCCAGAGAGTCCAAATTATAGGTACTAAGCAAACTTAAAATGTATGTCTACAAAAGGCAGTCGTGGCACTTTGGAGGCAAAGGCAGGTGGAACTCTGAGTTTGAGGCCAGCCTAATCTACAGAGTGAGTTCCAGAAGAGCTACAGCTACAAAACCTGTCTTGAAAAACCAAAAACAAACAAAAAATGTGTGTCAGCTCAGCTAAAATAAATTTTAAAAACAATAAGCAATGGAAAGGTCATCTAAACGTGAATTTCAATTACAAACACATAGGAAGTACATGAGAGGGGTTGAAGTATCAAGTATAAGAAACTAAGGAAAAAAATTGTTACTTTTTGTGATATCCTGTTATAGGAGAAGAAACATTACCAGACTCCCTGTGTCTTAGGAAGGCACACTACAAACAACTCTTCACACCTTGGATCTCAGTAATATAGAAAATGAGATGACTAATATGCCTCCCAAGAGTTATTATGAAGAAGAAGATAAAACAGTAGTTTACATAGTATCTACTCAAGTAAAGATTATCTGTATAATGTAAAAATAAATATAATTACCCCTGATCTTAAAAATTAGCATCCACAACTACAATGACTTTAGCCAAAACAAACAAACAAACAAACAAACAAAAAACTAACAAAGGAGAGACAGAAACTGTAGAGGGGAGATAGAAACTATAGAGACTACTTCCGGTAGATAAGCACAGTACTCAATTGAGGGGTGGGGTCACCCAACAATCTCAAAAATTTTAACCTACAAATGTTCCTAATGAAGGAAAGACGGACAAAAAAGTGGAACAGAGACTGAAGAAAAGGCCACTGGATGCAGTGACTGCCCCACCTAGGGTTCCATCCCTTCTGCACAAACCAAACCTAGACACTATTTCTCATGTCAACAAGCACTTGCTGAGAGGAGCCTGATATGTTGGTTACCTGAGAGTTTCTACCAGCACCAGACAAATACAGATGTAGATACTCTTTAGCCTAGGGACCTAATGGAAGAGCTAAGGTAAGGAGTGAAGGAGCTTAAGGGGATTGCAACCCCATAGGTAGAACAATATTAACTATCTGGACCAGCCAGAGGGACTAAACAACCAGCCAAAGGGTATGCATTTCCATAGCTCCAGATACATATGCAGCAGAAGATGGCCTTATCTGACATCAATGGGAGGAGAGGCCCATGTTCCTGTGAAGGCTTGATGCCCCCAGCTTAGGGCGATGCTAGAGCAGTGAGGTGGGAGTGGGTAAGTAGGTAGAGGAGCACCCTCATAGAGACAAAGGGGATGGGGGAGAGGGGAGATAGTATGGGGGGTATATGGAGGGGTGAGCAGGAAGGGGGACATAATTTGAAATGTAAACTAATACAATGATTGAGAAAAAAGAATTAGGGTGCATATGGAATATACTTTAAATAATAAACTTACATCTATCTTAGTAAGTGATCTGTATTACACCACTTCATCACTGTGACAGATGCCTGAGCAAAACATCATAAGCGAGGATGTACGTGGACTAACAGTTTCACAGTTTATCTTTGTGCTCTACTGGTTTCATTTCTTTTAAGATTGTAGCAAGGAAGAGTCATCATGGATAAAGGGCACAGGAATGGAAAGCTCTTCACATCCTGGTAGCCAGGAAGCCAAGGGCATCACACGGGAGCAGTGCCAAGACATATCGTTCAAAGGTATTCCCTCAAAGATGCCTTTCCCACAGCCAGTTCCTGCCTCCCACTTCCCAACCCATACATAACGCCTTGAAATGTACTGATTAAGTTCAAGCCTGTACTTCTCAGTGTGTGGCTTGGCCTCCTGGGGACTAATGCTTCAACACAAGAGGTTTTGAGGATACCATATTCAAACTATGTCAGGTACTAATATTAGCATTGGTAATTTTATATAGGGAAGGAATAAATGATAGAAGCATGAAATATTGTAATACTAAAATATGTATAATATTAAACATACACTTTGTTTTAAGAACAATGAAGTATTTTATTGTCTTCTATGTCATCAATTCTAAACAATAAAAATGACTTTGTACACTATAATGTTAAACAGTGAAGGGACCCTTCCAGCTGAAGACTATGTTCCTAGTTGACTATAAGTTTGGAGAGAACTGTGCATTTCTACATAGAGATAGTTACAGTTTTGGTAGCTTATATATGAAATCACCCTGGAAACAAACTACATATTTAAAAATGGACCTGTGAATTCAGTTCATTAAAAAAGAAGATTTTCCTTGGTAGAAGTTCTTTTCCATTGTTCTAAAATGTACTTATGTTTGTATCAATCCATTTTCTCTAAATTTACAATAATAAAAGCCTTTGGCAAAGATATGCAAATTAGAAAAGAATCTTTTTGGGGCCCTTATGCAGTGGTCAAAATGAACTTTCTACACTACTTCCTTAGCTCAAACACCTTTCTTCCACGCAATCCCATTCTCATTATTGTCTTCCCTTTGTTTAAATTTATGGTTGTGATTTTCTTAGTTGTCAACATACTATGTACACTCGATGGTAAGTATTTTCAACTCTGAATTTCCTTCTGCAAAATTCAGGCTATTCCCTTGTCATTTCTGTTAGACTTTTCAGTGACATAAACTGGTATTCGTGCCAGGACAAATCTTCTGTAACGTGAGAGGCTGTTTTTCCTCTACCTTTTCACGTCTTTTTGGCACTCACGCTTTACCAAAAAGCAACTGGCGGCATTTTTAAAACCACATATACTTCTAAGTTGTTAGTGTGACCACAACACATCCATGTAATCTACATCTTTTGTAGTGAAATTAATTATTAGGTCTATAACTCAGTATCATTGTGAGACATCACTTCCCCTACTTCATGATGTGCTAGCCATATTGAGAAGCAATAGGAAGATTATAAAAAAGATTTTTCATAAATTTGACAACTAAATTTAAACAAGTACTTCATTTTTCATATTTTCATCAAGTGATATATTCTTAATGATTTGTTAAATTTTAGTAACGAATATACTGATGTAACTCCATAGAATCTGCACCCAGCGAGCAGTGCTGTCAACACTGTGAATCTGGACATGGTATACAATAGGAATAAAGATATAGGGGGCTATATCTGGGCAGGAAAATCGATGTATATCATTTTAAGCATCATTGCGATTTGAAATCCCCAAATTGTAGATTAGCTTGCACAGAACAAACTAAGAGACTACATTCAATCTGCCATCAGAATGTACTTCAGATCTCCATGGCCCCAAAACCCTGGGTTATTTAGTCCATCTCTTCTCTGTTTATAAGTGCTCCAGTTTGTTTTCCCACACCCTTACCTATCACAAATTTTCTTGTGATTCATTTAAAAAGAAAAAAAAGTGAACAGAAATTAGCCATAAAACATAATCACTATCCGCCATTACTTAAGATACTGAGACATGATTTTATAAACTACCATTCCTCAATGTTTTACCACAGGTCATATGAATTGGGTAATTTATCTTAAACTTCCACACGATGATTCACCTCTCTGTAATAAAATATATAGTCTCTGTGGCATTCTGGGTATATTCAGAATAAACACAGATTTAGACCTGTAATTATATCCACATTTCAATGACTGAGTCAAATTCTGAGAAAGGTAGTGAAGTCAATATTCATCCAAACGTTCTAGACTGGCCAGAACTCCACTCCTTCAGTGGGATGCAGAGGCCCTGTTTGCTGCCTTTTCACATTTGTCATTTTTTCTTGTGCACTTCTAACCAGTTCATTTTCTTCTCTCCTCCCTCCCTCCACCCCTATTTCTCCCTCCTCCAAGTTTTATAGCAGGAAGGACACCAGGACCCCACAAGTTGCTAGACTCAAATGAATTGCTTGTATTCATTGATGGCTTTATGCTCATGGATTTTTCCCATGACTTAAACTTTGTCCTTTCCTTAGAACAAACAAGCCTTTTGAAAATCATCAAAGGCTGCGTCTATAAGATGCCAAAACATTTTGACTAAATGATGACCACCTCTACATATTTGTAAATATTGTGAAGTTCAGTGTGGTTAAGCGAGTTCACAGCCTACATTTCAGAGTTACATAGATACTCCCCCTCCACTTCTTTCCCCTCCTCACTTTTTCTTTCAACTTTTTGTCATGCCCCTTGAGAAAACAAAACCAAGTGCTAGTGTCTACTACTATTAGTTCTCTTGTTCTCGCTTCAGGATTTTATGTGAGTAAGTATTAGATTTTCAAACTTTCCAGCATGCAGATCATTTCCCCAGACTCTTGGTGGCCAACACTCCTGAAATACAAACTTTGTGGAGAAAACACATTTCTGTCACTGAATTTTTTCATTGCATAGGTTGATCTAATATACATCCTTTTATTTCGCAGGTGATTTTAAGTGTTTATTCTCAATTTATAAATTTGAAAAGTATTAATAGAATATATTTCAAAACTCTATCTTCTAATTTTAATAGTATCAAGCATCAAGACATGCATATTTGCATGATATAATCAGAAGCAAACTTAATTGTCTAAGGAAAATGACTTCTGGAAACAGCAATCTTAACCTCTTGGCCTAATATAATTTGTTTCGAATCCCTTCAGCTTCTTTCCTTATCCCACTGAAACTATATCAAAACCTTTCTCTGCCAGGTGCTGTGTATATTTGTAGATGACATGGATAATCATCTTTAAAAAGAAAGACTCAAATTGTCCCCCTAAAAAGGCCCTAGCTGTTCTCAGTTGAGCCTTGAGTAAAGGACCATTTCTGAACTGGGAATGGCAGCTGCAATTCTGGATCCCATACTGTATGCAAGCAGCAAGCATCTCAAACCTGTGTGCAGGACCTGAATGTTATGATGTCCAAGGCATACAAACATTTAAGGCATCCAGAATGGACCATTAGAGTGAGAAGATTTTTAAAATTTATCATCATCATCATCATCATCATCATCATCATCATCATCATCATCTCAATGCCTTAACCTGTAGATCAGGCTGGACTGGAACTTACAGTCCATCTCTGATTCATATATTCCGGGGATGGCAGTCCTCTGTTCCTGTCTATTTCTACTAATCCCAATCTGACCTAATTATTCACTTCTCTATACTTCATAGTAATTATCATAATTCAGTAAAAATATATACAGCTCCTTGTAGGTGTAACACATTGGCCAAGACGGATGTGGAATATGCCCAGCAGGAGAACCTTGATCAAAATGCAAAGAGTTATCCTTTGGGAATGTAGAAACTAAATAAACAATAATTTAAAAAAAAATACTGAGTGTTAAAGTATAGAGAAGAGAAAAAGTAAAGGGAAAAATAGTCCTTGGAAAATAATCTAGTCAACTAAACCTGACTTCAAAAATAGAAGAGTAATAGTGAAACACTGTAAATACAGGACATGAATAAAGACAATATGATATCAGACTCCTTTCAGCAAGCACTTCTTGGCATCCACAATAGTGTCTGGGTTTGGTGACTGTATAAGGGATGGATGCCCTGGTGGGACAGTCTCTGGATGGTCTTTCCTTCAGTCTCTGCTCTACACTTTATCTCCATATTTGTTCCATGAGTATTTTGCTCCCATTTCTAAGAAGGACTGAAGCACTCACACTTTGGGCTTCCTTCTTCTTGAGCTTCATGTGGTCTGGGAATTGTATCTTGGGTATTCAGAGAATATCCACTTATCATTGAGTGTATACCCTCTGTGTTCCTGTGTGATTGGGTTACCTCACTTAGGATAATATTTTCTAGTTCCATCCATCTATGAAGTCAATGTTTTTAATAGCCGAGTAGTACTCCATTGTGTAAATGTACCACATTTTCTATATCCATTTCTCTGTTGAAGGACATCTAGGTTCTTTCCAGCTTCTGGCTATTATAAATAATGCTGCTATGAACATAGTGGAGCATGTGTTCTTCGTATATGTTACAGAATCTTTTAGGTATATGGCCAGTAGTGGTATAGCTGGGTCCTCATGTAATTCTATATCCATTTTCTGAGGAACTACCAGACTGATTTCCAGAGTGGCTGTACCAGCTTGCAATCCCCCCAACAGTGGAGGAGTGTTCCTCTTTCTCCACATCATCGCCAGCATCTGCTGACACCTGAGATTTTGATCTTACTCATTTTCACTGGTTTGAGAAAAGTATTGAAAGGAGCCTGCTACAGCTGTCTCTTGAGAGGCTCTTTCAGAGCCTTACAAATACAGAGGAGGATGCTCTCAGCCAACTTGGAGACTGAGTGAGGGGTCTCCAATGGAGGAGTTAGTGAAAGGATTGAAGGAGTTGATGGGGCTTGCAACACCATAGGAGGAACATCAATATCAACCAACCAGATTCCCCAGAGCTCCCAGGGACTAAGCTATCAACCAAGGAGTACACATGGAGGGACCCATGGCTACAGCCACATATGTAGCAGAGGATAGACTTGTCAGGCATCAATAGGAAGAGAGGTCCTTAGTCCTATGAAGGCTACATAGATGCCCCAGTGTAGGGAAATTCGAGGGTGGGGAGGCAAGAGTAGGTGGATGGGTGAAGGAACACCTTCATAGAATCAGGGGGAGGGGGAATGGTATAGGGAGTTTCAGGGAAGCAGGACAACCGGGAAAGCAGATAACATTTGAAAGGTAAATAAAGAAAATATTCAATAAAAACTTTTTAAAAGACCATTGATATACAAAGAGAAAGACAATAACAGTGCCTAGTAGACCCAAACTGCTAAGAGAAACATTAATTCATACCTGACAATTCTGTAAGATGGAATTCTCATTTCTTTTTTACCCAGTGCAGGACTCATTTCAGCTAGCCTATTAAGAATATTCGAGATCACACAATAAGTATGAAAGAGAGTAGGGATATCTACTTCTACCTGACATGAGAGGTCAGGCTCTCAAGTTTTCTTCACTGTCTTTAAAAAGATTGCATTTTGGAGGATATTAAAAGCTAATGAGTGGGATGTTTGGTTTCTTCTTTCTATCACATCACTTACTTTAGTTAACAGCCTCTTAAATATTTATATTACTATATCTACCCCGTGCTTGGTCTTTTTACAAAGAAGAAACTCTGTGGTCAATTTTATCTACAACTATGCATTTTACCATGAGCAGTATTTTGATGTTCCTCAAATGTATACCTTGCAAGGCAGATTACCCTCCCAAGGCCAAACAAAGGCTTACTAGAAACCTCTGTTTAGATGTTGCACAAACATCTTAGACTCTGGACGATTTAAACAGAACTCACCCTTTTGTTCTTTCTATTACTGACATCACCAACATTCTACATGTTTTAAGGCAGAGATCCACACAAGCCAGAGCCCCTTCATCATCCCCAGATGCAATCTATCACTGCAGTTTTACTTAACACAGTAATTTGTCCTGTGTTTGCTCTTGCTTACAAATGCATTGCCAGTGTCTTAGTTTAACTCCCCATAACATTTTCCTTGAATAATTGTAGCTTTCTTCTAACTGAACTTCCTCCTTAGGTTTACACAGCAAATGCACTGACCCCAGAGGACTCTTTCCACAAAACATGTATACTTTATACTGTCAAGAGATGACTAAGATAACAACATGTTTAATCTGTCTTCTTCCTTGCATGTCAGGGAAAGGGGCAGGGACACATAGAGAGACAAAAACACACGAAGCAATGGAAATATACATAAAAGATGAAAATGTACCTGAACAAAATATTAAAAATATGAAATAAAAGGATACCTTAAATATTTTGACACAAAGTCTTGAAATACTCATATAAAATTCCATTTCTTCCAGATCATATAGAATTATTAAACAAAATGGTAAAACATAGATGTTTCAACTACAAACTCTTTTACTCTAGAAAAAAATCTTATATAATATCTATGCCTATAACCTTATTGATAAAATATCCATAGATGAAATATGTAGAGTTAAAAGCTAGAGGAAGCCACAGAATTATGTCAGAAGTCATTCTAATTATACACACAGCACCAACACACATACACACACACACTGTATTTATTGTGTTACTTTCTATAATAAATAATAAGTTGAGTAAAGACAGTGATGCTAAGACTATTTCATAGTATGTCTAAATGTGTTTCATGAGAAAGACATTCATTGCCAAAGTATGAGGGAAAATATGTACAACAGGGACTTCCTAGTAAGACATTTTAAAAGTTATTAAAGCTTATAGAGTATATGTCCAAGTTAAAAGAACACTCAGGCTGGAAAATCCTCCTCCCTACCACCTTAGGGTCTCAATCAGGTGGAAGGAAAGTGCTCACTGAAATGTGACCTAGTCGCACAGGAAAGAAAAGGGACTGGAGAAAAAAATATCAGCTCTGCTTGCCAAATTCCTAAAACAGTGGAACGTACAACCAAATTTTACTTAAATTCATACTGTTGCTAAACTAAACAGATGTTTATACCTCTCTCCTCATTTCAATCAATGGAATGAAAGAGAGGTATGTATATACAATATGAAAATAGTGTTGAATATGCAGACTTGAAAGATATCTTCCTGCCAAATCTCATCTATAGAAGGAATAACTAGCTGATAAATAAAAAACAACAGAAGAGGAATGAAGAGGAGGGGGGAGAGGAGGAAGAAGAGGAAAAGGAGAAGATGATGATGACATCTGATGACCATGTAGAAAAAGCAAGTCTTGTGCAGAAGGGAGGAAAGAGGACAGACTGACTTAGAACAAGATCATTTTCCTGAAAACAAAGAAGTTACTAGTACACATATATTAATGCAAAGATTGATGACTTAATCACTTAGTATACAGTAACTTGTCTCGGGTAACAGAGACATCATCAGATATTTCTAAATATTTAAAAGCAAGGAATAAAGCTTACTCCTGGACATCAAAATAATAGGAAGTAACAGCAGGCCCCCCATCATATTTTTGCCTTTGATGTCTGTCTGTCTGTTTGTTTGTTTGTTTGTCTGTTTGTTTGAAGATAGATTGTTTTTCTGTATAGCTCTGGCTGTCCTGGAAATCACTCTGTAGATGAAGCTAGCCTTAAATTCACAGAACTGCCTGCCTTTGCCTCCATACCTGGAAGGGAATGACATCTTTTTAAACTATCCACTATATTTATATAAATGCAAACCCAAGAACCCAGAGACCATATTACTTACCAAAATTTTTGCAAACAGAGTTTCATTATCTGTGTAATCAAGCCTGTAGAAATTATCTACAGCCATCTTTTGTTTGTTTTATTCACTCATCAATACCAAATATGTATATTGGCATTTAAAATATGCAAGAATATTTATGAATTTGAGATTATTTCAAATTGACTCAACAGTTAGCATACTCTTTAGTGACTAAGTGCTCTGTATTTTCCACCCATATAGAGTATTTTACCCATATAGAGTAAAATAGCTTTCAAGAGTCATTCTAGCCCCTCACCTTAGTGATTTGACTCAGCAGCCAAGGGTAGCATACTTCCTAAATATAACCAAGTGCCCTAACATATGAAGCTAGTTCACTACTTTATCTTTAATGCTAGACTTAAAACAGGCTATTTTCTATAATTTTGTATGGCTTCACCTAGAAATTGCTTGAGGCATAGAGTTAATCCACAACCAAAGTACATTATCTCAATAAATATTACTTGGGGCATCCTTTACTTTTGAAAAATGCAACAAAAGCTCAAACAAATAACTGTAATAACAATATGTGGACCAAAGCAAATAAGGTTATGCTCTGTATCAACCTACAGGCTAGTTTTTCCTTTTAGTTAGATGTTAACTTCAAAAGTCATATTCATAATTTAAAAAGCCTTAATTACGTACCAACTATAGCTTTTTTGTTTAAATGTAACTATTAATTAACCCAAGTTTTTGAGAATTCTCTCCTGCTAGTGGAACGAGACATCAATGCACAGCAGTGGAAACACGGCTGGCTCTTTATTGTTTCTTACAACTTTAATATACTCTTCAAGTCACCAGCATATAAATTAACCAGGGCTTAATTTTAAAAAAGTAATTACTTTTATTAAAACAAAACAAATCACAGTGCCGACACCCAGCTTCTTGGCCTCAGTGCCGACAGAAGTTATAGCATCTAATTTTCCCTTGCCACCATGTTTTATGGCGGCTCTCATGCTTCCCCACCATCCAGAGTCCATTTTACTCTCCTGAAAACCCAGCTTGTTCCTTCCTGCTTCTAGCTTATTTTTCCCATTCTTGTGATTCAGGGGAAAATTAGAAACCATATTCCTCTCCCAAGAAGGACTTATAAGTTGGCATGTATTTATTACTTTTTTTCTGATGTCCATCATGCTTAAATTAAAGCACAGATTAGAAATGGGCTGTATGTATAGTCAGTATGCTAACTGAATATTGACGAACATGCATTAGAAATAAAGGTTGCCCAGACAGGGCCTTGAACTTGTGTTCCTCCTGCCTGTGCCTCCTTTAGCAAAACCTTTTGGCATGTGCCACCACAACCGGCTAAAGGACTGAACTTGAAAGTATCATCCTGAGTGAGGTAATTCAGTCACAAAAGAACAAACATGGTTTGTACTCACTAACAAGTGGATATTAGCCGAAAAGTTCGGAATACCCAAGATCAACTCACAGACCATATTGAAACCTAAGAAGAAGGAAGATCAAAATGTGGATGTGTCAGTGCTTTTCAGAAGGGTGAACAAAATACAGGAGGAAATATGGAGACAAGGTGTAGAGCAGAGACTGAAGGAAAGGCCTTCCAGAGACTGCCCTACCTGGAGATCAATCCCATATACAGCCACCAAACTGGACAGTATTGTGGATGCCAAGAAATGCTTGTTGACTGGATCCTAATATGGCTGCCTCGTGAGAGGCTCTGCCAGAGCCTGACAAATACAGAGGCAGAAGCTCGCAGCCAACCATTGGACTGAGCTCTGGGGTCCGGTGGAGGAGCTGGAGAAGGAACTCAAGGAGCTGAGTGGGATCTGTAGCCATAGAGCTGGAGCAACAGTGTCAACAGGTCAGATCCCCCAGAACTCTCAAGGACTGGACCACCAACCAAAGAGTAAACATGGAGGGACCCATGGCGTTGGCCACAAATGTGGCAGAGGATAGCCTTGTTAGACATCAGTGGGAAGAGAGACCCTTGGGCCTGAAGGTTTTCGATCCCCCATTGTAGGGGAATGCCAGTGTGGGTGGAGGGGAGTGGGGGGTGGGTGGGTGGGTGGGAGGGGAGTGGGTGGGTGGGTGGGCAGTGGAGCACCCTCATAGAGGCAGGGGGAGGGGGATGGGAAAGAGGGTTTCCAAAGGGGAGACCTGGGAAGGTGAAAATATTTGAAATGTATATAAAGAAAATATTCAAGGAAGGAAGGAAGGAAGGAAGGAAGGAAGGAAGGAAGGAAGGAAGGAAGGAAGGAAGGAAGGAAGGAAGGAAAGAAGGGAGGGAGGGAGGAAGGAAGGAAGGAAGGAAGGAAGGAAGGAAGGAAGGAAGGAAGGAAGAAATAAACAAAGAAAGAAAGAAACAAAGAAAGAAAGATTGTCACAGTACCATACAATCATGAGATTTCAGATCTGGGTCTTTAACTGAATTAAGTCTATTTAGAGAGAGCATAACTGTTTCTGCCACAAAGAGCTTCAGAAGTCAAGAATAACCATGTCTCCATGGCTCTAAGTTCAATGTTCTTTTGAACAAATTTAGAGACACATTTTAGAAAAGAATCTATTTTTGATATCATATCTTATGTTACTGATTAGTTTTCTGGCATATAAATACTGACAAAAATTAAATGTGTTCAAACATTTTAAATATTTTAAAGTAACTAATATGCTATTAATTTTTATTTATGATTTAAAGAATAAAACATTTAAAGTGAAATATTACATAAGCTAACAATATTCTTATGTTGATAGATGTGGTTAATGCAACTATTCACTGCTATTGGTCGCTTATTTTTTGTAAGAGACAGTTGGTCTTTCTCGAATTAAAGTCAGAGTCTATGGTGAAATTTCACATTTATGTATATGTGTGTGTGTATATGTGTCCCTGTGTGCACATTTGCAAATGATTGCATATGTGTTGAGAGACTTTATCAAAAGAGAAATCAAAATCTTGTTTTGGATTTTTAGATCTCTGTCCTCAATATTTATCCCCTTCATTTTAGTCAGGTAGACAGTTGTTACTATATCACAGTCATGTAGAGTTCTAGTGATAAGGACTGTGTGTCATCAGCAGCAGAAAGTGTGTCTGCCGACTTCATGAACTGGAAAATCTAATTTGTCAGTTACTCCTGACCAATAATTTACATGCAACACAGCATCTGTTTCAGTGTGTCTTCAATAACTAGATTTTACATGGCTATAGCAAAACATGTTCTCTGACATTTACAAATTGTATCTTATATTTTCTGGTAGTAAACCTGTTGGAAATAATTCACATATAAAAAATTAAAAGATAAGTTATCCACTCATGCCTTATCTGTTGCATATGTTCACACAAGGACAATCTTATAAAACAAACATATTTAACTGAATTGTTCTAAGGTTGAGCTTGGTTAAAGAAAGAAATTGAATATTTTATCTAGCACATTTTATTGTTTCCATTGTAACATATTTGCACTATTCAACAGGCACATTTTTCTTTCTTTCTATCTATCTATCTATCTATCTATCTATCTATCTATCTCTATCTATCTATCTACTTTCTATCTTTCTACCTATTTATTGTCAAAAATTACTTCATTAAAATCAAATTGGACTGTAAAGATGACTCAGAGTATACTCTGCTCTTCTAAAATGCCCAAGTTCAGTTCCCAGCACTCATGTAGAACAGTTCTTCTGTTAAGAGGGAACTGTCACCTATGGCAATGTACAATGTGGGCACTGCAATTTTGAGCATTTGCACACATGCACGCACACACACACACACACACACACACACACACACCTTGAAAAGGAACAATGATATTGGAACTTATTCACTTTAGTGTTTATTGATCTAAGTTGTTTTATTTTTTAGATTTGAGACATGTCAGAAAACTAAAAAAAAAAAATCACAGAGATATGTATTCAAGGATCAACAAGGGACTTTGAATAATAACTCAGTGGTAGAGTGTTTAGAATGTACAATTATCAATATGTAGTACTGCGGGAAAACAAAGGAAGAAAATAGAGAAGAAAATCCAAGTAATGAAGTAACAAAGTCACAGAATAGATGTTTGTTTATTTTATGCCTTTGCTTGGGGGCGGGCTGCTGAGAACACTCATATGGTGTTCCCAGTCGTGTCCTTCCCCTATAATTAGAATAAATACTCTGATTATAAAGAGTGCTGGCTTACCAAGAATCAGAAGTCTCTGCAGCAGGACAGGAAATAGATTGGAAGAGGAGGATGCTAGAAACCAGCAAAAGCAATATTATCTAAAGAAACTATGGTATGTGGCCAGGCAGTTTAAGCACAGGGATAATAATGTAATGGGTTTGTTGTCAAATTATACATTTTTTCTGTAACAGTGTCTTTTAGTTTTTGAGAGGACAATTATCACAATTTATTGAGCAATTGGAGTCAGTCAAATGTCATAATAAAACTGATATAAATTTGTTCAATTTTTAAAGTTATACTTTACTTAATTTTTATGTATTTGTTTGCATCTGTGTGTCTTTGTATATGTGTGTCTGTATGTGTGCATGCATGTCGTCATGTGTGTGTGTGTGTATGTGTGCATGCAAGTGGACACAATTCTGTGTAATTTCTAAGTATAGGTCAGAGGATAATTTGTGGGAATCCATTCTTTCACTTTAATATATATTTTATATTAATATATATAAAATCAGGGGGAACTGAAGGTATCATTGATGTTTCAAGCAAGTTTAAGTTATCCTAACTTTCTTTATATGAGTTTTAGGCAAAAATTAACTGATAGGAACAATTGTTGCTTTATTTTGGTGTCACAAGACAACAACAAAAACATTTCATTTTATATAGAAAATAATGCATATCTAAACTGTTCTATTTTATTCTTAAAATGCTTTCTGATGTGAACCATTCTGGAATTGAAAAATATAATGGGATCCAGGCTCGCTTTAAGACCCCTAAGGACATCTCATACATCCCCAGGAAAAAACTAAGAATCCAGCTAGTTTGCTAAAAATCTCTACTCTCCCAGGACCCATTAAATCAAGCACACCTTTAGGCTAGACAGGACAATAGTCAGTGAAGATTCTACAGAACAGCCAAAGACATACAGACATTTATTCCCATAAGGACAAAGGTCTAATTCAGAGTCCAATTTACCCTTTCCTTAAGATTTGAGAAAAAAAAAATACCATTAGATGACTTTTCATCAAAGTCCCTTCTACACCTCATAAAAATATGAATGTGTCCTTTTACAAAAACAAAGCACTAGTAACCATGTTGGAATTACAAATGATAAACACTGTTTAGAGTGAAATACGATCTCTTTTTAGTCCCTGCAGGCCACCGCTCTTACTGAGGAGGCTCTCCCATTAGTCAGAAGGTAAAGGATAATGAGGGAGAGCTCAGCCTCCTGTTGAAGGCTGCTTATACCTTTAAGTTCTGCTAAGTCCTAGGAAATAGCTCCCTCAAATTCAAGGTGAGCCAACAAATATGTAACATGAAGACATTCACACCCTAAGCTTTTCCCTTTCATATGCATATTGTGCATGTAAACAGTCAAGAGAGTTTCTGCCGATCCTTTATTATGCTAGAGTCATCAATAAATTTTGGATTAAACTATTAAAAATACTTTACATCAGTAAAACAAAAATATTTATTTCTATGTTTACATTCCAAAGTATGTAAACATAGAATATAGAAAATAAAATTAAAAAAAAAAAAAAAAAAAGAAAAAAAAATTAAAAAAAAAAAAAAAAAAAAAAAAAAAAAAAAAAAAAAAAAACAAAAAAAAAAAATATTTATTTCTGGGGAACACCTGCTTGGTATTATTTATAAGTTTCTCTCCAAATCATCATAGGGTTATGAAAATAACTATCGATACTGTCTACTTTAAAAGCTCTGCAAACTTTTTTTTTTTTACTGTTTTTTTAATAAGGAAATTATTTAAAGTAGACATTTGTTTCTTATTAGGGTAAATGTCATAACTGGTAAAGGTTAAAAAGTCATAAAAACTAGAATAATTAAAGAACTGAGAAAAAGAGAAACATGAAAATAAAAACATAAAAGAAAAAATATAACTTTTCCTTATAAGTATTTTTTTAAATCCAAGTACTCAAGGTAGAGACCTTTCTCCTACTTAAAAAAATAATAAATCTAGAAATTAGTTTTAAACTCATAGCTCCTTTTTTGATGAGCTGAATAATTTGCACATAATTTAGTAAATCTCTTAAAACAAAACAAAATAGAAAAAACCATGTTTAGCGAGGTCCTTCCTCAAGCTGCGGAGTTTGTCAATCCTGATCCAAATAGTTGAAATGTTCTGGTGACAAAAGTAGAAACTATGAACACACTTGAAGTCAAGCATGATCGTGGTAGCAGGTGTGTCATCTGCAGGAGCAGCATGGACATCATGAGCCCTCGAAGAGAGGGAGCGTATTGCTACCCTCAGCAACTGCCTCAGCATCCAGGGAAACCGCACGCCTGCCCCACAGAGCCTGCAGCTGGCCTACCATCTACTTTCAATTCTTTCTGTAGAACCACGTGATCATAAGGACATAAAAACTTAAAAGGAAATGCTTATATCTTTTCCAAAGCAAGACCCATCTCATATTTTCTAATAAGTGTATTAGTACCCGTATAAATTCTTATATTTGCCCTTAAACTATATTATGGCCACTAGCCATATTTATACTTACATAATTTTTGTAGTTTCTCACATATGTCTATCAGAAACTCTTTGATACACATACATGATTTGAGTGTCAAAAATTTGGTGAACTTTAATTATCCTGACTTTTCTCCTAATCTACCTTCTCTCATAAATCTATAACTCAAAAAACAAAACAACAACAACAAACATCAGGGAGAAATAGGCTAATATTTTTTATGCTGCTTGAATGTAAGAATAATTGACCTTTTTCTTCATCCGATGATCTATATATCTCTATTTCTCTCTATCTATCCATATATATATACATATATATATATGATATATATCCCAAAAGTTAAGTGATTAATTATTTGTGTGCTTGCAAAAATAGTTAATTAGTATATTTTGATTATAAATTTGTTTCAAATTTGGGGGATTTAGCTGTAAAGATAAAACTTCATTAAACATAGTTTTCTGGACATTTATAGTTAGAACCCCTTTATATAAGTGATAATTTTCATGAATGTTTATGGGTAAATTACATGTTAATGTCAAACTTGAGTATTAAAATTCAGTGATATTTATGAGTTACTTTTCTGTTGTTAAATATTTTAAGAAAAGTCAAGAAAGAAAAGCAAGGAATAGTGCCTAAGTTAATTATTCTAACACAAATAAAATCCATTTTCTTTGTACTTTAACATGGTCTACCATATTTATGGTTTTGATACATATTATTTTAATAATAATACTTTGTATTTTAAATATGTTTGGATTATTTTCTAAGGTACATATTTCCAAATAGAAAAAGAAAGTGATAAATAGACCTTTGAGGGAAGTGATAAAATGAGTGCAATAAATATTTGATCTCTAATTCAGTTGAAATTGGTTAATTCATATTGTCTAAATTTAACTTTTGGATAGCTACCTAGAATTTCACTCATGTGGCTAGAACCAAACACTGAAGCATAAGCCACTAAATATTTATTGTCAGCTTTCAGAGATTATAATTTGAAAAGAATATCTAAATCAATACGTTTTTTTGGTCAATCCATTCTCTGATGGATTTATTTCCAGGAAATGTATGCTTTCACCCTGAAGTTGAAAGTCTCAAATGTGTAAGACTATACATGCACCTCTCTTTGAGAGTTGTGGAATCTTTCGAATGACAGTAGCTTGCTTAATTCCATTTGTGTGCAAGACCTTTTACAAAAGCAGCTGTTTTTCATGGAAGAAGTCCAGGTTTTCTCCTCAGGATATAAACCAGTGACCTCATACTTCCAACACAAGACCTATCTATCAACACTCTTCGCCATGCAAGAGTTCCGTTATGCAGCATTCTTCATATGGCTGGCCCAGCCTATCCAGGACCACATAAAATAGTGTCTGTTTTAATTAGATTCAAATGTGCTCAACTCCCACTAGGAGTTTTAGAACAATGCCTTATATTTACCACATACTTTCTGTGAGAAGTGGAGTGCATTTTATCTTTCATCAAACCCTATACCTTCCAGTCCATAGAGCATGCACCTTGTAAGAAGTTGACGGACTTTGAACAGGGATACTTCCTTCTCCCCAAACACCTTAGCCAAATCAATGGGATGCTAAGTAGGTTATCTTTTTCACTGTGGAAATTTTTATTGGGGTAGAATCTTAATGGTGCTGACAATCACAGGCTGTAGGGTTATCAACTGCATTCCTCATGGTTGCATTAGATGTTTCCACTTTACACCCATTGCCTTCTTTGAAAGTGATAGACAGGGGTAAGGAAAGGTCAACATTTAAATGCAGTAAGCATACTGCTAATCTCAATTTTCTAGTAAAAGTCCATGTACTCTAATCATCAATGAGATGGTATTTGTTCTAATTCTGTTTATAGGCTTTTTTTTTAATGTTCAAGTCAGCCTAATATGGTTTCTACCTTTAAATCTATCCAGCTTAATGGGAAGAATAAGAAAGATCCCAAAGCTCTGTTTATGCTTTGAGCACTATATTTAACTCTAGAGTTGATTTATGGTGCTGCTACTGGCAAGAATCTGCATCTTTCGCTGCCTCTGTCAGACCACATGTAAAATACCTGCCCCTAAATATTTCTCAGGCAAGCTAAAAAAGAAAGGATGATGTAATGTCTGAACATTTTAGGTCTCCTTTCCCCCAAAAGATGTTGACAAGATTTGAATTCTTTAAAAATTTCTAAACTACTCTTTCGAATTGGAAGTTTTATTCCTGGAAAAATCTTTGTTTGCTTGGTACCTTCTGCTCATCTTCAAAATAAAATATTATTGATGTTTAGCTAAAACATCTGATAAAAAGCCAATGGAAAGAAAAAGAAGATATTTGTACTTTATGGTTTTTTTTTTAACAAATATGTAGACCTTTTCACTTCTACTCTAAGAACTATTTTTTCCACTGAACATATTATTAATGATGGAAGGCTACACTACCAAGCTTTATAACTCAGTAAGCTTTTCAACATTTATCTCGGACAAGCAACCATGAATCTCAGAAAGTATGACATTTTACAAAATGTTACTGTCCAAGCAATGATGGTATCTTAGAAAACTGAGGTAAAAAACATTCAAACTAATATTTCAGGAAAACAGTTCAGGTTACTGTTATATAATTGAGTGATCCATGACAAATAGTATCATCACATAGTTTATACTGATTGGACTGTTGAAAACAAATTATGTGTAAAATGCATAATCATATTGTTTGTATGTGGGTGGTATGTTTCAGTGGAAAAATTTGAATGTATATAAGCCTGTATACATTGAAGATATACATGTCAAGAAGACATGAAATGCATGTCAGAAGATTATGAGTATTTCTTCAGTAGCTGTGTTTCTAGCAGGAAGACATTGGAAGTCATAGTTCTCTATTAATCCTTTCGAAAAAATGTCATTTCTTTGCCAAATGATGTATGTGTGACATTATCACAGATCTGGCTTAAGAGAACTTAATTACCAAATTCTTATTTATAACTACATTTTCCTATGTGGAAACATGGCAAGAATTTAAATGTGTATTATTCATGACAGCATTTATTTAAAATGTATATATTGAATATATTATTTCTTTCTTTGAATTCCTGAAACATTAGCAATAAACATCAAAGCTTTATAGTTTGGTGCATTCTGATCACATGATTGAATATTCTTTGGAATTTTGACATTTCCCGGAACATATACATAAGCAAAAATTGTTCTTCTGAATGGTCATAGAAACAATGCCTATCATTAAAAATTCTGTTGGATATTGAAATTTGCTATAGTTCACTTTACATAAAATCACCTATATTTTATACTACTTTAGTATATGTATTTTTGCACTCAAAAACACATGTGTAACTACTAGCTATGAGTGTTTTCCCATGTTATAAAATGACTACATCATTTAAATTTTGTTGTATTTCATTATTGAACAATGAATACCATCTGTGGAGACTTCAATAACCTTGGGTTAAAGCCCACTGGAATACTAATTTGATAATTCATGTGCAATTTGTTGATATGATCCATGACCACTCACTGATAAAATCTTAAGAGGATATGGTAGGGAAGACATGCAGGAAAATTCTCAAGGTAAATGCTGTATTCTTTCCTATATTAATTAGAGTTATGTGAGGATGAAAACAGCTTTCCTTCTGTTGAAGATCTATGGCATGTAACAAATTCAAACTATTTTAATATTTTAAGAGATCTTAACTAGTAGCATGGTTGATAAAAGAACATAGTTTTTGCAGTTATCTTCTTCAAACTTTTTCAAAGCCCCTTTTATCTTTCAGTAATTTCTTTAAAGACTAGCGTAACATTTTGGAATAACGATATTTACAAATGAATTTCTCTCCAAGAAACACTGCACATTAGTTCCGTTAGAAACACTATAGATACAAAACTTCTACATCCAGCTCTCTAAGTCTCCTCTTAATGTATTTCCACAGAACTGACATTCTAATTGTGGGAAAAAGAAAAGAACACCACCTCTTTATACCAGTTAAAGAGAAGCATTCCAACAAGAGGGCAATTTGCAGCAAAGAAGTGTATTACTTGACGATACTATAATTCAATCGCATAATGTACTGTCAAAAATAGCTCTTTTAGCTCTTGATGCAGTCTAAGCTTTAATACTCTGATAACATGAAGACAATAAAGACACAACGTTGACATTAGCTATAGGTAATGGTGCATATGGTAGCTGGGTGAGAACAATTCTGTCTTAATAGCTCAATATAGTGAGCTTTATAATTTTGGAATTTTGCTGTAGAAATTTGAGGAGGCAGGGAGGATGACCTCAAACCAGTATGAAGAAGCTCTACAACAGAAAACTGTGATTTTTTTTACAACTAATGAAGTAAAAGGTCACAATTATCATGAGTAGATACTGAGGTGCCATAAACTTTGGATAAATATATATGACTACAAGGATTCTACCTTTATTAACACGGCCAAAATTTTATCTGTTGTACTCATATGTTTGTCTATAAACCACTTTCCCACAAATAATAATTTTTCTTTAGTTCTGCATTTTATCATGTGTCTCATGTCCATTTCTTACATATTCTTTTAGTAATTTAATGGAGTAGATGGTACTGTTTCAATTTTTCTGAATGGAAGATTGATTTTCAGAGATGTGAAGAATGAGTCTGAGATGTGTCAAGGCCCCTTGAACAGAAAGTCCCTTCAAATTTCTCTGCTGCAATTAATCTTTCTCGTTCTAACAGACCATTTAGGACAAAGGGTTGTCCTTTGAAACAAGTGGAGGTAATTAATCCTTTTTAATTGAAGCATTTTAAAATTCATAGTAGTAATTAAAATGTGCAAATGTAATCTTAAAACCAGGAGCACAAAGCCGGGCAGTGGTGGCACACGCCTTTAATCCCAGCACTTGGATCAATATTCATAAGGGAAATTGGCCTGTAGTTCTCTTTCTTAGTTGTATCTTTCTGTGGTTTTGGTATCAGGGTAATTGTGGCTTTATAGAATGAGTTGGGTAGAGTTCCTTCTGTTTCTATTTTGTGGAATAGTTTGAAGAGTATTGGTATTAGGACTTCTTTGAAGGTGTGCTAAAATTCTGCACTAAAACCATCTGGTCCTGTGCTTTTTTTTGGTTGGAAGACTTTCTATGACCCCTTCTATTTCTTTGGGGGTTATGTGTCTGTTTAGATGATCTATTTGATCTTGATTTAATTTTGGTATTTGGTATCTGTCTAGAAAATTGTCCATTTCCTCCAGATTCTCCAGTTTGGTTGAGTATAGGCTTTTGTAGTAGGATCTGATGATTTTTTGAATTTCCTCAGTTTCTGTTGTTATATCTCCCTTTTCATTTCTAGAATGGATAAGATTAAAAGCTCAGAAGACATCAGGTGTTGGCAAGGATGTGGAGAAAGAGGAACACTCCTCCACTGCTGGTGGGACTGCAAGCTGGTACAACTACTCTGGAAATCAGTCTGGTGGTTCCTCAGAAAACTGGACATGATACTTCCAGAGGACCCAGCCATACCACTCCTGGGAATATACCCAAAAGATTCCCCAGCATGCAATAAGGATATATGCTCCACTATGTTCATAGCAGCCTTATTTATAATAGCCAAAAGCTGGAAAGAACCCAGATGTCCCTCAATGGAGGCATGAGATGTCCCTCAACGGAGGCATGGATACAAAAAAATGTGGTATATATACACAACGGAATACTATTTAGCCATTAGAAACAATGAATTCATGAAATTCTTAGAGAAATGGATGGAGCTGGAGAACATCATACTAAGTGAGGTAACACAGTCTCAAAAGAATACCCATGGTATGCAGTCACTGATAAGTGGATATTAGCCTAGAATCTTGGAAAACCAAAGACACAATTCACATACCAAATGATGTCTGACAAGAAGAAAGGAATGGACACTGGTGCTGGAAAGGATCAAAGTATCAGTGTAGGGAAATACCAGAACAGGGAAGTGGGAAGGGGTGGATGAGGGAGCAGAGGGAGGGAAAAGGGCATGTGGGACCTTAGGGGTGTGGGGAAACAAAAAAAGGGAAATGAAATGTAAATATAAAATATATCCAATAAAACAATTTTTTTTGATCAAAAAAAAAAAATCCCAGCAGTTGGGAGGCAGAGGCAGGCAGATTTCTGAGTTCGAGGCCAGCCTGGAATGCAAAGTGAGTTCCAGGACAGCCAGAGCTATACAGAGAAACCCTGTCTCAAAAAAAAAAAAAAACAAAAAACAAAACAAAACAAAAAAACACCCAAAAAACAAAAAAACAAACCAAACCAAACCAAACAACAACAACAACAAAACAACAACAACAACAAAAAAAAAACATGAGCACAGTCTACATAAAAAAAAATTCTCACATGCAACACCCTGGGACATCAAGAATTCCTGACTCCTATACACATGAAAACCAGTGCTAAGGTTCCATTCTTCTCAAACAAAAGGTAGCTTGCAGGCCAAAGAAATGTGTGGCCGCAAGTGATGTGTGAAATGCTGTTTTGGTGTAGTGTGCATCTTACTGGGCTTTGGAAATTAGTAGAAATTCTAGATCATATTGTGGAACTCATACAAGATAGACATGTTCATGCACACATAAAATTATACATTTTGCAAAGGTTCAAAGCAAGGATATACGCAATATAAAACACAAACCAATGATTAATAAACAATATAAATACAGCATTGTTTGATATATTCTAAAATCAAAATTTAATCTTTTTGTTTATTAGTGTATTGTTTCCTTGCACAATGATATAAACATAAAAACAGGCCACAATAAATCAGTAAAGTATTGGGTCCCCTGTCAAATTCAGTTTACCTTGCTTCCTACTCATGAACTTAGCTTGCTTAATACTTGGCCCTCTCCATTGAATCTTATTGAATTTACTGAAAACCAAATGTTTACAATCTGAGTTGAATGTATGAAGTCAGAATGCATACAGCTTCCTGTATTAATTCTTTAATACTATACACATATATTTTTTTAATATTTTTTATTGTATATATTCTATATTTACAATTCATTTCCCTTTTTCTGGTTCCCCACCCCCAAAGGTCCCACATGTCCTTTTCCCTCCCCCTGCTCCCGCATCCACCCCCTCCCACTTTACTGTTCTTGTACTCTCCCACAATGATGTTTTGGTCCATTCTAGCACCAGTGTCCACTCCTTTCTTCTTGTGAGACATCACTTGATATGTGATTTGTGTCTTTGGTGTTCCAAGCTTCTAGGCTAATATCCACTTATCAGTGACTGTATACCATGGGTATTCTTTTGAGACTGGGTCACCTCACTTAGTATGACATTCTCCAGCTCCATCCATTTCTCTAAGAATTTCATGAATTCATTGTTTCTAATGGCTGAATAGTACTCCATTGTGTATATATACCACATTTTTTGTATCCATTCCTCTGTTGAGGGACATCTCTTAGCTTAGCTCTGCAGGAGATCCGGGCACAGAAAGCTCAGCTGTGGGTGCAGACTACCGGCCGGGACCAGCTCTCTGAGCGGACTAGCAGCGAGGGGCCACCGGGCCTCCTCGGGGCACAGCTCGGAACTCTAGCAGCTGGAGTCAGGGGCCTGGACTCAGAACGAGTATACACATATATTTTAATAAATTATTTTTACAATAGTATGTGGCAATTCTTGAATGATCAGAAATTGTTCCAAATGCAAATTGATTGTTTCTGTTTTTCACTAAGAGAAAAGAGTCCCTAGAAACAATGAGATGTGATTGCTACCTGTGTATGGCTAGCAAAGCTGTCGCCATATGCACAGTTCAGAACGATTACACAACTGTAGATATGTGGAGGATGTGGGGGAAGGGAAAGAATTAGAGTGGCCAGCTGGAGCCAAGCCCGGAATCCATATTTGGCTGAATTTTAAGAATTAGAGCTGGGACTCACTTACATACTTTCAACCCTAGGAAGAGAAAGAAATTTCTTAATCCTCAGAATGAAGAGAGACAGTGTTAAGAACGTTAACTTGTTGTTCCAGATTTCCCCACTATTTTTACTTTAGTTAAAAACAAAAGTGCCCCCATAGTACAATTAGATGAATTACTCTCTGTACATTGGTACAAATCCAGATGATTTTGTTTTGTTATGACTTTTTTTTTCTTTTTTAGAAAAATTAATACTTAAGGACAAATTGAGAGGTATGTTTTCCTTAAACCACATTCCCAAACTTAGATGTTGGGTTTAGTGGCTCTACAGCACACTAGATAGACCTGAAGGAAAATACTATTTTGAATTGTCCACCCATAGCCACAGAGCTTGGGCATCTCAGGGTTTAGAGTGAGGACTCCCTGGTTAGTTTTGGAAGAGGTGTCAGTATCAGCTGGCTTAATGGAGCTCTTTGTCAACTCACAGCTGTCATACTAAAACACTGTGGAGAGAAACAGCCAAGTAACAGCAGCGCATGGCGAGTAGTTCATGCTCCTGGAATAGATGTGTTATCGAATATTGAAGATAACAACTGGTATGCTCTATGCCTAGAGAAAGAACTGCTGCACAGATATGGGGGGTCTTACATAAGAAGTTATACACCAAATCAAGGAAACACAGGTGATTAATATAATGGCTGTTATCAGCCTGACCATGTGTTTGGTTGAAGGAATATAGATTTTTCAGACTTTGGTTTAGGAAAGCAGTGGAATGCTTTAAGTATGTCTTATTGGACCACACTTATAGGAACACGGACTATAGTGGTGCTGAGTGTGAATTGAACCGTGGGGTCCTGGCTAAAGAGGTTTCAGAGAAGAAGAATTTTAATATGTGGCCTGGAAATTGTTCTTGTAATTTTTTTAGCTAGGAATATGGCTGTCCTTTATTGCCCTTGTCCAACACGTTTGCCCGAGGCTAAAGTGAACAGTCTTAGATTAGTTGTGTCAGCATAGTAAATAGCAAAATAGACTAGTAGAGAGTCTCTTGTGTAGTTACTCGTGTTCCCTCTTATGAATACTGTTTTGATGATAGAGAGAAAACTGAACAAGGAAAAACACAAAATGAATTGTTCAAGGAGAAAAGAAGCAGCAGGAAGTGGAAGGGAGCTAAATCCTGTGTCCAAGGTGATAAACATAGTAAAGATAGTAAATGGAATAAAAGGAGTGGTGAGCACAGGGCTAGATCTTACCCAGCTAAGCTTTTAGTGAAAAGAAATTAAAGTCATTTCGGTCCAGGCCTGGTGGTCAGAGCCTTTAATTCAGCACTCTGGAGACAGGGGCAAGCAGATCTCTGAGTTCAAGGTCAGCTGGCTCACAGGGCAAGTTCTAAGACAACTCAACAAAATTAAAACAAAGGAAACAACAGAAAACAGAAAGCTTGTGCAGATGTAACTGAACAAGGGGTCATATTACAGTCCCAGCAAGCAGCATAGTTTATCAGTGACTGCATTCAGATCAATATATAGAACTATCAACTCCTTTTACAGCACCATGCCTGCACTCTGCCATGTTTTCTGACACGATGATAATAGAATAAAACTCTGAAACTCTTTGTCATCCCAAAAGAAATTAAATGATTTCTTTTATAAGAATTACTATGGTCATGGTGGGTGTCTCCTTACAGCAATAAAACCCTAACTTATACACCAAATAAATATTTATCTTCTGCTTTTGCTTTCTATCATCTACAATAAAGAAAGAATAATCTCATGTGTGTGTGTGTGTGTGTGTGTGTGTGTGTGCTTATATATTCTCCTGACTAATTCTCCCATTTGCACAGCCCATGGTCTTACTCACTAGCACATTATTCATAGTGATAACCTAATAAGTTGGCTACTGTTAGTAATGCCATATCAAAGTAGGAAAATTATACAGTGTACAATGTATGTGGGAAATAACTATCTAGTGACCAGTATTTGAACAACTTGTATTTAGAATGCTCTTCTTTATTATTCCATATGGCACTTCAGAAGCAGTAACCAGCATGTAGCTCTTAATTTGTAAAACATTCTTCATTCTATAGTCTAGGTAATTACTATTATTCATTTTTACTACATTTTAACCCATGTTCATATAGATAAACCACTAAAAATATTAATCTGTAATGTCCCCTAATGCTTTCTTTTTACATTATGCTGATGCCAGAACAGAGTATATCATCTAGCAGTACCATTTTTGTCTTCCTTCAAAAGATGATACAATACACTATTTTGAGATACTAAACAAAATAGAAATGCACAATATAGACATGGTTAAATCAAACTAATTAGATTATATAACCATATCATGACGGTGGACCAATATGAGTAAGTAAACATGGCATAACAAAACAACAAGAGGAAAGATTTGTTACATAGTTAAAATAGGAGAGCACTTTACTATTTTAGAGTAGTAGATAATTATTTGAGTTTTCCTTTGACATTTGAGGTTATGTCAACGCGCCTTTCAATAAGATCTTTCAGGCTTTTAAAATAGTCTGTATTTATAGTAGTCATGAGATAAATGATGGAAATGTAAAGATAAAAATGGAAGGGTAAGACAGTTAAGATGCTTAGATACTGTTCTCTCAATGCCATGGGCAGTGCTTGTTGCAAAATAGTTACTGAATAAATATTATTGCAAACAAAATTCTGATTCTCCGAATTTCATTGCCATCACTATCTACAAGAAGAGGTCCAAGTCATTAGCAATAAACAAGTAGATATGGAAAAAGCTGTAGAACCTCTTATAAGATATACTAGGTAGCATAGAATTTATCCAGAAAATGAGAGAATTCATAGATATGGAATAAGAAAGAATAGTACCTTTATCATGAGTGAGCTTCCAAAAAGTCATATATGGCTCCAAACCTGCCTATGGGACTTCTTGTTGATGAGTTCATGTAACAATTAGTGGTTGGAGTCATTATTATTTGCATGAATAAAACACTCATAGCTTCCCTATGAACAATAACAGAGGAACTTCACGTCCATGCTTCATGCCACAAAACAAAGTTTAATGAATAAGGCCAGTGGCTGAGCCAGGTCTATATTCTGCATGCCTTTGGTGAGGTCACGAGCACAAACACTTTTTCTGTAGAAACATTTTGTACCAAGTTCAAACTGTAAAGAGTCAATTGTCTTTGAGAGCCTTTGTACCCCAGAGTTGAAGTTACAAAATGAACAGACATACAGACAGTTTAAAGAATGAATCTTGAAAGTAAATGATGTGGCAAGCATTAAGCAAGAAGTGGAAACTGTAGAATTTGTAAGAGGTATTAAAAAATAGACAGGTAATCAATCATACAATGTGTACTTTCTAGGTCATGTGGGCAACAGAAAATTCTTTGCACCCTCACTTTTTAAATCAAACTTAATGTCATTCCAAAAGGATACTATAAAAGTTAACCTGATTTCCATATTCAAATGCAAAGGAAAGAAGTAAATAGAACCATGCATATTGAGACTTAATTGAAATAGTTTAATTTTGAAATGCATTGTAAACGTATTGATTCTGACAATGAGTGAATGAGACATAGACACATGTCTTAGACCAACCAACAATGAATGACTATGGTGGGAATAGATGAAATCAGAAACATGACTCAGCTGGTAGCTTTGGCCACATCTACTGCTTCGTTCCTATAGATTGTACTGAAGAAACTCAGTAAGTTAGCCTTTACCTAAAAATATGTAGGACTGCCATCAGTTTAATAAAGATAAATCATGCTTAAGTGTTTACTTGATTAGGAAACATTTCATCCACAAAAGGACAATAAAAAATGCACAAAGAGATATCAATACAAAATGACCCTTCACCTGAGTTGCTGTAACATTCTATTGTGAGGTTTTTAAAATAATCAAACTAAGCGAGTGGCTCAATTCTGTCTGTATCTTTTTACAGAGTTTATGGTGTATTTGTAAATCCTTACTTCTGTTTTCAGTCCCAAGACATATTAGAAATCCATATTCTACTTTTAACCCTCTAACATATTGATATTTGTATTTTACCAAATTTTATATCAAAATAGCCAAGCTTCCTTCTATAATGTCATTTTATATATTCACACACACACACACACACACACACACACACACACAAACACACACACACATATCTTCCATTTGGATTACTATTTAAATTTGAATCATTGAGATTATATTATTTATAAAATAATGGTTTAAGTTTGTTTCCTATTTATCACTTGTATGTAACTTTATTCAAGTGTCTTTAAACTTTGACCATATGATTAGGTCATATGACAATCATGAGAAAATTTCAGGGTAATCTAATTTATTCCCTGTTAATATAAATATTATGTCTTATTGTGGTTCTTTAATTTCAGATAGATTACTTACATAATCTATCTGAAATTGCATACTGAATCTGGCAACTGAATCTGCTCAACCTGCCTGGCTGTGTGGATCCCTCACAAAGTCAGACCGCCCGCAACCTAACAGTCTTCACATCAAAGAGGTAAAAAGTATCACATCATTCTGTCTAAGGAATAAATCTAACAATAAGACATTCTAAACATATAGACACTCAACACAAGTGTACTCAGTTTCGTAGAATAGATACAACTAGATAGTAGTACATAGATTAACCTTAGCACAATAATAGAGCTATATTGACGTGACTCTCACCATCTGACAAGGCATCCCTGCAAAAACAGAGAACCATCTAGAATAAATGGCATTATATATGAAATATGTTTAACTGAAATCTCTAGGCCACTCTTTGCTATCTATAGATCTTCAAAAGGAAGACTGTCTAGAACTTACAATCTCAAATAAAGTAAAATAAATATGAAAATGCAACCAAAATTAAAAAGTAGACTAAGCAACAGAAGAGAAATTCTTAAAACAAAGAAACAAGCAAATGGTACATATGTAGTTTAAAAAGTGTTCAATTCTTAGCCACTAGGAAAAGAAAAATAGATTTTCTTTGTAGATTAGATCTACTTTGATATTCCATCTCACTAAACAAAACCAGCTATTGTTAAACAAACAAACACACAAAAAGAAAACAACCATCAATTAGTACTGGTGAGGAATTGGGGATAAAGACTTATTCACTGTATCTAAGAGCGTTAATTTTGACAGATTTTATAGAAATGTTCTCAAAATAAGTAAACAAACAAACAAACAAAAAAGCCCAAAAAGATCTACAATATGAACCAGATATAACACTTTTGAGTTTATATCTATGTGACCACATATCCTATCATGTAGATACCTGCATATTCATATTAATTTCTATTCTGTTAGCATTAGTTAGAAAATTGAACACTGCTAGTTTCCTAACATTTCACAGATGTTTACTGAAATGTAGTGCATATACATTATGGAATTTCATACTGGAATAAGAAAGAGGAAATGTGGAGATGTGAGGAAAATATATTGAATTGATGATATATTAAGTTAGGAAACTAAGACTGTATATTGTTCCTTCATTTAGGTATATAATCTCTGATTTTTTAAAGTTTACTTAGAAGTGTTTGTGGAGGCCATACAGGTAGGGAGGCAAAATAAAGGACCAGGAAAAAGAATAGGGATTCATTCTCTGTAAAAATAGAGAAAGTACTGAGCATCGAAAAGTGTGAGAATGAGGACAGAACATGGAGGAGAGGAAGTGGTCATAGAAATGTTAACCTAAATGAAGGATTCTGAAAAAGCCATAGGAAAACCTACCATTCTGTAAGCTGATTTAAAACATGTAACTAAAAGAATAAAGCATTAATAAAGGAACAATGTATGAGTAAACAGTCCTTATGTGGGAAGCTATAAATCATTAAATGAGAATCCAATTGTCAGAAGTGAGATAACACCTATACACTTTTGTATCAGGTAACCTTGAAGACCAGTAACCAATATAACCTCTTGGTCTTCTCTTGGTTGTCCTAAGGTTAAGATTCTATAGCTGACAATACTCTTTTCTTTGGTTTTCAGACAAGGAGAAAGAAAACTAGATCTGGAGAGGAAGCCTCCTGCTTGCTAGCTAGCTTTCTCAGTGCTGAGGGTACTATATAGTTTGCAATTTTCAGTGTGGGGGGGGTGAACATTAAGAGTCTCACCTTGTTGAGAACTCGACCAGCAATAATAATGACCTAGTAGGCAACGTAAGTCTTGCACTGCAATGCTGATATGACTGTTGCAAGTGTCCAACTGCTTTTTCATAGGACATGGTGCCTGTTCCATTGAAGAGATCCATTCCTGGTACTATAAATCTGCACAATGGCTTTGACCGGGAAGTCATAGGCTCTAGGTGTGGAACCAGTTTTGGTATTTCCCGGATTGGGTGTGTTTTCCCCAACAAACCTATCTATAAATATATAGGTTATGCCCATAGAGGAGTGTGCTCTCAGCCTTCCTCAATGCAGCTTCATTTCACAGTGAGCTACTACCTAAGTGGTCATACGACTTAGAATAAATGATTGTTGCCTGCTTAGACTAACGGAGACATCAATATCATCCCTTTGAAGGTTCAGGGAACAATGAGGAAGAGGAAGAAGAAATAATGTAAGAACCAAAGGACAGGGAAAGGGCTGTAAAATGCCATCTCATAGTGAGACAGAAGATGGGAAGGTCTGATAAGAAAGTTGTTTTCTTTTTTTTTTTTTATTTTCTATATTCTTTGTTTACATTCCAAAGGCTTTCCCCTTTCCCAGTACGCCCCTCACCATATGTCCCATAAGTCCTCTTCCCTCCACCTATTCCCCAATCCCCCCCCCCACACACACACACACAAACACCATTTCTCTGTTCTGATACTCTCCTACAAAACTGGATCCTGTTTTTCAGGACCAGTGTCCTCTCCTTCCTTCTTTTTGGGAATCTTTTGATTTGCTAATTGTGCCTTGAGTAGAAAGCTGTTTTCTAAGACAAGATCCTTTGGTATCACGAATCTGTAGCAGTTGTAGTTGTCTGCACAGGACCGAGCCCATCAACAATTAGGCCTGGCTGGGGAAGAGCCTTGGAAGAATCATTGCATTTCTCAGTTGTGTGAGCATGGGGAAGTTGTCCTCAGTGGTGTAGCCACTGGTGAACCATCTATGCTCACGTGAAACCCTCCCTTCAGCCAAGTTCACACAAGCAAACCTAATTAAACCCAGGATTTTAAAAAAATAAATTAAACAAATTAAGGGCAATAAGACTGCGAAGCTGGGAAGAGGATCACTGTTTAAATGACAGGAGAAAGAAAACAAAGTGGGTAAAATGACTGACCAAAGCACATGACGTATGTTTACAAAATTGTCAAAAAGCTAATTGAGAAAATCCAGTACTATGCTATTTTATTTTCTTTAACAATGGCTCTGCCTTATAACTTAAGTTCTTGTGTGACTATGCCTCTCTGCAGGATTTCTTAATCTCAGGATTGCTTTGTGAATGCTTTTGGCTTTTATAGGAATTTTAAGACTTTTTTTAAATGAAGAATGGCATAGGGATTTTACTTGGGATTGTAATGAATCTGTAAATTATTTTGTTTTTATAAAAAATGGCTATTTTCACAATCTCAATTCTTCCAAGTTCATGAGTATAATTCCTGACCCCTCTCCTCCTTGGGATGCATACCTCAATTCCAATCAGAAAGTTTGTTCTCAGAAAGATGGAATCATTTGCTTTGTGCACAGGGCTCTAATCCCAGCTGGACATTATACTGCTAAAATACCAATACATTTTTGAAGTCTCTTAAGTAAACACCCCGGGGATATACTCAAACTCCCATACCTGATAGTCCCACTTATTAGTAAACAGAAAGATCAACCATCGCTCCAATTTCCCAATGGCTGGTAGGGGCACCTTGTCAAAGGAGAAAGAGGATGAGAGCAGTCCAGATGTGGAAATCCATCAGCTTGTTTTAGAGCAGGGACACCTGCTGTAGGTAGTTCTCATCTTGACCATGGCCCCTTCCCTCCTGATTCTATGGAATCACACACACACACACACACACACACACACACACACACATGCACTAAATACTAAAATACTAGAATGGGAATCATTATGACATTTCTTCCTTAGTATTTAAAATAGTGGAAGCAAAAGTAAGTTTATCAAAGCTTTGTTGAGGCACATTAAGGAGAGCTACTTCATTCTGATCTGAGTTCTGCAACTGCCCCTGGAAAGAGAGATGACTGTTTGATGCCCCTGTGATTGATTGGACTGTTACATACTATTGTTCTTACCCTTAAGAGTTAATACAGCAGTATGCCAGTCATCTAGACAGGAGACTACTCCAGAGGAAAACTGATTCACTCAAAAACATACCAAGGCATTGGGAGGAATAATAATTACCTCTAATGAGATAATACATTTATACTTCCCAAGAGCACCTCCTCAGAACAGTTGTTTACAGTTCCCACCACTCAGCCCTGCTAAGCTTGCTAAGCCTGCTAAGCTTGCCTATTTTTTTGACTCTTACCTGAAAATATATAACTTTAACTCTTCCTTTTCTCATCTTAAGATATCTGTCTAAAAGGCCAGGTGTGATTTTTTTCTGACACTTTGACTCTAATTATAGTCATTCTCTGAGAAACTCTGGACCTCCTACCCCTGACTGCTACTTGGCTGTCTGATGACTTCTAACAGTGAATATCCCTGCTTTCTTGAATCTTAACTCAAAACGTATGGCTTTATCTCCTTTATCTCTTCCATCTGTTAATCTCTTAGTGATGTCCCTTATCCCTTCTAACCACCACCTATTGTTTTCTACTCAAATTCCTTTGAATTCAAATTCTGGACTTTCTTTCTGAACCCACTTTATTTTAACTAAAAATACAAAGAAACTAAAAGGGAATATCAACTTTTCATTTCCCTGGTAAGAATACTGGCACATTTCTACAATTCCAATGCAAACGTGATAAAGATAAGTTCAAAGCCAGCTTGGGTTATGTTGCTAGTATCCAGCTAGTCATGGATACATAGCAAAACTCTATGTTTTAGTCACGTTTTTATTACTACAATATTACTATGATACTAAAGACCTTTTAAAAGGAAAGCACCTAACTTGGAACTTTGTTTCAGAGTCCATGACTATCATGATTGGGCCTATAGGAGCAGGCAGGCCAGCCTGTCACTGGCACAACAGCTGAGATACCAGATGTTGATTTATGAGCAAGAGGCAGAGAGAAATTGAAATGGCTTGGGCTTTAGAAAGGGAACAAAATAGTCACAGGAGCAATAAGGGAGACAATGTGTGGAGCAGAGACTGAAGTAAAGGCCACCCAGAGATTGCCCTACCTGGGGATTCATCCTATAAACAGTCAACAAACCCTGACACTACTAAGGACGACAAGAAGTGTATACCAAAAGGAGCATACCATCGTTGTCTCTGGAGGAGCCCTGCCAGAACCTTACACATACAGAGGCAGATGCTAACAACCAATTATTGGACTGGGCATGGGGTCCCCAATGGAGGAGCTGGAGGATCGTCCAGAGGAGCTGAAAGGGTTTACAACCCCATGGGAAGAACAATGATTTTGGTCACCCAGACACCCCAAGACTCCCAGGGACTGAACCATCAACCAAGGGGCACACATGGTTCCAGCCAAAAATGTGGCAGAGGAAGGCCTTGTTGGGCATCAGTGGGAGGAATGGTCCTTGGTCAGGTAAAGGCTCAACAGAGGCCTGAACAAAGGGAAACCAGGAGGTGGGGAGTGGTTGGGTGGAGACGCATATACCTGGAGACAGGGGGAAGGAGGAAGGGGAGGGGTTGGGGGTCTTAAGGGAGGGGGGATAACAGGGAAGGTTTTACCATTGGCAATTTAAATGAAGACAATATTCAATAAAAAAATAAATTAAGAAATAAAAGCCAAAAAACTCCCTCAAAGTGTACCCCCCCAGTGACACACCTCCTCAAATATCGCGTTCTTCCCAATTTTTCATAATAATTATATCAACTGGGGACCAAGTATTCAAACATGAGCCAATGGGGACTATTCTTATACTATTCTTATTTAGACATCTACACTCTGATCCCAAAGAAAAACAGAGCAAAACAAAAATAAAAACTCTGTGCATGCGTGCATGCATGCGTGTGTATGTGTGTGTGTGTGCGCGTGCGTGCGTGCGTGCGTGCGTGTGTGTGTGTGTGTGTGTGTGTGTGATCTCTGTTGCTAACTCTCTGTATAGGCTACATAAATTTAATAAGAAAACTGTTTCCATGAAAGTAAGTGCGAATAATGCAAGTAGAAGGAATGATAGCATTAAATGCATCCATGTGAATAATATAGATGAGGTCAATTAAGAAATGTGTCACTATTTATTGCAAATGACAACATCTGATAAGAATTTCTTTAAAGAACCCTAAACCCTTTTGTGGTAACTGATGTTCTCAGCACCTTGATTGGTATTTAGCAAAGATCATAGTTACCTTTTCATCTATCTACCTTTGTATTGAAGCACCCTCAAGAAGTGAAAATTCCAACAAGAAAACTAAAAATTAAAAGAATAATAAAAAGAAAGATCTAGCAAATATAAGTTTCAGCAAGCACAACACGATTTCTGTTTTCAGGCTTTAGAGATGAATTAGCCTTCAAGAGAAGGCCTATTGGCAAAGCCTTGTATGACTAAGGAGGTAGACATAGTGAGCACCAATCCATTCTTCTGTTGCAAGGCATTTTTTTTCCATTTTTTTTTAGTTATTTTTATTTTCTATATTCTATGTTTACATTTCAAAGGCTTTCCCCTTTCCCAGTTCCCACCCACCATAGTTCCCATAGTTCTTCTCCCCCCCAACTATTCCCCAATCATTCCCCCTCCCCCCTCGGTTTCTTTACTAAACTGGATGCAATCTTTACATGCCCAGGGTCCTCTCCTTTCTTCTTATTGGGAATCATTTGACTTGCTATTTGTGTCTTGAGTATTTAGTGCTTCTGGGCTCATTAATATCCACTTATCAGTGATTGCATTTCATGTGCATTCTTTTGTGATTGGGTTAGCTCACTCAGGATGATATAATCCTGAGCAAGGCAGTTTTACTTATACATTACTCTACACTTGGCCTAGCTTTCAACTTACAGAATACTCAACATTTCATTCAAAAAGCCACAAAGTGATCTTTGTGATTCATAGAGGCACAGAAGGAAACATTCATAAATCACCTATACAGTAAGATGATATTGCTTCATGGCAGTGACTTTAGAACAGAAACTTTGCTTCCACTATGGTGTTTCTGTATGGTAATAAGGCTCCATATAGAAAAGATTGCAATCTTTGGAATTATTCAAAAGAGACCACTGTATAACTGTTTTCTTTTTCCTGCCATTTTCTGAGCTGGTACCGGTAACAATCACACAAGATACATTTGATAGATGTATAAAAATTATAACGAGTTCTCAAATGGAATATTTTAGAATATTTTCCATAATTCCTTTCATTTTTTCATATAACTATTTTTCTATATATTAAAGTATCTGAAACAATTTTTAGACTCTCCATGAATTTCCATCTTTGATTACTAGATCTCCTCAAATGTGTACTAGTGATCTTCATGAAAAGCTACTGCTGCACAGAGGGATTTCCAATCTGGAAGCAGACAGTGTGTGTGGCTTTATGCCTGCCAAGTGTTGCCATCTTAAAATCATGACTGTTGAAACAATAACATTTTGGCTGCTTTTACGACACTCTTTTTAATGTTTACAGTTTGGTAAATGTGCATCTTTATAAAACAGAGAGCTTACTTAATTAAACTGGACCAGTGTAAGAAGCAGGTCAATGTATTGTGAACAAAATCGTCTCAATATGGTTGGGTTATGGAACCGCTCGTTTTGCTCATTGAGTTCTATCGATTTTTGGCAGAGAAAAAGAAAGAAAGAACAGATGGTGAAAGACAGAAATTGAGCTGCTGGCGATGGGATACACTATCACACTGAATTATAAAGAATGGAGCCCCAAGTGCCTGAATAGCTATTTAATTTAGAGTACAAAATCAACACACTGCTTGCTTGTGAAGCACCAGAATGTTTTCAGCAAAAAAGAAAGTAGAATTGGATTTCAAGTTATGACGAAGCAGTGTTAAAATGTGATATCATGTGGAAGCAAATGTTTACTCCCTGCAGTTGGTTCAAGTAAGTGATACATTATATTTTTTGTTTGGGTTAGGGAATAGAGAGGACTTTATAATTCCCATTCACAAGTCAGCGGTGAGGAATTTGTTTATTTATTCACTTCCTGACTGATTGACATATGATCTCATGTAACCACAGATGGTTTTAAATTTATTATCTAGAAAAGTCTGGCTTTGAACTACAGACCTAGCTACTTCTACTTCCCAAGTGCTGTGAGATCATCATCTAGATATCACAATACCCAGTACCCTGGGATTTAAATTATGTGGAAATAGTCATACAGATATACACACACACACACACACACACACACACACACACACAATTACTTCCTGAAAATGTGAACTCATTACTTATTGCTGACCAAAAATGATAGAAGTACTACTTTTAAGTAAACAAAAACTACTAGGTAAAATCCCACTTTTCAAACTATCAAACAATCATAATCTAGGATAACATTAAAAATTTCATTTACATAATAGATATCAACTGACCAAAGCTAAGTGTCTATTTTGCCTTTCATGCCGATGCCTCTGGTTTTTAAAACTGTAAATCAGAATTTGTTCCTGCTTTGTGATTTAATGAGCATTCATTTTTACATACATCCTTTGGATTTGTTAATCATTAGATTTTCATATGGACCTTTTATTTACTAAATGAAAAAAAGAATGAATAGTTCAGTCATGTCCTAGCAGGACTTCTGTTTCTCTTTTAAACTTTCAAAGAACATTTTGGCATTGTGAGTTGAGAGACCAACCTGATAGGGGTGTGTGTGTGTGTGTGTGTGTGTGTGTGTGTGTGTGTGTATGAGTTTGTATGTATGTAGGCAAAATATCATAGTTCTGTGAATATTTTATCTTCAAATTTACAATTATATGTATGGAACTGACATTTAAATTAAGAAATATAATGATTATATTACACAATATGATTCTTTTGGTTTTGCTTTTAGTCATTCAGATAATAAAACTGCTCTGAGCTTTCAAGCTGTAGGAAAACACCCAGCAGCCTGGATTTACTCCATAGCCTGGAATTGGCAACCTCTGACTTCATCTATTGCTGTGTTTTGTTTTGGCAAGTACCAAAAGGAACATGAATTTCTTTATTGGGGGAAGTATAAGTATCAACTTGAGATATTTTTGATTTTACTTTTTGGGGATATCTGATAGAAGAGTGTTGAGGAAATGTTAATCATCTCAATGAATAACTTAAAAATTCTTTGACTCTATGCATAAGGGAAAGAATAATTTTTTACTTCTCTTTGTACTTTATGGCCATATACTGAGGGTATATGCACTGAGAAGCAATGACTATGTTGTGTTAAAATGCTTAATAGTTCTTTTCTTGGGTGTGCTTTGAGTTTCTCTCTGGTTAATTTATTTTTTATGTCATTTGTTTGAGTATAATTGTAATCATCAGGAAATGAAGGGGTAAGTAATTCCATCAGATACTATACATTACTTTAAAAAGTTGTTTAAAGATTAGTGTCTGGGAGTAGGCATATAATCAGCTTGTATACCATGTGTAAGGCACCATATTTAATTCCCAGGATTGAAAAAAATGTCTGCTGCTCTATTGGTAGAAAAAAATGTGTGTGTGTGTGTGTGTGTGTGTGTGTGTGTGTGTCTGCACACAAACAACAAAAAAAACAAGCTCAAAGAATGATGGTACATGAGCAGCAGAGGCAGGTGGATCTCTGTGAGTTCCAGGCCAGTCTGGTCTACAGAGTTGAGTTCCAGCACAGCCAGGACTCAAGCAAAACAGGACGACCCATTTCTCTGCTGTGGTTGCTAGAAGACTGGTTGGTGGTAGTTAATTTTTGGGTCAGCTTGACTGCATTTGGAATCATCTCAAAGGCCCACCTCTGAGCAAGTCTGCAAAGCTCATTCCACAGATGTTTGAGAAGCAAAGACAGTCATGAATGTGAGCATCATCCTACCTCATACTGAGTACTGGAAATCAGAATAGGATAAAAGGAAAGAAATATCAAGCCACATGCTAGTACTCGTCCTGCTCTGTTTCATGACTGCAAGTATACTGTGACCTGGCACATCCCATTTCTACTTTCTGAACATCATACCATGAACCAACACAAAACCTTTCTTCCATAAGATGCCTTGGTTAAGTATGTTGTCACAGTAAGGAGAAAATTTAAAGTTCTATGACTTAATGTGAATAGGAGAGGACGAGAGGAAAAAGTCTGAGAAGGGCCCAAAGGACGCAAGCCCTCAAAATCTAAGATTGGCACACCCAATCCAGAAAGGGAATCCTAAGCCCCAAAGAGCTGCAGCTTTAAAATTCAAAGAGAAAAATAAGTCCCGATGTCCTGAAATTCTGTGGTCAGATGCAGTCTGCTGATATTCTAGGTCTATTAGCGTAAGTGCAAGTCCTGTGAGCTTTATATGCTACAATTTGCTAAAGGTCATTTTTTTTTACCCCAATGACTCTATATAATCACAGCACTGTAGCCTTTGAACAGTTGTTCATCTGAAATACTTTTTTAAACAGAGCAATGACTTAAAGAATGGATAGTAGAGTCCAATAGAACATTCTAGCTTTTCTCCACTCATTATTCCCATTGTGGACCCTTGTTTCTGCATGAAAACAATTGTTTCTTCACAGATGTGCTGTGCCTATTACATGGTGTTCACAGGTAAATATAAGCAGTATTTCTGACCATAAAGTGATTACAAAGTGGTAATTGTTGATATTTCAAATCACCATCACAGTTTATAGCGGTGGAAACACACAAGCGATGTTTTAACTCCCAAGCTTAAGGACACTTGTTTTCGGGTTTTACTTCAAACCCCAGTGTGCATCGGCAGTAGGGAACATCCACCACACCAAGTAGAGGAGTCTGAGAACAATTGTCCAGCTAATACCACATTGTACTGTCCTATTCAATGATCAGCCTGAGTCAGCTTTCTTTTGTGTTTGTGGAATGCACAACCATAGACTATGCAGAGGCAAGGCTAGTAATCAGCAGCCTTTGGGACTTTGAACTCTGATTTTAGAATTCAAAACAGAAATTTCTTTTCGGACAGGTCAAAGTCTCTTTGTGTCCATATGTGTACGTCCGTGTGTCCGTGTGTCCGTGTGTGTGTGTGTGTGTGTGTGTGTGTGTGTGTGTGTTAAAGGTTGTGATAAGTCAAGCGGAGGAATGAGGTTGCATTTTTCAATGGTAGCTGACAAACGTTTTGGTTGGAAGCTTATAGCAACCTTTCCGTACTTGTAAGCTGTCAGACCCATTAATCTGATTAAAGAAACCTGATGAATGCTGGATCAGGTGGACGTGTACTATTAAGAGCCTGCGGGCAGGCTCTGAATGTATGGAAGTAGGCATAGAAAGCAGTCTCTATGTGAACTCTGCCTGCCCGGTGAAGGAATGCTCTGAAGTTTTATGGCAAGGCAAGCTTTTATTTATGGCCTCAGTGATTCACCAACACTAACAAGCCTCGCGGCTTCACGGCACTACTATCATTTTATCCCGGTGTTTAGCACAGGAAACGGTAAACACACAAAAGCTGAAACAGGTGACTCTGTATTAGAACTCACGGTGTTGCTCTCTAAAGTCCTCTTCCAGCTCAGTTTTCCCTTTTACAAACTACAATATGTATCTTGTTTACTGGATTGTATAAATGATGCCCAGCACAGTTCTTAAATTTCAGTTGATACAAATCTTGGTACAAAATGCACATTAAGAAGTTACCCTGTGGTATGTGGTAAATTGCTGATGCAATTTAAATAAAGGCTAAATTAGTGAGAATAGCAAAAAAAAAATTAAGTAAAATGAACAGTCAAAGTCAAAAACATGAATATCCATGATTGGGGTAAAGAACAGAGGGGTATAAATATGTTTTCCATTGGCATTTCTCCCATGACAGTTTTCTCTTCTTGCATTTAATGGGAAACATACCATGAGTTTGATGTATACCTATCGAAAAAGAAAGAGCCATGTATTATCATCTAAGATACATGAACATGTTTATTAATTGAAGACGGCATGGAAACTGTTGGCTGCCCAAAAGTCTATTAGAATTCTAGAATGGTCATTGAAAATGACTTCCAAAGTCACAGACATGATAGCCAAAGAGAGTCAATAGTAAATGTGCAAGTAAAGAGCGTAAAATTTAAAATTTAAGAGCAAGAAGTTAGAGTATTTCTACAGATCCTGCAGGAGGTTCTGGCCAATAAGTAATCTGTCAGCTATGCACCTCACTTACACTTCTAAGCCACTATTACAGTTAATTTGTGAGCTCAGAGCAATGATTTTCATGTGATTTTTGGGAGTCTGATCTGGAATCATTTTTGTTAGTAGCGTGTGCTAAGTTTGGTATGTGCCCCTTCAGTTTAAGGACTGAAAGAAACAGACCAGAAATAGGAAAAATGTTGCCAAACTAAACTTTCTTTCACTGTTTAATAATAATTCCTATTTTGGACCTTAAAATATGGCTATTTTAGTGGAGCTGCCAAGTTTCTTAGAAATGACTCTAGGATTCTCTTCTATTCTTAGAAGCACCCAAACGAAAGGTTTCTTCAAGCATCAAAAGGGTGTGATTCACAGATGCCCATTCAAGTACAGAGAATACTTGGGTGTGAGTCGTGTGAGGGAAGGGGGTTGAAGGAATCCAGGTGAGTGTCCTTAGAATCCTGGCATCCAGAGAGCGTGGGAATAGGACTCCACCCACCCGATTCACTGGTGTTCCTGATATATCAGAAGACAATGTAATATATCAGTGTTGACATAGGATTGCCGAGCTCGGTGTTCCTCAATCAGCCATGCATTTTTCTTTTCCTAAGAAAATTTTACGAAGTGCATATCTTAGTCCCTCGGCTTCAGGATCTCATGTTGTATTGCATGAGATAAAGAGTTCTTCTCTGGACTAAAAAGAAACAACATATTCTTTGATATAATCTCACTTGGAAATCAAATGTAAGGAAATTATGGGTTCTGCTAAAACTTATTAAGACTTACTAAAGCATATCTTATTCTAAGAACTATATATTATATTCTTCTTTCAAAGGTGTCATTCATTTAACCTAAGTATCTAACAATCAAATATAGTTTCTGTATTTAGCTCATGGCTTGCACCACGCTGAATACTTAATGTATCTTCATTATACTTTCCTTCCCATCCTCAGCTCTTAACTCACAAGGTGAGTGAGTAACGCCTTGGTCATCTTTTCTTCATCCTTATAAAGTCATTTGCCCTTTTACCCTTTCACCTGATTACTTATATTTCAAAGTACCTTTATACTTTTCTACTTGTGTTTAATATTGAACTGACCAAGCACAGCCTATTAATATCCACATACTGCAAATGATGTTCAGGTCTGTGTTTAACTCTCTGTAGTTCCCAGCAGCAGCCTCCTAGGTAACTACAGTGCTCTACTGATTTGAAAGAGATGATGCTTCCAGACTTCAAGCTTTGCAACTAAAATATGTTGATTAAACATAAGCCTTATGACCACATTTTTGGCATGCTTAGTTATTTTCAGTGAAAACTAAATGTTAAAAAATGTGAACAGTGATTGGGTATATCTTTTGTGACATTGGGCTCAGACAAGGAAAATCACTTGCCCAAGCTTGGTTGTCCAGTCAGTTTCTACACCAATCTGGCCTGGAGTTTCTCAAGACGTCTAAGTAATAAAAATACTAAATGTGCCATGAGAGGCCTTTGTCACATTCTCGCCTTCTTATTTATGCTACTTTCTTCTCCTAGAATTTTTTTCATCCTGCCTTTCCCCTTTCATAGCTAATAAAAGGTCCTATGTTGTCCTCACAAATATTCATCTCACATAAACACATTGTTGACCTTTGTTCCATCTGAGATAGCTAAGTATTCTGAACTCTCAAACTACCTGCTCGGAGCACATCGCTCTCCATATTTAATCAATACACTGTGTTTTGCAATGTTGCCTATCTTTCTCATGAAAATTAAGCTAAGTTAGGCAGAGCGGATGCCTTACATATATGTGCTAGTTTATAACCACACAGCACTACAAATAATCCTCGTAGTCTTTAGGGAAATGAACAAAGATCCAGGGAGCTACAACCGAATTTCCCAAACTGTTCACATCACCTTGTAGTCTGCCATTCCTTTCCACGTAATGTACAATTCATTTTCTGCTTGTCAGGTACTCTGTAGATATTAATTGCCTCATGACTACACACAGTATGGTTCTACTGGAAAGCTCTTCTGCATTCAACCCTGCAAAATGGATAGCCTTGCATTCAGGTTAATTCTCATTCCCTGTTAAACCCTTTCTCTTTATGCTCAATTGCACACCCTAGCATAATTAAGAACTCATTGTCACCTCTGAACTTAATCACATGTTCTTTGTATTTGAGTGGCAGGCCAATTTGCTTTATTATTGTGCGGCATGTTTTCTTCAGTACCATGTTGCAAGGTTCTTGAGATCAGGCATTAATCCCATGTGTTTTTCGAAGCCTGCTATTTATTACCATGAGTAATGTACAGCCATACTTAGTAAATATTCATTCCTTTGAGATAGATTTGAAGACAGACTTAACATCCTTTAAAAGAAAACTTCCTAGGCACAAAAAAAGATTAGTAAGAAGCAAGAGCACAAAAACGAAATATGAAGAGAATAAGAGGTGCATCAGAACTCTTAATAGGAACAACTAGAAGTTCACACACACACACACACACACACACACACACACACACACACCAGCTGAGTGCTATTGTCTCTTCTGCAACATTTATACGCCGGATATTTAGCCATTACTTTTCTGTCTGACAACACTTTTCATGTTCATATTCTTCCCTTACTTTCTTCCCCATCAATGTAGGAAATAAGCTCCAAAATCTCAACTGTAATTTGTCTAAGGCACTGTGGAATTAATTTTAATTTTTAAAATTATATCTCTCTATATATCACATCCTACATATCATATAGATAAGCATATACCTTGCATATGTACATATAACTCCTCTTCTTGTGAACACTGGCAAATACTACTTCACTTTTTGATTCTTTTCCTCATAAGAACATCTGGAGCATGGTGGACACAAATGTATAATTACAAAGAATGACTCAATAATGGATTTTTGTATGAAAATGACAGGAAAGCTGGAGACACAGCTTAGTGGACAAAGTACTTATCTGGCAAAATTGAAACAGAACAAAATAACAACCAACCTAAACAACCAAAACAGGAAGAAAAAATAAAACAGATGGTAAGCTAAGATGTAAATGTTTACCACTACTTTATTTTACTGTTTTCTCCTCATACTATAAAATCTCTTCGGTGTGTGTGTATGTGTAACTCCTTGGCATGTACGTGTTATTATGCTTATGCATTATATTGCTTTGTATTTGTGCTATTATAATATCTAGCATTATGTACAGTGCCTGATAAAAAGCATTTTTAAAGAGACAGAACACCATCATATTGTGACGAAATGTTGCATGGTCATGGTCCTATGGAAAGGGGATGATAACTCTTTCATTGTATCTACTTCTTTTTCAAGAGGATTTGTTCAAGCGTGTGCATGCATGCGTGAGTTTTAAAATGTGAAATCTATTTAGATAAATACACATATGCACCAGGAGTACCTATTACCCAGAGAACAGTATATACAATGTTAAAGAAAGTAAATCATCACTTATTTTTATAAAAAATAATTATAGTTAGCACGAAGCACAAGCTTTATTGAAAATGGTTTGTCAGAGGTAAAATGACAATTCTTTCCATTAACAGCTATTAAACAACAAAATAGTCCTTGACTAGTATGTTTTAAAACAGTTTACATTTATAGGACTTTACTAAGAAAACAATACTAGTTTTATGAATTTTTCACTGATTATTTATACATCTACATTACGGTTAAAAGGAAAGTTGGTCTTTGTGATGTGGTTAAAATTTATAGCCACAGACAGTCCAACTTCTTACTCTAAAGCTGAACCTCACCTTCACATATCATTTACATACACTGATTGCTTCCACATGTCTGGCATAAAGTAAAATAGTTTATGAGCATTGTAATACAGCTAAAGCCACAATGAAATAAAATTCATCTTTGTCTAGAGTACCTCAGAACTTTTTTCATGCTAGTGCATAAAGTGTTTTCAAAAGGCGTTCTGTCCTGCTGAAAAATCCTTTAAATGCCAATGGTGGTTAGTGTCGCCTCCCTTTCTAATGATGTCTGGACTTCTCAGTCGGCTGTCCCAGTGTCTTCTGCTAGACAAAAGCCCCTTTAAGTTACTCTCAACATGTTCTTCATCCTATTTATCAGCTTCAGACTATAAGTTTATTTTCTCGAGTGACTGAATATCCTCTTTCCTGCAAATGGGCCACTTGCAGTCACAGGTGGTTCACAGAATTGCTTGCAAAGACTCAGCCTCTGGGTCTACAATGCTTCCTTCAGACTCAGGGACATACAAAAAAAATCATGCTTATTCCTATGAGGATTCCTATGAGGTCCCTTAAGCTAGCATGAGGTTGTGCCTTCATGGAGCAAGTCATAACAAAATAATATTGAAAGCAATCATTACACTGTCATTCAAGGGGATACACAAATAAAACTAGTCATTTCCTGGTGCCTTTTTTTTTTTTTTACCGAATATCAAATGACTAACTAGTTAATGTTGAAAATGTGAAGTAAACATGTAATCGCTAGCCAATGTTCTATAAGATGCACGTGCTTCGTTGTTCAAGCTGGCTAGGTCTACTCACAACTACAAGGACTGTTGTGAAAGTCCCCTTCCACCCCCATTATTAGCTTTACACAACATGATATGACTTAGATTTCATGTAAGTGTGTACCTGGAGGCGTACACTAAAGACAGTTGCCTTATCAAAAGTAGACAGAGGGCTGAACAGTCTAATGCTCGACTTAGCTGATATTTTCTATTGTTTACTTAAAGCACTATCTTTTTATTTACAGGATTCCATATACTCCAAATTAAATATATGAATTTAATGTTCCCATACTAAGAACTACATCTGACTAAAACATGAAATATTTGTTGTCCTGTATCTGGGAAACTTCACTCAGTATATTCCCAGCTCCATCCATTTGCCTATAAATTTCATTTTATTTGCAGCTAAATAAATCCATTTGTCATAGTTATTGCATTATCATTATTTATTTAACAGTTATAAACATCAAGACTGTTTCTATGTTATAACTATCGAAAATAGAGCAGCTTTGAAGATGGATGGCCATTGTTAGAGAGAGGCAAGAAGGATCTTAATTGGGGAGGAGGTCAAGAGAACACAGTAGCTTTGAGGGGCAAAGGAAAAGTAATGGAAAGGGAATATTAAGTGGTGGCAGGGATGGAAGAGCCAGGGGAGGAAGGAATGGAAAATAGATAACTAACATTAAGGATGTTTGAAGAAAAATTCTATTTATGAAAACAAAATTTTGTTTTGGCAATATGAAAAGATGATAAAATTTGCTACACTGGAGAAAATGAAGCATTATCTCCATCCATGATGATCATTCAATTACTTAAAGCATATAGTGGGGTGGAATTAATAGGCCATTGATATAGGTAACTGTAATCCAAATTCATTTCACATGTGTAGGGGTGAATTGTAGACTGGTATCCAAAATGGTAGGGTACAGATTAAATCCCAGCACCAGTATAGCTGAGAAGATCTCAAGGTCAGAGCCAATATATATATGTATACACACACACACACACACACACACACACACACACACATATATATATATATATGTATATATATATATATATATATATTGAGAGAGAGAGAGAGAGAGAGAGAGAGAGAGAGAGAGAGAGAGAGAAGAGGTCTGTCCTATTGAAACAGATTATTCTAGCATTACTAAACTCCTTTCTGAAATCACCTTAAAATAACTAAATTGATTATTCCACAATTAACATTCTGATATCTATGTGGCTATGAACAGAGAAACCAAACTCCAGTAGACATTTTCTTCAAATTGGCATCAAAGTAGCAGGGCCAAAAAGATAATTTAGTGTGTTGCCTCTTCAGTCTCTCTACCTCATTCTCATCTTTATTCAGACATGGACAACCATGAAACCTCCCGTAGTGACCCTTTGAAACTGTAGCAGATCACTATGTGTTTGGAACTTTAGCCAATGGGGATTTTAATACAATAAAGGTGTTATGAGACTTTGAATATCAGAAAGAATTGTAGCCAGGAATGACAAAAAGATGAACTGCAATTCAGGGTTCTCAATGTTCTAATGGGTCAAATGATGACAAGGCCTTGTCTTAACTAGGAAGAGAAGAAATGGCTTAGAGGACTTAGGGTCTAGGCATATATGGGGTCACCAGGTATAAGTGGACAAGTTAGCAAAAAATTCGCATATAGGTTACAGTTTTAGAGCACTTCCTTTTCTTTTTGTTCTTCTGAAGATTAGTTTCTCAAAAAAAAAATAAATTTTAATGTATTACCAAAAGGATGAAGACATGAAGCAAATGATACACAATCTCACGAGACTACTGCTTCCTACAGTAGCCTCAGGATTGACTTTCCATGTTTCAAAGTTCCAAACTAAATAAAGTAGGAAAGAGAAAGCAGCCTTTTGTGACTTCCTCCCATTGGAGCATTAGACACATCATGCGTGTATTTGTATTATGCAAATAAACCTATTAAAATGAAATTATTGACTTCTATAACTCCAAAAGAAGTATGGTTTTGGTTTGTATTGAAAGCAATATTAATGTGAAGCCTGGCTTATCATAACATTAAAATGTTCCAAGATCTTACAAGCCTGTTTGTTTTGAAACTCTTTTTATGTGTTAGGAGGTAAGCCAGAAAAACATCTCAAGTGGTAACCAAGCACCATGTGGGCTAGCATATAGACAAGGGATGCATTCATGTTTAAAGACAGTAGTGTATAGCATGGAGACCCAAAACTGAAGTGATACACATCCGATGATAGCATAAGCGGCCTCCAGTAAAAGCAAGTAGAAAATGCTCTTCACAATCTGCTGGAAAAATAACAGTGTAAAGCAAGAGAACTTAGAATTACTTAAAAGAGAAGATGAAACCAGCATCTGGGATCAGTGTAGTTGGTAGTCCCAAGGAACTATAGTAACAGAAGCTCATAGAGTTCATACAGAAGCTCAAGTCCCCAAAACTTTGATTATAGGGAACCTTACTTGAATGTATTCCAAGAAAACATATATACATATATGTATATAAGGGGAAAACATTTATATACATACATACATATATATATATATATATATATATATACACACACACACACATATATATAAACCCATGGTAGAATGTCCTTATAATATATGCCACTTGGCCATATTGATCTAATTTTCAAGCCAATCTTGGTATCTGCATATTAAATCCCTAGAATGCCTACCCTGCTATGTTTCAGCTTACAGTTGTCTACTGTATAACATATATAAGTTACAAACCACATAGTAATGGCACTTTAAAATAAAAGGAACACCAAAATATCAGGAAGGCTTTGAATGGTGGCAATCATCCCCTTCTTCATTTTTGCCTTCCTGGTCACTCAAGACTGATTTCCTTATACTGTGTTTCAGAATACCAAGAGATACTTAAGTAAATGTAATGTCATCTTCTTCAGAAGCCATTCTGAATTATTGCTTTATCCAAACATAATTCATTCATGCAGAAACATAACAGCTAGTCTATGTAGCCCTGTATGTGCACCTGTCACATAGAGAGTAGGAAATCTCAAAAGTCTGGAGGCCCAGGGAGTGGGGAGGTCTGGTGAGGTGAGGGTGGGGGTGGGGGAGGTGGAGGCATCCTCGCGGAAATGGGGGTGGGGTGGGAAGGAGGTATGGGATGTGGAACAGAGGGTAGACTAGGAAGGGGATAAAATCTAGAGTGTAAAAAAAAATTAAATAAAATTTTAAAAAGAGAGATCTCAACAACAGGCTCTTGTGAATAGGAAGCCTACAGAGGTGAGAAAAATTTATTTCTTTTAAGCTGACTCATATATGATAGTCAACACACAGAAATGTTTGCTTGCTCAAGACTTCAAGTCTAAAGATAAAACCTTTAAAATTCATGATATGCATTCTGAATAGCCAATGGTATTCTGATAACTTGGATTTAACCTCAAGCAGGAACAACTTTATTTTATCTTTACCAAGCACTTAATGCTTAATCGCTATGACTTGTACAAAAATGTGCTTTGGAACCTATGTTACTGTCCCTTCCTGATATATCTACTTGCTCTTCGGGTTTTAAAGACTCTTCCATCAAACTTTATAAATGAACTTAGATAACAATTACCAAACCGTGAAACTCTTAATCAGTCTAAAGGGTTCTTGTCTTCTCAACTATTTGGGATCCAAAAGTTAAACAAAGCACTTAAGGTGCACTGTGTGGGTTCATACTTTAGAAAAGACTCTTGTGGCTCCTTCCTATCTCATTCACTGCCCAGGTGCTCAGGGTAAGGACTGATTGATGGTGGGGAGGTCTGATATTCTGTAGCAACAGAGGTAGTGAGAAACCATTGCTCTAGAAAAGCCCAGAAGAGGAAGGAAGGGAGGCTAGGAGATGCAGCTAACAAACGGTCAGAGAGTAAAGCCCGGTTGCTTCTCTCCATGTGGATAATTTAATAAAAATCTCATGAACTGCTCTATGATTACACTCCTAACCTCATTTAGAGAAGTGACAATAGTTGACAAACCCTGAACTCCATTGAGTAAAGACAGGACACTTTAGTCACTACTTGGTGTGAGCTTTCTCCCTTCTCCCTCTTTCTCTCTTCTTCCCTCCTTCCCGCCTTCCATTTCTCTTTCTTTCCTGTATGTGCCTCAACAGAATGAGGAAAATCAGAGTATCGGTGCAAAAATGGATGACAGCATCCTTCAGCTCAGTCCACTAGCGTCTTCTTCATGCACAGTCTTGCTATCTATTTCCTACGTCAGAGCTGCAGATGGAAAAATGGCCGCACTCTTTCTGGTGCGGATCTGGAAGAAGTGTGGCTTGTAGGGAGCTACTGTCTGTGGAGATGTTCTGTTCTCACAGGCCTCCTGAGCCATGTGTTTCTAGTGGGTAGCTTTAGGATAGAAGCTAGCTCAGCGCTCGCTTCCTCTAAAATGTCATTTTCCTAGTTTCATTTTTGTTGATATGATAAAATAAAATGAAAGGAAAAAAAAACCCACAAAGCAACTAGGGAAGAAAGGGATTTCTAACAATTCCATCTTGTAGTCCATTACTGTGGGGGAAATAAGACAAACTTTAGTCATATCACAGCCACAGTCAAGAATCAGAAGAAATTAATGCATACGTGCTCACTTGCTTTCTTGCTAGCTTCTGCTCAGCTAAATACCATCTATATCATGTAGTTAGGGATCCTTTGCCTAAGGAATATTGCTACCCACAGTGAGCTGTGGCTTCCTACTTCAGTTAATTTAAGAGAATCCTCCACAGACATGCCCCTAAGGCAATCCCTTTTAAAGTCTCTTTTTCAGGTGATATGATAGTAGGCTGCGTCTATTCAAAAATTAAAATTAACTATCAGCACCATCCTGCTCAATTCACTAACAATTTACATTCTTAGTTATATACTAAAGGAATTACATTTTATCAAATTACATACTTCAGATAAGACAACAAAGTCTGGCAAAAAAATGTACAACATTAATCAATAAAGAGTGACTGTTCTAACCACAGAACATATAAAATCACCAACTGAGAACATCTAGCCTTCACATTTCAGTAGAAACAAGATGATTCGTGTAAACACTTTCAAAGAAACTAAATACTCATTTGACATATTCAATAGACTTTCTTTAGTTGTCTTATGAGCACTCAAGTGGGTCATGCTGTAATTCATCTGTAGACAAATTTGTGTTTGCAGCTATACATGACCACTATAGAGCTGGGTTAACACTGTTTCCTGTGCCACATTTAAGGAATGGAAACCTAAAGATATGGTTTTAGTGACTCATTCAATGGGTGACAAAGATCACCCAGTTAGTAGTCTTGCTGTGTTTTGCATTGGTTGTAAAAATAGAGAGAGCGAATCATTCTTCATATTTATCAATGGAATTTTATTTTTGCTTATCTTCCTTCCCTAGTTCAAGTATAAATTGTATATTTTCTTATCCTGGGTTTGACAGATTCCAGCTTTGTTACTGTTTGGGAATAGTGTGTGAATTTCCTATTTATACAGATGTTTATATCTTGGCAATAGAAAGAGATAGTAGCTGGAGACACTCAAAGTTATTTGTGTTAGATAGGATTTACCGATTCTTCCATAAACTTGATTGTAATTACAGTTAAAAACACAATAAAATTTATAGGAGTAGTTATTTTAAACTACAATGGAGTTTTCTAAATATTATTTTATATTCTCAGCTAGCTCTTCTCTAATTATATAAATGATGGGCCAAAATGTATCATATGCAGAATTATTCTTCCTTATAAGCACATTTTATAATCCATGTAAATATGTGCATATGTAAATTGTACAACACACACCTGTTTTACCCTAATATAATTGTCTGTAACCACTATTTATTCTTTTGGTTGTTTAACTATGGATAATTTCATATTTTATGGATATATTTTTAATATAATTCTGATTTAAATTAAAATGTACACATCTCTTTCATACTTACTTGTATGTGGAGGAAATGTGCTAATAAGTTCACCCTGGAGAGCACATCATCAAAACCCTTAGTAAAATTCCATCCTCACCAGTGTTCCCTCAGTTCATGTTACATACCATGACTCTTGCGTTAGTTTTCCCAGGCTTGGCCTTTACAATGTTTCTCTGTGTGTCTTTATCCTAGGAGCCTGACTATTTTCAAACTAATGAAAGAGCTGTCACAAATTGCTACTGCCACCTATTAGCAGGAGCATAGAACTGCAAATCATGGTAATTCCTTTAAGTAGTACCCTAGAAGCCGGGAAGGGGTAATGGCCATCTAGATTCACACTTTTTTCTTACTTTTGTTTACAACTACTGGTTGATCTTTTCAAAATAAGCTTTAACCCAAGCAATAAACTCAGCACAGTGCTGACATAGTTTTTGAGGCTTACATATAACGTGGGTGGGTACAGATCACATGATTATAGAATTTTTCATAAGGGTTGGTAATATTAATTTTGTTACTAAATACGTTGTCAAGAAATAGTGTGAGGACATAGTAAACTAATGTTGTTAGATGATGAGTAATTCAGAATTTATCTTCATAATGGTAACTTCAGATTTAGACAAATCCAAGTAGAAATTTTGTTTAGGAAAATCTTGAATTTTGACTTAAAACTTTAAAAATTGTGACTCATGGAGGTTTAAATAAAAAAATATCTGGATAAGAACTAAAACCACAAATTTTTACACAGACACCAATTTAAATTATAAGACGTTTAAGTATACATCCAGAAATATGACACAAAATTTAATCTGTAAAACAATTATATACTCTCACTAATGATATCCACACCCAACAGTTTAAAAATTGTTCTTGGCAATAGGGATACATATAATGATTTCTATTACTTCTATTTAAATTTATCCCTTAATGAGCCTTCAATTACAAACTTCTTAAGTATCTTTTAAGTATAATTGAACCTAAACCATACTGTGTCTGCTAAGTACATTCTGACAGTCAAATATCAGAAATCAAAGAATAATTGACACCACAGACCTATACCTGTTTAGTTCATTAACTCACTGGAATAAATACTCCTATTGCTTATACCTGAATGGAGAAGTCAGAAATCTCAATGCTAAACCACTCAGACTTCAAGTGTAATTATTACAAGTTGTCACGTTATCAAGTTCTATGAAACAGTTTCACAGTCTCAGTGGTTTTCTGTTTCTTAAAGCCTATATTATATTTACTGTCACCTCAAAGGTTAACTTGTTTGGCAGATTTAACAGAAATTGAGGACTTTCAGGAGCCTTCATTTGATGTCACCAGAGTTGAATGACAGGTTACATTTGTGTGTTATTATATGTTCAACTTTCATGATTCTTGTTAGGATATATCATGAATAGATTTGTCAAAAATCTAGTTTTCACCATACAAATTTCAAAACTTTTGAGTCAATATATGATTTGACAGGAAACACAATTTGATAAGGAAAATGCTTTTAAAAAAAAGAGAGACTCATTAAATCAAAGACCCAGTAACATGCAGTGACAATTTGAGAAAGTTGTTAAAAGAATTATAATTTATAACTTCATAATTCTGTGCATGTGTGTGCCTCTGTATATTGTAAATACACATTTCTAGATACATTTTACTTGAAAAGGGATTATTAATGTAATGTAAAACTTATTCCATGCTATTGTGTCAGTATTTAAGAACTCCTTAAAACATCTTAATAGTATCTAGAAAGTCAAATTTTATTTATATATATATATATACACATATATATGTGACTCTAATATTATATATATAACATAGAGTCTAATAAGTCGTTCTCAACTATCCTAGTTCTGTGATCCTTTAATACATTTCCTCTTGTTGTGATGAGCCCCAACCTTAAAATTGTTTTATTGCTACTTCATAACTTTAGTTTTTCTAGTGTCACAAATCATAATGTAAATATCTATAGTGCAGAATGTCTGATATGTGACTGCCAAAGGAGTTGTGACCCACAGGTTGAATAATATATATATATATATATATATATGTATATATATATATATATATATACACACACACACATACATATATGTATAATGCAATATGTGATTTAAAGTAGTTTTATCTAGCAATTAAAAATTTTTACATTATTGACTATGTAAATTTCTTTATTCAACAATAAATATTAATTTTAAATATGAAAGTATATTTCTAATAGTGGCATGTTTATGAAAGTAGCCATACAGGTGTATTAATAGCTCTTTGTTAAATGTTTTTTAATTGCATAAGAGAAAGAAATAAAGTTGTATAAACCAGCAATCATATTAATTTATTTTAAGGTAATCATAATCTCTTGAGCTAAAGATACAACGACCTTAGAAATTTTTATTTAAAATTTTAACTAGTGAAAATTGGCATGATTTAAATAGCAATCTCATTTCACAACAATTAAAAGTCTTGATTCTTAGAAAGAGAAAAAGTAATGGTTTAAGGAAAAATCCTTTGAAATGTCTGCCCTTAACTTAAGTGCTGTTTACTAAGTCCCCCCTATGAAGGAAAGGTTAAAATCATTGACTTAACCTTTGGATTCACCAGACACCATCATACTGAGACTTGCATGTGTCTTTGATTTCTTCTCAATCTGAGGCACATCGTGTACTGGAAAAAACCATTACACTGAGTGATGGAACATTTGTTACTTGTTTAAAACCCTCAATTTTTTTTCCTTTTTCTTCTTGTGAATCATACAGGTTTTTCTGAAGATTTCATTGTGCCATACATCTCAGATGAAAGATCATATGATTTCTTAGCATTTCATAAGAGGGGAGAATTGAGTAATTTTGTAGATGAAATAAACAGTGATGTACATATTTAAAAAGGGGGTGGGATTTGAACATTTAGCCAGTTACAGTTCACACAGTCATGGAGGGCAGACGCACCTCTCAGTGAATGTTTCTTGAGGATAATTTCTGTGTGACGCTGAGATTTACAGAGTTCTCACGTTTTCTTCCCCCACAAGGATTCTAAATCAGACTGGTTCAGAGGAGAAGCCAGCATACCCCATTTTTCTAATATTATCACTTCTCCAGATGGTTCTGAAAACATCTATTCAGCTCCCTTTTCCTAGAAAGTAGAGGTACCTTATTAGATATGTAAGCACATGCACTACAGAGGCTGCCTGGCCTGAGTGTCTTTACTCCTCTTTCTCATTTAACATCTCAAATCTCTTTCATCTACTCCCAGGCCGAATGACAAGGAGAAAGCCAGCACAGTGATTGCTTGAAAATTCATCTTGGCAACCTGAGCAATGACAGAGTTAATGGTGGATCTTTGAAGACAAGTGACCATGGGAAATTAAGGTTGGCAGGGATTTAACTCTTCATGAGTCATGCCGCAATGTTTTAAAGAGTGATGCAGTAGATATTTTAACTGTGTTTGACGTCCAATTAAGTCAGGGGTGGGGAAAGAAAGAAAGAATTAGATTTTAAAAAGAAAATCTCTCTCAGGTTTAGAAGCAAAGTCTTGACGATTGATTATAAGGCATGTGCTTTGGCAAAACAAGTGTGTGTGGAGAGACACAAAGGTAAAGACACACCAATAAAATGACAGAAGGAATCTTCTGGAACTCTTCCTCTTATTCCTTCCTGTTGTTCACTTTGCAATTTATTTTATCAAACTGCCAAGCTCTTGGGCTAGCACTAGAGTCCTTAAGCACTTAGAAAGATATACATTTAAAGGAAAGCACTGCCATAAGGAAGATCTGTGAGACTTACAGAGACAGTGTTGCATATATATCTCTTGATAATGTATACAGCCCTCATCAGCAGACAAGTTTAAACACATGCACATAAATGTACATAAAAAGAGCAGTTTCAGTTCAACACTATCTACATGATTTAAATGACTAGACATGACAGGTGCCTCCCCTCTGACTGACAATAATTATTGACAAGGAAATAAAATTTTCCTAGAATAGGCAAGTATAGTGAATTTTAATCTTATTTCACAGTTTATTCAACAATTAGAAAACTCTATCTAAGACTATTAGATTCTTAAAATATATTTTATTATTTCAGATTTGCTAATACCAAATTGTATCAGCCTGCAGCCATTTGACATCTTAGAGACCCAAACCTGAGAATCACATTTTTAAAAATCAAAGTTGAATGTGAAACTTACAAGAAGTGCAAGCTTGAATAAGATAAACTGATAATCTACAGTTTTATGGTATCATCTCAATGATACAAATCAATGATCAGTGAAAATGTAGATTATTTTATGTGATATGTAGCCAATTTCAGTACAGTTATATAGAAATACTGTAGAGACTTAATGAAATAGTTAATGTATACTATGTGATTTTAAATACTCCTGTAATAATCTAACTGCTTAGTTTGCATTAAATCTATATACAATTATATGCTCAATGAAATATTATACTAAAAATAATTTTCCAAGTCAACATATTCTATCCTAAGTTGAATCCAAATACACACGTTTATAGGTGTTTAATTTTCTCAGGCAAAGTGTGAAAATTATGCCTCTTTCTTAATTGATATCCCTATTCACACTAAAGAATGCAGAAAAAGTTGTCCTCTATCCTGTGAAAATTAGAAATACATTTTCTCTTTATCAGCCATGTGTAAAAAGGGAGTGTGTCTGGAATCAGCCAATACACTTCATGGGTCTTGTAAGCGGAATATGGAGCAGAGGTGGAAGCTACTCAGTGCCCCACCCCCATTCAAGAAATCTGAGAATCAGAGGAAATCAGCACCTTGGGGAGTTAAACTATAAGAGTTAAAATGGTTTAATCTTAAACTCCATTTAATAAGACCAAAGTTAGAGAAATACCCTCTGTCACTAAAAGTTTTGTACACACACACACACACACACACACACTTTAGGAATTGTTTTACCATTACTTTACACATCGGTCTTTAAAATTATCCAAACAAATATAGAGCAAATATTTCCTCTAAAATTGTCATCTGAAAATACACACACACACACACACACACACACACAGGAATCTGTAACAGAAAGTATCAAATGACCTCACAGGTTTCTCTTTTATAAATTTACACTTAAAAAGAAGTTCATGTAACTAGCTGTGTCACTAGAAACCATCGTCCCTTGAATTCTCATTTAACTACATACGGAATTAAATAACATTTTATTTCAAAGGCTAGTTTTGCACCAATTAGGGAAACACAGTCTTTTCGCCATCATAACACAGTGTGGAAAAAAAAAAAAAACTAGCCTGTTCTCCCCAGTTTATATTCTCTTGGCAAACCATGATCTACTGCTTATGTTAAGCATCTGAGTGTCAGATTTGAACAAACTGAATATTCATGATGACGATTAACCATTTAGTGCCTACAACTAAGGAGATGCTGTTCGTTGTAATGGTTAGGATAGGTGAGGCATGAATTTCTATAAAGAAGGCATTTTCTTTGGCATTAGCAGTCATTTAAAAATATTTTAATAGAAGTAAAGTAAGAAGAATGAACAGCACAGAAGAATGATCAGGAGGTACCCAGATCAGAATGCACGGAGCAAGCACCCAGCTAGCTCTCTGTGATTAAATGTTCTTTGTTTGCATTTAAGTTGTCACATATCAAACAGAAGACATGCTTTTGTTGTTGTTGTTGTTTAAGGGAAAGTGTTTAAATTTCCACGGAAATTTTCACCAAATGACACCGGTTTCCCAGGTTAAACTAAAGCTTTGATGGTTAGCGTTGGGAGTCCAAGAAAAGAAAGAAGGAGGCAGTACAAAGATAGCCAGATAAAATAAAAGGAAAGCGTTTACCTTTGTACGATAATTTCAGTCTTGGCACATTGTTCTTTCCGTTTGCATAGTTTGCTCTGGCTGTAAGTAATACACCCCAGAAAAGACAGGCAATCCCAGTGAACCAGCCCATGCTGCAGACGCTGGAGGTCCCTGAGCTGCTGCAGCCTCCTTCCTGTATTGTGCGGCCAGAGAAGTTCAAACAATCTGGAAACTGGAGGTAACAGGTGATTTAGGTCAGTTTCATTCATAAATGCAGACAATCAAGACCTCATGGTAACACTAACGTCTCTTCTTCTGTAACAGTCACGGAATCACAGAAACTTCAAACCCTCAAAAAAAGAAAAAAAAAGAAGAAGAAGAAGAAAAAAAATCGAGCCAGGCACCGGATAATGAGGCACAACTGTTGTGTGGAAAGAAGAAGAAAAAAAAAATTAACAAGGGCTGCGGCAGTGGCGCTTAAGAAGCAGTTCCTTTTATCTCCGCTCCGCTGATAGCCGGTGGCTGACTCTAATCCTGCTCCCTCTCCCTGCTTCATTCGGCTCCGAGGAAGCAGAATGAAAGGGAAACAGAGAAAGAGAGAGAGGAGAGAGAGGGGGAGCGAGCAGCCTTGAGCAGCGCGGACTTTTCCTGTGCACAAGCAGGGCGAGATGACACAGGATCCCGCGGACAGGTTTTCCCAACACTCTCTAGACGCGCTGACAATGGGAGAGGAGCGAGCTCAACCCACTCCCCTTCCCTCTTGTCACACAACACATGCAAAAAACATCTCGCAGAGATTAGAGCCGGGAGCAGAACCCTCCGGCGTGCCTGGGAGAGGCATGGGGCTATAAATTTACCTCCCGAGGCAAGCGTTGTTTTATAGCCATTTTGGGGGAGCAATTGTGATTTTTTTTTTTAAAAAATTGAATTTGGCTACCTACAGAATTTACAGTCCATGCTCATTACACAGCCTCGCTGAACTTGTGCAGCGTGTGTGTGTGTGTGTGTGTGTGTGTGTGTGTGTGTATTCTCGCATCAGTGTAACTTTAACCACGGTAGGTTTTAAAGCCCCCTTAGAGATTATTCCCGCCTCCACGCAACCCCCTTGGGTTCAGCCACCCCCTTCCCCTGCTCTACAACAAGTGTAGTGAAGAAATTCCTTGGAAAGCCCATATAAACGATCAGTTCAAGACAAATATAGGTCCACTGAGGATTATAAATTACAACAGGGGATTCGCGAAAGGATACTCCAAATTTAAAAGTGCTGGTGGTGATTTTGCAGCTTCTGGAAAGCAGTGGCTCCACCACCTCCTACTAATTAGATCCACTTCCCTCCCTCGTGCTGGCTTCAAGGGCAGAGGAAGAAGACAAAGTTCACAAAAGTCCCTGCTGAGTGTCAAGGACCAGAATTAAAAGGAAAGTGTGTTCTTATGTCTTCATGAACGGGTGAGGGGTGACTCAGTTCTCTGTGGGGCACAATCATGTATTCGGAGGCAAGTTGGACCTCATTAATTCTGTGCCATATAGGCATGCTGTTTGTGGGGTCCAAATTTTCTCTTTTACGTTTCTTTCAAGATCTCTGACATCCAGCGGTATTATGGGATTTGGGTAAGACTTGTATAAAAGCTAGAGGCAAACACCCTCTACATTTCCTGTAATCTTCTCTGTATTCTCTTTTCTGCCACCGCCTCTAAACACTTTTAAGTCTGGAGGAGAATTCCTGTTTGATGATCGGAACGTTTCTTGGCAGAAAAGACAGGGCTCCTCTCACAATCAAAAACACAAACACTTTTTTGAAAGTATCCATAAAAGTTATCTAAGCATTGCCAAGATCACTTTCCTACTGTCTGTATACCAACAGCCTTCTTCCCCTGACCTCTGTGTGAATGCAGATGGAGGAGGGGCCTTTGAGGGGGGAGGGGGAGGGGGAGGGGGAGGGGGAGGGGAAGACAGAGCCAACTGTGCTAGATTGATTTGTCAAGCAGATCTTATTATATTTGCCAGTTCCTGAAAGCCTATTGATCAGTTAGTATTGTTAAGAATATAAACTCCAAGATCATGTTGATTTTACTGATTCCGCCCTTGTTACCCTGAGCACTTTTCACGCTTTAGGCAAAGGATTAAGACTCCAAGGACAAGAGACTTGTTTGCCTGCCTTTATAGACTCACATCCTGCAAAGGAATTCAGGCCTCTTTTAGGATTATCTAGAGAATTCTAACAGTGAATTATACCAACTAAACACCATCATTATTACTTTAATTTACATTATCGCCTTCCTGTTTAGTTTATTTTTTTTAACTGTATTAAGGTATCTCTAACAGCTTCCTTATATAAAGCAGGGAAGTAAATTTATTTCCGTCAACTCAGGACAGAATAAAACAATGTATATCTATTTTGCTGTGAAAAGTCTAATCTTGGACATTCTCATAGGTTCTGTCTGCAAAGAATAATAGTACCTTTCAATGGGTGCAGCTTCAGATTGATTCTATAGAAAGGATGTTTCATCTTAAAATTTAACAATAATATGGGAGAACATTACAGAATGAATCATACAGAATGAATAACTTAGACGAACATTAACATCTGGAATTACATACACGAATAAGCTCACATTTACAAACACCTCTATTCTTATAACTTTGATCCAATTAATTTTGTGCAACATAAAGGCCTTTGGGGCTTAGACACCTGCTGTTACCTCACCTGACTTTATAGCAAGATTAACTAAAGTTGTCTCCTAAATTTACAGTTTGAGAGAGAGAGAGAGAGAGAGAGAGAGAGAGAGAGAGAGAGATTGTTTTAATCCCTTTTCTTAGCTGAAGCAGAAGCAAGGCAGGAGAGTACCTGCTCAAGAGTTTGTGAAAACACAGGATTTAGCTGCAGGGGTGACAAACTGTAGATTTTGATCCACTCCTCCAGCTGTCACCACTCAGTCAAAGAACCTGGGGCCTAAGGCATAGCTGGATTGAACCTGCTGGATGCGCCACCAAAGCCCCTGAGTCTTCTGTATTTACTACTGCAGCTAAGAGTCAGAAGTAGTATATTGATCTTTTAATACTGACTCTTAAAGTAGAGGGAAATCCTCTATTTCACACAAAAGCATCCTATTTTCAATTGCGCTCCACTCCACAGCCTAGTCTTGTGCCACAATGAAGTCTATTAGCAGCAGAGTTCCTGAGACTTCTAACCTTCAAGTGCTGCCACTGGAGAGTGATCCCAGTGCTCCTAGGATGATGCCCTGGTCCTCATTTGACAAAGAACTCAGTAGCCTCACCCCATTTCATACTGAGATAGGTTGTAAAGAATTTACTGGGCGTTGCACTTGATTTTCCAGAGAAACAGCACTTCCAACTTTAGGACAAGTTACATAACTTTTATTTATTCATTTTTTTTTCCCAATAAAGACTCAGGTAGTTCCAGAAGTTACTTGTTAAAATATTTCTTTTGTGGGGACATGTTGTTTTCTTAGGGAAAATTAATGTGTTTATTTTGAAGGGGCCCCCTTACATTTTGTAATTATAAAACAATTTGAAATGGCAAAAACCTCTGTCATTTACAACTAAACTTAAGGCTGGGGGAGGTGGTCAAGTTGGTAAACTACCTGCTGTGAAAGCATGGGGACTTGAGTTCCAATCCTTAGCGCCTATACTAAAGCATGTCATGGTGGCATGCATCTATAACTGTTGCAGTGGGTGGGTCCCTGGAGTTCACTGGCCAGGCAGTCTGGCTGGTCAATGAGGTCGAGACACAGGGAGGGATCCTTGTCTCTAAAAATAAGGTGGGGACAAACTGAGATAGCTTTGGACTCCACCAGGCACTTCCATAAGCAGGTGTTCAAACACCCACTCAACCTCCCTCCTCCAGAAATTACACACAGTCTCAGACACACAACACACACACACACCCAACCATACACAACACTCAGACAAAACACACACACACACACATACACACACACACAAACATACACAACACTCATACACAAAACTCTTAGACAACACACACACACAACCAAATACAATACTCAGACAACATAACACACACACATACACACACACACACACAAACATACACAACACCCAGACAACATAACACAGACATACACACACAAACATATACATTACTCATAAACACAACACTCAGACAACACATACATACACACAAATACACAACAGTTATACATACAACAGTCAGACAACACACACATCACAGTTACTTTCCTTGGGTATAAATACACCGCATTTTCCTAATTAAAGATTGTTGCATTTGTAAATAAAAGAATGCAAAGACTGAGCATATTTTGAATGCATTGCAATGATTTTGGGTGTAAATATACTTAGGGTGGACTTGATGGAACAGCTCTACTTAGAGTCTCATTTCATTGTGATTATAGCATTTTATCCCCAATGTGATCACTATTGGAAATTAGTGACCTCTTTAATGGAAATTACTTAACTAGGGAATTTTCAAAAACTTAATTAATCATATTTCTCTAACAAGACTAAAAAGACAACCAAACATGAAAACAAATTTTACTTATTTCATCGAGATGTTTTTGAGTGGGTTATATTTTTTTAAAAAAATAGTATCTGCTATTTCCTGTTACTTTTTTTCCAGTGAATGCTTCATTAGTCATCGGGAATCTTATAATCATCAAGTTTACAGCAAATGCTGTAGCCAAAGCTAAACCCTCCTCACTATCATGCTGAAATTCATTTTTAATAAATATATTTTTCTGGAACTTGGAATTTGAACTTTTTTTCCCTGAAGATAATCAATGTAAGTGAAAAACTTGCTTTAGAAGATCAGAAAATATCCTACTAATTGAGACGCTTTCCAAACTAAATATTTGATGTATTACATGCTCTGTACATCAAAAATGCTCATGACTTAAGGATTACCATAGTCAGGGATGGGAACCGAAAGGTGGCAGGTTAAAAGCAATGTCTCAGAAATTAAGTTACACTTTGCATAATCTGACCCTTATGAATGCTTTTAGCATAAGCAGTATGCAGTGGAAGCATGAGTGGAGACAAGGAATTGGTAAAATGCAAAGGGAATTCACCCTCTGCAGAGGCATTAACTCCCCCCTCCCCACTAATGCCCTGGGAATACAGATGTGGTAAAATAAGCTTGTCTTAGCTCTGCATTGAACTTGCAATGCAGTGAAAGAGTGCTCATTTTGCGAATGAACTGTAGTAATAAATATTAAATCAATGCAGAGGGGGATGAGAAACTGACCAGAGTTATACTGTTACTGGATATCATAAGAAAAAGCCAGACAATTAAGTCCAACATCACAGGGAAAATGTTTACTGGTGACCATCTCTCTCCTTGAGAGTTTATTTAGAGGAACTAGCAGGTGGCCTGTGTTAGCTTAGTTAGTATGTCGGAGTGAGGAAGAAAAAAGTGGCTAGAAAAATAAGCCAAAGTTACAGTGTGTGTCTAAATTGCCTACAATGTCTAAACCTAATCTTAGGAAGATGTTTCCATTGTTTGTTCTGTTTTATAAAATTATTTTAGGAAACCTGTTTTCCTTCCCATGGTCTCTTTTATTTTATATCACTCCATCTTATGTTAGCATTTCAAAAATGTCTTAAAATGGCACATCTTTTAACCATTTCGATCTGTGCTGGAGCTTGTCACAACCCCACCCCCACCCCCACCCCCACCCCCACCCCCACCCCCACCCCCACCTCCACCCCCACCCTGGCTTCTTTGCTAGATCATCTCCTCAATGAGTTCCCTAATCAACCAGACACTGCAAATACCTGTTGGCGGTGGGTTTTAGTGACAGTCTCCACTTCAATGGAAAGGGAACAAGAAAATTTTCAAGTGAGACAAAACTCCCATTGTTAGTAGTGATTAGCAGAGGCTCTGCAGTGAGCTGGAAAAGCTGCAGCATCTGCGGAGTCTAACTGACAAGGGCAGGTCGGCCCGGACAGTTTCAGGATATGAAGTTATTCACATTTCGCCTCCAAGAGGCCCATTACACACATGCCCACTGAATAAATAAATAACTAGATCTACACTAAATATACAAAGTGTAGACGCTGGCAACATTGCACGCAGAATCACTTTCCATTTGACTCCTGCAAAGGAGATGCCCAGAGTTCCCCCGCCCCCTTAACCTCCGACAGAATGTTACACCTCTGATGTGCGCCTGCTACACTCTATATGCAAGGACCCGGTGAATTAAAATGCTTCTCCGTAGTTTGTGATTGATAATGGCAGGGATCAGAAACTCCTAAGAAGGAAGATTCAAACCTCCACAGGAAGGGGAATTTGTTAATAATGGCAAAACCAACTGTTTTGTGAGTGTGATTCCAAACTACCAGGATCACAGAATTCCCCAAATCGCAGTAGTTTAAGGCAAGGCTATGCCTATTGGCTAATATCCTCATTATTGTGCCAGGCCAGGCCTCTCCCCTCTCCACTGTTTTTTGTTTTGTTTTGTTTTTGTTTTTGTTTGTTTGTTTGTTTGTTTGTTTTTTGCTATGGGGTGAAGTCATTCATTACCCATGTTCCTGTCACTGCCTTGGCTACAGCAGCAGCTGACAGTTTATGGGAGACATTAGAAAATACCTTGTTTATTAGTTAAACAGTGGCGGTTTTTTTATTCACAAGGATTTGTGAAAAAAATTCAATTTCCTATTTTTTCTTTTTTTAAGTGTGTATCCATAAAATTAAACCCTGGGAAACAAAACTCGATGGACACTACTTCATTTTCTTCCATTGCTGCATCAGAGGGAGAAACAGCATTCAGTCTATAGCTGTTTACCTCCGTGAGTGACAGATCCTCTGGGTTGGAAAGGTGTGAGTTGAGGAATTGGATGGAACAGTTCTTATTTACGTGTTTGTTTTGCATAATATTAATACATGACTTAAGAGACTTTGGGATGTAAAAAAAAACAATATCTGACTGAATTTTGTAATTATTTTACACAAAATGTCTACAATACCTAATTGTTTTCTCACACAATTTTCAATTGTATTATCTCAATTAAAGCTTTGCTAGTAAACTAACATAACATGCAGATTGGCATGAGGGAAACATTAGTTTACCTATGTACTTACGACTTTAAAGGACGAGTTTATTTTATCTTTTAATAGACGTATTTTTTGATTTTAATAGATGATTTTCTGATCAGATTTAGGCATTCCCAGTTTCTCTTAGATCCTCCCTACCTGTTTACCCATCCAACTCCAGACCTCCTTCCTCTGGGGTTTTAGAAAACAAACAAAATAGAAAACAAACAAAATAGAAAACAAATAAAATAGAAAACAAACAAAGAAACTACTAACAACAAAGTAAAAGCATGAGCAACACATACACAGAAGCAAACGTGCTGGCATAAACATCCAGAAAAGAAAGACACAAAATCAGAAACCATAATATTCAAGTAAAGAATTGGTAAGAAAAAAAAGTCACATAAAGCAGTATAAAAAAAAATCACCCAAATAACCATTTTGTGTTGACCACTTACTACTGAGCATGCAACCTGCCTGAAATTCTGGGAGGAAACTGATTTCTCCTTTGCAGGCTTCTGTGCTGGGGGCGGGGCACTTCCGACCGTCAGGACTGGGGCTCTGTCGGATTTGACATGTGCAGGCCCTGTGAATGTGCTCTGGTGTGTTAGAGTTCACATGAGTCGGTCCTGTTGTTCCTAGAAGACAGTTGCCTTGGTGTCATCTATTCCCTCTGGTTCTTACAAGATTTCCACCTCCTCTTCCTTCTGCATAGCTCACCAATGAGGGGATGGTCCTGATGGAAGCTTCTTATTTAGAACCAAGTATTTCAAAGTCTCTCACTCTGCCCAGTGAAGTAATGGGCATAATTCTGATTGTTTAAATTTCTACAGGTCAGACATTTGTCTTATGTGGTAGTTTTGCACTGAATGGTGTCTATAGTTATTAATACATTGAATTTTAAAAAAGCGTTCAGATAAAGTATATAAAAAGTTCTCACTAAAATAATAATAATTCTGAGATACGTCACATAATAATTAGCTATATTTTTGTTTTTCCATAGTGTAATTAGTAACATTTTTAAAACGTAGTTTCTTTTTTATCTATCTGAGTACTCTATCTGAATATATACCTGTATGCCAGAAGAAGGCATCAGAAATCATTACAGATGGTTGTAAGCCACCAACCATTTGATTGCTGGGAATTGAACTCAGGACCTCTGGAGGAGCAGCCAGTGCTCTTAACCACTGAGCCATCTCTCCAGCCCAATTAACAACATTTTTTAAAACTCATTCATTCTACAGTGTTATCATGCTTCAGAACATTACAAGCCATATACTGAATGCAGTCAACTTTGCCAATAATTAAATGAGGTAGTTAAAAGAACTTGTTAGTTTTGCAACACCTCATTGACTTCTCCATTAGCCCCTGTTAATTCAATGGTGCCACCAAACCTATTTCAATCCCAGTGAACAAAACAACATAAAGAAATACATGGACAACCGAATGGGCCAAGTTAAAAATGGTAGTCCGTTTCTTAGACGGGTACTGGGCTTCAGGGAAGCCCCGAGACACTTCTCTGAGATAAGAGAAAGCTGAACCTAGGCGGTCTCTGGGCCCCGATCGCTGCCGCTGAAGAACTTCACAAAGAAGTCACAGATGAAGTGTCAGGGGTCCAGGGCCATGGTGGTCCACAGACTCTTGGACACTTCACACTGCTGGGAACCATGGAAGAGCCGATAACAGAATTGGGGGCCACTGGTGGAAAGCTCTGGCTTCGCTCAGTGCTGATTGTCTTTAGTTTGGTGGCAGTCGTGGTTGAAAGCACAGAGAAGCCTTCCACGGGAGAATTAAGTGGCGGCTTGACCAGTCGCATACCTTCTCCACGGCTCCCAACTTCAGATCTTGAAGAAAGAGACAGTCCATGGTTCTAAATTGTTTATTGGCTCTTCACTTCGAAAAATGGATACACACCATACCAACTTCTCAGGGTGGACCCAAGATGAAATACCTTTTGCAGGGAGGATGTTTGGGAAAGGAAGCTTGTTGGATAAACCCTCAGGGCCTCTAGGTACTTCATTAGCATGGAGAACTCTGTGCCGGGCCTATGTGGTCACGTTTCCTTATACGGGGAGTGTTGCACATGTTCCCAGCCAAGGATTTGCTAGGAAGTGGGGGAGCCGCCTAAGTCTCAGGTGTGTCCCCACCAAGTCTCCGGGTCTCAGACCTGCTCTACCTTATCAAAGCACGGTTTACTGTCCCACAACCAAATAGAATTACAACCGTGAAGCCAGCATCACTACACAGTTTTCTCTTGCAGACCAGATACAGACTGACTGCAGTCATGTCCTGTGGCCAGACGATACTCATGGGTCAGATACTGAACATGGGTCAAGGGGTTCATATAGAGAATGGGACGCAAAAGCATGGCTCTAAAATGGCCTTTTATACAACAATTCTTAAGACTGACTGCAGTGGGTACCAGAGAGTTTATTGAAACGAGGAAAGATCTTGGCTGCTATTAATTTCATGGTCTTAAAACATGTTCTCTGCTTGCTGTATCTTAGAGTATTAAAAGCCAAGGAATTTGCATATCATGTACAATGTATCTGACCGTAAAGGATGCGATGACATAAATTATAATGTGAAGAGTACAGAAGGCTACGTGAACGCGGAAGCCATGACCTAGACCGGCAAGCGTGAGGTTGCCTTTGCTAATTAGCCTTGCAACTGTGAGCAGCTGCAGTTTGATGAAGAATACCATTTCGCCATTTAACAAATTGCTGGTGACTCACATGGCCAAATGTGAATATGAGATCCTCCACCTTTCCCAGCTCACACGGTATAGAAGAGAACGGTGTCTCTTTGGCTAAGTCAAGCCTTAAACTACTACAAGAGCCATTACTAGTACTGACTAAATCCTCAATGTGTGAGTGGTTTTAATAACCCAAGTTACAAGCCTCATGAGCTAGTATTATTTATGTTTCAGGGGAAATTATTTTCCCAGATAAGCACCATACTTTACTTTAGGAAACAGAGAAGTTAGGGTCAATGGGTGAAACACCTGTACAATTATTAAGGGATATCTCCTACTACTATTTATATTTTATGTCATTGCATCTCACAGGTCGACAGGTCTCTCTAGTGTTTTAACTGTTCACCATGCTTCATTTCATGCTGCTTTTGGAACTCTAGGGAATTCTGATTGGCTGGTAAATAAGTTAATTTTTCATTCTGGTGGAATTCGTGCTATAATAGCTTCAACAGGAGCCCTTCTACATTTCCTTCAGTGTTCTGTGTCAATGCACGGGGCAGAATTATAAGACAATGTTTACCATCATGTTATCTGTTTATCACAAAATGTCACTCTAAGTCATAGGATCAGTGATATGGTTATCATGATTTACAGAGTAGTACATGTTGATATTTTTATTCTTCCATTAATGTCTTAATTATTGTAATTCCTATAAAATAGCATGATGTATGAACAAGTTTGTTACCTTCTGAATAAAATTGTAATTTTTATGCCTAAGAACAGTACAGAGCAAGGCTTTCTAAAAATACTGGCAGTTGGTAACAGGACCAAATATAGCTTAGAAAAAAATCATAAAGTTTTCAAATTCATTGTCCTTTTTATAAAAAATACAGTGTTTCAAATATGAACTCAGTCAATGAGAAAACTGGCTTCATCTCTCTCTAAATGGAGACCATCAGAAAGGGGCTCGAGTGTCACTAATTATTTTATAGGAATAATCGTGTTGAAGCTTTACACAAGCGAAAGCTTTAGCATGCTTTCGGACTGGCATGGCAGGATGAAAATAAAAACCCTTCTGCTGACGTGGAGCTGATTGAGTTACATTTAACAGGATGCAGGGCATGGCGTTTCAGCTATCTAACTAACGGTGGTGGGCTGTTTGCCACCCCAGAAGCAAGATCATGTTTCCCCTGCCCCATGCAATTTCAGAAAGCTTTCACAAATACCTCATGATTGACACCGTGGCACTCTTCCCAATATGATTTATTTGAATGTTACTATCACTGTGATAAATGTACACTGTCAAAGTATTAGAAAAGAAAGTAAAATAATCTAACCTTTCACTTGGTGAGTCTTAAAAAGCTTAGTTTATACAGTAGAACCTAAGACGGCCTTTTATTTATACTAACATTTTTTTCTCTGATTGCTGTTGAGTCTTTATTTTTGCCTTTCATTAAATGAGTTTGAAATACATTCTACAGATCTTTCCTGTTCACATGTAAGAATGAGTGGCTGGGGACAATCAAATGAAATAGTCAGATACAGGTAAAACATAGTAAATATGTCATTTCTTAGGGTTGTCTAGCATCAATTAAGGTATCTCTCTCCTTTTATGCAATTTTTTTTTTAAGTTTCACAGAACTAGGGGCATCTCAGCCCTGATTCTGCACTATAAGCTAAACCACTGTACAGACAGATTGGGTTTGGGGCATGTGTGGAGGTACTCCCAGTAGCAGTAAAGTCAGATTTCAGAGTTGTTTTATGTAGTATCACAGCTTTAACTACAACTCTTCAGTGGTGAGACTCACATGACCTGTTCCTTGTGATTCCATTGGACAGGCCCTTTTACACAATGTTTAAAAACATTTGAGTGAATGCCTTTGCAACTCTTGTCTGTGCAATGTAGGCTTGGTAGCAAGAAACCAAACTGTCATATCGTTATATTCAGATGAATGGTCAAAACAGGAAGGAAAATAACTTCTGGGTGTTTTCAAAGAGTCCTATCTTTCCATCAAAACTTTGTTCAAAGTATTCAATATGTTCCCTAACTCATTAAGGTAGATCTGGAATTCAGTGTACAACATTCAGACAATGGATCATTATTTTCATAGAAAGGCTAAACAATTTATTTGGTAACACAGCTAAGTTAAAGAAGTTTTAGTCTGTGATGTTCAGAAAAGTGTGCAGTAGGGTGGTGAAATGTCCTTTAATAGAATTTCATTGAGTATAGGTCTGTAGGTCTGATAGAACTGACTTTCATTTTTCACAGTTCTCTCAAGCTGAAAGTCAGGTGTTGCACAATTTAAGAGGTAAGGCCTGTTCGTGTTCTAAGTAGGTGTGGGAAAAATGTGTCTCCCTTTTCCCAAGAGGTCAGTGGGTATGCTGGTACGAGAGCTAGGTTTCCTCACAACTACTGTGTAGTTGCAGCTGTTGCTAGAAAAAAGAGTGCATACAAATAGAGGACCTTAAAACAATGATTCGGTGAGGAGAATAAGGTTATGGGTGTTTCTTCTCATGGTATTATATATTTATAAATACACACACACTCTTTATACATATATAAAGAGTCATATGTATATATATCAGCAAACATGTACGCACATGTATGCATATTTATATAAGCACAGATGTCTGAGTCTAGTTGCTTCTCTGTTGCTGTGATTAGATGAAATGACCAAGGCAGCTGATAGAAAGGAGAGTTCATTTGGGCTGTGGTTCCAGAGAGATGGAAGTCCGTCATACCAGGCAAGCATGGCGATAGACAGATACAGTGGCTAGAGGAAGCAGAGGGATTGCATGGAACTCAAATGGAAAGAAGAGACAGCAAAGCAAAAGTGACACAGGACCTTAAAGTGTCAGAGGCAGGACCTAGTGGTGTATTTTCTCCAGCAAGCACGTTCTTCCCTCAAGCAAGGATGCTCCTCCTTGCCCAAGCTAGGGTTCTCTTCCCCCCAAAGCCTCCCCCTAATGGACACCAAGTGGAAGCCAAATCTTCACATCCCAAACTTTGAGGGTCATTTGCCACTTAAACCAGCATAAAATCCACATATATGTGAATACTTATAGAGTCACCCATACAAATGTTATATGAATATATACATGTGTACATTTAACGCAATTTAAAAATAATTATTATCTTTCGAAGCAGGTGGTCTGCTACAGTTGCAAGAATTCTGTAATAAGTGAACATACTACCAACCACCCAGGGATTTCAGTTCAAGGGAGAAACAGCATGAGCTTACCTGTTAGAAGCACACAGAAACATTCTCTTAGTGCCAAGGTATAAACTTTAAAACATATTTCCTCCTGTATTTTAAGTGTTTAGTTAAACTAAGACATTTTCTAGTCGTGTGTCATAAAATATTTCTCTCCTACATATAGGAATGATAGAAATTCCTCTGGGATTTTTGGCATCTGAAGTGTAAGTGGAGCACGGGACCTTGGCTATTTTTTGCAATAAAGCTTAGTAGACCATGTTTACATTTACTCATATTTATAATAAAATAATAAGAAATCTTTCTGCAGTTTCTCTGTTCTCATAATCTTATTTTTTAAATGACCTTTATTACTTTTTTTCCCTGAAATCAGAAATTAGAGTAATTTGTCAAATAAGAAGGTGGGCCATCTCTTTACATTTATTACTTCATTATAAATTCTGGTAAAGGTAAAAACAGTCAACTAAGTTTTGATATAAAAATGAGTACCACATATTTATAATATATAGGAAAATAACATTAAACATCTAACAACTATGTGACTTTTGTGGGTAAGGGGTTAGTAGTCTATACAGTAATCCAAATTTAACTACCAAGAGAATTGGTTTTATGTAAATAATGAATAGCATTTTCATTTTAATATTGTCGTTTCTTTCTGGGTATTTAACAACATTTTCTAAAGATACAAATATTTCTCTTATTTTTATTTTGATAAAATTCCTTGATGGAATTTGAATTAAAAGAGAAAGTCAGGAAAGAGCATTCTAAGGGAACTGCATAGTGATTTTACTCGTTTGCAAAACGAGCAGCCAACTCTCTCTGATATCAAGTGCAAGTAACAGCAGAAGAATTTATTTGATTATTCCATGTCATGAAATGTGTGTGTTGGTATGTGGGTAGGCTTGTGTTTAACATACAAAAGACAGGACAGCGTGTTGAGGAGAGCCCAATCTGAACACTGCTTCCACTTTTGGCATTAATCAATTATGGTGCTGCATAGTAGATTTCTCAGGGCCTCAATATGCTCTACACATAGATTAATCGGACCAAATAAACTGAAGCCCTATTCCCTTCTAATTCTGACAATACTATATTCTAACACATTTACTTGCTGTAGTATAAAATTTTTATCTCGTTTTTGGAAATATTTAATTGTGTTATTTAAGACTAAAATCTAATGAATGAAACTTATAATTTAAGTTTGGAGATAGTTATACAAATTATTTTTAAGATACTGCCATTTAAAATACTTTATAATGTATGTTACCATATTTGTTTTTCAAGACAAAGTTTCTCTGGGAAGCCCTGGCCGTGCTGGAAATCACTCTATAGACCAGGCTGGCCTCGAACTCAGAGATCTCCCTCCTTGTTCTGGAATTAAAGTCACGTTCCACTACTACCTGGCATGTTTGCTATCTTTAATGTCAAAGTATTAACTCATTAAATAAAAACATTTATAATATATATTCTAAACTAGAATACATAGTAATAATTTAGGATAAACAAATTTCATGATCCTGATGTAGTTAACTTTAACTACTATGGTGCAAAAGTTTTAGGGGTGTTTGTACAACATTTACCATTCATGTTTTCATATTCTCATTTGACTTTGTTAAGATATACATCAGTAAAGATAATATTATTGGGAAAACAACTTATTTCAGCAAACGTTTACTGCATTTACACATGGAGATCATTTTTATACCCTGAACTAGCTAATCTGGGGAAAATATTTTAACAAGATTGTATTCCTGCTCCTTAGGGAGTCTAAATTAATAAAATATACTAAAAATACAGATAGAAAATATTCCTTGTACAGGTATGACAACCAATAGGCATTCAGCTCAAGTGGGGTTTTATGAGGGGCCTTCTGTGGGAGACAAAGCTGTTGCTTGAGTTGTTCTTAAATGATGAGCAAGAGCAGCTGAAGAAAGAGGAGGCGGTCACACCAGGACTCCAGCCAATGCACAAAGCCACGAAATAAGAGAGCATGTGTGAGTGCAGGAAATGGGAGCAATTTTGTCAGTAAAAGGATGTAAATTGCGAAGAGAGAAAGGAGAAATCAGCAGGGTCCAAATCAAAAGGCATCTCTACAGTCACGCTTGTAATCTTGATGTGGGTGATGAAATGCCACAGAGGACGGAAAGGAGGAGACCATCATAAAAGAGCTGCCTTGTAGAAAGAAGGAGGAGTCCTATTTCAGAGGAAGATGTAGTCATTGGGAAAGGACTGGGAAGCTAGGTGGTCAAGGAAGCTTATTTTAATGATCTATACAGAGAAGAAACTGGGCTCCCACTCACAGGCATACTAAGAGAAGAGACAAGACAAATCTGGGATATGTAAGGAACCAAAATCTGCTAGTCTTGGGGAAATGAGGTTAAGGATAAGGATGGATATGGGAAAAGTGATAATTTTTCCTAACAGTTTTACCCATGATTATGACAAGATGGGTAGATCCACTAACCATTAATACCTGGAGAATATGAGCAGATACGGCTGGGACAGCAAAGAGTTCAGCGATTCTGAACTTGTTGGTTTAGGATAGAGTCCCAGTGAGGATTTTAGGTACACATAGACAGTTGAACAAATTAGTTTAAAGCTCAAGTGCCAGAGGCAAAAAATAGGAATATATGTGAGAGTGAAGGCTAAGATAGAGGGAAAGAACTCTGGAATACAGTAAGACACAGGCAGAGGAGAGAAGCAAAGAACAAGAAAATGAGGCTAATCAGGTAAGGAGTGGAGGAGGAAATGCCAGGACAATCCAGGGAAAACCATTTGAGGAGGTCAGTAGAGATGGGAGCAGGTTCTGATACTGACAGTACCTGTAGGGTTCCAAGCAGGAGGATGAAAATCATCTCTGTATAAAGAATGAGCTCAGTGTTGGCCACAGGGTCCACCGAGCAGCAGATTGGATATACACAGTACACCATAAGCAATTACTTTGTCATTAGCTGATTTTGGTGAGTCAGTCTTCTGTCTTCTCAAGTCTCAAAGGCAGTTGGGAATTAAAAAAAATTGTTTTTTTATCCTAAGTTTCGTGATGAAATCTCAAAGATGTACCCTTAGTGATACTATGGCACACAAGAGTTTACATCCATTGTGGCAGCATTGAACCAATTAATTCTTTTTGTTTCCACATGATTGAATTTGTTTCTCCATTCTACCCTCCCAAGTGTCTCCAAGGCTCCAAACACAAATTGATTCCCTGATCACAATGTAATATTATGCCCTTAGCTTTTTATGTAGGTTGATATAACAAATGATCTGGTAAGGAATAACCTTACAATGTCTGCAAAGCCACACTATTCATTACAGGAGTCAACATCTCAAATAATGGTATACATGATAAATCCTCTCCCAGAATTTAGTGCCAGGAAAGATTTTTCCTAATGAGGAGCTGATATGCTCCACTTTATCAGTTAATGGAAATGTATTTCCTTTTTAACCTTGGCAATGGGGAAATTTAAAATGAAATCTAATCCTTGCATGTAGAAACTACCTTCTCTTTTCTAGCTGGAAACTCTGCAACCTATCTTCTTTTCTTTTATTACTTTTCTCATTCTGTAATATTTTACTTGGATATGTGTATCCAAGTGCACATATATAGAGTATACCTGAGCAGTCATTAATTTCTGTAAGAAATACAAAGTGAAATTAACAGCAACAAAACATGTGAACAATGAAAGATTTTATTAGAGTCTAATTTCTCTTTCTTTACTATTTTTGGTGTTATCTTTACACTCCTATGTGTCTCAGAATGTACTGTTTGCAAAGAAATGTTTATTTCTATGGAATTATATTAAATATAAACTCCTCTATATTTGTATTTTCTCATCAGTTATATTTTATTTTAGCTCTACACGTAAGAAAAAGGATGCCAAAAACCCCTCACCTTGAAATACTGGCTTACGTTTATCTTAATTCTTAATTATATAGTTCTAATCCTAGTAGCAATTAACACAACTATCACTGGTGATTTTTTTCCAGAACAATTAACTGCATTTATACGCACTTAACTTTGGAATCTAATTCAGGTATATCTTCTGACGTTCACTCTTAATAACACACTTTTTGTATTTGAAACTGCTAATGTCTCATATTCCTTAAACAGACCTTCTGAAGGGTGTGGCCAGGAGCGGTGTATATGAAAAAAAGACGGCACATTATATTCAAAGTAAAAGAGAGTTTAAAGTATTAATCCAATAACTAACAAAGCCTGTTTTTCTAGGTTGGAAATCCCAAGATATTCTTCTTGGATAAATTCCTTTCTGTCTTTTAGGTCTGATCTCAAATCAACTCCTTTCAAATCCTTGCCTCCAAATCCAGGCCAGTATCTGGACTCCTGATACTTTGACCTTAAACACTATAATGAATCTCAAAGTGTAATATTTCTCTTTGCATTTAACATAAAAAGTATACATTAATGTCTTTTCTTGGAATCTGTACTGTATCAATTGTTTGGTAAAAGTGTTGTTACTTGTCTAAAACATGTGAAGACAATAGAGAGAACAGAGCTTGGCTTTCCATCTTGGATATTTTACTTTCTGGGTGCTTAATATAATTATGCAGTTGGTAATGACATTCTACTATTGTCATGAAGAGGTAAGAAAAAATAGTAATAGCAAGAATTTAAGAATTTGGTTTTAAAAAGTGACTCTTATGAACTCGATGTTAAATCAGACTTCTTTGGAGTGAGTTTAATTGCCTCCAAATGATTGAATATATGTCATAATAAGAGACTTCCTAAACATACATGTTCCTAGTAAGAACACATGCAAAATATAGACAGGTAGTTCATGAAGAAGGACATCAAAAAAAACGAACCAACAGCCATTTCTGAGAGTGCAGCTGCAACTCACCCCTCAATTGACAGCATTGAAAAGGGACATTGTCCTAGGCTAGTAGATTGATGCCCTACCCAAGTGTGATACCAACTTGTTTGGTTTTATTTTCAAATCATCTGCCTATAATATATAATGTATATTATATAATATATCATTATACAATAATGATATATAATAATCATCAATATAGGATATATAATCATTAATATAATGATATATAATAATCATTAATATAGGATATATAATCATTAATATAATGATATATAATAATCATTAATATATGATTAATATGGGCATACTATTCTATGATTTTGAATTTTACTCTAGAGTTTCCAGTTAAACAGTCTGAACCCATCATAATTCAGGTGATAGATTTCACTTAAGTTTATTAAATCTTAAGTTTCTTAACTAAAGTATTCTAGAATGCAAGAATTCTATACTCCACTTTTGCGAGTGGTAAAACTGAGGAATGGAAATTACAATAATTTTAAATATTTAACTGAAGCTTATATTATAATATGCTTTCTATATTATTACAAATCCACTGACTTTATGTTGGTCTGCATAGGGAGACAATATGATGCCAATATTGTAAAGATCTAGAATTTTGTATTTGTAGTAATTCAATCATGTAATGAAACCAGGACTAAGAGGCTGCCAGTATTTTCCTTTCAAATGCATTTTTTTAATTATAGTTTCCTATGCTCAGAAAATTGGAATGGCTAGACATTAACTTTCAATACACAAAGGACGAACTGAATTATGCTGAATACATTCTCCCCTCTCACCTTGGAGACCATAGAATATGAAACTCTGAGATGCATCCTTGGACTTTAATAAAGGGGGGAGTATTCCTGCCCCGCTGCTTTATAAGCTCTGTCTACCATAGAACTACAGAGTACATTTCCTTGGCCTTTTCATGTTGCGGAGATGAATCAAAGGTTAGATTGTGAATGAGGTTGCATTTTCATTGTCCAATCATTTTTAAACTGTCTTAGCATCACCTAACATTTTTTTCATCAAATGGGATGCTGTCCTTGAGTTTTATATTCATCGTTTCTAGAAAATAGAATTGTATCTGGTATATAAGAGTTATCTGGACATATTTATTAAATGAATGAATTTGCAGCACATGCAGTTGCATCACTGGAAAAGTAATGGCCAAGGGAATACTTAGGGTCATGTATATACATGTATGCATATATATGCATTTTATGTTTATCCTTTGCATGGTTTTTACTCAAAATAACTCTTCTAATGGTAAGAAAACAACCTACCCGTTAGTCTTTTTATAGATGTGACAATAGCAAGGACAGTATCTCTGCATAGAGTACTGAAGTATCTTCAGACTACTGAAGTATGTCTATTTTTAAAGTACTTTTCAAAGTCTGTTCTTGTTCTTGGTGTGGCATTAATCTGACAATTGGTTTAGATTAAAACAACACCAAGGAAAACTAACTAGAAATTGTTCCACTGAGAATAGAAAGAAATGGTGTAGGAGCCATGTCTGTGAGTAATATTAGATCGACAAACACATGCATGCTGAAATACATAATGTCACGGGACGCTCTAACTTTGCACTGATGCCAATACATTTTTTGTATATGCTTGAAATAGATGGATGTCCAGGGGACAGATACTCCAAGAAAATTCTAAAATTAGATATCACATCTAAACTGTGTACATGGATTTAATGAAATGGCAAGTTCTCAGAGATTTCAGGGTTATTACATAAAACGATGTTTGTTGTCTTTTATTAAGTTTTATATACAAGCCATTGTGGTGGTGGGGGGGATAGCACAGAGAGCAAATACCGAGGCATTGATCCTCCCATGTTGCAATCCATTGAAATAATAGTGGATATGTAATTCATGTTAATTGGGCCCAAACAGCAGCAGCTTGAATACTAAATTATTCATCATATTCACAAACTGTCAGATAGGGCCAATAGCCAGCGATTCAAAATAATTGCAGAAAGATTGGCACAGCTGGACTGCGTATTCAGCGTGCATTCAACACAGAAAGGGAAACCTCTTCTTGCTAGACTCAGATGGGAACTTAGAGTTCATTGACAAATATTTTTGGAGGAAACTAATTAATTCAATTTATAGTATAATTTTCCCTCTTCAATAAATTAAAAATATCAAAATATTTCCAGATTAAGAGAAATTAGCAGTAAAAACTGATCCCTCTGAGATGCCTCTGTCTCTTCTATGATTAAGAGGGCACAGTGTTGGTATTATTATCTTACAGATTTATTTGGTGGTAAGGAGTACATTTGTTCCCTTGTAAAAATTTTCCTTAGGATTCTAAATAGTATGTTGTAATATGGCTAAATATGATATGTGCCACAGAGCAAAAATGAGGCAGGGGAGGATGCAAACAGAACAAGGGGTCACAGATGAGGAGGGACGGACGGAATAAAGAAGAAACCCAACCTTGAGTCATTTTTTACGAAGATCCTCTCATGTTTCTTGGCATTAGGCTCAGACCAAGTGTTCATTGGGAAGATAACAACTATCTCTTACGCTTTTGTAGCAAGAATGAAGCTGTAAGTAAAATAAGATCTATTTTTTAATGTAAAAATAAGGCCTTCTAATTTGCATACTCCCTAACAGTCACTGATTTTTATATATTTTTTTTTTTATAAAATAACCTTCAAACTATTTCTGCTCCAGATGAGTACATAAGGTACTCTAAATACTTCCTCGTTACATATATTTTTCATATATCTGGTAGATTTCAGAAACATCAGCCTGGATACTGAAAACTATAAAGCTGTTAATTATCTTATAGATCTAAAAAGTGAATATTAATTTTAGGTTTATTTTCTTCAGTTGGCTTTCAATAAATGAGGATAATATATTGAATCTTTTTGGTCAAGTAATATAATGCCATGTCAATGTGTATGAAGATTTCAACAATCCAAAGGAAATGCAAATGTGACATTTAGGTTGAGTGTGTACCTTCCTGTGTTATGTCTCTCCAATTTTTTCATGATTCGGTCAACCAATTCTATCTCATTGGTGAAGACATATTATATTTTATATACATCCTCCCTACTATATGAGCCCTGTGTCCCACCTAAAACTTCAATTATGATGACCTCAGACCTGTATGCCTTTTGGTGTCACAAGGAAATTGAAAAATAATTGGAACACTATTTATTTTTCAACTAATTATATGTTTATACATATCATAGGGATGGATTTCAGTGGCTTGAAGGATTATCGAATGTGTTAAAGCTCTAAGTGTAGCCACGATCCCTACAGTAGTACTTCTGAGTCTGCTTGGGACTTGCTGAGCAGCACAGTCACACTGTATCTCTTGGGACCACCAGGCTTTCTGCCTTGATACAAGATTCTCTACTGCATTGCTAGCACAACCCAGTCATTATGTCAAAATTCACTTTTTTACCTCCGAGGAACTTCTTAAAATAGCAAGATTTATGTCAAGAGACAAAGAGCTTTAGGTTATCACAGATTTTGATCGTATGTCCCATCTCATCTTATCAGGGAAGTAATCAAGCAGTAGTTACGCTGAAATATGTTTTCAGATTCTATGCCTGCAACCCTGTCATCTCTAAGCTATAAATATCACACCTTCCTTCCATATCTTCTTTCTCTTATGGGGATAGTAAAATGGTATACTCCCCAGTGATCACATCAAAAGCGATGGCAGGCTATCAAGATTTTACTTCTACACACCAAAATCAAATGTGGAGAACTAGAAGCCTAATCTATGATTTATAATATGATGAACAGATAAGAGGAAATAAATAGAAAATACAATAAAAATGAATACATAACAGTATTTCAGTCACATATTACCTTAGGAATTTGACATACTTGGAAGTATGGCAATGATTTCTACTTTACAAAGGAATTCTTAGGGAATTTGACCTTGTTCTAAAACAATAAATATGAGAAAGTATAAGGAGGACAACATTCCACACAAGCACTAGTTATTTTTTTTTAGTTATATTTTGTTCTAATATACAAAGAAATGGTTCTAAATCATTATGGAAAATTTGACTATTTAACTTGACTATTTCATGAATTATGGCAATGTACACACCTGGGGTGTCTTAGCTCTTCTCAAAATGCCTGTGTTGGTGTGATCAGAGAAACTTGCTCAAAATGCAGATAAGGAGGAATTAATGCAAACTTTCTCAGGCTTCAATGACATGGGGCATAATTGAGGTTCTCAGTATATTTTCAGTTAAATCAATTAAAATGCTTCTGAATATTGACTTATCATTACATAATTACTTTCTGACACTTTATATTTACATAGTGTATAATATAATATATTATCTATGTATACATAATATATAACATTTGTAACAAATATATGGCAGATTCTGTCATTACAGCAAACTAGAAAACAGGTTAGGCTGAGGGGAGACTGACATCTTCATTGAAAAGTTGAGGAATGCTAACAAGTAGAGCCAGTGATAAGTTCATTGCTAATTTTAGAATATATCTAAAGTATAGGTTTCCCAGTGACTGTAAAGGGGAAGATGAACTAGGAAGAACATTGATGAGGACTGTGGTCTGTTTTGGATCTGGTTGAAGTCTGTTCTCCAAAGCTTGTTTGTACAAAGCTCAATCCTCAGTGTGACAGTGCTAAGAGAAGGCAGAAACCCTGGGTGATAACACATAGCAGAGTCATGGGTTGGATTAGCCTACTATTGAAGGGATTCATGTTCTTTGCCTATGAGTGAGTTAGTGCCTTTGAGAATAAGTCATTGTAATGGATGCAGGCATCTCTCCTGATTACTTCCTTTCCTACTTGCCTATAGTTTCACCCACACTGTCACTAAGATGCTTTCAGCCATGTTGTATTGTAGCAAAAAGAAATCAAGTAAGTTCCAGTGTCATGCTCTTAGACCTCCAGAATGAGCTAAATAAACCTTTTCCCTGTGTTAAGTACTCATTTTCATGTCTTTTGTCTTAACAGCATTCAAGAGATAAAACAGGTAATAATGAGAGATGGCTAATTATGACTGTGTGTGGAAGGGTATAACTGTGTGTACATGAATTGTATGAATGCCTATATAACACATACATTACTTAAATTAAGCTTGTCTTTACAATTACATAGACTTAGTCATTCACAGATTTCAAATTTTATTAAAATATGCTTCTGACATCACAATTTTGTAACATTTCAGAATAAAATGAGCCTATTTAAAAGGATCAGCACAAAAGACTAAACTTTCTACATCTCTCTCTCTATTTCTATTTCTCTCTTTATCTCTATCGCTATCTCATCTATCTATATATAGATATAGGATAGATATAGAGAGAGATTAATTGAAAGCTGTAGCATGTTTCTATGAAAAAATGGGCCAGTTACATGGGTGTTTTAAAAACTGTACAGCACAGGCTTCCCAGGATAGTATGTAAAATAAGAACCGTCTTCAACATATGAATCCAATATAAAATAAAGATGATAAAATTAACATGATAGCTAGAGAATTTTAGGTATCGTGAACCTTAGGAAGGATAAGATGATATCATGGCTTAAAAATAAATTAGGAATCTTATCTTAACTGAACCCAGTTGTAGAGTTCACCATTAGAACACAGTGTGACTTGCGGAACATGCAGCTATTCAAATGAATACCCAAGTATATCCAAAGGTATTGTTAGGAGTAAAATCTGGTGAAAATATATGACTAAAATATATTTTTAAAAACACACTTATAAGAATCTGTTCAAAGTTTCTGTTGGCATATTAAAATAGAATGAATGAATTCTTCAACATAGAAAAAGATTGTTCAAATACTAAAAATAAAACATAAACATTTTCTCATATCTTTCTCCATCTTTAATTTGATTATTCATTTTAACTTTTACTTTAACAATTCCATGGTCTATTAACATTTATTTAAACAGGACTTAAAAAGTAAAGGGGACTATAAAAGTCATCTATTATGTTTTCTGAATCAGCTTTTTTTTGTTAATCATATGATTTAATAGAAAAACATCTTAGGTGATTTTTCAAAACAAATAAAAATTTCTAAATTTTGTTATTTATGAGAAATTTTCTGGTAAGTATACCAAGAGATCCCAAGATCTCATAATCTTTTCTTTATTTAGGTTCTAAAAAAAACAAACAGCATCATGATGAATGGGCATTGACTTAGAGCTAAAACATTCTCCTGGAAACATATATTATGAACTATATACAATCCATTAAGTAGACGAAGCCCATCCATGCTGGGCCCCTCTCAGTCAGCATGAGCATTAAGGTGTATACAGGACACCTTGAACACATTCTCAAGTACCACCAATGAAATAAACAATATCTGTTGTCACATCAGCCACTGGGAAGGGGGTGTGTCCTCATGGTTGCTCATTTGTCACTCGCCGGTTGAACAATGTCTCCTTTAGGACACACATCATTTCCCCACAGCTGGCAGCTACCCACAAAGAAGTTAATTGAGTCATTCATTTCCCCTTGAACCTACTAATGTTTGGGATTGTGAACCATCAACACCACATGTAATAAGGCCGTAGCCCAACTCTATTACCAACACAAGTTGAACCTGCTTTATATTCTGCTCAAGTATGTATAACTGAACAGTAAGTCTTCAAAAGGAATAAGTTGTGGAAGAAATGAATCATGAAATACAGAATGAGACTGAGTGTCTGGAAGGCTTATAGGAGACACTTTAAAACAGGGTTTTTTGTGCTTCAAAGACAATTTTATTTTTTCTGATTGCCTTTGATTTTTGAGAAGTAAATTCTAAGGTTATATTTACTGAATGGATACAATTTCATGGAGCTTTTCAAATACTCTGAAAAGAGATGGGCCATGATGCGGGCCAGAATACCCCACATAATATGCCATTTGGTCTTTGAGCATTTGATCGTCTTACACCCATATGACTTCATAGGGTTTTCTTCTTGGGCAAAGGGACTAATAACAGACTTCTGAAAAGATTTTTCATTTCCTCAAATAACTGATATACTTTGGGAGATAGCAAGATTGTTCCTTTGAACGACTCATTAGAAAGTAATGCAAGAATTCTTAAAGGTTTTGTTATTGATGATGATGTTGTCATATAGTTAGTGGATCATCTATTCTATGAAAGAAAGAGACAGTGAGTGAAGAGGAACAGAATTCTCTTAACCAGTAAGGGAAGTTCTATTTATAAAATAAAAAGACTATTTTACCAACTCATAGCTCATATAACGTATCCAGCCATGCGCCTTGCTATCTAAACTACATCTGCACCACTGAGGATGCTACTTGGAAAAATATGGAGTGAGGCACAGACTCACTCAGGAGTGGCGAGCTCTACCTCTAGTCACAGAAACTTCTGGAACAATGTGGCAGTTGGAGAAGCTTCCAGAAGGATGAGGACACAGCAATGTAGAAGAATCCTAAATTGCCATAGTTGGATAATAGCTAGAAGGAAATGGCACAAACAAGATAATATGCTGTCTACTTTACAAGCTGTTGCGCCAAGATTAATGGGCTAATTTCTGAGAAGCACTTAAACAGTCATGGATGCTAAGTTTAAACAATCTTATTTATTAGTTGGCTGTGTGGCAAGTCTCCCCTGAGAGCACCATGGGAAGCCACAGAGAAAGGCTTCTTACAATTCCAATATGCATATTGTATAGAAGGTAGATTCTAATTGTAAGGGAGCATTTAAAACAGTGGTGAATCATCTTAAAATGAGACCAAAGGAAAAAATCATTTATGCTTAACTGTTGGGGCTTCATCAGTATTCAAGCAGGAAAGGATCAGAAATTAACCTGAAATGAGAAATTCTGTTGTCACTGTCCCTGGAGAGAAAGATTGAGAGAAGGGAACATAAATTCAGAATGTTACTGTTAGGAAAAGCAAAGGTGTCAAAAATCACACGTTTGCTCTAAATTCCCTTATGAGATGGTCTCTGAAGAAAATTGCTTTAAATGTGGAAGCAGGGCCCATAAAGCTTTACAAAAATACCTAGAGACATGGAGAAGCCAGACCCCAAAAGTTCCACAGAAAATTTTAAGCATTCAAAAACTTGTGTACAATCAAGTTGTGAGAATAAGTGGCAGTAAGTGACTATAATAAAATTGTAAGGCAGAATGCATAATGTTCATGTCGCAAACTGTACATCTATAAATATACGTTCAATGTGCCTATGGTCCAATGAAGAAACAAAGTATTTTTAAAATTGTTGGTTAAGACAAATGAGATTACTTTAAGATGTCTGCAGTCGTTGGGCAAAGATGTACAACCAAAATCATGGTAGAAGTCGTATAAACATAGGTATGATCTTATTAAATGTCTTCAATCAGATCTATAGCACCCAATATTTGAAGGCAAGTTGAATTTGGCTGGATGTTCTTTAAAACGTCTAGTGCAAATGACACATTATTCAATTGCTAATGGCTGTGACACTTGGAAAATGAAGATTTATAGGTGGTTATCATTGTCTGTAATTACAGAGCTGCCATTAAAACCCCTGTGCATTAAGTATGCCTCACTGACTCAGCCCTCATTATTTGTTTAGTGCTTGAAGTTTACTCTTTGCAGCGAGGAGGACATTGGGAATAAGGGCATCTATCTCCAGCAGGTTAATTCCTAAATGATAAACTAGTCATACTGTTCATTTGGGTTTACACACATGGGAAAGTGGGCGGAAAGACAGAAGGAGAAGCTCCTGAAACAGAGCAGGAAACTGGACAGGTCATCACCGATACCAGAGAGCCCCTTTCATACACTAAGGAATCCATCAGATAAATATCCAAAAGAAAAGCAGGCATGATTTCTGATCTTACATGGACACAGCAGACATATTGTTTGCCCTCTTATTTCTTGAACAACATAAAAGGCAAAAATACTTCTTACCATAATTGTGTACTATATAACAACAGGAAAATATGCATTTCAGGGGAAAACATGCCTGAAAATTCATTCATTCCTCAATTTATCTCTGATAAATCAAGTTTATTTGAATTACGAATTTACTGCTAAAAACCAATTCCCAATTCCCTAAACCCATGTTTATTTGTCCAATAACTCTAAATGAGCTCCCTGTGTTATGTTCTCTGAAAAGGCATGAGTCTATCACTTGGAGCGTGTGGTGGGAATTGTTTCCTTACTGTATAGGGTCACCGATGTTCAATGATTTGAGTAGAAAAGGAAGATTCTGCTTAAAACCAAAATACATCCATCACCAGACTATTGTAGAATCATGTCCTGTTTTAGAAGTTTGAAATTCTCATCTAGAAAGTTTCCCCATTTTAGATATTAGGGTAGCCATGTAGGTACTGTGTGTGCACAGCAAGTAGCTGCAAGCTTGTGGAGAATTAGTAAGAGGAAGGCTCACAGGACAAGAGAAGAATCATCTCAATATAAGCTTAGCACTTGCCTTTGGTGCTATGATAAACTATGGCTGGATGCAGAGAGCTGGCCCCATGTATGTATGTCAAGAGAATGCACTGAAAAGGCAGAGTAAAGTATAATGTCACAAGCTTTCAGAGCTAGTACAAAGAGGAATGTAAACTAGGAGGATTGGGAACGAAGGGGCAGAGCGAACATCTTATCGCCGAGAAACGTCAGTCATTATTATCAATTTGGCCTAAGATTTAGGGACATTAAGGAGGCTAATGGCCATTCCCCATCAAGCTAACACTTAAATACCTGTCTGTTGATGAGAAACTTAACCTCTTATTAAAATGTTAATTTGCTTTTATATAAAAGTGAGTACAATTGATAGTTCCTATCTGTACTATCATGCCCTTTCTCCGTTTTTGTCTTGTGCCAGCGTGCCTAAAAGAGCATATAGTTCAAAATGCACCTGGATGCCCCGGATTCTGACAGGAGTGTGCTAAGAACAGCCTTTAGCATCAGTTCTGACTGGGTATGAAAAGGGCTGGAGAGGAAGGGTCCGCGTTTACTTCCCTAACCTTATCTGGATGATTTTATAGGCTGGCTGCCTCCTTTCCATGTTCTGTAAAAACTTGTTCTGTAAACACGTCTGCCAGACACATTTCAGTTTGGTGACAGGGATGGCCCTGAAAATTAGCAGCGTTCCACGCAGACTTCCTGCTCTCTCCCACACCTTTGTCAAGAGCCCCATTTCGGAACTCCTCAGGTTACGCACCGTGCGTGGGCCAGATGCTGTCTCCCTGACCTTGTCTGCTACACACACTGCATGTGCAGCGTGTAAGTTTCTTTTGTTCTTCAGCTCCACTTTTATGTCATCACAATGTTTTGTAACCTTTAGCACATTTATACATGGCGGGCAAAATAGGAATAGAGTCTCAAAACTGCTTTCAAATTCTCAGTTAAACTTGGCAAAAACATTATCAAGTGTCTTTTTTGAATAGTATCATTTTCATGTGAAAATACAGGGAAAAATTCAAATGCTGATTGGCCATCATGGGAACTTGTAATTTTTTTTTAAGTTTAAATGTATTAAAATTTCTAAAGACAAAATAAAAGAAGGACTTCTTCCTCTCTGTTACTTTTCTTCGGTAATAAAACAATAGTTATCTCCTTACAGAGTACTTTGCTTTCCTTTTGAGTGGCTATCACACTTCAAACCATGGTTGTTAATTACCATGTAATATCATAACAACAAAAATTGGCTTCCAGATAGATTCTCTTAAAATGCTTTGGTGTGTGTGTGTGTGTGTGTGTGTGTGTGTGTGTGATTTCCATAGTGGAGTCTTATGTTTTGTATAATTTTCATAGCCTTCAATTCTTACATGATTATATAAATGCTAGTGCTTAGCTGAATGTTTTCTATAAAATATTAAAGAAATAAAATGCATCCTAAATTTTATAGTATAAAAGTATTCACTTTCATCTCATAAACTATGTCTAGAGAAAGAAATATCATGAGATCCTTTGTGTGTTTTGTGGAGATGCCTCCTTTCTTTTATCTTTTATAGTTCTTTAATTACAAGTCAATATCTTGTTGTTTTAGAAAGAAAAGAAATACAGTGTAGTAAAGAGCAGCTTCCTCTTTTCATAGGGCCACCATTTATAGTGAATGAGTATCTACTCCTTTCTTAGGGCCACTGTCTACTATGACTATATATCTACTCCCTTCATAGAACCATCGTTTACTATGACTATATATCTACTCCCTTCATAGAACCATCGTTTACTATGACTATATATCTACTCCCTTCAGAGGGCCACTGTTTACTATGACTATGTATCTACTCCTTTCATAGAACCACCATTAACTATGTCTATGTATCCACTCCCTTGATAGGGACATTGTTTACTAAGAATGCACTTCCACTCCCTTCACGGGGCCACTGTCTACAGTACATGTGCATCTATTACCTTCATCGCCACTCTTGTCAGAAGAGCAGCTGGCCATGCATCCAGTGTTATCCTTGCTCAGCTCCTAGTTCAATTTCCTGCAAGCAATGTAATGCCTTAAAAAGATCACTCGCAGTCTCCCATTTGTAAATCATTTTATATCAAATCTTGGCATTTGATATTTTTGACTTATTAAAGTTCTTCTCCAACTAGAAACTACCCCTTTTGTGTTTGATATCATAGACCTCTAACCCATCTTCAATTTAACAGATTTATAGCTAATTTTTAAATTAGTTATAATTTATAACTAATATTGAGTTTGTCTTTATGTCTCTGTCTCTCCTTTTACACACACACATAAACACACACATAAACACACAAGTACTCACTCACACACACTCTCTCTCTCTCATACACACGCACACAAACACACAAACTTTGTATTTTTATATAATTTCACTATGTAGACTTGGCTTAGAACTCATCAAATAGCTTACATTGCCTTTAACTTTGTTGCATTGCTCCTATCGTAGCCTACCATGTGTTGGGGTTATAGTTATACAAGTATTTTCTTCTCTTTGCTACTCTCTTTTTCATACTACAGATCATCAGGGTCAGATACATAGAAAGAAGAAATGGTTTTACTGCTAACCTACATCCATTCCCAGCTCCATGAACATCCACCTTTAAGAGTAAGATTTCTCTAACATGTAATATGGACACATGCTCCACTATGTTCATAGCACCCTTATTTATGATATCTAGAAGCTGGACACAGCCCAGATGTCCCTCAAGAGAGGAATGTACACAATGGTGGTACATTTGGAATTGTGTACATGAGGAATGTACAGAAAATGTGCTACATTTACACAATGGAGTACTACTTAGCTATTAAAAGCAATGAGTTCATGAAATTCTTAGGCAAATGGATGGAACTAGAAAATATCATCTTGAGTGAGATAACCCAATCACAAAAGAACACACATGGTATGCACTCACTATTAAGCAGATATTAGCCCAGAAGTACGGAATACCAAAGACATAATTCACAGACCACATGAAGCTTAAGAACAAGGAAGACCAAAGTGTGGATACTTTGGTCCTTCTTAGAATGGATACAAAATACACATGGGAGGAAATACAAAGACAAAGTATGGAGCAGAGACTGAAGGAAAGACCATCCAGAGACTGCCCCACCTGGGGATCCATCCCATAGACAGTTACCAAACCCAGACACTATTGTGGATACCAACAAGTGCTTGCTGACAGGAGCCTGAGAGGCCCTGCCAGTGCCTGACAAATACAGAGGGGGAAGCTCTCTGCCAACCATTGAACTGAGCACAGGGTCCATAATGGAGGAGCTAGAGAAAGGACCCAGGGAGCTGAAGGGGTTTGTAGCCCCATAGAAGGAATAATAATATGAATCACCTAGTACCCCCCAGAGTTCCCAGAGACTTAACTACCATCCAAAGAGTACACATAGAGGGACCCATGGCTCCAGCTACATGGGTAGCAGAGGATGGCCTGGTTGGCCATCAATGAGAGGAGAGCCCCTTAGTCCTGTGAAGGTTCATTGCCCCAGTGTAGGGGAATGCCGGGTCAGGGAAGCAGGAGTGGGTGAGTTAGTGAGCAGGGGGCAGAGGGAAGGGATAGGGAGTTTTCTGAGGAGAAACATGAAAAGTGCATAACATTTGAAATGTAAATAAAGAAAATATCTAAAAAAAAAAAAAGAGAGTAAGATTTCACCACATCTCCAGGTTAAGCTATTACATATATGAAAATATACATACATACAAGTTAGCAGTCATGGCCCATACTTCTTCTTTGACTACCAAACTCATATTTCTCTCTTTTGCAACCATTTATCCTTATATATCTTACATGGAGTTCATCTTTAACAAGAACAAGTTAAATTCATTGTTTTCATTCTTCATGCCTTTCTCCAATGAACATAATAACGTTGAAAGCTCACTTCTTTCTATCACTCCAGTATTCTAAGCTTGTGCATCCGGTACTTTTAGTAAGCATAACGGAACTGTGTTGTCTGGGAATAAAATTCCAGACTCAAATCATACTTTTCAAATCACATCATCTGTCCTGCTTCTCTGAAGCTATTCCCATATCTCACAGTGAATCTGAGCAATCATGGATCATACATACATATATACATGCACATACTGTTCATCCATCATGCATTTACCTGTCCATCTATCATCTATCTTCAATCTATGCATCCTTGTAGCAGAACGTTTCATTTCAAATACATAGTCTAAGTCATCATGTGGCTATCTGGACCTCAGGAAATGTGCCCTGGTTGTGTTTAATTTCTTAGTAGTCTTAGTATCTAACTCAGTATCTGAGTCACTGTGACTGTTGAATAAATATGCGTCCGCCCACAGTGTATGACTGTAGAAGAAAAGAGCACAAGAGATGATAGTCACATAATAATACACCGCATAGGGCTGCAATAGGAATACATGAGGTTAAGCAGACAGGCAGAGTGTGAGTCACCAGTGAGGGGAAGGAGATCAGGATGAAGAAAATGTCTTTAGAGATAACTTTCTGGGAGCAGAACACAAAATCAAAGTGCAATGTCATTGTAACACTTTAAAATTAAATATACTTCTTGATTTCTCATTCCACTCCTTCAAATGAACTAAGATGGTACTCATATATTGAGGGAAGTATAAATATCCTAAATTTAGCATCCTGCTAAGAATAAGAGAATTCTTCTAACTCAGAGAGGGCTTGAAAGTCTGAAGCCTGTGCTAAGTCATCACCTTAAGGATATCCTTGTAAAACAAGAACATGTATTTTTATGAGATTGATGGAAGGAGAGAAGAGACAAAGCCAAGGTGTGTCTGTGCTACTGACATAGCAGACTACATCAGAGGCTCAAAAGTGATTTTCTCAGTTAGGGGAATGAAAATATATCCTCCCCTGAAAGTAGACAAAAGAATTACTGTTGATTCCTTAGTATTTAAACCTGATTTTTAGTGGGACACAAAAACTCAGAGGTGAGTAATGAGAACAAAAGATGGAAACAATTTTGTATGTGTGTGCATACACACATACATACATACACACACATATATACACAATCAAAATAAGAGAAAGCTATTGTAATTTTACATATAACTGACACAATTTCTTTAAATTTAATGGTGTCCCTTCAGAAAAACTTCATCAAATAAATATTTAGCTTATTATATGTAACATTTATTTGTAATTATCTATAATAAATGTTTATAAGAAAAAAGAAGAGTCTCTTTTTCTTTATACAATGTACAAATTGAGTTTTTAATCTTAGCCATTCTGACTGGTGTAAGGTGGAATCTCAGGGTTGTTTTGATTTGCATTTCCCTGATGACTAATGATGTTGAACATCTCTTAAGGTGTTTCTCGGCCATTCGAATTTCTTCTGGTGAAAATTCTTTGTTTAGCTCTGTACCCCATTTTTGATAGGGTTATTTGGTTCTTTGGGGTCTAACTTCTCGAGTTTTTTTATATATCGGATATTAGCCCTCTGTCGGATGTGGGGTTGGTGAAGATTCTTTCCCACTTTCTTGGTTGCCATTTTTGTCTTTCTGACAGTGTCCTTTGCCTTACAGAAACTTTGTAATTTTATGAGGTCCCATTTGTCAATTCTTGATCTTAGAGCATAAGCTATTGGTGTTCTGTTCAGGAATTTTCCCCCTGTGCCCATGTCCTCCAGACAACAGGTGCTGGCGGGGATGTGGAGAAAGAGGAACACTTCTCCACTGTTGGTGGGATTGCAAAATGGTAAAACCGATCTGGAAATCAGTTTGGCGGTTCCTCAGAAAATTGGGCATGTCACTTCCAGAGGACCCTGACATACCACTCCTGGGCATATACCCAGCGGATTCCCCTGCATATAATAAAGACACATGCTCCACAATGTTCATAGCAGCCTTGTTTATAATAGCCAGAATTTGGAAGGAGCCCAGATATCCCTCAAAGGAGGAATGGATACAGAAAATGTGGTATATTTATACAATGGAATACTACTCAGCAATTAAAAATAATGAATTCATGCAATTTGTAGGTAAATGGTTAGATCTGGAAAATATCATCCTAAGCGAGTTAACCCAATCACAAAAGAATACACAAGAAATGCAATCACTGATAAGTGGATATCAATGAGCCCAGAAGCCCTAAATATTCAAGGCACAATTAGCAAGTCAAATGATTCCCAAGAAGAAGAAAGGAGAGGACCCTGGGCCTGAAAAGATTGGATCCAGTTTTGTAGATCCAGAACAGAGAAATTGGTGGTGGGGGCGTGATTGTGGAATAGTTGGGGGGAGAAGACTTATGGGACATATGGTGGGCGGGAACTGGGAAAGCGGAAAGCCTTTGGAATGTAAACAAAGAATATAGAAAATTAAAAAAATGTACAAATTTATGGTAAAAATAAGATTTCAACACATTTCTAACAGATTATTTAATCTGTTGGTCTCTGTCTCTCATTTTTCATGTATATGTTTTGTGCTTGTGTGCATGTGTGTATGTGTGTGTGTGTGAGAGAAAGAGAGAGAGAGAGAGAGAGAGAGAGAGAGAGAGAGAGAGAGAGAGAGAAAGGGGAGGGGAGAGAGAGAGGGAGGAAGGGAGGGAGAGATGGAGAGAGAGAGAGAGAGAGAACTGTCAAGATACAGAAGAGTTGCACAACAAAATTAAGAAACCAGAATTGACAGTAAACTAGCATCCACCATCACCCCTTTGTGCCTACAGCATTTCCAGCTTGGCACAGTTGAGTTCATGTTTTTTTTTTTTTTTGCATAGGCTCGTCTCTCTAAACCATAGTACCTAAGAAAACATTGCAATCAGTTCTCAATAACTTTTCTTAGTAAAGTTTGACTTGTTCTTTCTACTCTTCAAAAACTCAGTTTGTGTTTCGTCTCCATTTTCATCCTTTCCCTTGAATTGTTTCCAGGTCTCTTCAAATGCGAAAGAATGCTCTGCACAAACACGGATTCCTGTTTTATAAATATTTAGTTGTCTCCACTCTTCTGGGTGCTGTCCTCTCTTAGTTTTCACTACTGTGCAGACTTCTTAACATTTGATGCTATCAAGCCCAGTCTCTTCATAGGAGAAAAGGAGAGACAACAAATTGATAATTACTATCATCTTATGTCTACGAAAAGGCCAACGATTAATTAAGGTGCACTTTGTTTTTTTTCAGTTCTTTTTTAATTTTCCCCCATATTTCCCTATATGGTTTTCCAAAGTTAATTTGCTGATTGCAAGAAGCAACCAAGACAAAAAGTCAGGTCAACTTGAGACTTATTAAACAGGCGGTGTTCTCGTTCAATCTAATCTAATTTCTTTGCTTCGTTTTCTTTAATACCCGTGAACCAATCAAGATTCCCAGAACAAATATTTTTTTTAATGTATTTAATATTTTGGTAAGAATTACATTCTGAAAGTCCAGCGAAATAGAGGTGTGCCTGTGTGTTTGTTTGTGTGTGTGTTTATATATGTGTGTATGATAAGTGTGGTTGTGATATATATATGATGTATGTGTAATATATGTTTATGTATGTATGTATGTGTGTGTGTTGTGTTTGTTGAGTGTATGATATGTGTGCATGTATGTCTCTGTGATATGTTTGTGCATATTTACGTGTGGGAACAAATGCCAGTGAAGGTCATAGGACAATCTAGGGTACTGGTACTTATTTTCAACCTTTATGATGGGGTCTCTGTGTTGGCTTGCTGACCCAAGAGGTTTGTTTTCCTATTTCCACCTTCTGATCCACTATGGTAGCACTGAGATTCTAGGCATGCTGAGCCGCCTCTGGGCCTCTGTAGATTCTGGGGATATGAATGCATGCCCACGCATTGTGGAACAAGCAAGAATATTTTCCACCCAGTTACCAGCCTAAGCCAAATCCGAAACAACTGAAAACATGACTGTAAAACCTTTTACATCCTCATCAAATATGAGATTTTATTTACTTTTAAAAAACTTTGTTCTTCAGGTTTCATATCAAAAAAAAAAAAACAAGAAAATACTGTTTATAGCAGTATTTGGAGTTATGAGGATAAAATGCATGCAGATTACCCTCTCTAAGACATTCTGTATGATATAATTTCATAGACATTTCTTAATATGCAATTTTGCATATAAAATTCAATGAACAGAGACTAGGCAGAATCAATGTATTCTGTACACCCAGCTCTTGGGGACGGGGGATAGAAGCAGAAGAGTCAGGAGTTCAAAGCTGGGTTCAGCTACATAGCAACTTCAAAACCAGCCTGGGTACCAACAGGAGATCCTCTATCCAAAAACCAATACATTAATTAGTTTTTTTTAAATTTAGAATTTGGGTTTTGACAGTGAATAACAGTTGAATAAACAAGGGATTTTCACATAATAATAAAAAATAAAACCCCCAAACATGTCAAATAACACAGAATCCTGACCACAATATTGAAGCTTCACTAATACTTTACTTTGTTCTGCATTTTTTTATTGGATAAATTCTCTATTTACATTTCATTTTCCTTTTTCTGGTTCCCTGCCCCCCAAAGGTTCCCCATGCCCTTAGCATTACAATGCTCACATTCCTGAGGGGTTTTGGTAAAGCATGAAGGCTTCCCTTGCATTTTATCTCATATTTTAAATATTTATCAATCAAAATTTCAATTTATCAAAGAGAAGATACTTTAAAAAATAAAAGCTAGTAGTATTTATTAGTGTGCATACAGAGAGTATTTCTGAAATAATCATTTGTACAAAAACAACATGCAATTAGGAATGTTTCAGGTTCATTTATTATTGTAGAAAATAAACAGCTAGTGTTTATTCAATTGCCTGTTAATTCTCATTAACTGAATACTCATTCATAATTTTCAATTGTATCGAATTAATAATGACTCTAAAGTAGTTTTGCTACAATATGAATTTAAGAGATGCTGTGCTTAAAACGCATTCTCATTCTTATGGAGAATTTGGGAATTACAGTGATCAGTTGAGTTTAATTTGCTTTGCATGGTAGTTACCTTATAATCATGAGACAATATGAAATATCAACAGAAAATTATTTGATTTGTTATAGGGGTATGAAATCACACTTGTTTTCATTCTCTGGATGCTTAGAAAACTTAGAAAAATTGCTACAGGCAACAGTCTAGCACTTTAGATGTTTTAAATGTTCACAATCTATACTTTTTCCTAGAATAATGGCCTCGTGTGAACCAAAACCTAATTATTCTGACATCATTGCCCCTGGAGGCTGCTCAAACCCTATCCTCATGCATGTCTAAGAAAGAGCCAGCGTTCTTTCCATCCTCCGTGCCTGTTTTCACTTATCACCAATCACTCCCCCTCAGATGCCACACTACCCAGTCTGGACTCGCCCTTTGCCTTTATCTCTTCCACGTCGTTGACCTTGTCTTTTTTCCCCTCATTGATTTATGACTACTTTAATCACAATATTCTTTGATCACCATTCTCTCTTCTGGTCTTTAATGTTCAGGTTAATGAACCTTTAAATCGTGGCTTCTAGGACATAGTGAACTCCACATACCCAACGAGCTCTAATTGTATTATCTATTTGGTTTTTCCTAATTCCAACATGCCCAGTCCTTATAATGTTCATGTTTTCTATTCCACTCTCAAACCTCACGGCATGCTTACTGCCATCTTTAATATGCAGCAGGTTTTGCCTGATGCTGTATATGTGTTATTACCCCTTTCTCACTCTGACCCTTTGGGTGTTGTGCATGTGCCATTTCAAATATTAAAATCTAGGAAAATGTTAATATTAAGATCAATAAACCATGTAATTGTGTTCACTCCACCTACATATTAACTAGTATCACCTAACATTCTAATGTTTTTCTGTCCTCTGATTCTAAATGGGTCATTTGCGAGTGATGTTCCTCAACTTGCCTAGAGTATAACTTGGAAGAGATTCTTACAAGCTTGTCACCCTTCCTCCTAAAGGGTGTGTATTTACTTTGCTTGTATTTATTTGATTCTTGTGTCTCTAGTATTCCATTAGTCCCTCTATTCTTACACAGCACAGATTTTTTTTCATTAGTGGCAATAATTTGACCTAGGAAAACAGTTTGTAATTAATTTGGGATGTAGATAATTATAAATTTTGCCCTAGTATCTTATTTGTATAAACTAATATAAATGTATAATCTATAAAGCAGAAATCTCACTTTCACCAATATTCAAGGATAAACTGATAATTATCAGAGAATTTTACAAATATATATGTTTTTAGTTGTGTATAATTGAAGAGGTCTGGACGATAGGTACTTATTGGTTATACACATTGTCCTGATATTTTGACTCCATTAGTGGGTAAAATGAACCATAAGAAACTTGAATATTAAGTACCTTCAGTTTCTATATGAACAGATATCAGTTAATGTATTCATTGTTTTGTCAAATATTATCTGTCAATAATTGCATAAATTTAGAATCGGAAATGTTTTATTAAATTATTACTAATTATTGATTTCTACTCAATTACAATACAATAATGAAATATTGTTCATTATTTTATATTATTTTTCATTATTATTTCTCCATTTGTATTATATTAATTAAAATCTATGAATACATATGCATTTTTGTAATAAAAAATAATATTGCTATGCAGAAAACTGTAGGCTTCTAAGGAATGCTAAAAATGGAGGAAATGGTTTTCCTCTGGGATGCAAATATCAATTGCCTATCCAATGTTAATGGTCAGCCCTGAAAACACACATAAAAGCAACATTACAGACTGAGTAGGTTAAATTTACATAAATATGCATATCCATATATGGATTTAATAGCAATGAAAAACGATGCCAATAATTTTGAAAACAGTTATAGGAGAGAATTTAGAAGGAGGGAAGGGAAAGGGAAAATAATCTAATTATATTACAGAATAAATAATAATCTAATTATATTTTAAAAGGAAAAAAAAACAGACCAAGAAAAAAGAAAATAATATGATTGAACTAAGTGGAGTTTTAGTAAATTAGCAGTTTAGATATAATTGCTTTTATTCTTCTTCTGTATTTTGTCTTTAAAGGGACTGAAATCTCAGTTCTTGACTGCAACTATTCTGTTATCTTAGGAACTGTCGGAAGTGGAGGAATATGGTGTTAGTAGAACTTGGGTGTTTGCCACTGACTCTTGGTTCTTTCATGAGTCTTCTTCTTCCTGTCCACTGAGCAGAGCCTGGCCTGGGGTTCTACGTTCAAGTGCACCCCTCCCCCACTCTATGGAGTCATCACTGACCTACTTCCCCTCCACATTTTAGACACTATCCTTCCTGAATGCCTTTTAAGGGCTACCTAAACATCAAAGGCACCCGCCTAACCGCCTGCTGTTTACTGTACACATAAGCCTGAAGTCATCTCTAATTCTCTTGGTACAAACCAGATCTTGTTAGTTTCTCTTCCAAACATTCTTTGTCCCATGTTTTTTAAGAACGCTGCCATCCTGTCCTCTGCTTGGATTTAAAACGTCAGACTTCCTGAACCTCCTCCCTCCCTCATGCCTCATTACTGGTCACCATATCTGTATTAATGATGTGTCTATCCTGTATTTGTCAGTGGGCAAACGAAGTGAAGTTTTGAATGAGGTGCTACTTCCTCTATGCTCCCAGTTGTACTGACCTAAGGTGGCTATCAATCACTTCCACCCTAGCGTTCTGGAATAGCATCCTACCAGAGTTTTCAAACATTTTTTTTTACCTTTAGTTCTCCCAACTCAGTGTTAAGTTTCCTGAATTCAGATGATTGTGGTCTATTTTTGGAAAATATATTAAAAAATTAATATCAATATTCCCTTGAATTCCTTTATTATATATAATTTGTCTTTATCACCTCAATCAAATAGTACGCTGATTTGACTAACCATATTCCCTAATTCAAGGGATTTGTCCATCTATGACATTGCCCTTACCTATAAATAATTTACAATTAACTTGAAATATGTTAAACCTGAGTCAATCACTGAGGTTGACTCAGTCTCTTGACTTTTCCTTCAGCCCAGCAAAACCAATTCAAATACACCCTCTTTCTCTACCTCAAAAATTTTCCTTTTTTTTTCTCTTTTTAAAGGAAGATTAATTTCAGTTACTTTCCTTGTTGCTGAGACTTGACCAGAACAATATATGAGAGGAAGGGCTGCTAGGCACATGAGATGGGCAGGTTATGACAGACAGAGTTTATTACGCTTTACAGTTTGAGGAGGTCAACAATGGGCAGGGAAGGCATGATTCCAGATGGAGGTATCGACTAGTAGGATTGCATCTCAAGATGCAGAGAGTGACCAAGTTAGGATCACAGTATAAAGACTCAGTGTTGCCGCATTACAATGCTAGTACAATCTTTTCATCCCATACTATCAGCTGCAGACCCAATGTTCAAACATATGAATCTATCAGAGGATATTTCATATTTACTTTATAACATTCCACCTCTGGCCTGGAGAATTCATGACCATCTCATTATACAATATATACTCAGTCTAATATTCAAAGGTTCAAAGTCTATTCTGAAACTCAAAACAATCGCTTAACTGTGATCCCCTATAAAATAAAATTGAATAAGGACAACAGATTACATACTTCCACTATACAATGGAAGAATAAGACATAACAAAGAAAATCTGAACAAACAAGGCTGAAACCCAATAGGCAAACCTAAATCCTGAGCTCCTTATCAAACATCTGGGAATTATGATGGAATCATCTGGACTCCAAAGGAATTGTGCAATCTTTCTTCCAGCAACACCACAAATAGCCTTTGAGTATTCCTTTGAGATTGCTCTATTTTGTGTCTGCAACTTTCTTTGATGGGTTTCCCCAGGTCTGGCATCTCCAACATACTTCATTTCCCACTACAGTTTAGGCTTCCCCTTCCCACTGTCATACGGTGGCTTCTACATTACTCTATTTTGAGACTTCAACTCAGACACACATTGCCTGGCCTCAGTAGGTCTGTGGACCTTTGTCGCAGAGTCCTGGTGATGGTGAACCATACACGATGCCTTCAGTTTGATAACTTTTATGATCTAAAACCAGTAACATTTGGATAATGTTGTTAAATCTGAAGTCATATACAGTTAGTCTTTGACCCCAGGATTTCAGATACAGACTCTGTATGATGAACACGAGAAAGCATTTAATTGCTTTCTAGGAGCAGAGAACTCTTTAGATATTTAGGCTGTGTTTCATTAAATGATTTGCATTTTAAAAGGCTGAAGCTTGGAGTGCTGTGGTTATATTGTCAAGGAGCCTTTCTTTGTACTCCAGAATACAAAATTCTAGCTTTCTTTTTGTTAATTAGAGTAGCTTTTTAGAGTATATGGTCTCACTTTTAAACTTGTTCAAACTTATTTCTATGACAAATTGTATAGACTTTATTTTTTCTTCTATAGTGGTTGCTATCTTCTCCTATGAACCTGTGGAAGAGTAGTTAGTAATAAACATGCATTAAAGGTTTTCTGCCTTGACATTTAATTCCTCTACCAAATAAATTTGCCCATTATTTTCAAGCTTAGTCTGATGCAAGTTCTCAGGATATATGTAGAATTGATTTTTTTTTTTTGCCTAAGTGTAAGAAAAAGTTCTATAACCCACTTCCTGTTTTCCTTAAAGGCCTCACAAGGAAGGCTTCTACTGTCTTTATTTTTCTCAGACTTTGGAACATTCAGATTCCTACCAGAGCAGTCCATGATCTCTGATTAAACGTTCCAGACTTTTTAGCCTAAACTCCCTAACTTTTGTCCATACTCCTCCCCACCAAAAAAAAATTATTCCCAAATGCCTTTGAACCTTATGGTAAGGTTCATCATAGCAATGCCAACCATCCTGAGAGAAAATTTTGCCTTTAGTAATTTTTCTTGCTGCCATGATCATATAACTTAAAAGAAACTACTTAACAATGAAAGGATTTACCTTGGCTTATACCTAAAGGGGATCATTCTATCATGGTAGAGAAGATACATGAGTAGGTAGAGAAAGACATAGCACCAGAAGCAGTGGGCTGGCTGCTCTTATGGCATCCATATGGGATTAGTTGCTTTTCCACTGCTGCGGTTAACCATTGATGCTTAGGGCAATGCATGAGAGAAAATAGGTATTGAGCTTATGGCTCCATAGGGATAAGAGATGATCGATATCATGATGAGGAAGCTTGGCAGCAGATAGGCATGATGAGAGCAAGCTGAGGGCTAACCTTTCACGTGACAGAAAGGAAGCAGAGGGAAGCCTGGAAATGACAAGACTCTAAATTTCCAATTCTGGCAGCCAGAAACATACTTCTTCTTGGAAGGCCATACCTCATAAATTTCCCAAATAGCACTATCAATTGGGGACTTAAATGTTCAAATGCTTGAGACTATGGAGGACGCTTCTCATTCAAGCTACTATATATGCTCAGAAAACAGAAGAAATGTAAGGTTGGGTCTATGGATTTAGCTCCATGGTGATTTACAGTCAGATTTTTCGGCTCAGGTACCAGATTTTCTGTTTTAGACAAAATCAAAAAAGTAACAATAAAAAAAAATGCCTCGTGAATACTTTTTTTTCCCCCAATCTCTTCCTCTTTCTGTTCTTCTAGAGTTAAAAGTTGTTACACAGTTGGCTGCAATATCATGTGCAACTAAAAAATGACATACAGCGAGGTTAAAATGAGAAAGTGAAAAAACATATAATATTTGCAACACATTTTGACAGACCACCTACTGCTGTGTAGCAGTTTCTTTTGAGGTCAAAACATTCCATCCTCCTGGAATGGAAGCCTCTTAAGACAGAAGGTAAACAACTCAAAAGCTTCAGGAATTCCCTAAAATTGACAAGATTCACCACACCCCTTGCTCCCAACAGTAAACAATTAAACACTGTTGAGAGTCACTCTCAGACAAGTCAAGACATCAAGAGGATGTTGAGACCAGACCAGCTGCCTGGAAGATGCTTCGACCAACTAACATATAAAGGAAACATTTCAATCTTTTGAGCTGTTTGTAAGATGTGCCCTGAACTCCAGGACCTTTTTCTTTTGTGAGCTTTCACTTGTACTGAGGTGGGCTTTGGTGATGTATCTGTCCTTTACTCATTTCTGCTCTGGTTAACCCCTCACCTATGTTCTGTCAGTAACCCCATAAAATTCAGTGGTTCATCAAGCTAGGCTTTGATGATATCTGCACTTTGCTCTGCTGTGAGTTTCTTATGCATGAGTTTCATCTTCTTGGGAAAAATCCTGTTTCACAATCATCCTGATAGGTCACAAAAGAGAGTATATCTGCTCCTGTTTCCAAAATGAACTGTTCGAACTGATAAGTGTAAGACCAGAGCGTCTACCCCTTTCCCATCTCTTTACCACTGGGTAGCTGCCCAGAGCATGATGATGCACAGGAAGTAACAATCTCAGAAGAAAGTCAGAGCTACAGATGGTGATGACTCAGTGCTGAGAAAGTAAATAAGCTGACTTTGGAGTACATCCTCAAGATTCGTCAGGCATGATTTCCTCTTAGGACTATATCCATATGAACTGGTTGCCTAAGCATCCTTGTAGCTGTCAGGGAGATTTCTGGATGGAGGATGCTCCATATTGCACTGTAATGCAAAGTAGTCATTTCTTGTCATCATCCATAATCATGTAAATGAAAAATTACTTTGTATGTATGTAAGTGTGAATCTGTGCATATATGCGTGTGTGTGTGTGTGTGTGTGTGTGTGTGTGTGTGTGCTTATCACCTCAGAAAACAAATATGGGCCTTGGAACATAGCTGAGCAGTTAAGAGCCATAATGGTCTCCCAAGTACCCAAGATCAGGTCCCAACAGCCTGGAACTCTAGCACCAGTGGATTCAAAACTTCCAACTACACTGAATACTTGCAGTTGCATGAGTAGATTTCCCCTGCTACCCACACACATAAGCCCAAAATTCAAAGATGAAAATCATTCAAAATACTTCAGATTCTTGATCACATCACAAATATTTAGAGTGCTTTTCTCCTCGTGTGTGCAAGCAGATACTGCAGTCCCAACGTGACAACAAAACCACTGTTCAGTTTGGAGACGGTGGCATGCCGTCAGGGAAATGAATTCACCATAGATGGAGTAGTCACTTGTCTTTCTGTGTCAACAGATAATACATACTAGCATCTCTCAGGGTCTATCTCGCTTATTCTAATGATACAAAGCTGCAGTTTTTAACAGTTATCTTTAAAAGTTAAAATAGTTTTGTCAGACGTATTTCAATAAACAGTATGTCAGTGATGGTTTACAGTACTAAAAGGTTTTCTCTAAGCAATCTAGTAAAAGAAAACTCTCCAAATTTACTTTCTGTCTCCCTTTGTCCCTCTGTCCCCCATCTCCCTCTCTCTGTCCCCATCTCCCTCCCTTTCAAAATATATATCTTGTGTTGGGTGGGTCTTCAGGTAGGGAGACTACAAAATAAAAGTTACTAAATATATTTCACTGCCTAGTTATAGGCTTTAAGTCTTCATAGAACAAAATCATAGGCTATCTATTCCTCAAACTGACCAGTTGTTCCCTTGTGAGTGATTTGGGTCAGAGAAGCCCATATGTGTCTGGCATCTTGGGTCTAAGCTCTGAACTCATTCGAGATGGGAAAACTCTGTGTGTCCATCCTGTGTGATAGTCAGGAGAGCTCAGTGCTGCTCTCCCCTGCTTCAGAGGAGGCGGCGATTTTCATCCTTTGTCTGATGACAATCCTCTACCTCTGAAATGTCTGTGTTCCTTCCACATTCTGCAGCTGTGGTGTGCACAGAATGTGAGGCGTCTCTGAAGAGGCCTTTCTTCAAACACACCCATCCTCAGCACTGAAACTCTTTAGATTCCTTTAGGCAGGGAGTATTTGTTTGAGATGTAAAGTTGATCAAGATAGAGAAGGAATTTAGTAAAGGAAAGACTTTGTGTTGATTGCCATCAAACACGTCTAATTCATTTTTTGCCAACATATGTAATTGCAGCTAACACAGCCAGTTTCACATTGCTGATTTAAAGATTTAAACTGTTGCTAGTAGGAATAAAACATTATTCTTTAAGAATGCCACCTAATATATGTATATACATATACATACACACACATATATGGATATATGTGTGTGTATTTATATATAATATTTTGCTACACATAAAACTAAAACTCAATGACAAATAAAAGGAGACTATCCTATGTCTTAATGTCTGCAGTATATAAAATTACCAATGGATTTCAGTCCAACCCCAATTTTTATTAAATATGTGGCCTTGGATAAATCATATAATATTTTTACCTTCATGTTTTGGTTTTAAAATTGTTAAGGGTCTTTCTTCTTTGCATAGTGACCTTAGCATTTAAATGAAATAATGGGTATAACTTATGCTTCCAGGCTTGAGAGATGTCATTCAGTTGGTAAAGTCTTAGCTGTCCAAGAATGAGGAGGTGTTGAAACAGCTGAGAAAGACATATGCTAGCAACCTTTAGCCTGCATAAAGGCCCATGAACACATGCGCATGTACACACTACCATCCCTATGTACACAGAGAGACATATAGATGCATGTAAAAGAAGTAGATAAAATTAGTTCATGCTTATATATTGTTATATCATTTCTTAAAATCCATGATTGATTATGTTTCTCATTGACCATATTCAAATTAAATGTACTTGCCATTTAATTATAAATTATAGATAGCAGAAGGCTTCTAGCATCTTATTATAAAATAGAATACTTCTGACTTGTTAGTACTCTGATATATATGAAATAGCCTGCTGTAGTTATATTTTTAAGTGATCTATAGTAATACAAATTATCTACAAGAGAATTCTTATATATCTCTTAACTTGGAGATATTGAAAAATTTACATTTTGTTCTACTAACATTTTTGTTGGGGGATAAGCTGGATTTACAGCTGCCCTTCCTCCCCCGACAAAAGTAGCATTATTTAACTATTTAATTGCTTCCATTTTGTTTGAGAAACTTAACCTTAATCTAACCTTCATGACTACTGTGCAAGTTAAAATCAAATGGCTTTGACAATCTGAGTCCCAGAATAATAAACTCTTTGGGCAGTAAGGCTGTCCACCTCGAGCAGAGGGAACCATGCAGTCTTCAGCTTGTTTGTGTTCGTTGATTGATAATGAGCAGTTTCTCTGTCTGCATCTGTGTGGAACTATGTGAGGTCTGTTGGAGCCTGCTGGGAGTTGAGAGGAGGGAGTGACAATCACAGTGGGCTTAAAAAATTGTTCTAAAGATGACATTTGGGAGGCAAATATTTTGGCCCCAGGCCAATAAGATTTTTTTTTAAATGCTAAAACAAGCCTGGCACTTTACATTATCATTTTAATCTGTTTTCACAATGCAATGTAACTCGACAGCTCACTCTTTTAAAGTCAGAGAAACATTTTAAAAACACAAAGTATGCAGATTTCCAGAACTATTTTTTCTACTTAATCATTTACCACCAAACCTGCTAGGAGTAACCTCTTATTTGTTAAGTCTGGAATATCTTAATTCTTATCTTTCTTTTCAATTTACTTTGGAAATAAATATGCATGTCCAACACATACAAGACATACACACACACACACAGAGACACACACACACTCACACACAATTTCTTGTAGGGAGTAATTACTTTTTAATAAATGGAGATGAACTAGTAGTGATAATATTCATAGAGCATATTCTTTTCTTTCTCTTAAGAATTTCACAGCATCAATAAGAACAAAGATAAACTCTGCTTCATAGCTATTCATGCAACAAGAGACATATGGATTGGATTTCAACATATTGATACCTTCCATATCACTACTGGTATCTTTATGCGATGCCACCAGCTTTTAAAAATTTGTATCAGTGCTGTGGTTCTCTGGTTTTTGGCCACATTTGGTGATAATAAAAATTGTCATTTGTTAATCCAAGGTGCTGTGCATTGGAAATGATCAGGGAAGCAGCTGGGTTGGACCTTCTAACTGAGAAGCAGCAGGTTAGAAGCCAGGAGGGGCTGCTTGCCTAGCTGAAGCCAAAAGTCTGTTTCCAAGTGGAAATGAGGACCTGAAGCCAGTACACATGGCCCAAGAAAGGACTCCAGCATCAGGCATGCTCTCATTTATCCTAAGTGAAGACATTTATCCTTTAGTGAAGACAGGGAAATGGTCATAAGCCAGAGGCTGACTTAAGAGAGCTTCATTTCCTTACAGCACAATGGATCTGTCCATTGACCAGAAGTCTTACCTGACCACTTGTATTTTATGCAACAAGCTTATCCCCCGCTGTACCCACTACTAAATACCAGTATCCCCCTGAATAGTATCAATACTTTACTTTTTCCTCAGAGCAACTTTTGTAGGATTTCCTGAATTTCTTAATACATAGGCATGACTCAAGAACTAGGTATTTTCTTCTGACTACCTCAAGAACAGTAAAAAGTTAACAGAAAACAAACAAACAAACAAAAAACAAAAACAACAGAACTCAGTCTCGTTCCTGTGAGGCCCTTTAGATAAGGTGAGTGGAAACAATAATCATGTTACTCAGTATTAAAGAATTTCAAATAACACATAAATTATGAATCATGAATGGTGGAGAAGCACACAGGAGCCCACTCTTTCTATGGGTTATGGATAGATTCTAGAGGAGGTATAGTGACCATCCTCCTTATGTTCTTATTAAGTAGCCTAACTGGCTCCCATGGATAGTTCTAAATTCAAGATCATGTAGGCAATGCTGGGGTAACTCATTTAGTCTTAAACCAATGGGACAGTTGTATTCATCTGTCAGCTGTCAGTTTTAGTTTAGTCATTTGGTGGTTAGTATTTCTTCCATTGCGGCAGGGAACTAAATGATCTATGAGCATGAGGGATTTGCAACATTGTAAGGATGGCAAGGACATAAGCTTTAGTAAACTGCTCAGAGAACAGAAGGACGATTTAAGCCTTCCTAGGCAGTCCATAGCTGGGTACCGCCAGGCATCTTGGAGATGCACAGTTAACACCTTCCATTGATCTGTGATTTTTCTCTAGTAGTTCTCATGGGAGCATACAGATGACAGAGTGTTTTACCTGATCCAAGACTGGGGTTTGGCAAAGAGATAGAAAGGGAGCTCAGCTGTGGGGGGGAAATAACATACTATAATAAGAGTGATTGATAGGGGAGCCAAGGCAGAGTCAAGAGATGAAAAATGATCACAATCTAGAAAATAAAGAGATCAAACTTCCCTGTTAGTAAGAGCAACGGGACCTCTCTGCTCAAATGTGAATGCGGGATCTGGGGGAGTTAGGGAACATAGCATTTAGTCATTTCCATCTCCATTCCAAATGCCTGTTTAGTGATGACAAGGCCCAGATGTGACCATGGGATTTGAGGTTGAGTCAAGTGGAGATGAGACCAAAGAACTGAAGAGGCGAGTTGCCATCTGTGCAAGAACAAAGACAATGAATTTCCTTAAGATGGCAATAGCATTTTGATGAAGGGGAACAAAAAAAGGGAAAGAGAGACATTGGTGCTAAAGTTGAAGCAAATTACAGGACATTATTTGAAGGGCTGTAAGGAGGAGTCATAAGGGGAAAGCTAAGTGATGCAGTTTAAAACAGTGTATAATCAGGAGGGAAGTACAGCAGCCTGGAGGCTTCTTGAAATCTGAAGTCATAGTACAGCAATTTATAGTATTCCAATACTATAATACTCGTTTCACAAAAATCCTTAATTCTAGGTACCTTTCTCTTAATTACCATGAACATTTCTGTTATAGGAGATTGAGTACTAAGTTGAAGCAGTTTATGTATAATTGACAAGTCCTCACAAGAGGGTTATGCCATGTATTTAGGATACAACCAAGGCACAAAAGTTTGCCAGTCACATCAGTGTTAGCCTTGTGTTTTCTTATAGTCATCAGCTACCTGTCGAAATGTGATGCCTCTAATCGGAGGTTTAATTACTGGGCTAATTTTAACTATTGCCCTGTTTGTCTGAAGAGTTTGAGCATGTCTCTTGACCTGTACATGTGAAGCAAGAGTCATTTGTAGAGATTTATACCAGGATTATTTATAATTATCATCTTGAACTTTTGATGTAAAAATGATGGAAAGGTTGTCTATTTTAAAAGCAAATGCACATTACCAAGTTCAAATTTCTGAAGTAATTGCAAGAAAAAGAAAGTCAGAATTAATATGTGGAACCAGAGTCATACTAAAGACAGAGATCCCCTTCATGAAGCATGGAGATAAGCACTTGAGAATATGAAGTGCCTGGAGATGCTTATGAGCTTCAGTCCATGGATAGCCTTTGTCATGTTAATATCAAACATCATTTAATATTAACCCAACAGGTAATCATTAATTTTTACATGTTTATCCCAATGTGGATATTATTTTGATAGTTACATATATTAGTCTTCACTGTGTTAAAAAAGTTTCTCTAAGTTTGCTCTTCTACCATAATTTTACAACTGACTATTCCAAAGCATACATATTAGGATTGCAGAAAATAGACTTGGGCACCCTGAATTTCTGTGCAGATTGCCCTAAAGGCAGCGCTTTCTCAGAGTAAGACATTGTGTACACTGAGTTTGGCATTCTTATGAGGACTGTAGGATTCTTTCTAGAAATAAAAATAACATCTCTTCCATCATTCCAAGTAAACCTGAAACTAGCAGAAGCATTCAGATTTTCCCTTCTCTTTGATGTCTTCTGGAAAGCATCAGAGGTTGGTCTTCTCTATGCCCTTGTTCATCTCTGTTACTTGCAAACGTTTTTATTTTTACCTTTAATTTTACATTAATCATTAATCTCATTATTAGAGTTAATGCTACAAAGAAAGAAAAAGTCAGATGGTATATAGCTTACCAGCCATACCAAGTAAACTCTAAAACTGAAACCAGAAATGCTCAGTAACACCACATTGATGTTTTCGGATCCTTTAAACAAATGCCAACTGGTAAAATAGGCAAGACTTTGATATTTTTAATGTCTTCTATATTATGATAGCAGATGAAACAGTCTTGCTTGTATCACTTTTTAATTAAAATTTACTGAGTTTCTAGAGATTTATAATCCTTTCTCACAGCACATGCTTAAAGTGTAATATGCAAATAGCATTTTGAATTGTTTGAAGGTGATGTGGTTTATGGGGTGGCAGAGATGATGTGGTGAAGCTAATACTACTCAATTCTCGTGTGCTTGACCATGCACATTTCCGATTTCCATATTTGCTTAAGTATACATAAAACAGAGATAACATGATCATTTTCCTTTACATAAAATGATGCTGTGGTAGGTTGAAGAATGTGGCATGACCATAGTTAACCTTATGTAAATGGTGCGTGCATTTGTAAATCAGAGCAGGATCCAAAGGGTATTATGTCTTATACCACTTAAAGTTGTTATCCACAGGGAATGTTCTATCTCTGACTTTTTTTCAACAATAAAAGGATGCATTCTTAAAACAAGGTAACAATTCATTGTAAATGAATATTGCTTTGAGGTTCACATATTTTGGTTCTTCTAAAGCTATAATTTTCTATCATTATTTTATCTAAAAATATTGCTTTTAAAAAGGCATCTAACAAAAACAAGAGCCCAGTGAATTTGAGCATCTGTTTGGAAGTATTCTCATTAGCTACAGTAATAAAAATGATATGATGTAGTATGTTTGCTGAACAAAGGGAGCCTACAACACATGTCAATGGAATAGTGAAGGGGTTACTGTTTATCATAGAGCATAAGAGGGTGGAAAAATGCATGCTGGCTCTCAAGTTCAAAGGACTTGAGGGAACTTTGGTAACTTTATCCCCTTTAGTCGCAAACTGTGAGACGGCATATGGTTAACATCCTTTTTTGGTGTTATTTTTAAACTTGTTTATGACACATAAATGAAAAGTATTCTAAATCCCATAATGACTTTTTTCCCCCGAGTGGAAACTCAGTGGTGTTGGGCCAAGCAGCATCTTATGCAGCCAGACTATTTAAGACATTTCTTGTCTCTGTTGAAACAGGAGTGGACACTGGAAAAACCAATATCAAAAGGTAATGTATTACCTTGTTCTTTTTTCTTTATTTCTCTCTTTCCCCCCAAGTTTATCTATTCCAGAGTTGGACAGCTAAGACAGTTGAAAGGGGATTTAACAAACTGTCAAAAATCATTTAGAGAAAGCAAGTGTCTCCACAACTTTCCACAAATCAAAAGGTAACATGGGGATTTCATTTTCTGACTAATGATTTTGGAGTCATAGCTGCCAATGGCTCAGTCCTCTTAAATCATCTAAGACCTACATTCAGCAGAGGAGGGGGAACGAGGAAGTAATAAATGTCAAACTTTCATCAGACACTTGCTGGATACTTACATCTTTCCTTAAGGGAGAAAGAAACTGAGACTACAACGCATTGTCACATAGAGGCCTCTCATCTCATTAATTTTCCAGGTATATTTTTAGAATTCCAAGCAATAGAGTCAAGTGAGCTTTAAGATTCTATGATTCATAAATATATGGACACTATACATGATGTGCAAGCCATGCATTGTAGGATAAGAATACAAGCTCCTCTACGACAAACCTTATGGAGATAGCCAGAGTCTCCCAGAAAAGGTTCAATGGTATCTGGTGATATTCTCTTTTCTATTTTCATGTTGTTGTTGTTGTTGTTGTTTGTTTTGTTTTGGTATACAAATCTTTATTTAATGAATATAGAATGCAGAAAAAAGTCAAAATTACTTTTATAAAGGTACTCATCCCTTTCTCCTTGGATATATTTGTTGCAGATCCCGGATAGGTATCTTTATCAAAACAAAAGAAAATGGTTTCTACAATATTAATATTGTTTGTGAGTCACCCACCTTAATAAATGTACGAAAGGAAAATATGCTCACACATGATTAAAAGTGATCTTTGATATTTATTAAATGGGGTGATATTTTATGTCTTGCTTTTCATGCTTTTTCTGAAATCATTGGCATGCAATAGTGAATAGTCCTGTGATTTGTGTGGCACAGGACACTGCACTCACCTAAGGCTTTGAGATGGAAGTAATCATCTGTGTGTTCAGAGACTTGATTGCTACCTTTTTTCTGACAACACTATCATGCACAGGGTCAGCACATGGATTGTTCACTTCCTGTTTCATGTGGATCCACAGCCAACAGTTCATTTATTTAGGTTGATTCTCTGTGAGGTCACTGGTTGCAAGAAAACTTTGGACCTCAACTAATCTTCTGATTTGAAGCTCCTCATTCCAAAGGTCAGATGCTGTACTTGCTTAATGTCACCATTATTGAATCCACCTCACTTCCAGTGTTCAATGAATGTGAGGGGGACGTTTAGTGACATGATAGTTCTACAGCACACTCAAGAAATTTCCATTCACCATGTGAAAGTTCAAAGGTAGGGAGAACTGTAACACAGTAATCCAAAGAAAGATTCATAAGCTGTACTTTGAGAAGAGTCTACACTCTCTGAAATTCTCTGATACTTATCTGGAGAAAATCAACACTACCATTTTGCATTCTGCAGTTATACACCAATCTGTTAAAGAAAAATCTCTCATGTTTAATATTTTTGGCCATCTGATATTTGAATAACAATATTTTAAATACTTCTGGTGACAATAGATGTTTGCTCAGAGTGCTTTCTAAGGGGTACTGAAAACATTGTGTCAATATTTATTCATTAACCAGTGCTCTTTTACTGCTTTAGAGACAGTGAGTAATGGTGTAACCATAATTAGAATGTAGGATGTCCCACTTCCAGTTATAAACTGCAGCCACAGGATCTCACTCTTCCTCCTAAGGTTCTGCTGCAAGAAACCAGGATTATTACGATGTCAAAATTATAGAGGTTTTCTAAACCAGAAGTTTTTTTTCCCTGATCTGTGGCTTTACCATCTGTCATATTTTCCTTGTTTCACAAAACTGGTTTCTATGACCAAGAAACTCAGGTTCCTAAAATATAATAAGTAAGGTATTTTATAATTATTTTTATATTTAAGAACATATATATATATATATATATATATATATGTATATATATATGTGTTTGAACCACCCCCACACCAAGATATCTTTATGTTACTATTTCAATTCACATATCTTCAAAGACCGATGTATTTTCATTTCTAAAATTTACAGTGTACTTTAAAATGAGGTAAAGTGTAGAGCAGAGACTGAAAGAAAGGCCATCCAAAGATTGTCTCACCTGGAGATTCATCCCAGATACAGTTACCAAACCCAACATTTTTGTGAATGCTAAGAAATGCTTTCTGAAAAGAGCCTGATATGGCTGTCTTCTGAGAGGCCCTGCCAGAGCTTTACAAATACAGAGGTGGATGCTCACACCAACCATTGGACTGAGCACAGGGTCCCCAATGGAGGAGTCAGAGAAAGGACTGAAGGAGCTGAAGGGATTTGTGACCTCATAGGAAAAACAACAATATCAACTAACCAGAGCGCCCCCCCGCCCCGTCCCCCGAACTCCCTGGGACTAAGCTACCAACTAAGGAGTACACATGGCTCCAGGTGCATATGTAGCAGAGGATGGCCTTGTCAGTCATCAATGGGAGGAGAGGTCCTTGGTCCTATGAAGGCTTGATGCCCCTGAGTAAGGCGTGGAGATGGGAGTGGGATGGGTGGGAGCATAGAAACAGTGGGAGGGAGGATGGGATATGGGGTTTCAGGGAGGAGGGGGGAAACTGGAAAAAGAGATGACATTTGAAATGTAAATAAAGAAAATAACCACACCAGGGAGCCTGGAGACTCCATAGCCTTCTGTGCATTGCCCACCAGGAGGGAGTGATCTCCCAGTAGTGCTTTCACTTCTGAGTGCAGAGGTGAGATCTCCACTCTCTCTCTGGAGGGGACCTGCTAGGAGCAGATAGGGCCTAAGATCAGTGGAGCAGCTGGGAGGGAAGTCTTCCCACTGCCATTTGCACCAGGGACCCAGGAGAATCCACAGTCTTCTGTGCATAGCCCACCAGGAGAGAGAGAGATCTCCCAGAGGAGTAAGGACACAGTCTTACAGGCCAACAGGAGGAATAAACTCCAGTCAGAGACAAGAATACCAACCAGCACCAGATTGCAAAAAGCAAGCACAAGAACCCTACCAACAGAAACCAAGGCCACATGGCAACATCAGAACTCAGTTTTCCCAACACAGCAAGTCCCAGATGCTCCAACACACCAGAAAAGCAAGAAAGAGTAGGATTTAAAATCGTTTCTCATGATGCTGAGAGAGGGCTTCAAGAAAGACTTTAAACAACTCCCTTAAAGAACTACAGGAGAGGACCCTGTCATACCACTCCTGAGCATATACCCAGAGGATTCCCCTGCATGCAATAAAGACACATGCTCCACTATGTTCATAGCAGCCTTATTTATAATAGCCAGAAGCTGGAAGGAGCCCAGATGTCCCTCAAAGGAGGAATGGATACAGAAAATGTGGTATATTTATACAACAGAATACTACTCAGCAATTAAAAATAATGAATTCATGCAATTTGTAGGTAAATGATTGGATCTGGAAAATATCATCCTAAGTGAGCTAACCCAATCACAAAAAAATACACATGAAATGCAATCACCGATAAGTGTATTTTAATGAGCCCAGAAGCTCTGAATACTCAAGGCACAATTAGCAAATCAAAAGATTCCCAAGAAGAAGGAAGGAGAAGACACTGGTCCCAAAAAGACTGAATCCAGTTGTATAGGAGAGTATTAGAGCAGAGAAATGGGTGTGTGTGTGGGGGGGGGAGGTGGTAATTGGGGAATGGGTGGAGGGAAGAGGACTTATGGTACATATGGTGAGGGGGGAACTGGGTAAGGGGAAAGAAGCCTTTGGAATGTAAACCAAGAATATATATAGAACAAAAAAGAAATACAGGAGAACATCAGTCAACAAGTAAAAACCCTTAAAGAGGAAACACAAAAATCCCTTAAAGAAATACAGGAGATCATGGGTCAACAGGCAGAAGCCCTTAAAGAAAAAACACAAAAATCCCTTAAAGAATTACAAGAAAACATAAACAATCAAGTGAAGGAACTGAACAAAACCATGCAGGATCTAAAAGTGGAAGTAGAAACAATAAAGATATCACAAAGTGAGTCATCTCTGGAGATAGAAAACCTTGGAAAGAAGTCAGGAGTCATAGATGCAAGCATCAACAACAGAATACAAGAGATAGAAGAAAGAACCTCAGGCGCTGAAGAGACCATAGAAAACATTGACTCAACAGTCAAAGAAAATGGAAAATGCATAAAACTGGTAACCCAAAACATCCAGGAACTCCAGGACAATGAGAAGACCAAACCTAAGTATTATAGGTATAGAGGAGAGTGAAGATTTACATCTTAAAGGCCCAGTAAATACCAAAAAATTGTAGAAGAAAACTTCCCTAACCTAGAGAAAGAGATACCCATGAACATACAAGAAGCCTTCAGAACTCCAAACAGACTAGAACAGAACAGAAAGTCCTCCCGACACATAATAATCAAAACACCAAATTCACTAAACAAAGAAAGAATATTAAAAGCAGTAAGGGAAAGGGGGCAAGTAACTTATAAAGGCAGACCTATCAGAATTACACCAGACTTCTCACCAGAGACAATGAAAGCTAGAAGATCCTAGGCAGACCTCATACAGACCCTAAGAGTACACAAATGCTAGCCCAGGCTACTATCCCCAGCAAAACTCTCAATCATCATAGATGGAGAAACCAAGATATTCCATGATAAAACTAAATTTATACAATATCTGTCCACAAATCCAGCTCTACAAAGGATAATTGATGGAAAATGCCAACACAAGGAGGGAAACTATTCCCTAGAAAAAGCAAGAAAGTAATCTTCTTTCAACAAACCCAAAAGAAGATAACCACACAAACATAAAAATAACATCAAAAAAATAACAGGAAGCAACAATCACTATTTCCTAATATCTCTTAACAACAATGGACTCAACTCCCCAGTAAAAAGACATAGATTAACAAAATATTTCTCATGTAAATCTTCAATTTTATCAGAAAATATTTGTAATTCCCCTTTTAATTAATCTAGTAATGTTTTTACGTCTACCATTTTATCTGCATTATTTTTCATGATCTTCAATTTCAATATGTCTTTCTATATACTTCCTCTATTTTATCAGAAATGTTTTCAATGTAAATCTTTGATTTTATCATAAATGTTTCTAATGTTCCACCTTCAATTAATTTAGAGAGTTTTTATATCTACCATTTTTATGTAAAATTTTCCATGAAATAGACAATTTTAATGTGTTTGTCTATTTATTTCTTGAATTTTCCCAAAAATATTTTCCATGTAAATCTTAAATGTTATCTGAAAATGTTTAAAATTCTGCCTTCAATCAACTTAGAATTATCTTTGTGCCTATCATTTTACCTATGTAATTTTCATGATAATCTTTAATTTTAACATGTTTTTCTATATATTTCTCCAATTTTATCAGAAATATTTTCCATGTAAATCTTCAAGTTTATCAGAAAATGTTTATAATTCCCCTTTCAATCAACTTAGGAATACTTTTATACCTACCATTATTATATCTATATAAAAATTTCCATGATAATCTTCAATTCTAACATATTTTTCTACATTTTCTACAATTTTATCAGAAATATTTTCCATGTAAATCTTCAAATCTATCATAATGCTTCTATCCCATATTTCAATTAATTTAGCAATGTTTTCATGTCTACCACTTTAGTCTTTATTATTCCATGAAAATTATCAATTTTAACATGTTTATATAAAATATTTTCCATGTAAATCTTTAATTTTATCATAAAGTTTTTACTTCCCTTTACTTCCCTTTTCAATAAATAAAAATAAATAAAAGGAAAATAACCAATAAAAAATAAAATGAAGATATTAATAACATGCCAATTGGTTATGCTTAAGGGTTTGGATATACAAGTAAAAGAAAGAATTCTGTCATTTTAAAAATGATTTCTTTTTATGTCATCATCTAGAGATTGCACCTCCTCTTTAAAATATATTACACCAAACAATAGAGTACCTTTTTTTTTTTTTTTTTTGGTTTTTCGAGACAGGGTTTCTCTGTGTGATCCCGGCTGTCCTGGAACTCACTCTGTAGACCAGGCTGGCCTCGAACTCAGAAATCCGCCTGCCTCTGCCTCCCAAGTGCTGGGATTACAGGCGTGGGCCACCACGCCCGGCTTAGAGTACCCTTTCTTACACCTTCATATTTTCATCCTATTTATTTAAAAAAGAAGAGCAACTGGTTCCCTAAACATGGAAGCTATTCCTCTTCTTTGATAGGAACGGAAGATATGTGTGAGTACTTGGTGAAGTGGAGGACTTGCCAGAGAAGGCTGAGGGAAAGGTATGATCTGAATATACCATAAAAAGAAGAGTGAACACAAAATATTGAAAATATTCATTTTTTTCATACTGAAGTTAGACATGGCAACCCAATAGCAGACATAGGAGTCAGAGACCCACTCATTCTCCACAGACAGAATGGAAGTAGATCTAGAGAAGAGGGTAGATAGGGAGGAACTGAGGGGATTAGAAGAAGGGAAAACTATAATGTAATCAGGATATATTTTATGAGAAGAGAATCTATTTTCGACAAAATACAAAAAAAAAAAATGACAACACATCCGAGATAATTATTTTAGAAAGGAAAGCAAATATTTGTGTTATGGGAAATAACGTAGAGTCCTACGAATGCACTGTTTCCTAAGGGAAGATGTAGATGATATAAACAAGGTAGTTTAGGATGGAACTGTAAGCGCTGCCAAGTGAAAATGAAAGCACCAGGACACAGAAATGCCAGCAGCGAGGTTAGGACCCCTGATTCTTTGTGGGGAACCGCACTAGCCTGGAGCCAGGCTCATTGTAGACTTCCCAGCATTGCTTCTTACTGTTCAATAATAATTTCATTGCAGGCTGAAATTCTTTTAGGCTTTTCCTTAAGTAGACTTTTATTTACAAATCTAATACTTAGCACAAAAGGTGGGAAAGAAATATTAACTGAGGAAATAAGTAAGTGAATAAATGAATGAAGTAATGAATGCATGTGATAATAACAGAATTGTTTAACTGGGCGATATAGTCAATGCATTCATAGGAAAATAAGTAAAATCTAACACTTCTCCAATAACATCACAATAAGATTATTGAACTACTCTAGACATTATATTAGGACATTTAATAAGCTGAATTTTTATATATATTTTTATTTTATTTTTATTTCTTTTTTGAGTTCAGCTTTTTTCCCCCAACCTTTTCTTTTTTTCATTTTTTATTGGATATATTCTATATTTACATTTCATTTCCCTTTTTCTGGTTTCCCCGCCCCCCAAAGGTCCCACATGCCCTTTTCCCTCCCCCTGTTCCCTCATCCACCCCTTCCCACTTCCCTGTTCTGGTATTCCCCTACACTGATGCTTTGATCCTTTCCAGCACCAGTGTCCACTCCTTTCTTCTTGTCGTACATCATTTGGTATGTGAATTGTGTCTTTGGTGTCCCAAGATTCTAGGCTAATATCCACTTATCATATATTATTTTTATTCACAAACTCCTAACACATCTGTAGGACCGATTAGAGTAAGAACACATATAGCATAACTTTGTATTTCATGAGCATGTATGCTTCTATGGATGATCATCTCCAAGCTTTTTTATTAAACATTAATGTATTATATCTATTGAGAAACCATAGAAGTATGTGTTTTAGATTGTGGCTATTATACTTTTCAATATTTCAAAATATAATCATACTATTTTATATATTTAATGGGACATGATTGCATACCAATTTTTGAAAAATTAGCATCTCTTTTACATTAAAGACCTTCCCATGAGAAGAAGACTTACTTTTGGAAATGAATTTTCACAATTGGTAAATTTACCTATAGGCATGACAAAGGAACTCTCTTATGAGTACAACCAATTGAATAATTTAAATATTTTCATTCTCTAATGTGAGGTATAGTACTGCAGTATTTAGTAGATGCATGTTCATTTCTTTTTGTGTTTTTGTATCATCGACGTTACAGACTAGTTGGCAACCACATGTGGAGCTTATGACAAGCCTTTTTGGTGTGGTAGGCTTAAATTCACTGAAGTCAGTATTTCCTGGATGATCTATTAAGATACCAAAATAAGGCTGGGCGGTGGTGGCACATGCCTGTAATCCCAGCACTCTGGGAGGCAGAGGCAGGCAGATTTCTGAGTTCGAGGCCAGCCTGGTCTACAGAGCGAGTTCTAGGACAGCCAGGGCTACACAGAGAAACCCTGTCTCGAAAAACCAAAAAAAAAAAAAAATACCAAAATAAGGTAGTTTATTTCTGATGGAGACAGAAATAGCATTAATAATGTCTCATGTCGAAACTATTTATAACTTCTATAATTAAAACAGTCTTATATGTATTTTTCTTTTACAAAACATAATATGGAATGTACACCTCTTATTGAATTGAGTTTTTCAATTATTTAGTGCATCTCACTTATATGTACCTCTATAGTAGGAATTTTCCACTGCTGTATTTTTAGAAATCCTGATTCTAAATTATACCATGTGATATGTATATATGATAAAATCTGTGATTGTATTTAATCCTGTGGACCAAGGTCAGGCTTGGTGGGCAGGAATACTTGTGGTCTGGACTCTGAATATCCCCTTTTGGAAAACTTAAAGATAGCGCAGACCACAAGGTCAAGTGTCCTTGAACCAGAGCTAGAGTAGATACTTCTACCTCCCAGAGCTCCTGACAGTACAGTTGCAGGAGAAGTCTTGGTATTCACTCTCAGGTTGTGCTTGCTTTGCTTTTACCTTCTCCTGTTTAGATATTTATGCTCTGTATCTTTTACCTCACTAAAGTAGTAAGGAATCTCATACATGGTACTTCTCTAAGAATTAAATTTGTTTAAATGTGCTTAAAATAATATAATTTTGATAAAACATTCACAAATGGTTTGTTACATAGTAAATGGCATGTACTGAAAATTATTCTCCCTTTATCATAAATCCCTGCTCCACACACATAAGTACAAAACCATAAAATGGTGTGCCTGGAAGTGTTCCTCCTTGTCCACTACAGCCCACATTGGCTTTCAGCAGTTTATTTCATAGTGTAAGTTCTGTTTGATATCTCTTTGGTGCTAGACAGAAAGAGAATATATCTTAGAACTGTATTATAATCAAATTATAATTATATTGACACATCTTTCATGTAAAAATGGCATTAGAATATATTTTCTTTACAGGTTGAATTTTAGAAACTAAAATCGATTCTGTAATATTCAGAACTGTTCTGTAAAAAATACATTAACTAGTTTCATTTAAATTGTGAATTGAAAGAAGTTCTGCCTTTGTCACCATTGTGGCTGAGGATGTTACCAGTTCCACAGTGGATATGAATGATCACTGTTCCCCTCATGTTTGTGATACTTTGCTACCTTTATTGCTTGTATTGCTTCATCTTTAGTCTTCTTAATCAACACTTCAAATGTTCATAAGTCTATCTTCTTATTAAACAAGCTTACCAATTCTCAGCTATTCACATAAATGGAATAGTCAAGACACTTCAACATCACGGTTCTAGAATTGTTACAAAAGAATGTAAATATTTGACAAAAAAACTTACCTAAAGCAAACTACTTGGGAGGTCAATGACAATGAATGTAAGATTTCCCCTGTTCTGTAATTAACACATTATGCTTCTGGCTAAAGATTAATGTAGGAATGCTGAAGTTCTATGATTAAAAAGAAAAAAATACTGTGAGGATGTTTTTTTTAAACTTCTCACTGTATTATCAGTAATTACTGAGATGTTAAGTATATTACAATAACATATTTTCATGAAATTTCTAAGCTAATTATATATATTCATGGTTCAGATAAAATGAACTAGGATAAGCAGAACTAAGGGTCTCATTCTTAGCAGATTGATATCCAGTGTCCTGGAGTTATTAGTCAAGAGTGTAAGCTACAGTCACGCATCCAGTTTAGTAAAGAAACCGAGGGGGGAGGGGGAATGATTGGGGAATAGTTGGGGGGGAGAGGAACTATGGGAAGTATGGTGGGTGGGAACAGGGAAAGGGGAAAGCCTTTGGAATGTAAACATACAATATAGAAAATAAAAATTAAAAAAAAGAAATATATATTAAAAAAAAGAAATTAGTTTACCTTTAAATTTTGGTTAGAAGAGGATTTCTGGGAAGATCTTAGCTTTGTAAGAAGGAACTGAGGATCAATACACTATACCTCTACCTGTTTTCTGTTCTAATATGGACATACAGATAGGAAGCTGTGGTTTCTTGCCTTCTTGTTCTGGGTAACAGGCTTTCAAAGTTTACCAGTTATATTTGTTTGTTTTCCTTTGTTTGATTAGATAATTGTCCAGGCTCAGAGAAGAGATAAAGTTGTCCACAGTTCTCTTTAAGTCTGTTAGATATTTCCCTGGCCTATTTTAAGATCCTATCAGATCATGAACCAACCGGTCTGTTCCCTAGGAATACGAGGTGCTGCTAAATGAACTTTCTTCCTGCAGAATAACACTTTAAAGATCAAAACCTCTACTTGAGTTTTATTTTATGTTTAAAAAGCTTTAATGGATCAGAGAAAGTAAGTCATCTCTCCCCTCTGCATGCCCAGGAATGAGAACTAATACACAACAAAGCTGAATTATTACTCCTTCATCAAATCCACTTAATCCCAAAGCTCAAGTATATTTTATTACGTTAATACTCCTTTTTTAACTTGTGCCTTTATGTTTAAGTAAAAGAGACAAGGATCTAAATCGAATTCTATAATGTAATCTAACAACCCCCAAAATTACATGATAGAGTTCTTCAGAGTTGTCATGATCCCCAAACAAAAATATCTGGAACTGTGTACTGTTCTTCTTATAATTTTAGAGCCAAGATGTTCTGTTAACAGATATTATGAATGAGCTACACTGCTCCTGTTCTTCCAGATCACCATCTCTCCCATACTATTTGAAAATATTTTTCCTATTTTGTTGGTCAAGCCTCATGGGTAAATCTACTATTAACGTTATTTCATGTTATCCCCAGCATCTGACCGCTCTGCATCCTGTGAGCTAACTCATTTGCAAAGATGAACTCTATAGGAACTAAAGCAAAAGACATGGAATTGAAAGTCATGCCTACAACATGCAAGAGGTGGGAGTCTATATGTGGAAGTAATTGTTGAAATTATTTGAAAACTATTTGGATTATTTTCTTTACATGAAAGCCTAAATAATTTAAATATAATTTAGTAATTAATGAAGAGTCCAGTTATTATACTAACAAAACAGTCTTTATTTCTTTTTTCCTTTCCTTCATTTCTTCGATTCTTTCTTTTGCTAAATTGTCATTTTATGATTATTTAAGACCGTTGTAATCACCATACAAAACTGATTGTGGGCTTCAGTTGCATTATTGCTTGCCTTGTGTCTCCGTCCTCTACTCTAATTATCGAATGATTGACCATTTCAGTTACTTGACACTATTTCCTTTCCAACTATGTTGGTCAAGTGTTCATAATATGGGTAGTCCAGCTTTTCCATCTGTCTGAAGAGCAAATTTGTTTCTGACATTAGTCTAAAATTAGAAATTCTTCAGTTTTCTTAGAAATATATTTTTTCATAAAATATTCTCACATCATAGTTCCCCTTTAAAGATCCTCCCTACATCATCAATAGCTTATTTACTCTCCCTTTCTTTTTCTCTCCTTTGAGAAAACAAATGAACAAATCAAAATTTTAAAAAATAACAAACAAAAAAGTACAATAAAAGCATACACGGATACACATGCTCACCCACAGACAGACAGACAGACAGACAGACAGACAGACAGATAGAAACCCACAAAGAAATCCCACAAAAACACAAAACCAGAAACCATATATAAGCAAAAGTCCAGTTAAAACAAGAAAAAGACGCTCAAAGTAATGTGAGACAAAAGTCCACAAAATAGCATTGACTTCCTTTTGTGTTGGCATCTGCTGCAGGGCCAGGGGCCTACACTCATCTGTGGTTTATGTACCCAGGGAGATCCATTGGAGAAACTACTTTTTCCTTGGCAAGTGGATATCAACCAGAGATGGCTTCTTTGTTAAGGACGGGAGTCTGCATTCACTTCTCCTCTCAGCCCTGGGAGCCTCTTCTGACTTGAACCTGTGCATGCCCTGAGCGTGTTGCCCAATCTCTAGGAGTGTATATGTGTGTCATCTGAAAGACATTATTTCCTTGAAGTCTTCCTATCCCCCTGGCTCTTGCGATATTTCTGCCTTCACTTTCACCCTGCTCCCCAAGCTCTGAAGAAAAGGATTTGATGAAGACTTCCTGTTTAGGTAGGGAAAGTCTTCTAAAGTCTTTCACTGTCTATGACTTGTCCAATTGAGTGCCTGTCTGCTACAAGAGGGAGTAGTGAACATCATTATCTTCTGGCATGAAGCCTATGTGAGGCATTGATTTGAATTTGGGTCCAGTATGCCCACTAGAGATTCTAAGTGGAAAGTGTTTCTAGGTATCGGAGGTTAGGCTGAAGGAATAGGAATAGACTAGAAGGGAAGGGTGAGAGGGCCAGCAGGGAGGAGGAAAGTTAGATCTGTACCAATTTCTTTTGCAGAGTTCTCACCCAGGGAATGGAATAGAACAATTTCTTTTATGGTACAATGACTTAAAAAAAAAGAATACCATTTCAGCAGTGTAGAATACAGAATTACAAGATAGTGATTCTGAATGTTATGTGTTTTGTAAAGAATCTGTAACTATGAATTATCATAGAACAAATCTGAGATGTTCACAACTTTGATTTAAGAAAGATATAAAACGTTGGAGGTGGGGTAGGATTCCATGAGTCATCTACTGAGAAAGAGGTGGTACCTGAAATTGGAGTAATATAGAAAGTCAAATGCAGCTCCAAAAATTAAAAACCTAATTGAAGAAAAACTCGAGCAGCCAACTGGCACACACATTGAAGGCAATTGCTTTAGCTGGTGAGTGAGAAAATACAAATGATGAATTAGCTGAGGCTTGGACTGCACAGAACTTGTGGGGATGTTATAGAATATTGTAAAGCTTACACATAGAATTGAGAATATTTACAACTTAAATGTAAACATTACTTAATGCTCACAGTTTCAAACCATAGTAACAAAATATTGGCCATAATTACAGGAGATAATATTAAAGGATTTAAAGAAATACACCAATTTATGAAAGACATTTTATATTTCTTAATTTATTTTTAGTATCGGTTAAATATACATGCTAAATCAATCAGATATCATCATAGAAATACATGCACATTACTAAGAATATTATCAATATGTTTTCATACCTCTCCTATTCTGTTATCTTTTGTTTACAAATATTTTTGTGATATAAATTATATTAAAATTAAATTTTCAGAAGTAAAAAATTTTGTCTAACCCAGAGAAAATCTGCCAGTAAATATTATTGGTCAAGTTCTTTATTTTACTCAGCAATGAACTGCCCATAGCTTTTAAAAAACATTTTCTCCCATAAAAACAACACTGAGTATGTGTGTATGTATCTAGAGTAAACACAGTTACACCCTATCAGGGAGAGAGAGAAAGGAAGGAGAGGAAGGGGCAGGAGGGAGAGCAGAGGGAGGGCCTGAAGGGGAGAAGGGAAGAAGGTGAGGATTTGCTTTCCATTATTACAACAGGTGAATGGAACAGATGAATTTTTATTCTCTAAATGTATTGTATGGATGGTAATGAATTAGTTAAGTAAAAGAAGTACTTTCAAGTTTTCTCTACAAAGAAAGGCTGTTCTTAAACAGCCCTTACTTTTAGCATGATATTTGTTTTCAGTGGAGTTATATGTGAATAATATACAGTATATACAGTGTCTTTTCTAGGTGCTTAAAGTACCTTGTCTGCAAGGTGAGTCACCAGCCTTGGGACAGAGAGTCCTTCCCTGGCAAGTGAGACAATGTGTGATATGTGTGCCTGCGCATGTGTGGTATGTCTTGCTATGCTCCTGGAAGTCCCAACAAGACTATAGTAGATCGTGACATTGTCAGCAGACCAGCCATTTTGTCTGTAGGAAAGAGTGAAGAATGTATGGGCCCAAGTAAGAGGAATGAAAGCAGGCTCAAAGATACCTTCCCTTGTCTACTCTTTAAGTAAGTCAGAAGCCAAGTAGGGTGTTTTACTTTGCACTGAGCTGAGTTTGCATAATTTTCAGGGTCCTTGATTTTCTCAGCTACAGAAATAGTGGCTTTCAAGGTTATATGTAATTTACAGCCCTCCATTACTCCACCCTTTCTCAAGCAAGAGAGTTATTATTATAGGCTTAACCTAAATGTGTTCTGATTTACTTTAAAGAAAATCATTTGCCCAGTTTGCTTCTTTAACAAATATCAAATTACTTGAGACTCGCCCTCCATTAAACGTTATCCACCAGAGCATTCAAACGGCTCTTGAGAACTTGAGCTCCAGCTCAAGGAAACCAAATGGTTCTAATTTGCTCGTACCCGTGGCTATCAATGAAGCACCTCAATGAAAGCTCTTGCTGGAAAAATTGACTTTAACACATAACAAGAAGGAATGCTCGCCCCCTGTTACGTCCCACACACTCCCTCCCTCCCTTGCTCCATTTCTTCTGTCTGTCCTTTCTTTCTTGCTTCCTCCTTCCTCCCTTCCACTCTTTCTTTGACTCTCTCATTCCTTTCAAGAATTCTTTATCTTTCTTCTTGTTGCTGTTGTCCATTTCTTTTTCCATTAGTGGTTAAGAAATAGCCAAAATATGGTAAATGAAGTATTTTATAGTATGTGACAGCAGATATAAAACAAATACTGCAGTGAACATCTCTAGTTCACTGAATTGGGCTGATAGAGTTAAAATATTAATTTAGGGATACATTTTAAAGTGTGTGTGTGTTTGTGTGTGTGTGTGTGTGTGTGTGTGTGTGTGGTGTTTGACATAAGGTTTCTCTATATAGCCTTGCTCTGTAGACCAGGCCAGCCCAGAAATCATAGCTCAACCTGCCTCTGCTTTAGGAGTATTGGAAATAAAGGGATGCACCACAAAGCTGTCATTTTAAAATATATTTTAACATAGCTTAATAAGATTTATTTGCCTTTAAAGGCCTCAGTATGAATGCGTTTAATGTGAATGAACCCTGATAAAATCTAGGCCATGTGAAATTATAGAGATGGAGTCATATGAGGTTAGTTTCATAGCATCACAGACTTAGAGCTTATAGGTACCTGAGAGGTAATGTGGTAACTCTCCAATTTAAAAAAATAATTGAATTTATATGTAAAAATATGAGGGGAATCTCATAAGATTCATATAAGGGACACAAGAGCACATTTAAAAAAGGGTCATCTGCTTTACAAGTCAGACATCTTGCTTCTGTTATGGAATCTATGTTAGGCTAATAGTAAGAAAATGAACATTATTATTTTTAAGTTTATATAAGCAAATATTCATCTGCACAACATGCTATTTTGTTTGAGAAATATTGATTTTTAACAGTTTAACTAATATTCATCTCAAATATAAGTAGCTGATTGATTGTAATATTCAATATGTTTAGAATATATAGTTTTCCTTATCAAATTTCATACCGTGTATATAAATACATTACGGTAATCATTTTATTATAAAACTGTTATTCTGAAGAATATCATTTAAACTTGAATAGTAAAACTAAAGCTGTGCATGTAGCGTGAGGTCACCTTATCTGAAGACAACAAGCAAAAAATTATTTTCTGTCTTGCAAAACTTGCTGAGCCAGTGTGGTTGGAAGCAGGATATTTTGATGCGGAATGTGATTTGGTATTCCCCTGGGGGAAGATCAGTTTTCAAAGGATTAAGCTTGGAAATCTTCTCAAATGATTTACCTGCTTGTCTTCTTGGTCATGAGATGTGGGGTGGCACAAATCTTGTTTTATTTTTTCAGCCTGGGTGGGCTGAACTCTGCGCATCAGGTAGAAGAATTTGTATGACTTCCCTCCCTCGCCTCCCCCCACATTTGCTTTTGGCATGGTGGAAAATAAAATCTGAAACACCTGTGAGCCGAGTACAAACATCTGTAAACCTTACAGAGTATCTCTGACACAGACCTCATCTCAGACCTCAATTTGACCCGCTCTTCAAGAAGATGCAGGGATGAGGAATACACCAGGGGCACAGGGGACACTGAAGGTGACTCCCACCTCTTTCAGAAAATTTCACTGGTTGTTTAATAGGTTTGCTGTTGATTGGCCCTTGGCTACAATGTTCTCTTTTTATTTTTCTGCTCTTGTCTTGTATGACTTGTTTATTTGGATTGCAATCTTGTATAGTAAACTTCTGTGAGACAATAGGATTAAGTGTTATTCATCATGGGAATAAAAGCAAGTCGACCACGAAAAGGTAAAATATACTAACATTTTTCACAAGATGATGAATACAGAAATGCTATATTTTATGTAAGCTCTATCAACAGGGTGATTTACGGAAAACCAAAGTTTTAGGTAGATTACATTCTTTAATCTCAGGTAAACTGCTTCATGTATTGAACTGGTCAAGTTATTTTTCTCCCCTGCAAATTCTCAATTCAATTCCATGATCAACCCATATTTCTTAGACAATTTTCTATTATGGGACAAACTTAAGACGCATTATGATTCTCTAGGAAATATTCAGAAATAGCATATTAAACTCAGTATCGCCCTTATTAATATTACTCTAGCTTCCTTTTTCCATGATCTTTTTATCCATTTAATGTTTAACTACCTGCTGTATAGGAGTTTCAAAGATATACACATACAAATTTGAAGCTATTTAACATAGAGTCAAAAGATGGAAAAACAAAATAAAAAACAACAAGAAAACAAAGCTGGATTAACACTTTTCAATTCCAGTAAAAATGACCTTTAAGAGATTATTATTACATAGTTTATAGAAACAAACTCACCTAAATTGTTAACAAAAACATAAAAATAAATAAGGAAAAATACGAAGAGATTTTCTGATTCCTACCTGATCCTTTTAGCTCAGATCAACAGGTATCTGGGTTGTTCTCACACTTAAGTGCAGGAATAACAAAGACAAACTCCAAGATACAGATTAACACTATGGGCTGTTCTCAATTCTACTACCACACAATTCCTCAGTTTAACCTGGTCTATTCTAGATACAGGGGACACTCCCAGTAGGGGGAAGGGGATCCAATAGCGGGGAACAGTGGCAGGGACAGACCCCCTCTCCCTCTCCTCTCAGAGGAAGATGCCATAGAGTGGGCTGATATTCAAGGAATGGCATCCCTTCCCCTTCTATTCAGAGAAGGGAGCAATGGAGGGAGGGGTTCTTGAGTATGATACTGGAAGGAGAGGAAGGAGGGAGACTGTGGTTAGGAAAAAGAGGGAAGAATATTATTTAAAAATATCAGTAGACAAAAAAAAAAGAATTAGGGGGCATTAGCAGGGTGGTGTGAGCACTCTCCACATGAGGGTTTTGGTCCTCTCAAACCAACTCAGAAATTCCTCTCAGACGTTTGGAGAAGTACACCATCAAACATCCAAGATTGTTATTGCAGTAAGATATTTTGCCTAATTCAACCCTTCCCGTCCATGCGGGGTAATAATATAAATTTCAAGCAGTTACTGTGTGCCATTCTTTCTTCTATTACAGATCATTGCCTGCTACCCTTACGATAGCCTGGAGTGGAACTCTACTCCTTTGATAGATACCCTCAGAGTATCAAGCATTTCAGCTGGTACGTCTTGAACAACTGATGAAGAAAATGTCTGAGGTGACATAACCACGTTAATACTCGCTAATAGCAATGCCACTAATTATATTAATAAAAATTTGAAATTAAGTACAGGCAAAAACTGAAAAACACCATTTTGAATCTATAAAAGAAAGAAAGACATTGACAGCTAGGGTAATTTACCATTTACCTATTGTAGATTCTATAGGCTTGAGAATCGGGGTTTGCTTTGACAATTATGTATACATTATCCAGATGGTTGGCTGTTCTAGTTTATAAACCCAACTATCTACTCCTTTGTTATTGAAAGTGGATTACTTACATCTATTGTTAGTAATTAACACAAGCTCACTGAGAAATAACAATGATGAAGTAGTTAAAAAAATTGTTATTTTAACATCTTAAGTTATCTGAGCCACAATAAGTTGCTTCTGAAAAAGTAGATGGCGATATTATATTTGACATTTGCAAATGTCAGATCTTTTTGACAATTATATTTGAATTATTTTATTTTTTAATACGATATCAATTATATTGATAGTAATTGAGGCCAGATATACAGTCTGGTACTTGAAGATACTTTCCCACACTTCTACCAAGTTACCCTTCATCCATGCAGGTCAGATTACACTATTATCTCTGAGCATCTGGAAAAGTATACCATTTAGTCCCTGGGCACCAACAAGCAAACCTTTGGGGACTATTCTATTTTTCAGGCTCAACTCTTTTTCCACTCTACGAAATAAATAATGATCACGTGTTGACGATAAATGCTGTTGTTTTCCAGTGGTATATTATTCAAGTAGCAACAGTGACCATTTCTCACATTATTCCTCTGTGAGGTTGTCAGTCTTCCTCCAGAGCTGTGAGTTTATTGAAAAAGAATAACTGTGCAGTTTATTGGCATGTGCGAGCTTTTATAACGCCACAGCTCAAGAGTGTTTCAGTATATTTGGAAGACTGTCTACACTTCTTTGGTTAATAATCTAATGTAGGCATACAAATAATGTTGACTTTCCACAAAGACGCAAGTCTACTCAAACTGGAATTTTAAACACCCCTAAACAGTTTTAAACTATTTCTCCAAAAACAATTTTGAACTTCTTCAAAGTGATCTGTGTTTGTGGACACACACAGCATGCTAGGAGTCATAGCCCAATAACTTGTAAAATGTGTTCTGTGACAGGAAATAATAGTATTCAGAGTTGCCACTCAAACTAATGGTTCTACAACTTAAGGAATACAATTTGGTAATGGAAATATAAAGGGAAAAATCTTGTATATCCATTTAAAGTAAGACCATTAACTATAGAGATGTTAAAAATGAATTTTAGATTAGTAATTAACTTTGTCCACAGTCAATTAATGTGGCATTGTTTTTCTCAAAAAAAAAAATACTGGGAAACCTTATCTCCGAAGGATTATATTTCAGAAATGTTACTTCCAGTCATTATAATTTAAAGACTACTAAAATCTGTGGTACGCATATCTGGAGCTACGGATGAAGTAGTTTTCTGTGACTATGTACCAACAATAGAATGCATATGCATGCACTTTGAAACCTTTATTATTTACCTAAAGCTTGATTTTTTTTTTTTTGGTTTTTTGTTTCCTTGTTTTGTTTTGCTTTGCTTTGTTTAATACCAGTTTTTGTAGGAGTGTTCCCAGGATCTACATCTTCTCCACTATGAGAGTCATGTATGTCAGATAACCTTTGATTCTGTTATTTCTCCATGTCAAAGCATGAGCTCACTCACTCAGTTTTCCCCACACTTAGTGTATCTCGTTCTATGGGACACTCACATTTCACAATGAAATTTTCAGTTTGTTGACCCAATTCTCTTCAATGTATGGAATAACATTATCCTTCCACAAAAGGAAAAGTATATCTAGGCAAAATTTATTTCTTTAACATATGGATATTTAGAGGTCTAAAACATTTTCAGAGCTAATATAAACACTGCTATTTACAATAAGGTCCATTTTCAACCATTTCAACTTTGTCTTTTACTCCTTCTCCTAAATATGGATTTTCTGTTTCCTGCATGTAAATTTCCACAATTGAGCAAACCTTAAGTAGATGATCACTCCGTGTAGACAGACTCTCCTGTAGGATCTTCCAGGCTATTCTTCCTTGACAGGCTTGGGAGCTGCCTACTGTTGCTATTGTGTTTCGTGAGGTCAGGAAACAATTTGATTGACAGGAAAGGCCTCTGTAATTCTGAACAATTATTTTCCCTCTTCCCACAGTTCAGGGAGGAGAGAGAGGGAAGAGGGTAGAGGGAAGTCCACAGCTCTCCTCAGACTGTCACTTTGCATCATTTTGAGAGGGAACACATACTCGCACAGCCTGAACTGGGTTGCCTGGAACGATTAAGCAGGGGCTAAGGGTGAACCTGGGCAACATTCCAGTTTCCATCAGAGCAAGTGTGCACTGTGGGACCTTCTAAACAGGACAGCGAGAACGACGCAATATCCCCCAGAATAGATGTCTGTGCACTTTAAAATAACTTATATACACTATTTCATTTTACATCACTTGTGAAGTACTCTCTTTATAAAATCGAAGCTATTACTGTGTGGTCCAGTGATTTATCTTCCATACAAAACCTCATTTTTCCAGAGCAAAACATGATGCTATAAATGCAAATATTTAAGCATTAGGCAAATCAGAACTCCCAAGCAAATGTAAATATAAATATAAATATAAAAAGAGGATGGAATTTAGAATATTCATGTCTTATTTTGCTTTATATTATTACTAGGTAATATCTAAAATTTTTAGTATTCCAATTGCTTAGATCCACATTAATTATAGCTGATATATAGTTATTATTAATATAATAATATTAAATTCCATACATATACTTATGAGAAATACATACTTGCTCTCCCTTGTATAACTTTAATTACTTCACCATTTTTCAAAACAATCTGATAGCTGGACTAAATAAAGATGCCATAGCAAATGAAGTATAAAAATGTTTTTGATTTTTTTTTTTACTGCCCCTCCCCTGAAGTTATTGGTTTATAGCATGTTATGATTTGCATGAAGGTAATTGGTAGACAATAATGCACGGAGGTAATTGTCAGACAGTAGGAAAGACCAAAAAAATCACCTACTATGGTATTCGGTACCAAATCTTTTGTTTTGAGTCCTATCTTCCATGTATGTCTCTAGCCCATTACAGAAAAGTCAGAAATACAAAATGCCTAACGTAATTTGTAATATCACATAGGTGTGCACAGCTATTATTGAGGAGAAGTGATGTTTTATGGTCCAGCCACTGGTTCATTTGAAGTCAGTGTATGCAGTACAAAAACTGAGTTGCCTTAAACTACATACAAAATGGCATTTCGAGGCTACACAGTGTAATGGGACATGCACCCTGAAATGTCCCCCTACACTCTAGAATTCTTCTCCCGCAAGAGAACATAAAGAAAATGCTATGTGGCTGGCAAGCTCCTCAAGAATACGCACTCTAGGCCTCAAGTGGGAGTGGATTTGGAAAATAGCACTGTTCTTGTCCCTGTTCTGTTGTGAAGGGTAGAATTGAACCCTATAGCTACTCTTTTTTTTCTTTTTTTTTATTTTCTATATTCTTTGTTTACATTCCAAAGGCTTTCCCCTTTCCCAGTTACCCCCCACTATATGTCCCATAATTCCTCTCCCCCCCATACTATTCCCCACTCTTCCCCCCCCCACACACACGATTTCTCTGTTCTGCGTCTACAATACTAGATCCAATCTTTACAGGCCCAGGGTCCTCTCCTTTTTTTCTTCTTGAGAGTCATTTGACTTGCTAATTGTGCCTTGAGTATTTAGGGCTTCTGGGATCATTAATATCCACTTATCAGTGATTGCATTCCATGTGTATTCTTTTGTGATTGGGTTAGCTCACTTAGGATGATAGTTTCCAGATCTAACCATTTACCTACAAATTGCATGAATTCATTATTTTTAATTGCCGAGTAGTACTCCATTGTATAAATATACCACATTTTCTGTATCCATTCCTCTTTTGAGGGATATCTGGGCTCCTTCCAATTTCTGGCTATTATAAACAAGGCTGCTGTAAACATAGTGGAGCATGTGTCTTTCTTGTATGCAGAGGAATCCTCTGGGTATATGCCCAGGAGTGGTATGCCAGGGTCCTCTGGGAGTGGCATGCCCAATTTTCTGAGGAACCGCCACACTGATTTCCAGAGCGGTTTTACCATTTTGCAATCCCACCAACAGTGGAGGAGTGTTCCTCTTTCTCCACATCCTCGCCAGCACTTGTTGTCTCTCGAGTTTTTAATCTTAGCCATTCTGACTGGAGTGAGGTGGAATCTCAGGGTTGTTTTGATTTGCATTTCCCTGATGACTAATGATGTTGAACATCTCTTAAGGTGTTTCTTGGCCATCCGAATTTCTTCTGGTGAAAATTCTTTGTTTAGCTCTGTACCCCATTTTTGATAGGGTTATTTGGTTCTTTGGGGTCTAACTTCTTGAGTTCTTTGTATATATTGGATATTAGCCCTCTGTCGGATGTGGGGTTGGTGAAGATCATTTCCCACGTTGTTGGTTGCCGTTTTGTCCTTCTGACAGTGTCCTTTGCCTTACAGAAACTTTGTAATTTTATGAGGTCCCATTTGTCAATTCTTGATCTTAGAGCATAAGCGATTGGTATTCTGTTCAGGAACTTTACCCCTGTGCCCATGTCCTCCAGGGTCTTCCCAAGTTTCTTTTCTAATAGTTTCAGTGTGTCTGGTTTTATGTGGAGGTCCTTGATCCACTTGGATTTGATCTTAGTACGAGGAGATAAGAGTGGGTCAATTCGCATTCTTCTGCATGTTGACCTCCAGTTGAACCAGCACCATTTGTTGAAAAGGCTATCTTTTTTCCACTGGATGGTTGTGGCTCCTTTATCAAAGATCAAGTGACCATAAGTCTGTGGGTTCATTTCTGGGTCTTCAATCCTATTCCATTGATCTACCTGCCTGTTGCTGTACCAATACCATGCAGTTTTTAACAGAATTGCTTTGTAGTACTGCTTGAGGTCAGGGATATTTATTCCCCCAGAAGTCCTTTTATTGTTGAGAATAGTTTTAGCTATCCTGGGTTTTTTGTTGCTCCAGATGAATTTGAGAATTGTTCTTTCTAGATCTATGAAGAATTGATTTGGGATTTTGATGGGGATTGCATTGAATCTGTAGATTGCTTTTGGCAAGATGGCCATTTTTACTATATTGATCCTGCCAATCCAGGAGCAAGAAATATTTTTCCATCTTCTGAGGTCTTCTTCGATTTCTTTCTTCAGGGACTTGAAGTTCCAGTCATACAGATCTTTCACTTGTTTGGTTAGAGTTACGCCAAGGTACTTTATGTTGTTTGTGGCTATTGTGAAGGGTGTTATTTCCCTAACTTCTTTCTCAGCCTGCTTGTCCTTTGAGTACAAGAAGGCTACTGATTTGCTTGAGTTAATTTTATAAGCAGCCACTTTGCTGAAGTTGTTTATCAGCTGTAGACGTTCTCTGGTGGAGTTTTTGGATCGCTTAAGTAGACTATCATATGATCTGCAAATAATGATACTTTGACTTCTTCCTTTCCAATTTGTATCCCTTTGACTTCCTTATGTTGTCTAATTGCTCTCGCTAGAACTTCAAGTACTATATTGAAAAGATATGGAGAGAGAGGACAGCCTTTTCTAGTCCCTGATTTTAGTGGGATTGCTTCAAGTTTCTCTCCATTTATTTTGATGTTGGCTACTGGTTTGCTGTAGATTGCTTTTACTATGTTTAGGTATGGGCCTTGAATTCCTGCTCTTTCCAAGACTTTTAGCATGAAAGGATGCTGAATTTGGTTGAATGCTTTTTCAGCATCTAATGAGATGACCATGTGGTTTTTTCGTTTAGTTTGTTTATGTAGTGGATTACATTGATGAATTTCTGTATATTGAACCATCCCTGCATCCCTGGAATGAAGCCTACTTGATCATGTTGAATGATCGTTTTGATATGCTCTTGGATTCGGTTGGCAAGAATTTTATTTAGTATTTTTGCATCAATATTCATAAGAGAAATTGGCCTGTAGTTCTCTTTCTTTGTTGGATCTTTTTGTGGTTTAGGTATCAGCGTAATTGTGGTTTCGAAGAACGAGTTGGGCAGTGTCCCTTCTGTCTCTATTTTGTGGAATAGTTTGAAGAGTATTGGTGTTAAGTCTTCTTTGAAGGTCTGGTAGAATTCTGCACTAAAACCATCTGGTCCCGTACTTTTTTTGGTTGGGAGGCTTTCTATAACCCCTTTTATTTCTTTAAGGGTTATGGGACTGTTTAGCTGATCTAATTGATGCTGATTTAATTTTGGTATTTGGTATCTGTCTAGGAAATCGTCCATTTCCTCCAGATTCTCCAGTTGTTTTGAGTATAGGCCTTTGTAGTAGGATCTGATGATCTTTTGAATTTCCTCTGTTTTTGTTGTTATATCCCCCTTTTCATTTTTAATTTTGTTAATTTGGATACTATCTCTGTGCCCTTTGGTTAGTCTAGCTAAGGGTTTATCTATCTTGTTGATTTTCTTGAAGAACCAGCTCTTGGTTTTGTTGATTCTTTGTATGGTTCTCTTTGTTTCTGCTTGATTGATTTCAGCCCTTAGTTTGATGTTTTCCTCTCTTCTACTCCTCCTGGGTGAGTTAGCTTCTTTTTGTTCCAAGGCCTTCAGGTGTGCTGTTAAGTTGCTAGTGTATGCTCTCTCCAGTTTCTTTTTGGAGGCACTCAATGCTATGAGTTTTCCTCTTAGCACTGCTTTCATTGTGTCTCAGAGATTTGGGTAGGTCGTACCTTCATTTTCATTGAAGTCTAAAAAGTCTTTGATTTCTTTCTTTATTTCTTCCTTGACCAGGGTGTCATTGAGTAGAGTATTGTTCAGTTTCCATGTGTATGTGGGCTTTCTGTTTTTCTTCTTGCTATTGAAGACCACTTTTACTCCATAGTGATCTGATAGGAGACATGGGATTAGTTTGGTCTTCTTGTATTTGTTGAGGTCTGTCTTATGACCAATTATATGATCAATTTTTGAGAAGGTACCATGTGGTGCTGAGAAAAAGGTATACTCTTTTGCTTTAGGATGGAATGTTCTATATATATCTGTTAAATCCAATTGGTCCAAAGCTTCAATTAGTTTCACTGTATCCCTGTTTAATTTCTGCTTTCCTGATCGGTCCATTGAGGAGAGTGGAGTGTTGAAGTCACCTACAATCATTGTGTTAGGTGCAATGTGTGCTTTAAGCTTTAGTAAAGTTTCTTTTACGAATGAGGGTGCCCTTACATTTGGCGCATAGATGTTCAGTATTGAGAATTCTTCTTGGTGGATTTTCCCTTTGACAAGCAGGAAGTGACCTTCTGTGTCTCTTTTGATGACTTTAGGTTGAAAGTCAATTTCATCTGATATTAGAATGGCTACTCCGGCTTGTTTCCTGGGACCATTTGCTTGCAAAACTGTCTTCCAGCCTTTTACTCTAAGGTGGTGTTTGTCTTTGACACTGAGATGTGTTTCCTGTATGCAGCAAAATGTAGGGTGCTGTTTCCGTATCCAGTCTGTTAGTCTGTGTCTTTTGATTGGGGAATTGAGTCCATTGATATTAAGAGATATTAAGGAATAGTAATTATTACTTCCTGACATTTTGGGCATTATTATTATTATTATTTGTATTTGAGTGGTTCTCTTCTTTTGGGTTGGATGAGATGGGGTTTCTATCTTGTTTCTTCTGGGGTGTTGTTTCCCCCCTTGTGTTGGTATTTTTCCCCTATTATCCTTTGTAGGGCTGGTTTTGTAGATAAGTATCTTGCAAATTTGGTTTTGTCGTGGAATATCTTGGTTTCCCTATCTATGGCAATTGAGAGTTTTTCTTGGCTGAAGTTTGTGTTCTCTTAGGGTCTGCATGAGGTCTGCCCAGGATCTTCTAGCTTTCATGGTCTCAGGTGAGAAGTCTGGTGTAATTCTGATAGGTCTTCCTTTATATGTTACTTGTCCTTTTTCTCTTACTGCCTTTAATATTCTTTCTTTGTTTAGTACATTTGGGGTTTTGATTATTATGTGACGGGAAGTATTTCTGTTCTGGTCCAGTCTATTTGGGGTTCTATAGGTTTCTTGTATATTCATGGGCATCTCTCTCTTTAGGTTGGGGAAGTTTTCTTCCATAATTTTGTAGAAGATATTTGCTGGCCCTTTAAGTTGTAGATCTTCATTCTCATTTATCCCTATAATCCTTAGGCTTGGTCTTCTCATTGTGTCCTGGATTTCCTGAATGTTTTGGGTTACTAGCTTTTTGCTATGGTATCTTCAGCATCTGAGATTCTGTCTTCTATCTCTTGTATTCTATTGTTGATATTTGCATCTATGACTCCTGATTTCTTCCCAAGGTTTTCTATCTCCAACATTGTCTCCCTTTGTGATTGCTTAGTTGTTTCTACTTCTGTTTTTAGATTTTGTATGGTTTTGCTCAGATCTTTCAGTTGCTTGTTTGTATTTTCCTGTAATTCTTTAAGGGATTTTTGTGTTTCCTCTTTTATGACTTCTACTCGTTGACCCATGTTCTCTTGTATTTCTTTAAGTGATTTTTGTTTCTCCCCCTTATTGGGATTCATTTTTTGCTCTATATTCTCCTGGATTTCTTTAAGTGATTTTTGTGTCTGCCTTGTATGGGCTTCTAGCTTTTGATCTATTTTCTCCTCTATTACTTTAAGAAATTTATCTAAGTGATCCTCAATCTGCATCTTTACCAGTGATTTTAGATATGAGTCTTGTTTTTCTGGTGTGCTGAGATATCTGGGATTTAATTGTGTTTGCCTTGTAATGGTTTCTAGCTTTTGATCTATTTTCTCATGTATTACTTTAAGAGATTTATGTAAGTGTTCCTCTATCAGCATCCTGACCAGTGATTTTAGATCTGAGTCTTGTTTTTCTGGTGTTTCGGGGTATCCAAGATTTATTGCTGTCGTGGAACTGGGTTCGGATGCTGCCATACTGCCTTGATTTCTGTTAGTAGCGATCTTATGTTTGCCTTTTGCCATCTGGTTAACTCTGGTGTTAGTTGTTCCTGTAGATACTAGCTGGTGCTTGACCCTCCTGTGGGGTTGTAAGGCTATTTCCCAGCGACTGGGATACCTGAACCACTGTCCTGCAGGGCTCTTGCTCACAGATTGCTGACAGGTGGCCTGAGTCCCCCGAGGTCTTAAACTCAGGATATCCCAGGTACTTGGTTCCGCCTGTTGGGCGGCTGCTCTGCCCTGCTCCTGCTCAGGGTTTGCTGTCTGTTATCCTGTTTCCCCAAGGGTCTTAAAGTTGGGATATCTCAGTTATCTGGTTCTGCCTGCTGGTCCCAAGCTGCTGGGAAGCTGGCTGGGTCCGGCTTCCCTGCCACTGGCTGGATGGGAGGCTGGTTCTGCCTCCGGCTGTGTCTGGGCACCTGGCACACTGGCTGGGTCCGGCTTCCCCACCACCAGCTGGATGGGAAGCTGCAGGCAATATGGCAGCTGCCTGCAGGGAGCTCGGGGTCTGCCCCGCGAGTGCAGAGCACAGCGGCTACTCTGTGCCCAACTCCCACTCCAGGCCTGAGTCCCCGAAGTTCTTAAACTCGGGCTGTCTCGGGTACCTGGTTCAGCTGCCAGCTGGGTCTGAGCACCTGGCATGCTGGCTGACTCGGGCTTCCCCACCACCCGTTTTTCATGTTTTATTTCCTTTATAAACTAAATACCAAGTGAACATGAATATCACGAGAAAACCAAAATGCCTAGCAGATTTCAAATACTTACTACAAAACTGAGTAGAAAATATTTCAATGATTTAATGATTTTAATGATTGATATGCTGACTATATATAAATTCTGACTGACATGAGTTTAGCAAAGTGTGGAGTTGTGTCATTAACTTTATTGTGAGCACTGAAAAATTAAAATCATCTGTACTGATCATATTATATTTCCACTGTACATTGATACTCACTAGATACTCCATTTAATATTCCTAGATTATTTTTCCCACATCTTGCTCCTAATTTCAGAAACAAAGTGCAATTTAATACTCACTTAGCAGCTGTTTTTTTTTAAAGACATGACTATTCAACAGATATTTATTAAGTGTCTACAGAGAATTAAGTAATATCAGTTCATTCTGGAATATTGCACAGAAAAGATGCATACCAGCTAGCTCAAAAATATACTCCTTAATGTATAAAGGATAAATTTTATTTTATCCTTAAATGTATCTTTTTATATGAAATCACTTACAGGACATTTAATTTATACTTCTATAATGTTTGAGATATGTATATTTAAAGATTTTATTTATACTAATTATGTGTGCATATAACACTAATTAGTTAAGAAGCAAGAATATGAGAGAGAGAAAGAGACATGGGAGAAGTGGGAGTGTAGAGAGAGGTGTAAATGACATAAATACAATATTCATGTACAAAGTTTTGAAAAATAATTTGAAAGTATTTTCTCAAATTCTATTATTGTATTCTTCACATTTTGTTTTGTTGTTGTTTTCTTTTGTTTGTTTTGTTTTTCAAATATCCAATCAATTAAGTCTTTGGTAACTTGATCTAATATCTATATCTTAAAGTACAACATGGAACACAAACTACTTTGAGATGGAGTTATTTAAGAAATAGCACAGTAAATATTTACGATATCAGGTACTTCCATATTCTAACTTATTAATGAATATATTATGTGTTCTTATATGTGTATATTGGTCACCAAAACTGGACCTTGCCAATTCTAGGCAAGTTTTCTCTAACAGACTTCATCTTGAGACTAATTTAATTCTGTAAACCAAAGACTTTTAATTTGATTAACATTTAACATGGCCTATTCCAGGCCTCCTACTGTTATTATAAATATTTTATGTTCTAAAGTATTATCAGTTTCATCAGAGATAAAATAAATTCAACAAAATTTGCTCAAATCTTAGTTCCTCACTGCACTTTAAGGAGCTCACTTAGCATTCTTGAACGTTGGTCTCAAATGGATTTTAACCTGCTGCTTCATGTTTGTATTGAAAATATTTAGAGAATCACCTCATGATATAATGTAAAGAGTGTGACAGTTATGAATAAATATTACCTCAAAATAATTGTCTTAGTTGGGGTTTTACTGCTGTGAACAGACACCATGACCAATACAAGTTTTATAAAAGACAACATTTGGGGCTGGCTTACAGGCTCAGAAGTTCAGTCTATAGTCATCAAGGCAGAAATATGGCAGCATCCAGGTAGATATGGTGCAGGAGGAACTGAGAGTTCTTCATCTGAAGGCTGCTAGTAGAAGACTGACTTCCAGGCAACTAGGGTGAGGGTCTTAAGACCACATCCACAGTGACACACCTACTTCAACAAGGCCACACCTCCTAATAGGGTTTCTCCCTGAACCAATCATATACAAACCATCACAATAACGAATCCTTAGGCATGTAATGTCCATTTCAGTAAGTAGTTGGAAATTATATTTAGTCAGTATGAGGTAGTTAGAAATTTAAGAAGAATTTCTGATTTTATTTTCATATAAATTTTCTGGTTTGACAAACACCTTTTCCGTCTCTATCTCAATTATTTTAGGTGTGAAATAAGGAAACCAGATTTCTTTATACTCCATACCATTCTTAGATTCAATGAACTATTGTAGATGCTGATGACATCCTCTAAGAATATAAGTAATAACAAATGTCTCCTTTTATTTTTTTCTCATTAATTTCAGTTCGAGCCATGAGTGAAGATGAATTTGTTGTTTCAAAGACAGAACTTATTATATAGATACAGGTGGAGTTACAGAGAAAGACTGATATTTAAAACTATGTGGGCATCTATGCATGTCGGTGTACAGTTTCCATTTCAGAGCAGAAGTATGGCTAATGAGCAAAAACCTTCAATAAATATCTCACTCAGAGTTTTGTATCTACATAGTATTTTTCATTAAAAGCAACCTGCAAGATAATATGTACCAACCAGTACCCCCAGAGCTCCCAGGGACTAAACCACCAACCAAAGAGTACATATGCAGGGATCCATGGCTCCAGCTGCACGTGTAGCAGAGGATGGCCATTTCAGACATCAATGGGAGGAGATGCTATTGGTCCTGTGAAGGCTCATTGCCCCAGAGTAGGGGAATGCAAGTCAGGAAATTGGGGGAAGGGATGAGCAGGGGGAGGGTTTTTTTTGGAGGGGTAACAAGGAAAGGGGATAGCATTTGAAATGTAAATAAAGCAAATACCTAATTTTAAAAAAAGCCACCTGCACTAGCTCAAGGGATGAGTTACATATGGGTTTGTTTGAAAAATGCAAGATGACTCTGGAACGTTCCTTAGAGTAGAATAGCAACAGTGTTCTCAAAATATGTTTTGGACATGTCAAAATTATAAAGGACCTAGCTTAAAGAACTCCTATTAAAGAACTCTGGGACATTTATAGTAAAATTTCTCATACATTAAATAAAATAGGAATTAACTGTTTCACATAATATAACAAGATTATAAATATATGATAGGAAACACTTTCTTTGTAAAATATCAACTAATCAGTGCTTTTAGATAAAGAAAATTAGAAAACAATCATTTGGTAATGTCAGTAATATTGTGTAAAATTATATTTACTTCTCTGGGCATGTGTGCATGTGTGTGTGTATGTGTGTGTGTGTGTGTGTGTGTGTGTGCGCGTGTGTGTCAGTGGTGGGGACATTTGTGGGCCATGTTGCACATGGGAAGGTCAGAGGACAGCTTGTGAGAGTTGGTTCTCTTCTTTGACCATGTTGATTCTGAGAATCAAACTCTTTATCTTTATTGGCCGAGATATTGTGCTGATTCCAATAATATTTTCTCTAAAAGTAGAGGTTAGAACTTTATCTCCTAAAAAAACAAATTATAATACAAAATTTAATTTCTATGACTCCTGACTTCTGTTAGAATTTTCTGAGTTGGAGCATTGGACATAGGAGACTGGGAAGGACATACTGAGATCCAAAATAGATATTCATGCCTACTGGATCAGAAGGAAGTACCTGATGGAAACAGAGGCATTGGGAAATTCAATTCTATTGCAGCAGAGGAAGTTAGTCAAGCAGTTTTACGCTGTTCATCACCTTGGTTACTAAAGGTTGATAGAAGTGCATAGAGATGACTCATAGGGTGGCTCATTTCCTTCCCAAGGAAAAGGAGGAGGAATGACAACCTCATTCACAAAATTCTGGGATTCTCATAAGCACTTTTAAATGTACTAGCTTACAGTCATTATCATTTTCTCCTGTTTGCTTATGATACACTATCTTATTATTAGAAACAGACTTTGTAGCTGCAGTTTGGAAGGGTCAAACTTGCGTTCTAGTGTTCATATGATGCATAACATTGAGTGCTTTACTTAGGTTTCCTTCCTAATTTCATCAGCTGTAAAAGACTGAAAATGGGGTAATAAGTAATAAAGCACATATAAGAAAAGAGAAGCTGAGTAGACATGCATGTTGTTGGCTACTCAGCTTATGTTCACTATTATTAAAGTATTTTTAAAGCATTGAGATATTTTTTCTTCTATCACTTCAGGATACAGAAAATGACAGAAATGGATTATCGTCTTGCTTCTCAGAAGCCATAGAAAAGTAGAAATTGTTGGACATTCATTTACCATGATCTCTCTGATGACACGTAAACTTATCTAAGTCTTAAACTAACTTTGCTTTGAGAAGTTGACAACTAGAGTAATCTGCTATTTGACTTTGTCTTAGAACCCATCCTTTCTATACTGAGCCTAATAATTTCAGCTATGCTCTCATGATATTCAAAATTATTTATTTATTTATTTATTCATTCATTCATTAATTAATTCATTCATTTATTGTGTGTGTATGTGTGCCTGCATATGTGTATGAGTGTATATGTGCATGTGTGCTTGTGTGTCTGTGTATGTGTGTGGGTGGGGGGGTGGCTGGTCTCAACCTACAGATATATCATGAAAGGTGACCTGAGACATTATCACTTTCTGAGTGCTAGTATTTCAGTAAGTGCATTGTATTCAGCTATGTGTTACTGGGAACCACGTCAGGGTCCTGTGCATATTAGGCAAGCATTTTACTCAACAACTAAATTTCTACCCAGCATTACATTTTTAACTACTATGTCATCCTTAGAACTGATTGAATTTTTAAAAAATCTGTATTAATTTCCTATTGGAAGGAGGAATTTTCTTTTTTCTTTTTCTTTGTAACTCCTAAAACTAATAACATCTTGAACTTGCCATATTGTTTCCGGGACAGTTAGCATCCGGGTGTTTTAAAAATAGGTTCATTTTATGAGGGGTCGGATTTGTCCCTACAATGAGCATCCTCTGATTGTCTTGGAATTCTACAATGTTTGCAGTGATTTCCTGTATTTATTAACAAACATGAGTGTCTCTTCCCCCTCAAACCTCCTTCCATTGCCTCTCATTCATTGCTACATCCTTTGCTGACTCATTAGCACATCTTGAAGCAATGTTCCCTCTGAGAAGAAAGAGTGGGTTTAGATAGTAACAGGAACACTGTCCTCAACTTCCAGAAAAAAAATATTCGAAGGTCAACTAAATTTTGAAAGTAATGAGTAAAACTATGTATGTACCATGCACATACATGCATGCACACACACACACACACACACACACACACACGCTATCTCATGTATATGTTTACATATATATGTATATGTATATGTATATAGATATACATGCTTTGATATATTACATACTTTGATATCTTAAGTGTGTGTGTATATATATATATATATATATATACTTAAGTATATAAGTAAGATTATCTTAACATTTTACTGTATCAGTCTAGACTGCTAATCTTCAAGTCATGAGTGTGTGTGTATGCTTCTGTGTGTTTGCATATGGCCGATATGGATTGCGATGGATTGGCCTACAAACAAAGTATGTACTTAAACCATAACTTTTATAGCAAACTTCTTCATAATCATTATACCACTAAATATATGCTGAGTATTTCCTGGGTGCTTGGGCATACAGATATAGGGGGATGGTATCTATTACTGCTTAAAACACTTGAAAAGGAACATATCATATCAATTCTCCATGAAACTGAGATAATCTTTTTTTCTTAATTTTACTATATGTTCTTTCCTTTATTTTTAGCTGATAAAAATATTTTATTCTGATCATTTCCCTTCCCTCAACTCCTCACAGATTTATCCCACCAATCTGCCCTCCCAGCTCCATATCTACTTTCTCTCTCTTTAGAAAAGAGGAAAATAAAAAGAGCAACACACACACACACACACACACACACACACACACAGGCACACAGATACAAGGACCCAAATGGACACCTTCACACACAAAACAAAACTTATAAAACAAAATCAGAAACATAATATATAAGGAAGAAAAACAGTAAGGGAAAAAAGTTCAAACAACGCTATATGTGACAAAAAGGTATGGCGCCTATACTTATGTGTGGTTCGTATTTCCAGTGAAATGCCTTTGGAGAAAATTAGTTCTTCATAAGTGATGCCAATTGGAGCAGCTTCTTGGTTAAGGATGGGAATTCATGGTCACTTCTACCTCTCATCACTGAGACCCTGTATGACTTGAACCCGTGTATGACCTGTACAGGGCACAGTCTCTGTGAATTCATATGTGCCTCATCCTGTTGTTTCTTAAGATCCTGATTCCCCAGAGTGATTCAGTCCTTCGAGTACTTAGCATCTTTGTTTCTTCTTCCATGTAGCTCCCTGAGCCCTGAGACATTGTCACAAACGGCCTTCTGCACAAACCCCAGAAAAGTGTGCACAATGGTTCTTAACCTTAAGGCTTTGACTTACTAAAAGTGGGCAAAGAGAATCCAGAAAAAAAATCCTCAAACAGTGGAAAGGGAATAAAAAAAGTCCACGTCATGGAATGGCAAAACAGGAGAAAGAACTGATTGTTCCAGATTGAAACAACAACAACAACAACAAACATAAGACGGTATTAAGTAAAGTGACATGGTAGGAACAGTATCCAGACTTAGCTTTTTTGTATATTTAATCTCTTCCACTAATTTACACAGGAACAATGCTGATAAGCAGAGTAAATGAATGACAAGAAATGTAATTATTCATCTAAGAAGAAATCCCTATGTACTGTAATTCTCTAGTCTCTGTGAAGGTTTAATTTTGAAAATGACAACACAGTTTCAACTTTCAGGAAATTATAACATGAAACAGTTTCTATATGTTACTTTTGTTTTGTCTGTTGTATTTCATAGTTATGAAAATATAAGTTTATTTCCTTTCTAGTTTAATTTTTGTTATTGTGGAAATGTCTTGGCATCAATTTAAGGAAGAAAAAGTTGGTATCACAATTAAAACAATATAAAATTATTTTACAATCCTAGTTAAGTACCCATCAAGGCAGGAAGTCAAAGCCCATGTTGCTTGAGACACTTGGAAATAGGGCATCCTCTGTCAACAACAGAGAGAAGCTTGCTTGCTTGTTTTAAGCATGATTTCTCTACTCTTATAGAGTCAGGACCCCCTGCCTAAGAAATAGTGCCACATAATGTGGGCTGGGTTCTCAAATTAATTAACTGAATTGAGACAATCCCCCACAGACATACAAACAGGTCAACTCTATGTAGACAATTCCTCCCTGGGTGGTAGAATCTAGGTTTAATCAAGTTGACAATTAAAGCCAACCATGACAAATTCCTAAATTTTTCTCAGATCATGGACAATCCTTTAGTGAGGACTAGCTTGCTTTTGCATATGTTGTCTTTAGAGATGATAGATGGTGGAAGGAAGGAATGCTAAAATGCAAACAAAATATTTAAATGAGAATGCAAATGTTAACTTTAGTTCACAAAATGAGCATCCGTTCCTCTTCTAAAACCAGATGGTTTCGTGATACAAAGAAAGCAGATGACTAATTTGAAGTTAATTTAAATTTGTCCTAGCTTGTGCCTGCACACATAAGCAAGTATGCTTGTAGGTGCCGCTCTGCATGAGAGCCCATGTTGGGACAGAGGTTGATACCAGAATGACTCTCCCCATCATTGCTCCCTGAGGCAGGAGCTAGACTGGCTAGCTGTGGGATTCCAGAAACTGCTCGGTGCCTCTGGGAAGCAGTGAGGTTGTAAACCTGTAAGAAGGTATTCACTTAGCTTCTTCCTTTGGTCTGGAATCTGAACAATCCTTGTCCTTGTACAGAAAGTAAGCACTTTACACACTAAGCCACCTCCACAGCTTGACATGCAGGTGATGCACCATGTGCCAGTCTGTCTGTGAGCAAGTGTTTATGTTAACCTTCAAGCTGTCCCAGGGTGGAAGAACAATGTAGATAGGAACCGTCTCCTAAAGAAATACTCTGTCAATCTCAGTACTCCTAAAGGCCAGTCTCTCTTATGACATCCTAAGACTCATATTACCTTCATTTAAATTTTGATAATATTCATGTGTGATCATAGTAGTAGTGTGATACACAGAAAACAAATAAGCCATCAAGTGGAAAAACACAGAAAACCCTAATTTAATCTCCTTGCCTGCCGTTGGTGACCATTAAGGTCATTGAGCGCTTCCAACATGTTGAGGAAAGAGCATAAAAAGCCATTGCCAATTTGTGGAATGTAAATGTTCCACTTCCTTTTGCTCATCACAATCTAAAACAAAACTTGCCCTTCAGCTCAAATTTCCCCTTTGCAAAGAGTGTTAAGTGAGTTAAATAGAGTGTTGGGCCAGTGTGAGACATTGTTTTCTGAGAACTCAGCAGTTTTTCAGGCTTGCTGCTAGTAAAGGGCAGAAGGAGAAGGCACTTGGTTTATTCATCTCATAATCAAAACTCTCTCGAGTTTCTAGATACTGTTGCCTTTTGTCTGATAGATCTATTACGTTTCTGAGGATAAAAACCAGACAAACACCATGCAAAGGTTTCTTTTAGATACACAAATTCTAGTCCTGCTTAACACAGTGGGGGGCACTCAGCATTCTGAAAGCTTTGGCCAGTGTTTGTATTTTCTTACAATTAGATGAAAATCAAAGCCATGTGGCCTCCAACAGAGAGAGCAGCAGGTCGGAAGTGTGCTCGCAGGACACATTCTGCTGGGCTCCCCTATGCCTGTGCATTCGTTTGGAGCATATGTGGACTCCTTATTTTATCTTATTATTTGCATCGTGGCGGTGGCAGGCCATTTGTGCTTTTCTCACTGACATAGTTTACCTACAGTTCCCCGGTGATTTCCAAGAAGAAAACCACGCATCCCTGCAATGAACATAATTTCCTTACTGTTTAAACACAGAAGGCGATATAGCAGGTGCTGGAAAATCTGTAAGAAGATGTTAGACAAAAAGCAAATACAAATGTCAGACACTGTGCCCTGCCAAAGGATGTTCTAAGATATGAAAGTAATATGCATGTAATAAAAATATGTGAGAAAAAAGTGTGTGGTGTATGTAAACACACACACACACACACACACACACACACACACACACTTTTTGCTCCCATTGAATTATTCAACATACAGCAATGATAGTGGGAGTTCATAAATTTCAATTTGTTTAATGGGAAAATTATATTTCTTTTTCAACTAATTACTAAGACAGAAAGACAGGTGATGTCAAGAGGTTTAAGGAACTAATATAAAAGCCATCCTGTATTTCTGTATTACTTTTTAGCTTTCTAAGAGTTTTATTTGGCCTTTAACAAGGCGTTTCAGATTAAAGAAGCTGCACAGAAAACTAGTTTGATAGCAGAACATTCATTAGGAAAGGAATAAAAAATGGCTGTTTATAAGAGTAAAATCATAAGCCCTCAAAATCCACAGATAAATTTTGTTTAAAATTATAAATTCATCTCTTCTTTCCACTTCAGGCTAAAAGATGCCTACTGTTCAAATTTTTATTTGAAGGGAAGAAAGAGGAGAAAAACCCAGCAAAGCTCTGTGCAGCAGTAGTGATTTTGGTTTGACAGCCGTCCAAGCCAAACCGTTTCATTCACATCTTGAGTTTTCACTGAACTCAGTGCCAGAACCTGGAGGAATGCTGGGCCGAGGGGAAAGCACACAGATAAAGGGAGGAAGGGGGTTGGAAGTGGAGGTTGGTATATAATACCCCCCTTTAGAGAAAAAGATTTTGAGGACTGTAGAAAAAGATTTTATCTAACGGAATAGAGTCTGTTAAATAATACATAGCAAATATGAATGTCTCGGAGGGAAAAGAGAAAGCAGCATTTATAGCCATCTAAATCAGAGCCTTAGCTTTACACGAGTCTTATATCCTTTCATGACAAGAGCTAACAGTTCCTGAGCTTTACCTCATTTGTCTACAGCTCTGTCAAAGGCAACTCTTGATTTCCCACTCGTAAACACAAGCATTAGAGATACTGAGCGAGTGTGCTGAGTAAGGGCAGTGAAGCTAGAATTCAAAAAGAGGAGAAGTACTAGTCCGGGCCTCTCACCTTTCCCTCACATACCCTGAATGGTCGACTACTGCACTCTGTTGTTTTTAACCTTTTAAGTATCCGAAACATGAATGACACAGAAGCAATAGAGCAAAGCACTTGCCTACTATGAGTATTATCCTGGATTCAGCCCTCAGAGTCCCAAACATAATTGACCCATTCAATTACGTTTTAAATGTGTGCCATCTAATTTTTATCCATGCTTTGACCAAACCCTACCCCCATGATGTGTTCTCAAGTTTTTCCTACTGCCTACATCACTCCAATGCTGCCTCTTCCTACGGATCTTCTTTAATCTTGTCATTTCATTTCCTCACACTGTTTGATATTGCAAAGTCATCACCAGCCATATTTACTGATATTTTTGTTTGTTTGTTCTAACGGAAGATCATTTTCTTTTAAGTCAAATTTTACTTACTTAATATATAAATTACTAGCTTCTGGTTTTTAATCATTTTAGAACAATCATGTCTTTGAGAACTCTTTTTAGTTGAAAAATTGGAATACTAAGGCTTGCTAACTATAGATTTCATTTACTGTTCCTGTATGTTTTAGTTGGTACCTGGAAACTGCAAATTTAGATGGTATAACATGTGCTTTTTGATACATATAAAAAGTTGGTATTGCTAAAATAATCTAGGTAACTGGAAAACATTTTTAATAGTTAATAAGGTTATGAAGGCATGATAACCTTCTAACCAAAGTTTGTAGTCCTCAAACAATATGTAATGCATTTTATGTGTAGCAGATTTCTATAATGATTTCTCTAATTTTAAAATCTGATGAGGACTAGATCTATGTATTTGTTTACATGGCAAATTAAGTAAGTAAGCAAGCATATCTACTTACTGTGCTACACAATGGTAATTTCAGCACTTTTGAGGTGGAGGCAGGATGATCAGAAATTTAAGGCTATTGTCTGGTAGCTATACGGTGAGTTGACGACCAACACTGGCTACATAGGATTCTTAAAAATAAATAAAAATAGAAGAAAAAAAGAAAAAGTAAGAAAGTGCTCTGAAACCATTTTTATTATTCCAGATTTATAGCTGTACATGTTAAAAGAAACTAGAACTTCTAGTGTTCTGTGCCGGGGCCACTGTAAACAAACCAGACTGCTCCCACAAGTGCTGCTTGTTCACAAGGCTGGTCTTTCACCTCGCAACTCATACGTGCCTCTATGGTTTGTTACCACCAGCAAATTCTAACAGCATACAGAAATAGTTATTAAAGTTATTAAAATTATAAAGTTATAAAAATAGTTATGATATTAAAATAACATAGTTCAGTGTTGGATTATATAAATGGGATTTAAATTGGTTTTTTTATACTTTTTAAAACTTTTTTATTTTCTATATTCTTTGTTTACATTCCAAATGATTTTTCCTTTACGGGTTGCCCCCTCCCCATAAGTTCCATAAGCCCTCTTGACTCTGCCCATTCCCCAATCAATCCCCTCCCACTTCTCTGTCCTGGTAATCCCCTATAATGCTGCATCAAGCCTTTCCAGGACCAGGGCTGTTTTTACCTTCATGCCAACATACACCAGTCTTAAAATCACCACAGCTTTGCATTCATACACAAGCTTGAGATCCATTTTCCTCTATTTCAGGTACATACAACACACACACACACACACACACACACACACACAATCTTTTAGTAAACACAAGATAATTTTACTAATCAAATTCAACTTTAAATGATTTGAAATTTGCTAAAATAAAAGTTGTTTACTAAATAATTTCTGTCACTACAAAAATTGGTCGACAGAGACTTGGTACACATTGTTAGGATTCTGTCTAAGCTCCACCTTGCCGTTACCTGGCAACATCCAGGTATGTCTGACACACTATAAAAGGGGCTGCTTGCCTCTCCTCTCTCTCTCCTCCTCTTCTCCTCTTGGCCTCTCTTGCCCTCTTGGGCTCTTCCCTTCCCTCTCTCTTCCCTCTTCTCTCCACATGGTCACAGCCAGTGTCTACTTCTCTATTCTCTCCCTCTCTCTGCCTTTCTCTGCCTCTACTACCCCCTTCCCTCCACTTCCCATGCCCTAAATAAACTCTTCTATACTATATACTATACTGTCCTGTGTGTGGTCCCTCAGAGGGAAGGGGCGCCTCGGCATGGGCCCGCTGAGGCACCCCCTTTCCCCACACCTCCCCACACACCCCAGAGAACATAGTCTTTACCTCTTTATCTTTTTATGAACACATCACACACGTTCTCATGTAGTCCAGGATGAGCTTTCAGCTTTCTCTGCAGCCAAGGGTGACCTTGACATTCTTATTCTTTACTGCTCCCTCACAAGTGTTTCAATTACAGACATGCACCAATGTACCATCATGTCTGTGATTGTGATCAAACACAGTTTCACGCCTGCTAAACAATCAACTAAACTACATCTGCATCTCCAACCCATTTTGTGAATGGACACTGAGATCCCAGAAAGTCTGGGAGCACCTCTTCATTCTCAGCCTGCTTGTGTTCCAGCACTTTCTTCTCATCTTTCTTGGAAGAGTCTGACTTTTAGCAATAATTTCAAGATATCTAATTCTACTTTTACAATTTTATGTCAGAAAGTTATTGTATCTTTAAGGTCTTTGCAAAAGCAGATTGAAGACTAGCTCGGAACAGGAAACCTTTATTTGAAATCAACTTTCATTAGCATCCTTGGTCTAATTATATTATTATGTAATTATCCCCTAAAGTTGTTCAGGGAGCTGAATGAAATTTGGCAAGTTTGATTACTAAATATATAATAGAACATATATTTTATAGAGCAAAAGGAGATCTTAAAGCATTTATACTATATAACTTATATTAGTCAAATCAATTCCAAGTAATTAATCATAAATCCTTCTCAACGGACTATTTTTACTTTATTATATTAATCCGAAAGGATGATTATATTATTTCAGCTGCATCATGTGATATCATATTAAATGAGGTATAAGGTATACATTTTAATATATAAATTATAGTTTGTCTAAAATATAGGTAAATTTTATTACTTATATTCTTACCATATATACTTCATTTCAAATTATACAGATCCTATTAAGTCTTGATTCATGGGTTATTAAAGTAATTGGCAGAGAAGTCTATAGACATTTATGAATGCAAGACTGCAAAAATGATGTTGGCCAAATTGCTTATAAGTTGAAGTTGCCTGCCATTTAACCAGGTTCAATTTCAAGGTCCCACATGGCAAAAAAGAATGACTCCTGTAAAATCCTGTAAAAGTTTCTCTCTCTCTCTCTCTCTCTCTCTCTCTCTCTCTCTCTCTCTCTCTCTCACACACACACACACACACACACACACACACACACACACAGTGAGAGGTATTTTTTTTTACAACACAAAGGCTATCAGTGATGTCTCTTATTCCAATTTCACTGAAATTTGCTTGATGGAGTCGCTTCTTATCCTTTGTCATCTAATTTTCATAAACAACCAACTAAGCACGTAGTGCTATCTTATAAATCACAGTGTGAGATCCTGTCATTTATATAATTACACATTTCAAACTTGAAATGATAAGCTCACCACGTTTTTCAAAGCTAGAAAGGTGAGAGTGTGACAGAGCATTTCAAGACAGTGCCACTCGGGTGACTGGGACACCCCACTTCCTTTATGTACATGGCTTTGTTTTTATTTGTCATTGTACTTAGGCCACTTGTACCCCTCACTGGCCATTTCAGGTCAGATGCGAATAGCTTCTCCGGAGGCAAAGGAGCACCAGTCCATTTAATTCCCTAACAAGTTTATTCCTTTGGGCCAAATCGTCACGTAGGGCACCTGCCGTGCAAGTACTAAGGAAGTATCAAGCAAAACCCAGTCACAGCTGTGCTGCGATCACTGGAGTGTGCCCAGTGCATAATGGCACATTAGGTAGGCATTGATCTCTGCCAGTTTATGAGGTCTCTTACAGAATTAGGCAGACTCTTTCACGGGAACCCATGGAGCAGAAATTGCTACTTCTGAGCTAATCCATTTTCAAATTACCATCCAATTGTGACTGATGACCTCACTACAAATCCGCTTATCTAACTCCGACCACTCAACCAACAAGGCAAAATCAGTCCTTGTTTTCTGTTATTTTTACTTCTTTACCGAATACAGTTTCTTTTTGCCATTCTTAGTAACCTTAGGTGCCACTGCATCTGGGAAGATAAACACGACGAATGTTAAATGCTGACTAATTGTCCGTGATAATTTGGAAGTTTGAAAAATGGGAACAGAGAATTGGCAATTGGAAAGTAACACTTGGATCTAAATAGACAGCTATACATTATGGCTCTTTCATTTAAAATAATTAAGTCGGAGTTAAATTATACTGAGTCTTTGACACGATAAAACAATCTATCATCACGATATGTCATAATTTTTTGATAAATAGCCTGGGTGCTTTCTAATTAATCCAGTGGATTGAACTCCAAATGAAAGTTAAAAGATGAACCTTTATTACAAAAAGCAGAAGCAGCACTCAGAGTATTGTTCAACCACAACAAATTAAATGGAAATCTGCAGAGTCAGTGGACACAGAGCTGGAACTCACCAGAGTAGACTGTTAATTCCCCTGAGCAAATCTTGTCAAAGAGGTTGATGCTAATGGCCTTACAGTGTACAAAAGCCAGTGACTGTACGAATGTGTAAAAATGATTGTATTAAGGTGAGTCTGACTGTCAGTTCTTACAAAGCCAGTCACTCCAGCACCAATAAGTGCTGAAGCCCTTTGGCCATATTTTTAGGCTCCATAATTTATTACATATTTTATAGCTACTTACATGGTGGAGTATATTTTGTCCTATTTTATGAAACTGTTTCATGTTGGCCAGTTAGATGAACGATATTTGGTGAACATATTAATAACTGCATGGAAATAACATTTATATATTTCACATAGCAAATTATACCCAGGAGTAATTGGAACAGAGCAGCAGCTAAACGAGAGAATATATGTTTACAAATGCATGGAACTAAGCACGAATTAGAAAAATGTCAGCCATGGCATCATGTTGGAAGAGGAAGAGAAATAATTATTTCCATGTCTATAATTAAAGCACATATTTTTGAATGTTTTTAAGTCAGGCATAATCAGAATTTAAACATCTGGACCAATCGCTGCTACGAAGAACCATCATGGCTGTTTAATCCACAGTGCCCTGTGCAATGGACTGGCATAATTGGCTATTCAGAGCCAGGAGCAGCACTCCAGTGTTCTGAAAGCCCATCTTCTCAAAGGCCTTGGGGCTGCTTTCTCACAGTCGCTTTCGAATGATGCACGTATGCCAGGGGTCCCTTCTGAATGCTAATCAATGGTATGTCAGCTACTTGGAGTCTAGCGTAGAGCAAGCCACTTGTGTAGAAAACACCACCCGCTTCAACTTATCTGCTAAAGAGCAGGATGAGCAAGACATAAAGCAGATGCCAATGAGAATTTATATTTCCACTTCTATTAAAAACCTCGGATGTACAAACAATATCCTGAGTGAGTGGCTGTGCAAGGCGACGGGGGACGTGGTCCAAGTGTGCACACTGCAGGGAGCACTGAATATATTCCACTTGCTTGTGTCTTCTTTACTTTTTAACATTTCTTTGTGTATTTACAATCCTTTACATTTTCAAAGTCAGCCTCCAGTCATCTATAGATAAAAGTTAAGACCATCCTTTGACTAATTCTGTCTTTGCGACCCTAGGTTTACAAAGTCGGTCACAGCTTTCATATATTGCAGCATATTGAGCGGCACATCATTTAAAATATACCCACCAGTCCATTGAATGGATTATGTTTTATAAGAATGAGAAGTCTCACACATAACATCATAGTAGGGCGATGCCATTTTTATATAAAATATATATCATAAAGGAATCTGCAGTAAAATCCATAGCTCTCTGACAAGCACATTAACTTAATAGAAAACATTCAACCACACAGATTCAAATCACATTGGTTGCCTCTTTACCAATGATGGAAATTTGTAATAGTCCTGGAAGAGTGTATACTCTTGTCCTTACTGATACGTTTTAGTTATGAGATATATATATATATCTCATATATATATATATATATATATGGTTTAGTACATATTTCTTGTCACTTTCTTAAGAATTAGAAACCATGAGAATTCCTTCAGGAATGCACTTATTTTATAGAAGCACAAAAGGCATCCATTTTCTTTTCTTTTTGTTTTTTGTTTTTTTGTGATTGTTTTTGTTTGTTTGTTTGTTTGTTTTTATGACAGGGTTTCTCTATATAGCCCTGGCTGTCCTGGAACTCACTCTGTAGACCATGCTGGCCTCGAACTCAGAAATCTGCCTGCCTCTGCCTCCCAAGTGCTGGGATTACAGGCATGCACCACTGTCTGGCCGGCATCAGTTTTCTACATTGTAATTTTTACCAATTTGATCAAGGAATGTTTCCTTATTATTAAAAGCCTTAGCACATAGGGTCAGAGAGATGCCTCAGGAGTCAAGATCACATGAATTCAGATACCAGTACACACATGGTCGCTTACAGTGATATGTTCCTCCAATTGCCCAGAGTTTGCTGCCCTTTTCTGTCCTTCCTAGTCATCAGGCATGCGAATGGTACATATACATATATGCAGGAACACATTAATCCTTGTTAAAAATGAAATAAGTAAATTTTAAAATAGAACTAATTAGCACTTTTCATAAGCTCGCTACTTGTGTAGCTTGGCCTGCAGTTATTCCCTACTTAGGTTTTATCTAGCAGTACTTTAGCTTATTTTTCTATATTGATAAGTAAATAGATAAATTCCCAGCATGCTGATGCTAATTATGAAAGCAAAGTAAGGACAGGAAAAGCAGGCACTCTACCATCTTTGGTGTTAACATACATTGTACAGAAATTTTTATAGCTCAGTTCTCATAGGGGCATTCTTTTGATTGTAGAGTGTTTATCCTATGTGGAAAATTCTAAATATTCAGGAAATAAATGATAAAAAGAATACGTTTTTAACAAATCTCTCTTTTCTGTTCAATCAAACTTCCAGAGAAGGAATACTATATGTTATAACATTCATTTGTGTGTTTCCGACAAAAGATGTGCAGAATACATTTCTGAATTAATTATATTTGTTTGTTTCTTAGTCATGAAACTTCTTCCAACTTTCCTGATATTCCTGTTAAAAAGGAGTTGAACTTCACGTGTAAGACTGTAACATGCACAGAATTTTTCTCTTTCCCCTGTTCTTTGTGGGCTCTGTGTGCAGGCTGTGGATGTTAATGTGACGTTTTTCTTAGCTTCTTTACATTTCTACTGTGATCATTCCATCCAAACTTGGCAATCAATAGTTGAGTGGAATTTCAACTAACACATCTCAGATGTGTGTGCTCTTAGCCTGCGGGATATGGCAGAACTTAATTCAGAAGGCACCTCCATCTCGCATCAAAGTCTAGACTAGCAATTGGTCTAGAATATTACTGTAACTCAGTGGTTTCTTAATTCAAAATACACATTAATCAAAATGCTGACAGTATCATTTTTTTTGGATGAGTGGCATCAGGTTCATTGCTTTTGTTGGCTGACTGTGTAGTGAGCCATAGAATAAAGGTAAAGATAAAATTAATTCACAGAATGTAAATGTCATAATTTATCTTTCGCCTGGGGCAAGATTTTTCAAAAGAATACATTTTAAAATTTGGAAAATATTGGAAATGAATACCATATGCTTTCAGTAAGGAAAATAATCTTACTAAGTTTCAGAAATTTTATTTCCATATATAGTCTTTCTTATGTGATTTGAAGCAAATCGGTTTTCTTTTATTTCTTTCTTCTCTGTACTTAAATGAATTGTGAATAATTTTCTCTAAATAATATACTAACCTAGATTTCATTTATTTCATAGAAAGAAACTAATACATAAACACATAGCAATTATATTCATAGATACTCCTCTAATTTTATCTCTCTACTTCTCTTGTATATTATGTATTCTATATTATGCTCTTAGATATAATTAAGGCCTTTTCATATATATGTGAGGAAAAAATCAATTAACATGTTAAGATAGTGAATGATAATAGATATCATGTAACCTTTGGTTTGATAGCAATGTCTGTGGACAGTATTCAAAGCCATTTTATAGACAATTATTCTCATATATTATTGGAAACAATATGAAATTATGTTAATAGCACTTATATTTTAACAAAAGTTTGTCTAGTAAAATAACCAACATGTTAGCTGAGCAATTAATTGTAAATGAATAAAACACTAATGAATAAAATTTTAGTGTCCAAATGACACAGAATATGCAAAAGCCATACATTAAACAGGGCTGTACATGTGCTAAGTATTACAAAATATTGATATTTTTCTAGAAGATGTATTTAGGTAAAGCACATAGTTTGAATAGAGTTGGGTAGTTTGAGAAATAGGATTAGCATTGATTTAAAAGGTAGCCTAGTTGACATAATACCATAATATAGTCCCATCATATTGCTCACCTCAAAATATGTCTATTCTTTTAAATGACAACTTCGAGCAATATATTCTTCCATTCCTTAAGATATTAAATGAGAGTAATGGATTGGGTGTGTGTACTTTTCTACTATCTAGTACACAAATGTAAATATATAACCATATGGTTATTATGTTTTCTTCTCTGCGGAATAGAGGGCAGAATGCCTGCCTTCTCATAGTTAGCGCTGTATGAGCAATTCTGTCTGATCTGTATGTCAAGTTAGTATGGTGAAATTCTAGAACTATAATTGGTTTTGCTCATGTGAGCTCAAGTGTCCTGATGTCCTGTACCTATGTTCTGTGACTGTGATTGCACATGTCGTTGCTTTACTTATCTTTTTATTTTGTGCATGTTTCTTTTCCATAGCTTCATTTGCAATATACAATCAGAACTTGAAATTATGAGATATTAAGGGACCACTCTTAAATTCTTGTACTGTTATTTTCTATGTTACTATTGAAAGTTATATTTAAGCGAATCATAGCTGAGTAGAGTAACACTCTTTAAAGTCACTTCAGAAAGTGCTAGCCTCATAGTTCTATTCAGTTAGGCAGTTTTCTGAAAAGGATTCCATAGTTTTGTTTTGTTCTAATCATGTTTGGGAAAGTCGGCATAAATACAGAATATTTAGAGATATCAACTTAAATCTTGTCTCTTAGCAAAAAAATGATTATATGCTCTGGTCTGCAATTTTTAGCTTGAAATTTTAGAAATGACAACAAAGAGAACATGAATATGGAGGCTCAAGGGATCTCATGTCAACATACTTCAAATAGAGTAGAATAATACTGAAAAGGGGATGGTATGAGTACCAACTTTTTAGTGTAGATTAAATTGTTGCATTCTAGGCATATATTTATGTACAATAGTCTACAAATACAACTACTACTAATATACTGTTTCCTTATATTTATTTCTTCATGGTTACATTCATTTCTGGTTAAATTCTATAAAGTAATTTCTAAAGAAGAAAGGACTGGGGCTGGGGCTATTTCCATAGTAACTACCTCAGACCCCAGGCAATTCCTCCAGGGAATCTGGGTAGTACTTGTAGACATAAATTGTTTCAAAGGCCAGTTGTGGCCCAACAGGAATATAGTTTTGATGAAACCCAGATGAACTGCAACTGTATTTTAGTCTATACTCCCACTTAAACTATAGTCGATTACCTGCGGTAATAGTAGAACAGAAATAACATCAGTAATGAAATCTGCAGATCATCTCAAAGCATCATTCAGCCAATAAAATCCAAACCCCCTCCATCAACTTCTTACTAACACAACTGAGCATATATTAAAATGGACAGATGTGACTTTTCTTTTTCTCTCTGTGGTATAGGTGCCAATAGTGATATAAAATGATGCTTAGAATTTGGTCACAAAAGCGAAAAACACACCATACCACCCATTGTTACTCTAGACATCTGTTTCTGAGATGTACAGCAGGAGTTTCCATCCTAATAATATTTATGGATGTATTGTCACCATTTATAATAGTACTGGAGAGAAGTAGACTTCAGTAAAATGTACTTAATTACTTGTTAAAAATTTCATTCAATTTCCATTAAATCAAGCAAGAATCCCCTGCTTTTCTTAACCCCAGAGGAAAGTATAGCAGACTGTGAAAATAATTGATATCCCTAGATTGACCTGAAAATATTAACAAATGCTCCTTTCAGGTAAGGTACCAGAGAAACTAGAAATCAGTAAATAAAGGTTCTATATGCATCATTTGGTGTCCACAGTCAAATATCTAGAGAATAATTTACAATCCAACCTCTAATACACTGCAGCCTCAGTTTTATCTCCAGTCTTATGAGCAGTCACAAAAGTGCTCAGATATCTCACTCATAAATACCAAGGGCTATCTCCCATTGATATTACTTGATGTATAAAAAGCAGACACAAATGTAATAATGACAAATGACAACATATGAAACAAATCATGAAAAAAACAAAACAAAACAAAACAAAACTCAGAAGAGACAAAGACAATGAGGAAATGCCGAATACGACAAAGTCTAATTGGCCTTTCCTAGAAATAAAACATTTTGGTATATTTCATCCAAATGAGCAAGTAAACAGCCAAACATAACTATTCCAATTTATGGCTGTGAAAAATGAAATAATGATAGTTTAAATGGAAAGTTGAAAGACAAAGTAAAGAATAATTTCATGAAGCAAAACCAGCAAGAATATAAAAAATAAGTCATAGAGGTAAACTAAAAGTAGTGGATATATTAAACAATTTAAATATCAATGTTTTTAGAGCTCCTGATTCATATAAAACCAACCAACCAACCAGCCAAAGAGTTGGTGAGTCACCCAATAAGCAGTGTTCCTTGACGCCCTTGGCTCTGTTTCTGCATCTACAAACCTGCCTGAGTTGTTCTGACTGACTTCATAATTCACCACTACTGTAGCCTGAATAAAATGCTTGACTCTCTAATTTCTATGGTCTTTGTGCTTATCACAACAGAAAACATGTTAATGTACCGTTTGTTTGGTATATATTTGGAATACATACCAAAGAAAATCCTTACCAAGGATAAAACAAGCATTTCATAATGATAAATGTGCTAATTCAGCAAGAAGATACCCAAAGCACAAATGCATGAGAATCCATAACCTAACCACAGAATACAGTAAGTGACAATTTGCATAATCAAAGATAAAATTTTGTAAAAATAGGACAAGTAGTTGCCAGATGCTATAGACAGAAAAACAAAAAACAAAACAACAACAACAACAACAACAACACACACACACACACACACACACACACACACACAAAAACAGTAGATGTAAAGAAGAGTGCTAAGCAGTCTGAATCTAATTGTGATGCTTCTGGCTATTGACATGACAGGATCTACAATCATCTAGGAGGAAACCAGTAGGCAAGTCTATGAAAGGTTATCATGATCCATTAATCAAGGTGGGAAGACCTACCTTAAATGCAGGCAGCACAATTTTCTTCCCCATTTGCATCATGCCAGATCTAGCCATGTTATACATATGTGCCACTTGCTAGATTTTCCCAGGAACATCAATCCTCAAGCCCCCAGATGATCTCAGGGACACCAATATCTGAGTCAAGGTGTGGTAAGAGCTTGCTAGTTAACTAAATCACCAAGGTTATATATGTCTTGTCCTAATATTATTATTTTAGCATATCTAGCAATCCTTAGAGATCTCACATCATATCCAGGGGATATTTGAAAAGATATTCTAGTCCCTTAAAAATTTAGGGGTGGTTACAATACATATTGAAACAAAACTATTCATTCTTCACTCTTGGGGAAGACTAGTTGAACAATAGTATTCACTACAGCCTGCTTCCAGATTATGTATAGTTGGTGAACCAACAACCCCCTCTATCTCTAGTAACCATGTCTTCCCACCATGACAGACTGTGTACTTGAACTCATAAGGGTTTTACTCTGCCTGAAAATATTTGCCTATTTATCACCCACAAATTCCTTTTCTCTGAAGTGAACCTTATAGTCCAAATCTTTGTATTTCTCCAAAAGAAACAATCATTCAAAAATTTATCTGTAATGACCCATAGAAAAATCAATTTATAAATATTCAAAATAAAAACTGATCATCAACTAAAACCTGGTTGAAATGATAAGTGCTTTTTGAAAGAGTAAAATTTAGCAATAAAAATTAAATACTGATAAACATAGTGTATGTATTTCAAAATTATGAATAATATTAAAAACACAAAGAGGAGAACTCTATGGACAAGTGGAGGTGGAAGGGGATTCGAAGACCTCCCTTAGAAGTGGGACTACAATACATTTTCTATGTGGTCTAAGAGTGGGTGGTATCACTAGCAAGAAGAATCAGGTGTTGGAAGAGAGGGTCAGAGGGAGAGTGTTTGGAGAGAGACAATAAAAATGGGGAGTATTAGAGAAACATCCGGCAGTAAAAATTCCCAGAATCTATAGGGGTGACCCTAGTGAGGACTCCTAGTTGTGGTCTATAAAACCACACCAGGACATTTTGATAAGGTTGAACAGGTTGATAACCTGAGACTCGGTGCATGCACACCTGAGGCTCGGGTGACTCCCAGCTCCGTGTCAGAGTCCTGACTTGGAAAACATGCCATCCTCCTCATAAAAGAAACATGTCCTATGGTCACATAGGCCCAAAACATGGTTCTTCATGCCAATGAGGTACTTAGAGGAATGGAGGGCTTAGTCAATGAGCTTCCCTTCCCAGACATTCCTCCCTGCAAAAGGTATTGAATCTCAGGCACACCCTGAGAAGTGAGTATGGTACATTATACATCCATTTCCTGCCATCAACAATCAATAACCTGTTTAGAACTATGGGCTGACTCTTTTCATCAAGGTCTGCCATGGAGAACCACGGAGAAGGCATTCAACCATCGAGCAGCCTGATCTCCCATAGAAGGCCTCTTTATGCTCTCCACCAGAGCTGCCACTAAGCCTGCCTCCACCAAGCTAAGGACAATCTCCTGTGGGACAAAACGGAGCTCCCCTTTTTTTCTACTCCTCTTTTTTCCTTCCCAGGCCCTGGCTAGACACTGTCTCCAGCCCAAGGGCCCTGTCTCTTTCACTGCTCTTCCAGTGAAGAGCATCAGAGGCACCTTAATATCCATGAGTCTAACAACCGCACAGCCCTGGCCTCATCGCTGGCCCAGGGACCCAAGAAATAGCTCTGGCTTTCTCACATCACATACTGTGCTTTCCCATGCCCTGATTAGCCTCTCTACACTCCCTGCATCCCTGGGATGAAGCCTACGTGATCATGGAGAATGATCGTTTTGATGTGTTCTTGGATTCTGTTGGCAAGAATTTAAAATCAACTCAAGCAAATCAGTAGCCTTCCTATATGCAAAGGATAAGCAGGCTGAGCAAGAAATTGGGGAAATGATACCCTTCACAGTAGCTACAAACAATATAAAGTATCTTGGTATAACTCTAACCATACAAATGAAAGGTCTGTATGACAAGAACTTCAGGTCCCTGAAGAAGGAAATCAAAGAAGACCTCAGAAAATGGAAAAATCTTCCATGCTCGTGGATTGGCAGGATTAATATAGTAAAAATGGCAATCTTGCCAAAGCAATATATAGATTCAATGCAAACCCCATCAAAATCCCAACTCAGTTCTTCATAGAGTTAGAAAGAGCAATTCTCAAATTCAACTGGAATAACAAAAAAAAACCCAGGATAGCTAAAACTATTATAACCAGTAAAAGAACTTCTGGGGGAATCAGTATCCTGGACCTCAAGCAGTACTACAGAGCAATAGTGTTAAAAACTGCATGGTATTGGTACAGTGACAGGCACGGCAATCAATGGAATAGAATTGAAGAGCCAGAAATGAACCCACAGAGTTATGGTTACTTGATCTTTGATAAAAGAAAATTTCTGAAAGAATGATTCCATTTTAATATATTCAAAATCACTTGTCCTTAAAAAATGGAAATAAGCTATCTATAAAGGAAACAATTTTAATTTTGAAAATACAATTTAAAACATAAAAATAAGACTCAATCACGAACAAATAAGGTGAATCTTTAAATAGTCAATGACAGTATAAATTTGTCAGGAAAAAGTAAGTCCTTCAAAACTGTTCTTTCAAAAACAATGACATGCTTCAATATATATTAAAATGAGTATGAAAATAAACTACTATTAATAGACCCAACTTATGTAGAAAACCAAATCGGGCAGCATAACTCTCAGCAGGTGCATAGGGGCAGCGTGGAACCCTCAGAAGGTTCACAGCAACGGCATAGAACCCTTAAGTGGCCTGAGACTGGGCTCTACAGTGGTAGAGCACAGAATGTCTTCCCAACACAGCAGGCCACCATTACTTCGTGGCCGTGTGAAAGTGACAGTATTTAACCTTGAACCCAATAACAGTTCCACAATATTGCTGGTTGCAGCATTGCAATTACATCTTCTTTCTTCCCATTCACACATTTTTAATTTTCCTTGTGAGGTGATGTGAGATTATATTTTTTCTCTTCCAAGTTTAGTTCTTCTTTCTCTAACCTACAGACTCCTTGATGCCCCTGACCTTGAATGAGTACTCAACATATTAATAATAGGATATTGGCATATAATGACTGTAGAATTATTTAACATCAATCACATATGAGAAAATGTATAGCCAGTATACATAATGTGAAAGAAATATTCTTTCAGTCAGAAACTAATATAAGAAGACCTTATGGACCTTGCAATGTTCCCATTATTGAAACATATATGTGTCTTAATAATAAGATATTTGAGACAGAGAAATAGGTCATCTATCTAACCTTAAATCTTTAAATAAAAATTTCATAACTTATTGATAATAGCAAATAATCCTCTTCAGATTACCTCTGTTCAAAATTTGAGAGCACAACTTTTAACACACATCTCCTAACTTCCCCACCTCTGGTAATGATTATTGAATTCACTTCTTCTATGAGACACATGTTTTTATATTTTACACATAGATGAAACCATAAAGCATTTGTCTCTCTCTGCTGTCTTGGCTTCACATAATGTTCTAGCTTCAATCTGTGTTGTTAAAAACGAGGGGCTCCCATAATTGTCATTCTATGTTTTATTACAAAATTTCTCATATATATATATATATATATATATATATATGTATATATATATACACATATATGACAAAAATTCAGAAATCTATTAAGAAGCTTAGCAGTTATATTGGCATGGGTGAGGGAGAGATGCTTTTCTCACCCCTTGCAACCTGCTGCAGGCAGGAAAGCTGGACCTGAGGTCATGAGAGGAAGAAAACTGTTTCTGCCCCTCATTGGCTGCAGCGCTCAGGAAAGTAGGTCCTGTGTTTCTTGGTTGGTCAGTTTGCCCTGATGGTGCTCACAGTAGAGTTTGCCCTGATGCTCAATGTACTGGTGAGCTGGTGTAAGGCATGGGCGGCAGGGAGAGGTGGCATTGCCCCTTGCTGGCTGCCGCATTGGGTGAGATAGCCTGGGCAGGGCTGGAGAACTCATCCTGATAGTGTGGGTGTGGGAGAGCCGTCTGACAAACTCAGCTACCACCCAGGCCCAGATCCAGATTGTGAAGCTGTCTCACCTCAAAATCTACTTCATCTATGGACTGCTGAGGCATGAGAAAGGACCGGCCCCGCAGATCGAAAGCTGTAGGGCCTCCATAACACCGTAACACAGGGCATCAACAAGCTGTCTGTAAGCAGTCCCAGTGAGGATCCAGTACTGATGGGATAGCAGAAGCCGGTGGTGGCCTCGACCACACCAAGGGCTCACTGCAATGAACATTTGGAAGTAAAGATGTGTGAAGAAGGAGACCCTGGGGGGCACACTGGATACACTACAACTTACAGGATGAAATTTTTAGTGCTTTGTTTATGTTTATTTGTTTTGTATTTTAGTTTGGGGGATTGCAAGGGTGTAGGTGGATATTAAAGGATGGGAAATGAGTGGGACTTAGGTACAAGATGTGAAAATCACAAAGAATCAATAAAAAGTTTTCAGAGAGAGAGAGAGAGAGAGAGAGAGAGAGAGAGAGAGAGAGAGAATCAGGGCAGCTACAGCATGTAATTTACTGATTTCTTCAGAAAACTAGAATAATAGGTGTTAAGTAGGTATTTATATGATTAAAAATAACAATGAATAATAATATATAAATAATGCGGATCATATATGCATAGGAAAATACTGTTTTATACATGATGAATACATACACCATCTCTATAATTTTGAAAAGAGGATTGAGGAGAGATACAAAAATGAAGGCTCTGAGAGACTCCCACCTTGAGATGAATAGGACACTTTGTTCAAACTAATGGTCTTTGTGTATTCTGAGTTTTACTTACAATAGTCAAAACATTGATGTATAAATTCAGGCTCATACTATCTATTACATATAATATTTGTATATTAATAAATTTTTGTCATATTTTGTATTTTTACTATATAGATAATCAGAAGTTGACATCCTTCTCTCTACCTCCTTTCCACCCAATAATGTGCATTATTAATTATATATAGTGATGTGAGAAACATCAGTATGTTCTGTTGAATGTTTTATAAATTGATTCTCAGATACTTGTTCTATCATTGAATGAACTTTAAAAGACCATAATGCCTGACACTAAAATTGTAATTTTATTTTTTGTACAATGTAGTTTAAGTAAGTGTCTGGAAAACGTACCTATTGTATACTCCCCCTAATTTAGTGTTCTTTGAAGAAATAATCAGAGAATTAGAAAATGACATTATGGTGAAAATAAATTAAAGGTTTAATCTTGTATGGCTCATTTACAAAAATAGCATATAGGAAATTAGTAGGGGAGGGGCTGATAATGAGATTATTCTAACAATGGATATATATATATATATATATGTATATATATTATTAATCATGATGCTTTGGAATTTCCCTAAGTTGGTATTACATTACCTCTGTTTTATATACATATATATGATATATATATATATATATATATATGCTCATATACATGTAGTCTTCTACCAATACTAAAGATTATATTTTTAGTAAAAAATTAAAAATCCATAGATTGTAATGTAAAACTTACCAATTTTAGCATATGTATTGAATCAGTGAATTTGTGCCTTATATGCAAACGTTGCTGATATGAGGCTTTCCTAACATAGGTAGTCATGTTTATGAAGACAGTTTCAAACCAGTCTTACTTTCCTCATACTAAAATGAAATATCTAGGGAAATTTTACTTGTTCATATTAAAACTGACAAAACTCAAAGAAACCTAATAAAATCTGAAACTGTCATAAAAATCAAAATAAAACTTGTGAATTAATTTTATTCTACTATATGATTTTTAAGGTAAGAAAGAAACATATATATAAAAACAATGTGTTGTGTTTTTTCCTTCCTGGTTCCATGCACAAACACTTACACAAACCCACACATGTTTTAACTCCTTTGTTCATTTCCTCCCTTCTGTTAATACCAACATGTATAGCAGGGCAGAATCACAAGTTCAATACTGATAAACTCTGTCCCTACTATATGCAAACAATGGGCAAACATAACCAGTGTGCCCACATTCAGAGCTCTTAGCTGTGGTTTGCTTCAAGGGTGATAGCTTAGTTTCAAGCCTATGGTGAAAGTAAAGATAACATGGTTAAAGGGAGTAGCTCCCTTGTGTTCAGCACTGCGGTCTTTGAATGGATTCTGATAGTAACTATATGTGCCTCAGGAAATGAAGAAGGGGTAGGTTAGCCAAAGGATTCCTCTGAATGGCAATCTGCCTACAGACCTCTGCTCAGGAGCCCCTGAGAAAAGTGGCCAACCTAGGGAAATTCCTAAGCATGAGGATTAATAATAATAATAATAATAATAATAATAATAATATCCAATATAATTTCTGATTTTTTCTAAAACTGAATTGTAGCCTTCCTGAAGAGTATTTTCTTAAAGTACTGGAACCCATTTCAAATTTCCAAATCACTTTATAGACAAAGAATATCTTGAGACAAAATGAAGTGTTCATAACTTTTAGAAAACTGTGTTCTAAATAGCCTGCAAATATATGTATCAGAATATCTAACTTTGATGAGAATAAATATACATAAACATATGTTTAAAATCTTACCCTTTTCCAGTTTTTACTGCCCAAGACACATCTCTTCAGTTCAACTTGTTACTTTAAGGACCTGAACATTTTAAGTTCCTATTAAAAATAAACATGATCATTGTTAGAATTCAGTCTAATTAAATCCTTAAATAGAGATTCCTCAAAAAAAAATGTTACCCTAAAACAATCCCTTGAACTACCTCTTTATCTTGAATAGAAGAGTCAAGTTACCATAGGAGGTAGACTTTGAGTCCACAGAACAAGTTAACGATTTGTATTCACTAAGTAGATTTAATTATCTATTAAAAATTTTAGACTAGAGGGACTGACTACATAGAAGGAATATTTTATATTGCTCTATTATATATTATAAGCTATTACATATCTTAACATGTATTTGTCTTAAGGTCATGGTATTCTCAGCATTTTCACCAATTAAAGGCTTCTAGTCTCCATGCAGCTAAATAGCCACTAGGAGCAAGTAACTGGATTTCATTTTAAGAATGCATTTTCTTCATTATTTATATTGTTATTCTAACTAATGACAAAAAACAAGATGAGAGTCACAGCTAAAATTTTCAAATGAAAATGTAAAGAAAACTCTAAGCAATTAGATTTTTCTACTCCACACATTTTATAAAAGTGACTAGGTATTTATTAAATGAAATAAATAGTAAAAACCAACTTAGGAAACCAAATAAAAGTATTTTAAATATGGTCTAAGATAAAATATTTTATTTAAAAAAACAACTTGATCAAAACAATAAAAGAAAAAGATGAAGTAAAAATTCAGTTGCTACAGATTAACATTATTATTATTATTATTATTAATATCATAGCTCAAAAATTCAGTAATGTGTTATGCCTTCTGAAGTAGTGGCTATAATCAACTTTGTCTTCTTTACGTGTACAGTTTTGAAAAATAAAGAGTATTTATGCTCTTTTTTGCTCTATTTTTATGCTCTATTTTTGAGAAATAAAATGATTTTATATTGTTGGAGCTAATTGATATTTATTATTACCCTTGTTATATAATAAGAATAGAAAATAAAGCCTTGACTTAGGAAAAGGATAACTCTTTATCCTTATTATGTAGACAAATGTCAATGTTGTGTTAGACATCTCTTGGATATATGAATTGCAAGATGGTGAGATTACTTGAAGTGAGTGATTAGGGGATAAAAGCTTCAAGGCAGGACTAATGTCTTACAGACTCATCTCTTTGGATCCTTTTGTTATTCTGGGACTGTGGTTGGAAATCAAAATCTCATAGATGCTAGATCACTATCACTGAGACACATCCAAAGCTTTCATGTGTATAGATACGGAAGTTACTGTAATTTGTGGCAAAAAACAGAGCATGGGAAAGTTAGAAGGGGAAAGCTTATATCTTACCAGAAGAGGGAAAGTAATATAACTGAGTGGAAGAATTAGGCTGAGCATATGGCATTTGCCTAGCATCCTGCATGGAAAAGAAAGAAGGGGGGAAAAAGAGGGTGGGGGAGGGACAGCAGGGTACCAAGGCTATCTCCTTGTGCTATGAGAACTTGCCTACAGGCTTTGGAAGAAGAAAAGAGGCTCCTCAGGAAGTGACACCAAGGAGCTAATAGAACACTATCTCCCCTCCAATCTTAACGATTTAAGTGGTGTTGGGTGGAAATAGCCACCTCTTGAAAGACGGCGTGAGAAGCAGTCAGGAGGCTTCAGGTGCAAAGAAGATAAGGGAGAATGGGCAAAAGTGTTTGAAGATTGAATGGCTTTGCAGGGGAGGTCCAGAGAGCATATGGAGACAATCAGGAGACAGAACTGGAGGATCAGGATTAGTTTTAGCGATCTGAGATGACATGAAAGTTCTGGGTCCTCTTTGCTGACTGACATGAAGCAAGAAGGTGGCCATGATAAAAGAAGTCGTGATTTTTCCCCAAACAGACAATAGCGATTAGCCTGAGTGTCAGGAGGATCCGGGATTTTTGCTAATAATGTTCAGGAATTAGGAGTATCCACTGCACTGTTGACCTTAAAAGGGCTGTCATCTAGGACAGATCTTTCTAGGTTAGCAAAAAGGCAATCATGTATGAGAAGTATGTTTACCACATGTAGTCTTCCTTCTAGTATACATAAGGAATCAGAGTAACAGGACTAAAGCTGATTAGCATGCTTAGAGATGTCCTTTCTCTGGTGGTGGTGGTATTTTATCTGGGGTCTGAAGAAAGAACTTTTTAAATATCTTAATAAAGTATAAGGAAGTAAAAGGAGCAATAAATAGAAAGGATCTGGGGCTAGAGCACATGAGGAATATCTGAACCAGATAAAGTCATGAATACCAAGAGAGCAGAGTGTGGGGGTAGAGGCAGATGTGCCAAACACAAGACGATTACTACCGTGAATCAGCTCTCAAAAACAAGAAGGTAGACTATAAACCTTGTTGACACCTATTCCATACATGTAACTTCCTAGCCTTTAAGAACGAACTAGTTAAGTGGAAATATTACAGAAAACACATGTGCTTGCGTGCACATGCACACACACACACACACACACACACACACACACAGAGGCACATGCACACATACATTATAAAGATTATAATAAAAAAGCTTACTTTCACAATAAACTCCTTATAGTACAACCACAGTATTGCTCCGCTAAACAGAATGCTCAAACAACTAGCTACAATTATGATTAAAATATATGTCCTTGGCAAAATAAGTTGTCCACAGTCTTCGATAGCCCAGAGACTGTGCTGGCACCTCTCTGGGGGAGATTAGATGAGCCAATGGGGCACCTGCAGACACAAAGTAACTGTTCCAACCTGACAGTTCTTTTTATACGATCCATACCATATAATTTTTCTACAAAAGGAAAAAAAAACATCAAAAGAAGCTCCATTAGTGTCAGGTAAAGATTCCTAAGGAGCAAACTTTCAACATTGCTGTAAAAATGATAGCAACAAACGAAAACTTAAATGGGAAATTCCTAATGTAAATAGATTAAAATTCCTTATCTTATCTTGTTCTTCCCTTTGATCCTGGCCTTTTCCTGGAAAATCTAAAGGGATGTGACTTTGACAAATACAATGTCTGGGTAGTTCTTGCTGTGATATAATATGAACAAATAAAGCATTCTGCTCTCCACTGAACCTGTTTTTATTAAGCAATGATTTACTAAGAGTTTTGAAAATTGAGCCTGATTCCAGCCATTTAATTGCAAAAGAACAGTACATTTATTAGAAACACTGAAAACTGGCATCAATATTGGTAGAAAAGTTCATTTCAAATTTAAAACATCTTTCTCTTTCCTCATTTCTCTTCCTGGTTTCCGTTCTCTTTCTTTTCTTTTTCTCTGACTGTCCAGCATGAAAGGAAAAGGAAAACAAGAGAATTTGGGCTACACGTTCAAATAAGTCAAAGCTATGAATTGAGATTTAATGTTATTTAATATTCAGGATACAAAATAGTTTTGCTTAGAAATAGTATGTGGAGCATATTTCTGATAACACAAATACTTTAATATTTAAATTCAAATGTGTTAAATTATTCTTAATTCTTTAAATTAAGAATTTAAAGCATGAAAACAACTATGTTTATAATTGGCAATGCTGGTTAAGAGATTGAATTTTGAAATATGGGATTTTGTTTTATGTATGAAAATGTGTATGGTACTGGAGAATGGAAATAGGCAAGGTGGTCCTGGTAATCAGGTCATTATTTCCCAAATCATGAAGATGTGGTATCCAGAGGATCATCAGCTTGAGGACATTGGAAACACCCCTGAAGCAAGGTCTCTTAGGTTTTCTTCTAACATGATTATCTGTCCTCTTTCTGCCCTGAAACCACAACAAACAGAATTTTTCCCCCTCAAGGCAAGTCCTAAAACCTAGAATAACTCTCCTCCACAGCAAGCCACAGCATCCAGTCTTGAGAATCTGAATTCCAGAGAGGACTGGTCCCACACCTCAGAGGATGGAGCTGGAAAGACGAAAGAGAACTGAACAAAAGCCCTTACCAGGAAGCCTCACTCTGCCTCTTCCTGTCACATGACAGGATGTCCGGTCGCATCTGCCCATTCTTCATCACATCTGAGCACAAAAGGAGACAACTCTGTCTAACATTTTAGTTCTTTATTTCCAAAGTCCAGTATCACATAACACGTTTGCTTGGATTCTTTGTTCCTTGTTTTGAGACACAGTTTTGCTGTAATCTAGGCTAACATAAAACTCACAATCATCTGGCCTCAACTTCCTCAGTACTGGAAATACAGGCTTGCATGACCACTTATGGGATACATTTTAAATATAATTTGTTATGTTTTTCTGTTGCTATCTTGCCTGTGCTTTAGGAGCATCAGCTACACCCTTGTGCTGAATGAGAAAAGACAACAAAAACATCCTGCTGCATGCTTGTGTCATGGAATCTATATTGTGACAAGATTAAAAACAAATAAGTATATACGATATTAATTCTCAAGGGAAAAGAGAATTTTAAATCATATTAGTTATTAATTTTAGAATACTTATAAAAATAAAATTATCTGGGACCTTTTTACATTTTTTTGCCATTTTATCTTTTGTTTGTTTGTTTAGTTTGGATTTTGAGACAGGGTATTACTGAATTATACATGCTAGTCTTCATCTCTTATATACCTTTGGAGTAACTGACATTATAGACCTGTACCATGAAGCTGTTCTCTTCAGGAAATGTTTTAACATAAAAATTAACTTACAAGTTTTGTATTTCCATCAATTGTAGGTTCTAATGCATTTTAAACTCTAGGAAGGGGTTTGACCAAAAAAAAAAATCAATGCCACATTAGGGCTTGGAAGACCTAAGAAGCCTCTATCATCTCGCATAATGCTTGCACTAACGGAGGCCATAAAAAGATTTGATTTCCTTAACATATTTCTGTGGAATTGGTCTTTTAAGGAACTTTATACTTTATTATACTTTGTTAGACCATCCTGTAATCTAGAGTATCTCTGAAACAAAACATTATTTTCTTTTATATTATGATTACAGTACTATAGGAGAAAAAATATGAATCCTTTGTAATGAATACTACCCTGAATTATCTCTATTTTTTTCAGCAAATGTTAAACTATGCCTAAAAAACATTCGGGGACAATCTGAGCCACTGCCTGATCATAAGGGAAGCCCCCCTGGTAATGTTTTATATGATTATAAAAACTTCTTTTGGAGGTAAACTGTGTTTTTAAAAAATAAATGTAATTATATAAATTATTATTGAAGTAACCATCTTTCCCTTAAATCTCTAAATTCATGGATTGATACTATCTTCTAAATTTTTATTCAAATATTTGATAGCTACAAATTATTCCCATAAAACTGAACCTTATGAAATATGTCCTATCATATGACTTCTAATGACATTCTCTTAAACTTCTAACAGTGCCTTGCTTAACCATCATTAGAGAAGCTTCCTCCTGCCTCAGATGGGAACAACAGGCAGACATTACTGCAAGTGCAGTTTGCAATACTTAGTCCTAAATAGGATGCCTTCATCATACCCTCCCTGTGGAAGAGGAGAAAGAAAGAGGCTAACAGCTAGAAGGAATAAAGGATATTATGAAAACAATTCCCTCTAAATCAACAAGAACCATGTTCATATGAACTCACAGACACTGAGGCAGAATGCAATGGGTGTCTGCATGGCTTTGTACCCATTAGGTTCTTAGAGCTGAAAGAAGCGGGCGCTTGTCTTCATCCTAGTTTAGAAACTGTCTCCTATCAATAACGACTTGCAAATAAAATTTCAGTTTCCGCCAAGGATGTCTCGCAATTCCTAAGAGTAGGCTGCATACTGGAGTAGATGGTCAACAGAAAGTGATCTCAATGACATCTACAATTGTATCCTGTCTCATAATGTCACATCATGCCTCTTCCTTTAATAAACACTCCTATTATTTTTATTATATTTCATTTATATATTTTCTTTTCTTCTCTCTACCAACCTGCAGGTCCTTTATGTATATATTATGGCTTCCAGTTTAGTGTTTTTAATGGAATTTCTGGGTGTGGGTCTAAGCGGGTCTCTGTTTTTTTGTCTTCTCTTGGGCTTGATTCTTTCTGATTATTTTGTCTAATTTCAATGTGTTAGTTTTGTTTAACTTATTTATTGTATTTCATTATTAGCTCAAAGAATCTTTGTTTTCAAATGAGCAACAGAAAGGGGAGGGATCCAGATTGGAAGGAATGTGGGGAGGACCTGGGAAGGGTAGAAGGAGGGGAAACTGTACTTGATATGTATTATGTGAGGAAAAAAATCCATTTTCATTAAAAGAAAAAAGCAAAATTATATCCTATCATCTCTATATCATATACATAACAGACACAGATGCACAACTCTTGCATGCAACCTGTAGAATCGTTAGATGGGGTGTCTAGACTTTGTTATGATTTTAATTATAAAAAAAAACCAACAACAGCTAGTTTCTCTTGAGTGTCTAGCATTACCAACACTTCTGGAATTTCTATCTCTTTCAGAATTTGTGTAATATATTCCAGGAAATTCTTACCTCTTTAACATGCTGAATGTGGTATTTAATTAGTGTGGGGTGGTGAGAGAGGATAGGCAGCCTGGTCCCTAATGGAGCTCAGGCTTAAACCCCAGTGACACAGCATGTGACTGTTGCCTGCAAAGAATGGTAGGAGTTTGGCCATGCTCCTTGTGCCCCTAGCTCCTTTCATGTAGCTACAGCCCCTACCCACAGGCCCTCCCTCCCCCTAGAGAGATCTATGGCCATCAGTCATGTAGGAGTAGCACTCCAAGCCTTCCCACATGCAGATAAGGTATCCCCGAGCTCTCAGACCAAGCCAATGAGAAATACCTGTTGTCAGACCCTGACTCACCCCAAAACTGTATATAAATCCTATCCAGAAGGAATAAGGGTGTGTGAAAACTACTCCTCATCTGAGACCCTCTGTCATAAGAGCTGTAACACTGTTGCTTGGGAAGAGTTCTGCTTTCCTGAAATACTTCCTGATCAACTGCAGCAAGACTGAGATGGAGGCAGCTGCAGCAGTGGCGATGACTCCCCCATCCAGCTTGTACTCTCTCCCCTTTGCTGAACCCTTGCACCCAGCTGGGCCAGAGATCTCCTTGGAAAGTCTCCAGAACACAGGCCCACAAATTAGAGCTAAAGATAGAGCTGAAACATTAGTTCTTCTTTATGTTTGTGGCACATCATATGCTAAAGGAGTTTTCCCAACATGATGTACTGTTTTTAATTTTGAAATTTTATCTATAAATTATTGATCCTATTTTCACTAGCAAGTTTGTTTTTCCTTCCATTGTGCTTTAACATCGGTCTACATTTTAAAAACCCAACGCTTATACTTCTAAATATTTACTTACTCTAGAATTCTATTATATGGAAACAATTAAACTCTGGTGGTAAACAGCCAAAATGGTAGGAGTGAAGACTAAGACTCTACCCCTAGACAGTAGTTCTTGAAAAAAACACAACTATGAATCTATAATTCCTCAGAGATAAACCAAGCTGCTGGTTTCTTCTGCAGTTTTTACATTTGATCTTAAGGCTTTTATTTATCAACTTATTTGCTTTAAACTGGTATTTTTCTCTTATATTAGATGGCAACATCTAAGTCTCTACTGTAATAATTTCAGTTTTTAAGAGATACACAGGAACATGCTTCAGTCAGTCTGCAATAGTTGTAGAACTTATGCTGTATTCCAAAGAGTATGTTTGATATGAGTAATGGTAGGAAAATCAGTTATCCTTTTAACAAGATATTACACTCAAATTTCCTAACATAGCTTGTGAAGCTCACTCAAAACCTGCCCCTTATTTAATACAGCACATATTCCTATTTGTACACTGAGTACAAATGTACTTGTAACTCAAAGGAAAATAAGGGTGGATGGGACAAAGAGGTTTACCAATATATTCTTAGTTTACCTTATGATGGAGGAAGAGGCCTACCTTGCTATTACACAAAAGGTGATTACAGAAAACAATAATGTACTGTCCATATCAGAAACCCAAAAGAAAGGATTTTGAAAGTTTTCACTAACAAAGAAATGATTAAATGCTTAAAGTTTTGTTTTAAACTTGATCTACACGTTATATAACACACACATGTATAATTTAAACATTAAGCTACCATTTATATGTTTATGATTTTAATTAAAATATTGTAAAGGCTGTAATTCATCATTGTAGAACATTTATTTACCTAACATTCTCAAGGCTTAGTTCTTTTTCTAGCACTCCCCTTCCCCAAACTAAACCCTAAACTCAAAACTAATAGGCTGATGTTTATCACACCTTATCAGAATTCAGTAGGCTTATAGTTGTGTAACTGACATAAAGTATTAATCTATTGATTGAAGCAATCTATGATTTTCATTCCCTGGAAGGTAACAAGCATACAAACTACAAGAAAATCACCGTGGCCCAATAATTAACTTCCTGCACCACCATTTTCACACATGGTGCTTTGCTATTCATGGGTCAATGGCAAGTGATTCCAGCCTCCTGCTGAATAGAGCAAAAGCTTCAGTAGCTAGTGCATGGTGTGCCACCTGGGATTTTCCTTCCCCTAGGAGACTTGTGTGTCTCTGGCTGAGGCTGATGTCTTTTTTTTTTTTTAATTTTAGAGTTATGGCACATAGCCTAAGCTGTCCTGTGACAGATATAAAACATGTGCAACATATAAACTTTATTGTTTCTAGGAACACAGATGTTGAGGTCATCTTTTCCTTTCTTCTTTTTTCGTCTCTTTTCTTTTCCTTTCTTTCTTTCTTTCTTTCTTTCTTTCTTTCTTCCTTCCTTCCTTCCTTCCTTTCTTCCTTCCTTTCTTTCTTTCTTCCATCTTTCCTTTTTTATTTCTTTTAATACTACAGTATAACTTAGTTTTGCCTCACTTATGGACCAAAGCAATAAAAAGCACACAAGGTGAAAGATGTTAAAATACACACATACACACAAATACCATGTCAGAGATGATAGCCAATTTTGTCTAGCCATAAAAAAAAATGTCTGCTCTGCTTTAATCAGGATTCATTTTGTGCTGTCTCCACTAACAAGGATTCCAGGGAGCTGGCAGCTAAGAATGGGTTTGACACATATTTTCCTAAGTAAAGCAGTTTGGGTGGAGTTTCAGCTCAATAGTAAAGTACTTGCTTAGCATTCATGAGACCAGAGTTTCTTGTCTCCAGTAGGAGAAAGAAAAAAATTGAATATACATGAAGAAATAAAAACAATAATGGAGAATATGCTTATATTTGCTTTGATCTCATAAATTTAGCACTGTATAGTATACTATGAAGAGTAGATGAATATTAAGCTAGCTGAGGAAAATATTATCAGGATAATTGATAGCTATAAATAACCTTCTATGTTATGGAATCTAATGGATTGGAGTAGGAAGCCAATCATATCTGAGCAGATAATCTAACCAAATCCAGTTTCACCTCATTGGGAAAGAGCACATTACATTGAAAGTCAACAAATCTATAAAATGTTAAAGATAAATTTGCCGGTCACTGAACTGGTACACTGCTTAAACATGTATGATTTAAGGAAAAGGGTAGCAAGTGTTATCTGTTGTCTTTTCCTTTTGAAATCCTTGTTCTTATAAATGACATCTGAATCTAGGCACAAACCGCATGAAATAAAGAACACAAGCTCTGAGAATTCCAGACTTTCTATGACTCCATGGATGATATACTCAACAACATTATTACTTTAAGGTAATTTTTAAAAATAGGAGATAGTTGTGGCAAGGGAGGTGAGAATGACCATGGGGCCTACAACTCTACATTAGTAACACAGGGAACCAAGCAATGCCAAGTGTGGGAGGGACAGCCTTCCCCAAGGAAGAGCATACCAATTGGTTATCCAATACCAAATGGTCAGGCCTGAAAACATAGAAAAATAACATTAGATATACTGAACAGTCTGTGTTTATGTATTTGGGAACATGAATATATATATATATATATATATATGTATACATATATATATATATATACATATATAGAATTATAAATCTGCAACAACAATAAAATGTTGCTATAAATTTGAGAGAACTAGAAGATCTACATGGTAGCATTTAGAGGGATGAAAATAAAGGGAAATAATGAAATTCTATTATATTATCAAAATAAATAAAAAGTAATTGACAAAATTATTAAGGTACTTACTATAATATAATGAATAAAAAAGTACTTAGATCATTTCTTTACAGACCAGACACTTACTAGTTTAACCAATTCTTAAATAGTACACATAAAATTTCAGTGACCAAATTTCACATTTATTCCTTTTGCAAAAGCCATAGTACATACTAATTTTTACTGAATAGTATAAAAATTAACCATTCAGTAATAATTATTATTACAATTGATATATATCTATATATCTAAGGGACACTTGTAAATAACTGCATTATCTTTATATCCTTATTTATGGATTCTATCATTGACACTTTAATAATCACTTATTGTAAAGGATTCAGTTTTGTGTATTGCACCTTATATTATTTTGATATACAGTATTTTGGTAGTATTAACTTTAAATTATTCATTGACTCAACAATTTAAACATTTAACATAAACATCTGTATTAAATAAAATAACCAGCTTTTAAACTTTTGCTCCACCTTTAAAAATTATTTGGCATTTGTAAAATTAAGTGCTTTATTTTTATTATCTCATATTGTTTCTTTCTGAGATTAAATTGTTCAAATTGAATCTAAGTATTTTAATTTATATTTATATAGCTTATATAAGGACCTATTTAGAAACATCAATTAACACTTCCCATTATTATAAGGTAAAACTTAAACATGTAAAACAATGAATTGAGCAGAGTACTTATTTCACAATACATAAAATGATTGCATGCAAAATAAACCTGCAAATTACAGCTAAACAAAACAGCCCTTGGTTTCTGAATTTCACAAGCACATTACTCTCTTACCAAGTAATTAGCAATATGATAGAGATGGTCTAAGTCCATATATTAAGTTATTATCAAAGAGAGAGGAGAGAGAGGAGAGAGAGAGAGAGAGAGAGAGAGAGAGAGAGAGAGAGAGAGAGAGAGAGAGAGAGAATGAATGTATGTTAGAGAGTTACCATTAGGTGCTTCTGTGAATCTTCATTCCTATTACTTGCTGAAGACTTTACAAAGCCGAGTTTTTAATCTTTCAGGATCCTATTTTTGTTTTAAAACCAGAATCGGATATTTTCTCCTAAGTGGCCGGTATCCAAATATAAAAAGTACAGGGAGTGGAGGTCGGATGCCCTCAATCGAGGTGATTAAATACAGGATCTGCACTGTGTCAAAATCCTTTTTGCTGCCTCACATTTTCTAAAAATGGAAAAGGTGAAGCTTTCACACTTAGCAGGCTCCAAATAAACAGTGCGCCCAGCACACGGCTCGTGATACCAGCAAAAACATTTTTTTTTCACACATCAGGAAATTCTTCCACTAGCTGGTCCCCCTCCATCCTAATAGGACAGTTCTCCATATTAATGTGAAATTCAGTGTAGGGAACCTGACATTCCTGCATCCCTGAGGCTATGTTTGTCCCAAAGAAGCATAAGCCGTAGTAGCCTTAAGGGAGTTTCATACAAAACTTTCTGGAGTACCATATAGTTTACTTGGAAGATGGGGGGTGGGGAGGAGACAAAATTAAACTGGGTCACTGTGGTGACTATACTATAAACTTATGAAAGTTATTTTAGCTTTCTGTTTTGATTTTCTTACCTTTACTTTCCTGTTTTATAGATAGAAGCACTGTGTCTAGAAAATTAAGCCTGAACTAGATGATAGTTACCCATGAAGTTGTAGCGCGGTGGCTGAGATCGTTGTCACGCAGTGGCTGAGATCTGTGTATTATTCATAGCACCCAACGCTCAGGATGAGACTGACAGGCTAGTGTTCTTTCTTCCTTTTTATTTTACTTTTTTTTTAACGTTTTAGTTTGAACTCTTGTAAGATAGTCATGTTTTATTTTAAACCTAAACAATACATTTTTTGTCTGAATACTGAAAATTAACTACAATATATTGTTTTAATGGATATTCTGACTTGTCTGGGAGTGTGCTCTTTCTATTCTAATGTTTGCAGTACATTTCACATTCACTCTACTTCACTAACTCTTGTCTCAACATATTTCATCAGCTATTATGGTTGCTGACTTGCCAATAAATTATTTAGCAGAAATAACTGTTCTCTGGTGGAGAGCATCCTTAGGATGAACTCATCAAAATGTAACCACCCCAGTACTCACAGAAAACATTCACTACTAAATTGTTTTGAATACATCATATTTCTAAATAAACTCTAAAATAAATGTGACTTAGAAAATATGTATGCTTTTTAAAATTTTAAACAATTAAGTAATATTAATAATAGTTTATTGTAATAAATAAAGTGTATGAATGATTAGATAAATATGATACTTTTTAAAGTGTCAAAATCCATTTTTAGATCATATCAGAGCCTCTGTCCTTCTTTTAGAATTGAAATGAATATGTAATAATCACTTCCCAAATATTTAGGATGAAATAGCTTCTTTTTAAATATTAAATGAAAACACGCATTTGAAAACAAAATATGTACACTTTTGTTTAGCTCCATAATTTTCTTAGCTTCTAAATGTTAAAATCAAATTGACAATCACAAATTAGCAATATCTTTGAAACTCAGTTCAAAACTTTGGCCATAGTTATAACTTAGTGTTTAGGATTCACTTGCTTGTTAAAACTTTTGCTGTTGTTTACCAGGAGGTTTGTAAGAAGTAAATCCTTGATTATAAGGCACCATTTTGAAATTATGACATCTTAACCTGATTGTAGACCAATAAAGGATATAACCACACTAATTTGTCACTGTTCTCTATCACTGTCATCACCACCTAGGGTTGGTTCTTCTGCTTAACATCTCTCTATATTGTCCACTATGATATTCACATACTGACTTTTATTACTTGCATGTTTTAGATCTTATAGTAAAGATGTTACTGCAGCAGACATGTACAACTTTTGAATGCAGTTACTCTTGTCTTGATTCCTTATTCTCCAAGCTTTTCTTCTCAGTCTCATCTCCTGTTACCAGTTTGAAGACTACCTTTTAGCCTTACAGTCTGATGGGGGCAAGTTTTCTGAGTGTTTACTTAGTACAGTATCTTTCTGTGTCTTACATTTCACTGGTATGTCTATGGGCTACAGTATTTCTCATAGAAGATTTTCCTGTTGAGTATCATGACGAATTTTTGTCATTCTCTCTTGCTGTTGTAGAATTTTCTGTGAGGAGACTTATTTTGGCTGTCTGTTTTGTTCCATTTTCTTCCTGTCTCTGATCTCTTTATCTTCCATCTTTAAGAGTTTGATTGTAGGCTGTTTTAGGGATTAAATCTAGCTGGTGATCTTTTACTTGTCTATCCTTGGGTATTTGCAGCCTTACACTGGGGAGTTTTCTGTTGCTACTTCTTTGGATGAGACTTCTAACTTATCAGCATTCTCAGATTCCTTCAGTTACAATATTGATCTACAATGATCCTCCAAATTCCCCAATGGATTTCTTTATTACTCTCTATTTCTTTTTCTTTCTTTTCTTCTAGCTGTGTATTTTCAAATACCCGGTTTTCAGGACCACAGATTGACTCTTCTATGTGATCTTTTCTGCTATGTCAATACCACATCTCAATTTTCATTTCATTTAGTGGCTTTTCCCCCTCAAATATTTGTTTTTTACTTTCTAAAATTGCTCCCAGTATGGCATTGCTTTTCTGTTAGTATACTGAGACTTTCTCTCTTTTAAAGCTAATTAAGCTTATTTAAAACAATGGTTTCAAGTTATCCACCTGATAATTCATGAGCCTTGCTTCCTACCTGGCCAGTAAGAAGTACAATATCTTGACCAAAAGTTTTCTAAAAACGTATGCTCTATGTATTTGTGAAACATTAAAGGGAGTTTAGTCCAGTTTGTTTGTGCTTACTCTTCTAGAAATTTCATGTAGGCTTAGAGCTGTAGTTATTTCTTCTTAGCAGTGGTTAGTTTACCACTGAAGTTTCACCCAATGCCTGCTTTTACATGCTTTCACAGCTTTAGCACCAGAAAGTCACACAAATATATTTTTATCCATAACCTACATTTCTTCCTTAATCATAAACATGTAAAGCGTTTGAGGGTGAGCACATCCTCCATAGTCCCTACTTCAGAGACCATGGGATGATCACAGACCTCTTGGAAGCCATTGTTATGTCTATGCAAAGACACTTAGAATTCTATTGCAAATACAGTATATGAGAAGTTTCTGATGTTAGTGTGAATACCTAAATAAATTAAAATGATCATTACATTATATCCAAGAGAAAAAGACTATAGAAAGACATGACTGAAAAAAATGTACAGTGTGGGCAGGAATGCTGAGAGATCTTTGAATTTATTAGCATATTTTTGAATAATGGGTTATGTTTAGATTTCTTTAAGATCATACCAATTTGCAATCATTTCAAGGTACCTAATTATGATAAAATACATTTTTCTAAGCTTTATAGTAAGTGTAAAGCAAAAGTTCAGAAACAACAATCCTAAATAATCAGACAGAAATCAAAACACATTGTGAGGATAAATCATTAACCATATGGAAGACATTTAAAAGAGGAGAAAAAAGAAATGAGCCAAAATAAAGCTAGAAAAGTAAGTTACAAAATAACTACAGTAAGAACTTATCTATCCAAAATTATATTTTCAATAATGCAATGAATTAAGTTATTCAATTAAAAGACATATAGTGATGAACTATATAAAAACAACAAGTAAGTAGGGTTGATAATAGGAAACTTATCCCACCTTTAAGGGCATGCTTTAACTCACTAGTTCCAGGACAATAATTTAATCACATGTAAAATGAATGTCTCAGTACTGCCTACCAGTTAGAATAACATGACTTAATACTGTCAAAATAACTATGGGGAACAGTTAATTTCTTCAAAGCTATAGGCATAAACCATTTTGGATGTATTCAAGGGGATATTCTATTTGAAGAATGATACAATTTATTTTGATGATTTAATATAAAGGAAATCAGATTAGTCACACTTAAACGCATGATAAGCTTTTGCCATCATGCAAAAAAGTTTTTTTTTAATGCTCTATTTTTTTCAAATAGCAAAAAACCAGAAAAAGAAGATTCATTCAATGTGGACATGTTGGGAAGAGAGGCAAGTGATCCTGGGACAATCCATGTCTCAGGATCTTCATGCCACGAATCCTGGCATAATGATAGTGTTTACATAAAAAGCAAGAGATATGCATAACTGTGCATTTCAGAAAAGCATGGGCATTGTTCATCATGTCTGAGCACATAGTCTTTCCTACAAAACCAGTTTCTCCTGCAACTTCATCTTTTTAAAGGAGCTTACGTTTCATGAGCAGCACCAGGACAGACTAGCACCATAGTTCTAAGTACTGGTGAAGCCCTCGCTGCCTAGATGGAAATCTTTACCTCACATTCCACTTACTGTATAACCTCTGGATTATGACAAAGACCTTGATCATTATGCTTGGACATTTTTTTTTTTGGTTTTTTTTTTTGGTTTTTTTGAGACAGGGTTTCTCTGTGTAGTCCTGGCTGTCCTGGAACGCACTCTGTAGACCAGGCTGGCCTCGAACTCAGAGATCCGCCTGCCTCTGCCTCCCAAGTGCTGGGATTACAGGCGTGCGCCACCACGCCCGGCCATGCTTGGACATTTTAAGAGAGAAACTACTATATTGTTTGCCAGGCTCTCATAAAGATTATGACACATTTTAATTAATCTCATCAAAATATTGGGTATTATAAATGTTTCTCAAGGCTCACTAGTATTATCAGCAAGCTAAAGATCTTTATTTTTATAATCTTGAAAGATACTTACCCTTCTACTTAGGTATCTATTATGATAAAACACCTTGATCAAATGCAACTTGGGGAGTAAGGGGTTTATTTGACTTTCACTTCCTGGAGGTAAGAACAGATACAGAAGCTGTGCAGATAGACCACTTAACTGGCTTGCTCAGCTACTTTTCTTACACATCACATTACCAGCTGCCCAGAGGTGGCACAGTCTATACCATCCTGGGCCCTCCCACAGCAATCATTCAAGAAAGCATGCTATAGATTTGCCTACTGGCCCATCCGATGAACTGTCTTCTCAAAGGAAGTTTACTCTTTCAAGGTGACTTTACTTTGTTTCAAGTCAGCATAACATCTAACGGTTACTAAAAGGATGAAACTCTGTGCGCAGCTCAGAGAAATCGTGGGGGGGGGAATGAGTGGGGAATAGCAGGGGGGGAGAGGAATTATGGGACATATGGTGGGGGGTAACTGGGAAAGGGGAAAGCCTTTGGAATGTAAACATAGAATATAGAAAATAAAAATTAAAAAAATATGTTAAATAAAGACAATGAGTTATATATATATATATGTATATATATATATATATATATGATTTATTGCTGATAGCTCTCTGAGTAATGAAATTCTAGATGCTTTATAACCAACCAATACCATATTCCTAAATAAAACATTCTCCATTAGTGGTAAAAAAAAAAAGGATGAAACTAAGCTAGTTGTATACTTTTCTCTGTATTACCATTTAGTAAGACATTAATCATCCGGAGATCTCAATATTTTTTTTTTTTTTGTAAAAGATGCGATCCACTGGGATTTGTTTGCTAAACTGAGCTTATGTTTACTTTAGCAAGTCTGTTGGTCTATGGCACTTACCACAGCACTATCAAACATGTTAACAATACAGACCTTCCTCTAAATCAGGTGGAAGGTCATAATTGAAAGAAATATTCAAGTGGAACAGAGACTGAAGGAGAGGCTATCCAGAGACTGTCCCATCTAGGGATCCATCCCATCTGCAGACCCTAAACACATCCATTATTGCTGATGCCAAGAAGTTCTTACTGACAGGAGCCTGGTATATCCCTCTCCTGAGAGGTTCTGCCAGAACCTGACCAATACAGATGCGAATATATTCAGCCAAACATCGGACTGAGCATGGGGACCACAATGGAGGAGTTAGGGCAAGGACTGAAGGAGCTGAAGGGCTTTGCAACCCCATAGGAAGAACAACAATATCAACCAACCAGACCCCCCCCAAAGCTCCCAGGGACAAAACCACCAACCAAAGAGTAAACACAGGAAGACCCATGGTTTCAGCTGGATAAGTAGCAGAAGACTGCCTTATCAGGCATCACTGGGAGGGGAGCCCCTTGGTCCTGTGGGGGCTCAATGACCCAGCATAGGAGGATGTTAGGCCACTGAGGCAGGAATGGGTTGGATGGGTGGGGGAGCACCCTCCAAGAGGCAGGGGAAGGGGGAGGGGGAGGGGCTTGTGGAGGGAAATTGGGAAGGGGGATAACATTTGAAATGTAAATAAATAAATAACCAATACAAAACAAAAATGTTATTTGAGTGATGAAGAGAAATCATATAATTTTCTAAATAGACATTAACAAGAGTGTCCATAAAGCATGCAAATAAAAAATAAATATATAAGAAAAATCATTGCAGAAAATAAATAAACACAACAGACAGAGGTAGATAGATAGGTAGATAGATAGATAAATAGATAGATAGATAGATAGATATGAAATCCTTGTTTTTAAACCTATTCGTAAGCACAAATCCTTTCAAATAGAAAACTGTAGGTCTCTAACAAAAGGGGAGCATAGTCTTTGAGGATATTTCTTCATGAACTTATGGACAGATGTGAGCCTTAGTCATGCATCACGGTTGATTACCATCATTTCAGTTTATGCAACACAGACTAAGGATTTTAGTTTTTAATTTAACATTTAATTTATTTGGTATTACAGTAGACAAAAAGCAATATCCCATGATTTTTTTCTTTGTTATAGCACATCTGCACAATAAAAATACTTATGTCAAATGTTAGGTCAATAATATTTATAATGTGCCTTGAAAATCATGTATGTCTGTTTATTCTCTTTCAGAAAGTAATCCAATTTGTATTTTAAAATGAGGCTTAAAAGATAGTTTTATACATGAACTGTTCACTGGCACATCTTAGTAAGTGGAAGGAAGAATCAACACTATGTGCAACTTTATAAATAATCTGAAGAGCCATGGCTTATCATTAAGATAACCCAACCTATGTTTCTAGCACTGAGAGCCAAAGGTTTTTTTAAATTACAGGACAATGAAGACCTTTCAAATATGGTTGAGCTGTAACAGTCTGACTTTCTGTGTAGGTATATAATAGTTTAGTTTCTCAGATGAGCAAGCATTATAGGAAAACAGAAATCAACTTGGGGTTCTAATCAAGTCATTTGTATCAGTACGGGAGCTAGTAAACAGGGAAGATTAACAGGAAATTACTCAATAGTTTTTGAGCTTACATTTGACAGTGGTCATGGATATAAAGTTAATGATGAATTGACTGTAGAATAGAAACCTTTATATTAATATGCCAGCTCTAATGAAGGAAGAAAAATAGAAATGCTACAGAACAAAGAGACAAGAACATATGGCTGAAAGGAGACAAATGATGCTTTTTGGCTGACAGATAAAATGTGTGTGTGTGTGTGTGTGTGTGTGTGTGTGTGTTTTAGAAATCATCTTCTATCAGATGAGAATTTTATATAAAAGTGCAAAATTATTTTGATTAACAAGAAAAGTTTATTATGATGTCTCATTAAAAATAAGTGACATTGATCTATTTATTTGTGTATATATGGGTAGGTCTCTCTATATGTGTCAGTGTGTATCTGCATGTTATATATGGGGAGGTCCGAGAACAACTTGTGAGAGTTTGATCTTCTCTACTATTTGGATCTCAGAGATCAAACTCCAGTCATTAGGCATTAGTGCTGAGCCATTTCACCAGATCTATTAAGTGTTGTATTAAAATTACTCTTCATAAAAAAACCCTACATATCAAAATACGTTTAATTAAAGAGATCACATAATATGAATGAAGATAAAGAAAAATTAATAATTCATCTGAATATATAGTAATTGTTAATAAAAATTTTATTCTTTTAATAATTACCATTTATTGATTGATAAAATGTTTGTGTAAAAAAATAGAAATAATGAAAGCTTTGTAACCACAAATATTTTATTTTGTCCAAAAACTATCTGAATGGAATAAAGAGATTCATGCCAAAACAGTATAGAAACACATATCTCAACAAATGTTATGTGCACAATAATTTATATTTGCTTGTATTTATAGAACAGAATATGGATTTATAATAGTACACTACTATATGCACATATCTATTATCCATCTATCATCACTATTATCTGCTCAAATAGCAGTGGGAGTGAATGTAGTTCTGAAGTTTATATTTAAGGCCTTGAACAAATAAAACATTTGCCCTTTCAGAACTCATTTTCTATGAAGAGGAGATAGAGTATAATAAAGAAGAGAGCATAGGAAGAAAGCAAGTAATCTGTGTTACTATCTTAATCTCAATGAGTAGCAAGAGCTGTTCCTGAAGTTTTCTTTGCAAATGGTATGAAGGGAGGAAGCTGACCACAGAGTTACTAACCAGAGGAAGAAACTAGTAATTGCAAAGCACCATGTATGCTTAGAGTTCTCTATGCCAGGCCATCATTTATTGATTAGATCTGAGAAGCAAAAACCTGTCCAATGAAAGTTACTTAGACATGCTTTTGGATGATTTTGAACAGAGTTTTTATATTTACATAATTTTAAAAGAATAATTATATTGAATGTCTAATAACACATTGATTTAATATACATATATATTAAGATAAACATCACTATATACATTGTATAATGGATTACCAATATTGGATGTATTATTGAACATCTGTACCCTTGAAGAGACCTGCATATTTCCTTCTGATCAGATCCTTCATAACCTCTGTCCACTGTCTATAAATTGGGCATTATTTATACTACATACATTAGAGATCCTGCAGCACTTGACACTCATGTCTTTGACATACATGGTTAGTGTCAGTTCATATAATATATTCCACAGTCACTGATTCTGTTTCATTTTAAGAGGTTGAATAACATTGCATTATGTTTTGTCATTTTAATTTTTGTACATTTTGTGAGATTATAATATTGTCATATATTCTGTCTCCCCTTTCCTCCTCTAAGACCTTCTATGCAAATTCCCCTGTTTTTTCATGATTTAATATCCCCTCTGTCTTTAATTAGTGTTTCATATTTTATGTGATTTTTTTAAAAGACCACTCTGAGAAAAAGAAAGGAAGGTGAACTGATAAAGTTTCTTGTTCAAACTGGCAGATAAAACTACACAGCCTTCACTATTGTCCAAGAAAATATGCTGGTTGTATATGTAAGGATATTCACAGTCCTAATCCTTATTCATGTTCTTCTAGTTAGTGTTTAAATTCTATACATGATATAGAAACACAAATTTTATATTTCCAGCATAAAATATTATAAACCAATATTAAATGTTTTATAATCTAAAAATACAAGATATTTTCTGAAACTATTTGCTGTTAACTTATTTCAGTTTTTAAAGATATGAGTAACTCCCCATGGGCAAACCATATATATATATATATATATATATATACATATATATATATATATGAAGTTGCAGTTATATTACACACACACCCACACACACACACACACACACACACAAACACACGAAGCTGAAGTTGGAGTTATATTTCATGAGCATGCCAACATTGGTGCTTGGTTATAAATTCTAGTCCTAATGCTGGAACAGCAAGTTTTCAGCATCAAGTCATCTCTACAGCCCTAGTGGTTTATTTAATTTTGAAAAATGTTTTATTATGAAAGGGTGTATATAGTAAGAGATATCTGTCAGAACTTTTACTCATATATTTATTTAATTTAAAATTCATGCTTTAAGAAAATTTATGAGCATTTGAGATAATCAGCAAGCTTTGACTATAGGATTGGTATGAGATGGTTAACTGCATTTAAGCATTATGTGACATAAATTTATCTAATGCATATTTTAAAAATAGTTTCAGAAACTATATTCTGGAATATACAAAATTACTACACTACATTTCTCCTTTTAACAAGATTTACAATATTTTCAGTAAGCTAAAACATATATATGAGAGAATACTAAAATATCTTTCAAACTAAAATATCTAAAGTTGTTTATTTGGAGACCGCTTTGCATATTCTCTAACAGTAAAAAGATAACTAACTTTAATTGGAATAGTCTGGAAATACTTCATTCAGAAGGGGCTAGGAAGAAAAACCTTAAAAAGAGACAGAAAAATAAGGGTGGAGAAGGAAAAGAATTAATGAAAAGAGAATTTGAAGCCTCCATGTATAGAAAAAATTATACTCAGATCCTCTTACAAAGTCAAATTAGCATCAGTGAGATGTGCAATTCATAACAGAAGGCAGGCGAGCATGCAAAGTATTCTCTAGTCTTACATATTAGATAATTTTGAGATACTTTAGATGAAGTACCTCTGATATTACTATAGACATGAAGATATATGCATTTAATTTCTTCAAGAATCATTAATTTGAATGGGATCCAGTTTTATAACTTTCACCACTGTTAGCACAGACACAAAAAATGTGCCATTTAATCACACATTTCAAGGCTAAAAGCATGCAAATGGGTGAAGCCTCAATATGGGAGAGCAGCTAGTGAAAATGGTCTGTGTGATGAATGGATAAACCTTCAGACTGTCTTTCTCTTTAGGAGTGTAACCATGAGATAAAAATGCAAACTAGGACTGATGCCACCATACATGCATTTACCAGAAAATAAATAAAGCACAAAGGCAATTACAGCATTTTCTAGTATATTAGGATGAGAGTTGATGTATTGCAGTTTTGAGTTTATGAATTAAATCTTTGTAGCAGCTTCATTTATCTTTAAATGGTGTGTTTTTATTAGAAGCATATAATTTCTTTTGTCTTTACAAATGTACCTTAAACTGTAGAAACAAAAGAACAGGTATGATCATTGGGAATATTAATTATAGAATGAGTAATGAGTTAAAAGGATGGAAATAAAGAGGCTAGTTATTAAGAGGCAACATGTATAGAATTAAAATCTACTGCCACCATCTTTACATTTCCAAAATTTGATTTGTACCCCAATGAGGGAGTTTGTTAACCATAAATAAGGACGAATGATAGATGCATTTGACATGCCTTAGAGAAGTTTCAGACACAAAATAAATGTACAATAGCTGGGGGAAAGGCAAAAGAGGGAAAGATAAATATGTTTGCTTGAATGACGTTCCCATGTGTTTGAACTCTTGGTTCCTGGCTTGTGGAACACGACTTGGGAGGGTTACATGATCTTTACTAACTGCAGCCTTCCTGCAGTTACTAAAGTTCTGCAACCTTCTTGACAAATACATCAGGAGGGGTGGTCTTTGGGATTCTACCCTGACCCCTGCTTCCACTTAGATTCCTCTGTTTTCCCTCTCTGTGTGAAAGGTGGTCAGCCAGCTTCCTGAATGTCTGCCTGATGCTCCGGTTTGATGCTATGCCTTCCCAGTAGTCATGACAGACTGCATCCTTACAGTCTGCATCCTTTGTAATCCTCCCAAACTCTTTGTTCCCTGTGTTTCTTGTTTGTCAGGATACTAAAGCATAGCAACAGAAACTTGGGGATAAGAAGCTGATACAGGGAACAGATTGCAAAAGACTGGCTGGGAGAGCAGAGATGGCATAGACAACGGAGTAAATATTTCCAAGTCAACAATCCTGCGAATAATCCACAGATCTTCAGTCAAGTTTAAATCAGATCACTAAGAAGCAACCAGAGTGGACCTGCCATAACTGGAGGATGGAAAGGGAAGGAGAAGTCACAACAAATTCTGAGGATTATTTAGGAATAGGTTTCATTTGTATAAAGGCTTGGAGAAAATAAAATCTCAAGTTGCAAGTCATTTTAAAAACTTTAAGAACATGCATGTCAATGAAACCTTAAAACATCTTATAAGTTTTTATGAGAGGTTTAGTTGTACCAGGTGTAAAAGGAATTGTAATCGGAGGATTCATTTGGTCATAGCACAATGGATACTCCCAGGAATTTATATAGTCTTGTAAGAGTATCAGGAAAAAAGCAAGGAGGATCTAACACAGGATCAAAGGTCTGTTCATCAAACGTTTGCAAATAACTTGGATTATTATTTTTTTACATACTTAGATGATTACAGGATTTCAACTGTTTTCAGTGCCATGTTATTTTTTTCTATTTCATGAAAGAATATCCTGTTAGACACTGTGATAATCTGTCATTTATAATTTGACATATGGCAACATATTTTTATTATCACTGAAGATGAAAATGTATAGAAATAGGTCATATAGAGGCCCACCTCTATATCCTTTCTATTGATATCGGAGGGTAGTTTGCCAAGTTATCTAAGACATGAACAAGCAGCTACATACAGCATGGAAAGAGAGGAAAGAGACGGCTGACACATACATGATTTGCTCTATATTTAGTGTTTCTATTCTTTTCTTTTTGTTTACAAAAGCTCATGACCTCCATATAAATTCATAGAATAGTCAAGAGTATGGAAAAAGAAATATCTAAACTGGAAAGGAAATTTGGTTGGGGTATTTAAAAGAAAAGGCTTTCCTCCAAATGTCCTTTAACTTGAAACAAGGCTTTTGATGATGGAGTCTGTGCAGTTTCTGATTCAACCTGCCACAATTTTGTAATAAAAATTGAAACAAGACTCAAGTGACTGTTGTTGTGCTGCTTGCTTAAAATTTGCTTCAGCTTCCAGTTACAGTTTCATGATTTCATCTGCTCAGTGCATGGAGTGTGTTCTTTATCACCATCAGTTTGTGGCTTTATACTTTTCTAAATAAGCATTGTTCACGTACCAGAAGAATCAGATTTCCATGTACGGGTTGAGATCATTGTGTATGGACGGGCGGTCCACAGGTGCCTGGAAGCCACAAAGCAAGGGAGGAAAGCGGCCAAGATTAAAGTTTCACAGGTCCAGATGTTGTTGTTGCTGCTGCTGCTGCTGCTGTTTGTAAAATCTCAGACCTCGGTATTTCAGTATCACAGCTGGCAAACACCAAGAGCACGTGAAGTCTATGTGGTCTGTGCATGCCCTCTTAGTGGAAGGCAAAAGAGAAGTGAAGCAAAGAATAGAATAGGAATGTGCTTGAGAGCCAGCTGTACTCATTGATAAGTGACTATTAGCCCCCAAACTCCAAATAACTAAAATACAACTCAGAGACCACATGAAGCCCAAGAAGAAAGACCAAATTATGGGTAATTCAGTCCTTCTTAGAAAAGGGAGCAAAACACTCAGGGGAGAAAATATGGGGACAAAATGTAGAGCAGACACTGAAGGAAAGGCCATACAGAGACTGTCCTACCTGAGGATTCATCCCAGTTACAGTCACCAAACTCTGACACTATTGTGGATGCTAAGAAAGGCTTGCTAAAAGGAGCCTGATATAGCTGTCTCCTGAGAGGCCCTGCCAGAGCCTTACAAATATAGAATTGGATGCTTGAAGCCAACCATTGCACTGTGTGTGCGATCCCGGATGGAGGAGTCAGAGAATGGACTGAAGGAGCTGAAGGGGTTTGTAATACCATAAAAAGAATAACAATATCAACCAACTAGACACCCCAGAGCTCCCAGGGACTAAGCCATCAACCAAGGAATACACATGGCTCTGGCTGCATATGTAGTAGAGGATGGCCTTGTCAGGCATCAATGGGAAGAGAGGACCTAGGAAGGATCGGTAGAGCAGATAGAAGCATGGGGAGGAGGGATGGGATGGGGGATTTCTGGAAATGGGGAACTGGGGTAACAGGATAATACTTGAATTTTAAATAAATTTAAAAAAATAATAAAGAAAGTTGAACTACTCTTAATAAATTAATATTAATTTTTTAAATAAAAAGTTGATCATGAAAGAATGCTTCTTATGAAAAGTGGAAAAAAGTGGTCACTACACACTTCATTTAGAAATTTTAGAAAAGTTTGGAACTGATCCTTAAAATGTTCAGTCAAATCTTCCTAAAGCTTTAAAATTCTTCCTCAGCAATCTCCAAACCGGATGTGTACACTCCCACAACTGCGGCACGTGCAGCACTGGGTGGGTGCTCCTATTACACAATAGTCACTTCCGGCAATGCATGAACTTTAATACAAGTACATTTATAATTACCTCTACACCTACTCCAGTCCTCATGCTCTTTATTTCCTCTTTTGTCTTCAGTATTGGATACAAGGAGAAGTTAAAGCAGACTTATAAGATACCGAGTTGATCGGAGGTTTTTGCTTATTCCTGATTTCCATATGAGACTCTCTTAGGTTCCAACAAAACAAAATGAATAAAATACAGCCTGGAGACCAGAAGTCAGAAGGATAATCCGGGAAGTGTGCTGCTTTTCCAAGACAGGAAAATTTCAAAGGCAGAATGCCTATGAACAGTGACATTTCTTCTCTTTGTTTTTGTTTGGAGACTTTTATTCAAGACATATGCTGTAAATACAGAGCGACTAAGTAGCTGGTATAATTTACATGAATTCTAGGCCTTGGGGGATCTACAAAGCTATTATAAAAATTCAAATGTTCTACAATGAATTGTGTCTCACTGCCAGAAATGTAAATTTAGACCAAGGAAAGAGCATATAAGGAGTTCCAGGTAATACTGAAATGCTTTCAAACTTTCACAATTGGCTATAGACAAACTCAACAAAACTATGACTTGGTCTGTGGTTTGGAGGGTAAGACAAAATTTCCAGAAACCTTTGTTAAAACTATGAAACAAATAAGAGAATAATATAAATATTAAGTGACTCAGATAAAAAACATTTATAGTATATGGGCTAATAATGAAGTGATATATAGTAATATATATATTAATGAATAGTAATGAATAGTAATATATAGTAATATAATAATATATAGTAATATATAGTAATATATAGCAATATATAGTAATATATAGTAATATATGGTAATATATAGTAATATATAGTAATATATAGTAATAAGGGCTAATAATGAAGTGATATATGGTAATAATCTTATTTTTTACTAAAAGGATATTTAAAGCGACTAATAATCTCTAATAGTTTGGAAATATTAGTGATAAGAGATATTTACAAGTATTAAAATGTATTAAATTAAATATTACTTATTTCTTATATTTTCATGTTTTCCCACTAAAGAAGACTTACTATGAAAATGTTAAACTATTTGAAATAATTTGGATCTAGTCTATAGAGAACATGCAAAGATGTATTAAAGGTTTCAAAGACTAGGATTTCCCTGAAATTTGTTCAGGGCCTTATTAACTTTGACAAATGAGAGACGCATGTGAAACTTGATGCAATAAGCATATAGAACAGATACCGTCACATTTATAATATTAATATGTATAATATTAACACGATGTTAAGATAGGCACTCTGTTGTTTTTTTTTAAATAAGAAATGTGAGTTTTATGTCCTCACTTTTTAGATTCTGTATATATCTTTGGCTTATAAAATGTTATTGACTGCTAAAATTTTTACTTTTAAATGGCAAATATAGATCAAAGTTATTTAGGATACCAATTTATAAGCTGTAGTAAAAATATCACTTATTTGATATCTGTATATTTTGAGAAATGCAGAGAAAGAAAGAGGGATATGCAGCTATCATACCGATAGATTATTTAATTATGTGTATACAGTACCATCAATCATTTCTAAAAAATAAAGATCTGTGATTAACATATTTTGGGGAAATACAACTGTGATAAAAATTGCATGATTTTTGAGTGGTGCAGACATCCATAGAAGCAAAGACATAATACTTGGCAATAAAAATTCATATATAAATTAATGAATATATGATTTGCTATTATTTATTTACTGGCATTTCAAATATTATCAATGATCTTAAAGCATCCCTACCTAATGAACTATAATATATAATATGGCTTTTTAGCCATCAGATTTACACTATAAAAGGAGAGATTTAAATTATTTATTTTATAAAATAAATATTTTAATTTCTAGTAAAGTAAAATGTTGAGCAATTTTACGTCATTTTATAAACATTTAACATTTATATCTTTCTCAGACTAGCACAATTCTTGAATTCAGCTTCTGTACATAGAAGTATTCAAAGTAGTATATCACAGCATAGGTCAATAGGGTGGAGGAGCATATGATCTTTATTTTGCCATCTGAGGAATCTTCTTCCTAAACACCATATTTAGAGGAACATAAGCAGGCAACTGTCACATTTAAAAATCACAATGACTATAGAAACACATCCTATATGAGTGCAATTAAGGGGAAACTTTTCAAAACAGAGAGGGTAATTAAGTAGAAAATGTGTGGTTAAAACCACACCAAAAAAATGTTGGATAGAAAGATCCCTTTGCACACAGAAGAACAGCAAATATGAAAGGGAAGGGGATGGGTAGAAACTCAGCATAGGCAAGAATTACCATATTTACTGAATAGAAGGCCAGTTTGGCTCTGGAAAACTTTCTTTTCTTCCTGCAAGAGAGAATGGCTACAAGCCAGTAGATACAGACCTAAAATAGAGCATATACCATGGTAACCATAGTAATGAGTAGATGGAAGTAAAAACGCTGGCCTTGGGTGAGCAGATGTTCAGTCAAAGCAAGAGTGAAACATGGACTGCAATTCACAGCCTCCATTTTCCTCTATACAGTAAGACAGTGTTCTGAGAGCCTGTGGGAGAAATGTGCCTAAGGAGGAGGAGCCAGAATGCAAGAGGTACACGCCAGACAAACAGGCACCTTGCTCCTACTCGGGCTCATGAAGGATGCTAATGATTCCAATGGCATGTTTGAACACCAACTTCATTAAAGAGAATATTGGCTTACAGTATTATAAAATATCCCCTCCACCTTAGTTTGAAAATTGTGCACTGCTATGATAGGCTTCAGGAATTCTAATCTAAATATATTTTTGCTAAGTATTCTATATTGTGCCCTGTGCCTCCTCCTCCCCTAGATCTCAAACTAAATTTGCTACAGTGGTAAAATCACTGTGGTTAGGAGTAAGAGTACTAGGCAGACAGGCTGGGTTTAAATCTGACTACTCGGGTGACTTTGGACAAGTAATTTCAATTTCTTAAGACTCAATTCATTTACCTAGAAAACATGATTACACCGTGAAACCCTATAGCACTAATATGTTGAACAATGGAAAGAAATGTGTGAGAAATAGGTAGCATTTCGTTATTTCTTACTGTTATTAAATGCAATAAATTATTTTATAACATGTCAATAAATTCCAAAATTACACTCAAGAATAATACTAAAAGAAGCATAGGTTTTCCTTAGATAAACATGTTCTGTTGATATGTGTAGTATATACAGACAAAATGTACTGCAGGCACACATTGCATACTTGTATGTCCCTTCCTTGAGACAGGTATCAGAAGTCATGTACAGACGGCATTCAGCTCGCATCCTGTCCTCTGACACGTTATTGGACAATGGATACTTGAGTGTCATCCTCTTGTACTTCATGGGCAGTATTTCTGAAAGAAGCAGAACCAGCACAAAAGCCCCGAACTCAGGGGTTACTGAATTGTTGTTAGCTCAATATTATAGTTTGAGGGAAAACTTCAGAGTCAGTTTAACATAAAAGGGTTTGGGTGGGAGGAACGTTGTTTTGAGATCACAATGAAGCAAGTCTGCATTCTTGTTTCCTTTCTTTTTAAAAATATTTTATTTATTTACATTCCAAATGTTGCCCCCTTCCTGGTTCCCCTCCTAAAGTTCTTCACCCCATCCTCCCTCTTCTTTGCTTCTGAGAGGATGTTCTCCCCACCAACTCAACCCCACCTCACCCCTGCCAGCATCCCCCCATCTCCAGGACATCAAGTTTCTACAAATTAGGTGTTTCCTCTCCCAGTGAGGCCAGACAAAGCAGTCCTCTGCTGCATCTGTGCTGGGGTCCACAGACTAGCTCATTTATACTTTTGGTTGATGGCTCAGGCTCTGGGAACTCTGAGGGGTCCAGGTTAGTTGATACTGTTGTTCTTCCTATGGGGTTCTAATCTCCTTCATTTCATTTAATCCTCTCCTGAACTTTTCCATTGAGATCCCCAGTCTCAGTCCCAGCTTCTGGTAGAGCCTCTCTGAGGGCAGCTATGCTAGGGTCCTGTCTGCAATCACAAGATGGCATCAGTCATAGTGTTAGGTTTTGGTGCCTGCATATGGGATGGATTCCAAGTTGGTCCAGTAATTGGATGGCCTTTCCTTCTATCTCTGTTCCATTTGGAAATAGTTCTTCCTAAAGACCCAGATTCTGAGCATATGCCTAAAAGATGTCCCACCATACCACAAAGGTACATCCTCCACAATGTTTATAGCAGCCTTATTTGTAATGGGCAGAAGCTGGAAACAAACCAGATGTCTCTCAACCGAAGACTTTGCACAATGGAATACTATTCAGATATTAAAAATGGGGACATCATGAAATTTGCAGACAAATGGGTGGAACTAGAAAATACTATCCTGAGTGAGGTAACCCAGACTCTAAAGAGAATACATGGTATGTACTCGCTGATAAGTGGATATTAGCCAAAAATACAGAATACCCACAATACAACTCACAGAGCATATGAAGCTTATCAAGAAGGAGGGCCCAAGTGGTATACTTTGATCCCAGTTAGAAGAGAGAACAAAATAATCACAGGAGGCAGAGGGAGAGAGGGACCTGGATGGTAGACAGGAGGGGGAGCAGAAAGGCTGGGCAGGCTCAGGTATGTGGGGGGAGACAGGAGAGAATCCCAGAGGGCAAGAAGAATGAATGAAAATATGCAGCACTGGAGATGGGGGGTAGAGGAAACCTCTTGAAAGTCCCAGAGACCTGGGAGGTGAGAGGCTCTCAGGATCCAATGGGACCTTAGCCTAAACGTGGGAGGATGGATCCTGAAGAGACCACCTCCAGTAGATAGGCATGGCCCCCAGCTGAGGCATGGAGCCACCCACCCATCTTTAATTTGATTTGACCCAGAATTTTTCCTGTCTAAAGGAAATGCAAGTTTGCATTCTTGATTACTGGATACTCTAGATAAATAGTCTCCCTAGATACTTAAATGCCCTATGCACCTGGGGTGTTAGGTAATTCTTTGTTTGTTTTCTTTTGTTTTGCTTTTCTTTTTCCCAATTTATTATTTATTTATTCATTCATTCATTCATTCATTCATTCATTATTTATCATTGTATTGCTGCCCTTCTTCCTCCCAGTTCCCTGCCTCACACAGTCTCTCCCTCTCCTTCTTCTACTAAGAGGGTAAAGGTCCCCTACCTTGGGTATTCTGCTACCCTGGGCATATCAAGTCTTTTCAGGGCTAGGCACAGCCTCTCCAGCTGAGGCCAGAGAAGAGAGCCGAGTTAGGGGAATACAATCCCAAGACAACTCTAGAGACAGCCCCTGTGCTAGGTTTTAGGAGACCCACGTGAAGGTAAAGAATCAGGACATCGACCACATATGTGTGCAAAGCCTAGGCACAGCCCAGGTGTCCTCTTGGGTTGGTGGTTCAGTCTCTGAGACCCTCCAAAGGTTCAGGTTAGTTGGCTTTGCTAGTCTTCCAGTGTAGTCCCATTTTCCTCTGGGTCCTTCAATCTTTCCCTCAACTAAATGAGATCACCAGGATACAAATTGGAAAAGAAAAACTCAAAGCTAATTCACAAATGGTATGATAGTACATATAAGTGACCCAAAAAACCTCTACCAAAAGTTCTACATAAACATTTTTCAGCAAAGTAGCAAAATACAAAATTATATCAAAAAATCAGTAGCCCTCCTTTATGCAACTGAAAAATTGGATAAGAAAGAAATCGGGGAAACTAAACCTTTCACAAAATATACAAATATATAAAATACCTTTGTGTTACTCTAACCAAACAAGTAAAAGTCTTGTATGACAAGAACTTCAAGTCTCTGAAGAAATAAACTGAGGAAGATATCAGAACATGGAGAGATCTTCCATGATCCAGTAGGATTAACATACTAAAAATGGCCTTCTTATGAAACGCAATCTACAGATTCAATGCAATTCCCATCAAAATTTCAACACATTTTTACAGACCAATGGCTTATGCACTAAGATCAGTCAACAAATGGGATCTCAGAAAATTGCAAAGCTTCTGTAAATCAAAGGCCACTGTCAATAGGATAAAATGCAAACAACAGATTAGGAAAAGATTTTTACCAATCCTACACCTGATAAAGGGCTATCCAATATATACAAAGAATTCAAGTAGTTAGACTCCAGAGAACCAAATAACCTTATTAAAAACAGGATACAGAGCTAAACAAAGAATTCTCAACAGAGGAACACCAAAGAGCTGAGAAACACCTAAAGAAATGTCCATCATCCTTAGTCATTAGGGAAATGCAAATCAAAACAATGCTGATATTCCACATCACACCAGTCAGAATGGCTAAGATCAGGAACTCAGGTGACAGCAGATGTTAGAGAGGATGTGGAGAAAGAGGAGCACTCTTCCATTGTTGGTGGGATTACAAGATGGTACAACCACTGTAGATATCAGTCTGCTTGTTCCTCAGAAATTTGGACTATACCCAGCTATACTACTCCTGGCATATACTCAAAAAGTTCTCCAACATATAACAAGGACACATACTCCACTATGTTCATAGCAACCTTATTTATAATAGCCAGAACCTGGAAAGAACCCAATGTCCTTCAACAGAGTAATGGATACAGAAAATGTGGTACATGTACACAATGGAGTACGATTTAGCTATTAAAAATAATGACTTCATGAAATTCTTAGGCAAATGGATAGAATTAGAAAATATCATCCAGAGTGAGGTAACCCAGTCACAAAAGAACACACATGGTATGTACTCACTGGTAAGTGATTATTAGCCCAAAAGCTTGGGATACCCATGATACAATTCAAAGACCACATGAGGCTCAGGATGAAGGAAGACTAAAGTGTGGATTCTTTAGTCCTTCTTAGAGGGGGAACAAAATAGTCAAGAGAGGACATATGGAGAGAAAGTGTGGCATAGAGACTGAAGGAAAAGCCGTCCAGAGACTGTCCCACCTGGGGATCCATCCCACATATAGACACCAAACTCAGACATTACTGCAGATGCCAAGAAGTGCTTGTTGACAGGAGCCTGATACAGCTGTCTCTTCAGAGGTTGTGCCAGACCCTGACAAATACAGAAGTGGATGCTCGCAGACTCACAGCCAACCATTGGACTGAGCACAGAGTCCACAATGGAGGAGTTAGACAAAGGACTGAAGGAGCTGAAGGGGTTTGCAACCCATAGGAAAAACCAACAATATAAACCAACCAGAACTCTTCTCCCTCACCCCTTCCAGAGCTCCTAAGGACTAAACCACCAACCAAAGAATACATATGGAGAGACCCATGGCTCAAGCCACATATGTAGCAGAGGATGGTCTTGGACATCAATGGGAGGAGAGGCCCTTGGTCCTGTGTATGATTGATGTCCCTGTGTAGAAAATGTCAGAGCAGGGAGGAGGGAGTGGGTGGATGGGATAGGGGGAGGGAGGATTCCATAGGGTACCTCCAGAGAGGAAAACAGGAAATGAGATAACATTTGCAATGTAAATAAATAAAATAGCCAATAAAAATGCTAGAAGCTTAAATAGGAGAACAGCAGTTTACTGATTTCTAAGTTTCTTACCTTCTTAAAAAGAAAGGAGAAGAGTTTTAAAGTATAAACTGAATTTGCTTTTATCTTTGACTGAGACAATGGTAATGCGTGGCCAAATCTAGTTTTGAAAAATTATGAGAATAGTATGTTTTAGGTTATTTTCTCCAGTTTCACTTGAATTTGTTCTTTGTTTTTAATATAGTTGAGTTCTGGCGACATTGAGAGTTTCTCTCTCTCTCTCTCTCTCTCTCTCTCTCTCTCTCTCTCTCTCCCTTCCTGCTTCCCTCCCCCCTCCATCTCTCCTTCTCGCTCATAATATGTATGTTAAGTTTCTAATAATAATTTGATGCCTTAGACTTTTCAGGAATTAAGCATTTAAGCAGCCTTCCTTTGGAGAATTACCATTCAGAAGCCAGGCGCTCACTAACCAGTGTAATTGCCTCTATTTGGTGTGGCTTGGTGTGTTGAAAAAATAAGTAACTCTAACAAAAGCAAATGATTTGAAGAATAATGAAAGCACAGTGGGGGGGGGATCACACTCTCCCTGTAAGTTCAATTTGGTACTGCTGGCACAGATTCCTTCCTGCCTAATGGCCTTAATATAACTACATATTCTTTTGTGGCTCTAAAGTTATTGAACATATGTATCTGCCTTCAAACGTTCTAGTCCAAGCAGTTGTACTTGAAGCTTAAGGATTTGCAGCTGTTGGAAGCTATATCAGGAACGTGAGGGTTTGGCACTAGCTTTCATAGTTCCTACTGTGTAGAAGTTTGGCAGAAAGAATGGAAAGGGCATGGTGACTTAAATAATGCTTATAAAACGCGTCTCCATAGTTGTGGTTCTGAGCACACGTGGTATGAAGATTGAGAATATAAGGGTCGTTATTTTGATTTGGGATTTGGGCCCCATCCATACAATTACGATGAGAGTGAATACTGTAAGATTTCTTTTTGCTCCGGTTTTTCTTCGATAAATAATGTTAAGAAAATAATTTTAGGACACTGTTTAGGGTGTTCTAATTTTTTGGCTTCAGCAGCACTGCTCCAATCTTTAAGACAGACATTTATTCCTACAATATCTTTAAAGTGAATAATAATGTTAGTGTTCCTGAAAACTTAAAACACAGAAAAATTGAATATAAAAAATTTTGTAAAATTTACCTTTCAAATAACTAAATAGAAATTGCGAAGTCATTTTGAGTAGATATGAATCATGAAAGATTAAATTGTTCTGAAGAATGTCTCAAGGAATTTCACCTTGGCCCTTTAAAGTATATTTTACAAATTTCAGTGTTGTATTTTAAATAACTTTGGTCATATCATTTACATATTAAAATATATATTTAGTTAATATAATTTTAAGTATATAATTATGAATAATTACAACTTCTCAACTCTTGAACATAAGATGAGTATTAAAGTGAATCATTAAAATGTCTAACTACATATTTATTTAAATGTGATTATAAGCTCTGTAATTATAAGACAAATCATTTTCATTTGTCTTAAGATTTTAATAAAGCAAAATGTTTTACATAGATTTTAAACAATAAGACAATTTAATAGTCTATTGAGATTAATAATAGTGTTTTTTCTTAATGTATGTTTTCAAACCTATCAACTTGAAGATCTCCATGGGCAGCTCATTTTGTTAGGCTTAGAATTATAATACCTTCAGGAAAAGTTGATGAAGCTGAATTTAAAAGGATATTGATAATATTTGAAGCAAATATTATTAATAAATTTGTAATTGTCTTAGAATTCCTGGCAAATTTATAGTAGAAACCTTGTTAACACATTTTCTGAGGAAGTGCTTGAATTTTATACTGGCACTAAAATTAAAAAATTAAAAACCAATTATGATTTTTTAATTTATAAAACTTGATGTATAAAAGACAAGCTTGGATATTGACAATTTCTTAGCAATATTTATTTATCTTATATATCTGAGTACAAAGCAAACAGAAAGTAAAACAATAAAGAAATGAACATTTGAATAAAAAATAATCCTTTGCAGTATATTATTGGAATAAAAGGGTGGTCAAGTATGCATTTCACATCATGTACGTAGGACTTCCACAGCACTTGTGATCTGGAAATCATGCACATTCTGATTTTCTGACAGATTAACATGGACATTAGTCTGACTTTGAAAAATGAAGCCAGCATCGCCAATTCAAGCATTTTCTAAATATGAAGCATCATGCATTTCAGTGTGTCAGGGAATTTGATTTCCACTTGTTCTTTACATGATAGCTTAGAACTTACTGCAGTAAGGAAGGCTTTTCAAAATTCTCAATTAATCCTATTCTTCATTTCTAAAGAAGCTTTATTTACTCTCAAAGTTTGTGATTAAATTTTTGACAATATTTATTTAGTATTTACTCAAGGAATACTACAAATACAAACCTGCCTGTTTGACACAAGGTATTGAAGTGGAAGAAATATGAATGAGTCAGAAAAAGGACCAAACTTCAAATTCTACTTTTCCACTAATAAAAAAAATAATTACAAATATAGGAATAAGGAAAAATTCATACAGTTATGCATATATGTTTATCAACATTTAATGCTGTAAATGGACTTATTTTAGTTGTAAATTTCCTACATTTCATAAATACACTAACCAGTTAAATATAAGTCCATTCATTTTGAGTTATTGATATGCAACAAAAATATTTCTACCTATAGAGACAAGTAAATTATTGCAGTGTATATGTTTTGAAAATTAATGTGACAATGATAAGTATTTTAGTAAAAACAAGAATTTCAACAAATATCACAGAGTGTAAATCAATGACTGTCAGATCTTTTTAACCTGTGCTTAATATTCATTTGAAACCCAGCTAATTGTTAATAAACAAAAAGTAATAAGAACTTAATGATTGATTACTTTCTAAGCAACCACTATAGTATGCTTTGAAATATATAGTTATTTCATGAATTTTAATATATAACATAGGCACCAATATTATCAACTAATTTTATATACCTAAGAGATTTAAATGTTAAAAAAAATCATTTTGGCAAATTTTTATAAGAATGTATATCTAAGGTCTCAAAATATCTAGCTGTCAAGTCTACAAATGTAATGGACCCATCCACTCTGCCAAAACTGTTAATTAAATACTACATTTCAGAATTTACAGTGACTGATAGAAAAGTGGGAATGTCTGTTAATATAATTACAGCACAATGTAACTGTTAGAAAGATCCCCATGGGTCAGGTGAGAGGTTAATGAAGGTGGCTTGATTAAACTGGCAATGACTGCAACAAATTGGACACAACATGGGTTAGTTAGTCAACCAGCAAATTAAAAATAAGTTTTGTTAGCCTACTATGTATAAGGTTCTTTGTTCAGTACCTACTACTTCCAGAAAAAGAGAAAAGAAAAGAAAAGAAAAGCAAGTATATATAGTTAATTTATTGTTCACTAGGATCCCAGCCATATTCAAATTGTGTTTGCAGAAAACCCACAATGACTTGGCTGAGGATAATCTAGTACTGAATGGTGGATGATATACCTATCAGACAGCTGGTTCGGAAAAATTATGTAAAATTAGCAAGATAGGGGAGGTATCTTGGTGGGTAAAAGGCTTGCCAAGGAAAGTTGGGGACCTGAGTTCAGAGCTCTGGAACTTAGATGAGACTCATAGGCAATGAGAGCCAGAGTAAGTTTGCAAACCATGCATCAAACAAAACAAAACACCAACCAACCAAAATAAACCAAGAGACTCTGTCTCAAACAAGGTTGGGTTGTATATAAGGACTTCAGCTCAAGGCTGTTCTCAGACCTGCACACACCTTCCCAAATCAGACATGACTTACATACTTGGACACACAAAAATATAACCAAGAAATTTACAATGTAAGTCAGGGAATTATGTATCAGACAGCATTAGAAATTCTGAGTCTTCACATAGTGAATTTTTATAAGAGAAAGAATCCATAAAAATATGTAGAACAATGGAGCTTTTGAACACTACTGCTGATATGATTGCCTTTCCATACACTTAGGCAGAATCCTTGAAGATGATCTGAAGATTATTGAGAATAAAATCTAGAGTTTCTGTCCAATTTGGTATAACAATAGCCATTCTTCTTTGGGAAACAGAGAACAAAAACAGACTTTCTTTAAAACACTGTAAAAATATGGAAGACCACGTTTTTTGTTGTTGTTGTTGTTGTTGTTGTTGTTGTTTTCCTGAGAAGGGGTGCACATACAAGTTCCACACTGACACTAATGTGTTGCTGTGGAGCTGAGACTATACAGTATGCACAAACCAAAAATCAGAGGCAACATTCTCCCTGAGTTAAGAATATAGGTAATAAAGCTCAAACCTGCTAGATTCTGTATACTAGTAGTGAGGGCAATACTCTCAGAGAGGTCTCCACAATCTTTGTCAACAACTCTCCTACTTTATCTGTGTATAGACCCCTTTAAAGCAATTATGACATAGCTATGTTTCCCACGCAATGGAATATTACTTTCCTAAAAAGCAACAGTTTTCATGGAACAAGAATGATTTAGAAACTTTTTGCAGTGGAACATCAAGTCAAATATGCACACATTCTCTGGGATTTCATGAAGTTCTATAAACTATAAATCTTTCTTTTCAAAAGTAGAAATGTAGTTGGCACCAACAGCATCAGCCACAAAAATGGAATAAGTAGAGAGGGCACTCTGAGGGTGTTCCAGACCATAGCTTTCACAGTGGCTGGATGATTACATAAACCTGTCCAAGTTCATCAAAATGTTCAGTCCCAGCAGGACGTCTCAGCAGGTAAAAGCACTTGCTGCCTGCCATGATGAACTGAATTCAGACAGCAGATCCCACATGGAAAAAATGACAGAACTAAATCCCCAAGTTGTCCTCTAACCCCAACACGCATTTTGTTGCATGTGTACATGTACACACACATATTAAATAATTCTGATAAAGTTCCTAATATATCCCAGAATGATTTTTTTAATAATTAAAGCTGACAAGTTCCATGATGGTGTTGACAGAATTGAGTCTGGATCTATGTAGGAGAACAGGGAACAATGGAAGATGGGAATTTTGAATTCAAATGTTTTGTCTTATAAAACAGTATCTATTTAAAAATAAAATATATAAAGATAAATATCACCATTAGGGAATTAATAAGGACTGAATAGAATTAATAAAAGAGAAAAAAATAAACCAAGGACAAGAAATAGAATATTAACCCACAGACTTATGGTCACTTGATCTTTGATAAAGGAGCCACAACCATCCAGTGGAAAAAAGATAGTCTTTTCAACAAATGGTGCTAGTTCAACTGGAGGTCAACATGCAGAAGAATGCGAATTGACCCACTCTTATCTCCTTGTACTAAGATCAACTCCAAGTGGATCAAGGACCTCCACATAAAACCAGACACACTGAAACTATTAGGAAAGAAACTTGGGAAGACCCTGGAGGACATAGGCACAGGGGGGAAAGTTCCTGAACAGAACACCAATAGCTTATGCACTAAGATCAAGAATTGACAAATGGGACCTCATAAAATTACAAAGTTTCTGCAAGGCAAAGGGCACTGTCAGAAGGACAAAACTACAACCAACAAAGTAGGAAAAGATCTTCACCAACCCCACATCCGACAGAGGGCTAATATCCAATATATACAAAGAACTCAAGAAGTTAGACCCCAAAGAACCAAATAACCCTATCAAAAAATGGGGTACAGAGCTAAACAAAGAATTTTCATCAGAAGAAATTCGGATGGCTGAGAAACACCTTAAGAGATGTTCAACATCATTAGTCATCAGAGAAATGCAAATCAAACAACCCTGAGATTCTACCTCACACTAGTCAGAATGGCTAAGATTAAAAACTCAAGAGACAACAAATGCTGGCGAGGATGTGAAGAAAGAGGAACACTCCTCCACTGTTGGTGGGATTGCAAAATGGTAAAACCGCTCTGGAAATCAGGGTGGCAGTTCCTCAGAAAATTGGGCATGTCCCTTCCAGAGGACCCTGGCATACCACTCCTGGGCATATACCCAGAGGATTCCCCTGCATACAATAAAGACACATGCTCCACTATGTTTATAGCAGCCTTGTTTATAATAGCCAGAAATTGGAAGGAGCCCAAATATACCTCAAAGGAGGAATGGATACAGAAAATGTGGTATATTTATACAATGGAATACTACTCAGCAATGAAAAATAATGAATTAATGCAATTTGTAGGTAAATGGTTAGACCTGGAAAATATCATCCTGAGTGAGTTAACCCAATCACAAAAGAATACACATGAAATGCAATCACTGATAAGTGGATATTAATGAGCCCAGAAGCCCTAAATACTCAAGGCACAATTAGCAAGTCAAATGATTCCCAAGAAGAAAGGAGAGGACCCTGGGCCTGGAAAGATTGGATCCAGTTTTGTAGAGAAACTGTGGGGGGAGGGGGAATGATTGGGGAATAGTTGGGGGGGCGAGAGGAAATATGGGACATAGGGAGGGGGAACTGGGAAAGGGGAAAGCCTTTGGAATGTAAACATAGAATATAGAAAATAAAAATTAAAAAAAGAAAATATAAAAATAAATAGTTCTCTATTTTTTGCAAAAAAAAAGAATATTAAGATATCTTTATTTTCTCCAAAATTTAACATTATAAAAAAAATGGATAAATAAAATATAAAGCATTTCAATGAAGAGATCCATTATGAAAAAAACTAAATGTAGTGGTGCAAATGAACGATGTGGCTTTTCCCCTAGGAATTTTAACTTATCTAATGTGAAAGAGTGAGGAAATGTTGGCCAGGAAGGGTTCTGGAGGTTTCTTACAATACACTATCCTTATCTTGGCCAGAAAGAGTCCAGGGGTTTCTTACAATACACTACTCTTATCTTGTACACCTTCAGAGAAGGGGTATGTCTGTCAGAAGAATTATTTTTAGTTCATGCATGTTGCACATATACTTTATAATTTTGAGTCAATTTTTATTTTAATAGAGTCAGGGGATTTATTATATATTCTTTTAGATCTTTATTTCTAAGGCTTTTTGATACCCTATCTATGAGTTTTCTTCTGTTTGTTGTGGTTTTGACTTTAGTTTAAAAATGCATCTTACCTCCTAATATACTTTTGTTCTGGGCTCCTTGAAATTTTCTTTCCTTCTCTCCTTTTTGTCCTGAACAAATTTTTAGGCTTTAAAATATCACAAATTTTGCAAGGTGCTAGGAATGTGAGGGTACTCTAAAAATAGTTCTGCTTTTGCAGTTAGTATATTCTAGGAAAATAGACAAATATTAGGGAGTCTAAATTAAAAATAAACCAAGGAAAGGCCATTATTTCTATAAAATCCTTTAGTATAGGAAATGAAGTAGGCAGTAAAACCAGGTTTTCCTGAATTTGTGAACACAAGCAGGTTAAAAGGGAAAGGATCTTTGACTGTAGAGTGTAACACACATGGTAAAACCAGAGGAAAAATATAAGCATAAGGAATAATGTCTTTATAACTATAACAACAACTGTTTGCCCACTGCCTGCATATTATTAGTCATGTCAACGGTAGCTCAGAAGCATATTCGTAGCCCAATATCTTGTCAGCTTTAGAATTTATTACTATTTTTCCTAGGGCATATGTAGGTTTTTATTTCCTTTTCTATTACAAATGGATAATTATATAAAGGTAGTGTTAAATTTGTAATAAATTAATTAATTGCGAGCCTACTTCCTTACCTTTCTAGTTAATAGAGTCTCTGGTTTCTATTTCCAGATTGATTTAGGGGTTTGCATGATTACCTCATAGCATATTATTCCTTAACTAAACTTATGAAAGGCAACTATAAAACTGGGTTCTTCCCAAAAAACTACATTTGAAATTGACTTTTTTTTTTGTTTTGAATGTTATCTGATATAACTTTGAGTTATATATTCTAGAAGGTAAAAGGGTACTTAAAATACTCAACCAGATATTTCAAATGCAATATTTTAGCCGAAAAGGGGGAAAGGAAAAAGGAAAAGTGAGAAAGAATGTTTTCTAATACAGACAATGTATTATGAGACAAATTCAGACTGAGACATGGAATGTCTATAGATATGTTTTTGTGTAAAGGAATAGGGAGAACATATATATATATATCACTGTTATTTAATTATTATATTAATATATGATTAATAATATAATACATAATAGTAACATTATGTGTATCTATACATATATGTGTGTTTTTTGAGACAGAGCCTCACCATATAGTCCTAAGTCTTCTGTAACTCACTGTGTAGATCAGGCTTGACTCAAACTCATAGAGATCTGCTTGCTTCTGTCTCCAGAGTGCTGAGGTTAAAGATGCATGTGATTCCCTCTCACTGGAGCTATATTTTGTTAATAAAATATAGTTATAACCTAAAATATCACTTTATATTATCAGAAAATAACCAGATTGAAAGTAGACCCCCATGTTATTCATTCATTTTTATTGTATCTGAAAATTATTATTAGAGTCAAATAAAAAAGGACAAAGCCATGAGAAAAATATTTGAGTTCATAAGGAAGAACATCAAATTAATCTACACTAAGATTTACTCAAGTGTGTAATGTAGTTGCACACATGGATACGTTTTTCTTTCTCTCCTTAGATCAATAGTTATATCAGAATACAATGTAGCAAAACAAATGTAATTCTGATAGAATATTTTGTGTAATAAAAACTTCTCTGTGCGTCAAATTATTCAATTGTAACTTTTCCAGATCCCCAGTGTATCTTTGTAGCCCTACCTACTATATATCACACGGAGGACCCAATGTTTCACATGAGCAAATCATAGCTCAACAAAATTTAGTAAACATAACATGGAATATAGAGAAGTCTCCTTGTCATATTAAAACAGAAATCATCATGCTATGCTACTGACATAATCTGAAGTCAAATTTTAGATTGCTGCCTTTTATCCCAAAGAGAATTTTGGGGAAAAGCCTAAAATAGCATTGAAAAAATCATAGCATTAAAATGTCATAAAACTTGGGGTCTAACAAGTACTTTTGTATGTAAGCATTGATGTCCATTTTGATTGTGCATTTTACTTTATTGTCAAACCATATATTAAGATTTAAGGCCTGAAATTGCATCATTAAATCATATTTTTCTTCTTTGATCTGTCAGCTATCTATTGAGAACATATGTTATCTCTATAAACTAATACTTAGCCTCATTATATACTACAAGCTTAATGTAATAAAAGGTAGAGAGATAAAAATATCATCATGTTTTATTATAAAATGAAATTGTATCAAGAAGATATTGTTAGTATATTTAATATAAATCAAAATTAGGAATTATATAAATCCATGGGTTTTCTGAACATTAAGGGAAATATACTAAAAAGCATTGATTATAGTTCCCTCAATATCTAGTCACAGATAATTTTCTTGAGTTAGCTGCACAGCTGACATACCATAGAGTAATATGTGTATCCATTTCACAACCTACTCCTTGTTAATAAATATTTTAATGTACTTTTTGCTACTGATTATCACATGTATATCTGGTCCATTCTATTTCCCTTTAATTTTCCATTTCTACTTAAATTACTAGGAAGCAAGATATTTTCTTTAAAAAAATATGTCTAAATTACATATATGTATACTATAATTTACAATGTATATGTATATAGATTATATATATACAGGTATATATATATTTTCTTATGGTACAATATCATGTGAAATCACATGCACAGTAGGTTTTACCTTGGCATATATTGCCAGGAAGAAAATAATATCGATATATTGTTTGTGTTTGGGAAGGTGGAGAATGTGAGATCTACCAACTCATTGGTTTTCCTGGTGGTCTAGAAAATCAGCATTTGAAACTTCTCTTTTAACATGTGATACTTTCAAATGTTGTGTATTCTAGGTTTGTTTCCATAAGGAACAAATGGATGGATAGCTAAAATTTATTATGAAAATGAAGAAGAAGCATCTAGAAGAAACAAATGTAAATCAGTTTATTCCTCTAAAATCAATATAAATACACTGTTATTATTATGATTAATATATGTATTTTTACTCTCAAAATTGTCAAAAAATAATATCTTATACTGTTTGTTCTGATGACTATATGACATCTGCATAACAGACCTTTCATGTCTGGACAAGAAGAACACAGATCATTTCCAGTAAAGATTCCCAGGGAAATTAAGTATACAGAATGGAATTTTGTCAGAAGATCCACAGTATCAGAGCAGGAACTGCTTTGACCAGAAACCAGACATCCAGTGTTTCACAAGTTTGTTGTAATTAAAACAACGCTGCTTTGAAGCTGGAGGGCCATGTTCTTACAGTGTTTGATTTTGTATTCATGCAGTGACATAAAATTATAATTTATATTCATATACATATGTGGATTACATTTTCACCAAATGTATATTCTTTTTTCTTTGCTTTTGTTGCTGAGAATATAGCTGTTACTGGATTATGCATTCTGCTACCTATTATATATCTATAATATATTATAGACCTACAAAAAATTTTAGCAGTATAGTATGCTTTTTATTAGGACAAATTTTTATTCATAGAGAGAACACATACTTATGGCAAACTGGAAAACACACTGAATAAAAAGAACAGTCTATTATTAATCTCTAAATTAAGATAGCAAAACAAGCAATTGTATCATAATATTGATGAGTAACCCCTGCAAATATTCACTAAAAAGCAATACTTCATCAAGTTAAAAACCAATTGTTACACTGTTTTGATCAGTAATTTCTCCATAAATTATAATTTGCAATCTATTTTGTAGTGAACATCATGTTGTTCCCACTGACAAAAACTGTTGTATATTGCATACAGTTAAGGATGAATTAAAAAGAAAAGGCTGAGACTATATGTGCCTGAGATAAAAGGTTTAAGAAAAAAGAGCAGTGAAAAGGCCTATTTAGATGTGCTTAAGAATCTGATTCCTACATTACCTAACCAGTGAAATGTGAATGCAAACAATTTAATAGAATGTTTCCCTAGTCTTTGGAATATTATAAACGGAAGGAATCAAAACAATCTATGCTAAATTAAAATTTGTTTGAACATTTTCCAGAGAGAGGCAACAATATCACACTAATATTTTGCTTCATTTCTAATTAAATCATTGAGTCCAACAGATTCTATTACCTCATTGTGCACAATAAATGTTATAGATATTTGAGTATTAAATATATTAAAATTTCATCTTGAAATTCAGTTAGTGATTCAAAATATCCATCTGTTAAGATTTTCAAGAGAAAATTACTTTTGTGGGTCATAGTAATGTAGTTATTTATATATAAAACTTAACTTCCCACATTTTATTTTTAAGTATTTAACTAATTATTTAAAACAGAGTCTTGCTATATAACTCAATGTCACCTAGACCTCACTTTGTTGACTATGTTTGACTTGGGAACATGGAAGTACATTTGTCTTTGTCCTAGAAGTGTTGAACTTGTAGAAATGAGCTATCAGGTTCCACTAACTTCCCCTTTTAGAATGAAGTTTTTCAAGTAAGATAGCACTTTATCTGTTGTATCTCAGTGCTAATTAGTTTTACTCCTAAAATATATATCAAAATCAAATCCAAAACTAGCCTTATTCATTTACTATAATTATACCAGTATAAATAGCTCTCTTTTCATAACTTATACTCCATTGCAGAAAAAAAGGCCTGCACTTGAAAAAGTAAATTAGATATATCTTTGAACATAAAAGCTCATGAAATACATTTGAAAATTGTAAATATAAATTTAGTGGAAATTTATTAAAGATTAGGAATTGAATTTCATAGGACATAAACTAGATCATTATAAAATTAAAACCTTCTAACATGCGTTTTAATTTAAAGACACAGAACAAACACCTGGATATTGCTTAAAAAGCTATGTTTGACACCTAGCTGGTAATGCATATAAAAAATGATTTCCATTAGGCCATTAACTTTGTTACTGTCATTTTTAGTTATCTTTAATTTAAATAAAATTAAAATAAGAAACAGAATTGTTTTATTGTGAATCATCTGAAGTGTTCAAAATCTATTTTCTAAATCTTTTTTTAAATCAGAGATATTCTTTATTTAGATTTCAAATCATTTCCCCTTTCCAGGTCCCCCCTGAAAGTCCCATAACCCATCTGCCCTTCCCCTGTTCCCCAATCAACCTCTGCCCACTTTCCTGTCCTGGAATTCCTCTATACTGCTGCATAAAGCCTTTCCAGGACCAGTGGCCTCTCCTCCCTTTGATGCCCAACAAGGTCATCCTTTGCTTCCTATGCATCTGGAGCCATGGGTAACACCATGTGCACTATCTGGTTGATGTTTTTGTCCTGAGCTCTGAGAATACTGGGTGGCTCATATCATTGTTCCTCCTTTGGCTCTGCAAACCCTTTCAGCTCCTTGGGACTTTTCTCTAGCTCCCCCATTGGGGACCCTGTGTTCAGTTCAGTGGCTGGCTGAGAGTGTGCCCCTCTGTATTTGTCATGCACTAGCAGAGCCTCCCAGGTGACAGCTGTATCCTGCTCCAGTCATCAAGTACTTGTGTGCATCTATAATAGAGTGTGGGTTTTGTAACTGTATATGAGATGGATCACTAGGTGGGGGTAGTCTCTTGATGTCAGTCTCTACTCCAAACTTGTCTCTGTATCTACTTCTGTGGGTATTTTTCCCCCTTCTAAGAAGGACCAGAATATCCATACTTTGTTCTTCCTTCTTCTTGGGCATCATTTGATATGTGAACTGTGTCTTGGGTATTCCAAGCTTCTGGACTAATATCCACTTATCAGTGACTGCATACCATATGTGTTCTTTGGTGTTAGGTTGCCTCACTTATATTTTCTAAATCTTTACAATGACATTTATGTTTTCAATTTCGTTTACCACTTTGTCAGTATGGGTAGTTCTGAAATCCCAGGTGTGGATGATGCTCTTCACATCAGACAGAAGACCAAACAAGAAAAAAAAAATTCTCCTATGTTCTTAATGAATACAGAAGTTGCCACAAAATTAGTATTTTAGGTTAAAATGAATGCTCAAATGACTAAAAACTTCTAAGTTCTTACTTGTTAAATTTGGAAGGTGTTATACTAAAGAAAATTATAGTCACAAAAGTATCATTGTTTTTCTCACATTTTCTACTTAACGTGGAGCACATTGGATTCATTCAGGCCCGCACAGCTAATTAACCAACATATGCTAATGTGCTCAACTTCTAAGGATAATAGACAAGAGGAAACATTTTAGTCAGCCACTCAAATAGTCATATTTTCCCCAAATTATAAATGTAAAATTGTATAGCAAAGTATTGCTTTAAATAATGAAAAATTAAATTTCAGCAAAGAATAATCACCAAAGAACAATAATATATTTCTGAATTTTTCACTTTTCTTGCATATTGTAAGCTATTTCAAAATATATTACTAACTGGTTATTAACTTAAAAATTAATAAGAATCTTTATTAACCTCTTTGAATTATGTTAAGTTATGCAACAAGAAAACTAGGCAGTAAATCAGAAAAAAAGAAAACAGAAATATAAAAAAACCGTATCCTATTACTCAACTTTAATAAAATTTTAATTTTTTATAGATAAAGATATAACTTAGTTATTGTTATTGTTTTCATGTGAAATGTAACTGACAAGTTTTCAGAGATGAAATAAACACAACCAACTTCAAAAATGAGGAAAGAGAGAAGAATGTAATGCAATACAAATGAGAAGGTATCATACTACATAGCATATCAAGGAGAACAAATCAGTTTATTTATGCTAATACTGTATCAGTTAATGGTGCATTAACCAGTCATAGCAGAAAAGATATCTTACTATGAAACAGAAAGTTTTCTGCCAACAAACATGATAAAATAACAAGTGAATTGATATGTTTAAACATCCGGAAAAAGAAAAAGAAAATGTCAGTTTTTCAAAGATATAGCCAACATGATTTCTTTCCCTTCCTCCACCCTAAGCACTTAATAGTCTATTCATCAGATTCTTGCTCAGCTATGTTCATTGGCACCTTGTTCACAAAACTAGAAAATGGAAAACCCGAAATGTTCTTCAACTTCTGAGTGGATCATGAAAAACATGGATTATATACACAATGGCTCCCATTCAGCTGTAGAAAAACATAATTTTCAGGTACCCGAGCATGAGAGTTGAAACTATGTTAAGTGAGTTACCCATCATCTAGGGAGACAAAGGCTCCATGTTCTCTTTCATCTCTGGATTCCAGTTTTGAATTTTAAGATGTAGATATACAACCTGGAGTCATGGCAGAAAACAGGGCATTAAGAAGAGACCATAAACACCTTAAGAGATGTTCAACATCATTAGTAATCAGGGAAATGCAAATCAAAACAACCCTGAGATTCCACCTCACACCAGTCAGAATGGCTAAGATTAAAAACTCAAGAGACAACAGGTGCTGGAGAGGATGTGGAGAAAGAGGAACACTCCTCCACTGTTGGTGGGATTGCAAAATGGTAAAACTGCTCTGGAAATCAGTTTGGCAGTTCCTCAGAAAATTGGGCATGTCACTTCCAGAGGACCCTGGCATACCACTCCTGGGCATATACCCAGAGGATTCCCCTGCATACAATAAAGACACATGCTCCACTATGTTTATAGCAGCTTTGTTTATAATAGCCAGAAGTTGGAAGGAGCCCAGATATACCTCAAAGGAGGAATGGATACAGAAAATGTGGTATATTTATACAATGGAATACTACTCAGCAATGAAAAATAATGAATTCATGCAATTTGTAGGTAAATGGTTAGATCTGGAAAATATCATCCTAAGTGAGTTAACCCAATCACACAAGAATACACATGAAATGCAATCACTGATAAGTGGATATTAATGAGCCCAGAAGCCCTAAATACTCAAGGCACAATTAGCAAGTCAAATGATTCCCAAGAAGAAGAAAGGAGAGGACCCTGGACCTGAAAAGATTGGATCCAGTTGTGTAGACCCAGAAGAGAGAAATCGTTGGGGGGGGATGATTGGGGAATAGTTGGGGGGGGGAGTAATTATGGGACGTATGTTGGGGGGGGACTGGGAAAGGGGAAAGCCTTTGGAATGTAAACATAGAATATAGAAAATAAAAATTAAAAAAAAAGAAGGGACCATAAAGAGGAAGAGAAGAAACCCTAGAGGGGGACATAATAGGCTACTTTGGTGCTATGAAGGGGAAAGTGGTAAGATGGGGAGGGGACCTTACCTGAGAAGGAACACTGAGTTGAATGAGGAATAGGGTTAATGAACGTTAGAGATACGTTATAAGTCATAGAGAAACATATAAATATCTACAGAATATGCCTTTGTATACATGCATGAATAATTCAAATGAAATCCCATAGGCTGGGGAGACAATGCTCCCCAACCATCACTGCCACTAGCAATGTTACTCATTACCTGGGCCCAGTGGTCAAGGTACACATACAGGAATAGGTCTCCCTCTTTAGGAATATCACAGGATTGGCTAGACCTACACAGTTTGTTTCCACAAAAGTGAATTTAATTAACTTTGCATAATCCTGAAAGATCCTGTTATTTAGGCATGTTTGGCAATTAACTGACTTTCAAATCTGGTTCTCGTTAGTATTAATTGGTTCCCTGTAGATCTTGAGAAAAGTTACAAAGCAAGCAATAAGAGTTCAAGTGAAACTTTTGAAGTTTGACATGATTAGGTTTTAGCAAGAAAGCTATTTTTACAGGTATGAGACAGAGTAAGTGAGTCCTGCAGAAGAAGTGTTCTAAAGAAGAGATAAGCAAATCAGAAGCATGTCCTGGTGACCTGCCTGGGATTCCAGCTGGTGAAACTTAGGCATCGCTAATACTTAGAAGACTTACATTGGGTGCACACGATGATTCGACATAAAAATAAATATTAAATTATTACACCACACTGAGAGGGATAGTACCCAAACAACGAAAAACAAACAAACCAACCACTTCAAGGACTGCCTCCTATTGCCAGTCCTAGAAGTGGGAACCGAGAATCAACTTGGTTCTTTATTTTATCCTAATTTCTGTTTAATATTTACTTGTAATTAACTTGTTTGGTTTTGAATTTTATTTGCATCAACTACAGATTTTTATGCTTCTCATCTAATTCTGTAAATAGCATTTACTGGCAAGACTGCCAAGTCTAAAGAGTCGATCTCTTTGGAACAGCAGCTCTTTCATTGTATCAGTGAGATAGAATAAGTTCATTTCTTTTTTTTTTTTTTTTTTTTTTTGAGACAGGGTTTCTCTGTGTAGTCCTGGCTGTCCTGGAACTCACTTTGTAGACCAGGCTGGCCTCGAACTCAGAAATCTGCCTGCCTCTGCCTCCCAAGTGCTGGGATTACAGGCGTGCGCCACCACCGCCCGGCATAAGTTCATTTCTTTAACAGTGAATTACCAAAGAAAGTAATTTCAACTCTTTCTTCCTAGCAGTATTGAATGAGTGAAAAGACAGGAAAAAAGTACCCTCTCAGTTCCATATATACAATAAGTACTCAACAAGCATTGATTTCACATTATCATTGAGAAATGAGAAATCTGTGAATATTAGAAGATAATTTAAGAACTTCTGAAATTTTCACTGAGAACAAGTTCTCTATTTGTCAATATTGTATAATGGTTTCAGACACTCACCCATAGTAGATACATATCTGCAGATGAGCCTTATTTTACTATCTCATATACCTCTGTAGTATCTAAGGTCATGGCCTAGAATGTAGATTCCTCTTCTTTATGTAAAGAGGTCTATTAGCTACTGTGATTTACACATTTACATAATGTGAAACATTTTCTATTCTTTTGTTTCTAATAGTAATATGAATATCTTTGTCCATTATTTGATGTGAGGTAAATACATACCACATTGGGAGAAAACTGCTTATTCAAACAACAAATAGAAGGTGGTGATTGCCACATGTGAACTGTACTCAGGGCTACTTGAAGGTAGGCCTCTGAAGGGTCAGTGTTCTGTGCTGTGTCTTCACTAGAGAAGTTGTCATCACTGTTTAGGAAACAGAGTACAAATAGAGTGGGTAGGAAAAATGAAAACAGTACTCAGGAAACCTCACTGTGGCTAGCTCCTCGGGCCAACCAGCTGGGTGGAAGAAATGGATGATGTGTTCAGACACAGATGAGCAAGCTGGCTCAGAAGCCAAACTAAGTAGCAAGTCCTTGTGTGTTCATGCACATCTGTTAAAGTTCTCTTTCAGCAAAGTCCCATCATCTTAAGAATTCCCAGCCCACATTATTGAAGATTCCATTCATCAAAGATAAAGGAAATGAGTTAGTTGTGAAGCAGCTATTCTAGACCTAATTTTAAGATATACACAACTGATTCATTAAGCTTAAGAAATAAGGATCCTAGAAGAAAACTGTTTGGTGAGCTAAAATTTCACCACAGTACATGAGACTGGATTGTATTTTCATTATTGGGTGTTTGAGAAAGAACATCCACATGCCTAGGTAAAAACTGATATTATATTGTCATGTTTTCTTTCATTGGAAAATTAATTAACAGTTTTATTCAGTTTAAATTCTATGCCATTTAAATACTTTGGTACTGTTGTGGATGGGCCTGGTGCTGTTCTTATGAACCAATCCCTTAATGAATAAAGGAGCCAATCACTGGACAAGTAGGCAGGACTTCTGGGTTGGACAGAGAAAGAGAGGAAGCAGGAGAGAGTTAGCATCTTTTGGGGCTGGGACAGCAGAGGGGTAATATGTAGCTGCTAGAGTTTGCTAGTATCTTGTCAGATCTACAAGGATTTGCCACCAGAGGAAGCAGATTTTAATAAGGCTTATAAGATTAAATTTTAGTTGTTGCACCTAGAGATTGAGTTACCATTGTTTCTGAACTAAGGTTGTGCTGTGTTTCCTTCACACAGTGGCTTGTCTGGGTTCAAAAGAGAAAAGTATGGAGGCCAAGCATGGGTTTGCTTGAGGTGCTCAATAAAGGACGTGGAAGATTTGAAGCACAGGGTTGGCAGAGTAGTCACTTGCCAGTAGGAACCGAGCAAGCTGGATGGAGAGACTGTGGAGTTTAGAGTTTTTTATCTCCATGAGATAAAAACAGGTCATCCATTACTCACCAGTGTATGTCCAGGCCACCGGAGGAACCAGTATGCCGGGGCAAAGACACAAGCTTCAGAATGTGCAGGTTCTATTTTTTTTAAATAATTCCCACAACAGGGTACAAGTATTTTAATTAATTATTTTATGTTCTTGTATGTCCATTTTTTGAAAGAACCATATTTCCATTTAATGTTATCAACAGAGGTGCATGCAAACAAAAGAATTGTTTGCTTCACAGAGCATTATGATTCTTCCTTCAACATCATTCTCTTCCTTGCTCTTACACAGCAGTGTTGTCTGGTAGGATATTCTCTTTATAGTGGCATGTCCCTGAATGTTCTGGGATAATTTTTCTCAGAGTATGATCTAGTCTAATGAACCCTGGAACTCCTCTAAATCATATAAGGGAATAAACAATACTAACATTCTTTAAAAAAAAAACACTAAAATAAAATCTCTCTCTTTTACTATCATCACAGTATATATATATATATATATATATATATATATATATATATGCATGTATGTATATGTGTGTATATGTATGTATGTATTCATGCATGTGTGAATACATGCATATATGTATGCTTGTGTATGCTTGTTTAAGTATATGCAGGTGTGCGCACATGTGTGCAGGTATATGTGTGCATGTGTGCGTGTGCACATGTGTGTGCATGTGTGTGTCTGAATGTGATGTGTGTGTGTGAATGCCACGTGTATGCAGGTACCTTGTGGGAATAGGAAAGGATATCCAATCTACTGTGGCCTGAGTTATAGGCCGTTGTGTGTCACTCAATGTGTGCTCTGGGTAGCAAACTCTGATCTTTTACATGAGTAGCACATGACTTTGACTGTTAAGCCTTATCGTTTCCAGCCCCTAAACTTACTTTTCTTGACTTTAGCTTGAATTGAAGCTGTCACAAATAGGGAAATCATTATTTATGAAAATCTTAGAGATATTTGCTTTAATTGTGAAAGAGAACCTCCTCTTTATTTTTTACATCAGTGAAGCCCATGATCTAATTCTATCAGTGATCCAAAGAAGCATATTACAGAGCTTCAGCAGGGGAAATTTACTAGGATACTTGTGAGGTTCACGGGTTTAAGGTAAATAATGAAATTCAGGTTTAAATACAGAAAAAGTATATCATCTCATGGTGAAGCTGGTCACGTAATGACAGAACATCAGCCCTATGTAAATGATTCCAAGTGTAATCAGCAGTACAAAGGTGTAATTATATAATAAAATGATGTAATGATGTGTTGGTCTTTACAAGTGCATTAGAATACATCTTTTACTTGTGCAATAATCAGTTATATCCTTGAGCAAACTACAATAGCTGAAAACAATCCCTGCTGTCCAATTGTCACATTTGTTTGTGTGACTTAGTTGACTACATTCAAGCTTCACAGTCCATTAAACAAGATTATGGGACACATTTTTTTCTGCCTGAGTTAATTAGTACCACATTGCAAAAATTCTACTACAACCCCCCCCACACACACACTTAATGAAATTCATCTAAAAACGTTGGTCAAATGGCTTTCTTTGCATTAAAATTCCATATGACATTTTCTGAAACACTTTAAGGCTTACCAGGAAAGAACTTGTCACATAGCTCACCATAAGAATGAGATGTTTAAAATTTAGTTACTTGATTCTACAGCTTTTTTTTTTACTGATAGATTATTACAAGGACAGACAGGTCATCTGAGTAAAATGAAGCAGAAAGACCTTAAATTGAATAACAACCTAAATCTATTGAACCAAAAAGACATCTATAGAACATTTTGCCTAAACACTAAGGATTAAACATTCTTCTCAGCAGCCTAAGGATATTTTCCCAAAATTAAAATAAAACTAGTATTCCATCTGACCACAGAGGATAAAGATAGATATGAACCACAAGAGAAACTAAAGAAAGTATACAAACTCCTGCAGACTAACTGGCACACTATTGAGTGCTCATTTAGGAGAGTAGAGAAAAACAGAATAAAAAGTTTCCGAGAATTGTATGAAAGTGAAAACATAACCTTCCAAATCTCTGAACCATAATGATGACAGTCAGTTTGTTATTGGTTTTTTTTGTCTGTTTGCTTGTTTATTCCTCAAGACAGGGTTTCTCTATGTAGTATTGGGCATCCTGGAACTGGCTTTCTAGACTACATTGGTCTAGACTACATAGAAAGATCTCCCTGCCTCTGCCTACTGAGTGCTAGGATTAAAGGCATGTGCTGCTACTGCCTGGCTATGTAGACAGTCTTAAGAGCTATAGCACGTTTTTGTTCCCTTTCTCAGAGGAACCAAAATACTCACAGGAGCAATAAGGGAGACAAAGTGTGGAGCAGACACTGAAGTAAAGACCACCCAGAGACTGCCCTACCCGGGATTCATCCTATAAACAGTCACCAAACCCTAACACTACTATGGACGACAAGAAGTATATACCAAAAGGAGCATGCCATGGTTGTCTCTGGAGGGGCCCTGCCAGAGCCTTACAAATACAGAGGCAGATAAGATTGTTGCAGCCAACCATTGGACTGGGTGTGGGGTCCCCAAAGGAGGAGCTGGAGGGTAGTCTGGAGGAGCTAAAGGGGTTTATAGCCCCATGGGAAGAACAATGATTTCAGTCACCCAGATGCCCCGTGACTCCTAGGGACTAAACCATCAACCAAGGGGTACACATGGTTCCAGCCAAAAATGCGGCAGAGGAATGCCTTGTTGGACATCAGTTGGAGGAGTGGTCCTTGGTCAGGTGAAGGCTCAATAGATGTCCCAACAAAGGGAAATCGAGGAGGGGAGGTGGGAGTGGGTCGGGTGGGGGGGCATATATGTGGAAGCAGGGGGTGGGAGGACAGGTTGGGGATCTTTGAGGAAGGGGAAATCAGAAAAAGTTTAAGCATAGGCAATGTAAACGAAGATGATATTCAATAAATAAAAAATAAATTAAAAAATAAAAAGAGATATAGCACTAATTGACTTCATCAACAATTGAGAAACCTCAACTAAATAATATAATACCCAGTAGGCTTAAAAAATAAGAAAAATTAAAAGAAAGACACTCCAACAATTATTCCTAAAATTATTTAAATACAAAGAGTAAATAACAATAAAGCATACATAGAGTAAATGAAAGAATGAGTTGGTTTATTAAAAAGAGAAGATTCATAAGCACTAATCTAAAGTTATCAGATTCCAATCAATAAATTTAGAAATAAATGGTAAATATTAAAACATACACTAGTGAAATTAAGAACTAAGAACATACTTTAAAAACCCATATTCCACAAAGTTGGAAAATACAAAAATGAATACATTTTTTAATGCATATAATACAAGAAGTAAAATAAAATAATATAACTAATTTAAATAGATTAATACCCAACAACAAAATTCAAGTGGATAAAAACATCTAAAGTCTAAAAATACCCTGGAAGGATTTCTTACTGAATTCTATCCAAACTTCAAGGAAATGACACCAATGATAATCAAATTTTCTCAAGAAAGAAGATGCTCATGTCTTTTATGAAGCAGATGAAGATAAAATAAAAAAATAGAATGATCTTTCTGATCGACATATATTTAAAACTGTAGCTCCAAATATTAGAGCAACATTAATTTCACTCAGGAGGTTCTGTACATGTGTTCACATATGCATGTGCATTCATGTGTGTGTATGCCTGTATATGTGTTTATGCCTGTGTGTGTTTCTATGTATTAAATATATAAGAATGCAGGAATAACAGATTTGAACAGGATGCCAAACTCCAGAAGTTACGGTTGAGACAGGGACAGGTATAACTGTTATTGATCTCAAAAACAGTTGCAAAAAGGAAAATATTACAGAGTTTTAGCAGCAGCAACGAAATATTCTGGCAAACATTTTAAGCATATTTATAAATCCACTCTCCCTTCCTGATAAGAATTGCAGAGAAACTAGAAATGGAAGGAGTGAGATAAGGCTACACCAGACAAACCTATAACCAACAATATACAATCAATAAAAGCTCCAGAGTCCCCACTAACATCAAGAACAAGTCAAGCTTGTTCATTATCTCTTCAATAGAGTATGTGAGGTCTTCTTTAAAATAGTAATATAAGAGAAGAAAATTGAAGGAATCCAAATCCAAAAAAATATATCCTTGCAGATTATATGATTTTATATATATATATATATATATATATATATATATATATGTATATATATATATATATATGTATGTATGTATATATGTATATATGTATATATATATACACACACATACACAGATGACAGGACAGTAAAGATTCCAACAAACATACTCTTTGAGATGATCAATAATGTCAGGAAGCCTTTCTATGTACCAATGACAAATGTGCAGAAAAAACATCAGAGAAATAATCCTATTTATAAAGTCTCACTTGATTCACACACAAGAAAAACACCCTACAAATAAAGTAGGATAGATAGATACATTAGAGGAGGGAAAGCCTTTCAATGTTCATGGATTGCTGGAATTAATCTAGCAAAAAAAAATTATAAAGCTCAAAAAAACCCAAAAACAAATAAACAAAAAACAATATAATAATCCAAAAATCCTAATGCTGTTCTTCACAAATATAAAAAGCAATCCAAAAGTTTATATTCCCTATGCAATTCTGAACAAAAGAATACTGCATAAGGTATCACAATATCTGATGCCATTCTATATAACTGTATGAAAGTAATTAAAAATGACACAGTACTGACACACGAAGAGACACAGATCAATGACATAGAATTGAAGACACAGATATGTCTATAATACTATGGTTTACCTGATTTTGTCAAAGAAGGGGGAAATACACTGGAAAAAGCGAATAAATATGTTAGAAAAATTGGATTTCAAAATGAGAAGGAGGAGGAGAAGTGAAGAGGAAGAAGAAAAGGAAAAGAAAAGAAAAGCAAGAGAAGGGGATGAGGAAGAGGAGGAAGAAGAAGAAGAAGAAGAAAAAGAAGAAGAAGAAGAAGAAGAAGAAGAAGAAGAAGAAGAAGAAGAAGAAGAAGAAGAAGAAGAAGAAGCTTTAACATATAGGTATAGGTTCAGGTATAGGTTACTCTGACTATCTGAGTAAGATGCTAGATCCACAGGAAATAAGACCAACAATCAACAAATAGGATCTCATTATATACATCTCTGTACAGTATCAAAAATTACAAATGAGTTAATGGAAAGCCCATAGAATGGAGAATGGAAAAAACTGGCCGATACAGGATTAATATTGAACTCCACCCACAAGAAAAGTCCTAAAATTAGACTCTAAGGAAACAAACAACTCAGTTTACAATGAACTAAAGATCTGAACATCATATTCTCATAAGGAGAATTACAAATGGCTAGGAAATACTTTAAGAGTGAGAAATATTCTTAGCTATCAAAGAAATTCAAGTCAAACCACAAAGCAAATGGATATGAAAATCCCTATGGCAGCTTATACTCACAGATGTAAGTGGTGGGAGGGAACAGGGGACAGTGGAACAGAAGTAAAATGGAAAAACAACAGGAATACTAAGCATTAAGGGATTAAGTAGAGATGAAAGAGAAGGGATGAAGGACAGGATTGGAATTTGGGATAATAGGTATCTTAACCTAAAATAATAATAATAATAAATTCAATAGAATGCCTAATGGAAACACAAAAGGAAGTTAATTGAAAAAAAAACTTTAAAAAATAACTTTATTGCAATTTCCCTGTAAGCATGTATACATCCCCTATCACTTGACATGATTTAGCAATTACAATTCATAGGACAAAGCATGGGTTATTTCCTTATGAGTTCCTGTTCAGGAAGCCCCAGAAGGAACCAAAGAAACACAGGTTTTGACATGGTCCTTGGTTGCCCATAACTACATGACAAGATACCACACACATAACCTGCAGGACATGGAAAACTCAATGTCAAACTGTGTGTAAAACTGTCTCTATGATGTCTAGTTTACATAGTGCATGAAAGTGACAGGCAGTTTGACGTGGGAGGAAAGACATCAATGGCTTTAATCAACAGTGTGCTAGGAATGCTGCCATGCTGACCTGGAAGGCAAGTTTTGTTTACTAGTACAGTTGTAGCATTAATGTAATGAGTAAATAACCACAAATAAGGAGCTTGATCCACAGGGTCCAGCATTTTATGCCTAATATTCTAATCTTTATCAAAAGCCTGTGACTGGGTAGATAAAGGGTCCTAAGGTAGAACCTGCAATTGCTATTTTACTAAAAGCTCATGCTTTCTAAAACAGGAGACTACGTGCTCAACTCTAAACCAGGCATCTCTATTAACTCCACTGACATTAAGGGTCAGGGAGCACAGAGCAAGAGGAGGGAAAGGCATGCGGTGGGCTGCTGTCTCCTAGATAAAACACGGCTCTTATGATAATGAACTGATCTTAGCTATGGTTACTAGCATAAGTCTTACACAATATCGAGCCAGCCAAAACCCCAGCATGGATGGACTGGGAGGGATACTCTCTGATCCTTGCTCCATACTGAGGAGATATTGTAATTGTCCATTGCTGGGGAAGGAAGATGAGTTCTTTATTTCAAGATGTGACTACTGGTAGGTTTCTCATGCTCCAGTGGATGGCCACATGCCTATGCAGACATGGGTACCAATTTAACTGGACTTTGAGATTCACGTACGATACTGGAAGGGACACGTTGGGGTAAATATGAAGAGAATGAAGGGTGGAAATATGGGATAGATGGGATTTTATTTTCATTGCACATAATGTATGAAATTCTAAAAAAATAAAATGCTAAGTTAACTTTTAAAAGAACATGTGAAAACATAGAATTGTAACAGATATTTTAGTCACTAGTCCAAAGTGTGTTCACAGTGAAGAAACAATGTCCCATGTAATAAAGAGGATCGTGAAAAATGTAGTGGTCCTTGGTTGTGTTTTTACTTTCTTCTCACATTGCTGTGCTAAGCACTCTGGCTTTAAAGACATAAAGAATCTCCTCGTAGAGATATGGGTTTCACTTGAAATCAAACAGCAGCTGGAGCCCAGGGCCTCGTAGAGAGTACTTCTCTTCCTTACCTACAGGAATGAGATGTTCCTTGATGAGTTCTTTCCTTTGTCACCTTACAGGCTGTCCCATGGATTGTGCTTTAAAATTGCCTGGAAAGCAAGACAAATGAACAAGGCTTTCAATTCTGACCTTTTTCGAAATCCCCGACTTTCTTTCTAAACTTTTAAAAGTATTATTATTATTGAAGCCCATCTCTCCACACCCTGGAACTGTTTCTGAACTGTCTTCAGCAATGCTAACCTCTGTGTTCTCTCATCACTGGCCACTCAGGGCATGCTTATCTCCCGGTCTTCTTCCCAAATCGGATCCCAGCGATCATTTCCATCATTTCTGTGTTAAATTTGGCTCATGTCTCTCACTCTCCATTTAGCTGACTTATCTTTTCAGACGAAACCTATTCACCCCTCAGCCACCAGCGACATTTCCGGCCCTCTATCTTCACAGTGCTGGGGAGACTCAATCTTTCCTCTGTGTCTGTTGAAATCACAATGGGCAGTCCCATCAGGATCTGATTCGCCAGCAAGCATGCTATTTTTCTTAAACACAATTATTTACAAATGGTCTTCTTAGAACTCTATGGCATGCTTTTTTGGAAGAACTTGAATAAGAATTCTGGACCCTGCTTGTCATGCTCGTGTGACCCAGCAGCCCCGGCTTTGGTCTCTGCGGTATGAGGGGCGGATAGAGTGGTGACTAGTTTAATGAGTCACCCACACAGAGGTTTTAACCCTGGAAACAGAATCCACAGAGACACACAAGGGAAAGAGGCTCTCAGAAAACAAGAGCAAAATAATTTTACAGCAAGAAATGACATGACCAGAAATTCAACTGCATTCTTCACTCCCTCTGGAAATTAAAAAGTTTCCCTTTGGGATTTATTCAAACAGGACTACAGGTTTATATCTTAGTTGGGAAACAATATATTTTCAGACAAAAGTCAGTTGCTTTGGTGGTGTTTTTTGTTACATGACAGAATCCACACTGTCACAGGCAGGGATGGCATTAGCCACTCTTTGGCTATGGATTTAGTAAAGAGACTTTGTTTTAGAAACAGAGCGTAATGAAAGTAAGTGTGTCAGCTCCAAGCACAGAATCCAATACATACGCTGCTATTGTTTTCTTGTGGTTTACATTTGCTAGAACATAGATACCTCTGGCTAAGGTATTGTTTAAAGAAAATTGATGAGAAACCCATACAACAGGAAGGCCATGGCCAAGGGGGCTCATGCACCCCACAAGGTCAGTGACAATGGACACACTTCAGAAGCTGCAATGAGTTGACCTTAGGTGACTCCAGGTGTCTAATTTCAGTTTTGCTAGAAGGTCACTGAATTTATTATGGTTCCTTTTTCTTGTGTTGTACACAATACAATAGTGTATTAGATTAGACAAAAATTATCTGCAACCTAGGTTCAATTTCAACTTCCCCTTGTTTATGTCAATGTTCTTTCAACCAGGAAAGAGTTAATTTTTTCATAATTGAAAGGGTAATCCCCAAATGGCAGCTTTTTGTTAGAAAATAAAAAAAGGAATATACTCTACTTAATAATCAGAGTGAGATTTCTTAGATCTACATTTCTATTTCTTGCCCAACAGTAATAAACCAACTGCCAGAATCATGCTTCAATTTTCTAGCAGAGTCTGATATGTGTTTCTGTTTCTCTTAATGTTAACCTTAAGATACAGTCCTCAGGAAGAAAAAAGAAACAGTATCATCACAGGCAAATTGTAGAGGTGTTATGTAGAACTATTTGCCCCTAGAAAATCATTAAGATTTTGCATTTTCTTCTGAACCTAAGGGTTTTATCACAAAGAAGATATTAGGAGTAGCATTCAACTATTTATATAATATGTATTAATACTTCTCAAGTATACAGCAAATAGAAGTGAGTAGTATTATTTGATAGTTTAATTTATACTTGTTAACATCTAATGTGTATTCTTGTGTTCCATTACATCTTTTAAAGGTAGTTATTAAAGTTTAACATGATATTATTTAAGGAGACAAGGAGTCCAGTAGAAAAGTATTAATTTTAAATGAGCCAAACAAAAGCGCTATTATAAAAACATGATTAATAAGGCCTGAGTATGAGATCAGGAGAGTATATGTGTCTCATGCAACCTTTCTAGGGCAGCAGCTGGGAAGAAAATCAGGATAAATGGACACTGAAGGGTACAATGTCTTGACATTGCTGCTATCACTGGAAACAGAAAAACAAAAAAAAAACAGATTCATGAAAGACAGTGTATCATCATGCATCATTAGCGAAAAATTGTGTTTGGGAAAATGAATTAAAACAGTAGTAACAAACTCTGGAGGGAAAAGATTTTCACAAAACTTCATAAAAGTGGAAATAGAAAACATCTATGTCCCTTTAAATGGAATGCACTTACTTTATACAATATGGACACCACACATGAGATGTCTATTTATTAGACACACATTTCATGCATATGTTTTTAGCAATACACATGTGTATGCTTGTTTATAATTATGACTTTATTCAGTGAAAATTCATAAGCATATCCTAATGATATTTTATGAAAAAAATTGTCAACATTTCCTAAGTATTGGTCAGAATACCTATATGTGTATATACAGATTTAAATGTGTGCATGGATGCCTAGAAAGCCAATAGTCTAGTTACTAAAATATGTTTTTGAATTACTTATCAGTATTTCATAAATTTTTATATTTTTATATTTTGTTGTATATATTTTAATAATGACAAAATAATTTCTAAGAGTTGAATTAATCAGAAAAAACAAAATAATATATTTAATGTTTCTCTATACACATTATATTTAGGTCAGACAAATACAAAATTTACACAAGTGAGTTTCTAGTAACATAGTCTAATGAACTGATAACTCTGTATTGATGATACTTGTTATTTGTAGTGAAGAATTTTATTGTTTATAAAGTAGATGATTATTAAGTTTATAGGGAAACATAATATTATTTGCATTTCTGGATATATTTGCAACTGGGATATATATTTCCTCATTCTTGTGTATGACACCACTGAATATCCTGGCTCATTTGTTAGACTACTAGGAAGGTATATAATGCATTATATAACTAATGGCTCCTTTAAGCAGAAATATCTGAGGACAAAGCCTCATCATTGAGGATATAATATGTGCAAACTACACAGAAACATTGTTCACACATACTACTTCCTCTTATTCTTCTAAATGCCTATGTAGTAACATCTGTCTCCAATTCCAGATTTGTTTAGTATAGGCCATAAGGGCTCTGGGTCATCATTCACAAAACTCCTACTTACCCAGCAGACTTCTTGGATTCTCACTCTTGTTCTGTGGATAAGGAATACCCTCTGAGTAGTAACAGTCCTTGTCTGCATTTGAGCATGGAATAGGCAGAGCAGGAACTTTGAAGTTTAATATGTGGTATATACACACTTTCATGCACTGGTCCCTTTTATTTTTCTCCCAAACCTGAACTATCTGCCATGTGAAGACAGGGGAGGTTCCTCAATTTATTCAAATTTGAGGAACTAACCAGATCCCATCTGTGACTCCCCAAATGGTTGAGTTGAAACTGGAGGGCACTTAATTTCTTGGTGGCTGACTTGACTACCGCTGATGAGAAGGTATTCATTTGACATTAACCTTGCTACCAGTGAGGTAGAGTACTTCCTTAGAAACCATAATTTACATAAGTTCTTTGGTAAGTCACTCTTCCAGGATCTTTACTCTGTAGGAACACAAAAAGGTCTTTTCTAATTAGGATATTTCCTGGGATGATAATTTCTGGCCCACAGTGACAAGATTAATTACTTAGCTGAACAGTACCTTCCTACGGCTTATGGAATACTTATTTAATTTTGTGCTCATCTATAAAAATCTCAAAAACAGAAAAAGAAAAAATGTACATAAAATGAAGACATGAATTTAGGAATTGGGAGAGAGAACTTGGAGGAATTAGGCAGAAGGAATTCAGATTGAGTAAAATCAAAATATATTGTAATCTTGAAAGAATTAATAAAATTTTATATTTTAAAATTATATTTAGAGAAGATCATACGAAACTTATATTTGTTTAATTTCTGTTGACTGATTGATTGAAAACTCAAAATTAATTATCCTGTTTTAATCATTTATAAAGTTTCACAGGGCTTTTTAATGGTTAAAAATGCATTTGTAAATCTTGGAGGTCATTTATAATTTCATAGTTAGTATCTCCAAAACCAGACTAATAGATGTCAGTACTTGCATGCAAGATAAACATATGTGCATGAGAAAAGTATTGTCAACAAGAAAAATCATATTCAGACAGACTTGTCTCTATTCATTGAACTCTAGAGTGAAGTTCCAAAGGACTGAGTAAACTGCTCACTTAGTTCAGCAAGCACGCTATTGGATTCATCTACCAAACACATGAATACAATTGACTCTATTTATAGGAAGAAAGTGCACTTTCAGGAAGTTTTCTGGTCTTGAAAAATATCCTCAAATCTCCAACTTATTCCATGTAAGAATGAGGTGGAGAAATATTAAACTCTATGCTCATCAAAATTAATATGGAAAATTCATCTAATTTTGTAGACAATAAACTTCAAAGTATCGGTGGCTTTTTACTTCCCATTTTAATGCTCACAATATTTTCCAGTTATGGATGATTTGTGAGAAGTAAGGGAAAAGCACTGGCAGTATGACTCATGCACAGTTACTAAAAACTTAAATTGGATTTCTGTGGCAACAAGTTTGAGACATTTTGAGTCAAACAGAAATGACTCTTGCAGAGGACCCAGTTTGATTCCCAACACCCACACTGCAGTTTACAACTGTCTACAACTCCAGTTCCAAAGGATTTAAAGCATTCTTCTGATTTCCATGAGTACTATACAACAATAATTTTACGTGTATATACATAGACATATGTCTATGTGTATATATATATGTGTATATATATATATATATATATATATATATACATATATATATATATACATATACATATTCAGGCAAAAATCACTAATACAGATAAAATGTAGATAAATAAATCTTTAAACACACACAAGTTATGCTATTACTTGGAATTAAGTTCGAAAGAGTAGACACTGTTAATATTTTCCTTTAATACTTTAATATGTGTGTTTGTGTGTATATGTGTGTGCGTGTGTGTGTGTGTGTGTGTGTGTGTATTCATGTGAGTTCAGGTGCACACAGAGGCCAGAGACATTGAATTCCTCAGGAGCCGGAGTGATGGGCTGTTGTGAAATATATGAATGATTGAATTAGAAATTGGGCCCGTGGTAAGAACAGTTAAGCTCTTAACTTACAACTTCTCTCTAGTTTCCAGAAGATTTATCTCAGTTAAGTTCATAGCAGCGTGAGTGTTTGATGGCAGGGTTCTTACTTTGTATAATAACAATATTTACTTCAACATATGTTCCCAAGGGAATGAGACTGATCTAAATTATATTTTCTTGATTGCTTTCATTTTAATGAGTATCAAGGTGACACAGTAAAGGATAATGAGGAGATACTTTTCTACTTTAACCATTTTTAAAATGTGGCTTTGGGAGATGACTCAGTGTGCATTCTCTGCACTCCATAGCTTCAGGGTTTTAATTTGCTGTACACAGAGGGAACCTTAGTTGAGGATTTGCCTCCATCAGATTGGTCTGTGGGCCTGACTATAAAGCATTTTCTTGATTAATGTTTGATATGGACCCAGCGGTCCCTGGTTATATGTAAATCCAAGCTGAGCAAGTAAAAGAGAAAAAGCCAGTAACAAACTTTACTACATGGTTTCTGTTCCAGGTTTTCCTCAGGTTATTGCCTTGACTTTACCAATGATGGACTGTGATGTGGAATTATAAGATGAGAAAAGGCCTTTCCTCCCTTAATTGCTTTTGTTCAGTCTTTTAACACAGCCAGCAGAGAAACAAACTAGGACACTATGTATATGTGAGAACCTGAGTTCATATTACCGGAACCCGCATCAAGTTACAGGTGGTTTTGTAATACCAGTGTTTCTATGGTGAGATGGGAGATGGAGACAGGAGAGTCCCTAGAAGCTTATGGATTAAATAGCCCATGAATGAAATAGAAAACAAGAGAGTCTGTCTCACTCAAAGTTGAAGGTGAGGATTGAAGCCTGAGGCTGTCCTCTGACCTCCACGTGCTTTTATTACATATGTCTTCCCGAAAGCACGCTCAGAAACATTCACATACACACACAAAGAAAAATATATACACATGTATTTATTTAATTGATCACTGTCTATCTACAAATAATATAAGAGTAATTAAAAATATCCATTGTCCAGATGCACTGAAAGACACTGAGATCACCATGAATCACCCCTTTGACTTGATCACTCAATCTTTTGCAAGAATAACTGAAAATCCAAGGGTGGCCCTTCATGGTTCTGTTTTGATATATGAGCAAAATAATATGAGAGGAGTACATGTGGAGATGCCCCAAGTTTTCTCAATCTCTTAATTTTCAGACAATTCTGAGACAGACAGAGGGAGAAAGAGGACATTTTGAACGTGATCCTTCATGGATTCATTGACTTTGTATGATATGAGATTATCTTCTATGGCTGTGAAAAATTACCAAGAAGTTAATGACCTCAATTTAGTAAGTGACAATTCCAAGGAGGTAGAGGTCTGATTCTTTGAGCAGAAACCAAGGCAGTAAGAGTTGGGCTTCATTGCTGGAGGGTCACTAATGGCATTTTCTGGTTTCTTCGGTCCTCTCTGGTGCCTGCACAAAGACTTTCTATTTTTGGAAAAAGAGGGCATGTAATCATCCATTGGCAACTACCCATAAAATGAGTTACATATTATAACAAAATAGCACAGATTAGTATTCAACCTTGCATGGTGTAGATGGGATTGTAACATAGAATAAAACAATAAGTTCTCTTACACCATTTTGCAATATGCAATGCACTTGCATAGAGTATTTTTCCACCATGAGAAAAGTTAAAATATTTCATATCTAAACTTGCTACAGCTTATAACAACTTAGAAAAGTTTTATGAATTTACCTTTTTATTAACTGAGAATGTTAAATCCTTTAAGAAAAATAATTATGTTCTGAAATAGTAAGTATTACACTGTATCCTGAACTATTTAACGGATGCCTCCTCTTTTGCCCAGGCCTCACAGGTTTGGCTAAAGCACACTTTTCTTCCCTTTATGTCAGTCAATTTGGAGAGCTGAGAAACCTCATAAATCATTCTTGGAGGGTACATCTAGGACACAACTGTCTCAATTACAAATAGGGTCATATGAAAGTTAATGAGCCCTTTAAATAACTCATTGGTTCCTTGTTCCATTTATTTTTGTGAAGATGTTAGAACAGGGATCACTTTTCTATGACACTGGAAAATTTAAAAATAATCACCTGCAGTTCTCACATCGTTATGACTTTGTCAAATGTGTTAAATTTTATTTTAGGTCTCTGTATTACAGAGCCTCAAGGATAGAAAACAAGTCTACCAATGTAACACTTCATATTAATAATATATTAAAATAAAATTGAACAAGTATTCACCTGTTAAAATACTAGTCAAACATGGTTTTCCTATCTACAACCATGTACTGTTTAAAGTTAATTTGTATGAATAAATTTATAGAAGTGTATGAGTCAAGACATGTAAATTTATGCAAAATAACAATAAACACTCAGAGACTTGACTGAGCTTTATTTCCTATCCTCACCAGTGAACTACTGAGACAAAGGAAACCCAGACACCATGCTTTTCTTCTCTGCAGTAAGTCATTAACCCATGCTCCATCCACTTGCTTACTGTTTTCTCTTCCCTCTCTTCCCTCTCTTCCCTCTTTCTTTAGCTAGAGCGTCCTGTCACCCACACTAGCATGGAACTCCCTATATATTTGAGGATAGCCTTAAACTCTGAACTCTCTGCCTCCCTACCTCCATGTCCTAGAATTATAGGTTTAAAATGCCCAGCAGAATTCTATTGGTTGTAGAGATGGAGCCCAGAACCTCCTTCATGCTAGGCATGAACTGCAAGAGCTTACTTTGCCCCCGCTCACCTAGATATTTTGACAAATCAAGTAAGATCCAGTTTCTCTTGTTCTGTAAGTTATATGTGCTGTTTTATTTTACTGATGGAGAAAAGCTATGGCCACTCCTAATTGCTGAAGCATGCTAACATAGGGACTCAATCGATTTGAGTTTTGCTTTTGGGGAAGGGCCAGGTCACCAAATAACTTTCATTTATTTCACTACTACTCTCTAACTCAACAAAACTAGTTGATGGTAGTGGGTCTCCCAGCACTCCAGGCAGTATGTGAACATTTCCACAACAGGTTTAGATGTTACTTGTTTATACTGAACCATGTACATCACGAAGACAAGTGAAAGAAAACCCTATCTCCAACACACAAGCACACATTTACATAAACCTTCAATAAAAATGGACAGAATCTTAATTGGGTTTTCAAAGAATTAGAAACATACAATGTCATTAGTTTCTGCGCGAGCAGGTGTTCTCAGGGTGCTAACCTGAGATAGAAGTGTTTGTGTTCCTTACTGTGAGTTCTTTCTGATCATGTCCACAGAATGTTCTCTTTGCTCCCAGCTCCATTTATTGAGATGTTGTTCCCATTTTCTTGTATTTCTTAGGGAATAAAGGGTGAGTTTAAGGAAAGGTCTTACTTAGGGTTGAGGAGAAAAGGATTGATTAAGTCTACACATCCAGATAATAATCAATCATCGAAGTAAATTAGGACAGCAACTCAAACAGAGCAGGAAATTGTAGGACTAAGCTGATGCAGAGGCCATATAGGAATACTACTTACTGACTTTCTCCATATGGCTTGCTCAGACAACTTTCGTCTTCCTTTTTTAAAAATAATCTTTATTGATTCACTTTACAGCCCTTCCTGTCCTCCCGTTACCCCCTTACACAAGTCTTCCCCATTCCACCTTCCCCTTCTCAAAAGAAAACCCCCCTCTGATTCTCACTCCCGGAAAACCCTGCACCGCTCTCTCCAGCCATGCACATCAAGGCCTTGCAGGACTAGGTGCATCCTTTCCCACTAAGGAAAGACAAGGCTGTCCATTTAAGGGTGCAGGATCCACGGGCAGGTGGACAAGAGGATCAGGGACAGACCTGAGTTTTTGTACGACCCATGGAACAACTAAACTGCTCATATGTGGAGGGGATCTAGGTACAGTCCCCAATGGTCTGCTCTCTTCCAGAATCCAGGACTGCCAGTGTTAGTCGTGGCCCTATCCACAATGGGCTTGGCCCTCTGACATCAGTATCTAATGAAGTAAATGTCCTACAGGTTTACCTACAGCCTGGTCTTATGGAAGCATTTTCTTAACTGAGGCTCGCTCCTCTCCTATGACTACAGCTGGTGTCAAGTTGACATAAAACTAAGGAGCACTGGGGATATTCTCTTCCTGAAATCTGAGGAGTCATAGCTACTCTTCTATCATAGACATTTTTATGATATAGAGCACTGCTATGTCTTCTATAATACATTTTTCTGAGGGATTCAAACTCAGTTTTGTTGCTGGCATAACTTTTAACACCATGTAAGTGTTAATTGCAGACTTCTCCATGTGTCTAGATCATACACAGATATCCAACACATTCTGCCTTTTGTATATCTAATCTCCTATTCTGTTAGCTCATTCTTTCAGTAAATAAAGGCAAGGCTATTTGAACTTCCCAGAAAAGTCATATTTATAATGTGTCTTTTTTTTTCTCTGAAACTTCATACCCAGTAATTGAGAGCCACCTCCTTATTATTTTGTCCTTTTATTTGAGGCCATTTGCTTAATTGGAAATATAATTAGACATTTCTCTGCAAGAGGATTTTATCTCTGTCTTAGCATTAATCAACCGAAATTACTGTTTTTCCCACCTTGAAAGGCTCAATGTTGAAAGATTTCTTCCCATCTAATTTCTGCCTACAAATTAGCCCATCTTATTCTCAGCCAATTCCTCTTATATTTTGCCATAAAATTTGTATCAGATCGCACATATTATTGGCATTATGCTTTCAAACCAAAATCACAGATTTTGTAGTTACATTATCTATTTGTTAAGTTTCTCTAAATTGTATACAGTAAATCCCATGTGTGCAAAGGCCACAAACCTGGCCACTTTCTGCTGATACACACACACACACACACACACACACACACACACACATATATATATATATATATATATATATAGTCAATAGCTAATATATCAGTTTTATAAAAATAAAACATTATATTTTGTAGCATTTTTCTATAAAAACCAAGATAAGCTACAGTGGAGAGAAAAAACAGAAAATTCCCACAGTTCAGCGTTCAGTGCAAGAGAAGCTTGTTACTGAATTCCTTTATATGTCCAAGCAACTTTTGACACTGCTTTTCTTATAGTAACCCATTCATGATCCTCCAGGTCCACGGAGCAAGCTCCAGAAGTCACTAGAGAGGGTAAGGGGGATACTAAATAAGGAAGCCTGAGATTTTTTGTTTCATCCCAGAGAGGCAACATATGACACTTCTCATGTCTCCTAACATCGTTGTTTAAAATAATTCTAGAAGACTTTTACTATTTAGTCAGTTTGACACACTGCAACAACAGTTGCCCCCTCTCAATAATGATTCTCTCAAATCTTTGTAGAAACACACTAGAGCATAACACTGTCATTTGAAATAGAAAGTGTAACTAATTCTATCACACATGAAAAAAATAACTTAGACATATATTCTAATAGTTGTGAGGATAATCACTTTTGGTTTTCTAGGTACACAATCTGGTCTCAGAAAGATTTGGCAAAATAATCCAAAGAGAACATCAGATATCTGTGAGGTATTAGATCATATTTCCTCCACTTTAGATGAACCTCATTTTAAGAGCATGAATATGTTCCTACATGAAGTTAGTGCACTATGCATATGAATATGCCTGCAGAGACAGAGGAGAATGTTGGATCACTGAAATTGGACTTACAGGCAGTTGTGTGCCACCGGATGCAGTTGCTGGAAAGTGAACTCAGATTCTTTGCAACAGCCATAAGTGCTTTTAACCAATAATTCATTTATCCAGCCTCACCTTTAATCTTAAAATGCATTGTATTAGCATTTTTCTCCTTATATAACAATAAAATAGGTTACACTCAAATATATATACATATATATATTTTTTTAAATAAAGATGGTATAAACAGGCAAATGGCTGGAGCTAAAAGAACAATCATCCTGAGTGAGGTAACCTAGACTCCAAAAAACAAATATTGTATATATCATCTTATATGTCCGTGTTAGCTATACACCTCCAATAGGCATGCATATAATCACAGATGTTAGGTTTAAAGTAAGGGTATTCGAGCAATGGAGAATCCCCCAAGGCAGGAGAATATGGTTGAGAGAGAGGGAGATACTGGAACAGGAAGATTAAATGGGAATGGGGAAGGAAGATTAGATAAGCAAAGCAATATAAGAAAACTGTTGAAAACAAAAGCCATTTAAGTGAACATATGGAAATTTACAACGATAAAAGTTCTCCAAATACTCATATATATATGAAATAAATCAATATGAGGTCACCAAATGATGGGAGAGACAATGCCCCAACTAGAAACATTTTACCACCTAAAGAAAGTTTAATCACCAAGAATGGATTACATGTAATTAATTCATTAGCCAAAGATGCCTTCATGGACTATCCTCAAGCAACTCAGATTATTGACAGGGCTATTTGTTGCTTTCCGTAAACTGATAGTAAGGTCCAATTACGTTAAGCAACACATACATATCTCATCATCTCATTGAACACAGATAAGTGAAGCTTGACTACCTAGAAGACTCCTCCTATTCTAGTGTTCATGGTACTAAAAGGTACCCTATCAAAGCAGAAAGGTAATGACCAACCTAGCTATAAAACATGAAATTATGATGGTGACTTGCCTACATGATACATTTATGCAATAGTGGCACAAACATTGTTGGATTATCTAACCTCTATCTGATTGATTTTAAAATAGAATCTATACCCAGGCCAGAATGGCAATTTTATTTAAGGTAATATCCTATATACTAAATTCTAAGTGATTTAAATTAAGCTTAATTTTTGTACTATGCTAAATCATTATCTAAAAAGCAGAGTGTTGTAAAATAACAATAACTGCACACTAAATAAAGTTAACAGTAAAAATCATAACTATAGCAAGCTAAGATCTTCTGATCTGCATGCATGCGAGTTGATACTCATCAGAAGTTCTTAGAGGGCAGGTAGGACCTTAGCTCACAAAAGACATCTGATCTGAAAAGCTTTTTCAAAACTTTGAAAACAATTATTTTTCCTTCTCTGTCCTGGATTTAGCTGTTTTCAGGAAAGTTGGTGACTAAGCGACCATAACCACAGTATTCCTTTACTTCTCTTTAACAGGGAATGTAAATATTTGCTTGCTTTGGAAAAGGAAAATAATTACAGAACCGATTCCTTTTGAATCAGTCCTTTTGTTTGTTTGTTTTGTTTTGTTTTCCGAGACAGGGTTTCTCTGTGTAGCCCTGGCTGTCCTGGAGCTCACTCTGAAGACCAGGCTGGCCTCAAACTCAGAAATCTGCCTGCCTCTGCCTCCCAAGTGCTGGGATTAAAGGCATGAGCCACAACTGCTTGACTGAATCAGTACTTTTTAAAAAACATTCACTCTTTAGTTAATAAGGTTCACAAATATTCCAATTAACTCATTATTAAATGGCTCCAGAATTTTTAGATGTCAAGTATTTTAATTTTATATATTTGCTATAAAATGGCCAAATTATTATTATAACTATCTTCAGCAGAATCAATTATACAACATTATCTATTCATTGGAAAATAAGAAAAGTGTTTGTATTTTACCATACTAACTGCTTTTCCTAGGTTTTGAGCCCCACTAGGTTGTGCATACACAAATACATAGTAGGGACACAAATAAAGAACTTTTGGGTTATTAGGGCAGTTGTGCTATTCGAGTTGATTTCAGAGTTGGATAACAGGCCCACCATGTTTCTCCTGAAGGACTATGAATCTAGGAAACCTCCGTATTCCTCAGCTGTTCCTCAAGGCTGGGTGCAAGCAAAGTTTCATTAATATGATGAGGAAAATATAAGTTAATTCCATGGTTTTTTTCTACAGTTAACATCATCTGGAGGAATCTGGAAAGATCAAAGTAAAAAAAATGATTCTTGAGGTTAGAGAGATGACAAGGAATCTAAGAATGTTTACTGGTCTTGAAGATTATCCGAGTTCAGTGCTCAGCAATTATGTCTGGTGGCATATAACCTTCTATACCTTTAGCTACAAGAGATATTCCAGATTCTTCTGAATTCCACATGTAGCTGCATTAACCTGTGCATTCCTACACAAACATACTTGCAGTCATATTTTATTACAAGAGGCAGTAGAACAAGACCTCTGCTGTGAGAGATAGGGTCTTTTACATATGACAAGAAAATCTCCATAATATGGCTGGAACATGAAATCTCCATAATATGGCTGGTTAGATAAGATCTTCACAATAGCAACATCAGCCCTCTTGTTAATGTGGCTACACCTGGCCAAACCTCAAGCTGAAATGATATAGAGTGGCTGCTGAGAATAGGAGAATCAATCTTGTCTAGGCACAAAACTCCTTATAGGTTATCAAATCCCAAGTGGTTAATGCTAACATATGTCCATATGAGCAAACACAAAAAGAACTCAGCAGAATACATATTTATATAAATGTCCTATACAGATATATGCACATACAAAAGTATGTAAGTATAAATATGTACTCGGTAATGATAAATAAATTAAAGACATTAATTTGAAAGAAACTGAAGGGAGACAGAGTCCGTGAAAAGAGAAGGAGTGGTAATAATTATATAAATACCATACTCCTCTACCTCTGTTCAAAGGATAAAAGGGCTGAGAAGGAAATTAGGGAAACACACCCTTCACAATACTCAAATTATTATATATAAATAGTAATATATAATATCTTGGTGTGGCTCTAATCAAGGAAGTAAAAGATCTGTATGACAAGAAGTTCAAATCCCTGAAGAAAGAAATAAAAGAAGATCTCAGAAGATGGAAAGATCTCCCATGGTCATGGACTGGCAGGATTAATATAGTAAAAATGGCCATCTTGTCGAAAGAAATCTACAGATTCAATAAAATCCCCAACAAAATTCTCACTCAATTCTTCATAGAGTTAGAAAGAGAAATTCTCAAATTCATTTGGAATAACCAAAAAATCCACCACAACCTTCTCAATGATAAAAGAACTTCCAGGGGAATCACTATCCCTGACCTCAATCTATTCTACAGAGCAATATTGATAAAAAATGGCATGGTATTGGTATAGAGACAGGCATGCAGATTAATGGAATTGAATTGAAAACCCAGAAATGAACCCATATATTGATCTTTCACAAACGAGCTAAAACTATCCAGTGGAAATAACAGCATTTTTAACAAATGGTGCTGGTTCAACGGGAAGTCAGCATAGAAGAATGTAAATCAATCTAGTTTTTAATTTTTATTTTATTTTATTTTATTTTATTTTATTTTATTTTATTTTATTTTATTTTATTTATTTTATTTTATTATTTTATTTTATTTTATTTTATTTTATTTTATTTTATTTTAATTTATTTTATTTTTGGTGTTGGTTTTGGTTTTTCAAGACAGGGTTTCCATTTAGCCCTAGCTGTCCTGGAACTCACTCCGTAGACCAGGCTGGCCTCAAACTCAGAAATCCACCTGCCCCTGTCTCTGCCTCTGCCTCCCAAGTGCGGGGATTAAAGGCATGCACAACCATTGCTCAACTTGAATTGATCCACTCTTATCTCCTTGTACAAAGCTCAATTCAAAGTTGATCAAGGATCTCAACATAAAACCACATATGCTGACTCTAATAGAAGAGAAAGTGGGAAGAGCCTTGAATACTTGGGCACAGGGGGAAAGTTCCTGAACAAAATAACAATGGATGATACTTTAAAATCAACATTCAACAAATGGCACCTCATAAAATTGAAAAGCTTTTGTAAGGTATAGGACACTATCAATAGGATAAAACAGTAATCTACAGATTGGGAAAGGATCTTTACCAACCCTACATCTAATACAGGGCTAATATCCAATATATACAAAGAACTCAAGAAGTTAGACTCCACAGAACTGAATAATGCTATTAAAAAGTGGAGTAAAATGCTAAATAGAGAATTCTCATTTGAGGACTCTCAAATGGCTGAGAAGCACTTAAAGAAATGTTTGACATCCTTAGTCATCAAAACTATCCTGTTATTTCACCTCACACCAATCAGAATGGTTAAGGTCAAAAACTCAGATGACAGCAGATTCTCGCAAGGATGTAGAGAAAGAGGAACATTCCTCCATTGTTGGCAGCATTGCAAGCTGGTACAACCACTCTGGAAATCAGCCTGGCAGTTGCTCAGGAAATTGGAAATAGTAATACCTGAGGACGCATCTATACCTGGGCATATACCCCAAAGTTTCCCCTACCTATAACAAGGAAACATGCTCCAATACATCCATAACAGCCTTATTAATGATAGCCAGAAGATGAAAACAACTCAGATGTCCCTTAACAGAAGAATGGATACAGAAAATGTGGTACATTTACACAATGGAGTACAACTCAGTGATTAAAAACAATGATTTCATGTAATTCGCAGCAAACAGAGAGAACTAGAAAATATCTTGAGTATGGTAACTCTGTCACAAAAGAACACACATGGTATGTACTCACTGATAAGTGGATATTAATCAAAAGCTCACACTGCCCATGATACAACCCACAGACCATAGGGAGCTTAGGAGGAAGAAAGACCAGGGTGTTGATGCTTCAGTCATGCATTGAGGGGGAACAGCATGATCTTAGAAAGTAGCGGGAGAGGGGAACTTGGGAGGGAAAGAAGAGGGGGAGGAAATAAGGGGGGCAGTATCAGGAGCTGGAGGAAATATGAGAGAGGTACAGAAGGTCAGGAAATCAAACAAAAATATGTAGCCCGGGGATGAGGAACTGAACAGCCACTGAATGGTCCCACACACCAGGGAAACAGGAGGCTCCAAGGACCCAACAGGGATGACTTTAGCTGAAACACACATTGAATGGGGAGATAGAACTTCTAGAGACCACTTCCAGGCCCCTGGTAGAGGGATGGAGCCACCCACCCATCTCAAAGTTTTTAACCCAGACATGTTCCTGTCCAAAGGTAGAACAGGGGCAATAAATGGAGCAGAGCCTGAAGGAAGGTCCAACTGGGAACTGCCACACTTGAGGATCCATCATGTCTGCAGACACTGAACCTAACACTGTTGTCATGGTCAAGAGTTGGTTGCTGACAGGAACCTGCTGTAGTGGTTCTTGGGAGGTCCAGCCAGCAACTGACCAATGCAGATATGGATGCTTGGAGCCATCCATGAGACAGAACCCAGGGAATCTGGTGGGGGAGCTGGCAGGACTGGAGGAGCGAAGGGGGATTACAACCCCATTGGAATGACAACATAGGCTGGCCTGACCACCCAGTTCTCCCAGAGTCTAGACCACCAACCAGGAGTGCACCTGGAGGGATCCATGGCTGGAGATACATATGTAGCAGAGGATGGCCTTGCCTGAGAGCAATGGGTGGGGAGTCATCTGGTCCTGGGGAGGTTTGATGCCCCAGTGTAGGGGGATGCTAGAGAGGTGGGGTGGGAAAGTGTGGATGGGTGGGGGAGCACCCTCATACAGGAAAAGGGGATGGTAGAGGGCACATGTAGGGCACATGTGGGGGCTGGTGGTGGAAGGGTAACCAAGAAGTGGGATATCATTTGAGATGTAAATGAATGGAATGATTAATAAAAAAAATTAAGCAAAATAATTCTAAATAAACATTTTTAAAAAGTCAAATACAATGGGAAGTAGAAAGTGTGAAGTTTATGTATGTGGTCATGGAAATCTTTGCTGTTCTTTTATTGTGAGTGTGCTTATTGGCATATATTGAAATATATTTATTAGAAAATTATCTAAGAATAAATACATTATATAAGAAAGAAATACAGAATAATCTTTTTTTTTTTGGCTTTTTCAAGACAGGGTTTCTCTGTGTAGTCCTGGCTGTCCTGGAACTCACTCTGTAGACCAGGCTGGCCTCGAACTCAAAAATCCGCCTGCCTCTGCCTCCCAGAATGCTGGTATTACAGGCATGCGCCACCACGCCCAGGTAGAGTAATCTTTTAAAATACATGCCTTTTCTATAAACATAAATCTTTTTCTTTAAAAGAAAATTCAAGTCGAAACACAATTCAAAGTGAACCATGAACTGTATATAACAAAGGTGTTGGTTAAACAGAGATTATAGGCACTTTGCACAGTGGATATCTGGTTAACAAGTACCAGTCTCATGTTCCTGCCATATCATAATGTTAGTCTGTTATGAAGCCTTCAGAAGACAACCATTTCAAGGGACACTAGGGTTGATGTTGTATTATTATCATACAAAGAGACAATGAGAAAATAATACTTATTCCAACATGTTAGGCAAAAATAGTCTTGGTCTGAAAACTTAGAAAATCCTGTTATCTCACCTACATTTTGTAGTCACAGTAATTTTTGATTTTCTGAGAGAGCTTCTTTAAACACAGTCCAGACTGGTCTTCAACTTGATTTTTCTGGTTTCAACCTGCAGAGTATTTATAATGTAGGTATGTGCTACCACAGCTCACCTACTGTTTGTAGTGTTAAGTATTTCTCCATGAAAACAACAGAATCTCATGACATATAATGTATATATAATATAATGTACTATGATTACAATGAGACAAACACAGGGACAAATTAAAAAAACAAACAGAGACATCATAAGGAGAGAGACAGAATAAAGAAACCATTCCTATGTCTTGGATTATAGGTCTCAAAACATTGACAGGAGGTTTTTTTTTATATAAAGAACATTATTCTCTCTGTCTGTCCAATATTAAATTTACTGGAGAAAACACCATGAAAGTTTTCCTTAGGAAGTAAACAGAGTCAATGCTGACATTGTTTTTGACTTTCTGGGAACACTGCAGTTGCTTAACTCTTATGAAAATTTCTGGTACTTCTCCCCAAATATCAAGAAGGTATAGTCTGATTTCTGTCTTTGCTGTTGACAGGAAGGAGGCCTATTTTGTGTGTCTGAAGTATGTAATGATGCACCCTGAGAGAGCATTTGGAATTCTCGTCTATGTTGCTTTTATGACTTCGTTTCCCCCCTTTGATTTTCAAGTATGTAATTGTATAACTCAATGGTGCACACCTGCCTGCTGAGTAGTCTTAGCCTGGCTGGCAGGAAAACTATTCACAAACTTCCAATGTCTCGGCAACATTAATATGTCAAGTTCAATAAAACTGTACAGAGACTCTAGGCATACATGCAGACTGTTGATTGGAGAAGCTTTTCTAGGTATAACATAGATTATGCATTCTTCCCCAAATATAATTCATTGTTTAGGTAAGCAATTACATTCAGAAACTTTAAAAGCCATCATGATTGCAGGAAAAGACATTAAGTGTATGGGGTTGAAAAAGTTATTTCCCCTGTTTATGCTGCCATATACCAACAACAATTTTCTTTAAATGAATTTTAATGAATTTATACGTCATCAGTATGATGAGATCGTTCTTAAACAAAATATATATATATATATGTGTGTGTGTGTGTGTGTATAAAACCAAACCAAATGTGTGTTTGTGCGTGTGTGTGTGTGTGTGTGTGTGTGTGTGTGAGAGAGAGAGAGAGAGAGAGAGAGAGAGAGAGAGAGAGAAAGAGAGAGAGAGAGAGAAAGGTGGGGAGAGGGAGGAAGAGACAGAGACAGGAATTACACCATCCAAGAAAATTTAAAAATCCCTTTCACCTAAGGGCACTACATTTTTCTCAAAATGGACACTGAGTATGTAAGCAGAGATTTAAAAGAAACTAGGCTATTTTATAGCCCTTTGACAATTTTTAAAAATATAGTCATATTAAACTCAGTTTAATATGATTTTTTAACATAAACAAAAGCTATGGGTAGACTATGAATAAGAAAAATTAAACAAGTAACAATTTAGGTAGAAGACTGTATATTTAGACTATATTCACAAGGCAATACAATGCCTTCTTGTCCTGGATTTTCTATTGTGTCTTCTTATACAGCTCCTTCCAAATTTCAATGCTATTATGAAAGGACACCTATGCACATCTGACATGTAAGGTATATTTTTTGTTGATAGTTTAAAATATATTCTACTAGTCAAAAAAGCACCTTATAACATTTATAATTATAATAGCTGGGAAACATTTGCTACATCAATTTTAATGCCATTTAGAACACTATCTTCTTTAGCACAGGACATAAAAAGTACTCCTTCTCCTCATCAATTTTACTTGTGAGAATTGAGTTAGTATAGAATATAAACATATTACAACAACTACTAAAACCAGTATAGTCCAGTGAAATTCCTTTTTCTTTTGAAGTTTTTTAACTGCTAAATACTGGTAAGTCATTGTCCTAATTTGATTGCCGTTGCTGTGATACAATTCTCTCTAAAGTCAACTTGAGAATGAAAAGTTCCCCATCATAACCCATAATTAAGTAAAGCCAAGTCAGGAACTTATAGTGGGACTACAGAGGCAGGAACTAAAGCAGAGATCACAGAAGAATGTTGCTTACTGATTTGCTCCACCTGGCTTTCCCAACTATTTTTCCTAGATAGAAGCACATATGACCTAGGAGGCCACTGTCACATGGGCGGGGTCCTGCTACATCAGTTAGCAATCAAGAAAATGTCACACACGAATACCCACAGGCCAATTCAACAGAAACAAAACAAAAAAATCTCAAGTTCCCTATTCCAAGATGTGTCAAGTTGTTAACTGAAGCTCGGACAGTCATTAATCCATTATCATGCTAAAATGCAACAAAAGATATGAAAACTCAGATATTTGTGCAAGTCATGCTAAGAAAGATTTTTACATAAATCAAAAGACCATAATGTTCTGTGCATTAGGGGCCCATTTCCAAAAGTTATGAGATAACTTGCATGCTATTTCTATGTAAATTTCACAGGAGGCCAATTCTCTATACAATACCCAATGCTGGTTTCATATATGTGACTAAATCTTCATTACTCTCTTTGCATTACTTCTACTGAAGTAATTTGATGGCCAATGAAATTAACAAATGAATTTTTTCAAACAATGAAATACCAATTTTATGTAATAGAAAATAATGTTTATATAAAAACATGTGAGAAGAAATCTGTTAAGTAGTTCTGAGAAGAAACAGATAAAAATTCTTTACTAAATAGAACTCCAAGTAGACTTTCTCAAAACACTAATGATGGAAATAAATGCAGTGATTGTCTTCCAAAATACTTATGTGTTGCAAAATAAAACAGAGAACACATAGAAGTTAAACAATCAAATAAACAAAGAACAGTGAAAATAGAATACTAGATTTAGGTTGATTGGTGGCCATTTTTATCTTTTCTCTATTCACTGAGCCCAGGAAATTATACTTTTGCAGTTTACCAGGTATTTGTAATGCATAAAACATCAGATGAAAGTTGAGCATGCTTAATACTGGGAGTATAGTTTATAAGCCCAGATTCCCAAATATGATAATAAATGTCCTTATGTCACTTTATAAGAGGGAGATAACTATTGCATAAGAACTTGTAAAAAATGTGGCTTTCATGTACATTTTGATCCTCAAATTTCAACAACTTAATTAATGGAGGAGATGACCAGACCACAAAATCTGAATTTCAGATAAAAAAGTATGCATGGAGGCACACCCTTCACAATAGCCACAAACAACATTAAGTACCTTGGCGTAACTCTAACCAAACAAGCGAAAGATCTGTATGACAGGAACTTCAAGTCCTTGAAGAAAGAAATCGAGGAAGACCTCAGAAGACAGAAAAATATTTCATGCTCTTGGATTGGCAGGATTAATATAGTAAAAATGGCCATCTTGCCAAAAGCAATATACAGATTCAATGCGATCCCCATCAAAATCCCAACTCAATTCTTCATAGATCTAGAAAGAGCAATTCTCAAATTCATCTGGAGCAACAAAAAACCCAGGATAGCTAAAACTATTCTCAACAATAAAAGGACTTCTGGGGGAATCAATATCCCTGACCTCAAGCAGTACTACAGGGCAGTTGTGTTAAAAACTGCATGGTATTGGTACAGCACCAGGCAAGTAGATCAATGGAATAGGATTGAAGACCTAGAAATTAAACCACAGACTTATGGTCACTTGATATTTGATAAAGGAGCCACAACCATCCAGTGGAATAAAGATAGCCTTTTCAACAAATGGTGCTGATTCAACTGGAGGTCAACATGCAGAAGAATGCAAATTGACCCACTCTTATCTCCTTGCACTAAGATCAACTCCAAATGTATCAAGAACCTCCACATAAAACCAGACACACTGAAACTATTAGAATAGAAACTTGGGAAGACCCTGGAGGACATGGGCACAGGGGGAAAGTTCCTGAACAGAACACCAATAGCTTATTCACTAAGGTCAAGAATTGACAAATGGGACCTCATAAAATTACAAAGTTTCTGCAAAGCAAAGGACACTCAGAAGGACAAAACGGCAACCAACAAAGTAGGAAAAGATCTTCACCAACCCCACATCCGCCAGAGGGCTAATATCCAATATATACAAAGAACTCAAGAAGTTAGACCCCAAAGAACCAAATAATCCTGTCAAAAAATGGGGTACAGAGCTAAAAAAAGAATTTTCACCAGAAGAAATTCGGATGGCCGAGAAACACCTTAAGAGATGTTCAACATGATTAGTCATCAGGGAAATGCAAATCAAAACAACCCTGAGATTCCACCTCACACCAGTCAGAATGGCTAAGATTAAAAACTCAAGAGACAACAAGTGCTGGTGAGGATGTGGAGAAAGAGGAACACTCCTCCACTGTTGGTGGGATTGCAAAATGGTAAAACCGCTCTAGAAATCAGTTTGGCCGTTCCTCAGAAAATTGGGCATGCCACTTCCAGAGGACCCTGGCATACCACTCCTGGGCATATACCCAGAGGATTCCCCTGCATACAATAAAGACACATGCTCCACTATGTTTATAGCAGCCTTGTTTATAATAGCCAGAAATTGGAAGGAGCCCAAATATACCTCAAAGGAGGAATGGATACAGAAAATGTAGTATTTATACAATGGAATACTACTCAGCAATTAAAAATAATGAATTCATACAATTTGTAGGTAAATGGCTAGATTTGGAAAATATCATCCTGAGTGAGTTAACCCAATCACAAAAGAATACACATGAAATGCAATCACTGATAAGTGGATATTAATGAGTCCAGAAGCCCTAAATACTCAAGGCACAATTAGCAAGTCAAATGATTTCCAAGAAGAAAGGAGAAGACCCTGGGCCTGTAAAGATTGGATCCAGTTTTGTACACCCAGAACAGAGAAACCGTGGGGGGAGGGGGAATGATTGGGGAATAGTTGGGGGGGGAGAGGAATTATGGGACGAATGATGGGGTGGAACTGGGAAAGGGGAAAGCCTTTGGAATGTAAACATAGAATATAGAAAATAAAAATTAAAAAAAAATGCTCAAGGGAAGATACCATAAGCGAAAACAACCAGAAGTTCACTTTCTGAGATATCAACTACTAGACTATATGACAATTCAGAAAGTTATTGTACTTTGTATATTTCAGGAAATATTTGGAAATGTAGATGCCATTGAATAATTGGATTGCTGAAAACTAAAGAGAAATCTAGTTAGAGCTTCTGAGACAGAAAATGTGAACACCAAGAGCTGATCGGTTTGGCTGAGTGCACTCAGTGACAGGGAGGTGGATCAATGGAATAGGATTGAAGACCCAGAATCGGACCCACATGTCTATGGCCAATTGATCTTCGACAAAGGAGCTGAAAACATCCAGTTGAAAAAAGGTAGCCTTTTCAACAAATAGTGCTGGCTCAACTGGAGGTCAGCATGTAGAAGAATGAGAAATGATCCACTCTTATCTCCTTGTACTAAGCTCAACTCCAAGTGGATCAAGGACCTCCACATAAAACCAGACACACTACAACTAATAGAAAAGAAATGGGAAGACCCTTGAGGACATTGGCTCAGGGGGAAAGTTCCTGAACAGAACACAAATAGCTTATGCTGTAAGATCACGAATAGACAAATGGGACCTCAAAAAATTACAGTTTCTGTAAGGCAATAGACACTGTCAAAAGGACAAATTGGCAACCAACAAATTGGGAAAAGATCTTCACCAACCCTACATCTGACAGAAGGCTAATATTCAATGTATACAAAGAACTCAAGAAGTTAGACCCCAGAAAACCAAATAACCCTATCAAAAATAGGGGTACAGAGCTAAACAAAAACTTTTCACCTGAAGAACATCGGATGGCTGAGAAGTACCTTAAGAAATATTCAACATCATTAGTCATTAGGGAAATGCAAATCAAAACAACCCTGAGATCTCACCTCACACCAGTCAGAATGGCTAAGATTAAAAACTCAGGAAACAGCAGGTGTTGGAGAGGATGTGGAGAAAGAGGAACACTCCTCCACTGCTGGTGGAAATGCAAGCTGGTACAACCACTCTGGAAATCAGTCTGGTGGTTCCTCAGAAAACTGGACACGATACTTCTGGAGGACCCTGCCATACTACTCCTGGCCATATACCCAGAAGATTCTGCAGCATGTAATAAGTATACATGCTACACTATGTTCATAGTAGCCTATTTATAATAGCCAGAAGCTGGAAAGAGCCCAGATGTCCCTCAACAGAGGAATGGATACAAAAAAATGTGGTATATATACACAATGGAGTACTATTCAGCCATTAGAAACAATGAATTCATGAAATTCTTAGAGAAATGGATTGAGCTGGAGAACATCATACTAAGTGGGGTAACCCAGTCTCAAAAGAATACCCATGGTATGCAGTCACTGATAAGTGGATATTCACTTAGAATCTTGGAACAACAAAGACACCATCCACATACCAAGTGATATCCAAGAAGAAGGAGTGGACCCTGGTTCTGGAAAGTCTCAATGCATCAGTGTAGGGGAATACCAGAACAGGGGAAGTGGGAAGGGATGGGTGGGTGAACAGGGGGAGGGAAAAGGGCATGTGGGAGATTTGGGGGGTGCAGGTAACCAGGAAAAGGGAAATGAAATGTAAATAAAAAATATATCCAATTAAAAAAAAGAAAGACAAAATAAGAATACATTGAGATAATCCTCAGAGATATCATCATAAATACTAGATATCTCTACTATTATCTGCCACAGAAGAGGCATTGAGAGAGATATAGTAAGTCCAGTGGAGATTCCAGAAGATTAAAGTCACAAGTAGGAAAAGACGTGTAATACTTAATAATGACACAATTAAACTTTGTAGCATATACACATGAACTGTGATTAATATTTTAAAGAATATATTAAATGCCTCTACTTTCATGCAAAGAAGATTAAGACATTGCACTGAACTATTTTTCTTATTTTGTTGTTTTGTTTTTTTCAAAACAGGGTTTCTCTGTGTAGCCCTGGCTGTCCTGGAACTCACTCAGACTAGGCTTGCCTCAAACTCAGAAATCTGCCTGCCTCTGCCTCCCAAGTGCTGGGATTAAATGCGTGCTCCACCACCACCTGACCACTGAAATCTTTTTGTAAATAAATCAAAAATATTTTATAGACTTTGTCCTCACTGCTGTATAAAAAAATTCTTTAATTTTTAAAAAGAATAAATAGCTCCTTTTTTGTTTTATTATTATTATAAAACAGATATATAAATAATTATCATTAGTATTATTATATCTTTTTTTATGGCCCAGTCGTTATCCCCCCATTGGTCCAGCCTATGACAGTTCCTCATCCCACTCCTCCTCCTCCCACCCTGTCTCCAAGAGGATGTCTGTGCCACCCCCCATCCCCCATTCCACAAGACCTCCCCACTCGCTGGGGCCTCAAGATTGTCAAAGGTTAGGTGCATCTTCTCTCACTGAGGCCAGGCCTGGCAGTCCTTTGCTGTCAATGTGTCAGGGGCCTGATATCAACTGATGTGTGCTGCCTGGTTGGTGGCTCAGTATCCGAGTATCTCAGGGGTCCATGTTAGTTGAGACTGCTGGTCTTCCTTTTCTTACATTTTCCATGGCATTGTAGAGTGCAGTCACTCGAAAGTCATGTTATCAAGTTCTGCCCAAAGTACTTTAGGTTCTTCACATGTAAATTTGATTTATTATACTGACTTTTTCCTGGGAATGTGGGGCTCAGGCCATGTTCCCTTGTAATAAGCAACACAAAACCTACAAACATGATATAATCCATGATGAGCAGAAATGCTGCCCTTTAACTTGTGTGCCTGGCATTACTATGCTGCATGTTTTACAGACTGTTGGATTTCAGTTGTTCCTAAAAACCAGTAAGTAAAGTCAGATTTTTAAGATGCCACCAAATAAAACATAGCTTGATTGCTACTCCCTTCTTAAAAAATAGTTTTGTCCTAGTTTTTTTTGAAACGCATGCAGTTTTGTCCCTTACCTAATTTTCTATGTAGTAAAATTCTAAAAGAGAGGTCATCCAAATTCTTGTTAGCTAAAGAAGATTCAGCTATCTTAGTATGCCCTAAGACCTTTATGATTCATGCAAATGAATGTGTGCTTTTTCTATCCCTTTTTGTCTTGATGGTGTGACATAACATTCTTTTCAACTTTTAGGGAAGTGCTTTATTCTTGGTTCCATAGTATCTTACATTACAAGCCTATTCCCCTTCTTCTTGGTACTCTCCTGAAGCCCTTAAAATGGCCAAAAAATTGCAGTTGAAAACAAGATAGGACAAAGAAAGAATGGGGCAGGGTGTGGAAGGGATGGAAGTGATTAGAGTATGGATACCTGAGAGAAACTAGAGGAAGGAAAAAGAAAGGGAAAGTTTGTATATGTATATGTATATGTATGTATGTATATGTATGTATGTATATGTATGTATATATATGTATATATATGCATGTATATATATATACACACACACGCATATATATATATATATATATATATATATATATATATATATATATTTGATTCTGGCTCTTTCTAGAACCTGTAGCTTTAGGTCTTCTTCACTGGAAATCTCAATAACACAGCTCACATCAAACCATTTCAGTATATTACCAGAGATTTTCAGATCCACTTTTGAGGGTAAAATAATCCTTTAAATGATGTAAATTATTATTTAAATCATTTAAATTACTATATGATGAATACTAACTCAGGGTTTATTAGTTCTTTTCCATGGAACCAATTTAAGAATCTGTGGATAGAAATACCTATTGTTTAAGTTGCTTTTAAACGAATGAGACCAATTTAATTATGTTGGGTTTAATAGTTCCCAAATGAGAATAAAGTAAATGTGTTTTCTCAATTATCATTCCTGAACCAAAGGAGTTCAGTGAGAAAAGAACAGCTCTGGCAAATTATGTATAGAATCAGGTAACACTGAAAAAGAATGATTTTTATAGGAACTATTAAAATTATGTGTGCATTCCATTCCTCAGAGAATGACAAATTGTGGCCTCGAGATTCATGCTTTGTAAGGTACGAAGTACAACAATTTTATTACACTAAAAGAAAAATGCATAATTTATTCATTTCAATATAACCTATGTTTTTTTAAAAAATAATGATTAATATGAAGCTTTGCATTAGTGGTAGTTATAACAAATATTAAATAATCTTTTGAAAGAGGGAAAGATAAGTAAAAATAGAAAACCTATCAACTCTCTCTTTTAGATGGACAACTAGTTTATTGAATAAGTATGTTCTCATTAGAGTATAAATTAATACAATAGAGTAACAAATGTATCATATTCATGACCATAATGTTAATCATGAATGCAAATCAATTTGTTCTCATTATAAAACTATCAACTTTAATTCCTATGAAAAATATATAAAAGCTCATTTTTTAAATTCTTACATTATATAACTAAATATTTGTTATGAAGAAAAAATCTGAATTTACACAAAACTTCATAGTTTTGTATATTAACTTATATGCATATCATAGATATGCATATAAACTCACACATCATGGTTTTTCATTTGCAAGGTTTATTCATGGCTGTTCATCAGAGGGCCCTGTTCTCTAATTTCCAAGATAAAAGGCATTCCTTTATTGTCAGCACTGTGACTATGTGGTTACATATTACACAATTAAGCCAGCAACCTGGATTTAGTTCCCTGCCCAGACTGCACACTCCCCAGGTCATTTTGCTCAACACCTGTAAAGACAAAAATGACTTATGTTACATAAAAGCATTTTTCAGTTTTAAGGAGAGGTGCTAGTTTCCAATAAAGCAATAATGCGTGATCTCTCTTTGTTTTGTGTAGGAAGTGCAGCAGTGTGGCCTTTCAGCAGGGACTGTAGAGCCACCCCACAAGCATTCCCTTCCCAGCTTATTCATTGCTCAGTGCCCTGCCACATGGTTTTCTAATAAAGAAAAGAAAAATGCAGGTATTAGAGATTCTAATTATATGTTTCTATAAACTGAATTAACACGGAAATGGCAAATTGCTTGGGGGAGCATTTAACCCCGAGCTTTTAGAGCATTCAAGAGTATTTATGTTTCCCCACACTCAGAATCTTGAAAGACATTTGAGGAATTTCCCAGGATACCTGCACCTGTGAGACTGGCTGTGCACGGACACAGTAGCAGCCAAAAGATTGGCCTCCCAGTTGTACTTCAGTGTGGGCAGCTTTCCTTGGGCCTCAAAGCTGAAGGTTCAAAATGAAGGAATACAACTACCAGCGTGTTTGCATAGGTTCCTGTGTTATATATGTGTGTATTATCGTATAAGTGTCTGCATATAAAACCTTAAAAGTCTCACCATATCAAAATCGTCAGCACATGTGTCAGGTGCTGACTCATTGGCTAAAGATTGTTGTTGCCAAGCCTGACAACCTGAGTTCCATCTTTGGAATTTACAAGGTAGAAGGAAAACAAAGACAGAGACAGACAGAGACAGAGACAGAGACAGAGAAAGAGACAGAGACAGAGACAGAGAGCAAAGATAGTTTTTTTTCACTGCGATTCTTGATATCTAGAGTAGAAGAAACAGTGGCTACAGATTTTTTGACATTTTATATGAAGATAATTGTGATCACTAATTTGTACTTGATTGTATTTGAAGGATTCAGAAGAAAACTTGGTCATTGGATACCAACAGGAATAGGATAAAACAAGACATTTCATTGTCAAAAAATTTTTCTCTTTTATGAATGCTGGAATACAAAGTTACTTTTGTTAATAAAGACAGTGTATTCTTTTTCCCCACAACTGTATTTACCAAATATCAGACAAACTGGTCTTTATATTAAATCTACTGCATCTGTTTTTTTTTAAATATTGATACCTGACTGTGATGATATTTTGACATGTCTAAAGATTTCATTGAAAATACTTTTTACACACACACACACAGACACACACAGACACAGACACACACATACACACACACACACATACACACACACACACACTCTATTGTATCAACATGATGATGCATGGGCCACCTGTGAACAAGACTTTGATGAATTAAATGCAACTTGTGAAACTCAATGACTATAGCTAATATGTTATAAGTGAATGCCTTCATTCCTTTCTTTATTATTCTGTTCTTTTGTGGGTCATTCTTAATTCAAATGTACATTTATTTTATTAACAGTAGATGATTTCTGCAAAATTCTACAAAATATCTTGTTGCATTATCTACAATTCCTATTGTATTTTTTTTTTACTGTACTGTGCAAACTTTGATCTCCTGAATGCAATTTATGACAACTGAAAACAAGCGCCTTGATGAGGCCATAAGGCCATAAGGGCTGGAAAAGGCTGGTGTTGAAAAGACTAGTGGGGAGGCTGTGTTAACTATAGAGAGACCAGGCACAGGGCTACAGGAGGCCCCAGGTTTTGAAGTAGTTCAGGTCAAGCAGGGTCAGATTGGTTACAGACAATTGCATAGCACATTCTTCTCCATTCATCTGCAGCTCAGTCTCTAATTATGACCCATACAATCAGGGTTAAAGCACTAAAGAGTGGACTTGTATTGTTCCATGGTTAGTGCTTAGCAGAAAAGCTGGAATTTGATACTTGGTCACAGTTTGCAAACAATGTGGTTGAACCACCTGAAGGGTCACATTTTTACATTCTGAGGCAATTTATTAGTAATGGTACCTGTCACTCAGAAATCCCCCCAAAGCTCTTTCATTACCAGAAATGACTTTGATATAGGAATAGCTCAAAGCAAAAGGCAAGTAAGTAAAACAAGAGCTCGACCCTTTACAAAGGAACATCAGTGCATCCCATGATCCCTTCTTGAGCAGAGAGCTTTGAAGCTGTCCTCTAAGTGCTATAAAGATCATACTGGATGGGTTGGTTTAAAAGCAAGGCTTTGCGTATATCAAGGGGGAATTGCTGAAGTTTCTAAGCTATTTTACTGATTACTTCCTTTTAACTCAACATGAACAGAAAAGTAAATGCTGCATTGCTGTGTAGTTGGAATATTTCATACCTTGATACTGTCTTCAGCTACCATTTGATAGATAGGAATGGTTCAATGTAAAAACAGGCTACCATAAACTTGTTTCATGTATTTGTGTGAAATGAACTTTATTACATGGACACAGGCATACAAATACATGAATGCATGAATGTGTAAAAAATTTACATTTGTGAAACAAAGAATATGCACAATTCTTCATCAAACAATATTTCCTCAAAACAACTATACCAAATTCTGTAAAAGATACTGTCTATTCTTGGAAAATTATCGCCTTTTCGAAGAACAAGACACATTTGAATAGTTTCATAGTATTTATTTTTACATACATTTTTCTGGAATAAAAAATTTTCTCTAATTTTCCTTCAGGACCCTCACATTCCTATCTTCCATATTATGAGAGCAGAGTGCATTACCATGTAATAAGCTACAACTTCCAAACTCTAAATGTAGTCTTTTAAAATTGAAATAACATTTTATAAGGATTTTTTTTGAGGAAACTCTTTGAAGGAAGAGCAAAATATTTAAGGTATTTGAAGAGTCAAACAGTCAGAGATAAAAATCCTTTTATTAAAATCACATTTACAAAGAGGTAAGATTTCAGAATAGCCTAGATTTCATTCCACCTGCCCTTCTGTTTCATGACGGTCATCAAAAAATAATGAAAAAAAAAAAAAAGAAAAATAGTAACTCACTTCATCACTCAAAAAGGTAAATTTTTAAAAAGGAACCATATTTAAAACTTCTCATTGCATCCCTGAACATGTCCATACTTTATATATAGTATCCAAATTAATATACAAATGTTTTATGAACTATTTGATTTCCTATGGTCCTATGACTTTGATATTTTGATTCCTACCTAACCAGATGAGGAAAGTTAGACTCAATATAACACATAATACCACTTCAAATTCCTGATAGCTTTCTCGGTGATAATCTATAAAACATGTTAAGACCTTTATCTCACAGACCTGAAACAACTATATTGTGTACACTTCAAACAATATTAGTATCCATTGGTATTTGAATATTTGTTTCATGTTTAAAACAAGTTTTCAAATATTTCCCTTTATTCTTTCATATTTAAAATTTGTATAATTGATGTGATGCCTCAACTTTTGATTGTAAATCCAAGCTTCTTTTTTTTTTTTAGTTATTTTTATTTTCTATATTCTATGTTTACATTTCAAAGGCTTTCCCCTTTCCCAGTTCCCACCCACCATAGTTCCCATAGTTCTTCTCCCCCCCAACTATTCCCCAATCATTCCCCCTCCCCCCTCGGTTTCTTTACTAAACTGGATGCAATCTTTACGTGCCAAGGGTCCTCTCCTTTCTTCTTCTTGGGAATCATTTGACTTGGTATTTGTGTCTTGAGTATTTAGTGCTTCTGGGCTCATTAATATCCACTTATCAGTGATTGCATTTCATGTGCATTCTTTTGTGATTGGGTTAGCTCACTCAGGATGATATTTTCCAGGTCTAACCATTTACCTACAAATTGCATGAATTCATTATTTTTAATTGCTGAGTAGTATTCCATTGTATAAATATACCACATTTTCTGTATCCATTCCTCCTTTGAGGGATATTTGGGCTCCTTCCAATTTCTGGCTATTATAAACAAGGCTGCTATAAACATAGTGGAGCATGTGTCTTTATTGCATGTAGGGGAATCCTCTGGGTATATGCCCAGGAGTGGTATGCCAGGGTCCTCTGGAAGTGACATGCCCAATTTTCTGAGGAACCGCCAAACTGATTTCCAGAGTGGTTTTACCATTTTGCAATCCCAACAACAGTGGAGGAGTGTTCCTCTTTCTCCACATCCTCGCCAGCACTTGTTGTCTCTTGAGTTTTTAATCTTAGCCATTCTGACTGGTGTGAGGTGGAATCTCAGGGTTGTTTTGATTTGCATTTCCCTGATGACTAATGATGTTGAACATCTCTTAAGGTGTTTCTCGGCCATCCGAATTTCTTCTGGTGAAAATTCTTTTTTTAGCTCTGTGCCCCATTTTTTGATAGGGTTATTTGGTTCTTTGCGGTCTAACTTCTTGAGTTCTTTGTATATATTGGATATTAGCCCTCTGTCGGATGTGGGGTTGGTAAAGATCTTTTCCCACTTTGTTGGTTGCCGTTTTGTCCTTCGGACAGTGTCCTTTGCTTTGCAGAAACTTTGTAATTTTATGAGGTCCCATTTGTCGATTCTTGATCTTAGTGCGTACACTATTGGTGTTCTGTTCAGGAACTTTTCCCCTGTGCCCAAGTCCTCCAGGGTCTTCCCAAGTTTCTTTTCTAATAGTTTCAGTGTGTCTGGTTTTATGTGGAGGTCCTTGACTTGGAGTTGATCTTAGAGCAAAGAGATAAGAGTGGGTCAATTCGCATTCTTCTGCATGTTGACCTCCAGTTGAACCAGCACCATTTGTTGAAAAGGCTATCTTTATTCCATCGGATGGTTGTGGCTCCTTTATCAAAGATCAAGTGACCATAAGTCTGTGGGTTAATTTCAGGGTCTTCAATCCTGTTCCATTGATCTGTTTGCCTGTTGCTATACCAATACCATGCAGTTTTTAACACAATTGCTCTGTAGTACTGCTTGAAGTCAGGGATATTGATTCCCCCAGAAGTCCTTTTATTGTTGAGAATAGTTTTAGCTATCCTGGGTTTTTTGTTGCTCCAGATGAATTTGAGAATTGCTCTTTCTAGATCTATGAAGAATTGAGTTGGGATTTTGATGGGGATTGCATTGAATCTGTATATTGCTTTTGGCAAGATGGCCATTTTTACTATATTGATCCTGCCAATCCAGGAGCAAGAAATATTTTTCCATCTTCTGAGGTCTTCTTCGATTTCTTTCTTCAAGGACTTGAAGTTCCTGTTGTACAGATCTTTTGCTTGTTTGGTTAGAGTTACGCCAAGATACTTTATGTTGTTTGTGGCTATTGTGAAGGGTGTTATTTCCCTAATTTCTTTCTCAGCCTGCTTGTCCTTTGAGTACCAGAAGGCCACTGACTTGCTTGAGTTAATTTTATAACCTGCCACTTTGCTGAAGTTGTTTATCAGCTGTAGAAGTTCTCTGGTGGAGTTTTTTGGGTCGCTTAGGTAAACTATCATATCATCTGCAAATAATGATAGTTTCACTTCTTCCTTTCCAATTTGTATCCCTTTGACATCCTTATGTTGTCTAATTGCTCTTGCTAGAACTTCAAGTACTATATTGAAAAGATATGGAGAGAGAGGGCAGCCTTGTCTAGTCCCTGATTTTAGTGGGAATGCTTCAAGTTTCTCTCCATTTATTTTGATGTTGGCTACTGGTTTGCTGTAGATTGCTTTTACTATGTTTAGCTATGGGCCTTGAATTCCTGCTCTTTCCAAGACTTTTAGCATGAAAGGATGCTGAATTTTGTCGAATGCTTTTTCAGCATCTAATGAGATGACCATGTGTTTTTTTTCTTTCAGTTTGTTTATGTAGTGGATTACATTGATAGATTTCCGTATATTGAACCATCCCTTCATCCCTGGGATGAAGCCTACTTGATCATGGTGGATGATCGTTTTGATGTGCTCTTGGATTCGTTTAGCAAGAATTTTATTTAGTATTTTTGCATCTATATTCATCAGAGAAATTGGCCTGAAGTTCTCTTTCTTTGTTGGATCTTTTTGTGGTTTAGGTATTAGCGTAATTGTGGCTTCGAAGAATGAGTTGGGCAGTGTCCCTTCTGTCTCTATTTTGTGGAATAGTTTGGAGAGTATTGGTGTTAAGTCTTCTTTGAAGGTCTGGTAGAATTCTGCACTAAAACCATCTGGTCCCGTACTTTTTTTGGTTGGGAGGCTTTCTATAACCCCTTCTATTTCTTTAGGGGTTATGGGACTATTTAGCTGGTCTACTTGATGCTGATTTAATTTTGGTATTTGATATCTGTCTAGGAAATCGTCCATTTCCTCCAGATTCTCCAGTTGTTTTGAGTATAGACCTTTGTAGTAGGATCTGATGATCTTTTGAATTTCCTCAGTTTCTGTTGTTATGTCTCCCTTTTCATTTCTAATTTTGTTAATTTGTATACTGTCTCTGTGTCCTTTGGTTAGTCTGGCTAAGGGTTTATCTATCTTGTTGATTTTCTCAAAGAACCAGCTCCTGGTCTTGTTGATTCTTTGTATGGTTCTCTTTGTTTCTATTTGATTGATTTCAGCCCTGAGTTTGATGATTTCTTGTCTTCTACTCCTCCTGGGTGAATTAACTTGTTTTTCTTCCAGGGCTTTAAGGTGTGCCGTTAAGCTGCTAGTGTATGCTCTCTCCAGTTTCTTTTTGGATGCACTTAGAGCTATGAGTTTTCCTCTTAGCACTGCTTTCATTGTGTCCCATAGATTTGGGTAGGTTGTACCTTCATTTTCATTGAATTCTAAAAAGTCTTTGATTTCTTTTTTTATTTCTTCCTTGACCAAGGTGTCATTGAGTAGAGTATTGTTCAGTTTCCATGTGTATGTGGGCTTTCTGTTGTTTTTGTTGCTATTGAAGACCACTCTTACTCCATGGTGATCTAATAAGAGGCATGGGATTAACTCGATCTTCTTGTATTTGTTGACATCTGTCTTGTGACCGATTATATGGTCTATTTTGGAGAAGGTACCATGCGGTGCTGAGAAAAAGGTATATTCTTTAGCTTTAGGATGAAATGTTCTATATATATCTGTTAAATCCAATTGGTCCAGAGTTTCAATTAGTTTCACTGTGTCCCTGTTTAGTTTCTGCTTTCCTGATCGGTCCATTGAGGAGAGTGGGGTGTTGAAGTCACCCACAATTATTGTGTTAGGTGTAATGTGTGCTTTACGCTTTAGTAAGGTTTCTTTTACGAAGGAGGGTGCCCTTGCATTTGGAGCATAGATGTTCAGTATTGAGAGCTCTTCCTGGTGGATTTTCCCTTTGGCCAGCAAGAAGTGACCTTCTGAGTCTCTTTGGATGATTTTAGGTTGAAAGTCAATTTTATCTGATATTAGAATGGCTACTCCAGCTTGTTTCCTGAGACCATTTGCTTGTAAAATTGTCCTCCAGCCTTTTACTCTAAGGCAGTGTTTGTCTTTAACACTGAGATGTGTTTCCTGTATGCAGCAAAATGTAGGGTCCTGTTTCTGTATCCAGTCTGTTAATCTATGTCTTTTTATTGGGGAATTGAGTCCATTGACGTTAAGAGATATTAAGGAATAGTAATTATTACCTCCAGACATTTTTGAAATTATATTTATTTATCTTATTTATTTTTTATATTCGAGAGGTTATCTTCTTTTGGGTTTGATGAGAGGAAGTTTCTATCTTGCTTCTTCCCGGGTGTAGTTTCCGTCCTTGTCTTGGTGTTTTCCCCCTATTATCCTTTGTAGGGCTGGATTTGTGGAGAGATATCTTGCAAATTTGGTTTTGTCATGGAATACCTTGATGTCTCCATCAATGGCAATTGAGAGTTTTGCTGGGTAAAGTAGTTTTGGCTGAAGTTTGTGTTCTCTTAGAGTTTGCATGATATCTGCCCAGGATCTTCTAGCTTTCATGGTCTCAGGTGAGAAGTCTGGTGTTATTCTGATAGGTTTTCCTTTATATGTTCCTTGGCCTTTTTCTCTTGCTGCCTTTAGTATTCTTTCTTTGTTTATTACATTTGGAGTTTTGATTATTATGTGACGGGATGTATTTCTGTTCTGGTCCAGTCTGTTTGGGGTTCTATAGGCTTCTTGTATATTCATGGGCATCTCTCTCCTTAGGTTGGGGAAGTTTTCTTCCATAATTTTATAGAAGATATTAGCTGGCCCTTTAACTTGTAAATCTTCACTCTCGTCTATACCTATAATCCTTAGGTTTGGTCTTCTCATAGTGTCTTGGATTTCCTGGATGTTTTGGGTTACCACCTTTTTGCATTTAGTATTTTCTTTGACTGTTGAATCAATGGTTCCTATGGTATCTTCGGCTTCTGAGATTCTGTCTTCTATCTCTTGTATTCTATTGTTGATACTTGCGTCTATGGCCCCTGATTTCTTCCCCAGGTTTTCTATCTCCAATGTTGTCTCCCTCTGTGATTTCTTAGTTGTTTCTACTTCTGTTTTTAGTATCTGGATGGATGTGCTCAGATCTTTCGCTTGCTTGATTGTGTTTTCATGAATTTCTTTAATAAATTTTTGTGCTTCCTCTTTCATAGCTTCTACTTGTTGGCCCACGTTCTTCTGTAGTTCTTTAAGTGACTTTTGTCTTTCTTCCTTATTGTCTTCTTCTCTTTGATCCATCTTCTCCTGCATTTCTTGAAGTGATTTTTGTATTTGCCTCGTAAAGGCTTCTAACTTTTGATCCATTTTCTCCTCTATTTCTTTACGAGATTTTTCTATGTGTTCAGCTACCAGCATCCTGACCAGTGATTTTATATCCAAGTCTTGTTTTTCTGGTGTTTTAGGGTATCCAGGGATTCCTGTTGTTGGAGAACTGGGTTCAGATGCTGTCGTGTTGCCTTGATTTTTGTTAGTAACGTTCCTTCGTTTTCCTTTTGCCATCTGGTTATTTCTGGTTTTAGTTGGCCTTGTTGTCAGTGGCTGGTGTTTGAATCTCCTGTGAGGCTGGGCTCACCTGTTGTTTCTCTATTGGTGAATATGTGTGACTGCTGCTTTAAGGGATCATAAGCTGGCTGCCACCCATGCGATTGTGGCCCCTGTTGGAGTCTGTCTACCTGGGCTTCTCCAGCTGTGTCCTGGTTGCAAGGAACTCCGAGAGCCTAGCAGATCCCCCGTGAGGGTAGCCCTGGAAGGGGTGTTTACCTGGGCCTTTCCAGCTATGTCCTGGTTGCAATATGGAGGCCCGTTGCTACCGCTGGTCCAGGGGCCAGCGAGCTGGTTGCAGAATGCAGCCTTGGTGCTCACCAGAGGGCACGGGAATGTCCCACAGAGCCTGGGCCTTTCCAGCTGTGTCCTGGTTGCAATATGGAGGCCCGCCGCTACACCGCTGGTCTAGGGGCCGGCGAGCTGGTTGCAGAACGCAGCCTAGGTGCTCACCCGAAGGCGGGGATGTCCCACAGAACCTGGGCCTTTCCAGCTGTGTCCTGGTTGCAATATGGAGGCCCGCCGCTACACTGCTGGTCTAGGGGCCGGCAAGCTGGTTGCAGAACGCAGTCTTGGTGCTCACCAGAGGGCTCGGGGATGTCCCACAGAGCCTAGGCGGGACTCCGCCTGCTTGGCTCCGAGACCCTAGCAGATACCCCCGTGAGTGTAGCCCTGGAAGGGGTGTTTACCTGGGCCTTTCCAGCTCTTTCCTGGTTGCAATATGGAGGCCCGCCGCTACACCGCTGGTCTAGGGGCCAGCGAGCTGGTTGCAGAACGCAGCTTAGGTGCTCACCGGAGGGCGGGGATGTCCCACAGAGCCTGGGCCTTTCCAGCTGTGTCCTGGTTGCGATGATATGGAGGCCCGCCGCTACACCGCTGGTCTAGGGGCCCTAAATCCAAGCTTCTTTAACTTTGTCCATACATTTATTTTAAAGCCTTTAGAATGTAAACAAAGAATATAGAATAAAAAAAATAAAAAAAATTTCCAGGAAGCCAGTCTCTAAAGAGAGATGCTGTCTCAACAACAAAAAATGAAATAAAATGTTAGAGCTGTAAAAAAAACAAAAAAAAAAAAAACAAAAAAAACAAAACTGAATGATCCATATTTATAAACAACAGCATAATGAGTAATTATATTAGGGGTCATTATAAGACATTATTAATGAATGATGAATGTGGAAAACACACAATCAAGCAAACTCAATATACCATTAGATATATTTTTTGAAAATAGATAAAATAAAAATTGATAAAGAAAATTTGCAGAAATCATGTTAACTAACTGATTAAACAGTATCTTCAAAAATGTGCAAAGTATCATTGTGAAAATTCATTATGATATAAATGTACAATATTGCCAGTAGTAAAGCTATAAGTTGTTTGACATTAACTTAATCCCCACAAGACACTCAAACAGATGTAGATGGTATAATAGTCTATCAGACAATTAGCATTTGTTCCTGGATAAAAAAAAATGCCAATATGTAAAACAAAAAGGTTGAAACAGAAGCATGTTATGTACACAAAAGAAGCAAATATACCAGCCATGATGTAGAGTGTTCAACTTAACTCAGAATTAAAATAATATTAATAATATTTTATGGAAGGAACATTTTTATATGCAAGGAACTGCTAAATATGCTTGTAAACTTGGAGAAGTATGAAGATACAATTATTGCCAAAGTTTAGTTTACCTAAATTGAAATCATGATACAAAATAGACTTACCAAAATTTTTATTTACCTTAATTAATAACGGAACAGTAATTGGTTAAAGTCAGTCTAGATATTAAAGTTATGTTTGTAGAATCTAGTTAATACAAAAAACTATTAAGGTAATGTTGCTTGATTAGATACCATACTGGGGCAGTTAGCTCTAACTCTTGAGATCATTGTTTAAACTGATAGAAATAATTTGTGTCTACTATGGTTGGATGTTAAGTGCTGCCTCACCCAAGCTGAAGGTCAGGGTGTCATGCAGTGGTGCCACTGGGAGTTTATAAAGTTTATAAGTTGGAAAATCTGTGTCATTAGGGCATGTCCTTCAAATGGGAATCAGGGTTCTGGTCCTCATTTTTCTTTATCTTTGCTTCTCAGTTGTCATAAATTGAGCAGAAATTCCACTAGTAGCTTCCCCCATTGAGTTCTTCCTCACTATGAGTCCAAAACCAGGACTTCCTAGAATGATGGCAGAATGGAAGTTTTCAACTTATAAGCTGCTTAAGAGAAGGGTCAGTGTAAGAAATAATAGACTTTGTTCCAAAGAGAGAAATGGGAAAAGCTTCAGAAATCCACAGAAGTCTGAGAGAACAGCTAGAAAGTATAGAAGAAAATCAGAGGATATAGTAAACCAGCAAAATGAAGACTAGTTCAATAGTGCTCCAGTGTTCTCCCCAGTGGATAGAAGGGAAAGAGCGGCCTCATATAAAAGGTAAGCCAAGAATCCTCAGTGAAAAGGCAATAGTAGTTCTTGAATCAGGACAAGCTCATCACTTTCACAAGCCTCAAACTTTTGGCTACAGGTTTTTGGCAAGAAAGAGAGTCCTCTGATGAGAGGGTGAGAAGTAAAGTGAATGCCACTTGTCCTACTATGTGACTTAGAGCACAGCTGTTTTGTGTTCTCCCAATTATGAATCTTGCACTGGAAACTAAGCTACCTCGGGAGCCTGAGCCCTGGAAACAATCACAAATAGTATCAATCTAACTGGCTACAGCCCCAAGCAAGAGAGCCCTGAAATGCAAAGGTGTAGAAGATGAGTAGGCAGAGCAATGAAAAACTGAAGAAAGTGGATAACTAGATAGCCAACTCATATGGAGAAGGCCATGACTCTACCTCTGAGGGCCTAGAAAAGATTTCAACTGAGAATGATCATGGAAATGGATAGCTTTGGATATTAAATCATTAAATACAAAGGTTAACCTTTGGAGGCACATGCCTGCCACTCACTACATTCGCTCCCAGAACTCTATTGTACAAACTCCTGTGGCAATTTTAAAGATACAATACTCCCAAATCCCTTATTTGCTTTGATGACTTTAACTATGAAAACCAAAGCTCTATGCTAGACATACATTTAATTTGACAGTATTATAAATGCATATTTAACTCTGCCTCAGAGAAAAGATATTCCAATCATGACCAAAAATATTTTACATCTGTGATAAAAATGTGTTTTGCCTTATTAAAAGTCAACACTTAAAACTATTCCTAACATTCTGTGCTTATTAAAAGACTGGAATGGAATGTGTATTTATGTGTAGAGAGAGACTGCTTTTATTTGTTATTTGGAATAGGAAAGATGGTGAAAACTAGCCTTCCCATTTCTGTATTAATTCATAGAATCGTGTAACATGGGGTTCTACATAACAAAAGCCAAAATCATTTTTAAAGATCCAAAACTTACTTATGTAGATACACTAGAAAAACTCAGATATCAATAGTTAGTCTGTTTCTATTACATAAACATGTCTTATTTCTTTACAAGTTTTTCTCATAAAACACTCCTATTTAATTCCAGCTTTTAATTTGTTAATTATTTCGCGTAATACCATGGGAAATGTTTTTGATTACCTTTACGTAAATTTCAATTAAAGTCACAAATTGCCAATTTAATAACATTTTTTCATTATTTTAGATGTGATTTTTTAATACTCAATCACATGAAAATATCACTGAGAAGTAAATAAGCTTTCATAAGCTTATTTGCAATTATCTTAGAATAATGCAATAGCGATTTCTAAGGAGGATAGTGTAGGTGGCTGTGATCTCTACATAGAAGGATTCATAATTATGGTTCAACATTAAATTTAAGGATTTAATAATATAGACATGGGAAATGACCCTGTACAAGGGAACATTGCAATAATTTAATACTGCCAACCTCACCAGGCATTGTGTTTGTTATTGTGGCTTTTCATACATATTTGTTTTTCTTTTTCATGTTTGTCAATGAATTGCATGTATTCATGTGAATTCAAAATAGCTAGTATGAGAATACTTGTGTAGAAAGCTTTGTTCTTCAGATCTAGATGTTTGAAAGAAGATATTAGGTATTTGGTAGGGCTCCTTTCTAAGAATGTGCAACAGATATAGTAAGAGCCTTAAAAACTGAGTGACTAATATTTAGGAGCTTTCTTTGAAGCAACACATTCCAGTTACCTTAAGCTACACATGGCTTTTTATTACATATGAGGAAACTAAGGCAGAGAGAGTATTAAAAGATTTCCCAGTGAAATTAAAGTCTCGAATATTAGCTCCCATCAAGATTATGAAAACAATGACTATAGCTCAAAATATTGTAAAGTAAACTTCATCCTATACCTGCATGCAAGAAGACAGTAGAGCCCAGGACCAGTGACATGCTCAAAAGGGAATAATGGAGGTTCTTAGCCCATTTCACTGGGTGGTTGAAAACCTAAGTCCAGCCATGAAAATACTTTGCGAGTCTTTAAGAAGATCATAGTAGTTCATGTCTGCTTGATATCTGAGTGAAGATGTAATTACAGGTGGGATGCTGCTGGTAGAGCGGAGGTGTGTAGATGCCTTCCAAGATAAAATTACAGTAGGAATTTTGCCAGAGTGGTCAACAGCAGATTAGGGAAGGGCTACCAATGAGTGATGGCAAGTGAGACCAGTAAACAGTCTGGAGAAATACAGAGGAGAATCTTAGCACAGACACAACATAAAGGATATATAATTTTTGATTGTTTGATGTAACTTCAAAGACATCTTTGAAAATACTAGTTCAGCACTGTTGCGTGTAATAATTTAAAAACAATCTATGCTAACAGTCGCTGGCTACTCTCTGGCCCAGGCTGTCTCCTTGCCCTCATGCTAAGCCCATGTGATGTCAGCCCAACTTCTTTCTCACTTTTCGCTCGCTGTGGAACCCGCTCATGTTCTCAGGCTTCTACCCTACTTGCCTGGCTATGGTCAATCTGATCAGGATTCCCAAATTTCTGCGGCTAGCTGGGGGTGCACTCTTGCCAGCCCACGCTCTGCTCGCTACCTTGCTACCTTTCCCCTGGAGCTCAGTCCTTGCCACCACCGGAACTATCAGTCCCTGGTCTACATCTTGTCCACTTTTCTCCTGCTGTCTAAAAGGAAGTGCCCTCCTCCTGTCTTCCCCTTCCTCTCTTAGACCCAGAAGGCCTGCTTCCTCCTCGCCCATTGATTGGCTTCTTGTCATCTTTATTATTTAATCAATTAGGGAAAAATTCCACTACACAGCACAAATAACGGTGCTGAAACTCAGTCACTACATAAGACAATCGAGGCAATTGTAGCAAAACTTAATGTGGAAAAGTCAGTCAGCAAAAGGATAACTAAAGTTATGCTATCTGAAAAGGTAAGCTGTGAGGAAAGAGGAAAATTTGATATCCAGAGTGTCTATATTATATTTAAAATGTTTAGTTTTTTTCAAAATTCTGAGACTATAGAATATAAAGTAAGCACTCAAGAGGTCTATTGTCAAGGTAACAATGGACAGAAAAGACTCCTGGAGAAATCTAAGACCTTGAATTAACTAGAGGAATTTTTAAAATAAAAAAAATATGTGTATATTCTTACAGAGAAAGTGGAAGCGTTAGTTAGGAACTAAAGAAAATAATGAAAAATGAAAGCTGAACCAGCGACAACATTGTGAAGAGCACACCATTAACAAAAGGGAAGCCATTCGAATTCTACAACGTGAAAGGTCCAAATACCAATAAATAAATAAACAAGCAAACAAAAAAAAATTGGCTGAAGTGCCAAAGGAAAACACAAAGGTAGAAAAAAATATCCTTGAGCTGAAAGAAAAAGAAATATGAGAAATGAAGTACCTTGTGGAACAGGAATTACACAGGAAGTATCATGGCCAAATGATTTTTATAGATGATGAGGATAAGCTCCAAGTTAGGCAACACAGACACACATTAGTCAAAGTAACCTAAAGCCAAAAGCAGAAAGGTTCTTCAAAGCCGTAAGAATAGAGCAAATTGCTCTGTGTGGAAATGTGCGATCTAGCCTTCCCTACATTTGTTATTTATTTGAGTCATGGGCCATGACACAGAAGGACAGAAAACGACTTTCATGAGTTGATGGTCCTCATGCTCCATCTCATCAGTTCTGGGATCACGTTCAGTCATCAGACTTGGGGTCAATCACTTCTATCCTTTCAGCTCGAAAGTTTCAACCTGTGGATGGAGATCTATTTGGGGTTGAATATCAGATGTCCTGAGTATCAGATATTTACATTATGATTCAAAATAGTAGCAGAAATACAGTTATGAAGTAGCAATGGAATATTTTTATGCTTGGGCGTTGTGACAACATGAGGAAATGTATTAAATGGTAGCTGCATTGGGAAGGTCTGAGAACTGTAAGCCACCCACACATCATTTAAACAGTTTTAAAAAGCTAGAAAGCTTTAGAGTGCATATTTAGTGGAATTATGATAATGATGATGATAATGATGATGATATGTGTGTGTATGTGTGAGTGTGTGTGTGTGTGTGTGTGTGTGTGTGTGTGTGTGCTTGCGCACACATGAGCATGGGAAATCCAAAACCTGGTTAAATTATTCTTGAAGTTGGAACATTTCTACATAAGCAAAAGCAGAGGGTGTTATGACCTAACAAGGAGACTGTAAGAGTAGAGCAAAGCAGTTAACAGTATCTGAAAGATTTGTGAAGAAACCAAGACACCGGAAAAGGTAACCTTGTGCATAAATGTCAAAACCCCACTACTGCATTTATACATTCTTCCCTCTGCTTTTTATTTCATACACCACTAAAAGTCAAATACACAAAAAATCATTTTAAACTTGTATGTTTTTTGGCTTGCAGTAAAAAGAAAGTAACTAAAACAGGATAAAGAAAGGAGAGAACCTATCTAGTAACAGAATGTGTGCTAAAGAAATTAACTTGACAGGAGTAATGATAAACTCTTACATATTTAGAATGTTAATGAGAATCTTATCTAGTCCCAATAAAGCATTGTCCTCACTAGATTAGCCATGATATTGGACTTTTCATTATAGAAGTATGCGAGCATATTCATTTATTGAGAAATAATATATTTGTCTACCCAGCGAATAGCATCTTGATAGATTCTCGCATTATGGTATTGAATAAACTTTCAAATTTACCTTCTAGTAGTAAGTTTTTTTAACTTGATATTTTAATTTTTAGTTTGTATCTTAAAAGAGAGACTAAGGGGACAATTGTGACTGGGCAGACACAGGAGACAGATGGATTGGCAATCTTGATGTTATGGAAGTAGCCTATAAAATATCTACAAAAGTGCTTTCATGTGTTAGTTATAGATATGAGTTTGTCACTATATTAGCAACTTTCTCTATGATAATAGTTCTATCCTCCTTGTTAAGATGCTGTCGATCTCGTTATTGATTCTTTTTTCTTTTTTTTCTATATTCTTTGTTTACATTCCTTATTGATTCTTTAGTCAACAAGGCCCACGTATGACTTGAAGCAATTTGTATTCTACCCCTTCAGTATAGACATAATCTTACTTTTGCAACCTGCGTGTAATTTGGCAAAATATTAATTGGATTAATTAATTCAAAAATGTTATGAAATTATCTCCAAGCAGTTTAAATTTCTTTATTTAAAGTGGTAACAAATTCATGAATTTTCATTATGTCACCATTTCTGCCAAAGTAAATATATACTTCAGAAAGGCACATATTTCATCTAGTTAGCTGATTGATATATTTCTAGAATCTTCAAAAATGTTAAGTTATTGGTTGCTTCAAAATAAATTAATCTGTTTGATGAAATGGAATGATTATTTCATATAAAAATATAGTCAAATAGACTTGATACTCACACCAACTAATTCAAAGGCTGTGAGAGTGATCTGTAGAAGGAGGTAATGCCATTTTTCTTCTTTTTATATCTTTTATGGTTATTTTATTAATTCTTTGTTAATTTATATGATATATTTTGATCATATTCAACCTCTACTCTCCAAAATCTATCTCAATGTTCTTAAACCTCTAAACTTATGTCTTGTTTTAAAACTTACCAAGTTCAATTTATTTTGCCCATATATTCATTGGCTTAAGACCTTTTATTAGTATGTGGTTGACCTCTATGGGTGCATACTCTTAATGAATACCAAGTCTCTCTCATTCAGCAATTAGATCACTTGTCATTTTAATGCCAGTATTTTTATTTTGTTTGATTTTATATAATTCTTGGTGCATGTTATCATAGCCATTGTCAGTGTGCCTTTATAAGAACGTGTCTTTCTGTAGTCATCCACTGCTCCTGACTCTTTCACTTTTCCCACAGCCTCTTTCACAACTATCCCTCAGTGTTGGTGGGAAAAGTTGTGATATAGAATTTTGATTTGGGAACTGAACACTCTGATGTCTATTGTTATCTGTACTTTGACTAACTGTAGGAAGAAGTTTCTATAAATAGGGTTGAGAGGTGTACTCAACCATGGTTATATAGTCCCATATTGGGTGCCATATATAGCATGTAGTTTTGTCTACGCTGCTTTGTATTCTCTGCATGGGTCTCATGCAAGCACCCACCTATGAGCTATCTCAGATCCATGGATAAAAGGTGCACACACATTAGCTCACTTTTAAAACTGACATATTGGCTCTGTGGCTGGGCTCTTCTAAGTCTTTGGCTAGTGTTCTCTTACCTTTACTTCTAGCTCAACACTTCTAAATTTGCTTTTACCATAGTCACTCAATTACCTTTACTCCTATGTGGAGAGCTTTTGGGGCTGCCTTGTGGGAATTTGGCAGGAATTTAACATTGGGCTAGGACTCAGGAAGTAGACTCAGATAAGAATATTTATATTTGGGCTACTACAAAGCTCAAGGTATATTCAGCCAACTAAAGTGCAGCATTCCTTTTATCTTAGGCTCCTGATAAGCTCCTAGAAACACTGATCACTGGACTTTGTTTATTGCCTTGTTAGTTCCTTGACTATTTGTGTTTATTGCCTTGTTTTCTCCTTGACCTGAGACTGACCTTATTCTTTGTTTGTACTTAAAATGATATAAAGCACACTGGAGAAAAATAAACCTGAGTCAGACTCAGTACTGGCTGGAGTCAAGTTATAGTGTTGTCTAATTGTCTTGATTTAACCCTTACTCCCTCTCTTGAGACTCTGTTGACTAAGCCAGCGTGGTCGCTCCTAGCTCTGATTCTTCTCTCTCAGCTTAGTTGACCAGTTTCCTTCTGTGAAGCCCATTGGTCTTGCTGCCCAAGATGTTTGGAGCCACTTTCCCTTTCTGGCTATACTATGTAAGATCTCCCAGGCAGCTCTGAGTCTGTGCCTTCTCTCTGCCCCAGGACTCTTGTTTCTCCTCCTCTCCCTAGCTAGTGGAAACCTAGAAGTGCAGCGTCTTTGTTTTCTACCTAACCTTTGGCATCTTTATTGATACATCAACAACCAGTTGGGAACAAGGATCTACAGTGTCAGTAAATGGATTTCCCATCAAAGCATCAGGTCCACACCTCTACAATATAGCAATGATATGAAGAATCAGTTTTAAGCTGTGTACATATAGAAGAATATTATCAGGTTCCCTGAGAGACTCTGACATATTTAGGCATAAGCTTTTGGCCCCAGTAATGGTGGCAGGCATTGGTTCTGTCTTGTGAAATGGGCCTAAAATCCAGGAAGAGTATGGTAGGTATGTAATATCCACAACTCAGTTGTAACTATGGACATTACCATATGCACATGTATGCTGCATGTAGCAATAACAAGCAGCCCTGCGAATTCTTACTAGCCCTAACTTTTTCCTTCATAAATATCAAAAATGGAGCATTCAGCTTGCAAAAGCTTTTGATATTACAATATTATTGTATTCATAGTTATTTATTTAAAATCATTTTGATTTTTAAAATAATTAAAATATAGTTAATATTTTATTGGATAAGTAACTACTTTACTAGAAAGTTTTACATAGATTTATATGGTCAAGATACACAGTCTATCAATTTATATATACTATCAATTTGTTTGTATTTGGAAATTATAGTATTATTTGAAATAGCTTGATATGGTTATTTTGTCAAACACTTGAAAACTTCTACCTAGTAATTATCAAAAAAAGAAATTAATAATTAATTAAAATTGCATCTTAAAAATCCTAATGTAGCCCCGCGCCCTCTGGCCATGCACCGAGGCTGCAGTCTGCAACCAGCTCGCCGGCTCCTGGACCAGCAATAGCGGCAGGCCTCCATATTGCAACCAGGACACAGCTGGAGAAGCCCAGGTAGACAGACTCCATCAGGGGCTACAATCGCATGGGTGGCAGCCAGCTTATGATCCCTTAAAGCAGCAGTCACACATATTCACCAGTAGAGAAACAACAGGTGAGCCCAGCCTCACAGGAGATTCAAACACCAGCCACTGCAACATGACAGCATCTGAACCCAGTTCTCCAACAACAGGAAGCCCTGGATACCCCAAAACACCAGAAAAACAAGACTTGGATATAAAATCACTGGTCAGGATGCTGGTAGCTGAACACATAGAAAAATCTCGTAAAGAAATAGAGGAGAAAATGGATCAAAAGTTAGAAGACTTTACAAGGCAAATACAAAAATCACTTCAAGAAATTCAGGAGAAGATGGATCAAAAAGAAGAAGATAATAAGGAAGAAAGACAAAAGTCACTTAAAGAACTACAGAAGAACGTGGGCCAACAAATAGAAGCTATGAAAGAGGAAGCACAAAAATCTATTAAAGAAATACATGAAAACACAATCAAGCAAGCAAAAGATCTGAGCACATCCATCCAGATACTAAAAACAGAAGTAGAAACAACTAAGAAATCACACAGGGAGACAACATTGGAGATAGAAAACCTTGGGAAGAAATCAGGGGCCATAGATGCAAGTATCAACAATAGAATACAAGAGATAGAAGACAGAATCTCAGAAGCCGAAGATACCATAGGAACCATTGATTCAACAGTCAAAGAAAATACTAAATGTAAAGATTGCATCCAGTTTAGTAAAGAAACCGAGGGGGGAGGGGGAATGATTGGGGAACAGTTGGGGGGGGAGAGGAACTATGGGAACTATGGTGGGTGGGAACTGGGAAAGGGGAAAGCCTTTGGAATGTAAACATAGAATATAGAAAATAAAAAAAAAGAAAAAAAAAGAAAATACTAAATGCAAAAAGGTGATAACCCAAAACATCCAGGAAATCCAAGACACTATGAGAAGACCAAACCTAAGGATTATAGGTATAGACAAGAGTGAAGATTTACAAGCTAAAGGGCCAGCTAATATCTTCTATAAAATTATGGAAGAAAACTTCCCCAACCTAAGGAGAGAGATGCCCATGAATATACAAGAAGCCTATAGAACCCCAAACAGACTGGACCAGAACAGAAATACATCCCGTCACATAATAATCAAAACTCCAAATGTAATAAACAAAGAAAGAATACTAAAGGCAGCAAGAGAAAAAGGCCAAGTAACATATAAAGGAAGACCTATCAGAATAACACCAGACTTCTCACCTGAGACCAGGAAAGCTAGAAGATCCTGGGCAGATATCATGTAAACTCTAAGAGAACACAAACTTCAGCCAAAACTACTTTACCCAGCAAAACTCTCAATCGCCATTGATGGAGACATCAAGGTATTCCATGACAAAACCAAATTTGCAAGATATCTTTCCACAGATCCAGCCCTACAAAGGATAATAGGGGGAAAACACCAAGACAAGGACAGAAACTACACCCGGGAAGAAGCAAGATAGAAACCTCCTCTCATCAAACCCAAAAGAAGATAACCTCTCAAATATAAAAAAATAAAAAAATAAAAAAAATAAATAAATAAAAATAATTTCAAAAATGTCTGGAGGAAATAATTACCATTCCTTAATATCTCTTAACATCAATGGACTCAATTCCCCAATAAAAAGACACAGATTAACAGACTGGATACGGAAACAGGACCCTACATTTTGCTGCATACAGGAAACACATCTCAGTGTTAAAGACAAACGCTGCCTTAGAGTAAAAGGATGGAAGACAATTTTACAAGCAAATGGTGTCAGGAAACAAGCGGGGGTAGCCATTCTAATATCAGATAAAATAGACTTCCAACCTAAAGTCATCAAAAGAGACTCAGAAGGTCACTTCTTGCTTGTCAAAGGGAAAATCCACCAAGAAGAGCTCTCAATACTGAACATTTATGCTCCAAATACAAGGGCACCCTCCTTCGTAAAACAAACCTTACTAAAGCTAAAAGCACACATTACACCTAACACAATAATTGTGGGGGACCTCAACACACCACTCTCCTCAATGGACCGATCAGGAAAGCAGAAACTAAACAGGGACACAGTGAAACTAATTGAAACTTTGGACCAATTGGATTTAACAGATATATATAGGACATTTCATCCTAAAGCTAAAGAATATACCTTTTTCTCAGCACCGCATGGTACCTTCTCCAAAATTGATCATATAATTGGTCACAAGACAGATGTCAACAAATACAAGAAGATCGAGCTAATCCCATGCTTCCTATCAGACCACCATGGAGTAAGAGTGGTCTTCAATAACAACAAAAACAACAGAAAGCCCACATACACATGGAAACTGAACAATACTCTACTCAATGACACCTTGGTCAAGGAAGAAATAAAAAAAGAAATCAAAGACTTTTTAGAATTCAATGAAAATGAAGGTACAACCTACCCAAATCTATGGGACACAATGAAAGCAGTGCTAAGAGGAAAACTCATAGCCCTAAGTGCATCCAAAAAGAAACCGGAGAGAGCATACACTAGCAACTTAACGGCACACCTAAAAGCCCTGGAAAAAAAGAAGTTAATTCACCCAGGAGGAGTAGAAGACAAGAAATCACCAAACTCAGGGCTGAAATCAATCAAGTAGAAACACAGAGAACCATACAAAGAATCAACAAGACTAGGTGCTGGTTCTTTGAGAAAATCAACAAGATCGATAAACCCTTAGCCAGACTAACCAAAGGACACAGAGACAGTATACAAATTAACAAAATTAGAAATGAAAAGGGAGACATAACAACAGAAACCGAGGAAATTCAAAAGATCATCAGATCCTACTACAAAGGTCTATACTCAAAACAACTGGATAATCTGGAGGAAATGGACAATTTCCTAGAGAGATATCAAATACCAAAATTAAATCAGCATCAAGTAGATCAGCTAAATAGTCCCATAACCCCTAAAGAAATAGAAGGGGTTATAGAAAACCTCCCAACCAAAAAAAGTCCGGGACCAGATGGTTTTAGTGCAGAATTCTATGAGACCTTCAAAGAAGACTTAACACCAATACTTTTCAAACTATTCCACAAAATAGAGACAGAAGGGACACTGCCCAACTCATTCTTCGAAGCCACAATTACGCTAATACCTAAACCACAAAAAGATCCAACAAAGAAAGAGAACTACAGGCCAATTTCTCTTATGAGTATAGATGCAAAAATACTAAATAAAATTCTTGCTAACCGAATCCAAGAGCACATCAAAACCATCATCCACCATGATCAAGTAGGCTTCATCCCAGGGATGCAGGGATGGTTCAATATACAGAAACCCATCAATGTAATCCACTACATAAACAAACTTAAAGAAAAAAACCACATGGTCATCTCATTAGATGCTGAAAAAGCATTCGACAAAATTCAGCATCCTTTCATGCTAAAAGTCTTGGAAAGAGCAGGAATTCTAGGCCCATACCTAAACATAGTAAAAGCAATCTACAGCAAACCAGTAGCCAACATCAAAATAAATGGAGAGAAACTTGAAGCATTCCCACTAAAATCAGGGACTAGACAAGGCTGCCCTCTCTCTCCATATCTTTTCAATATAGAACTTGAAGTTCTAGCGAGAACAATTAGACAACATAAGGAAGTCAAAGGGATAGAAATTGGAAAGGAAGAAGTAAAACTATCATTATTTGCAGACGATATGATAGTTTACCTAAGCAACACAAAAAACTCCACTAGAGAAATTCTACAGCTGATAAACAACTTCAGCAAAGTGGCAGGTTATAAAATTAACGCAAGCAAGTCATTGGCCTTCTTGTACTCAAAGGACAAGCAGGCTGAGAAAGAAATTAGGGAAATAACACCCTTCACAATAGCCACAAACAACATAAAGTATCTTGGCGTAACTCTAACCAAACAAGCAAAAGATCTGTATGACAGGAACTTCAAGTCCTTGAAGAAAGAAATCGAAGAAGACCTCAGAAGATGGAAAAATATTTCTTGCTCCTGGATTGGCAGGATCAATACAGTAAAAATGGCCATCTTGCCAAAAGCAATATACAGATTTAATGCGATCCCCATCAAAATCCCAACTCAATTCTTCATAGATCTAGAAAGAGCAATTCTCAAATTCATCTGGAGCAACAAAAAACCCAGGATAGCTAAAACTATTCTCAACAATAAAAGGACTTCTGGGGGAGTCAATATCCCTGACCTCAAGCAGTACTATAGAGCAACTGTGTTAAAAACTGCATGGTATTGGTATAGCAACAGGCAAGCAGATCAATGGAACAGGGTTGAAGACTCAGAAATTAACCCACAGACTTATGGTCACTTGATCTTTGATAAAGGAGCCACAACCATCCGGTGGAATAAAGATAGCCTTTTCAACAAATGGTGCTGGTTCAACTGGAGGTCAACATGCAGAAGAATGCGAATTGACCCACTCTTATCTCCTTGCACTAAGATCAACTCCAAGTGGATCAAGGACCTCCACATAAAACCAGACACACTGAAACTATTAGAAAAGAAACTTGGGAAGACCCTGGAGGACTTGGGCACAGGGGAAAAGTTCCTGAACAGAACACCAATAGCTTATGCTCTAAGATCAAGAATCGACAAATGGGACCTCATAAAATTACAAAGCTTCTGCAAAGCAAAGGACACTGTCAGAAGGACAAAACGGCAACCAACAAAGTGGGAAAAGATCTTCACCAACCCCACATCCGACAGAGGGCTAATATCCAATATATACAAAGAACCCAAGAAGTTAGACCGCAACGAAACAAATAACCCTATCAAAAAATGGGGCACAGAGCTAAACAAAGAATTTTCACCAGAAGAAATTCTGATGGCCGAGAAACACCTTAAAAGATGTTCAACATCATTACTCATCAGGGAAATGCAAATCAAAACAACCCTGAGATTCTACCTCACACCAGTCAGAATGGCTAAGATTAAAAACTCAGGAAACAGCAGGTGTTGGAGAGGATGTGGAGAAAGAGGAACACTCCTCCACTGTTGGTGGGAATGCAAAATGGTAAAACCGCTCTGGAAATCAGTTTGGCGGTTCCTCAGAAAATTGGGCATGTCACTTCCAGAGGACCCTGGCATACCACTCCTGGGCATATACCCAGAGGATTCCCCTGCATGCAATAAAGACACATGCTCCACTATGTTTATAGTAGCCTTGTTTATAATAGCCAGAAATTGGAAGGAGCCCAATTATCCCTCAAAGGAGGAATGGATACAGAAAATGTGGTATATTTATACAATGGAATACTACTCAGCAATTAAAAATAATGAATTCATGCAATTTGTAAATTGTTAGACCTGGAAAATACATCCTGAGTGAATTAACCCAATCACGAAAGAATGCACATGAAATGCAATCACTGATAAGTGGATATTAATGAGCCCAGAAGCCCTAAATACTCAAGACACAAATAGCAAGTCAAATGATTCCCAAGAAGAAGAAAGGAGAGGACCCTGGGCCTGTAAAGATTGCATCCAGTTTAGTAAAGAAACCGAGGGGGCAGGGGGAATGATTGGGGAATAGTTGGGGGGGAGAGGAACTATGGGAAGTATGGTGGGTAGGAACTGGGAAAGGGGAAAGCCTTTGGAATGTAAACATAGAATATAGAAAATAAAAAAAAATAACAGATGCTACATGCAAGCTAATCTGCACCCTTATCCAGTATAATTTTAGAAACTGCAGATTAAAAAATGAGTTTTTCTAATAATTTATTTTCATTTCTTTCATAAATACACTTGTGTTTCATTTCCTAAAATCTTATTTTATTTTGATTTTCGTTGATGTGCAATAAAAGTGATGGGAATTTGAAAAAAAATCCTAATGTAGATTTATATCTGAACTTCATTAGTATAAAACTCAGACTCTTGCTTAAATTTTCTAGCTTACATAATTAATTAATCATGCAGTGAATATTTTCCACTAAAAATAATCATGTATTTTTCATTACAACTATATAATCCATAAGCTAAAGAGTAAATAGAAGTAGAATCAGATGAAATTATATATGATATAATATAGCTATATATATAGCTTTAGTAGATATTAATGAATTATTTAATAACTAAAATTTAGTAAATTATGATTTTACTTAAAATGTTTTAAGATGTATTTATTTATATGTATTTCGTGTACATGTATGTGTTACTCTACCTAGACTCCATTCGAAAACCTCACTAGACTATGTTGCCAGTAGACAGCAATTTTAGATAGATTCTTACTTAGGGATTTATGAAAAAAATTACAAAATCCATGTAGAAAAGGAAGTCCCCTTGGATCCATGGATAGGTTCATTTTCCTCTACAAAATGAGTATTATAAGGGCAAGTTTAAAAAAAATAAACTTGAAACTTACTAGCAATTGTCTTTTATGTTAAATTAACATATTTAGTTATATTTTAAATCAATTTTATTAGTGCCTCAATCCACAATGTTAGAAAAATTTATATTTTGATTAGTTAATCTATAACTATAGTTGCCTGGTTTTATAAAATACTTTTCTCTTTTTAGCAATAAAGTTCTTTTAAATATCAACAATGAAAAGTTCTACCCTATGAACAGGAGATTATTGAGTTGTTTTGACTTTTTAAACTATTTTATGCACAGAAGTTGAAAATTCTTGTTAGTATGATAAGAGTTATACAACAAATCATAACACAGTGAATGTCATTTTAGGTTGTTAAAATAACATTTTTATAGATATGCAAATAGATAGAGATGTTTGCTTTTTTATTATATACATGCCATTTTTATTATGTTGTTATTCAAAGTTTTTTGTATTTTACCTATCACTGTTCTCTAAGTAGAGTTATAGAATATAAATTTTTCTCTTGAGATATGCAAAAGAACATAGAACAGAGGGTGTTAAAGATATTATATATACTACGATACACAAAACAGGTATTTAAGGTAAAGTAGGCAGCTAAGAAATTTAAGCCATTTTAGCATAATTTACCATTACATCAACACATCAGAACACACATCAGAAAATGGATATTACTAGATTGCTCATGTTAGTTAATGTTTCATAGTGGTGCCAAAAGCCTGTTCAAACACTTTAAAGGAGGACATGTATTTTGGCCCAGGGTTTCAGAGGTTTCTGTTGACAATTATGCAATCCCATTGTATTCTGCCAAAGCTATGGCATGGCATGGAACATATGAAACAGTTGCTCACTTCATGGCCCTATGAACTGAGAGTGAGAACCTAAGGAGAGAGAATGGAAAGAGGTGGGAGAGAGGGACGCAGAAAAGAGGAGAAGAAAGTATGGAAGGAGACAGACACAGAGAGACAGGGGAAAGGGGAAGGAGGAGAGAGGGAGAAGGAGAAAGGAGAGAAAAGAGGAGAGATGAGACAGAGAAAGAGACAGAGAAAGGAAGAGAGAGAGGAAGAGAGAGAGGGGAAAAGAGGAGGAGGAGACAGAGAATGGGAGAATGGAGATGGATAGGGAAAGACAGAGACACAGAGACACAGAGTCACAGGGAGGGAGGTGGAAGGGAGGGAGGTAGGAGAGAGAGATGGGGAATGGAGAGAGAAACCTAAAAACATCTTGCCTCCAAGTGTATTCCTCCAATGATCTACTTCCTCATCAGGGCCACCTAGAATTTTCATCACTTCTTAAAATAGAGTCACCAGCTGGTGACCAGGACTGAAATGCATGAGCCAGTGGGTAATATTTCATATTCAAGCAATGATAAGTAACTTAAAAATACTTCTGTGGTTCATGACCATAATCTTTTTGCTATTACAAATGGTATTTCCAAGAACCAGAGACACCAAGTGAAAATATCCCCTTCAAAACATTGCAGAACATGATAGTGGTAGTAACTCTGTCTACAGGAATTGAGATCCATTTGGGGATGCTATAACTGTAATCATCCTCTGCTTTATCATTTATTTTTTATTTTATTTTTTTCAGAGTGTTCTAATTATGACTCTACATGATCAAAAGGAAACATGAATATTTTCACAGCATTTAGCTATAGAGCAATTAAATTGAAATGTACTTGATTTTTTAGACAAGTGAAAATAATTTAAAAACCAACATGGATATTATCCAAAAAAATATTGATAGCTAACTAGCACACTTTGTAAACAGGGAGACATTTGTGTGAGAAATTTCTACAATGTGTAGAGAAGGGAGAGCAGACTGTCATGGACATACATGATTGATAAATCATAAAATAGTTAAAATACCATAAATAATATAAATGAATAACAACACCATAGGATATGCTAATAATCTGTTAAGGATGCACTTTTCAAATTGCATAAATCATTTATATTATATCAGTTCCCTTTTGAAGAGAGTGATAATTTGAACATAGTAGCAATGTGGTTGATTATTTAGCAAATAATTCAGCTTAAGAAGGATCATACCTGAGTATCTGACTGATAAAGTATATTTTTCTATCTGCTTGTCGATATTCAGTTACAAAGTCCATATTAACTGAATAAGGAAATACACAACTCTCTATGAGGCTGGACTAAGAAGAAGAGCAGCTTTTGTGATGTAAATAAATTAAAAAAGAAATACATAATTGTGTAATAGAACATCGAACTTCATTTTCCAGTAATAGAAGTAAATTAGGAAAATATAAAATGTAATACATATTCTTCTACTTAATACTGGTCCTTTGCATTTTCAAGAAGTTTATGGAGTATAACCTGATAGAACCCTTAGAAACACATCCCAGTCTTAGTATGTATGCTGTTGGAGTAGGCACAAGTTGGGGAATTCAAAGTATGTCTCCTCAATATTGTTATCCCCAGGGTCAACTGTTATAATGAAATTGAGGACTAATAATGACAATATGCAATTATTCTGAAAATTAATTAGCTCTAATATTCCAGATGTCTAAGTGTATTATAAGCTGTGTATTCCCAACTGAAATGTTTTGTTTTAAAATTATATTTGACACTTGTGTGTGGGAGAAAAGTTAATATATACAAGCCTCTTTGCCATATACATACTTGAAGGGAAACTAACTTTTCATGAATATAAAGCATTGGTATCTCACTAATCCAATGGTATTTACGGTGTCATGTGATGTTGAGGAAGACTTCAAAGTCTACAAGTCTTTAAAATCCCATTTTTCTTTGAACTAGGGAGTGAACCTTGTCCAAGTTTAGCATCTATTTATTTTTCCATAAAGCTTTTGGAAGCAGGATTCATTAACTTCAAATGTCATTCAATGAGATAATCATTTTATTATTATCTCCCTAGGCAAATATTAGAGAAAATTCAAATAAACTTAATAAAATTAAAATCCGGTATTATAGTACTTTGGTGCATATAAAGAATTACAGGAATCCAATTTTTGCATGATGAATGACAGACAAAACCAGCTTTAGTTATTAATAATAGAAGAGAATGTAATAGGCTTCAATTGACTTAAGAAGAATCTATTGGCATTCCCAGTGTAAAGTCTACAAACTGAAAGAGTATATAGCCTTCAAAGGATTTACAGATATGGGCTACAGGAATAAATGTGGAACTATGATTACAATGAAATTTAATAATAGTATCGATAAAGCCACACGCAGAGAGAACAGAAGAAACAGGTAAATCTTTCTAGAAAGTTTGCTGCATGTAAGATGATGATGTATAGATGTAATAAAGTACTACATAGTCAACAAATTGCTGCATAAACAAAACAAGTCTATAGATTATTTGTATTAAAAATATCATCAGTAGTGGGCTATGGTATTATATACCTTTAATAACAGCTCTTTAGAGGCAGAGGCAAGCGGATCCGTTCAACTTTGAGGCCAGCCTAGTCTACAAAGAAAATTATGGGCAAAGAAAGGCTACATAAAAAGACCCTATCTTAGAAACAAACAAACAAACAAACAAACAAAAACAACGGAAAATAAATTTTTATCAGCACAGAGTTTTGGTAACAAATCCAAATAATTGTCATTCATTATCCTAGAATTAGACTGAAAAAGTCTACTCCATATACTAGTGGTGAGGATGGGGAACAGGAAAAGCTCTTGTCCCAGAGATGTCTGATAAAGATTGTGAAATAAAACCTGATCCTTATGAGAAACATGGGATAGTTTGTGAACTGACTTAGCATGAAATGTGTCACAAAGAGAAAATATACATCATAGTTACATTAGAACAAAACTCCATCTCCAGCAGGGCCAGTGGGAAAATACAATTAAATTTTATCTCTTAAGCACTTCTTTCCTTTACTGTTTCTATTATTTAAAGTATTTTCTTGACTTCTTTAAGTACAGATGACATTTTGGCATAGGGATGCTTCAGTTAATGCTCTATAAAATTCTAAAATTTCTTTGTACTTCATAGGCACATGTTTGAGTTCTTTATGTGGCAATCCAGTATTATATTTAACTTTTTGCTACTGTTAGTTGAATTTTGTCTACTTTGTGTAGCATAAGAATTAGCCCATAACATTTATTGAAGATGATCTGAATATAAAAAATATTTTTCTCATAAAACTATGTCAAAGTAACCAAATTTAAAAATTATAAATGAACTATTCTATATTCCTTCAATGTCTATGTATGTGGGATCAATCTAAAAATTAATTATTCTGAAAGATAAGTTGTTACTTATGCAAAGTTACTTCTATTTAACTTCCCTTAACATTTTTGAGAGTTATTTAAAGAGACAGTAATGGCTCAGGACATAAGGTGCTAGCATCCATGCCTTATGACATGAGTTTGTTCCCTTGGTCCTGCATTGCCAAAGCAGAGAGTTGATCACAGCAAGCTGTCCTGACATCCACACATACCCTATGCCACGTGCACGCTACTCCATGATAAATGATTCAATCTCACTTCAGGAAATCCTGCTACCACTAACAAACAAACAAAAACAAAACTCAAAAACAACCAACAGCCAACAGAAACCTCAGAGTCTCAGTGACTTATTTAAAATTCTGTGCACTGTTAAATATTCTTCAGAATAGAGCCTTGAACTCATTGTCACAGGGGGAAATTTCCTAAACAGGATTTCAGTGTCTCGTGCTCTAAGATCAAGAATTAATAAGTGGGACCTCATGAAACTGGAAACTTCTGTAAGGCAAAGGATATAGTTAATAGGAAATCGGCAACCTACAGATTGGGAAAAATGGGGTACCAAGATGGTTTAGCAAGTAAAGGTACTTGCTGCTAAATCTATTAACCTAATTCAATCCCTGGAATGATAAGTGATAATCGACACCTACAGATGGTTCTGTGACTCACATATGCACTGCTGTATGAGTATGCATGCATGAACACAAATACACACACACACATAATGTTGATGATGATGATGATGATGATGATGATAGCAATGACAGTAATACATTGAATGAAATAATTTCAAAACAATAAAATCTCACAACTTTTTTTAAACAATGGGGTATATAGATGTTTGGGATAATCCCTGAAGGTGGACAAAAGGATAGCTAGCAATAACTTCAAGGGAAAGTAATTATAGATAAATTCACTTTGAAGTTCAATTATAGAGCAAGAGTAAAATTGTTATGGTTTGAAGAAGACAAAGGAAGACACTTATTGTTCTTTTAGATAGCAAATGGTTTTTACAGATAATACTGAAAGTAACTATCCTTTCGTCATTTTCACTTGTAAAGTTCTTTCTAGTTAACAGTGTCTTAAAGTGATATTGTTAATAAGTCATTCTTCTAAAATAAACTCAAAGATTGCTTTAATTTACCTTTAGATCTTAGCAGAGTGTAATTCACTTTTAAAACATTATACATTTGATGTTAAAAATAATCCAATGCTTTGACAGCATTAATGTTAACTTCTAACTCAGTTTTGTTTTTACTAAGAAGGGTGATTTTAAGATGCATTTGATGAAATATGTGTTAAAACCTGAAATACATTATAATACATGAGAGCAAAGTATTCCAGAGATGAAAATTGTAGTCTAGAAATGTGAAGAATATCTTGAAGTTTTCAGCAATCAGATTGACAGAAGGAAAACAATTAGAACATTAGCAAGCCCATCAAACTGCTTTCTCTAAGCCATGGTGTTGAGAAAGCATCTTTGAGATATGGTCAAGTATTCTCTCAGCTGGCTGCCCTTTCACCAGTGCAGGAACAATGGGGCACTGCCTCCTAACTTGAGTTTATCTTGGAAACAAATACATAATTTCAGGAAAAAAAACCTGAAAGTTACATGTTTGACTTATGAAACAATGAAGCCTTTATAAATTAAGAAAAAAAAATCCTTCCACTGAAAAGAGTTAGAGAAGAATACATAAACATTAAATATATTCAAAATTTTTCTAAATCTGAAACTAATAAATATGTTTTGGTAATGACAAAAGAGGTTAATAATATTCTCAAAATCTACTAAAATATGTATTGGCTTGCTATATTCTATGTGCTTTCAAAAGGAAGATTAAAACGAAATGTATAAAGATATACTGCAAATATATATATATATATATATATATGTATGTATATATATATGAGAGAGAGAGAGTATGTAGGAAGCACTTCGTTTTTGTAGGTATGTGTATGTGTATAAGGTATATTACAAAATAAAGATAGAGAAGAATGACCTGTGATGCTGCAATTCAATTAACATTTCAAGGACATTTATGCATGTAACATATAAAGAAGTTGTGATGGGATCTATGGAAGACCAGTTCTATAATTGCAGCCTGTCTGAATAATAATTATACCTGCATGTATTCAAAAGACCATTGGGCTGCATGGGCTGTATCATTTTTCAAAGAATAATGTCAGGAAGACATTGAAATGTGAGTTACTTCATTATATAAATCGTAACAGAGTGACAGACAGCCTCGTGTCTTTCAAAACAAGATTTCGGTGCATGAGCATTTTTTATCAGGTCTGCATAAGGACCAGGATTAGGTATGTAATACATATCTCATAAGAGTTTAAAATGCTAAATAGAAGCATATCATTTAAGTAATATTTTAATATGCATAAGGTACATAACAATTAACCGTAGCACATATACTAATATAATATTTTGATGAAATTTCTTGTTATAATTTAGCTTAAGGTAGATTTCATTAAAAGCGTTTTATAGTTCTAAATATCAAAACCAAGATCTTGTAGCAGTAGGCAAGCGATCTACCACTTACTTAGGGCTGTACTTGTAGCCCTAGGTATTTCTTCATATTATAATATCTTCTCATTAAATATACATGAAAATATCATTGAGAACATTTCTGTGGGTCACAACTATGCAAAAGACGTGGTAGGGGAATGTCATCCCTCTGGGAACTGTTGTTAAGCTAGACTAGAACAGCTTGCTGCAGAAGAAACAAGACTCCCAGAACCTCAATGAGAAGTGAGATAAGAAAAACATTGCTTGAGTCCACCTGTGCTATCACTGCTCTTTGTTGGGACATCTCTTCATTTATTTTCCCATGAAAAAACCTTGAACTAAAGAAAAAGAAAAAAAAATAAAGAAGAGTAAGAGAGAAAATATTTTAGAGCCAGAGTCTTTATTTTCAATATCTAATGGCTTTTCTGCTGGATAACATCTGGAATTATAATAATGAACATGCTGCTCCTGTACATTTGAGCTGCTGTGATTTTAGGATTTGAAAGTAAGAAAATGACCCACAGCTTTTCCTCTTGCTTCACTTAGGACATAGCTAAGAACCTTCAACCTTCTTTCTCCACCTTTATAAGCCAAGGAACAATATTCAGTGTTAGAATATTACACACAGGGATTATTAAACTGCATGGAAGGCTTACCTAGACACCTGAAATTGTATGATTGTACAGGGACAGATTTCTACATCATTCTCAGTCCTGTCTTAAGCATGGTTATATTTTGCAAAGCCAGACTGGGTTGCTGTTTTAGATTATGGATTACAGTGCTGGCTTCATCTGTAGTGTTTCTATTGAACATAATCTAGACAGCAAAATTTATTATTCTATTTTGACAGAATCAATATGCACACTATGACAATTTCTGTAGTCATAGTGATAGTAAGACAGAGCCACAAAAATAGATGTTTCTGATGAGACTTTTCAAACAGGGATTGTCAAAGGTTAGCCACCCACGAAGAAGATTTAGATAGAAGCTATAAAAAGCTTATTTATAGAAGAACTCACTGGGAGAAAGTAGAAAAGGAATTAAGTTTGCAAACACAAAGGATACAGAAGAAAGATGGTTGTTCATATTAAGATTTCAACAATGTATAATGCTCTCAGGATCATAAAACACAAAAAGGCACATGAAATATTTTTATTATGTGTGTCTAGACATGGTATTATTTGAGATCATCATGCTTTTGCTTCATTAAACTTTTAAATATTTATATTTATATGCCATCAAATTTAGGGAAGTTCTGTTGTTTATACACATGTAAGTAGTTCCATACACTAACAATGAAGAATATGAGAGAGATATTATAAAAATTCATAAGGAATAAAACATGTTAAAAATTTAACTTGAATGAGGAAGGTAAAATCATATATAATAAAAAGAGCAAATTGTTTCTAAAATTTAAAAAATGAAAGAAAATTGTGTTTATGAAGTAAAGAATATTTTTGTCATTTTAGTATAACCCTAAATTATCTACATAGTCAATGTACTTCCACCAATGTCCTTTCTCATTTTATTTTTAATTTTCTTCTTTCTTGAAAATATCGAAAAATCTCTCCTGTAATCTACAAGATGTTTAAAGGGACTGAATAACCAAAACAATCATGAATGACAAAAACAAATATAGAGGAATTCATTTTATGGGCTTAAAGTTTATGGCAAAGCTACAGTCAAAACAAAATGAAAAAAAGGCCTATCAACCAATACAGTTGCATCCGGACATGAACTCTCACCTGTTTGGTGAACTGACTTTCCAAAAATGTGCCAACGCCATTCATAGGAGGAAAGATAATACTTTCAACAAACAGTACTGAGAAAACTGAACATCCACCTGTAAAAAGTTAAAGTTGGATCATTATCAAACCTCATACAAAAATAAGAGGAAATGGATCCATAGTTTGAACATGAAACTCCAAGCTGTAAAACTCTGGCAAATCATGAGGCACAAACCTTAATATCATTAGATTTAGTAGTGATTTGTTGGCCTTATATTAAAGGCATGGGTAATAGAGGAAAAAAGTAATGTGAACCTGAAAATCTTTAAAATTGAACACTAGTAACATAATCATGGCAGTAAATAATTGTCACCCAAATAACTTCTAGGCAATTAAGATCCAAAATATATAAAAATTTAAAAATATGAACAAAGAAGAAAAAATATGATTATTCATATGTAATCAAAGACTTGAGTGGATACTTCTCTAATGATGATAAATAAGTCTCTAATGGACACTAATATGATTATCACTAATATCAACATTGTTAGGAAAATTCAAGCTATATTATAAAGAGATACTCCTCATATCTATACCAGTGGTCACTCCCAAAAAGAAACAGTATGTGGAGAATTAGATCCTCCAAGTCCTGAGACAGGAAGACAAAGTGGTATAGGATAGGTGGATAAGAGTATGCGAGATGAACTGCAGAAAAAATTAAACGGGGGTTGGAGGCTCAACTAGTTCACTAATTGTTTCTTTTGCTAAGAGGTGGGCCTAAGTTTCAACCCCAAAATTCCCACTTGAAAAATCATTGCACTGAGCTCAGGGTCTTCAATGGAAGAGCTAGAAAAAAAAAACCCAAGGAACTTAAGATACTTGCAGCTCTATAGGAGGAATGACAATATGGACCAATCAATACCCCCAGAGCTCCCAGGGACTAAATCACCAACCAAAGAGTACAAATGGAGGGACCCGTGGCTCCAGCCTCATGGGTAGCAGAGGATTGCCTTGCCAGATATCAATGAGGAGAGACCCTTGGTTCTATGAAGGCTGATTGGCCCCGTGTAGGGAAATGGCCAGACAGGGCAGCTGGAGTGGGTGAGCTAATGTGCAGGGAGCAGGGAGTGGGAGTACGGCATAGGGGGTTTTTAGGGGAGAAATGAGGAAAGGGGATAACATTTGAAATGTATATAAATAATATCTAATTTAAAAAAAGAAAAAAACTGAAAATTTTCATTTAACATATGTTTGATACAATAGAGGATTACATAGGAAAATTGATTAAATTGAAGATTTTCTTAGTAAATTCTCAGATACAAGGATAGACATACAAAAATAATAAGAATATAATTGAAAAAGTAGCTGGAGACATTTTTGTATAAAACTTAAGATTTTCACATAATATATGTATGATAAAATGGATAACAGGAAAATTCATAAAAAATGAAGGTTTTTTTGGATAAAATCTCAGATATACTTAAAGGCATACTAATACAATTAGAATATAAGTGAAAAAGAAATTGGAGATATTTTCTGATAAAACTGAAGATTTTTGTATAACATTTCTAATAAAATTATGGAAATTCATGTGAAAATGTTAAAATTTGAAGATTTTTGTGGTAATTTTCAAAGATAAAATGGTAGGCATATAAATAAATAATAATATATTTATAAAAAGAAGTCGAGATATATTGTGATAAGTGTGAGTGATTTTGCCGAACATATATCTAATACAATTGTAGAAATTAATAGGAAAACTGTAAAAAAATAACCAATAAAAGATATAAAAATAAATCCTTTTCATATACCAAAAAAAGAAGAAGAAGAAGAAGAAGAAGAAGAAGAAGAAGAAGAAGAAGAAGAAGAAGAAGAAAAGAAAAGAAAAGAAACGAAACGAAACGAAACGAAACGAAAAGAAAAGAAAAGAGAAGAAAAAAGAAAAGAAAGAAAAATCATAAATCATGTGATGGTACATACTTGTCCTTGTAATCCCAGCACTGGGGAAGCAGATGGCCTGAATGATCCTTGTGGCATAACACTCAAACAGTCTGTTATACTTTGTAAGTTATAGGTCAGTGAGAAATATGAGCTCCTCTATCAAAAATAGATGAACTCACAAAGTTGGTACCCAAATCTGTCCTCTATCTGTCCTCTGGTCTCCACATCCTAACACATGTATAAAAGAGTGTGAGAGAGAGGGAGAGGGAGAGGGACAGAGGGAGAGAGCTGACAGGAGTGAGTGAGGGAGGGTGGGAAGGAGGAAAGGAGGGAGAAGGAGAGGGAAGGGGGAGATGCAGTCAACATACTTAGGAGTGTTTACATTCACAGTTTAACTTCTACTTTTATCAAAATACTCAAAGTCAGGATCTCAAAAATTATTATACATATGTGTTATTAGCAGCAGTGTTCTTGGTAGTGACAGCATGGGTGAAAACACAGTACTTAACTACAAGCACATAAAGAAATGTTCATACACACAACAAAATGCTTACTTTCTGGTTTTTATAATTCCATTTGAAAACATTGTAATTTCTTAAGTAAGACTTTTACCTCCTTAAATTTCAGTATTTTTTATTGATGACATGGCAAATTTAATTTATTTTTCATATTCCTAATTTGTGGCATATAGAAATTTAAGTAATTTTGTATAAACTTTACATCCATCATCTTTGATGAAATAATTTATTTGATCTAATAGTTTTTAGTGGAACTATTGACTTTTCTGAAAAAAAATTATTTATGAACAAAAATGTTTTCTCTGATGCCTTCCACTTTGTATGTCTTTTTTTTTTTGTCTCCCCTCATTCTGACTAGAACTTCAAGTGATATGATGAACAGAAATAGCGTAGATAAATCCCTTTCTTGTTTCTAAGTTTAGAGAAAAAGGTTTCTGTCTTTTATCAAATAAAATCATCTGTAAACTTTGTTATATTTTTAAGCCTTGTAAAATAAGAAATAATATCTTAGGCAAGTATGAGCTTTGAGGACATTAATTTATACATAATAAGGCAATAAAAACATGAAAATATGTTGTAAATATTTCACAAAATTGTAAATAAATTGTAAAATTCCACTGATATAGCCTATATATTGCCAATGTCCACTGCCTAGAAAAACAAACAGGAAGTAGAGACTATAATGATGGTTGCCAGGAACTGGCAAGAGATAGGAATGCATTAGTTTCATCTTTGAAAGGTGAGGACTACCAGAGAGGCATGGTGTCAGGGTTACTATAGTAGGAATGTACTTGACAGCATTCAATCACCTAAGTGTGGACAAGGGCGCATTTTGCTTTACTATTAATCCAATAAAATGGGCTAAAAGCAGCCCAGAATCATGGATCAAATACAGCACAGAGGCTTGTTTATTCCAAACATACTGAGACTACATCTCACAATACATCGTATGACATCAGTACTAAGCGTGGCACGCCCCCCCACTCAGTATACTTGGGACAGTTGCTTTTGTAATCCAGAGCCCTATGGAAGCACACCAGATGTTGTACTGCCTCTATTCTGAAATTCTGAGCAACTAATGTGGAGTTTTTCCAGCATTCCTGAGTACTAACTACATATATGTCCTAACCATGAACATTTACCTGCCAAACATTCACCAAATTTGTATGGCAAGGAATTATTACATCAGCATTTTGTGATATAGAAAATGTAGCTAAGATAGAGTCTTAAATAAAATACATGGCTAGGAATAATGAAGTGTTATACATAGGGACACTATAAGAAAGATAGTAAGACTTGGGAAGAAATCATTTGAATGAATAGATTATGTTTGAAAGCTTAATATCACCTTTGGGTCTATGAACAGTCAACATAATTTCTCTCATTTATTTCTTCCTTAACCACATTAAGAAATGTGTTGTATGCTATGCTGTGTGAGACTATCTCCATTCTATTTTTTCTCTTGTCTTTTCAGATTTTAAATCTACTGATTGCGTGTGTGTGTGTGTGTGTGTGTGTGTGTGTGTGTGTGCATGGTCGCCATTGCTCACATGTAACCAGAGGCTGTTTTGTCCAGTCAACTCTCTCTTTCAGTCTTTATTTGAGTTCAAGGATCAAACTCAGGGCAACAGGTTTGTAGAGCAAATACCATTAACTCTTGAGTCAACTTACGATACTTAACACTTTATTGCCATTATTATAGATGGGACTTTTTCTTTTTAGAGTAGCCCAATATTATTGAATCTAAACAGAGCTAAGTTTTAAATACTGGCTTTGCATCTGATAACTTTGTTGAATTTGCTTATAGTTATAATACTATTCATGCATCATATCAATAATTATCATCTATTAATTTTGTTTTTAGGATTTATTTTGTTTGTTTTCTAATCCTTGTGACCTGTGTCTCTTAAGGAATCCCTCCAGCTAGGACTTGCAACAGTGTTTCGAGAGAAGTGTGAGGAATCCTTGCTTGGTTCCTCATCTCTAAGGTAGACATTGCATTGTTCTATCTGTAATACATACTTTTGCTTACTTACAAAGATAGTCCCTTAATAGGCATTTCAAAGTAAGATTGATGAGTGAACAACTTGTCGCACACTCTCTGTTTTTGGTCTCCAAACATGTGATTTGCTTCCCTTTCTAGGAAATGTGAAGTCATTTACAGAGACAATTAAGGTAATGGAGAAAAGTCCTTCTGTCGAGTTTGAGTCATTTTGGAACACATTCTTGCCAGCTATCACACACAACTTCTAAATTCATTACAGATGTTTATATCCCGAACCTACTGTTGAAGAAGTGAAACTAAGTGGTTAACCTGAGAGTCAGATTACTTTTCCGATAATAGCAATAAGTTTTACAATACAATGAAGAGCAGTTTCCCTATATGTAGTCAAATATTTGGCATAGTAGGAAGGAAGAGGCCTCTAAACTCAGTTATGTTCAGCACTCCTTTACAAAGTAACATTGTTTGAAATGTTGCAATGAACTTTTTGCAGAAAATTTGTCTTGGCAATCCTATTATTAGAAATCAATCAATGGTCTCATTTCATTTTCTAAGTTAAAATTTCCTTTCACCTTTTGTTTAAAAAAAAAATAAGAACATGGATTGACTTTCTCCTGTTCATTTCACTCTGACTTTCTTCTAAGTTCAGATAATGAATGGGAAATTGGAAGACAAATATTTTCATGTGTAGCCTACACATTTTAATCTCATAACATTGCCTTCTGCAAATAAGTGAAAAGTTTCTTATGGATAAATGTAATAGCATTAATTTAATCTGCTATTGTTCAATTTAATTTTAAATATTATAGCTTTTACCTTGTTCTGAATATGTGAAGTTAATTTTATAGGTCAGGTGTGGTGGTATATTCCCATAATCCCAGAACTCAGGAAGCTAAATAGAATGATCATGAATTCAGGTTCAATGACAGGGTAGCTTATGGTACTTAGTGAAACTCAAAATAAATAAATAAATAAATAAATAAATAAATAAATAAATAAGCTAAACATGGTGAGAAATGCTTTTAATCTAAGCATTGGCAGGAGATTGGATATAGCAGGAGATTGAGGCCATCTTGGTCTACATAGAGACTTCTAGGACCCAAGGGTTATTTAGTGGGACCTTGTCTTAAGGGGAAAAAAGCAAATAGTTTTATACCTACTTTTAGTAACCTGACATGAATCCAAATTTAAAAGATTAAAATCAGGATTACACTTTTCTTATTTCTCAATTTTATTTTAAATGTTCGAAAATTGGCAAAACAGAATAATTAATCATATAGAAAAAATACTAGAAAATTATTTAAGAAAGTTTTAAAAATAGCTAAAAGTTAAGACACAAACAGGCTTTACTATTATTTTGGATGAACAATCTGCTATTATAGTCTTGTTTTTCAGACAACAAGTTTATGGGCATCAAGGTGAAGTACTCAATCCCTATATTGGAGGCTTGAAAATGCCTCCAAATAGTTAATCAACATATATCTTCTTAGTAGAGTAAAATTATTCAAACATTCTATATTAGTATTAGAAACTTTTTTCAAGGTGATGTACAATAATGTAACTCATAACACAAATCTGTTTTCTTCTAGACCGGGTAAATTATATGATGAATTTCATTTCAAATTTCTTGTTTCCTCCCAAAGGTTGATATTTCCTTTGTCTTGATACTTGGTGTGTTACATATGGCTGCATTTAAAAGCCTGAGAAGCCAAATTGTGTAGTGAATTTCATTTCGAATTTCTTGTTTCCTCCCAAAGGTTGATATTTCCTTTGTTTTGATACTTGGTGTGTTACATACGGCTGCATTTAAAAGCCTGAGAAGACAAATTGTGTAGTAGGACAGTCCTTGAAAACTGCGTTTTGCCTCCAGCCTTGCTCTGTGGGCTACTACTAATGGAAGACTTGCAGACAGCAGCCACAACTCACCGAACTGTTCCCCTCTCAGAGGCATGATGGATGTGAAGCTCGTCTGTCACTGGCCAAAACCTGTCATTTTTCTCCTTCTTTTGCAACTTGTCTGAACTTGGTGCAATGGGTCACTTGTCACTATGTGACCATTTGTGCAAGCAAACAAGTTTTTTTCCTCTTTTCCTGCAAGTAAATCTTTGTAAAGTGTCAGGCTTTTTCCTGTGTGTTTTAACATGGATGGTAACATCCCATAAACTTTTTCATCAAGTTCTTTCCCAAAACTATTCTTTTCTATGTTAGACCTATCTAAACCATGTCAGTTTTATGTCTTTTCTTTAACGATACAAATAGATTATAGAGAAAAGTTTGGATTTTTGTATATATTTTTATAAAACAACAGGATAAAAAGGACTAATCTTCTTAATTCCAAGGATCGTGGGTGACCCTGCTTAATTTCTTTTCTCACTGCTTCAATCTTGTAGCTTTAGATAATTACTTCTGGGAGAGTCATCTAAGGACACTGTCCTTATTTTTGTAAAGGACAGGGTATACTAAATGAATAACCTTAAAGTGTACATATTATTTAACCAAAGTAAGCTCTAACTCTCTTTTCTCAAATGAAAAGTGACATGCTCTAAACATGTCTGTTAATATGTCAGGAAAGTACTTAGGTGGGAGTCACACTTAACCTATTACCCAACCTGGCCAATTAGGCAACTTAATCCTTGTTCTCCCTTTCTTTGAGTAAACTGGGGTACACGTGTCCTTCTGAGGTAGGGTGGAAAGAATACTTTAGGCATTTTAGGAGGATGAGAAGGAAAGGAAGCTTCACCAGAGGATCTCATTTGCATTTTCTGCTGTTTAAGATCAACTTCAGTGCAGCTAAATTGTCTATAGAGACAAGAAGGCACCTGTGTAGAGACCTCAACAGGATAAGCTGTACTTTAATGGGACAGACTTGTGTGACCTTGAGGGTGTGTGTGTGTGTGTGTGTGTGTGTGTGTGTGTGTGTGTGTGTGAGAGAGAGAGAGAGAGAGAGAGAGAGAGAGAGAGAGAGAGAGTGTGTGTGTGTGTGTGTGCGCGTGTGTGTGTGTGTGTGTGTGTGTGTGTGTGTGTGTGAGAGAGAGAGAGAGAGAGAGAGAGAGAGAGAGAGAGAGAGAGAGAGAGAGATATGCCTTGATGGTTCTCTCTTATTCCTACATCTAAATGATGTACCTCATAAGCTCACATTACGATTTCACTTACAAAAGTATTCAAGGAAAGAAAATTAAGTCATTTAGCACACATTTTTTTACCCAATCCTTAATCTTTGCTTAGTATTTAAATTTTATTGTAAAATATATCCTTTGAACCGTGTAAACTAAATTTTGAAAAAAAAAATTGGACCAAGAGGAAAGGCTTAATAGGTAAAAGCAAATGCTGTAAAAACCTGAAAATCTGAATTCAATCCTCAAATCCAGTCTATGTTCAATCTCTGGAGCCCACAGTAGAGAAAATGATTCCCAAAAGTTTTCCTCGGAACTCCCAATGCATGTCATGCTACCTCCTTGTTCCCCAACACACAACCCAAACACATGAACCAAGGAAGGGGAGCACAGAGAAGGAAGAAGGGGAGGAGAAGAAGAAAATGAAGGAGGAGGAAGAGGAGGACTAGCAAGAGCAATGGCATTATTTTCTGTTTAAAAAAGATCACAGAATCACATGTAGTCATTATGAAAAAGGAACACCTATTTCATTTTCTTATAGGTGGTTGGTGTCTTGCGTGCATTCTGTCTACTGATCAAACACCTTCTACAACACATGAAGTGCGCATCATCCTTTATCTCCAGTGAATGAGCTTGGTAGCTTTGCTTCATTACTAATTTTTTTTGAACATTTGTCTGTTACACAGTCAAGATCAAGCTAATCTTGAGTGAAGATCCCAGGCTGGGGGAGAGGGAGGGATAGCTGAGGTATTGCTTGGGCTGCTGCGAGAACCCTGAAGCCTCTCACACTTCCTTATATGACAAGGAAATTTAAAGCAAGATTATGAAGAAAATGAAGCAACTTGGTTGAAGAACTCAGAGCAGAGAAATGCATCTGTAGTCCAATTGCTACCATCACCTAGTTAAAACACACTGATGCTTGTTTTCAATTATACTCTCCTGGTTTTAAACTTTGATAAGGGCCTGAGTTTTTTTTAAAGCCAGTATAACAAGAAAAAGCATACATAAAATATTAATAAAGGAAGTTAGATGCTATTATTATTATGCTTGCAATTATTTTTGTATTCAGACGATGCTGAGTGGAGTTGCACTAAACGAGACACTAGGAAGAGTTATTTCCAGGTCTGTGTCAGCCACAGGTGAGTCTCCACTTCACCTTAGTCTTAAAGTGGCAGCACAGCTTCTTTTCCCATTTATTTTTCTATTACCTCTTTATTGACTCTTTATTGCTAACACAATATAGTGCATCATCACTCTTTTCAGCTAAGACATTTAGAAAAAGGAACTAACTAAGTGACTAGTCATTTGATTATGGACAGTGTAAAGAGATAATACCCATCATGAAGGAAGTCCAATGCCAAGAAAAATAACTTCTTTTATAATATTTAAACCTACAGAACAGAAGTTAACATAAATCTAGGGAAGATTTACAACATAATCATAATTATAGAAAATAAAGTGTTTTCAAATTGAAGTTGATGCTTTTTGCTTTAAAAAAAAAACACCAAACTGGAAACACCTCAAATGGCCAGTATACAAACAAACAAACACACATATATGAAACAAACCCAAAAGAATTCCGTGTCCATGCTCCTTAATAAAAATTATTTTAATTCTGAATTTTTCTGCCATCTGCTGGCAAGATTAAATTTCATAGAATAGACATTCAATCATGTGAGATGCTCTCTTTTTAAGATACTTTATCACTATCAAAATACATACAAGTTAATTTGTGATTTTATGGTAGATGATTTAGGAAGATTACTTTATGATACAAACCAAATATTCTTTTAATTGTATGAATGAGTTACTTAATTCAGTATTTAACACTATCTTTAAATTATATCAAACAGTAAAATTTAATGAAATAAGACCCATATAAAAGTTGGAAGGTACACTGGCATAATTTGCAGTTCCTAGTTGGTTATAGTGTCACATGTCTTTAATACCCAAGAGGTGAGGAAAATGTATATATCTGAGTTCAAAGCCAACCAGATCTACAAATTCTAAAACAGAGATCTGAAAACAGAGGCTAGATTCTGAAATCCTTTTTTCTTATCTTACTATATTAAATATCAATTCATGTGGAACATTATTTTTCTAATTTCTATTATACTTGACTAATATTTAAATAGGAAATATAATTTAGGAATGAGAATATATAAATATGAAAGTATTTATCATTATGGGAGTGAAGATACTTATGGAAACATTCTTCTAAAATATTTAATTATTATAGGTAGTTTGAAGTACATTAAAGTTTTATTTATTCATTTTTAAGCTTAATTGCCCCATTGCCTCCTTCACAAATAACAGTAAGCCATTTATTTACTCTACATAATTTCATAGAATAATTTTACTTACTATTTTATATCCTAGTAAACTAAGAAACTAAAAAGACTATGGAAATTTACTGTGTATAGTTGTTCCATAGGTGTTTGATTAACAAAAAGTTGTTTATGACTTTTTTTTACTATAACTTGAAAATATGTTAATTTCCATGAGTCCTGAGGAAGTGAAAACATCCAGAAGCAGACTGAGATTTTCACTGGAGGTTGTTTTCTTCACAGGGGGATAAGCTCTTAAATTTCTACTGAATCGTCCCTACAATTTGTCTTAAGCTTCCCCTAAATGCATCTGTGCAAAGGAAGAAAGGTCACATATTTACATTAAAGTTTAGAATTAATTTACAAAATGATCTTAAGTTTGTTCTATGAAGAAGTTTGGAATGTTGTGAGTTGTAGTGGTCATTATTTCACAAAGGAAGCTTGTATTTCTTCTCATGTATGGCAGAGGAAAGAGTGAGGTAAAGATTGAAGCAGGAAAAGGCCCAGGCAGTACTCCCAACTGGCCTGCCAGGGAAGACTTTTGTAGGTAGCTGGTCCTAGACACTTGCTAGAACAGCTATTGACAGCTGAACAGCTGATCTATGCAGGTCATATGCATAGAGTCTGTCTATACAGCTTAAGCAGAAATGGAAATTTGGCAGCTGCCCAGTGCATGTGATCCTTGAAATTCAGACCTTAAAGTAGATGTAACATTGTGATAAAATGCCTAAATGCTTAAATGTTGGAGATTATATTGTAATGTTATTTCATGCAGAAAACAATTTGTTAAATTCTCTTATGGAGAAAATATTCAAAATGTAGAATATATCCACCTTGTTTTCTCTAACTCTCATGTTTATAAATATATGTCTGTAGAATGAGTTACACACTGAGATATCTAGAATTTATTCAAATTAAAATTATTTAGGAGTCTTGAGATAAATGAAGTTCTGATAGGAATAGAACACTTTGTTGTATCTTGAAGACTGAAAGAAAGTTAGTTCATGGCACTTTCATGTTTCTAAATTAATAAATAAATAATTTTTCAAAATTTCAGGATTTACATGCCATACTGTGGTTAAATAATTGGATATGAGGAAGCATGGTTGGTTAGCATTCAACTTTGTCCTAGATATCAGTTGGTAATTCTACCATCTAAAACTAAGCCTAAGAATAACTAAGAAAATACTTTAAATTTTTCAATTATCTGGTGTCTCATAAGTATGCTGAACAGTGTATCTGTGTATTCTATAGTCAAACATTTACAACACAGCTTCCTTCAACAAAATGTATGTGAAAAGATATAGAACTGATTCTTTTGTTCAACCTAATGAATTGTTGGCTATATTCCTATGTAACACCTGCAATGCTATTTCAGTGTTTTATATAGGGACATAAACAAATACAGTTAAGTCTCCGTTTGTAGAATGTAAGACTAATTTAGTTTTTGAGCAATTTTCTAAGGTTAATAGCTTTAAGATCCACAAGAAGGATAAAAGAAAAAATAACTTTTAGGGGGCAGATTATGATTTCTTAATGTCACTTTAGTTTAGAAAGTCAGAAGATACAGAAGGCCATGTGCTATGTGCTTTTATTTGTCCTTATCTAAATATATGTATTTTTGGTTCAACGATAAATTGATCATACGTTTTAACTTTATGGTGGTGGTGGTGGTGGTGGTAGTGGTGGTGGTAGTGATGTGGTGATGTGTGTGTGGTGCATGTGAGAGAGAGCTCTGTGTACATGGAACACTCTTCATGACCTGTTGTGCCTTAGTAGGTCAGAGGAAAATGTGTAAGAGCTGGTTTGCTCCTTCCACCAAATGAACGCTGTGATCAAGCTCATGTTGTCTAGGAGCCATTCTCTTTACCCACTGGGCCATCCTGTCTGTACTATCAATGGTGATTTTAAATAATCAGTTCTGTAGCACCTCTGTTCAAACATTGATGTTCAGGAGCAGACTGCAGGAAATTCGTGATATGGGCTGAGATACTCAATACTGAAAGAATTGCTACTTAAAGGAGAGAGATTTGCCAATTTTTTCATAACCAGTTCATATGTTTAAAATTACATTATGATAATTGACCCCTGAGCATCCACACAGAAGCAACGAATGATCAGGAAGACTCTGAGTTTGAAATATATAAAAGTAATACCTCAAGTTTGCAAGGGTACATGTTCCCTCTACTACAGTTTTGAAGAAGACAGGCTTTGTAACTGCATATTTAGCACGAATAAGAGCTCATTGCTTTCTTCTGTAAAGAGAGGACTTCCTCATTTAGTTCCATTCCTTTTTTAATTTACATTGTATTTTTTCAAAATTATACAGGAGTGCATAAGAACATGTTCACGCTAGTCTCTAATTTACTTTTAGCATATCCCATAACCACTGTTCTCTCATCGCACACCTCTGCCACACTAGACCTGTTAGTGCTCACCGTTTTCTTCTACTTCATCATATCATCAGTACACATGTGATATTACATATATATATATGTATATATATATATACATTTTAATTTATAAAAATATGAGTTGAATTAACATTGGTAAGAAATCTTAGAAACAGAGAATTGGGAAGAATATTATATATTTTCATGAATGTTCCAATGAGGTCTAACAAAATGATTTATCAGTTCATAGCTTTTGTGTACTAAGAAGCTTAGAATACTTGCATTGCCCATGCTTCTTTAAAATGCTTATCTAGTCTTCTAGGTTTATGTTAGAATTTCTAAGCTCTCCCAGGAGTTCATATTTAGACTCAATAGCTCATGGCTACCACTACATTTATTTTGAGATGATGGCATTAGTACCAACCAATGTTCCAGAAGTTTGGTCTGTGTGCAAATCCTCAGGGTATCTGTTACCTTTCCAGCATGTCACTGGTTCTCACAATGCAGGAAGTTGTGGCATTTAAGACAACAGTCAGGTGGCCAATGTTAAATGGCAGGCATTTAAGAACACAGCCTCTTCTCTCTAAACACCCAGTTCAAATCAAAAGTGTGGAGTAGCCACTGAAACACTACTAATAAGAAGAATCTACCATATCTGTAGAAGCACAGGGAAACCAATGAGAAGGGGGCCACTGCATTTGTGTGTTATTTCTTTAAAATGGAGATGATGGATTATAAAAATTAGATAATACACTGCAACTTTGTTTTCAGAGCCATTCTAGAAGATTGCAAGTTGTCACTATCTACCTTAGCAGAGATGAAAATAGATAAATTTCAAGAGAAAAGTATGAGGACAATTCATAAGGCAAAATAATGAAACAATACCACAGGTTTTGTAAACTGGATATAATGAGACATAATACAATCTCAATGGAAGGGCTGTTTGAGATCTAGACCTGCATGAAATATACACTGAGAACCTATCTCAATATTTATATGAAGTTATCCATTCCTTGAAGATTCATTTGCAATTCTAAAAGACTGTATGCCTTCAAGACTGGTTTTGTAATTTACACACAAGCATCACAATCTCAAAGTATAACTTTCTCCACATGATTTTTTTAAAAAAAGTTAATAAATGCTTAACTTTTGTTACATGTAACTTTTCAGAGGAAATGGTTTACCAGATCAGTTCAACAATGCTATTCTCATTTTTAAGATATTAAGAATTAAATGTGAATTCAAAATTTTATAACATATTCACAGAAATTATTAAATCAAAATGCCCCTTTTATTGAATTTCCCAAACCTTCAAATAGAAAGGTAAATAAAGCAGCAGAAAAGAAGGCTACTGTGTTTCTTTAACATACTTAGGACCTGATAACATGGTGTTCAGTTTATGTTAGATGTTACATTTTAGATGGTTTTCCCAAAATGTCAAGAACTATGAACTACAATGTTCTGGTCCTGTGGGTGCAGGGCAAACAAGAAAGATAACAAGATTAATAAGCATTTTCAAGACTTTTGTGCAATTTCAAAGCACATATGCATCATTTTTAATAATAGAAGCATTTAGGCAGATGGAGGAAAACAATCATTTGTGAAGCAGTGTCATGTTCGTGACCCTCTGGATGGCTATAATGCAGAAAGTAGCAACTTGAATTATAAAATGCCTTCATGTTATTGGCTCAAAGCTTAATTGCATGCTACATAATATAAGACATCCAAAGCTTTGGAGATGGGCAGAGATCATATTTCTCCATTCAGGAATAAGGAAGATGAGGTTCAGAAAGGAAATACATTTAGGAAGCCGGGAAAAGAGGGCTTTTGCACTGTGGTTTCAGGTGTTATTTTCTGACTTCTTGTAACTTGTACCGAAGTATGCCAAGCACAGAATTGAGTTACACAGCTTCATTGAAATGCTTCTCCCTGCATGCACAGATTGCTGTAATTACATTCCAAATCAAGAGAATCCCCAAGACATTCAGTTGAAAAGTAGGCTTATTTAGTTCAATACTCTTAAAACACTTTTATTTCTTTAAAGTTATTTTAGCATCTCAAATAGAAACTTAAAATTCATGGGATATATGCCATTTGGCTTCTTTAGGGAAGTGTGATGTGCTTCAAGTATAGTTTGTTCTAAATGCTATGTAGTAGACGTGACGCTCTATGCACAAGATGCGAAAAGAATTGTAGATTAAATATGTTGATAAATGTTCTCTGTGAGCAGTCTGCAGCTGCCTTATGTCTCCGACATTTATATCTCTAAACTGCGTTCTTACGTTCAATATGTTTAAACATTCAAACCGAGCAAATGCTCAAGGACGTCCACTGACTATCGTGCTGGGTTCCACCAGGAGCTGCAGTCAGCAGAGGATGAGGAATAATGGCTTGATCTTCCTCGACAATGCCCTGCCACTCTGTGCACAAAGCACACTCTTGTTAAGTAATGATCCAGTATGAAGATGCATTTTTGGATGTGCCAACACTTGGAAGATTTTTTTTTCCTTTTCAGCTGTCTTCCTTGCCTTTAGATATGACTAACTCTAGATGTAGAATTGAAAGCACATATGCATATATGCTTGATATTTCTTGCACAGTGAAGCATAAGATATAATAAAACAATAACGATAATTTGATATCTTTTCTTTAAAGTTGTGTATACCTGTGGGGCCAAAATAAAACATGACACTTCAAGAAGTGATAAATCTACCTTAAAATATCCAATATATTTCTATTCAACTAATCAAAATGGCATTAGGGTAAAATTCTATCAAACAAAGGAAATTAAGTTACATATGGATAGTGAAAATACTCTTTATTGACATAAAATAAATTCATATTTTGTTTTAAACTATTATTTATCATTGAATTTTATATCATTCAGTCATTACTCAATTTGTATTTTTCACCTTGGCAACAAAGACCAATATAATAATAATAGAATTTGACATTTTTAAGGAGACTCTATTTTTTAGCAATACTTTTGAATTCTTATCTGTGTCTTAACTGGTGTTTATATTTTTCCAGTATAATATTTTTTTGATTATTTGGAATTTTACCCCAATCACATTAACTTCCCAGTCTTCCCTGATCTATCCCTAACCCCTATGACCTCCCCTTCCCTAGAAAAGAAGAAAAAATACAAAGTTCAGTATTTGTTGCCCATATATTCACTACAGCATGGTCAAACTACTAATGGCCAGGCCCTCAAATGAAACTGAATTCTTCTACTTTTAAAATATTGTTGATTATGCCCAGTGTAGCTTAACCGTTCTCCTATAATCATAAATATATGGATCTCACAGCTTATACTTTATGAAGCATTTTTAGGTGGAATTATGTTTTGACAATTACATACTGAATAATGTTTTATTCACGAAAGTAAATGTTCATACTAAAGCTTTCTGAGGAATTAACAGATGATATATGGCCTGCTTTTCAGCTTATATTACATTTTCAGAATACCACTGTGGCAAGAATTTTAGAGTGCAGCCTATAATTCAGGAGTACATATTAATCAAGCAATAAGAAATGACAAACTTTACATATAGCAACTGTGATTTCTGGAATCTTCCCAAGTAATTTAAGGTGAAGAAGCCAATGTAGCCTTGAAGGAATGTGGAGAACTAATGTTCCATCATCACCGGTACTGAGACTAGTTTCATGAGATCATCAGATTCAGTCTTTAGAATTAGTCTATGGTCTGTATTTTTGTTTATGGCTGATTTCCTTTAAATCATATGCATACTTCCCCATAATCTAGCATTCTTTATTGAGAATGCTCCTCATATTTAAATTTTGAGTGAGTATGTACACAGCAGGCCATTCTGAAGAAGGAGGGAGGTAAAATGTGCTCCTGAGGAATCAGCTCTGAGAAAGTTCATTTTATAACAATAATCTGGCTGGACCAACATCAGTTGGACCTACACCTTGGCAATTACCTGGTAGTCTTTCAGATGTCCTAGACTGTATATTTGTTTGTTTGTGTGCTTTTAACAGTCCCCAAGTTGTGTGTATGTGGGTAGTGTGTGTATGTGTGTGTGAGAGAGACAGAGAGACAAAAACAGAAATAGACAAACAAAAACAGAGTTAGACACACAAAGAGATAGAGAGACAGCACACTCATTTCTATGTGAGTACCCGTCCCATCATAGCACAGGTATGGAAGATATAAGACCTTGGGTTTCAAATTTGTGACAGGTTTTATCTTAATTAGCTTTCTATTATTGTGATAAAACATCATATCCAAAATCTCTTCTTGGGGAATAAAGTGGTTAATTGTTATTTCTTCTTACAGCTTGTAGCCAATCATGTGGAGGAGTCAAATCAGGAACTCTAACAGAGGCTATGGGGCTGTATTACTTACGGGCTGGCTCCCTATAGCTTGCTTGGTCCAGTTTCTGATATATCCTAAGAACACCTGCCCAGGGATTGCACCCCCTCAATATGCTGGGTCTTCTTACATCAATAACCAATTACAAAATTGCCCTACAGATTATAGGTAAATTTCTTGAAAATATTTTGTCAGTTTACAGTCTTTCTTCCCAAATGACTCTAGTTTGTATCAAGCATAAATGTAACCTGGACAGTCTCTCTTTCTTCCTCCCTTCCTCTGTGCCTCCCTCCCTCCTTCTCTCTCTCTCTCTCCCTCTATCCCTTCTTCCCCCTCTCTCCCTCTGTGTGTGTGAGTGTGTGTGTGTGAGAGAGAGTGTATGTGTGCCTGTGTGTGTGTGTTTCCCTTTCAGCATAGACCAGCTAGTCTAAGAGCTTTGAGGGGTTCTATTATGTCTGCCTCTCATCTCCTTATAGGAACTGGGGTTTCTTATAGGAACACAGATTTTTGTGGATTCTGGAGTGTCTAAGTATGGTTTTCGCATTTGTGTGAATTCTCCAATTGGTTCTTGATCAATGAATAATTATGCTAGTGGCTAATGGCTGGACGAAAGAGGCAGGACTTCCAGTTTCCCACAGGCATGCGAAGAGATGCAGGAGTGGAAAGAGATTTTGCCATCCTTCGGAGACAGAGAGAGAACAACCATCCATGTGAGATCTTAGGTGGAGTGGCCATTGGCTGATTCTCTGACTCGGCCTGGGGGTAGCTGGTGGCAGATTAGAAATATAACTAAGCTAAGAGTAGACTTAGCATGCTGAGCTAGGACAAAAACTGAGCAATTAAGTTGAAAGCAGAATTGGAAATGTTGAGCTGGGAGTGAAAATAAGGGCATGTTAGCCACAGGTTTAGAAGTTTCCGACAATTGAGCTAAAAGCATACTGAAAATAAACTAATGTGCATGTGTTGCTCACCCACAGATCTGGGGAGGCTCCTGGGCAGGTGCACATGTGTGTCTGGCTGGGAACATGGAGTGGGTTGTGGCTGGAAGAATGGTCTGCCCAGAGCTTAAACTGGGGTATTAGGAACTACACATAATAATAGCTATTTAAATTAAAATTAAAATTTTACAAGAGCCCTCTAATTGAAAATGCCATGTGACAGAGGCATGAGGCACAGAATATAATTACATTGAAGCTTTCCCCCTAAAATGCCTAATAAAGTTATGAAAGGGAAAGAAATGGAAGATTGATGTGAGGAATTGTCTTTGACCTGAAATCTGAAGGATAAGGAGCTTGCCCTAGAAAGATGTAAAAAAACAAAAACAAACAAAACCTATAGAAAGAAAATAGAAACCATAAAGCTTTAGTAAAGACAGTATGGTTGTCAAGAAGAACGAAGACTATGAGAATGCTCCCAGAGTGAGATAATGCTGGAGACAGGGAGGTTCCACCAAAGCCCAAAATATATGTGACCCTTGGTACTTCTCTCACTTCCAGTGGGATCCATGATAGGATTGGAGTTGGGTAGTTATAAAGTGCCTATGATCACTTGGATTTAAAAATTATTGACTAGAAATAAACTACAGAAAGAACAGATATTTAAAAAGAGAATATTCCATTAAATACACATGAAAGTCATATTCATTAAACTTGGAAGATAGAGATAACATAATTTTCATATTTGACTTGGGAATATACATTCTTATTAACAAAGGAACTGAAGGACATAAATTGAAAGAGTTGTTTAATAATTGTGTGACTGGATAGACATTTTTTTTTTCAAATCAAACGTCCCCTGCTGTGTGGCTGGAGGATGTAGAGAGCCTCAATGATCAGTGCTCCCTTGTTTTGACAATGTCAATTTTGATTTCTGCATTCATATTTCATATTATCAGTTCTCTATGTATTAAACGGGATGATAATAAGCATCTATAACTTTCAAATTGCTCTGCAGGGATTGTAAGCTATCCAAGTCCATTACTTTGTAGATAAGTAATGAACTGTTTGAAGCCCACTGTCAAGTGACATTCTTTTTTTCTGATATATGTGCTAGCATCACTCCATCTCACTAAAGTGAAACTGTAAAATTCTAAATGATCTGGGAACACTTTCTGATATATTATATGAAATTATTAATGACTGTGTAGCCTCCTTTTATAAATATTTTTATAAAAATTGTTAATATCAATACATGTAATCCTCATATAAAAAGTTTAGTTTTATTTATATGATAGCTTTACATTAATGCCTGATCATCTCAGAAACACACTAAACACATCATAGGACAAAGCTAAATTGATGTTACATTACTATTTTTAGATTTCAAACAGCAAGTATGAAATCATCATACAGTTTTTGGTTTTCTTACTTAGTCTACATGTCTATGTACAGCAATAATATACGGCTTAAATATTTACCAACTCAGTACTGTTTTGTTGACAATTCCTGACTGGCCGTACCATGTTTTGGAAGACCTTCCCAGGCTTCTCCAATGTCTCCCTCATCTAACTTTTTCCTTCCCCAGTGTATGCCTTTACCAATCTTATCTAAGCTCTATAAGGCTGATCAGGCATCACCCCACAGAATAACTTCCAAAGGTATTCAATAGCTCATTTGTCAGACTGATTTTCCCCTTGAATATTCAATACTTGTAGAAAATTCCTTTGCTCACTTATTATGCAACTATTGATGAGGCAAGTTATTTTGTGATATAATCAAATATACACTTTAAATTCATTTCCCACTATTATTCAAAACAACTTTTTCAGTTACATTTTCCTACCTACCCTAGATAGAAAACTCTAGAAAAGTCAATAGAGTTCTGTACTCTTCTAAGATGATAGTATGAACCTTTATCAAATGTTAACTTAGTATTAGAATGCAAATTTTCAGTTAAGATGAGCTGCATACAATGTCAGAGCTAATCACATCTGCCTGTTTTTAACAACCTGATGGGGAGGACATGGGAGATTCTGCATGAGGATAGAGGTTGTCAGCAGTTCCTATTGACTACCTTTGTGCAGGATTTGGAAGTCTGCAGCAGAGTCTGTATCACTGCATTTCTGCTCTGGGATTATGGGATTATTGTGATAGAGTTAATGGGAGCAGCATTTGACAATTACTTTGCAATGATCTTCCTGATATCCTCATTCCCACACATCATTTATTTCACTCTGGAGTATGCTTTATAACACAGTACGGTATGTTTAGAAATGTTCTCCAAATTTGCATGTGACAATTTAGTAGATTAATTTCAAATTCCACATTTTGTATGGACTTTGTATATAGTTGATGTCTCAATATTTTTTGTGTGGTTTTTCAAGACAGGGTTTCTCGGTGTAGCCCTGGCTGTCCTGGAACTCACTCTATAGACCAGGCTGGGCTGGAACTCAATCTGCCTGCCTCTGCCTCCCAAGTGCTGGGATTACAGGTGTGCTTCACCACCACCCAGCAATGTCTCAAGATTAGTTTATGTTATGTAATTTCTCCCATTCTACATCCTGAGAAACAGAATATTAAATATTCACATGCCATGAAACCTGGGGTTGAAAGGATTTAAGTAATATTGTGCAAAACAATGTAAAAGTATTTTATCCACCAGATGTAATTGTCTTGAAGGTTACTGCTGAATAAGCGCACCCATTTTTGTTCTTTATAAACTCTGGCTGGCTGGTACAACTCAGCTGTCTGGCTCAAACTCCTCACCAAGCTGACTGATTCAATCTGGCTTCTCTGGACTTCTTACTGAATTGCGCTGCTTGCCCCCAAATCAACTCTGGCAATTTGTTCTAAACTTCACGTTGCTTCTCATTCTCTGTTTCCTTTTGTCTTCACTTTTGTCTAGTTTGATCTCTGAAACTTTCTCTGTAAAATTTGTCCAGATAAAGTTCTCTCCTCTCTCTGTCTCCCTCTGTTTCCTCTCTCCCTCCCTCCCTCTCTCTCTGAGCTGCTCTCTTAAGTAGTTTCTTTTTCCTGTCAGTCTCCTAAGAATTGTATCTCCTACTCATTCATTCTGTTAAATCTTTGACCCTACATTAGAATTAACTTTCAAATATGACTGCTTCCTTCTTCAAACTACCCTTATTTACATTGTTTGGGATGAAAGGTGTATACTGTATTCTTGCTAGGAAGATTAAAGGTGTGCTTATATTTGAGCTGGATCACACAGACCTAGAAGATCTTTGGATGTGATCCTTTGCCAGAACAGCTATGTTTCTGGATTAAAATTCTTCTACAATACAGATCTCTCGTAACACCTTTAGGGACAAGATCCATGAACCATACTTTGAGGCTATGGCACCACTCTGAATTGTGTATACATCTATGCAGGTCTTTTTTATGATCCAGTCTCTATTATTTGGGAAGCTACATTTCACTTTCAGAGTCATTGGTCTGGATATTCTTGAACTTCCTTCCCTTACTTCCTAGTTTACATAGTTTCTCTGCCAGATACAACCTTCCTTTTCTCTTTTTTATGGAGCTTACCTAGTGAAGTACTATTCTATACAACTGCTTTCTGAATGTCAAAAGTGCTTCCCATATGAAATATTTCCTATAATATTTTCACAAATAATAGCAGATCTTGTTGCTAAAGATCTAAATTTCTGTCTTTCTTCATAATATTTGAGACTAGAAAAAATAAATAAAATATTGTATGAAGATTGCCTCTGGTGAGTTCAAATTTTACTAAGAATTCTGAAAGGACAGTAAATTGAAAATTATCTTCTCCAAGAAACTTATTTATGAATTAGGAATGTGTAGGACCTTTGAGCAGAAGGCTTTCCTGTGCAGGCAATCAGCATCACATTTTAAAGTTCACCCTCTCTTTTGTTATATCTTGGAAGATTTTTTAAATTCCTTATTTGTGCAAAGCTTTGAGCAAGGTCGTGTGGCACAGTGCCAACACGCAGAGCCCTCATCCCAGCTCCCTAAGATCTCACAGATGTGACCAGGCTGTGCCAGGACCACCTGGGAGTCATTCCTGAGTGGGAAGACTGTCTTATTTATGTAAAGGTCACAGCTACAATCCACAGCAGGTGTTTAGTTTGCTGCATTTAAGGTCATTACAAAGGCACTTTTTGAGGTTCCTAGATGCAGTGCAGCCTAGATCTTTCTCTAACACTTAGGATACAATTACAATGTTAATTTGCACTGCTCCCATTTATTTTTATCAACTGTTTAAATTGATCATATTCTCTTATCTATAGATGTACCACAGGTTCTCTCAAGAGAGAAACTACAGATAATGAATGAGGAAAAAATACCAAATAAAATCTACTCTGCGTTGAGAGGAATGGTTTCAAAATAGCATTGTTGCTAAGCAGAATAAGATCTCTTACCTTCATGTTCAGTAAACATTACAGGTTTAAAAATCTGATTCTCAGTAGTGCACAGAGAGAATTAGTATTGATTTCTCTTTAAAATGTATTTCCTAATTTATTTCTAAACCAGAAAATATTATTTATACATGTCAACAAAGTGTCAAATTATACTAGTTTTCTAGTTTAGCTCATTATTATATAGAGTTATAATAAAATCTCAGGTAATTCTACCTTTTCTCTCATCTAACTTTAATCTATCTATCTATCTATCTATCTATCTATCTATCTATCATCTATCTATCTATCATATATCAACCATATACCTACCTATCTACATTTCCCTATATCAATATCTATCCCTTTCTCTCATTTAATCTTATTTTCTCATATTTCATCAGTTCATAAGAATAATAAAATGTTCAATTTTTATGAAATTTTTGTCTTTATGAGACTGAGGAAAGAAGAGAAAGATTAATTTAAAAATAGGAATAGATTGAAAAGAGAATCGCTTCCTTATTAAAAAGAGCCTATGTGTTTTCTCTTCTGAGGTTTTGACGCCTTCTGTCGTTTTCCTGGAAGTCTGTGCTACTGCACATAGATGGCTAAATATGGCTGAGTGACTGCCTCTCCCTGAAGACCTTCTCATTAGTCCTGCTGTGCCATTTGAGTGTGTAGCCCTGTGTAATCTGTAAAGAATGTTTTAGTCATGGGCCTGCACCTTACAGTGATTTCATCCGGATACAGTTTCTGTGAGTTTCGCTGGTTTGAACAGAAGAAACGGGTCAACCATCTGAATAAAATAAAATGTCACCATTAAATTAGTTTTTTTGTAGCTTAAGGTATGTGTAATGCTATTTTCCCAGCAGCTGCTTTCCGTTGGGTTTAAAGCTTAGGAAAAGCTTTGCATCTGATACATAATAATAAAATACAGGTTGTGTTACTTCCTTCTTTTGTGTCCCAAACATAAGGAAAATTTTTGTGCTCTGACATGGCAACCAATGGTCATTAAGAATATTTTTTGCTGCTGTTGTTAACCTAAATCATCGTTCACATCTGCTAAAGTAGGTAAATATGGAAAATCCTTTTAGAAAAGTAAAAGCATTCTTCTGGTATCTGAGAATGTAGCCTGGATCAATTTCTATGACTTTTTTTCAGTTGGAATCAATTCTACCCATAAGGCGATCAATTATTTATGGCAAATGAAATGTCTTTGTGATAAATTTTCTGTTATTACCAGAAAGTAAGTTCTCACATGGACCCGAAGTGAATGATTTCACTTTACAACCATGCTTAAAGTTGTGTATATTTTTAGGAATGTAAGGCTTTTTAAAACATAATGTTACAAATGATGTGATTCTCTGTGTTAACTAGATTTCTTTCATAATTTTTAGTAAAACAAGTAATAAGACCAAAGCAAAGTATATTGAATATTCTCAATAAAAAAAATAGAAAGGCCCATATCACCTACATGGTTAGAGTAGTGAATAAATAGTCACCAATTATTAAATTTGCCATTAGATATTCTTAGAATGAATGTATCTTGAGTGAAAAAACTAGGTTTATAACTTATGGCATGTATGTCTTTTTCCCATTAGCAAAATTCATTAGCATTGAAAAGGTGGCTTAGTAGGCCACGTAGCTTATAAGGTAGAAGGAGGAAGTCAATTCATGCAAGCTGTCTACTGCCTACACACAAGTGGCCCACCCCACATCACACACATACACACACACACACACACACACACACACACTACATATACATATATAAGTAAATGAGATTAAAAATGCTTTCAGACAGGATTAAAAATACATGTTTTTCTATAATGTGCTTTTTGACAAACTTCCATTGATTATTCCAAGTTAAATATTCCTTAAACAAAATATACTACTAGTCTAGATTAGAAGGTTATATGAGAAAACTTTCAAAGCCACAAATTAGATCCTATAAATAAATCCAATAGCTCTGAAACTTTCTTAAACAAACAAAAAAATTATAAATAAAAACCTCTGTGAGGAGACACCAAACAAATGGACCCTTGCTGTCGGGGAGCCTCGCCTTACAGTGACAAGTGACTTCAGGTGATGACCCAAAATGCTGCATTTAAAAATAATGCTACTATATCATATGGAAAACTTAACTCATCTACAGAAAGGAGTTAATGTTTAGCAGTGAGCCCCAATTCTCACATAATAAGAACTACAAGTCTTCTGCAATTGTCTTCATTTCAAAATTTCCTCTTTAGCAGTAAGTCTTCTCATAGTCAACAGAAAGAGCAGTCTAGGAGTAAAAATAGGCCCTTCCTAACCTTGTCCCCATCCACTCATTAGGTTGCCTAAGATTTTAATTCTTTCTCCTTATAGACTACCCTTGACATCTTTTTTATAATTGGATTTCACATACAAAATTATTTGGGTCAAAGGGAAAAATAGACTATGATTCTCTGCTGGCTTGCAACCAGTAAGTTGAGTCGAAGAAGGAGGGGAAAAGACATAGACATATTTAATCAGCATTCCAGTAAGCACATAAAAGGGCCAGATGAGCAATTGTGATGCTATAATTGTGTAATGCAACACTTTGAGGTCCATGTTCAAGGATACGTGCAAAAAGTAATAAAATAAAAATAAAGAAAATAAATCCAGTCAGAAAGACACAAAGTTTAAATCATTTCCCACTATCTCTCGTGATTTTCCTTTTCTGTCCAGGGTCATAAAGTATTAATATTTATGAGTTGCCTTGAAGGCAAACAGATATTAAATCTCACTGTTGTTTCCCTTCAATGGTATTTCCTCTCAGTCATCAGTGACTCCTTGACACAATATCACCTTAAAAGATAGAAAAATTTCCTGACTCATCACATTTATTTCTCCTTTATTATACAGATGCATAAAGCTTTAAAAGGGTATAAAGAAATCCCTGAAGAAGGATGTTTATATATCTTTTTCTTCTTCAGTGCAAAGTTTTAAACAAAACATTTGAAGGAATACTTAACATAATGCGTCTCATTTTTCCATCGCAAAAAAAAAAAAAAATTGAACACAGTTTATAGGAAAAGTCAAAGACCTTGAAATTTATAGTAATGTTAAAAAGCAAAGCTTGCATTTATTGGACAATAATTCCTGTCTTTTGAAGGTTAAAAATAGAAATTGTGTTAGCAACCCATCCCGACGGCTTTACATCCTCAAGAGAGAGAAGGAAACAAAAGCGTTATGAAATCTAGACCAGGAATTGCTTGAGTGCAAACAAAATCCCCAATTCCCCAGTCAAAAGGAGATAGTCTAAGCCAGCCGTGTCTCTCTCTCTCTCTCTCTCTCTCTCTCTCTCTCTCTCTCTCTCTCTCTCTCTCTTTGTTTCTAGGGAAACATATTTTTATATGTGAGACTGACTTGGGAAATCTTTTTTTTTATCTCTTGTTCCAATAAAAAATTGTTACTTATAATTATAAAGATTACACTTAGGATCAACCTCCACAATCACCTAACTCTCAGATCTCCCCTTCAATATCTTAGGTTAATGATCGGGATCATGATTAATTGAACTGACCTGCTACTGATCGCCAGACTAAATTTGATTTAATAGAGTTTTAAATGACTAATTCAACGAACAGTAGAAGTAAGTAGCTCCTGAGATTATTTAACCTCAAATTGAGTGCCCAATGTGTAATAAAATATTAATTTATAGCCACAATAGAAAAGAAGGCACAGGTGGGAGTATGCATGCGAATACATATCTAGGTAAGTTGAAAAAAGTAAAGAAATAAAATCTTTGCTAAGAAGAAGGAAGGTGGTATTTGAACAGGACTCCAAGGCAGGGCTTCAGTTAACTGTTCCATTTCAGACAATCATTAGGGAAGAACTTACACGGGATGTAGATTTGGGGCAAGAAGTTGAGATATAGATGTAGATATTTAAAATAAAACTTAATTTTAATGATTAAGCTAAAACTTACTAATGGTTTCTAGTTTTCCTTGTCCTGAGCCCAAAAGTTCTATTTTTCCTCCCGAACTGCCTTCTGGCGTTTTTCTCACTCTTTGCCAGGCCTCGTGGATAAGGTATGATCTTCCCCTTACAAACAGTGTTCTATGGTTTCCTGAGTCCAAATTGCCTTTAAACCTAAATAAAAGGGGTTTTTTTAATGTACATTTTCATTCTGCAAGTTGTCGTACATGCAGTAAACTTAGTCACACAGCACCCTTTGACATTATTATGACACTTGCACCACCTTAAATCAGTGAATATTCAGTCTAACTGAAAACAAAGGCACAGTATAAAACCAGTTCTGAACATAATGATTTAAGAAGTTAAATCTCAAATGTAATGAAGTATTGATATTCAAGAAGGAAAACTGTGTGTGTGAGCCATGACAGATAGTAAAAATTAGCAGCCAGTTCTCAGACCTTTATCAGTGTAGGGATGTAATGACAGGGACAGTAGCCTCAGCATAGAAATTAGATGGTCCAATGGCTCTACTACACTGGGTTTGGGAATTAAACAGGTTGCCTTTGGATTGCTTTGAGCCGTCACACATATGCCATGCATAGAGATGCTGGAATTAAAGAACAATGTGAAGCTGCATGAGTACCAGCATAGATGAAACGTGAAGTTTTCGATTTCTTCCCTTCTATTCTGTTGGAAATTTTCACCATTTTTTTTCTTTAACAACTTTACTATTTTCCATAATTGTAGTGAAACATGGCCAAAATCCTATACAGGAAAAAAAAAGAGTTGTGAAATATCAAAATTCCATATTCTGAATAAAGTATAATAAAATGGACTGATTTCAATGAGAGCGATTGAACATTAAATATCAAGATGTGAAAAGTATGAAACAATTTTCAAATGATAATTAGAAACTCTTCTATTGGTATGAAAGATTGGCCTTAAGAGTAAAATTTTAAGTGGGAAAAAATAGAAAAAGCATACCTTAACCTTGCCCCATGGAGGCAGATGGTCGTATGGTCATAATCTTTCATGCATTTATTGAAGTAAAGCAAAGGCTGTTTGCAGTGCGCTCAGGTCAGGATTTTGCTGGAAGCCAGGGTTATGTCAGGCCCCGCAGTGCTTTGTGTGACCCTCTCTATTAGGAAGCAGGAGTATCTTGACTGACCCGTTCCTTATCTCTTGGCATTGAAACAGGACAGCTTTCTGATGTCTCTGGGTATAATATATAACTCCAAACCAATATGGTTAGAGACTATAAAATAACATTCCCCACTTCTCTTAGCAGAACAAGCATCCATCACAGTATTTTTTTGATGGAAACAGGGATGAGAAGATTCAAATGGTACTTACATTGCAAATGGCATTAATGAGAAACTAAACGTAAGACTAGACCCTCATCATAACAACAAAAAAAAATGTGCTAGAATAGTGAACCCAGAGATGCTCTCCTCTCCTCAGTGTGCAGGCTGTTTCCCTGACTCAGGAAGCTTTAGTCCTCAGGAGTGTTGGGGACAGGGGGTTGTTGCGGGAGGGAGGCAATCTCCACTTTATTCCCCAACTGCAGGGACTTCTGGTGGGTGACATTCTTTCTCTGCCCAAGACTGCTCTTTTCTTTTGTTCACGTAAGCATTTGCAGCCATTCTTTCTAGAAGCCGCTTTTACACGTGACACTTTATCCTCTAGGTAGGAATAATAAGAATGCTGCCTCTTTGTCACCCCTCAGGAGGGTGAGAGGGAATAAACTCAGAACCCAAAGGGGAGAAGAGAGGTAAATTATTACTGTTTGGCATTTATATAGTGTGTTTCCTCTGAAGAGTGAGAGGCACATCGTAAAATGTTAATTAATAGCCACTATTCACCAACAGGTCCCCAGAGATTGCAAGTGCAGGTGATGGTGCCAGCACCACGCTTCTACCCTGGGAAAAGGGGCGCCCCATCCACCCCAAGGATGGAGACTATGTACAAAGGACCATGGGGAGTGGATGTTTATGTTGAGTTAAGCTAGTCACTCTCGTTTAAAGACTCAGCAGACTCAGTAAAACAATGTACATGGTTTTAAAATAAAATGTTCAAAACTTAAAAAATAAAAATGAATCCTTACAGATATGTCAGCAGAGAAAGAAATTGAGAGGATGAAGGGAAAATACAGTGAAACCTCTGTGACATCATTTTTCCTGCTGAAGGTCTCTGATGGACTGGAGGCGCCAGAGTTCTGCCCCTTCCCCTCAGGAGTGCTGGGTCTCAGGAGTGCTGGAGGGGAGTAGGGGTACAGCTCCTCTCACACCCTGTGAAGTCACATGCACTCTCTTATTTTCCTTTTCTCTCTTTCTTTTCTTCTCAAACCTCCTTTCCTTCCTTCTCTTGCACCTTGCCTTTTTCTCTTTCACTCACAACCTACCCTCATCCGCACTACTGACTTGCCTAAATCTGCTTTTGCAGCCAGCGTTTTAGTTTGTAAGTTCGCTTGTGTATTTGTTTGCCCATGTAGTGTAAGGGGTCCGTGAATGTGATGAGTGGTTCCAATGTTTCTTGTCACTGGGTTTGGAGTGATGGCAGTTTGTTGGCTTCCTGTTGTAGAACTTAAAAACTCGTGTGAAACATACGATTTTCTTAATTTTTTTTTTAATCCTTGGAGCCAAAGCTCACCTGTGAAAAGCAGTGATATAGATGCCATAGTAGATCTTATGGAGTTGCACTTGAAATTCTGACCTAACTCATTCAAATAAAATGAGACGAGAAAAAACTTCAAGGACACTTTGTGGAGGAAAAAAAGTCCATGTCATGTGCAACCCATGGTTTATTTTGTAATGTGAAAGATATTTGCTTTTTCCCAATTATTTTCTAAGTGATTTGTTCCAAGCAAAAATTTATTAACTGATTTATGGGATGCACAGGGCTATGGATTTATTTAATAACATCATGATTATGTGTGGCATGGTAACTGATCTCTTCCTGGATCAAGGGGAGATGGCCTAACTTTCTCACTTCTGCTTACACATTACATTTAAACTTTGTGGTTCTCTGCAATGTTTAAACCTTAATTTTATGGGGTGTGTTTCTTTTTGTCAGATTTATATTTAGTTTCCACATGAATGAAATAACATACATGTGGATACAAATAAAGCCATATTTGCTAGAAATATGAGCTATTCAAATTCTGTAGCTTTTCTTTCTTTCTTTTAAATATTCATATTGCATGTTGATCATTTTCTTTCTCATACTACCCTTTCCTGATCTTTCTGCAAACCATAACTCTCTTGGACATGTTTCCAAGGACATATTACAATAACTCTTCCACATCAATGTTCATTGTGGCATGATTCACAATAGCTAAGCTATAGCAGTATGTAGCACTTTTCACCAAGAAAAATAAATGCACTTATATTATTTGCAGGAAAACATACAACTGAAGATTATCGTGTTAAGCATTTTAAGACAATCACAGGAAAATATTGCATTTATTCTTTCCCTTGTAATTCCTATGTTTGATTTAGATACATATAATCTGATAAACTGCATGATATATATTATATACATAGGTATATAATGTATCACATATATATGTATATCATGTATATCATATATATACATATATGATACCATATATCATGAAAGTAAAAGTAAACTGTATAAGGGGACAAACAGAAATTCTTTAAGTTTTATAATTTTTTAAGAACTGGTAAATAAATTAAAAATATAATGGATATTTTCAATACTTAGTTGCTCAAATACAGAACAATCAACCATGTTAGTGTGAGTCCATAAAGCATTCACCAGCAGGAAGTTGGTCATATTAAATTAAACTTATTTAGAATACTTTCTTTGAACTTAACAAATAGCATGAATGCTGAATGCTTTCTAGACATTCAGATGACTGAGTTAAAAGATACTAATAAATTCAATGATCAATGCTGGGAAAATAGTTTAACTACACTACAGTTGACCTAATAAATATCAAATACTGAAAGGAACACAAAGTGGGACAAAAGAAAAGAGAAGAAGAAACACTGCTAGAAAAGGCATATATTTACTCAGATTAAGAACTGCAGATAGAGCCCAAGGTAAGATGTTAAATGGTTGAATATCAACAGCTTACCTTGCTTTTAGTATGCTATCATTAGGTCAAATTTTATGACACACAGGTATGGCTATAATTACAACTATTCTGATTTCTGAAGGAGAAAGTAATAGGTAAGTAAAGTATGGCCAGTTTTTAAGAATCTAAACTCTATTCAAACATTTATTAACATTTGTATTTTAACATGACTAATTCTCAATGTTCCTATGTAAGTAAAAACTATTATGGAGCTGGGCGTGGTGGCACACACCTTTAATCCCAGTACTTGGGAGGCAGAGGCAGGTGGATTTCTGAGTTCGAGGCCAGCCTGGTCTACAGAGTGAGTTCCAGGACAGCCAGGGCTATACAGAGAAACCCTGTCTCAGAAAAAAAACCCAAACAAACAAAAAACAAAAAAAAAATCACTATGGAATGATGTATACCTTATAGCTGTAGCTATGACTAAGAATTCTCCTTGGTGTGTTTACATGTATTTACACTACTTCAGAGATGGTAAATTTATGTAGACTTTGGCAAACAGAATCTATGATATGGAATAAATTCACAAAACATTTGGATTTATTAATTAGGAACACATCATTTCAATAGCCATTATTCTATGGTTTTTATAAAACAGATATAGAAAAATAGATAAAGTAGATTTCAAAGAATTATGAAAATGATCTGTTATTAGTACTCGACAATGCAAATGTCATGTAACTGTGTTAAAATATCTAATACCTCACTAAGTTTCAGTAAATAGGTAAACCTAATTGGGATTAACAGAGATCAACATACATTCGTTGCTCACATTCTGAACTAGTATGTATTGCTCATCACTTTGTGTAAGAAACATAAGATCCAATGTATATTGATCTGTTTAGACTATTGTTTCACATGCACACATGTGTAACTACATTAAATATATGACTAAAAATCAAGATGGTATATTACTATGGTTTTAGACTATGTCCTTGTCCAAAGGCATTACAAGAGTAAATGGCAAAAAATGCCAAAGAGTGAAAAGAAATAGGGATAGCAGCTCCCAAAAGTCATTCAGTTACTGATCGATTCTCAACACACATGATCAAAACTGACATGCCATTTTCCCCAAGGGAACTTATTGAGCCCAGGGCCTCTTATGGCAAGCCTCCAGTAGCCTCCAACCCAATTATCACCCTCTTCCTCCGTTATGTAACTACAAAATTCCAAATGAACAGTTAAGTATCCCAGTGTTGGGATCACATACTTCTGGTTGAAGTATTCACATTACACTGGTTTATTAGTTGAGGGAGATTTCACATGTTAAAAGGTACCTAGACATTGGTCACAGGAGAGAACCCTCTCTGCCTGTATTTGCTCACACCTTCTAGTGTCAGCTTGCTATGGGACTTGGAGCAAACTGAGCACTTTGGCAATTCTAAAAATAATCAGTCCATTAGTATTGAGTTTCTTTCCTGAATGCAGCTAGGTGTTCTTTCTCCCTCCTCAGTCGCAGTCACCCTCCCACCACACTCTAAGATCTATTATATTCAAAACACAATGGGAACTTCACTGATGTACTGTTTTCACCCCAAAGCTTGAGGTCATGAAATATAATTGCATTTAAAATTACATAGAGAACTTTTCATAACTTAGCAATGCTACTTTACTACTTCATAGGTGGTAAATGTAGATTTGGTAAACAGAATCTATGATATAAAATAAATGTTAAATGCTCAAAACATTTGAATTTATTAATTAAGAATATATTTCAATAACAGTTATTTTATGGTTTTATAAAACAGATATAGAAACATAGATAATGTAGATTTCAAAGGATTATGAAAATGATCTGTTATTAATTCAATAATAGTCGTTACGAGACAGGAATACTTATAAGAACTAATCTAAAGTGCTACATTTAGCAAAAATTTCATTTATCCATTTTCTTTTGTAAATCAACATTCAACAGAAATTATTTCAAATAGTCTACTCTTAAAATAACTAGCATTGTTACGCCTAGAATTAGTGCTAAAACTGATTTTTAGCACTAGGTATAGGAAAATGTTCTTTATGTTTCACGAATTTATGGGGTTATTCAGAGTGGTAAGACATTTTTGTCATGAACAACCTCATGTATAAAATGGTGATTATAAAGAATTACCTATTTGTTTTCATATCAAACAGTTCTTACCACATTCTTCAAGTAATTTTTCTATTTCTTATCTCTCTTTGGGTGCATGGAAAACTAATTAGTACCTACGAAAGGAAACGGACTCAACTATTTTGTTAAAAATGCCCCTTTTACAGCCACTCACAGCACAATAAAAATTGTTCTACTGAGATTCTTTTTCATGCTAAGAAAACACTTTGAGTGGGGTCTGTTTTGGGGGACTGTAAGGGGAGAAACCTGGGGTGCTTTAAGGTTAATGGACAGTGATTAAGGTTAATGGCCAAGTACTTAAGGTTAAGTGCTGTATTTACATAGCTGCCAATTCACAAAAAAAAAAAAAAAAAAAAAGAAAGAAAGAAAGAAAAGAAAAGAAAAAAAAAAAGAAAAAGAAAGGTCTTTATGTCTATCAATCAGTTCCAGCTAATAGTCAATTAAACAGCAAGTGGAAGATAGGGACTTAAAGACCCTTCAACCTGATTTTATAGGATACAAATGTCAAGTTTTGATCAAAAAAACATTTATTGAACATCTACTTGGTCATGGGTGCAAGACACATGAAGAGGTAAAGCTGACTTCGTCTGTGTTCAGAAAGATTAGCATTTTATTGGGATTAGAAGTAGGTATGAAATGCATTAAGAACAGGAATCTCTGAAGCAAATCACATAGGTATGACCTGTTATAAAATCCAGAGCATGAAAAGACAATCTCAAGCTAGATTTTCATGGAGTGAGACAGGATATTTAAATAAACCTTAGATTAAAAGCTTTCCAAAGCGTTATATTTCATTCTTTTAAACAAAACAAACATGAATCATTGATGACATTTCAAATGTATATTGTTCTGAGCTACTTCTATTGCAATTCAACAATAATACTAATAAACAAGCCGCTCAGGAGGAACGCACAAAGCCCCTTTTCAAACAACAAGCTCATGATGAATTGAAAGTCAGGACAACAATTCAAGAAGCCCAAGAATAGCTCAATTAGTGTGGTAACTTTGAAGTCAGTGTAAACTTTCTGAGCCCAGTCAAAGCTTCAAGAGCTGGTCTAGTGAAAAGGTTTGGGTGTCTAGCAGTAATCCAAGGCAAACACTCCCAAGCCTCTAATTGGACACATGATTAATTATATGGATGGATTTTCCTCAAGCAAGATGAATGTTCATCTCTGCAGAAGTCATTGAGAACAATAACTTCACACATGGAACAGTTTCATGTCTGGCCAAGGAACTCGTGGGCCTCTCTTAATTTTTTCATTCAATCACTCCAACTTCATGAACAATTTCAGAGGGAAAGTATACTGAGAATCTGGGGTAATGGGCTGCAAAGGAATGCCTGCACTGAAGAAGCACAATGACACACTCATGATAAGTGAATGTTTGAACTGTTCTGAATGCATATTTCATTCGATTAGGCTATTATTCTGTTGCTTCATGTCCTGGTTTGTTTTCTATTGCTACAATAAGCTAACAACTAGAAGCATCTTGGAAAGGAAAGATTTTCTTTAAGACTTTCATTTACAGCCCATCTAGAAGGGAAGTCGGGACAGGAACTCATATCAGGACCCTGAATGGAGCAACTGAAGCACAGACCATGAAGGGAGGAACAGTGCTTAGCAGGGTGTTCTCCAGGCTCAAGGTGAACTACCTTTCTTACATTTTCCAAGACCAACTGTGCAAGGGTACCACATCCCACAGTGATCTGGGACCTTAATCATCTATCATCCATCAAGAAAATGCCCTACGGGACAAGTTGATGGAAGTATTTTCTTTTATTATTGCTTTCAAACATACGTTTAAGTAAAATATTTTTCTCTTTCTTCCCACAATTTCTAAATATCATGCTCTACTATAGTTGAGCATGATATTTATTCTTTGATTTAATTAGTATCCCTGTGTATGTGTATGTACATGTGTGTATATGTGTGTGTATGTTTGTGTGTGCATGTTTTGCAAATATATATACATACATATTTATATATATGTGTATATATATATATACAATCTGCTAAGTTCAGTTTTGCTGTTTCTATTTGTATGATTACATGGCTTACTGTTTTGCATTGGATAACAAATAAGATACAAGGATTATCATCTCTAAGAGGCTAATTTTCCCCCTTATAGAAGTCCCCCCACTAGACCATCAACCAGAAGCAATTAAGGAATGCTGGGAAAATGAGAATTAACTGCTCACAGCTTGGAGACTCCTTATTGCAATCATTTTCTCAACTGATGCTTCTTCTTTCCATATGACCCTACCTTTCAACAAATTGAAAAAAATATCACCTAACCAACATCTTTAGATTTAAACCAGTTAGAGTATAAAAGAGACAAAGCTATTTTGAAATGGGTAGCAAAAAATTATCAGGTATATTTAGGAGGTACAGTTCCCCTGGGAGGCAAAACACTTGACAGGATGCAGTTCATCACCTGGACCCAGGTGTACCTGGGACAGAGATCAAAGATGGAGGGAATCCAGTGGCATCCAGCTCTGGACTTGAATCTCAGCTCTAAGAAATTTTTATCCAACTGGTTAAACAATTATTGAAAATCAAAAATGTTCTGAATTTAAATGATCTTATTGCTTAAATATAAATTCCCCCAAAGTTTTAGAGTTTTAGAAATCTATTTATTAAATGATGTCCCATTAAAGAGTGTTTATCTATATCCTGTTGTGTTGTTTAACTGGCTTTCCTTTCAGGACCTAGCAGTGACTGGTATGCCAAAAGGATGAGCTTCAGAATATGGAATTAATGGGAAAAAAGAGAAACAAGGCAAACAATAAATCCTTGTAGGTGCATGGAGCTTTGTGTGTAGATGCTCTGCTATTGGCAGAAATTCATTGTTGGAAAAATCAAAAGCTAGAGAAAAACACTTATGAGAAGGATGGCAAAAGTGGGGGAAGTCAGCCCTGGATTGGGACAGAGGTAAAGAGAGATTAGAGTATCTAAAGAGAATTTCATGACACTTAGTATTCACTAAGGAAAAGTACTGTTCCTTATGTATCTTTGCTTTCCACACTGCCAGGACAGAAAGCCTACAGAAGGGTGGGGTCAGCTACTGAAGACCCGCCTCTGACCACCTACAGTGTATCATAGACAAAGGATGGAGTGGAAATTTCACACCTCTCTGACAAATTTTCCAAAGATTTATAGTTTCAGAAGCAAAATAACAATGCAAGGCAATTGTAATTAATTATTCTATCACTTTAAATAATGCTTAAAAAGGTTTCAATTTTTCTTATTACAAAAAAAAGATGAATTAAGTTTACTTTTCTCACTTAATTATATTGCATTGTCTCCATTTCATTATGATGACTATACATTGACAGATTAAAAAATTGCCTTAATAGGTTAAAACAAAATTTTATCCATTTACAGTACAAGAAATGCATTTTAATTCCTTAACTTGTAATAAACATTTGAGATAAATGAATTCAAGTAACTGAAAGAATTAATGCTATAATTTTTCAACATTCAAATAACCTGGGGATATTTAATTATTCTTAAGGATAGTTTGCTAATTCTTTCTTGACACTGACTTTGACATTAGAATTCACGATAAAAATATAAGTAATTAACTTACATCTTTATGAAAGTAACATATCAAAGTTTCTTTCAAAATTGCTTTACTTCCTCTTTCGGATAACTATATCTGAAGACATAGTTGGTCACATGTCTAAAATGAGAAGACAAACTGTATTGCATCATTTATTTTAAAACTTCCATCTTATAAGTGAAAGCACTAACGTAGAGCTTCTAGTGTTAGTACAATTCTCTTGCTTTGGAAAACATAGTGGAGGGATCCAGAGGAATTGAGAGAGGAAGAAGTACTCCTCTATTCCCAATTCAAGCTCCTGTCTTGAGTTCCAGATCTCCTTCCTTCAATGATGCTATCTGGAAGCACACTGTGAAACACACTCTTCTCCATCCAAGTAGCATGTGGTCATTATCTTTTTCATAAAACCTTTTTAAGAGCCCAGGCCCACAAGTCAAAGAATGTCACACCTCACAGTGGACTGGGCCTTCCATATCAGTAAGCAATAACTAAGTGCCTCACAAACATGCCCACAGAGTACCCAATGGAGGCCAGTCCTCAGCTGTAGTGTCCTTCTTTCTAGGTGGGCCAATCTGACAACTCAAGCTAACTATTGCATGACTATACAAGTGCAAGTAATGGTGCTCCTTAGTCTAGCTCTTCATGAAAGAACTAGATATTTACTTGACGATCTTGACTAAGTCCTTCTAAATTTTTACAACAAATACCAATAAGGTTGAATATTTTGTAGGAAAATTTGCTAATGACAAAAAGTGTCCCTTGGCCTGCTACAAATGAATCAAGATAGAGTAAATGAATCAAGAAGAGTAAATATTTGGTAGGATCCCTAGTAAGGAATTTCCCGGAATATAATCTATTGTTACAAAACATGTCCACATTTCTAGAGAATGAGGCTTCATATATAGTGTGTTTTCTACCTTAACCCAATTTCATCTGTTTGTGCCTGAGTTTGAGGAAGGAAAGCACAGAGCTACTCTGAGGAGATATGATAAATGGTAGATTTCATTAGCTGGTCAATTTTAGGAAACTTAAAAATTCAGGAAGCTTCATTGTTACAAAACACTTTTGGGGCTATTAACCTAACATTTAGTGAGTTTGTTATTCAGGATACCACCCGAAGACTATGTAAATAATGTAAACAATACAAGTTTTATAATAATCTAAAAGAATTTTCATAATTTCCAGAACAATAGTTTTTAAAAGAGCTAAAAATACCATTCTCAACATCCTCTGTTTGACCTACAATTTTTACCACTATGTGATATTACATATAGCTGTACTATTGTCTAAGTTTACAGAGTAAATAATACAACAATCCAGTGTTTCTACATTAACAGAGAATTACAAGTGATTGCCATAAGTGCACAAAACCAATGAAAGTCAAAGTAATCCAAGAAACAAATGTTTCAATGCATAGTTTCTTTATATCTGAGTTTGTGATATGACTTTTATTTAAGAAGCCATGTGTTAGTTGCTCATGACTATAAACACATCTGTAGTAATTTGTATTGCCCAAAGGCTGTTAGAGAGTGTTATTATTAGAAGGTGTGGCCATCTTAGAGGAAGTGTATGAATGGGTGCAGGCTTTGAGGTTTCAAATGCTCAACCCAGTGCCTGTGTCATTCTCTCTTCCTATTGCCTGCCAATCTGGATATTGAACTCCAAGCTTCCTCTCCAGTACCATGTCTGCCTTCAGGCTACCCTGTTTCCTGCCATGATGATAATGAACTAAACCTCTGAACAGTAAGCCAGCCCCATATTTCTCTTTTAAAAGAGTTGTTATGGTCATGGTGTCTCTTCATAACAATAGAAGCTCTACCTAATCATTCTATAGGTGAAATAGAAGGATCAGGAGGTTGGCATGAATAAAGTACATATCAGAACTTGCATTAGAGGACAAAAACATGACAGTAAATAAAGTAAAATTAAACAGTCTAATAATCTATCATAGTATTTTAAGTGAAGAAATTAATATCCAAATTCATTATTTTTGAATATATTGTAGAAATATTACCAAATAGAGAACTTTATGAATATATCTTCATTGTCACTTGCACATTTCCTTAAATCAAAAGAAAATTTTCATTACATTATCATAATAATGAAATCTTAACACATAAGAATAAAGCTTAATGTGAAATATATCATTTCTGGTAAGTGAATCCATTTTGAACTTGCATAAAAATGCCAAAGTAGTATGTTTCTCCCAAAAAAACAGGATTGCATTACATAAATATGAAGCACAACAACACTAATGATTTCAAGTCAGGTCTAGCACGTGCAGAAATTACATTTGGTCATGTGGTTTAAACAGGAAACATACCTCACAGGCTTAAGTGCTGACTGTCTGGTCCTCAAGGTAGTATTGAGGTCAAGGGTTGATAGCATTCAGAGGGCTGTACCTTCATCAATAGATTTCAGTACCAAATGGACTCTAAGAAAGGGGAACTAGCTGATGGAAGTAGATCACTCGTATATGCCAATCAACGATATAAATTTTGTGTATCATTACTCTCTCTGCTCTTCAACTTCTAACAGATAGGAATCTTTGCTTCACTGTATGCTCTCTGCCATTAGAATCAGCCACAGTACAAACCCTCATCTGACATCTAACCTTGGAGGGAAAACTCTGAAATCATAAGTTGAGATGAATCTTTCCTTTTTAGAGTTTCTCAGTCATTTTGCTATGATAATGTAAAACTAACACAACTCGACCTTGAACTTTATGATATAATAGAATAGATAGTTAAGGTCTGGGATCTCTCTAATAAACTTACTATAGTTCGTTTTCCATCACAATGGGTCTAATATGGAAACACATTGATATATCTGTGCAGGTTTATAGCTTTTAATATTATATTAGTCTTTTGTATGTATGTTTACAGGTCTAATATTCAAAAAAGACCTTAGAGATAAAAGAGATTTAATGTATAAGACAAAGACAAAAATCGAATCTTTCTAGAAAATGAGAACTATCAGACATGCCTCCTACTTAAGAGTCATTTATATAATTAGTGCATTCATCCATGTATATTCTTTTATCCTAAAAATTTAAGACTGCATGTAGAGTTATATCACTTAAAATTAAAATGTTATTTAATTTAGTGGAACTACCTATAATAATGATGAGATATCCTTTCATCCTAATTTAAGTAGGTGAAAACGAATCTTACTGAACTGCTTCATGGGATAGTTGAGAGCAATGGTATTTCAGCCAATGTTTTATGTAACCTTTAAGAAGTATTTTGTAGTAGTGGCAAATAACATCTTTGCCTTGTGCCAATGCTTCGTGGGACGGAGTGTTGCACTGGGACTAGTTTGAGACTTCACTTCTGAGGACTTACTTGTAGGATGCAAAGACTGCATGTTGCATTAACTTCATGTTGTTTTGAAAAAGTTCTTAATCAATTTTCATTGATAACTCAGTATTAACTACCACCGTCTAAATATGCATTACTCACAAGCTTCTAAATGGGAAATGGTTTTAGAATTACTTCTTTAGTCAGAGATAGTTGTTCTCCTAAACTTATGCTTGTGAAATGAATCTGATCTCAAGCAATATGTGCAGGGTAAACAGTCTGAAAACAAATTTTGAACCAAAGGAGGAATATTGTTATGTTTTATGAAATATAACATAAATTATGCTGAATATTTAGTCATATCCTACATATAAATCCCATTATAAGCCTTGCAAGAGCCTTGTATGTCTATCTCTTGTCTTAAAGTCCAAATTCCCAAATTCTCTCCAAAATCATTTTGATGTGATCATATGCTAAGTGCATATTCTTTTCATCCCGAGAGCAAGACTGTCCTTGTCCAGCAGCACACAGTGTTTTTTATTTTCATGCTCACTACACCACAGAATCTTAGTTTGGTAATTCAGTAAAGTGTAAGTACAGATACAAAACTAAGTGCATAATTAAAGTACTTGACTTACATAAGAACAACTGATTCTAAAAGGACTAAAATACTATTTTCCAGAAATGTAATTGGTGTGAAATTAAGGTATATTATTAATACTTGCCACTATATGTAAGGTTTCATTCACAAAATTTTGACAGAAGTTTGATAGAGTCTAATCATTCCCTGCTCTTTCCTTCTAAAGACAAAGTCCATATGATTAATAGTAAAACAGATGTTCATTACTAATAAGATGCCTCTCTGAATTCTGACTTACATGCATCTGAAACATCTATTCTGAGAACACAGCCATGACAGTGTTCCCCTAAATATAATTTAAAAGATCAAAGTCATGCTTGTGTTGGGGGGAATGAAAATTTTAATAAACCTAGAAAGAAGTGAAATATTTAATTCAAAACAGGGCTGAAACCAAAAATTTTAGATGTTGGTTATAGATATGGGCAAGAGTCTGGCTTGTGTCAGGGAACAGGGACTGCGATCCGCCATGCAAAGAATGAATGATAAGGGTGGATTGATTTCTATGGTTTTTTTGGGGGGGGAATCTGAGAAGAGTGAAACTCTGGAAATGAGCAGAAACAAGAGATTTCTCCAGATCAGGGTTCCCAATATTTCTCTGAAACAAGAGAAAGATGCAAACAACAGAAAAGAACATCTCTAGTGTGGTGGGAAGATTGGAATGTGATATCAGGAGAAAGAAAATGGAAAGAAAAGTGTCATAGTGGATAGATAGATAAAGAAAGAGAGAGAGAGAGAGAGAGAGAGAGAGAGAGAGAGAGAGAGAGAGAGAGAAAGAAAGAAAGAAATAAAGAAAGGAGGCAGATGGGATAGAAAGGAGAAATTAAAGAGATGAATGGAGAAGAGTGGACAGGGGGTGTGGAATGATGAGAGAAGATGAGAAAATAGGGAGTTGGGGAGGGGAGAGAAAGGGGAGGGGAGAGAAAAGTAACCTGAAAAGCAGGAAGGACAGGAGAGGGGAGAAAAGACAAAGTGGTAGAAGGATGGAAGAACAGAAGGGAGGGAAGGAGAAAGGGAAGGAAGAAGAGGGGGAGGAGAGGGTAGAGGAGCAGGGAGGAAAGAAAGGCAGGGGAGAAAGGGAAGGGGAGAGAGATGAAGGAAGAAACAGAGAGAAGGGATTTGAGAGAGAAGAGAAAAAAGGGAAGAAAATTAGGTATTCTGCACTTCTGGGCTAATATCCACTTATCAGTGACTGCAGTCCATGTGTGTTCTTTTGTGACTGGGTTACTTCATTTAGTATATTTTCCAGTTCCAACCATTTGCCTAAGAATTTCATGAATTCATTGTTTTTAATTGCTGAGTAGTATTCCATTGTGTAAATATACCACATTTTCTGTATCCATTCCTCCATTGAGAGACATCTGGGTTCTTTCCAGCTTCTGGCTATTATACATAAGGCTGCTATGAACATACTGGAGCATGTATCCTTATTGTATGCCAGGGAATCCTCTGAGTATATGCCCAGGAGTGGTATAGCAGAGTCCTCTGGCTTTTGATGATCATAAATGAGCTGCTATTGTGATTAGTTACCCAGCTGACAGATCCTCTGGCCTGCCTAGAATTATCTTGAATAGACAAACTTCTCAAACCCTCAGATTAACAGAAACATCTATTTAGCAACTGAGAAATTATGGAATAATTACATTGTCCTATGATTTCTCAGATATAGTTATAAGCTTGACTTTGTATGCAATAAAAGCTTGAAAAGTAGCGTGGAATGCCTGGTGATGATGTAACAGTCTAAAATCATGTTCACTGTTTGGCATTCAAACACTATTGCTGGATTAACAACTTTCACTATTAATCTCTTTCAAAATTTATGTAGTTTCAATGTAGTAGCCAGAGATAGAGATGATTTTGCTCTGAGAACTAAAGGGCTTGTTACAGGAGAGGCCTCAGTGGAAGCAAGTTGAGAGGGTTGAACATAAGGCAGAGCTAATCTGAACACACATTTCAGAGGTCGCAGGCTTTGGACAAACTGAAACATTTCTATGTTATTCCATTCACACTTATGAACTGATATAGTAACACTGCATACTTTATTGGGCTAGAAGGATTGGACTAGAAAGTAGACTCTTGTGTTCAATACACCTTAGATATGCACTTACTATTATTCAATGAGACCTGTCTGCAGTGGTAAGTTTCTAATTCAGAGCAGCAAGCTGTGAGCTTAGTACTCCACAGGGCATTGAGGGCTCTGTGAACACTGCCAAGAGCTTACTGTACTGCCTTCCCTTTGAGTCACCATTAGGAGCTACTTTGCTGTCTACTATATTCAAAATAGTATATTGCTCCACACTTACTATCTGAATTCTTTGATTATGAGTAAACATGGTATTATTATTAAGTTATTTTTATGTTGATTTAAGTATAAAGAGAAAAACAGTTAAGAGATTAAACAAAACTTGATATAATTCATGATTCTCAAAAAAAGAAAACCAAATACCTTTTCTCCAGAACTATAGACATCTCCTATAAACTATCATATTGTTTGTATTATTTAACTAATTACGTTGCAATCAAATTATATTTGAAAATATGTAGTAATAAAAGTAAAAGGTATAATATACATGTTTTAATAAATGGTTAAGAGGTCATATTTAAGTACTGTGTGAATATAAATAGATTAAATTTCAGCATGTATTGTCAAAATTTAATGTCAATCAAAAAGAATAATTAAAAATTTATCAGATAGACAGTATTGATGTTTTTCAGCACAGGTCATCTTTAGAATGATTACAACAAAGTCACTGTTGCATACATTTTCGATGGTTAAAGTGATTATCCTATTTAGCTCCACTCAACAGAATTCTTCAATGTAATTTACTTCTGTTTGAAAAAATTATGAGTTTTTTTTCACAACAGATCAACACGTTTACCTTTGTATTGCTTATACATAGCTTATACATGTAATCATTATAAGCTTAAAACATCAAGCTTTTCTTCCCTTGTACCACCTTCCCCCAGACAGCCTCTCAAAGGTTGATTAAATTAACTGAAACTCAAGCAAAGACTGTGCAGTCTAACTATTTGGATAAAGAGTGAAATTTTCATTCATCATGCACATGCTCTCAATTATTGGTGTGATGGATTTTTCCCACTTGATTTTTTTTCCCTTTCCTAAGCCAAATACAATAACTGGTATTTTGTTATCATATTGAAATAACAATCACAACGTGTTAAGAATGTGCACTATGGACTGCTCCATTTTTTTATTATGCTTTGAAAGGCAAATGAATAAATCAAGAAGACGCAAACCTAAATGCAGTGCTGAAGTGAGGTCCAGCCTTTGAAATCGGCATCCTATTAATCACGGGGCTGACCTTTTCATTAAGGGGCACTTGTCGGAATCACTGACACCGTTACAGCATTCATATGTGTGAACTGTACTCGGCAGCATTCATATACAGAGGAGGCCATAGTGAAATTAGAATCTCTCCCTGTAGGGGGTAGACATTGACCGCTATTCAATGCCAACAAATGTTGGCCACAACATTCCATGAAGAATGACTTTTAAACTGCATTTACTCCACCATCGGTAATGTCAAATCCAATCCTTAAAGAAATATATTTAACTAAAAGTAATTAATTAAACCTCTCATAGCAGCAACTTTATCCTGGCTAAATCATTTCTGAAAATACACAAAGGAGCCATCAAGGCTCTACCGCCATGGTTTTTAAATCATCATTTACAATGAGGTCCATCTATAATAGTCACAAAACAAAAGCAAATCATTGGCCAGTGGGAATTATTTAAGAAAATACAATCGTATTTTGTCTGTGTTTTCTTATGTACTGTATGCCTGCACATCACATTATGAGATGGCAGTGGCTTCGAGACAGTATCTTTGAATACATAAGAGCTACATTTAGAACACTTTAAAGAAACTACAGATAGAAATGATGTACTGACAGTCTTTATTGCATTCTTTTACAATTTGATCATGGTTTGGCAATATTTGAGGGATTAACTTTATCACTTGAATCTTCATCGGAGCATATGTCGCATGTGTATTTCCTATACAGAGTGTCACAAATTTGAATGGCAGACACATTCTTTCACATTGGCTGACATGTCACCTGAAAGTCCACCACGGCCAGCTTGTTAACACAATTGGGATGTATAGTCTAGTAGTAAAAAGATTCCCTGTAGCGGAGTAAATTTCAGAGCAGGGCTCGAGGAATATGGCTCGACTTAGATCGCATCTGAACTTGAAGTTCAAACACAGCTTAGTGGTGAATCCAAAGTTGTAAATGCAAAGTAAACGCAATGTGGAGGCTGCTTTAAACCAACCATGAAAGAGCAAAGAGTCACAGCTGAGATTTCCTACATCTGTTTTCAATATCTCTTCCTAGGCTATTAGACAAATGACCTTTGGTTTTAGTTTGTTTCTTTTAAAATTGCATTATCATTGTCACTGAAACTACACTCTAAGACCAGTTTTTAGTTTTTCAGATCACTTCTTGACCAAGAGTCAGAGCTCAAGGAAGAATTGGTTAAGCAAAACTTAGAGGAAAATTCCTTATATTGCTGTCTCCAGGAGGATGTAACACTATAGTCAGGCGTGAAAGTTGAAATCCGTTTTCAAGTAGGGTAGTTTCTTCTGTCTTCTGAGCACTGTGACAGTACCCTTGTCACCAGTGTTTCTGACAGTAATAAAGGATATTTCACCCAGAAATAGCAGTTAATATGCCAGGCTACAGGATCGAATTAGCATTGTTATTAGCACCACATTTCAGTCCACCAGACCTTTTGAATCAGGAGGCACTTGTGGAGTATGTAAGCTGCAGTGACAGTTCCGGGACACTGCACAATGAGCTGGGACCCTGAGTGAAACTACGCCTGGGGAAACCCACAGCGTTAAGAAGGCAGGCTTCTTTTGCTGGTTCACTTTTGCTCAGTCTTTAGAGGATTCCCTGGGAGTAAACAGCCCTTAATTAATTCCCAAGTAAAGAAGAAAAGGTAAAATGTCCACTTACTGCCTCTGTGGTCCTTTGTCCTTGAGCTGGAGTCCGAGGGTTGATCTGTGGCTCCTACCTAGCTCCAGGTTGCCCTCTGGGTTAAGCACAAGCGTGAGCAGCAAGAAGCATGTTGACGTCGTAACTGTACAAGGAGCAGCCGGTCTCGGTGTAGCTGGAGAGCCGGTCAGGACAGAGCACTAAACTTCAGCGTGCGAGCACAGCATCTATTACCCCTGAGGCTCTACCATTTCACCTACACCTGGGCGGATCTATCAAGCTTCATCTCTATTAGAGCTATTTGACTCTGTGGTTTAAGAGGGAGGAGGAAAGAGAGAGAAAGGGGGAAAAAAAAGAGCCTTGCCGATGTCACACTTGTTTCTTATTAAAGAGCCTTACGGTGGATTGAGTAATTGTGTACGAAGGTAGTCTGGCTGGCAGATGTGTGCAGCCCCAGCGGAGCACTAGATTCAAGGCAGATGGGCTGTACCAGGGCGCAAACAACATTGAGAGAGAGAGAGGCGTGATTAAAACAGCAGGCCTCTGTTTTATAGTGCTGGAAGTCGGGTAGCATTAAAGCCCCTGGGAGCCAGAGTTCCTCAACTGGAATGGCTCTTTAGCAAGAAAAACGTTAAATTTGATAAAAAAAAAAAAAATAGAAGGATATCCAAACTCCAAAAGTTATGGAGATATGTGTAATATTCATTATAACTACTAATGAAGGATTACTATCCCTACCCCCAAATATCCTGAGAGAACTTAATTAAAACTACTCAATCATGGGTCAGAGTGGGTTATTGATAGTGTTAACGTGACAGATTTGAAACAGATCCCTTATTCTGGCTACACAAGCCAAGGTTATCTTTTTAATCTGAATTAAATTGCCTTAAGGAGATTGACACTGTCGGGCAGATTGACACTCTGCAATTGGGCATTTTTTTTCTTTATGTGGCTAAAGCCAACTCTTTGGGGGTGGGGGAGCATTCATGTAAGTATGTCTGCATACTCCTCATTATGTGGGGTAGGTTAACCTGTGGGAACTTCAGACCTTTCTATGTCATGCTTTTGACAATTGAGTGCATTAAGTAGTCAGAATGAGTACAATTTACATTTAAAAATCAGAACTATTTCATCTATTGCCCTATGTTGATGAGAGCTACTTTCTTATTTAAATGGTTCGTAACAACTGATACTAAAGGTTATGATGGTGATGGTAATTGATGTGTAAGACACTTTGATATCATCTCTGTTGTGTCCTGCTAGGACGTGCTGGGCTCAATTATACTATAAACCTATTTTTAAAACACACATAGGGAAACTAGCTTTGAGAGCTGCTATGAAAGTCACACTTTTCTTGTAGATGATAGCAGGGTTCAGTCTGTCCTCAGAACAGTCTCTATGTAGATTAATTCTTTTTAGTCTGTACAAACTAGAGTGGATACCATTAATTTTTTCATTAGGAAATTTGAAAAATAAAACTTTTATGTCACTGGAGAGTTATGATTCTAATTTTATATGTCTGAACCTATTATTGTAATATAATCCAGTACACTGATAGAATTCCGTAAGAAGTTAAGGCCATCTAAGGTTAAGAATTGTCTCATGATATAATACATTGTCTTAATTATAAAAAAAATGCCCCAAGAAATTACTTATTAAAATGCTTTCTAATACTTAAAATTATTTAAACAAATATCTCATTATTGGCCCATTATTGGCCATTAGTTTTTATGAGTCTAGTAGATAGATAAATGGGAATGAAATATTAAGGTTGCTTGATCCAAGCAGGGAGAGTGGCTTCTGACACTAATCCTAGCTCAATGAAAACCAAGACAGAAGAATTAACACAAGTTTTTGGCCACATACAATTCTAGGTTAGCCTCAACTACAAGTATCAGATCCTGTCTTACAAAGCATCACCACCATTTCTATGATTACCATCACCACCAACCATACTACCAACACCACCGCAACACCATCATCACCCATGCCAACACCATTATCCCTAATACCACCACAACAATAACAGAGAATGCTGGAATCAATAACAGTGGATCTGTTCTCACAGTTGGCTTGCAAAGAGATGTTTTTATTTTTCATAGCATTTTAGTTTACTTTTTAGCACAATCATATATACTTCAATGAGAAATTATTCTAGCAACTACACTGATATTTAGTAAAAAGATGGGATAAAGTGTCTTCATCTTACTAATTTCAGAATTCTGTATAACACACAAAAGTGGTGACTTATAGTAACATACATGATTTAGTGCTTGATTTTAACTATCCATGAACATTTTAAATACCAATTAGAAATTCTTCACACTACCATTCCATCTAAAACAAGATAAGAATAAATGTGTTTGAGGAAAACAACAGCTAAAATAAGCATTCAAAGATGATTGAGTAAAACAGAAAAGGTATAGGGACAAAACAACAACAAAAACTATCGAAATGGGGATATCTGGGAGATAACTAAGCCCAAGAAGAAAATTGGTTGTGATTTCAACGTAATCCAGACAGATAATGCACTTTAATGATACATAAATAGATCACAGTGTGTGTGTGTTTCTGATGTGGCAAAGGGGACGGTTATTTTAGTGAGTGTCTGTGTGAATATCTAAGCATGTGTGCATATGCAGATTTTTATACATCAGGACATTACAAGTGAACATTGACTTTAAAGTAAAAAATAACTACTACTAAATCTCCTGTAGAGAACATAAATCTCCTGTAAAATATTATACAGGATAGCAATTAATTTCTATTTTCTCTGCTTAGGGTTAAATGAAGTAGATTGAGGTTTAAGACCGAATTATTTTATCAGCCTCAGCAAATTCAGAATTTAAATTTGAAAACAATTCACCAGGATAGCAAATGCAACTTTTACATTTTTATGTTTTCAAGTGCCACATAAAACATCATAATAGATTTTTCATTGAACATTTTTTTTTATATTATGGTTAAACTTAGAACATGCTAGAAATATCCCAAGAAACAATGTCCTGGAGAGCTGTTGGTCTAACTTTTATATGTAAGTTTAGGTAAGGTTTGAAGAAGCATATAGACTTTATATGATTTATCACTGATTTTACCCATAATCCATCATGCAAGCTTGTATCCAAGATGGTTCTCTAACAATGTTATCTAGCCAAGTGATCTAGTATTGACTTGTTTTGCCTTGTGTTATAAGAAAATAAAAATAAGAATTTCCCTACCCTCCAACATGCTTATGAGGACCCCCATCGCTAAAGCCCCTTTACTGTCTATATTCCTGATTCATCTGATCATAATTTTCTGTTTTTTATTATGACTTTAGTCATATTAGTAATGGATATGAGAGTGTTATTAACAACTTAATTTCAAATAGTTTTCTTTTATAATGCAATAGAAACATTTCACTAAATGTGAATACTTAAAATACTGTATACCTATATAGTTTATCATTCTATTTTTTAAGTATATGTTTACATGGGTCAAGACTTTGACACCCAAGGTGTAAAACAAATTGAGTTAATAACTATTTAGTGCAGAGTTCAGATTCATCATAGAATCTCATGCTGATTGCAAGTAGCAAGTTGATATTTCTGACAAAAATACTTTAGTTCTCAAATATAAACAGGGTTCATATTAACTCCTTCCAAATTTCTGTCTGCTTTTACAATCCAGAATGTCATTGTTGGACCACCTGAGTAAGGCATGGATTCATGATTTATTTTGGACTTGTGTGTTTTCTTCCCTGTGTGGTGATGGTGAGGTAACACTACTAATGAAGACAGGATTGGATGATATATGCACACATGTTCATTTGAAAAATACTTGGAAATTAGCCAATCGGATGAAAAACTTGATGAAGAATTCAATAATTATAGTTTCTTTTATTAGACTACACATAAATTGCTTGGTATATCCACATTCAGAGGGTTGCCTAGAAACTGTAGCAGTCTGCAGAAATGAATGTGTGACATAGATTCTCCCTTGAAGTCAAGGAAGAGGCTAAATCTATTGATTCTTTAAGGCTCAGCTTTGCAACTCTAAGACAAGTTCTTAAAGATTCAAAAATACATCATTACAAATATCAAGTTTTGATTATTAAACTGATTGATCCTTATCTCCACAGGATACTGAAGTGATGTGTTCACAAAAGTCACATGAGTTTTTATTTCTTGCTAGCCTTCAAGTGATTACAAGTGCACCACTTGGCTCCCTATTTGACACACTTTTTTGTAATTATAGGCAGTCATGTGCATGAATCTGAGTCTTTTTGCTTGCCTTGGCTTTGAAAATGCCTTCTTATTTTTACTGCCTGCCCTATACCTTTTGGGAAAGTATAATTGACCATATTCCCACGATTCAAGAGTGTTTCCATAGTCTTCTATGAAACATTAACTTTTAAATCTTGTCACAGTGGTCTACTGGAAGCGCTGCAATGCATTTGGGTTGCACGTATTTATTCTCTGCTCGGAAGGCTTCTGAAGGGCTCAGCCACATGCTCCACATCCTCAAGGAAGGAAGTATCAAGAGTGAAAGCTGGTTTTCATTGTCCAAATCACCATCCTACAGTATGTCAGCATTTCACAGTGGCACGTTACATGTGCTGTTTTATTTATGTCATGGGCTGGTATGAGGTGGAACAACCTATTTAGGAGATCCAGATTTGGGTATTGAAATCATCAAGAACAAAATCTTTACTCTCATGTGTACTTCTGCCAAATAAGATACTGATAAACTCGAACTCACACAATTCATCTGACTTACTTAAACTCACCTAACATCTCTGTCAACCAAATAATTCTCCAGTCATTTTTATTGGGTACCGGCTATATTCAAAAAGGTCAATACAAAGTCATACTTTATACAGCTGGTGAAGGTAAGTAGAGACGTTATCAATTCTAATGATCACAGGCCAACCAGTTGAATTATTAGTCCTGTTTTTTGAAGTTCCTTCTGATTTTCTCAAATAAAAAAAATGTTTTATATATTTAGATCTGTGAGTCTTTGTGTGGTTAAATTCATGTATAAGTGCAGTTTCCATGGAATCCAGAAAGTGGATCCCACAGATCTAGTTATAGGAGGTTATGGGTCACTTGGCATGGATGCTGAGATCAGAACCAGCACCTTCTGCAAGAGCAATAATGCTGAGACATCTCTTTGGACCTTGGAGTTTTAAAATTTAACTGTACATTATGTAACATCTCTAAGTATCTCTTTACATTATCTTTAGTGATTGTGCTATTAATAGTACAAATATAAATACTTTAAGATAGTAAAGCACACTTAGTTGCACCATATTCGAGACTCAGTTATTAGCTCTGTATGCTGTATCAAATGATATAGGGAGAAAGATATAAAACTACTGATATAGGAAGCCATGTTCGCCATTACAAGATGGCGCCCATTTCCTGTGATGAATCAGCGATGTGCTGTTGTTTACTCTACTCCGCGCCCTACTGCGCATGCGCGGGTAGAGGTTTGGCGGGTTGCAGCTCAGTCCTGGAGCATGCTAATGAGGCATCGTGGCATGCATCAATCAGGTAGAAACATGTCTAGCCTAGGCTTATTTAAGACGCACCATTCCTTTTTTCTGGGTCTTTCGCCTCTGCAATCAACCCCGCAATAAACGTCTGTGGAAGGATCCTGTTTGTCTCATGTCCTTCTTGCTGGCAAGATAAACACGACTGACATACTGACATGTATATTAGTTCTTCAGAGTTAAGACAAATAAATATAATATTTTAGATAATATACATAAAAAGCTGTAAGTGCCAGGAGGGCATCTGTTCTTGGAGATGTCTGAAGACACTGAGGTCATGTAAGTATGATATTTGCAAAGAACATGGATTAGCAAATTAATCCTCCATAAGATCCAGTGGAAGACATCTTCTCAATTGGTAGTCAGGGCCCAGTCCATTGTGCTAGCAGTCCTGTTTTTTATAGGAAACGGGCTGAACAATCCAGGGGATGGAGTCAATAGTCAGCAACACCCTTCCATGGCTTCTGCACCAGCTCATGTCTGCAGGGTCCTGCCCTGTTTGAGTTCCTTTCCTGACTTCCTTTTGTGATTAACAGCAATGGGGAAGAGTAAGCTTAATAAACCCTTTTCTCACCATCTTGCTTCGGGTCATGGTGTTTTGTTGCAGCAATAGAAACTCTAACAAAGAAAAGTATCAAATGCAAATCATTGTAGACCTTCATAAAGCACCAAGAGGATGTATGACCAAACATTTTCCCCTACAAGCTTCACAAAAGCATTATGGAAAGGAAACCACCATTTTGAAAAATATGTTTTCCTGCAGCTCATCAATTGTTACAATGGTTTGTAGCAGTGCTTTGTCTCCAGTTCTAAATGCAACACAAAACAAAGGAAGCTGCTAAGAAATAGCGTGAAGAATAAAATCTGATAATTACTCAGTATAGGACAGAGAATACAGATACAAAGAAGACTTATAAATAAATGCAATCTGTCATCTGACAAAACAGGGTGACCTCCTTTCTTTCTAATGACAGTGTTTATGTAAGGTTACACTTAAGAACTGACTACACAGACACAAAATATTAGTCTCCATATACAAAAGAGATTTGATTTATAAACAGCATCATATGCTGTTTTCCATTATTGTTCTGTAACAGAAGGCAACACAGTTTGATTTTTTTTTATTCTTCTTCTAAAATTATAAATGAAGTCTTCATTGCTCTGTTACTTTGAGCCAACAATAGCCTGTGGGCAAATGGCTGCCCATATTCAGAGAAGGTTCCTGATGAATTGTGTCAGTCGGGGGAGATATAACCAGGGCTGTTTGAAGGGTCACCTTTGGTTACAGCAGTGCTTAAGTGTTTCTTCAATGGCCTGGAAAATGAATTAGAGAATAATTCTCATCAACTATGCAGAGGAGTACAGTGTTCCAAAGTGACAATAAGTGCACAGCGCTCCTTATGAAAGATGTGTTCGCTGTTCAAAATTAACTTGGCAAATTTAAAAAGCAGTGAAAAATGACTAGAGCTAAGTTCAAATCACTTCACCTCAAGTTAAATGTAACGAGAGAACATCCTAACCCCAAAGACATAGAGTCACCTCACTATACTACTGGGGGGGGAGGTGTGAATTGAAGTGGTTTATTCACTGAATTCCAAGAAAAGAAGAAAATATATGTACATCAGTGGGACATGGGAACCATGTCTGAACAGAGATGGCGAGAATATTCTAAATGCCCCTTGAAATGTGTGTCTGGTGCTACTGGGTATTTACTTGGAGGCAAGCAAATGAAAAATGTGTTGCATCTCTGGTAACTCTGTATGTCGGATAGAAATCAGCATACTGCCTGTGCAGAAACAGTATACATTCTGGGTTAGTCTCACCACAGGGCCCGTTAAAAACAGCCAGCCTTGTGACTCTGACACAGAAAGAGCCACAAAGGGCACAAACCCGAAGGTGCTCTCATGTTCTCAGGAGAGTCCCTGAGCTTTCTATCTTCTGCTCTTGGATGGACAGTCACTAGGAGAGTACAAATTGATACAAATAGAATCACATAGGCTGCCATATAAGAAAGCAGGAAAATATTGGCAAGGGGAGTACTTCAGAGCACGAGTTTTAGAAGGCTTATGGTGGAAGGTATAGTTCAGATTCAACCAAAGGAGGAATACATGTTTACTTTGTAAGGTCACAAAGAAAACAGGGATCCTGAATGTTCTTGGACAGCAATGCCTTTATGCTGAGAGGCCCCAGGAAGATGTCAGACAGTCACAGCTATCAAAGGACCTGTTCTGAAGGGGACAAAGATGACAGTGAAATGGAACTGCCACAGAGTGAGCAGTGGCAAAGGAATCAGAAGTACAGAAAGGAGACAGAGTCTCAGATGCTGAGTGACTCTACTAACAGCATGGCAATCGGGAAGATAGCATGTATGTTGAAAGAAGAGTTGACAGTGACAAGGAGCATCTGATTTGAATGCAATGGACATAGATGTGGAAACACATGAAGGAAGAGAGATCCAGACTGAGAAATGAGTAAAAGCCAAGTTCCAGGTGGAAAAATGCTTGCCATGGTGTAGGGCCAGATCATCTCATAATAATGGAATGCATGTCAATGGTAAAGGCTTAGGGGGAGCAGAAATAAAGAGCCTCAGGGTTTTTCATTCTTTGTGTTTGCATTATTTCTTAGCAGATCTTAGGGAAAAAAGTGTACTATGGAGTTGAATATATTATTGTATAGCTCAGAGTTTATTTATTAAGTAAATAAAAGTTTAAGCTTAAGAGAGAGTTATGGTAATATTTGAGAGGACAAGACACAGTAATTCTTAAATAGATACCTGGGATTACAGGTCTGGTTTGGGGTTAGGCTTATCTCCAATTAAGTTCACCTTTATCCCAAATGGTTCACCTCTGTGTTCTTGTCCAACAGATAGCCCCCCCTTTGGCAGATGTATTGCTGCCAATAGTATTTTTCTGTTGAGGGTCTCAAATTTCCAACCCTTTCTCATCCAATCAATTTCCTGTTTTCTCTTAAAAGGCTCAACCAGCAGTGTGTATCTTTCCCAGTGTAATCCAAGATGGAGAAAGGAGACATAATTCTTTCCTGTATCATGGATATCTAGACTATAAAAGCCCACGCTGTCCAGGGAAACAAGTGGTGCTCTGGAGCCCATGACCTTTTGCGTGTTCTAGGCTATTTTCTCCTCAGTTAACCTTGGGTATGCAGTGGGACTGCAGATTTCTTGACTTGTAATTCTATTTTTCCATTAAATAATTAATTTATTCACTTTATATCTCAATCAAAGCTGCCCAATCTTCCCAGCCTCCTGTCACATGGACCCTCCCCAAAGCTCCCTCACCTTCACCTCTGAGTAGAGGAAGGTCCCCCATGGGTACCAATGAAAGCTGATAGATGGTATCTCAAGTCACTTTAGAACTATTTACAGTCTCTTCCACTGAGGCCAGGCAAGACAGCCCAGTCAGGAGAGTAGGATCCACAGACAGGCAACAGAGACAGGGTAACCTTCTGCTTAAGTTTTTGTGGAAGAAACCAACCTCAGTAAAGACGCCTATAAGGCTCTATACTAAAAGGCAACTTATCATGCATAGCATGGATTGTGAGGTGTTGTAGTTTGAATCTAATATGTTCTCAGACGTCCATATTCTAGAGTAGAAATGGTTCAGAGGTGGTAAAAGCTTTAGAAGGTAGAGATCAGAGGAAGCAAGGTAAGTGATTGTGTGTGTAGAGGAGGCAGTTATTCTTTAAGGAATATTAAGCCCCAACTTCCCCTCCTGGCTTCTCAGAGCTGAGTAGATTTGTGCCATCCTGTGCTTCCTACCATGATAATATAGTTTTGCCACAGACTCACAGAAAACAGAGGCAGCTGACCATGAACTGAAAATGCTGATACTGTGAGCCCAAATAAATATTCTCCACATTCATGCTGATCATATCGTGTATTCTGTTGTAGTAATAGAAAACTGATGCACAAGAATTCTAAAATAAGATGTTAGAAATGCTATCAACATCATATCTTGTAGGGCATTACATGGCATAACAAGCAGGCTGTATTTTATTTCAAGTGTACCAAGAGGATACTAAATGATCTGGTTATTTTTCTTTTTCTTTGTTTTTGCTTTTCTTTCTTTTTTCAAGGCAATAGTTTTATTGAAAATTTTACATCACGAACCCAGGCACATTCATTTACTTTTCTGTTCTTCAAATCTGCCTTGTTATCCTTACCCTTGTTACCCATTCCAAAAAAAGAAGAGGAAGAGGAGGAGGAGGAGGAGGAGGAGGAAGAGGAGGAGGAGGAAAGAAGACTAAGACAAAGAAGAAGAGGAAGGGAAAGAAGAAAGGGAAGGGGAAGTGTAGGAGAAGAAGAAGAGGAGGAGAAGGGGAGGGGAAAGGACAAGAAAGAGAGGAAAAAGAAGAGGAGAAAGAGGAAGAAGAGGAAGAGGATGAATAAGAAAATCGCATTTGTCTTGACAATATACTCCATGGAGCATGGTCAAATGCTTGAGAGTCAGCCCCTTAAAGAAAACTTAGTCCTTCCACACCAACACCTCACCTACCCCACATCTCTAGAAGCCATCAATTGTAGAGATCTATACTTCCATGATCTATACTGCCACCTCAGACAATGTGGATGCCCCAGATCCACACTGTCACCAGACATTTTGTGGAAATCCATGATCAATCCTCCTACTGACTGTAAAAGGTAAGGAAGCAGCTACTTTTGCACTGGTTCTGAAGAAGACTTCAGACTCATAGTTGAAAAAGAGGGACATAGAAGACTTGTGTGATATTGAGTGATGTTAAAGGATAGCACAGTCTCCTTTTTCGTTGATCATTTATAGATTCTATATTTGAGCACTCAGATAGTCATATCTCCCTCTGTCAACATACATACAAAGTTATGGCCATTGGTCAGAAATAGCCAATTATGCAACAGTAAAAACAAGAAAATGACCATAAGTCTGTGGGTTCATTTCTGGGTCTTCAATTCTATTCCATTGATCTGCTTGCCTGTCACTGTACCAATACCATGCAGTTTTTAACATAATTGCTCTGTAGTACTGCTTGTGGTCAGGGATATTGATTCCCCCAGAAGTCCTTTTATTGTTGAGAATAGATTTAGCTATCCTGGGTTTTTTGTTGCTCCAGATGAATTTGAAAATTGCTCTTTCTAGATCTATGAAGAATTGATTTGGGATTTTGATGGGGATTGCATTGAATCTGTAGATTGCTTTTGGCAAGATGGCCATTTTTACTATATTGATCTGGCCAATCCAAGAGCATGAAATATTTTTCCATCTTCTGGGGTCTTCTTTGATTTCTTTCTTTCTTTCTTTCTTTCTTTCTTTCTTTCTTTCTTTCTTTTTTTTTTTTTTTTGTTTTTCGAAACAGGGTTTTTCTGTGTAGCCCTGGCTGTCCTGGAACTCACTCTGTAGACCAGGCTAGCCTCGAACTCAGAAATTCGCCTGCCTCTGCCTCCCAAGTGCTGGGATTAAAGGCGTGTGCCACCACGCCCAGCTCTTCTTTGATTACTTTCTTCAAGGACTTGAAGTTCCTGTCATGCACATCTTTCACTTGTTTGGTTAAAGTCACTCCACGATACTTTATATTGTTTGTGGCTATTATGAAGGTGTTATTTCCCTAACTGCTTTCTCAGCCTGCTTGTCCTTTGAGTACAGGAGGAGTTACAACCATCCAGTGGAAAAAGATAGCCTTTTCAACAAATGGTGCTGGTTCAACTGGAGGTCAACATGCAGAAGAATGCGAATTTACCCGCTCTTATCTCCTTGTACTAAAATCAACTCCAAGTGGATTAAGGACCTCCACATAAAACCAGACACACTGAAACTAAGAGAAAAGATACTGGGGAAGACCCTGGAGGACATGGGCACAGGGGGAAAGTTTCTGAACAGAACACCAATAGCTTATGCTCTAAGATCAAGAATTGACAAATGGGACCTCATAAAATTACAGTTTCTGTAAGGCAAAGGACACTGTCAGAAGAACAAAACAGCAACCAACAAATTGGGAAAAGATCTTTACATCCGACAGAGGGCTAATATCCAATATATACAAAGAACTCAAGAAGTTAGACCCCAAAGAACCAAATAACCCTATCAAAAATGGGGTACAGAGCTAAACAAAGATTTTTCACCAGAAGAAATTCGGATGCCTGAGAAACACCTTAAGAGATGTTCAACATCATTAGTCATCAGGGAAATGCAAATCAAAACAACCCTGAGATTCCACCTCACACCAGTCAGAATTGCTAAGATTAAAAACTCAAGAGACAACAGGTGCTGGTGAGGATGTGGAGAAAGAGGAACACTCCTCCACTGTTTGTGGGATTGCAAGATGGTACAACTGCTCTGGAAATCAGTCTGGCGGTTCCTCAGAAAATTGGGCATGTCACTTCCACAGGACCCTGTCATACCACTCCTGGGCATATACCCAGACGATTCCCCTGCATGCAATAAAGACACATGCTCCACTATGTTCATAGCAGCTTTATTTATAATAGCCAGAAGTTGGAAGGAGCCAGATGTCCCTCAAAAGAGGAATGGATACAGAATATGTGGTATATTGGCACAATGGAATACTACTCAGCAATTAAAAATAATGAATTCATGCAATTTGTAGGCAAATGGTTCGTTCTGGAAAATATCATCTTAAGTGAGTTAAACCAATCACAAAAGAATACAGATGAAATGCAATCACTGATAAGTGGATATTAATGAGCCCAGAAGCTCTGAATACTCAAGGCACAACTAGCAAATCAAAAGATTCCCAAGAAGAAAGGAGAGGACCCTGGTCCTGAAAAGACTGGATCCAGTTTTATAGGAGAGTACCAGAACAGAGAAATGGTGGTGGAGGGGGGACTGGGAAGTGGGGAGGGAGAGGACTTATGGGACATATGGTGAGGGGGGAACTGGGAAAGGGGAAAGCCTTTGGAATGTAAACAAAGAATATAGAAAATAAAAAAAAAAGACAAGAAAATGAAAACTTCCCAGCCAGGTTGTGGGCTATTGATAAAATGATGATCTTCCATCTCATGCTTGTTTTTCTTTTCTTTTTTTTCTTTTTTTTGTAGTGGTCCATTTAGTGTTACACAGGTTCTGTTTATTTGTTTTATTCTTGTTGATGCTAGTTTTATTGCCAGTTTCCTCTTTAAAACAGCCAATATGCTCTCTGACATTGTGAGCTCATCATGACCCTGATGTGCCTGGAGACAGGGACATCATTGTTACCTGCTTTGAAAATGCAAGTGAGTGTACTTCAAGGGTCCTGAGCGCAATGTTAAGAAATCAGCAATACATATGTAGTGCAATTGAACAGTGTTTTTTTAATATAATGGAGCAGAAACAGGCTTAAAACACAAATATATCCTGAGTGGTTAGTAAAGAGTCTTTGAGCTGTCCACGGGAGCCTAACTATGTATTTTCCCCAGAGCACAGACTACTTATTCCTTAATTCTGTGTTTGCAATGACTTCCTCGACAGTAACTGGCATGGATAACAAGAACTGACTGTATTTCTGAAAAGCAAAAAAAAAGCTAAATTGAATTATATCATGAAACAGTTGGGTTTATTATAAAGAAGCTTTTCCTGTAACTGTGTAGAACATTGGCAGGACTTTAGAAAAAGAAAAGTATGCAATTCAGTTTTCTAATGGCTGTCAAAAAAAAAAAAACAAAACCAGTAATTGAGCCACTGAATAGCTGTTAGTTTATTTTATCTGTCTTTAGAAACAATGGAAAGTGAAGTTTGTTTCAGTTGCTCTTTCCAGCCATGGCCTTGAAATTGTGAGTGGAATTATGAGAGCATGGAAGACTAAAGCCAAGTGCTTAGCACCACGTGCAATAAATAATCCTTGCTGCCTCCACTGCTTCTGTGCACAGTGCTCTGTACTGGAACAGTGTGGCTCTAGGCTGAGATGGCATTTGCAAGAGACCAGAGTGGCGACCACCAAATGGCTCTCTAAAGGTAGTATGACCACCCACTCGGCTGGCTGGGTCTGTGTTCTACCCAGCATTCCATTTTGTTGATGGCCCTTGATTGATGAAATAAGTCACATGCTTATGTTATTAACAAAATGCTTTATACATCAACACATTGAACTATGGATTTCTCCAGAACTGCTGTCACGTAGCTTTGGAATCGGCTGAGTAAGGGACTGGGAACTGAGTTGTCTTCTAGCATCTCTACTCAAAGCTTTAAGTGAGTGATTGATGACTATTACAGCATCAAAGGGAGGCAGTGATGAAAGGCAGGAAGTGCTGGAGGTTGTCTGAATCGACAGGTAGTATGTTGAAAGAGAGAGAGATCAGGAGGCTGGAATTTTGGGGAAGAAGGTAACAGAATTCCTGCTGCAGGAAGGAAGGGATGGGAAAAAAATAACAAACTGCAAGAATAAAAGGGAATTCTCCAAGAATTCACATTGGGAAGCATAAAAAAAGGTAGTGTCAGCAGAGTTGGCATGAAAGAGTTAAACTCAACAGAGGAATTTTCCTAGAAACCTGTTTAAAAAGCAAATAGCAACAACAATAGCTGTTCACATACCAGGTGTTGTAATTTGTGCCTGTAGTCCCTGTACTTAAAAGTATGAGGCAGAATGGTTTATTCAAGGCAGGCCTGAACTATGTAACAAAACATGCTCAAATAAATAAATAAATAAATAAATAAATAAATAAATAATACATAGACAGATGGATAAATATATCTATCTACTGATACTTTATTCAATTCTCTCTGGCTACACATCTACTTGCATTACTCATTACTCATTGGTAGTACTCACTGTGCAGTATGCACAGTGTCTGCTTTCAGGTTTTCCCTATTTTCTCATCTCTCTTCAGTTCTAACAGACTAATCCTCTATTTTACCCCCCCATCTCCCATTTACTCCTGAACTGTCTATTCGTGTTGTTTGTTTGTTTGTATTTCCAGTCCGGCTTTCTCTGTGTAGCCGTAGCTGTCCTGGAACTCCATCTGTAGACCAGGCTGACCTTGAACTCAAAAATATGACTGCCTCTGCCTGCTAAGAGCTCGGAACAAAGACATAAGCCACCTCTGCCTGCCCTGTTCATATCTTTTAAAATGCAAAAAGTCAAGTGTCAGTACATAGTTCAACCATGGAATTGTGTGAGAATTCTGTGTGCTTTCAAAAAAAACTACAACAAAACCAGACAAGAGTCTTGTGATCTCAGTTTCTTGATACCATGGAATTGCTTTCGTGTTATGCTTCCTTGATCCTCCTAGTGCAGCTGATAGGAGTGAGTTTACTTCGGATTCTTCATTATAGCAAGTTATCAATAGGTTTTTTTCTTCTTCCTCTGCCAATGAACCCATTCCAAACCAGATTAGGTTATGCTAAAGGTAGGCTTATTGGGAAGCTGCTCTTGGGCCAGCAAGTTCACTTGCCCCAAGGACTGAGGTCAGGGAAGTTGCCATGGGGAATGGGGACAGGCTTGCCAAGACAGAAAAGGACAAGAAGAGAGGGATTTCAAAATGTCTAGATTATACATGGAAGAGCCATTGGGGAAGGGCAACACTGTCATTGGGCTGGAAAGTTCAGGCTTGGGGTTAGAGTATATCAGATAGTGACCAAGGGCTGCTGGGAGTACCTGGAGGCCAGGTCTGCTTTGGTATGTAAAATATGCCCCTCAGTCCCTTGTCCCAAGGAAGAAACCAAGCAGCTATCCTTTGTTTATATTCCTTTATGGAATAACACATTTTTGCTACTTGCTTGCTGTGGTGATTGGAAATGTTGCTCACATGACTCCTCTTAAACTTCAAAGTATAAGTTGTCCTATGCTGGGAATAAAGTTGGTTATTGCATGAGACTTCAGTATGCATCATTTATCAGCTCCACTCTCCTAGGTCTCACCTCCAACTAGAGTGGAAAACACTCATTTACCTGGGAATGTCTTAGGTTTGACTTTGCTTCCCCAGCCTGTAACTGTCTCTTGAACATTGACTGCTGTCTTTATCATTTTACTATTTCTCTTTTTTGCATTACTTCGAGTTTTTGTGATTTTTTTACTTGATTATGAAGATTTTATGCTCTACAAAGGAAGTAGAGGCATCGCTTACTGTGTGTGACTTGTCTCTTCTGTAGCCTTTCCTACAGCTCTTTTATCCCTTCTTTTCTAATTGGTTGCCAGTCTTATTTTAGTTCCCATGTAAACATATGTTTATTTCAAGAGTTGTCTCTTCAAAATCCACTCCCCTGTTCCATAGGATTCTTTCTCATATCTAGGATTTTCCAACTTTAAATTGTATTGCCTCAGATAGGTCTACCTGATATGGACCAATCAATAGATATTAATTGATAATTGACTGTTTATTATGCAGCAAACTTTGTCACCAGCATGGGGAATATACCACAAAGTGAAGCAGGTATATACATCCTCCACCATCAAGCAAGTAAAGAAGGAGCATAGAGAAGTGTAAAAGAGAAACAACAAGAAATTTTCACCAATTACACATCTCATAAGTTAGTATCTACATATAGAAAGAGCTAAAAAAAAAAGTGAAAAAGAAAAAAATCAATTAAAGGATGGGATACAGACCTCAGCAAATCGCTTCCAAAAGATGAAACGTAAATAACAATAAAGTATTTAAAATATAGTCAATATCATTAGCCATTGGGAAAAGGTAAACTAAAACTTCTTTGAGATTTCATCTTCCCCATGTCAGAGAAGTCGAGGTCAATAAAACAGATTAAGACAGATGCGGGTGAGATGAATGGAAAGGGAAGCACATATTCATTATTGATGGGAAGGCCAGCTGGGACAGTCACTATGAAAATCAGTGTCAGGGGTCTTTGAAAAGCTGAAAATAGATTCACCTCAAGAGCCAGCTATACTCCTCCAAGACACACACCCAAAGCACGCTATATCGTCCTGCCAAGATCCATGCCCATGCCCATTGCTTCTGTATACATAGGCAGAAACTGAAAAGAACCTACATTTCTATCACCTGATGAATGGAAAATGAAAATGTGGTGCACTTACACATTAGAATATTAGTTAGTTGATAAGAAAAATTCAATTATGACATTTGCAGAACCATCGTCAGGGAACTTCTTTTTGCCAGAGATGGTAACACAGAGAACAATGTGAGATAATGCTCCAAATGCTGACAACCCTCCTTTTGAAATCCAGAACCTGTGCAGAAGAGTGGACAGAAAGATTCTAAGTTCAGAGGTGGTAGATGAAGTCAAGGCAACTGCATCTTCCAGGCACAACAATGCTGGTGGACATATGAGTTCACAGAAACGGGGAGCACATGTACAAGATTTGCATGAGCTAAAACCAGAGGAAACCAGCATGGAAAGGAAGTGACCACCAAGTCCCGCCCTTCACTGAGTAATTATTCACATTCGCAGCTCCTGAGAGAGGAATGAAATCTTTTACTTCAAGTCCATGACATTGGCTATGTCATCCTCAGAAGAGGCCAACAATATCAAACTCCATTTTTTAAGGGAGAGAAAGAAAATAAAGTTGAGTGAGCAGGGAATTGTGGGGGAGCCCGAGAGAATCTGGGGAGCAGAAGAAAGAATGTGATCAAAATATTCCCAAAGAATAAATAAAAATATTGGATGGAAGAGGAAAGTATGTCCTCACAATCTATAACACTCTATGAAAATGGCATGAGGTTCTTTTAGTTGCCCAGAATCTTGTAGGAGGAGAGGAGAGGGAGAGCCTATGAGCTTGGTCAAAGTGTACCGTCTTTGGAGGGGCAGTCTCTCTGTGAAGATACTACATGAAGGAAGGAGAAGCTCTATTGGAATGAGCAGCAGGATGTACTGGCTGTGGGTATGGTAAGAACCAAGACCTGAGGAGGAGTCTACACGGAAGCACATGTGCTTAGAAACAGGTGAGCAAGAGCTCTCTGGCCTTGAGTTGAGCCTGAAGTGAACTCTCATTAGAAGTGTAGAGGCAGCAAACACAGTGGACTACTCTGATCACATTTCCAGAATGTCACCCTCAGAACTTCCATAAGGTTCTCATTCCGTAGGGCACAAGTGGTGTCTGAGGGACACTCCTTGGGTCTGTGCTATTGTATTGCACATTTTTGTTGGGCATCATAGTTCCTGCTCCCAAGTGTCATAAGACCAAGGTAAAGTGCCTTTGCAGAGAGATTTTACTTGCAGAATTGATAACGTCTCTTTATGGTCAACAGATGCAGATTCTTGCTAGATGCATGAGCACACAACAGGTATTAAACAAAAACTTGATGTTGAAATATTAAACAACTTTATGATACAGTACTTTAGAAATAAAGCGTGAAGTCTACGGAAATTAGATACTTTGTCCACATAAAGTGAAATAGTGGGAGCTGAATAGGTTTTTATTTTACTCTGAAGTCAAACAGTCTTCCTAAAGAAAATAGTCTGTCAATATATTACACAGTTTTATCTAAAATATGAATCAGTATTTGAGTAATGACTTCATGGAACACATAAAACTTAGGTAACTGCCTTCATTTCCATCTCAGGTGGGAAAAACCTGCAGTGCTTACTTATTTTAAAATTTCATTTCCCCGTGTATTTTTGGACTCTGCTGTACTCCATAGGCTTCACATACAAAAGATACATTGCAGAAAAGCAATCTTCCTTCTACCCTGAAAAACGATGGAATACATTTCAAAAGACAATTGTGGTTTTTGTTTATGGCAGCATTTAGATCTCTAGGGACCTGAAACATCACAGTATATCTTAGACTCAGGCAAGGCAGGATAGAATCCTTTCCAGGAGGTTACCTAATACTACAGAAGGCTCTCGCTGCGTCCCAAGTGATCCACACTAACATTTTACTGCCCCGTTGCTATAGTTTTTCACATGTAAGTGTACACAAACCGTTTGAAAAGTCTTCAGAGTGAACACCAACTGACAACGTTACACCACTCCTATTGCATAATAGGAAAAAACTATGTAATTTTCTCTGCTAATGATATTCAAAAATCCTACCATAAATTTTCTTTTTTCCTAGTTTGAAATAAAACTTAGTATATATGTATGAATATACTAAGAGGATTTAAAATTAATATAAGATGATTTAAAAACTAAGTTTTAAAATGCAAAGCCTTTCAATAATATGTTTGCTTGTCTAAAACAAACAAAAATCGATTAAGCAGACCAAAAACCAAAGAAGTGTTACAGTGTGTTGTATTCCAATAGCTATACTTCTAGAATATGAGAAGTCACAAAATGATAATCTTTGACTTATAACATTTATGTGTAGCTATGTATTTTCTATATGCTTATGAAGAAAAATAAGATGGTGGGAAGCAAAGCTTAATAGATTTAAGAAATTCTTAGTCTCAAAACCACTACAAATATCAGATGACTTGAAACTTAGAAATATGCCAATGAGATCTTTGGCATTTGGAGCAATAAGAGATGGTGCCGTGCTCTCATGACATTTTTCTGATGCAGATTATTTTACTGTTCATACTCCTGCATTTAGGGAATAATATGTATTGTTGCAGGATCATTTAAAAGTTTTCCTTTTCTTGCTCCCTCTCAAGTACACCTGAGACATCATAAATAAGATTTAGATAATGTAAATTTTTGTTGAGCAAATTTTATTTTCTCCTTAGGACAGAATGTCCTTCAAGTATTTTCAGTCAAATTCACACTTAAATAGCTTAAAATTACATTTTAAATTTATAAAAATGCATCCTGATATATATTTGTAGCTTCACTTGAATTTATATTCCCTCTGAATATATTTTGTGTTTATTTTTAAATATAAGAAAGCACTAATTCAGAGTTTGGAGCCTTTTCTGCTTTCCCCAATAAAAAGTGCAAGAAAAAATGAAAACACACAGTAAGAATTAATTTAGCAATATATTGCTGAAGAAATTTCTTGAGACATAGTTGTCAGCCTAAAGAGCCTGTCAGGTGGTTTATACAATTGCATACATTTAAATCTTTCCACAGTGCTGTGGGCACAGAGCTGTTTACAGCTTCTGGTGTCTGGGATCTGGGTTCTTTTCCTGTCAAAGACATAGTCATTTTTATGTTATATATTGCGACTTAGGAAGGAAGTCTATTTATGAAAAAAATTGTACTCCTGTAGAGAAACCCAGAGAAGAAGTAAAATTCTTGGAAGTCAAACAGCACGTTGTTTACAGCAGTATCCAACGAGCTGGATTGTGCATGTCTGCATATGGTTCAAGTCTTGTTTTAATTCAACCCTTGGGACATCAGGCCAATAACGCGGCCAAGTATGCTCTTCTAAGTCAGTGATAATAGTCTAAGGAAGACATATGTGAAAGCTTTCCAGCTCATAAGTGGCTTAATTTTTCTCCATATTGTATGTATATTTCTATTAAAATAATCACACACACACACACACATGCATTCACACACGTTCTGTGACTTAATTTATGATTAGGCTAGAATTCTACTGCACTGAGCAAATGTGCTTAGTTTGGGGGCAAGCACCATGCCTTTATCGTCCTCCAGGTTCCCCTCTATCTGTAGTGCACCTGAACACATCTGACTTCTGTCCTCCTGCTAAGTGTTTGAACTTCTTCCAATACAGCTACACATTATTTTGTTACTCAGGTGCCTCCTGTAATCAATGAAATATGGAAGGTCCAAAAATAATATCTACAAATTCAACTGTTGCTTTCTCTGGATCTGTTTCAGTGGTTTTTGGCCCAAACATAGAAAGGTGTCTGCTGATTTTACAAGCCAAGTCTGACATGTGTATTGTGAGGGAGGGAATTCTAGAATGAAGAAAAGAAACTTGTTCGTATTTGAGTCAACAGAATGAGAAATAGCAAGAATAATTACAACCTGTATTAAACAAGATGTTCAGTGTTGTACATTAAGGCTTACTTTCTTTATATTTTATTATATCTGGGCATTAATTATTACCCCAGTGTGTCATACATTCATCTTTAGTGTCTTTTGTAATTTGTGAATGAAAGAACAGTATGGGTTAACAGTGCTCTCATTAAAGGTACAAGCTCCTTTTCTTTCTTCATTACCACAAAATAAAAGGAAGCAGCCGAAATCAACATAAAAGGTTAATGACGCATATTTTGCAAAGTGACTTTGTGTGTTTCAAAGTGGACCAATAAGACCTTAATACTTATGTGCCCTATCTGTCATTCCTGGGTTATCAAAAGGAAACAGATGAAAGAAATATTAGTTATGCTTAGAGCATATTTTGCTCTTCTTCAATCTCATGATAAGATTTCATTTGATATCTTATATGTAAATAATGTACTCAAGCTCATTTACCCAAATATTCAGATTGATTATCTGATATATTTTAAAAGCCATGTCTAGAGACTAAATAATAACTTTAAATTTTTTGGTTATTAATAATTTAGCCAGGACAGGTTGTGTATTCATTCCCATCAGAATTAGTAATTTATCTCTAAAATCAAAATCTCACTGCAAACATTACTGTACTTTATTAATACAATTTCTATAAAAATATTGTTATATATTTTACATCAGCTTGCATTTTACTACCAACTTTCATGAAAATCTACCAGGGAAAAGTTGTGATCACCTTATTCTCTCTTTATAATCCAAATTGGGATGATATATTGTGCTAAAAAAACCAACAAGTAAATGGCCTATATCAAATTGTGTAGATATATACTCCTTAATGTAACCATTTACTTTTCACGATTATACTACAGGCCAAGTACTGTAAGTTAAGTGGCCATTTTAGGAGAAAAGTTATACTCTTTAAAAATATAACTTTAAAAGGAAAACTATGGACTGGAGAGATGGCTTAGTTAAGAACACTGAGATCTTCCAGAGGTCCTGAGTTAAACTCCCAGCAACCACATGGTGGCTAACAACCATCTGTAGTGGGATCAGTGCACTATTTTTGTGTGTCTGAAGACAGCTACAGTGTACCCATATACATAAAATAAATAAATCTTAAAAATTTAATCATGTAAAAAGAAAACTATGTAATGGCTCTTGTCATATGGGATTACACACCAAGTAACTTACAATTACAGTATTATAATAACTAAAGGCACCTTGGTTGTCTGCAGGTAGCTATGTAGTTCTAACAAAAGATTTTTCATGTTACTATAGGCAGGTGAGAGCTAGAAGGGTAGTGAGCAGGGTGACTTGCAGTTGAATGTCTCAGATTATTCATCCACGTAGCAGACATTGGACACAGGTCGAGAGCTAGGCTCCTGTTATAATGGTGCCACAGCTTGCTCATGGACTTAAGATGGCTCAATGGTTAGCTTCAGGCTAACATCAGACACACTAAACAATCATTCCATGAAGCTTATGCAGAAGCTGCAGAAGTTCTCTGATTCTCAGAAGGATCTGAACATTATCTCTGTTGTCATTTCATAGTGACAGGAACATTACTACAGTTCCAACCCAATGTCAAAGGAATGAGGTGCTTCCACTTGGTGTCAGTTACATGGGAAGTGGGGTGATTTAATTGAAGATGACCACATTTCCTGAGTGTCTATCTTAGAATTTGTCAAACTACAGATCCCTGACAAAATCCACCTTGCTTCCCCGGTTTTGACTTGCAGTTTTATTGTGGCAGTGTAAAATTCATTTGTTTATGTATTATCCATGGCTGTATTCACTCTGCACAGGCAGAGATGAGTAACAGCGACAGAGAACACATGTCTTGTATAAAGTCTAAAGTATTTAATATCAAAGTTTGTTGAATCTTCCTTTATTAGCAATTTCCTGAAATAAACTGTAAGAGAGGTGGAAACTTGAAACTTAAAAAGAAAATTAACTGAGCTAATACGGCAAGGTGAAGAAGAGAGGTAATTGTCATTAAATGCTCAAGATGACAGAGTGTGGGAATCAGGTGAAGAGCAGACAGCTGAATGTAGACTCAAGCAAGGAGAGAGGAACTCTGTCTGTGATTATTTGGTATTGCTGGTCCTTTCTAAACAAGACTCTTTAGGATAGGAGCCAAGAGAGAAAGAAGGGAAGGAAAAGGAGTGTGTGAAATCCTTTAAATGATGTCAGAGTGGTTATCAGATCATTTAATCTTTTAACTTTTTTCATACATTACAATTTGGTCATATTCTTTCTGCTCCCCAACTCATCTGCAATCCCATCCACCTCCCAACCCACGCACTTTTCATTTTCTTCCTTCTTAAAATTGATAAACAGCAAACAATAAAAATGAAAACAAAAACAAACTTAAAAATAAAGAAAACTGATGCAGCAAGAAAGTTCACACACATACTTTTGCCTTTTGTACAGAAAACTCTTGACATGCATGGTCACTGCATTACGTACACTGTTCTCACAATCTTCTTTCAGACATTCACTGATGCTTTTTGGTTGGTGTTTGAATCATAGACTGTTGCTTAGGCTGATTGCTTAGGATAATGTGCAGAGATGGCCACAAAGGCTGTAGTACAGATAACTGTCATTAGTGTGTAAGTCCTATACGGTGAGGTTTCATTAAGCTATATTCTAAATTACTGCCATAAAAGTATATGTTACCACAGAGAAAGGTTTCTATATGCAAGTATTGTTGAAAATCCAGACAGAAGATACTTTTTTCTTGAGCTTAGAGCTTCCTTGAAGTCACCTCACCTATGGTAGGTTAGCAGATGTTTTCTTCTATTATATCAGTTAACAAAGGTATGCATTTCCAATGCAACACATGTACTTTGGCTTATTTACATTGAAATTTTATTCAGGGTTGCAATCTTCTTTGTTTTATGGTTTATACATAAAAGGAGAACCTGCTCAATTCCCTGTCAGCTATGTTTATACTCCAGATTTTCTTGATGTCAAAGCACAGAGAATATGCCTAGCATGCAAATGGCCCTAGGTTCAATCTTTGGGCATGCACACATACAAACAATATTAATTTAATTGATAAAATGTGTTGCTATCACAGAGTGTAGTTTCATTCCTTAAAATTTAGGAATTGATTCTTTACTGACTGATGCAAAATTGTAATGTATGAAAAAAGTTAAAAGATTAGCCTTGGCCTTCAGTCTTTCAGTTGAGTGTCTTTTCTATTCAACCAGAACAATGCAGGAAGGGCCACCAAGATGCTAGCACCAAGGTGATTTGTCACTCTTCACTCATCTTTTGCTTTCCTATACACAAGATGTGGTGATTAGAGCATCCAATATGAACATGACATGTGAGATGTGCTCTCTCCATTACCAAAGTTTATCATTCCACGATCTCTTCTCCTGTAAGCATTTTCTTCTTTACTACATTTTATGCTTTCCTTAATATTTTCAAATATTTAAAGACATTTTTGCAACAGAGCAAAACAAGGATTACTTTTCAAAATATAAGACCTCCTTGGCAAAAGATGAAAGTGGGCACATAGATAATCGATGCAAAATTCAGAATTCAAAGCTTTCTCTGTATATACATAGGGTATATATGTTTATCAGTCTGTGCTTGTCTATGTATCTATATGTGTATGTATGTGCGTGAATAATTGTGTGGTTATGTGCACCTATTTATACATGGAGGTCAAAGGTTGATCAGATAGAAAGTCTAAATTGGAGGTCTCCATGGGGTTCTTCCATGGATTGGGAAACCCTATGGGAGAGGGGAAGGAATAATTATAGGAAGCAAAGGGGATTGAAGACACTAAGAGAACATGGCCCATAGAATCAACCAAGCGGGGCTCAGATGGGCTCAGGGATACTGAAGCTACAAGCACTGGGCCTGAATTGTTGTACCCCAGATCCTCTGCATATATATTATAGTTGACAACATGTTGATCTTGTGAGACTGCTAACAGTGGGCGCATGTATATCTCTCACTCCTTTGTCTACTATTGTGACTGTTTTCCTCCTACTGGATGAGTCTTGTCCAGCCTTGCTTTATTATCTTGTTTTGTCCCATGTAACTGTCATCTCTTAGATGCCTGTTCTTTTCTGAAAAAGAAACAGAGGGGCATCTAGGAGAGAGGGAGTGGGAGTGGCTTGATTGGAGTAATAGAAAGAGGGGAAACTGTGGTCAACATGTACTGTATAAGACAAGAATGGATTTTCATTTATAAGAGAAACGTTTAATTGGAGTTGGTTTACAGTCGTAGAGGCTCAGTCCATTATCACCACAGCAGGAACTATGGCAGCTTGCAGGTAGAGTAAGGGTGGAGGAATCAAGAGTTCTACATCTTGATCCAAATGCAGCCAGGATGGTGTAGATCACAATGGGCAAATTTGAGTGGGTATATGAACCTCAAAGCCCAGTCTCCACAATGGCACATGTCCTATAGCAAGGCTACCCTCTTCCAGTAAGACAATACCTCCTTATAGTGCCACTTCCCATGGGCTAAACGTAGTCAGACTACCAAAATTACTAAGTATGAGTCTCATTTATCACAATACATCATCTCATTTTAAACTATAATGGTTCATTATTAGAATGTTGAAACAAGGAACACTTAAAACAATAATATACATACCAAAATTATTGTAAACCCAGTTTTCTTAACATAATAGTTTAGAAAATATTTGAAAATGTCACAGTTGCAATTCATTCAAACATAAATAAAATAATAAATATGGGCTTAGAATGGATTTGCAATGTAATTAAAAAAGAATAAAACAACTGGAAGTCAGCTTTCCAAACTACTTCACTAGACATTGTGATATTTATCAACTATTTAAAATGCAGTGGAGAGATTCTATGCTGCAGGCTCTGGTCTGAACCAAGGGCAGGTCTTTCTGTTACTCTCCAAGGAGCCCTTAGGGGTGCAAGTGAATTCTTGGAAGACACTATATGAACAATTGTGGACTTAAGAAATAGTCCTGAGCACAACACCCAGAGGAAGCTCCACTCCCAGGCTCTCTAACATTCACAGGATCATAGGATCAGAGGTAAGGAGGACAGAACATCTGTCCCAACACCAGGAGCAACTGGGATGGGGTGGGGGTTTCCGGGAGTGGGGAAAACTGGGAAAGAGCATAACATATGAAATGTAAATAAAGAAAATATCCAATATAAATTTTAAATTTAAATTAAAAAAAAAAAAGAAAATGCAGTGGAAACCAGACAGTGGTGGCCTATACATGTAATCCCAGTACTAAGGGTGCAGACTCAGATGGATCTCTGAGGTCAAGGCCAGAATGGTATACATTGCATGTTTTAAGACAGTAGAAGTTACACAGAGAAAGCTTGTCTCCAAAAATCAAAAAATAAAAAACAAAAAAAATCATGCCATTAAAGTACTTGTGAGCTGATAATTATTACTTTGTTAGTCTGTTTATTTATTATCACTTTTATGGGGTTAAACCACTAATTAATGCTGCATATTTTGCAGAAGGAACTGAATAATGCAAATTTCTCTTAAAGCAGTGATTTCATTAGTGGCTTACAGTATTTTTATTTGTTTTAGTGCTATAATTAGAAACATGCTCACTCAATCAGACACTGCCAAGTGCATTGCTCCACTGCAAATGCACAACGATTCCTAGCTCTTCCTCAGTGGCAATGGCGCTATATCACATTGCTGGCAATATTAATGAGTATAACGAGTATAGAAATTTTTGGAAGCTGTCATTCACTGGGTAATTTTCAGTGTTAGTTTTGACATCCTCTTGGCTCAAACGGCAGTGTAAGAACAGTGATGTCTCTGCAGTAATCAACAATTACTAGCAATTCATCTCCCTTTCCTAGTAGGAATAATTCATGAGTAGAGACATCAGTGTTTTTGACTACTTTCAGCATCTTCATTTAAGATGAAAATTCTTGTTAAAGTAAATACAACATATATCATAGTCCCTGGGCAGAGTTTTAGATCTGTTATCCTTGTACCTCTACTTTATTCTGCTTACATAAAACTTGCAAGGCCACAAGAATGCACATTGCTCCTAGGCTTTGCAGAAGTGGATATGTGAACTGAGATGATAATACCTCTTTTATATTTTAGGTGATGTGAATAATCCCTGTATTACCAGCCAGCCAGCCAGAAATATATTAATCTTGTCACTATGTATATATGCAGTTATTACCTCTTCTGTTTCTCCTCACATTAATTATTTTAAATTATTGAACTGTTGATGTGATTTTACTTCCATTTATGTTCTATCAGTATTAGATTTTTATAGTCAGTGAAAACAATCCAATATTATATTTTGATTCCAATGTCCCATGTTTAGTGCTTGTAATTTAAAAGACCTTTCTTAATCCTCAGAAGAAAATTTACATTGTTCTTTGACATATATCAGCACAATTTGAAAATATGATGGAGTAAATGTTTCCAATCCAAATTTATTCAAGCAATACATTGGTTTACAATGAGTTCAAAGTAAAAATATCTAATAATATCTTAAAATTTTGTCTTCTTTATACACCATAATCTAGTGGAACATAGGATGTATACCATTGCCTTTTACTAGAAGTATTGCCTTATACAAGAAATATTAAAATCTTAAAAGTTAACAATAAATTATAAACAGCCTTAGACAAAGAAGCATACTTTTTGTTTTGCAAAGCATAAAAATTTAAGGGACTTTACAGCCTTATTGGAATTTTAGATTGGAAATCACTCTGAATAGTTAAACACAGTTGCTCACTGATGCCAGAAAATAGAGCAGACAATGTCTCCTGCTCAATAAACTGCATTTGGGGGCTAGAGAGATGACTCTGAGGTTAACAGTGTTTACTCTTCCTCTGCAGGATCCAAGTTTGTGGTTTTGGGGCCCATTTCATGTATTTCACAACCTCCTGTAACTTTGGATCCAAGAGCTCCATCATTTTCATCTGGCCTCCTTAGGTTCACACACACACACACACACACACACACACACACACATAAACACACACATACCATGACAGACACACATGTAGACAAACACACATACGCATAAATAAAAAAAATATATAAAGCAAAGCATTTTTTTAAACTGGATATTTTATTTATTTACATTTCAAATGTTATACTCTTTCCTTGGTTTCCCCTCTGCAAACCCCCTATCCTATCCCTTCTTACTCTACTTCTATGAGGGTGCTCCCTCACCCACCCATCCACTCCCGCCTCACTACGCTAGCATTCCTCTAAATTGGGCCATCAAGCCTCCACAGGACCAAGGGCCTCCCCTCCCATCAATGGCAGATAAGGTCCCTTCAGTTCCTTTAGTCTTTCCTCTAACTCCTCCATTGAGGTCCCTATGCTCAGTCCAATGGTTAACTGTGAGTATCTGCATCTGTACTGTTCAGGATCTGGCAGAGCCTCTCAGGAGACAGCTATATCAGTCTCCTGTCAGCAAATCTTAAAACAGGAATGCATCTTATCTACATTTGATATCTTTGGAATTTCCAAAGTTTTCTTATCTTTTCCTAACTACAAAAAACTTATAGCCTAAGCATAAACAAGATTATTATTTAATTGTAAATAAAATATCTATCTTTTAACATATAACAATTAATTGTAGAAAGAGTCCACATGTATCTACTAGCTTGATGTAGTTAGTTTTTAATAATGGCATATTGAAGGTTCTTCTTACCTTTTCTAGTGGAATGAGTACTTACAAAATCAGTCACATGGCTTTTAGGTATGTAACATAGTGTGGTATTAATATAGAGCAGGGCTCCATAAGAGACAGACCATGCAATTCTGCTTAATTCAGAATTTCTATGCCCAAGAATTAATTTAAAAGAGATGAGTGAAGTGAGTGTGAAGTATTCAGATTGTCAGCCATAAATAGGCCCAATGACTCCCTTTCTGATATGAAAGTGGGGTGAGATACCTAAATATCAGCAACAGTAATAATAAACCAGTCCTGGGACACGAAGATGTTATTGTACATATATACTTATGATTAAAGATGCTAAAGTTGTATCATAAACAAACCATTGTAAAGCAATATATGGAGAATAATCTTGGGTTTTTTGATAAATACATGTGGGTTTAAATTACTTTGAAAGATATGAAATATTTTTTAATTTTATAAAGAGATATTCAGATATTCCATATTGAACATAAAATCTCTTCCAAAAATTTAGATGTAAGATATTTTATATTATTTCCATGTATTTTCTATAGTATTATTATTTCTTTATTTGATAGAAGGGAGAAATTATTGGTAGTTAAATATAAAATACTTCATCTTTTATTGGGTATAAATAAAACATTTATATAACTCTGCAGCTTACAACTTTTAATAATCACATCTATAATGGAAAAGACTACATAACACCAGAAGAAAAATGTAGATTTAAGTAATGGTTCTTTGCATGTAGACTGTATAATGGAAAATTATATTAAGTACTGCAAGTATTTTCATAATAAATATTTATTTATGTAAATTATTTAAAAAAAATTCTAGATTAGCTCATTTCCTTGAAAAATCGTTGTCTTATGTATGTAGAACATATATGTGTATATAGAAGAAAGAGAGAAGAGGATCAAGGGCTTAGCAAGATAAATGTGACCTTATAGGGCAATGTTTATTAGCTTTTCTCACATAGACTAATGGTGTTTCCTCCAAGAATCAAAGACAACCTAACACAATCTTTAACCCAGACATAAGGACCCAACAACTCTTTTGAATTGTTGTTAGAATTGTCTAAGAAAGTTTCAAAACACACAGACTATCATTTGGTGGTCTTTTGTTATATCATAGAAGTAAAAGACATCATGCTCTTCAGAAACAGGGCTTAAAGACCCCTGAGCTAGAACTGGCAGAATGTCTCCTCCCTGAGAGCTTACTTCCCTGATAGCAGAAGGTGCTATGTAATATTCCAAAGATGAGAATAACCCAACAGTCACACCCTGCTATGATGCCTATGAACTTCTACAATAACCATCCTGACACAATAACCCTAAGCATGTAGTGCCACATAGAACCTTGGCAATAACCAACAACTCTTTAAATGGAATTAAGTTCTAATTAACAAGAGGTATACCATGCTGGCTATTGGATATGTAGCTAATACACTGCTTCTAAAATCATAGTCATTGGATAAGAATCCACAGTTACTGAATTAATAAGGTAGGACAATCTCTCACAATGATAATAAACATTTATCCTTAAACCACATATAAGTATACTCCTCATTCCTCATCAAGAGAACATCTTTATGTCCATGACACATACTGAGATGACTACAGAAAACTATAACAATCAAAATGTAGTTACACATTCCAGTCCCAATGGATAGATAAGTTTACAAAACACTCCTACTTCTAAGGCACAGGAACCATTGCTGGGGGAAAACGGTGGAGGTATAGGAGCCAGAGGACCAAGAAATTTGCTATGAAATCATGTTTCCTAGTAACTCCAGAAACTATACCTGTAAACCCTTACCAATATGACTTTCCAAACATGAAGTAAGCAAGGGTGACACCAATGGATATACAAAAGTAATGGGGTATGCCATGATGGCTCAACCCTAGACAAAACCTGTAGGAAACAGTGAATAGTTGGGACTGGAAAAGATGGACATGCTCAGAGAAAAGCACACCAATTGATTCTCTAATGCCAAATGATCAACTATGAAGACATATACACAAGTAACACTGTATGAACTCAACATTTATATTTAGTAATATATATGTATATAGAAATATATATAAATATGCAAAAACAATGAAAACTGAGGTCATCAATTTGAAGCAGAGCAGGGGGATTTCTATGGGAAGATGCAAGGGAGGAAATGGAAGAGAAACCTGTTCTTTAATTTGGGATAAAATACAATCCCAAATTGATTTTAAATCCAAAATTTGTATGTGTATGTGTTTGTGTGTTATATGTATCATTTATTTAATTGGTGTATTATATATATATATATGTGCATGGATATTCATATATAGAAATTATAAAAATGATGTTAAAGCTAAATTTACCTCAAAGAATCTCTCTTGATTTTGCTCTAATAATCATAGCTTACTTACTAACTAAAGGAAGTTGTGTTTGGAGTTGACTTAAATTTTAAAACTCTAATCAAAATGAGATTAGGAGGAAAATGTGCTGAAAAAAAAACACAAATAAAAATATGCATAGAAATTAATCCATAATGATTGTCTTCCCCAATGCTCAATGCATACTCTCTTCTGATAATGGTACCAAAAAATTCTCTATTCTCTCCCAGTAACTTACCCATCCTATATTTGTGGACACTGGATTTTGCACATTACAGATCTTGAAAGAGTAAAAGGAACATTTGAACACCAATGAATCATTTTTCATCTCCTGAAATGTTATTAGGTTAAATATAAATAATTAAAAGACAAATTATGAAAGTTATTTCTGTCTAAAAACTTCTTTGATAATTAGAATAATTTATTTTTTACTTGTGTTTAGAAGTAAAATAACATAATAATAATAACTTTGGATATTATAAGTGTAATATACATGAGAAGCATTTGTTGCTTTTTAAATCTGAAAAGTCACTTAAAGTACAAATTAAATATTTACTGGAGTTATAAAAGAAAATATTGGAAATAATTGAACAATCTTTTTCCTAAAGATGTATTTATTTATTTATGTGAGTACACTGTAGCTGTCTTTAAACACAGCAGCAGAGACCATTGGATCTCATTACAGATGGTTATGAGCCGCCATTTGGAATCTGAACTCCAGACCTCTGGAAGCGTAGCCAGTGCTCTTAACTGCTGAGCCATCTCCCCAGCTCCCAATCCCCTTTTTCTTAAATATGAGACATGACTTAAAGAAATGAGCAAGATTTGAGTGTGTGCCAGATGCATATTTCTTTCATTTTATTTTATCCTCACACCTGTACAAGAGATTGTTTTAGGTCACAGTATTGGTGTGAATACCGAAACTTTAGTCAAGCCATCTGGGAAAGGGAAGATTGATAATACACAACAAACTCTGTGAGCTCATATGTTCATCAGTCCTGCTGTGTCTGAGGGCATTGTTTCCCCTGAGTCCTCTCTCCCCTCTGGCTCTTATAATCTTTCCTTCTACTCTTCCACATCTCATTTAGGAGTGGTGTTCCAAGGTCTTTCACTCCCTACACTTTGTTCACTCGTGGGTTTCTGTATTTCTTCTCTGATAATGACTCATCAAGTAATTTCTCTTTCCCAATAGCTTTTTTTTTTTAAAGCAAATACATCGCATGTTTTTTCTTCTGAAATAAAAATCTTAGGTTTGACCTTAGAGAACAATAGTTAGTTCTTCCCTACAGTATTTATGACCAAACTATATACCAGTTACTACTGTAGAGTTGTCACATGCAACTGGGTTCAAGAAGTGGAAAGTGCACAATCATCACTCACCCACCTCTGAATCCAGATGAAAAACAAAACAGTTTGGACTATAAATGTCATCATTAGGTTGATTTTTAAATATGTACACCTATATTAAATATGTATTTGGTATGTTCATATTTGGCAATGAGTCACAAATAATCTACTAGCATCTTTAATAACTCTTATTTAAGGAAAGGACCGCCTGAAGAAGTAATGCAATCCAGAACTCTGAGTAAACCCCGCCACAGTTCACTAGTATTTCCAGTAGTTATTGAAGTCCATGAATGTTGCAAGCTTTTCCTAAAGTCCCTGTGAAAACAGGTCTGTCCTTGAGGTGTCAGATTAACACTCCACTCTGAAGACAAATTGTTCACGGGCATACTAGCCATATGAGAGCCATTAGATCGTGTGCTATGCATTCTTGAAAAATGAAAAATTCTAGGCAACATTACATTTTATAAATGCAAGATGTTTATTATTATAGTACCAGCAATAAATGTTTAGAAACTGGAGAGAGTTCACGATGGTTCTGACTAAGAACATATGCCTATCGAGTTCACTGGAAGCGGAGCCATTGATTTTTGGCATTAAACGAAGCGTCTGGAAGCTATTACACATTTAGGCTTCTATGAGTATTTAATTATATCAATAAGAGAACACAATTTCTGTTGTGTGCATAGTGACGAATGTCTCTATTTATTCATGTGATTATACATGATAGATGAGTTCAAACCAGATGCTTTAAGTTCCTTAGTATTTGACCAAATTATTTAAATCATATTCTTTGGAAATTCAGAATATAGGTTCATGAACATCACTCACTGAAGGAACCTCACCCATGGAATCTATTTATAGATTTCTCTAAGGAAAATAAATTAAAACACGTATGCATACCCACAGTATTATATATAAACATTTCTACCCCTTGAAATAAACTGATAAATACAATTACATTGCTCTTGCTCTCATGCATTTTCTCAGGTCTGTCATTTTTCTAACTTTAAGTGATGTTTGCTTAGATATGTGATAGCCACTGTTTATTTATGTTTGCCACTGCACTCTTAGACATTATCCATTGATGCAGCACAAAACCTGTTCTGTGACAACCTCTCTTCTCAAGTGATTTTAAGCCAAGATGTGTATCAATGTTCCTATCACCAAAATGACAACTCTGTGATATAATGCATTTATAGATTAATTTGACATAGCCACATTCTATATGTGGTTCTGAACATCAATTATCAATATACATTTCATAAATCATACAATTTTGTTAATTGAAAAAATTTAAAAAATATATCTTTTTAGAGATGATTCTTGTTTCTTTTGCAGTCTTTATCTTATTTTATCAAAAATAGATTTTATAATATAATTTCCAATTACATTTTTCTCTTCTTAGACTCCACACAATTTTACGTCATCTCTTCTCCCATCTAGATCCACCCCCTCTTGTCTCTCCTTAGAAAACAAACAAGCATCTAAGGGATAATAATAAAATAAAATATAGTATAGTATAATGAGATACAACAAAAACAAAACCTTTAGGAAAGGTCTAAACAACAACAACAACAAAAAAAAACAGACGAAACAAAAAAAAATGCACAAGAAACATATAGACAGAGACACACCCGTTCATGCCCATAAGAATCGCTCAACTACAGAAATCCTGGTAGAACATTTTAAAACAAAGAGACTCCGAAGATGTCACTGAGTTCTTTTTCTATTGGATGTCGACTGATGGGCATTGGGCATATCCTTAAAAGCAGTTTGCTTCCCCAGTGAGACTCCCTTGGAGAAAAAAAAAAGAGAAAAAAAAAGCAGTTTATATTTTTAGTTTGTTAACAGGTTATCAGTTGAAAATGACTTCCGGGTTAGGAATGGGGACGTGTGTCCTTTTCTGTTTTCAGTTCTCGGATCCCATGCACGGTACTGGGTTCATGCATGACACGTGCATGCTGCTCCAGTATCCTGTGTGGTCATCTGTCTGTTGATGCTTTTGGTTTTAGGCACTGTTTCCTGGCTGTCCTCCATCCCTCTCATGCTCCTTGCAACCTCTGACATGGAGTCCCCTGAGCTCTAAGTGGAGGAACTTGGTGGATACATCCTGTCTTACAAGGTGAAATGGCTTCTGTGAATAAAAGGAACAAAGATTACATTGAATATTTTCCTGTGACAAGATAGACAATGCCTACAGACCTACTGTATTTACATATCAAATGGATGACCAAGTGAATATAGGAATGAGATTACTGAAGATTCTAAAATAAAGATTAATTAAAAATGTCACAGTATTTGTCAGTTTTCTGTTGCTATGAATAGACACCATGACCTCAGCGAGTCTTATAAAAGAAGGCATTTGATTGGAGCTTGCTTAGACTTACTTCATTATCATTATGGAGGGGAGAATGGGAGCTCACACGCAAACACTTAGTTGGAGATCTAGTTGAGAGTCCTACATTTAGATAAGCAGCAGGCAGGAAGAAAAAGCTACTGGGTATGGCTTCAGCTTCTCAATCAGTCTTCCCTCAGTGAAAACCTTTTTCAATAAGGCCACACCCATTCTAACAAGTCAGTACTTTCTTCTCCAGTAGCACAACCGAATTATCTAATCAGATCCCAAATTTCACAAATAGCATTATCCACTGGAAAATTATGTTGATATTCCAGAGAATAAATCACTGTCATATAAAACTCACAAACTGTAGCACAGGTTGTCCTTTAAAAAACAGTTCATTTATAAATTTCTATTTACCAAGTGAAAAATAATTGCTGAATTATTTGATTATTTGATTAGCATAAAATAATTAAATGCTGATGTTTACATTTTATTGTTTCAATTTTTCAATCACCAAGTACCAGCACTATAGTAAAACCAAATAAAAGTGAAAGACCGTCCTACGTAGTATTTTTCTCCCCTATAAAGATCTTCAGTTTTCAATAGCATGTTTATAATAAAAAGGCCTATTTCTTTATTTATTGACTAATCTTTCATAATATTTTGTAAGCCTCAAACTTACAAAGTTAGTAAATATTTAATTGCCTTGGTGGACATATGGTGTGTCTGTGATGATGGGTAAAATACTAAAGAGAAAGAAGAATGAATAAATATGAAAATGTATAAATTTACAGTGTAGAATTTTGGCTTCCTGATTGCAGCTAATAAAATCACCCTAACTTCTCTATACTGCTCAGTCAGGAACATGCTCTCTTTGCTTTGTTTTGTGTTCCTAGTATATCATTAACATGATCAAGAATAAAAGAACATGGCAAAATCATGCACTGATCACTCACTTGTATATAACTGTGCAACGTCCTGGAGGACTTCAAGAAAGTTAGGAATTGTGATCTCAGCCTATGATTCAATGCAATTTGTGTGGTTGTGATTTCTCTTCTTTTCTTTCTTTCTTTCTTTCTTTCTTTCTTTCTTTCTTTCTTTCTTTCTTTCCTTCCTTCCTTTTCTTTTTTCCTTCCTTCCTTCCTTCCTTTCTTTTTGATATTTTCTTGTCTTACTTCCTTTATTTTTTCTTTCTTTTATTTAATTTTATTTGTTTATATTTTGACTGTTATCCCCCTTTCTGGTCTTTCCACATCTAAAACTTTTCAACCCAGAATTGTCGCTGCCTAAAGGAAACGCAGGGACAACAATGGAGTAGAGGCTGAAGGAAAGGACATCCAGGACCACCCCACTGTGCCACCCATTCCATCTGTAGACAAAAAACCCTGACACTATTGTTGATGCTAAGATGTGAAGACAGGAGCCTGGTATGGGAGAGGCTTTGCTAGCATCTGATTATGACAGATGCATATACTCACAGCCACCCACTGGACTGAGCCTGGGGACTCCAATGGAAGAGTAAGGGGAAGGGCAGAAGGAGCTAAAGGGGATTCTAACCCAATTGGAAGAACAGCCGTAACAATTAATTGGATGCCTAATATAGCTCCCAGGAACTAATCCACCAACCAAAGAGTCCATGGCTCCAGATCATGATTTCTTTTTTTAAAAATATTTTTATTGGATATGAACTATATTTACACTTCATTTCCCCTTTTCTGGTTCCCTGCCCCCCAAAGGTCCCACATGCCCTTTTCCCTCCCCATGTTCCCCATCCACCCTTTCCCACATCCCTGTTCTGGTATTCCCCTACACTGATGCTTTGAGTCTTTCCAGAACCAGGGTCCACTCCTTCCTTCTTGTTGGACATCATTTGGTATGTGGATTATGTCTTTGGTGTCCCAAGATTCTAGGCTAATATCCACTTATCAGTGAGTGCATACCATGGGTATTCTTTTGAGACTGGGATACCTAACTTAGTATGATGTTCTCCAGCTCCATCCATTTCTCTTAAATTTCATGAATTCATTATTTCTAATGGCTGAATAGTACTCCATTGTGTATATATACCAATTTTTTGTATCCATTCTTCTGTTGAGGGACATCTGGGTTCTTTCTAGCTTCTGGCTATTATAAATAAGGCTTCTATGAACATAGTGGAGCATGTATCCTTACTGCATGCTGGAGAGTCTTCTGGGTATATTCCCAGGAGTGGTATGGCTGGGTCCTCCGGAACTATCATGTCCAGTTTTCTGAGGAACTGCCAGACCGATTTCAGGAGTGGTTGTACCAGCTTGAAGTCCCACTAGCAGTGGAGGAGTGTTCCTATTTCTCCACATCTTCGCCAACACCTGCTGTTTCCTGAGTTTTTAATCTTAGCCATTCTGACTGGTGTGAGGTGAAATCTCAGGGTTGTTTTGATTCGCATTTCTCTAATGATTAATGATGTTGAACATTTTTAAAGGTGTTTTTCAGCCATCTGAATTTCTTCAGGTGAAAATTCTTTGTTTAGCTCTGTACCCCATTTTTTGATAGGGTTATTTGTTTTTCTGGGGTCTAACTTCTTGAGTTCTTTGTATACATTGGATATTAGCCCTCTGTCAGATGTAGGGTTGGTGAAGAACTTTTCCCAATTTGTGGGTTGCCGATTTGTCCTTTTGACAGTGTCTTTTGCCTTACCGAAACTTTGTATTTTATGAGGTTCCCATTTGTCTATTCTTGATCTTAGAGCATAAGCAATTGGTGTTCTGTTCAGGAACTTTCCCCCTGAGCCAATGTCCTCAAAGGTTTTCCCCAGTTTCTTTTCTATTAATTTTAGTCTGTCTGGTTTTATGTGAAAGTCCTCTGAAGAAGGAAATGGAAGAAGACCTCAGAAAATGGAAAAATCTTCCATGCTTGTGGGTTGGCAGGATTAATATAGTTAAAATGGCAATCTTGTCAAAAGCAATATACAGATTCAACACAATTCCCATCAAAATCCCAACTCAGTTCTTCATAGAGTTAGAAGGAGCAATTCTCAAATTCATCTGGAATAACAGAAAACCCAGGATAGCTAAAACTATCATCAACAGTAAAAGAACTTCGCGGGGAATCAGTATCCTGGACCTCAAGCAATACTACAGAGCAGTAGTGTTAAAAACTGATCAATGGAATAGGATCGAAGACTCAGAATTGAACCCACACATCTATGGCCAGGAGCTGAAAACATCCAGTGGAAAGAAGATAGCCTTTTCAAAAAATGGTGCTGGCTGGATGTCAACATGCAGAAGAATGAGAATTGATCCACTCTTATCTCCTTGTACTAAGCTCAACTCCAAGTGGATCGTGATTTCTTTAAACAGTAATTATTGAAAATTTCCAATATGATCCTCAAAAGGAAAAAAGAATGCAGAGGTACAAAGAAGACTTCACCTAGAGCTATTAGTTAATTGTAATAGGTACATTCATATTTTAAAGGCTTTTTATATTAAAACATGCCCTGTTTTGCCTTGTAATCTGACACTTTGAACAAACCACTGGCCTTGATCTAAAGGACAGAAGTCCTCACAAAACCAAAAGCAAAACAGTAAAAACATGTTTGACTGTGAGATAATGTGCTTTGATACTCTCTCTTACACCTCCATTCTTTTGTCCAGTACTGTTGAAAAGCACTGCAAAACACTTCAGCATGAGGCTATTCAACTTTCAGATCTGTGGAAGAAGTTCTGAAGGAAACACAAACACAATCAATTTGCCCATAAAATATGAACTGCGATGCCCTCACTACTCCAAATGCAAGGAGTTCTGGAAGGCTCTGGTTAAAGAACAGTTTGAAAATGATAAAAAAAAAATCATTCATAATTCAGAAAGGAGAGTGAGAATGAAGGAATTTCAATGAACTTATACTCTCTGGAGTTTTTGAAATATCGTATTATATTTCATAAATAACACATGGCATTGCCAATCAAGTACTGTACTATAGTAATGAATGGCTTTTTTCTTCTTGGCACTTTTATCATATAATCTAGGTCTTGTTTTACATGGAAAGTGTGCCTCAAAATTTCATGCATTCAAAGGCATGGTAGGCAGCTGATGGCTGGTTTTTTGTTTTTTTTTTTTGACAGTTGTGAATTCATCAATGGACTAATCCATTACTGGAGTTATAATATTATTGCAAGGTTAAGTACTTAGAAGGGGGACTCTTGTTGGAGAAGATAATTCTCTGGGGCCATACTTTTGAAAGCCATCTCTCCTCCCTAGTCTCTTTCCATCTTCCTGCTTGTCATTCACCATTACATGACTTACCTCGTCTCTCATGGTTTTATGATACCATGATCATCTATGTTACCTCTAATTCAATGCAGTGGTTTCACCTGGTGTAGATGTGGAAAATATGAGTTAAATATCAATCTTTCTTATCTTAATATATGTCTCCTAGAGCTTATTGCAATGAGGTAAAATCTGGCTGAGTTTACATCTAGACAAAACAGTGCTCTAAGTTAGAAAGATCCTCCTGGTCCAGGCTCCCAAGTGTACAAGTCATTATGTCTGGTTTGAATTACAGCATCTTCCTTGGGAGAATCTTGGAAGAATGAACTAACATCAGACCAAAGTATTATTTAACTACAGCAGTGAATTCTCCTATTCCATAAGAAGTGTTTATTAATCCTCCTTTTTCAGTGGAATTTCTGTGAAAATAAAATAAAATAAGGATTATAAAAGTAGCTACTAATATAAGAATCTCTAAATTGAATAGTATAAGAGAAAATGTTTTCTCAGATGACATTACCTGTTTTCTCTAAAAGTGAGTAAAATGTCTCAGGACACATTCAACTTTTTACTCAAAACATAAAAAAGAAAATCCAAATTACAAGATGAAATTGTGGTGGCTGAAACTGAAATTTGAATTAAATTGAATTTTCACATTAAAACAATACAAAAAAATTACATTTCATTATTTTGCATTCCAATTTTCTGTTCCAATTTTAGGTTAAGAATAACGTCTGGATTTAGTAAAACAGAACCCATGAATGAACAGTTTGCACATGTGCCTCATGTGTCGTTTAGAAAGCTCAGAAAGTTAACATAGATTGAACAGCATGAAACCTACTAGGAAGCATTAAAACTGCCTATTAATGGAAATTACTAATGCTCAAATTCAGAAAACAAGTACCTGTCCAGGCTGCATATAAAAGCTTTAAGAGTACTGAAAGGCCACATGTAAAAAAGATGAAGCAAAAAAATGAGTTAAACATAGAAAAGTAGATTATTTCTAATAGGTTACAAGTTAGGTGTCAGTTATTATCAAATACTAAAAATGATTCATCTAAGCTAGTACATGGTCCACTCCTGTAAAGATTGCTTCCAGTTTAGTAAAGAAACCGAGGGGGGAGGGGGAATTATTGGGGAACAGATGGGGGGGAGAGGAACTATGGGAACTATGGTGGGTGGGAACTGGGAAAGGGGAAAGCCTTTGGAATGTAAACATAGAATATAGAAAATAAAATTAAAAAAAAAATAATTTTTTCTCTCTCTTTCTCATTTGATACATTTTCTACTGCCTGGAATGATGAAGCCAGGACATAGATCAAAGACTTGGGAAAAAAATGTCAAAACAAAACAAAATTACCCTCTTCTCTCTTTAGTGATCATTCCTTTTCTGGCATTCTAGGAATTTAGATAACTCTTTTTACAGACATCTATTATTTACTGTGCCTTGGGGGAAGAGAAGTGCTTTCTTCTTAAGTGTTTATGGCAGAAAAGTATAGTTTTCAGCAGACGCCTTAATATTATTTGTTACACATGTACCACAAGCTCCTCAGAAGCATGGACTTGACAGCTTCATTACTAAAATCTAAGTCACTTGCTAAGAATTTTGTCATTTCAGACATTTCTGTAACAGAGTCCAAGCATTTTTAAAAATTTTGACACCTCATCTGTGATAGGATGAATATGGTTTATTTACTTGATTATTATTTCACAACGAATTTCATCATTATGTGTGTGAAACTAAGAGCAAATATTATGGAAACAGAAATACTATTTGTTAGATGAGTTAGAGAATGAAGTGAAGCAAAAGAAGACAAGGAAAGATAGAATTAAGATTCACTATGACTCATGCCACAGTTTTCAAACATTTTAGATTCTGTTCCATGTATGTCGCATGCCTTCTCTGATCCTGAGAATAGCACACATCCATTTTAAAGATGAAACAAGGGCATAATAAGGTTATATAACTTAACCACTATCTCCAAACAAATATGAGCGCCATCATTGGTTAAGATATACGATCCTTCATTTTTCTGTTAGTGGTTTGATAATTTAGTTAACGAAATCAACCATTTATTGGTTTCAATAGTATTTCCTTGGAGACTATTATTTAATATTTATTTTTCATTCCTCCAAACAAACTCTTTGTTTGAACTCCTTATCTTTGGCAGAACTTCTAATGAATGATTATCTATGCTTTTTTTTTTTATTCACTGTACTATCAACCTGAAGGATTAGGTCAACACGCGTTAGTTACTAGTTTTGCAGAAGACATAAGTTTTTGTCCCAGTACCCATGTAGGGCAGCTAACATCGTTTGAGAGCCAGTTCCAGGGCATCAGATCCCTTCTTTGAGCCTCCTCAATTACCTGTAATTATATGTACATATCCACACACAGGCAAATACACATACACATAACCAAAAATAAAATAGAGTTAAAAAATTTAGACCTGGCTTTGTTAAACCTTTTTATTTTGTTTTGTTTTGTTTTTTTGTTTGATTAACCTTTGCCTTTTCCTAACTGAAAAGAAATTCCAAAAGGCTTCTTGCCTTATAGGGAATTCTCTAGCTAAAATATCACATGCTGACACTCAAATGGGGTACCTTTCAATCCTGCTGTGCTGTATTGTTGTACCTACTATGCAACAGTGTGTTAATGGTTAATGATCATTTTGTCAGACCCACAGACAAAACCTATAGCATGTGAGAGTGTGATTTTCTCAGAGTACATGTGGAGCCAGAAATACTGGAAACATCTGAACTCTAGTAATGAAAGCTATTTTCTCTCTGGATCTAGTCTGAACTTACATACAATTTGAGGTGTGTAGGCTCCTGGATCTCTTCCAATAATGGGGGTAAGCCAACATAATATATACAGCAGGAGTAGAAAGAGGTGTGGATGGTGATGCCAGATTCTGTTTAACCATAGGTAACACCAAAATAAATCAGTTCTTCCTGAGACAGTTTACTGAAGAGATTGCCAAGAATGCCTTTCCTTGCAGTGACAGCTATAGTATAACTGACCTTTTGAGATTATCTGATTTCTATGGGGTGTGACTTTATATTGAAAAGCAGTCTGAAGGTTTGACCTTGAATAATCAACATTCTCCATTTCCACCTAGTATTCTAAGTAACACAGGAAGTATAGGATAGGAATATAAGCAAAATGAGGAAAGGGGGCTTAGCAAGAGGTCATAAAAGGAGAGAGTGATTTCCTTGATGGACATGCAGAGTGCCAATGACAGAGCCCACTGATTTAGCCATATATAAGCTCATGGCCACAAAGATAATCTTGATAAATATCAGTTGTCTCAAAAACAATAAAGTAAGCAAACACAAACTAACAAGATGTAAAGGTGAAAACGAAACTTGAGGGAGGAAGGTTAAGGAGTGGGGAGGGACACTAGCATGGGTGGACACATGGTAGTCAGAATGGGTTTTTATAGATGTATAAGTCATCCACAAACAAATTCCATAAAGGTTTAAAAGATGCACCCATGTTATAAAAGAGGAATTCCTTCAGAGAATTGGGAAAAATGATATCTCATCATTTCTGCAAATTCAGAGGTTCTACCTGAAATAGGAGCTAGATACATGTACTGTATATAGCTACTTTAAGACGTTATCATGTATGAGTAATCTTTAGAGAATAAGATATTTATCCATCATAGATCTAGAGGACAGAATGCTGAAATCAGCATTTGTGTCCTGAAGACTCCAGAACTCACTCAGGTATGAGTTTATGATTCTAAAGACAGGAATCTCTGGAATTTTCAGGCTACTTAGTCTACCAAATCAATGAATTCCAGAGTCAATGAGAAACCCTGCCTCAAAAAAAATTAGATGGGATAAGATAGAAAAAGATTTCTGGGCCAGGCAGTGGTGGTGCACGCCTTTAATCCCAGCACTAGGGAGCCAGAGGCAGGCAAATTTCTGAGTTCGAGGCCAGCCCGGTCTACAGAGTGAGTTCCAGGACAGCCAGGGCTACACAGAGAAACCCTGTCTCAAAAAAACCAAAAAAAAAAAAAAGATTTCTGATGTTGACATACATGTAGGCACTCTATGACCATATATGTGAATGCATGAATATACACATTAAATAAATAAATAAATAAGAAAGAAAGAAAGAAAGAAAGAAAGAAAGAAAGAAAAAAAGAAAGAAAGAAAGAAAAAAAGAAAGAAAGAAAAAGAAAGAAAGAAAGAAAGAAAGAAAGAAAGAAAGAAAGAAAGAAAGAATCCCACTCTACCCTCCCAAGTACTCCTGAGGACATTGCTTCAGATATAAAACATGTTCTGGTTTTGCTTCTATGACTTTCTCAAATCTTATTAGCATTCTCAACATCTTAAATATCTAAGTATCTCTGAAGAAAGAATTAATCATATTTGAATTTAATATTTTCATGGTTAATTTTCATAGTTAAAAAATACATTCAAGTTTCTTTGTCATAATTCAAATTTTTCTTATTTTCATAGTTAAAGAATACATTCACATTTCTTTATGATAATTTAAATGTATCTTTCTGCAGTTTTTAAAATTATAATTTTGTGTCATCTTTGTCTAAGTTTTAGGATTGCTTAATACATTCGGTAGCCGTGCTACGTGAATATTTGAGACCCAATATAGATGTGATTTTTGTTGTTTGTTGTTGGCTGGTTGGTTTCATGGTTGGTTTTTATCCATTTTCTCCTAGGAAAACAAAAATATTAGGTTGGACCTCAGTAATCATACCCTAGCTCTAGCTCTAGAGGCCCTGCTAATCTGACGGAAAGCGATGAGACAGAGAAATTCCAGACTTACTGCTCTGGGCTAGTTTCTTCTTTTTCAAATAAGATGAGGCAGAGAAAAGGAAAACAAACACACAAAGTATTTGTCAATGAGATAATCAACCAAATTAACAAGAAGTAGACAAAGTCAGTTCGGTTAGGTCAGCATTTGCACTGATCAATGTCCACATCAAGCCAGGCTATTTCTAGTCTTTTCTTTTTCTTTGCTTTTCTTTTTTTTTTTAATTTTTATTTTCTATATTCTATGTTTACATTCCAAAGGCTTTCCCCTTTCCCAGTTCCCCCCACCATATGTCCCATAATTCCTCTCCCCCCTAACTATTCCCCAATCATTCCCCCTCCCCCCACGGTTTCTCTACAAAACTGGATCCAATCTTTACAGGCTCAGGGTCCTCTCCTTTCTTCTTCTTGGGAATCATTTGACTTGCTAATTGTGCCTTGAGTATTTAGGGCTTCTGAGCTCATTAATATCCACTTATCAGTGATTGCATTTCATGTGTATTCTTTTGTGATTGGGTTAACTCACTCAGGATATTTTCCAGGTCTAACCATTTACCTACAAATTGCATGAATTCATTATTCTTAATTGCTGAGTAGTATTCCATTGTATAAATATACCACATTTTCTGTATCCATTCCTCCTTTGAGGGATATTTGGGCTCCTTCCAATTTCTGGCTATTATAAACAAGGCTGCTATAAACATAGTGGAGCATGTGTCTTTATTGTATGCAGGGGAATCCTCTGGGTATATGCCCAGGAGTGGTATGCCAGGGTCCTCTGGAAGTGACATGCCCAATTTTCTAAGGAACTGCCAAATTGATTTCCAGAGTGGTTTTACCATTTTGCAATCCCACCAACAGTGGAGGAGTGTTCCTCTTTCTCCACATCCTCGCCAGCACTTGTTGTCTCTTGAGTTTTTAATCTTAGCCATTCTGATTGGTGTGAGGTGGAATCTCAGGGCTGTTTTGATTTGCATTTCCCTAATGATGTTGAACATCTCTTAAGGTGTTTCTCGGCCATCTGAATTTCTTCTGGTGAAAATTCTTTGTTTAGCTCTGTACCCCATTTTTTGATAGGGTTATTTGGTTCTTTGCGGTCTAACTTCTTGAGTTCTTTGTATATATTGGATATTAGCCCTCTGTCGGATGTGGGGTTGGTGAAGATCTTTTGCCACTTTGTTGGTTGCCGTTTTGTGCTTTTCTTTTTTTCCTTTTTCTTTCTTTTTTTGATTGGATACTTTCTTTATTTACATATCAAATGTTTCCCCTATTCAGGTCTCCCCTTCAAAACCCCCTAGCCTATACCCCCTCCCCCTGCCTCTATGAGGATGCTTCACTATCCACGGACTCCTGTCCTCCTGCCCTGACATTCCCCTACACTGGGGCATCAACACCATCAGGACCAAGGGCCTCTCCTCCCATTGATGTCCAACAAGGCCATCCTCTGCCACATATGTGGTCAGGAACATGGGTTGCTCCATGTGTATTCCTTGGCTGGTAGTCTAGTCCCTGGGAACTCCGAGGGGTCTGGCTTGTTGACACTGTTACTTCCTCTACGGGGGCTGCAAACCCGCCTAAGCTCCTTCTGTACCTTCTCCCATTCCTCCATCCCATCTGGGACCTTGAGCTCAGTGCAGCGTTGAATGGGAGCTTCTGCCTCTGTGTTTGTCAGGCTCTGGCAGAGCTTCTCAAAAGACAGCAATAACAGGCTTCCATCAGCAAGCACTTTCTGACATCCACAATATTGTCGGTGTTTGGTTGCTGGATGTATGTGGGATGGATCCCCAGGTGGGGCAGTCTCTGGATGGACTGTCCTTCAGTCTCTGCTCCACACTGTGTCTCCATATTTCTTCCTGTGGGTATTTTGTTCACCCTTCTAAAAAGTACTGAAGCATCCACATTTTGGTCTTCCTTCTTTTTAGGCTTCATATAGTCTTTGGATTGAATCTTGGGTATTCCAAACTTTTGGGCTAATATCCACTTATCAGTGAGTGCATACCCATACCATGGTTGTTCCTTTGTGACTGAGTCACCTCACTCAGGATGATATTCTCAAGTTCCATCTGCAAATTTCATCAAGTTGCTGTTTTTGATAGCTGAGAGAGCATTCTGGCTCAGTTGAATGACAAATCTCACTCTAAAAGTGTCTATCCCAAGAAGACATAAGCAGAGAGAGGAGAATAAATTTAGTAGGAAGGGACACTAAAAGTATGTGTCTTTCCAGGTGGCTGGAATGGTGCCTTCAAAAGCCTTATGTGTTCCTGTGCTTGACCCTCTGTCTTGTTTCAAATATCTTAGTTTATTCACCACATCCAGCCATGTACAAGAAGCCAGTGGGATCACAAGCTAAAACACTTAGGGTTAAGAAAACTGTATTTTCTGGTACTTGTATTTGACTTCTTAGTAGAATTTAAAAATTAATTTTCAACCCGATTAGAGTTACCAACTTTTGGACTAGATACACAGCTTAATAACAAATTATTTGCTTAGCATACACAAGGCCTTCTGTTCCTTGTCCTAGTTTACACACCTGTGCACTCACGCACACATGGAAAAAATAAAACTGAGTGATGCACTGAGAAGTCACTGGCAATGAGAGGCTCTTTGGAAGGGCCCTGAAGATGAGCCTCACAAAATTCCACAATGCCTTCCTAATGAGAAAAAGCTATGTGCCTTCAGGGAATCTCATCACAGCTCAGGCACACAAACACATAGAGCTGCACAAACACAGGCAAGCATGTGTGCACAACACACACATGCACACACACACACACACACACACTCACAAAACACATGCACATACATACAAACACACACACATACACATATACTCAAACACGCACATACACACACATACACTCACATACACATACACACATTCATACACACATACACACACTCACACTCACATACACACACACTCAAACACATACACACACTCACACACACATATACACAAACACACACACAAAAACACACACATGAACATACTCTCAAACATGCATACACATACACACATTCACACATATGCACAAACACACAGAAACACACACATATGCATACAAACACACACACACACACACATACACAGAAGGCACACAAAGACATTCACCAGCACACAGACACACATAGAGAGACATACACATACACACAAACACACAGACTTATCTGATGTATTTCCAAGTAAAGTTAAAATAATATTTGGGGCAAGTAATAGTTAAAAATGGGGCAAAAGTAGTCAAAATATGCCTTAGAAGTTTATTTCATGAAACAAAGGATTGTGGCACAGGAAAATGTGGAAAATCTTTTTAAACAACAAATACATTGTGAAATCAGTTTACCTTTGTGTAATTTCAGTGAAGTTGCACTTGCTCGAGGCAGCTGAGCCCTCTGGCCTCCCAGCCTGATTTCTCCCTGTTTTCCTCACCAATGTCTCTTCGTGGACTCTCATCTCTCAGCAAAGAGGTTCACAGCACTCCTGTGTCTCGGTCTGGTTTCCATTTGTTTATGACCTTAAACCACTACTGACTTTAAAGTCTTCAGCATAAAACCCAATTTGTGCTTTTATTCATTTACAACAGATGGGGTCAGAGTGAAAAGGGGGGGCAGATTAAGGCTTTCCTTTTTTGTAGCCTTTTTATTAAAGTAACTTGCATCGTTTTTATAAAGATCACACTTTTTTTTTCTAAGATGTGTTTTCCTATAAAGGATACACACTTCATTTCAGAACAGCGTAGTAAGCAGTAAACCTGGCCTCTCAAAGTCTCTATAAAAAGTTATAGTCAAAATGACCTTCACCTTAATCGTAGTCCCCAAACCTAATAGCTTTCCAGACACACAGAGGCCTTCGGAGAATGAAATTCCAAAGGTCTGTGCTGTGGTTGCAGATGCGGATGGCGAAGGCTGCCTGTAACAAAAGAACCAAGCACTCTTGTGGACCACGGTGACAGAGGAGGTAAAAGCATCGCCCGTCATTTTGACTAAAAATTATATTGTCAATCTATCAAAGGACTGGTACTTAAAGGTACTTTTAGATGTGTGCTGCTGGGAATATTCTTTGGGATCAGCCATTGCCCATGTATCTTTGTTTTCTTGCAATTCTTATCATCTAAATGGAGGCACTCAGAAAAATGCAGTGCAGGGAAGATCACTCTGTTTAAGCATGCACACGGCTAGTGATGAAAATGTGATACTACTAGAGAGACAGCAAAGGGGGAAAGCTTCAGAAGAGCATGTTGTCTTTCATGAGCCCTGTGTCATGGGTTTCTGCACCATCCTTTTGAACTTGATTTATAACATGGAAGTTCTCTGTCGTAGTTTGTGTTGGTTTGATAAGAGTAGTCATTGGTTGGGTCACTAAGCTCATTTTCGGGATAAGGATTATATGAAAATCCCTGTTAAAACAAGTCAACTGAGCAGTTTGTACTTTATATATTTAGGAGTGTGTGTGTGTGTGTGTGTGTGTGTGTGTGTGTGTATGTGTGTGTGTGTGTGTGTGTGTGTGTGTGTGTGTGTTTACAATTAAAGAAAATAGTCCCTAAATTTGAGACAGGGTAAAGTAGATTCGTGAGAGGGGTGTTCGAGGAGAGGGAGGGTGATATTAACATAATTATGTTTCTAAAAATGAAATAGGTATTATAAGAACAATCAAAGAATAATTAACAGAGTCTTTTCACTGTTCATATAAAAGGCAAAATGTGTTTTCATATTCTACACAGGAAAATGTAAACAGAATTTCAGTTTTGTAACTAATTATTTTAAATAGTAACTAGTAGGATATAAACAAACTTGCAGACAAAGGTTGCTGAGTGATAAATGAGTTGAGAAATTTTAGATATGAGAAACTATAAAAGATCTGGCCTCACATAAACCCACTTTCTGCATAAGCTTGATGACCTGAATTTGATCCCTGGAACTTATGCTGGATGGTGAGAACCAACTTCTCAAAGTTGTCCTCTGACCCCACTCACTGCCACAGGGATCACACACACACATGCACACAGACAGACACACAGACACACTTGCACACACACAAATACCCAGACCAAGCATGTACACACCAGGGTAAAATAAAAATTATAAAATAATATAAAAACTATAACAGAGCAAGTAAGTGACAATTATTTCAGCGTTGATTCAATGTATCAGTATTGAAAAGCAACAGTATCTCGTGTACAATACCAAATCGATATGGCAGATACAAGTAAGAAAAATCAGGGCTAACCTTGAAGATTGGAGCAATGTTCCTGCATTCAAATAAGAGAAATTATCAGTGATTCTTGAATATTAAAATGACAAAATAAATGTATATATTATTTATGAAGTGGGCTTCTTTATTGAAGGGGTAAGTAGCAGTTCAGAAAATAAATTTAAAAAATAAACATAACAAAATAATGGCATTCTCCCACATTAAAATATGACTCAGGAGAGGCCCTATCTCAAAAAATAATGTGTAGAGCAACTGAGCACTGCACAGAATGTAGATCTTCAATGTCTACATTCATGCCCACCTTCATGCACACATAGCAAATACACAGAAATAAGTAAATACATACATACATGTATATATAACATACACACACATATATAATGTATATATAACATACACACATACATAAACACAAACAAATTATAATCCTATGACCATTCTCAAATCTAATAAATCCAACAATATATAACTAGAAAAATGCATCGATAATTTTCAGAGCTCTCTCAAGGGATGCTGCTGAACTTTAGGACTTTATCAAAGATGATATGTGAGAAAGTCTATCTCAAGCTACATTTAATTTGCAGGTTTATTATTAGGAGTCAAGCAGAACATCCTCTCATATTTGAAATACATTTGCATTTTTGTATATTTTTGATGTTTGTATATTTTGGGTGCTATTCAATACTGTAGATCCTCATTTTTTTTTTAGAAAGTATTAGTGTATTACCTATGGTCTTTATTCATTGTGAAAACTAGAAACTGATATTCCAGATTTCCCTTTACCTTTTGTGGAAATATTATTTGCAATATTACTTGGTGGATGCTTTTACATGGCCACAGAGTATCAATATTTCCCATGGCTTTTTTCGTGAAAGCAAGCTACAGTTTCTGTGAGTACTACCACCCTAGATGTAGAATTCATTGGCAAAGATTCATGTATATTTTATCCTAGCACTTGTCAAATTTGCTCTTTTTAAAATCATACTATGGGCCTGAGTATATTGCCTGCATGAATATCTGTGCACAGGAAGGCAGAAGAGGACATCCAGTCTTCTGGACCCAGAGTTACAGATGATTGTGGGTCTCCATTGTGGATGCTGAAAGTCAAACTTAAGTTCTCTAGAGAGGAACAGTAGGTGCTTTTCACCTGTGAGCTCTCAATCCAGGTCGTAGCCTTTTTTTTAGGACTTTTTACATATTCATAATTTGTTCTAGGTAAACTCTGGAAATTGATTCTAAATTTGCTTTTTCACCATGGCTATCTCATTGTAAAGTCTCACTTACTAAAAAGCTTTTACTAATTTAAGATGCCTTTTAAGGATAATATTTTCAGAAAAAGAAACATGATTACATAATATATATTATTATTCTTTTAAATAATTTAAAATCATTTTGCAAAGCACGAGGATCAGAACTTAGTTCCTAGTTTTAACAACTAGACTAAGGTAATATCTTTAAAAAAATGTATGTTGTTTCCAACCATTGGCACATCCAGATTTATTGTTGAGAATAGTTTATTTTCCATCAGTCCTGAAGTATCCTAACTGCCAGTAACTTAAGACACTCATTCTGTATCATTGGCAAATGTCTCAATAGATTTTACTCATATTAGTAATATTCTCCATTTGCTACTTGATTCAATTTTAGTGTCCTCTTGATCAGCCACCCATCTTCAAAACAATATTAGCTGATGAACCTGGATCTTCTACAAGTGTTTCATTGATTGAAGACAAGGCTTAGCCAATAACACAGTGGCCCATATACTACACTTCGGGACCCATGGCCACAATCACAGAAGGGATTCTTCAGATACCAGGGTGCAGGGTGAGGTACAATCTGATTCCTTATATAGTAGTATGACAATGTTCCAGAACACCTAGATGCACTGCAATGACCTCTGGGAAACACTGATGGCCTGTTTTATATTTTTCTCTTGACATTCCATTGTAATAAAATGTAAAAGTAGTATTGATAAGATACTTTTTGAAAGAATAATATATAGACAAATAAGAATTAAAATCACAATAAGTTATCTAAATTATGAAAGAATACATTTTAAAAATTGTGGCTTTGTCTTCTCAATTGTAATAATTGCATAAATTGCTATGTACACAAAATTCTAATCTCTTTGAACAATATTATTCCAAATCAATGTCTGATCTGTAGATATATCTGTGGCAAACTTATTATTTAAATACTTTTCCACTTTATTTTTTCCCTTATTATATGCAAGCAAAGTAAATTGAACAATAGAAGTACATTCAAGAAGAATGTGATATAAAGTTGTACATTAAATATTATTAACTTCAAGTTTTTAAAAATGACTTTTTGTTCAGTTTTACTAGACATCCCATGTACAGGCCCAATATAACTATTTCTTTAATTACTCTTGTTGTTATGACTAATATAACTTAAGGAACGATGGTTTCCCTTGGTTCAGGCTTTAAGGGAACACAGTATGTCTTTGGTGAGAAGTTGTGGAGGTAGGAACATGAGGCAGTGTGTCCCACTGCATCAAGAGTATGGAAGCAGATAGAGATAAATGCTGATGTGCAGCTGACTTCTTTCCTTTCCTTTCCTATTCCCTCCAGAACTCTAGCAGAAGGGGTTCTTGAGTAGAGCAAACTATAAGCCTTCAGGTCTTCTGTCTTTAGTTAAAACTTGTAAACACCTTTAGAGACACGCCCAGATTTGAGTCTCCCAGGTGGTTACAAATCCAGTTAAGTTTACATTGCAAATAAGGCATCACAAATATAGTATATATTTTGATAATTCTCAAACATATCTCTATTCACCGGAAACATTTGTTTTCTTTCTGTTTATTTTGTATACATTCAATCCCTAACTTGGATCTATGATCATCATTTTTTCATATATTTTCCAAGTGTTATTTCTCTTCTATTGACACAAATGTCAGCAATAAGGAATAACTTTTATACTTTCAATGAACAAATATATAGTAATTAGAAGAATTTTAGCATAAATTTATCAGTTTATAGACATTTTTCTGAGACACATGTCAAAATTATGTTGGGATCATTTCTAAAATCAAACCCAATTTTAAACTATGTCTTAAATCAGAAGAGTATATAATGTCCAAATAGCTACAAAAGGTGACCAACATAGTCAATGTGACGTCTATATATTCAAATAGCATTATTCATTGAAAAGGGGAAAAAAATCTAAAACTATTCACAAATATAAAAGAGCCTAAAGGGAATAAATAAATAATAATTGAATCAAAATAGCAATGTTGGAGGGGTCACAAAGCATAATTGTAAATCATAACATAAGTCATAGGAACAAAACATCAATAGACTCTGAAAAATTACTTCATCAATTTAATTGCCTGACAACTCAGTTAGATCCCTCTTTTCTTTTCTTTTTTTTTCCTCTTTTGTTTTTTCAAGACAGGGTTTCTCTGTGTAGCCATGGCTATCCTGGAACTCACTCTGTAGACCAGGCTGGCCTTGAACTCAGAAATCTGCCTGCCTCTGCCTCCCAAGTGCTGGGATTAAAGGCATGCACCACCACTGCCCGGCTCCTCTTTTATTTTCTACAAATGTTCAAAACCACTTGTCATATAGTCTTGATCAGAAACATATATACCTATAACATATTCTTTTCATAGTAAGATCTACTATGTGTTTAAGGTTTCTTATCATTGTTTGATATTAAAGATATTTTCTCAGTCCACAGTATGTTGGATTCTATGCTTGGCATCCTGGTTTTTTGTTTTGTTTTTGTCTTTCAGCAGAATCAAATGCATTACATAGTGAGGCTCATGGTGTGTGAGAGCAATTGTACACAATGATGTCAGGGAGTGGGGAAAAGGAAACCAGCCTATCTTAACTGCCAGTGCTTGCTTGGGTATGTACATTTTAGCTGTGTTAATAATTGATATCTATAAAGGTTCCTATAACTATCATTTATGCTTGTTTCTCCTTTTGAAAACTGTCCAGAGTCACAAGTTTCACAGCTATAGGTCACAACAAAGTCATGTATCAGGGTCTCCCAAAATGAAAGTCATGTTAGCATAACAAAAGAAGAAAAGTATTAAGTAAGAAAGTATTTTTAGAAGCCACAATTTCAAGACTATGTCTATCATTTCTCTATTCGATCTTCTGGAAGCTCTTATGCCAAATTCCTTTCTATGTGCTAATATAATATACCTCAAATTGCCTATTTCTTGGATGATTGTTGTTTGGTCGCAATAGGCTTTCTTCATGAAAAGATATAAATTTTAAAGGACTTGATTCATCACTCAAACCTGTTACTTAGCCTATTTTCACAATGTAAAGAAGACTTCATGTGAAATTGTAATAAACTTTAGTACAAGTAGAGTGGACATTGTTGTTATTATATGCTGGGTATTAGGTCTCATTAGTGATGCCTAAGATAATATATTGTACTATAATATTTATGTATAGTTAAGCACTGTATTTATCCTATCACCTATAGATTATATATCAGTCTGATAATATATTAAACATATTATCTAGCATTGTTATATTGAATAGTGTAGAGGTTAATTTAAATTGTCTACTTGAAGACATCTGAATCACCTGGGAGACAGTCCCCGTGGCATAACTGTGAAGGATTTTCTCAGGTAATTGATGTGGGAAGACCTGCCTATTTTGGGTGCTGTTATTCCCTACATATCCTGAACTGTATAAAATAATGAAAAATTTTGAGCACCAATATGTGTGGGTGTTCATTGCTTTTTATTTCTTATTATAGATGGGATGAAGCTGACTGCTTCAAGTTGCTGTCACCTTGACATTCTTGACATAATAGACTAGACTTTGACCTGTGTACTACAGCATACACTTTATCTTTCAAGTTGCTTTTGCTAGAGTATTTTATCACAGCATCAGAGAAAGAAACTAAGAGTGGTGGCAAGTTAAACTGTGATTTCTCTGAAAGAAGTTATTATTGCTACTAAATAGCATTACTTAAAAGGTTATCAGACAAATATGTGTAGTAAACTTGCATATACCCATTTCCAAATAAATGAAATAGTTTGTCATTTGATAGATGCAGTGGGTGCTGCTGACATCGTATGACAACATATGACATCAGTGTTTGAATGCCAGTGAGTTACGGTGAGACACAGAAAATTCCACCAGATTTAGATGTAATTCAAAACGTGGAAACTTTGCTGTAACTGCCAAGTATAGATTCATTACTTTTTATTTTTGTCCTTAAAAATGGCTTTAAATGATTTGCTTCATTTATTCAAGTGGCCATTTGTACATTTAATGGCCCTATTTAATCAAAAACACTCAGAGTTCCTTGACAATATATATGAGTGTAGATACTAATAATCTGGTTGACAAGATACCTGTGAGATCTGCCAAGCACAGGCCTTTTCTAATGGTCTGAAGATACTGTAATGAACAAAACATACTCACTGAACCTTAGAGTTATGTGTCAGGTAAATACACCAAATACCAAATATGTGTCAAGCGTTCACTTAACCAGAGCCAATCACATAGATTTGAGATGGGACTGATGGCTTCCCCCATTACTCATCCATCTGTAGGATGACTTAGTGTGATTAAACATTGCCAGGTTTCAAAAGTATTGTCATAAGTTGCATGCAATTATCTGTGAAGTAAAGTTGCCTATGCATTTTACTTTTACTAATGGATCTAATAGCAGTTAATGAGATGATTAAAATTTTTGTAAGGGGATACATTTCTTACTTACAATATGTGGGAGTTCTTGTTAGAAAGAAATTAGCACACACATATAGATAAGCATTTTTTTTGTAGAAACTTTCAAAGTTGTGTCATTATGTCTCTTTTCATAGACACCGGCTTAAGAAAATCCCGCATTATCCACTGTACCCTGTGTGACCAAAATGAACTGCTTTTCATTATTTATAAGACACTTAGTTCTAAATGTGTTCCTTCGAGCCTTCTTCCACATAATCATTCCTTCAGATAAATTACAATTAGGCACACATTATGTAATACACATAATTCAGTATTTCTTATGCATATATGAAGAACTTTAAAGTTGGTAGAGAGGGAATTCTAGAGTGTGTACAAGTTACCCAGAGAATAACATATTTTTAGCTTAGTTTGGGATGGTTTAAAAGTGAGGTGGTAGGAAATCTTTCCTTGGTTTAATTCTGGTGAATGACTAAAAGAATTCTGGCATTCAATTGAGAAGATAGAATGAATCACCAGTCATGGAAAACTAACAGCATGCAGTATATTCTGACTTAAAAATACTGAAAATTGCCTAGCTACAAGTGGAAAAACCATCATAATGCCAAGAGTGCAAATATTTTGAGAAGACAAGAATTCTAATTAGCTGGGATGGGAATCACAGCATGGGGCTAAAGCATTGGTTTGATGCTAAGAGAGGTTGTGCTGAATTGTGTCATTAAGATTGCATAGCACCATTATGATAAAACAACTGTTAAACATATCACCCACTTCAGAATTTCCAAAACGGCACTTTACAGCTTATAGAGAGATGTAAGAATATAGGAATATATTGTAGAGTTCCACTTTGTTAGATTCCCGAATGGATTTAGCAGTTTTTATTCTTTGTAGAGAATCTGGACTGATCATTTAAAGTCTGTTTTCCTTTTAGATTGTAGAGTCAGGGGTTTACTTTCAGACACCTAATAAATCATGACCTAACATCTGAGAAAGAGACTTATTGCCACATTGCTAAATCAAGGGAAGGGGGGGGGGCTTCCATGGATGGTGAGTCTGCTTTGCTAAGTTCTGAGCACAGGACAGTAATGAGCCAGGAAGCTGTATTCTTCGGTAATAATACGTTACACTCCATTAATGATATGTTAGTGCCTCCATCCTATTACGTGAGGTGAGGTTAGCAATGGTTTGTGTTTGAAAATGTTAATCTTGCCTTGTTTGTAGCTCACCAAGGAATACAGCCATATGCAGCACTTTTCTATTTCAGGCAATGCCTTCACTGTTGGATAGATTGCTGTTGACAGCTTTGACCAGAGGGAGCCATTAGATTTTGCAGGCTGGCAAACAATTATAGCTTTGATATGAACTATGAAGTAAAGATTAAAAAGAATACCAATGCAGGAAAATATGCTGGCTCTTGGTGGTCTCTAGATCCTCCTTAGGCAAATGAACAATAGATGTAACAACTAAAATAAAAGAAAAAAGAAAAGCAAAAGAAAAAAAGAAAAGAGGGAAAAAGTCTCAAACTTTCCAGGTTTTTTGACAGAGGGGAAAAAACCAACAGTGAATCTTTTGAGAAGAATTGTGGAAAATTCATACCATGGAAATAATTCCAAGGAATTATTTTAAGACAATAAACAGTGACCAACAGACGCTGCTGGTGATAGGACATTGCAAGTTACTTCTGTATTGAAAATGTATTGTTTTCCTTACTTGCCATATGATCTTAAGCTGTTTTATAACAGCGATTCAACACTTTAAAAAAGAGCAGTCATGTGGGTCAACAAATGCTGTCAGATAGTAAAATAACCTGTGAATCTCTGTTTGGGTCATTGCTAAACAGAAACTAAACCTGGAATTCAATAACTGGAAAAAATGGATAAGAAAAGAAACAAACGTCCTATGACAATTTTAGGACTCCACAGAGCCTGAAAATCAAAATACACACACACACACACACACACACACACACACACACACAATCAAGTACTAAACTATCTTTTACTTACCCAGAAAAGAATTTTACTTGGATACTGAAGTGAGTTTCTAAAGTGAATTTTATAGAGCAAAGACAAAAATGTTAACTTCTTTGTTGTTGAGACTTTTATGAATTTGCTCCATGTAGTGAGTCATCTTCAAGTCTTATTTCATACCTCACTTAGTATGATGTTCTCTAGCTCCATCGACTTCTCTAAGACTTTCATGAATTCATTGTTTTTAATAGCTGAATAGTACTCCATTGTGTATATATACCACATTATTTGTATCCATTCCTCTGTTGATGGACATCTGGGTTCTTTCCAGCTTCTGGTTATTATAAATAAGGCTGCTATGAACATAGTGGAGCATGTATCCTTATTGCATGCTGGGGAATCTTCTGGGTATATGCCCAGGAGTGGTATGGCTGGGTCCTCCCGAAGTATTATGTCCAGTTTTCTGAGGAACTGCCAGACTGATTTCCAGAGTGGTTGTACCAGCTTGCATTCCCACCAGCAGTGGAGGAGTGTTCCTCTTTCTCCACATCCTTGCTAATACCTCATGTTTCCTGAGTTTTTAATCTTAGCCATTCTGACTGGTGTGAGGTAAATTCTCAGGGTTGTTTTGATTTGCATTTTTCTAATGACTAATGATGTTGAACAGTTTTAAAGGTGTTTCTCAGCCATCTGAATTTCTTCAGGTGAAAAGTCTTTGTTTAGCTCTGTACTCCATTTTTTGATAGGGTTATTTGGTTTTCTGGGATCTAACTTCTTGAGTTCTTTGTATACATTGGATATTAGCCCTCTGTCAGATGTAGGGTTGGTGAAGATCTTTTCCCAATTTGTTGGTTGCCCATTTGTCCTTTTGACAGTGCCAAAACCACACAAAGATCCAACTAAGAAAGAGAACTTCAGACCAATCTCTCTTATGAACATCAACACAAAATACTCAATAAAATTCTTGCCAACAGAATCCAAGAACACATCAAAATGATCATTCACCATGATCAAGTTGGCTTCATCCCAGGGATGCAGGGATGGTTCAATATATGGAAATCCATCAACATAATCCACTACATAAACAAACTAAAAGAAAAAAAAACACATGTTCATCTCATTGGATGCTAAAAAAGCATTTGAAAAAATCCAGCATCCTTTCATGCTAAAAGTGTTGGAAAGAACAGGAATTCAAGGCCCATACCTAAACATAGTAAAAGCAGTTTACAGCAGACCAGTAGCCAACATCAAAGTAAATGGAGAGAAACTTGAAGCAATCCCCTTTACCATATCTTTTCAATATAGTACTTGAGGTACTAACTAGAGAAATTCGACAACATAAGGAAGTCAATGGGATACAAATTGGAAAGGAAGAAGTCAAACTATCACTGTTCGCAGATGATATGACAGTATACTTAAGTGACCCAAAAATCTCCACCAGAGATCTCCTACAGCTGATAAACAACTTCAACAAAGTGGCTGGTTATAAAATAAACTCAAGCAAATCAGTAGCCTTCCTATATGCAAAGGATAAGCAGGCTGAGAAAGAAATTAGGGAAATGACATCTTCACAATAGCCACAAACAATATAAAGTATCTTGGCGTGACTCTAACCAAACAAGTGGAAGATTTATATGACAAAAACTTCAGGTCTCTGAAGAAGGAAATGGAAGAAGACCTCAGAAAATGGACAAATCTTCCATGCTCGTGGGTTGGCAGGATTAATATAGTTAAAATGGCAGTCTTGCCAAAAGCAATATACAGATTCAATGCAATCCCCATCAAAATCCCAACTCAGTTCTTCATAGAGTGTCTTCAGTTTTCTATGGCCCTCTTTATCCCTCTTCTTCTTTTGAGACCCCATTTCTCTAGTCTAATAGGACTTGCTGAAGATAGACCCCCTACCTGCAAACTTTCTATACATATAGTTTGTCACAAAGACAACTAATTTAAGCAATTCCTTAAACCCACATACTTATGTCTGTCTACACTGCTGTCATTTCTGGCCTGAATAGTGACAGTCTTCTATTTATATCGGCTGATCTTACCTTGTCTCTTTAATCCAATCCTCTTACAGCAGACGTAGAATTTCCCTGCTTAAACTGTAGTCAAGTTGTACAACCCACGCCATTTTCCCCCTACTTCAGCACAGCTGGCCTTCTTTCTATTTCAAGAAATTCTTGAACTCTTTTTAAACATTTATCACAGAGTTTTCTTTACCTGAGAGGTTCTTCTTCCACCTTTGCCCTAGGGAACTGCTATCATGACAGTTAATATCAATGTAAAGTCATGGCTTTAGAAAAGACTTTTCTAACCAAATAATTTAAAGTATTACTTTCCCTTATTCTTCCTTATAGCCATAATTCTAATTTATGAAATCAATATTGCTCTCTCATTCCCTACCCTTTTTATCTTTTTCTCTCCATGCATTTGTGTTCCCAATGACACAAAAATACAGAAAATACTGAGGTACTCAACTATGTATATGCCAAAGATTTAATGAGTCTTGAATATTTGGTCCATATATGTGAACATGTTTCCAAAGGAAACATATTGTCGGTGTTATCTTTTGTAGATGGTGCATTTACCTTTATATCCTCTCCAAATATTCCAAATACAAAGGTATTTTCCATCACTGTAGTCTTGGTAACAACAACAAGTCTGATGGGTATTACATGCTGTATTCTACTTTGAACTTGCCTTTCATCAATCCCTGGCTTCTTAGGGATTTAGGCTATTTCTCTGTTTACTGCTCAGATTTCCTTATTCACTTTCTAGCATGCCATTTCATTTGTTTCTTTTGTTTCTTTGAAACAGGCTCTTTATAGTCCAGTCATGCCTCGAACTCTGTTTCTTCCCTAGACTGGCCTCAATTTCCTGGAAATCTTTCTGGCTCAAGCCTTGAGGGTAAATACTGAGTCACATATAATGGTAAAGAAAAAGTATTTTTTTTCTTTGCTCCTAGAGTTTTAGTGTAAGAACTTGTTCTCTGGAAGCTCCAATAGATGAAGTTCAGCTAACTGTTCCCCAAATATGTTGATTAAAGAGGCATGTGATGACAAAAAATAGAAGAGAGTTGCTCAATTTGGCCACATTAGTAACAGGAAAAAAAGTGGGCTGCACTTTGTCATCAGAGTACTGATGTGAGATTTAATGATAAACAAAGGACAAAATATAGGCATAATTAAGTAGTCCTGGTCTGATGGCTCATACTCATGCATTATTTTCTCATATTTATTTCTCAAAGGTGATTGGTCATTTAGGTAGTCCAATAAATTGTTAGTCTCTTATTTACTGTCATGGCTCAAGGGGACAAACCTGAATTTACAAGATGAGTGCTTTGGTTCTATGGTGCAATCTGCCTATTGTGGATAATTACTCTTATCTGTGGGGCCATGTTCTGGTCTCTGACTCAGTTGTGGAATGGAAGTTGTGGTAGTTTGACTGAGAATGTCCTGTAACATTTCATAAATTTGAATTCTTGGTCCACAACTGATGGAATAGTTGGGAAAATTAGAAAGTGTTGCCTTGTTGAAGAAGAAGTATCACTCGAGAGAGTCTTTGATGTTTCAAAAGTCCAGGACATTTGCAGTTCTGTCTCTCTGTCTCTCTGTCTCTATGTCACTCTCTCTGTCTCTCTGTCTCTGTCTTTCTGTCTCTCTCTCTGTCTGTCTGTCTCTCTCTCCCTCTCCCTCTCTCTGTCTTTCTCTCTGTCTCTCTCTGTCTCTCTCTCTCTCCCTCCCTCCCTCTCTCCCTCCTTCCCTCCCTTTCTTCCTTCCTCTCCCCTGGGACTGTGAGTCTTCAATAAACTTTTATAAGTTGACTCATTCATGGAGTTTCTTCACAGCAGTAGAAGAGTAAAGAATTCTACAGAACTTAGAGTAAATACGTAGGCCAATGTCTTACCTCTATGCTCTTAACTAAATTAGCAATCCAAAATGAACAGAGAGATCATGGGCTTTAGGAATCTTATGGACCCAAAGGAAGAGTTAAAACATTTTTTTAATCCAAAGAAACTTTTAAGTACCTGTTCTAGGTAGACGTTGACATCTACGATTTAAATTATATATAAGAATTAAAATTTGTAAGCAAAGAATGCTGCAAGTCAAGAAGGGTTCATGGAGTTAAGAGGAACGTTATCTAGGTATGAGGCACATACCTGTAATCCCAGCACTTGGGAGGCATATACCAGGAGATCTTTGTGAGTTTGAGACTGGACTGGACTACACACTTCAAGCCACTCAGGGCTACATAGAGAACCCTAGTCAAAGAGAGTGAGAGGGAAGGAGAAAGAGAAAGAGAGAATGAGGTGGAGGGAGAGGGAAAGGAGAGAGGAGAGAGGACAGACTTGAAGAGGAAGATTAAAAGGGAAGAACAAAATAAATGTATTAGCTAAGTGTGAGAGGGAAATCACAAGTCTGGAACATTAGTAACTTTACAGTAGTTCAGGGAGAAATTTTGTTCAGTTCAGAACAGGAGTTGGCACCTGAGGTGGATGTGTGACACAAGTTTCTAACTTTACCATCTGGAGGTGGAGGCAGGAGGATTGTGAGTTTGAAGCCTGCTTGGGCTATATAGTGAGAACTTGTCAAAAATAAATAAAAAAACAAAGAAACAAACAAAGCCCAATTGTATAAGCCCTATGGGAAATGAGTAAGAAGATTAAGTTAGGTTTTCCTCTGGGCTGATGAAGAGCCAGGGTGCAGTTTGGGTGTGCAGCTAGTCAGATGGTAACAGTGTTTCAGGACATTAGTAGACAGCTTGTAAACAGACAGCCAGTGACTTGAAGACTACACTTACCTTAGCAATGGGGACATAGTCAGAGCCTTACCTCTAGGAAGGGTTGCAATATTCTGAGGTGCTTGGCAAATTACTAATTACCATGTAATTTTAAAGCAAATTTCTGTAACCAGATAGGATTATTATGTAGTAGGAGACTTTTTAAAAAACACAAAGATATACAATATTAAGAGATTGTTAAGAGTCAATCCAAATGGGCCAGTACAGCAACATTTTACTCTGGGAAAGATATCTCTTCTAGACTTTAATAATATATAAACTCTATATACTCTGAGAATGTATCACTGTTCTTGTCATAAACTCTTTTTTCTACATAATGCTCTACCTGTAATGTCTAAACTTTTCCTACTGTGTTTAGAAGAACTAGAGGAATTAGGACAGTTCAGAGCAGGATCTCAGTGATAAGTGAGGCAAAATCCTCTAAGAGATTTGAACAAAAATATGTATAAACAACAAGAGCGAAATGAATATTGACAGATGATACTGTAAGTATTGTTTATTGAGAATCATCAACTTCATAAGCCTAGTCAATGTCTAGGCTATTTAGCCCATTTATGAAGTCGAAGTCGTAGCTCAATTCATTCACAAAGAATAAATGATGCTGTTGCCATCACAATAATTACCCCTAGCATAGTATGACATAACTCAAAGGAAACATTTCTTCTCTCATTTTATCCCTGAAAATATTTAATATATTCAGCCTATGAAACAATTTAACCAATCTGTATACTGTCTGTTGAACTAACATTTCTACCACCTCACCTCTGCAAAAACATTGACAGTCCACAGGACAACCTAAAACCGCTAAGGGCTGAAGGAAATAAGGGTGGTGGTTTGACCTAGCGTAAGGTATTCCCCATACACTACATTTTTACCTTGCAATGGATCAAAACACACAACTCACAGACTCTCCCTATGGAGCAAAAGCATTGGTCATACATCTGAGGTTTAAAATGTCCAGGTGCTATTCAAAGATCTGTCTTCTGTCTTCCCTGTAACTCTGACAAGGCTCAGTCCATCTGTACTCTCCAAAGATGTCTTCAGCAGCACTCACTTCAGAAGGATAGACTCACAGCTCTGAGGACTATCTGTACAGGAGTTCTCTAGAGAAGAAAAGATTTAGGCCCAAAGGTTATAAAATTTTAACTTTCAGTGAGTTTTGAAACTGGGTTTTGTCTTACTTATTTTACAGCAGTCACAGAAAGTGTGCTTTATTTACTTGGGATATTAAAAAGGTGGGGAGGGACAAAGAAAAGTGATACGGACTACCAGAAAATGTTTAAGTGCATTATATAATCTGATTTAACTGACCACTGATTGGTGAAGATTCTCCTCATACAAGGGTCATTTGTACAGACTAGGGAATAGTTCTTCTTATATATAGGTTTGAACATAGAGTCAAAGAAATAGACCTAAAAAATGCAACTCAAACAATGCATCAAGATACAGCCACAGATGAAGGGGAAGTATGTTAATCTGTTCCTGCACTGTAGGTGTGTGCTCTCCCTTCCTTGCTACCCACACAAATGTTTTGGATTTAGGAATGTAACAGAGAGATGGGGAGAGGGCTGAGAGTAGAGAGGGGAGAGGGGAGAGGGAGAGGGGAGAGGGGAGAGGGGAGAGGGGAGATGGGAAAGAGGAGAGGGGAGGGGGATGAGGAGAGTGGAGAGGGGAGAGGGGAGAGAAGGGAGAGGGGAAGAGGGAGGAGAAGGGAGACTTGGGAGAAAGGGGAGGGGAGAGAAAACCTTTTATTTTAATATGCCACAAACAATGCAATGTGTACCCATTTTCAAATCTCCCTGAGGCTAACACGCTCTCCTTTCCAATTTTCCTGAATTATTACTAAAATGCATTTTCCATCCTTGCCACTATGGACCCATTCCTGCAGTCCTGGTGAGCCATGACCCCCAACACTTAAATCTTGGCAGTGTCTCTGTCTCTCTGTCTTTCTGTCATACACTTCTCAGGCCAGGATCTCTCCTCCCTCAAGTTCATTGCCTGGAACCTCAAATTCCCTCCTCTATCTCTCTGCCCAGCCCTTAGCTACTGGCAACTTATTTACCAATTAAAACCAATGGGGGAAGGGAATATCAGCATCTCACATGCATATGTGGAGGTTCCTTTGCAATTTGGAAACACAATTAAAATAATATAAGCAATAAACCAAACCCGCAACACACAGAAGCCAACTCAAGCAAACAAAACTCAAGCAAAACCCAAACCAAACGAAAGGAAAAAAAATATTAAAATCTCTACATTGATAAGGTGGGGACAGGAGAATGAAGAGCTCTATATCATCAGCATGATCAGAGTTGGCCTAGGCAACAGGAAACCCTGTTTGAAAAAATAATGAATAAACAGAAATGAAGAAAACAGCTACATGAATTGTCCAAAAGAAAATTTGAGATCACCCTAAGAAAAACAGCCATTGAGTGTTAGAGAAAAATATTTGAACAGAAAAATACTCATACAAACAACAATAAGCAATATATATATATATATATATATATGTGTGTATATATATATACATATATATATAGAGAGAGAGAGAGAGAAAAGAAGAAGAAGAAGAAGAAGAAGAAGAAGAAGAAGAAGAAGAAGAAAGAAAGAAAGAAAGAAAGAAAGAAAGAAAGAAAGAAAATTAACTAAGCTGAAACTGTGGAATGAGAAAATATGCAACTACATTAATAATTCAGTAGACATGTTTCAGCCACAGACTAGAGAAAAAGTGAAAGATTCAGAAACCTTGAAAATCTGTAATACTTAAAACATCTAAAATATTTTAAGTTAAAATAACAATTAAAATAAAATTATATGATAAGTGTATAAAATACGAAGATTTCCCATACTCGTGTTTATGGACCTATACATCCATACGGGACTGAGCTGAGCTGTGAGGTGAAATCTCTGCCCTGTACTTCTTCCCCTCAGAGCAGAGCACGAACTGGAAGGACTGGAATGCTTGCGCGAAAGAACAGAGTTGGAGATTCCTAAAATCTGCAAACACAGTGAACATCCAGGCCCAGAAAACCCCTACAAAACTCAAATAAGATGAAATTTTTTTAACAAAAAAAGCACATAAAGATATTAGATGAAACCCTGTTTGTACCACCACAGAAATATAAAGGAAAAGGGAGAGAAAGAAGATCAATGAATTTGATATGTGGAGTTGACAAAGTAAAACAGTTATATAAAAACAAGGATAACCTTAATCTTTCTACTAAAATTATTTGAAATATTTGACCACATTTACATGAAAATAACACGTGAAGACAAGAAGGATATTTCCTCAAAAACAACAACAAAACTCCCACAGCTCCTGTCTGGGATAAGGGTAAAACACTGACAGTCTGAGCTCAAGATTGAGGACCGGATAACCACACATTCCATGTCTGATATAATAGGAAGGCTCAGAACAGAACAAATTGACAAGGTTAATTTTAAAATACACAAATTGAGAAAGAAAAAGTATATAATTTTCTGTTGATAGATATGATCAAATAGATAAAAAATAGTCTTGAGTCCAGAAATAAATGAATAAAAACACATCCAACCAATGAACTAGCAAAAGGGAAAATCTTGTGGAACTAATAAGGGAAATCATACAAATAGCCAGAAGATATTTAGAAAAGTTTACTGGCACTAATGATCAAAGAACTAAATTTCAATGAGGGAAGAAAGCTTGCCTGTGTTCTTGCCAATAGACAGACAGACAGACAGATAGACAGACGGATGGAAGACTAATATATTTTAAACTACCTTTACCTTACAGGGTGAGTGAACTCTGGGTCACTCTCTATTATGGCAGTCAGGTTAGAAGGTTATTAGTCCCAGTCCTTCATCAATGAGTCTACAGTCAACAGACTGTATTGAAATGGATTTGACTGCCATGAAGATTGTAGTCTGCTACCAAACTTCAAGGACATACATACCCATGGAATTAGGGAATTATTCTTTATGCATATTAAAAAAAATTATGGATCTAGGCTCACATCTTTCTCACTTCCTGACATGAGCAGAGGAGAAAAGAGGAAACACCGTATATTAAATCAGTTTATTTGGGGGACTACACGAGATTAGAATAATAATTCAGACTTGTTGCATATCTAGACAACTCAAATTTATGTGTTGCACCCTGCTATTGAGTTCTCATTTGCATGCATCCAACACATGCATAAGTGCTCTACATTCAGCTGCACAGAAAATGACCTCACACAGTCTATTCATCTACTTTCTCTCCCCGACAAGCAGTGATTGAATGCACTGTGTGTCAGAAATATGCTTGAGTCTGAGGTTACAAAAACATGTCACATGCGCTAGTCTTCTAGGAATAGCCTAATACAGGATCCAGACATTTAATTAATGATTGTAATGTCATAGTGCTGTGATTAGAATACGATATGAGAGCTATTGGATTACAGAGGAGCAGGAGTACCTAAATAAATGAAAATTTCCTAAAAACTTGAAGTATTTCAAGAGAGCATAGTAAATGATGGTAAAAATGCAGAAGACATAAAGTTTGTAGGGGTTTGTGACTACGAGAAACAGACGAATGTTCTTTTCTAGATATCACTAAATCATGAAATGTTCATAGTTTATGTAGATTTTGCTAGTCTTGGTCATTATAAGTGGGACCATCTAGGATGGCAAGATGATTTCCTGTGTAAAGGTTCTTTTTACCAAGCTTGAACCTTAGTTGTATTTAAAAGCCATAGGTGGAAGGAGAGAACCAGTTTCTGTAAGTCTATGTCCTCCTTAGATACTACAATATGGCTGTGTTGGACAGGTATCAAGAATCCTCTGGGACCATTCAGTGAGTTGTACAAACTGAACATGGTGGATGGTGAACAAGTTACTCATGCCCTTGAATACAGGGACAGTCTAGGTAACCTGATCTTTTACTGGAGAGAGAGAAAAATACGCACACTCCGAACTTTTATTTTGTCCAGTTTGAGCCAAACATACAGATTTATGTTAACAAAACCTTTTTTTTTGCAGATTATTTGAAATATTGAAAGAAAATTAATTGAGATAATAGTTAAACATTTATAGGCCACTTTTGGCAGCATAATACTCTACTGGATATGTGAAGGCTCTGTGTTTCTCAGTGCTCTGTAATCATGCAGTATTATTATCAGTTCCAACCTTCAGGGAAAAAGGTTAAAGACCATAGGATAAGTGAAGAAAGAAGTCCAGATTTAGGCAGAAAGCTTATGTTGTGGATTTAACTCTTTATGTAAAGAATTGGTAAATAAGTTGGGATTATCTTACAAATCATGTAAAACAAATTATGAAAAACAATAAATAAATTTACTGTGGTTTTCCAAGATCCATTTGATGTATTTTGAAAAATAAGCACGCAAAATCAATAAGATTTTGTGCTTTTTTTTATTGTATATATTCTATATTTACAATTCATTTCCCTTTTTCTGGTTCCCCACCCCCAAAGGTCCCACCTGTCCTTTTCCCTCCCCCTGCTCCCGCATCCACCCCCTCCCACTTTACTGTTCTTGTACTCTCCCACAATGATGTTTTGGTCCATTCTAGCACCAGTGTCCACTCCTTTCTTCTTGTGAGACATCACTTGATATGTGATTTGTGTCTTTGGTGTTCCAAGCTTCTAGGCTAATATCCACTTATCAGTGACTGTATACCATGGGTATTCTTTTGAGACTGGGTCACCTCACTTAGTATGACGTTCTCCAGCTCCATCCATTTCTCGAAGTATTACATGAATTCATTGTTTCTAATGGCTGAATAGTACTCCATTGTGTATATATACCACATTTTTTGTATCCATTCCTCTGTTGAGGGACATCTGGGTTCTTTCCAGCTTCTGGCTATTATATATAAGGCTGCTATGAACATAGTGGAGCATGTATCCTTATTGCATGCTGGTGAATCTTCTGGGTATATTCCCAGGAGTGGCTGGGTCCTCCGGAAGTATCACGCCCAGTTTTCTGAGGAACCGCCATACTGATTTCCAGAGTGGTTGTACCAGCTTGCATTCCCACCAGCAGTGGAGGAGTGTTCCTCTTTCTCCACATCCTCGCCAACACCTGATGTCTTCTGAGTTTTTAATCTTAGCCATTCTGACTGGTGTGAGGTGAAATCTCAGGGTTGTTTTAATTTGCATTTCCCTAATGACTAGTGATGTTGAACATTTTTTAAGGTGTTTCTCAGCCATCCGAATTTCTTCAGGTGAAAAGTCTCTGTTTAGCTCTGTACCCCATTTTTGGATAGGGTTATTTGGTTTTCTGGGGTCTAACCTCTTGAGTTCTTTGTATACATTGGAGATTAGCCCTCTCTCGGATGTGGGGTTGGTGAAGATTTTTTCCCAATTTGTTGGTTGCCGATTTATCCTTTTGACAGTGTCTTTTGCCTTACAGAAACTTTGTAGTTTTATGAGGTCCCATTTGTCTATTCTTGTTCTTAGAGTATAAGCAATTGGTGTTCTGTTGAGGAATTTTTCCCCTGAGCCGATGTCTTCAAGGGTCTTCCCCAGTTTCTTTTCTATTAGTTTTAGTGTGTCTGGTTTTATGTGGAGATCCTTGATCCACTTGGAGTTGAGTTTAGTGCAAGGAGATAAGAGTGGATCAATTCTCATTCTTCTGCATGTTGACCTCCAGTTGAGCCAGCACCATCTGTTGAAAAGGCTATCTTTTTTCCACTGGATGTTTTCAGCTCCTTTGTCGAAGATCAATTGGCCATAGATGTGTGGGTTCAATTCTGGGTCTTCGATCCTATTCCATTGATCCACTTCCCTGTCACTGAACCAATACCATGCAGTTTTTAATACCACTGCTCTGTAATATTGCTTGAGGTCCGGGATATTGATTCCCCCAGAAGTTCTTTTGCTGTTGATGATAGTTTTAGCTATCCTGGGTTTTTTGTTATTCCAGATGAATTTGAGAATTGCTCTTTCTAGCTCCATGAAGAACTGAGTTGGGATTTTGATGGGGATTGCATTGAATCTGTATATTGCTTTGGGCAAGATTGCCGTTTTAACTATATTAATCCTGCCAACCCACGAGCATGGAAGATTTTCCCATTTTCTGATGTCTTCTTCAATTTCCCTCTTCAGAGGCCTGAAGGTTTTGTCGTATAAATCTTTCACATGTTTGGTTAGCGTCACTCCAAGATACTTTATATCATTTGTGGCTATTGTGAAGGGTGTCATTTCCCTAATTTCTTTCTCGGCCTGCTTATCCTTCGCGTATAGGAAGGCTACTGATTTACTTGAGTTGATTTTATAGCCAGCCACTTTGCTGAAGTTGTTTATCAGTTGCAGGAGTTCTCTGGTGGAGGTTTTTGGGTCACTTAAGTAAACTATCATATCATCTGCAAATAGTGATAGTTTGACTTCTTCCTTTCCGATTTGTATCCCTTTGACTTCCCTCTGTTGTCGAATTGCTCTAGCTAGTACCTCGAGTACTATATTGAAGAGATATGGTGAGAGGGGACAGCCTTGTCTAGTCCCTGATTTTAGAGGGATTGCTTCGAGTTTTTCTCCGTTTACCTTGATGTTGGCTACTGGTCTGCTGTATATTGCTTTTACTATGTTTAGATATGGGCCTTGAATTCCTGTTCTTTCTAGGTCCTTTAGCATGAAAGGATGCTGAATTTTGTCAAATGCTTTTTCAGCATCCAATGAGATGACCATGTGGTTTTTTTCTTTGAGTTTGTTTATGTAGTGGATTACGTTGATGGATTTCTGTATATTGAACCATCCCTGCATCCCTGGGATGAAGCCAACTTGATCATGGTGAATGATCGTTTTGATGTGTTCTTGGATTCGGTTGGCAAGTATTTTGTTTAAGTTTTTAAAGTAAGCAATAGGAAAATGAAGTCTATTAGCTATTTTCAGAGAAGCTATCAAAATGGACAAACACAAAATATCATATAGTCATAAAACTGGTAAAGCTACAAATTAGCAAATGTTTTTAAATATTAATATTTTTTCAAAGGTAGCCAAATACTTGCTAGTATCCTAACACTTTTTATACTTTTTTCAACTGATACATTTATAGTTAGTGAACCTGGGCAAGAAAATTTTCCTGCAAAATGTATGTAGTCATATAATTTGCAGCCTACACTGGGCCTTGGAGAAAAACTAATACAATATCTAAATTATTACTAAAGAAACTATTGGTTAAAGAATTTTGAAAACTACATGTTGCAGTGAGTTAGTATGTCTAGTTATATTTAGTTCTGCTAATTACCAATTCAGTAACAATTTCTTTTCAACTATGTTCAGATACATTGATTTGGTGGAAAGACAGGCAGCCAGCATAATCAGTGTTCAAGATCACAGCCACTAATACGTTTTTAAAGTAGTAGTTTTAATCTAATTTTAAAATCAGTATTTTTACTTCATATATTAGCAATTGGGGATTCAATTAGGCCGTGTCTATTGGTCTATTTGTGAATAACTGAAACAGTATACATCATTGTATATTTTGCCTTTTGTTATGAGTGAGTCTGTATTTCAGTTCTCTATATATTGAAAGCGCATACACTTGTCCTATGCCCTACTCACACAGCACAGAAGCATCTCTAAGTTCACCTTCTCAGTCTTTCCCTCATGTAAATATGGTGATGCTACTCTGGACCTCAGGCTTACCAAAGAGGCACTCGGCAACTGAGCTGCAACATTAGTCCTCTACCTACATTTTGAGATGAGGCCTTTGACTAAAGGGAAAGGAAGAATAAAATACCCACACCTGCCCTGGGCTAATCAGTCCTTTTCAGTCCTTTAATGTGAAGAATTTTTTTTCTGGAAGGAGGAGATGAAGCAATTGAAGAAAGAGAAAGGAGATATGACGATCCAGTGCAGTCTAACCTTGTTGAAACACAAGTTAAACCCCAGAAAGAAGAAAAAGAAAAGCATGTTTTAAAAGTGCTCTCTCTCTCTCTCTCTCTCTCTCTCTTTCTCTCTCTCTCTCTCCCCTGTCTCTTTTTGTTGTTCCCTTAAAAGCATTGTAAAGCTTTTTTTTTGTAAAAACCTACTAAGAAAAACATTTGAAGGCTGCAGATAGCTCGGTCACTAAATAACTTGACACTGATTCACTAATACTCACATTTGGAACCCCAGTGTACATGTAAAAGTCAAGTATTGTGGCAGGAACCTCTAACCCTTGAGCTTGGGATGGAAAAAGAAAATGAGTGTTTTGGCTCATTGGCCATCTGTCCTAGTTCATCAGTGAGATCCAAGTTGTTTTGAGAGACCTTATCTCAAAAATTAAGTTTAAGCAGCAATTGAGGATGAAACCTGGTACAAACTTCTTACCTAAAGATAGATGCTTTGCACAATACACATACACAGACACATATACTAGACACAGAATTATATATATATACATATATATATATATACACATATAAAGTTTTGTGAAATATCTGTGAATATATATATATATATATATATATATATATATATATATTTGGTTTCACAGATATTGCCCATGAATTTTTAAAGTATAGGTAGGACTCTAGAGCTTGCTAAAAATTAAAAATAAATGTTCATGGAACTGATAAAAAACATTACTTATGCTTTACATTTTATGCTCTAAGAAAAATTCAGTATAGTCAAGAGTCCTCACCAAAAGAGTCTTCATATACAGTGCACATGAAAAACTGGCTTTCTGCCTTCCCTTGAAAGGGGTCACATTTGAAGCTCATCAGCAGTGCCAGAAAAGATGAGAAGGTCTGACCTGTATCTCCTCGCAGTCTAAACAGAATTGCCAACTTCTGTACAATTATTAGCTAGGTCTTCATGAGTGGTCTGGAACTCATTACCAAAAACTCAAACAAGCACATAGCCAAGGATTAATGTGAGGGTTTATAATTGTGAGAGTTTAGAGATTTCCATAACTTTAAAAAAAAAGAAAGGAAAAAAAAAGAAAGGAAAGGGGAGAGGAGGGGGAGAAGGAAAGGGAAGGAAGGAGAAGAAAGGAGGGGAGGGGTGGGGAGGAAAGAGAAGGGAAGGGAAGGGAAGGGAAGGGAAGGGAAGGGAAGGGAAGGGAAGGGAAGGGAAGGGAAGGGAAGGGAAGGGAAGGGAAGGGAAGGGAAGGGGAGAGAAGGGAAGGGACACCTCCTTGTGCTTGTTTGTCCTGTGTTTTGGTGGCTTGAGAGGAATTGATAAAAAGTGAACGTTCTGGCAGAAGTTGAGGAAGGGGAAATACATGTTCAAAATATTCTGTATTAAAAAAAAAAGACACCTGGCAAGTCAAAAATTCTCAGGCAGCACAGATGTATGCTTTGTTTTGGGAAATCTAATTTGCCAAGCAGGTTTTACAGTGTCTCAGCATGGTGCGTAGAACCCAAAGCCCCACTGTAGATTATAATAATAGTCACTTTTTATGGACCAGCCCAAATTGACAACCAACAACTGCTGCCCGAGTTATTTCAGGAAAACTGCCATCTTCTCCTTGGTAACCCATTAGTGTGTGTCTAATAAATGTTCAGCAGTGTTTAGGGAAGCAAAGCAAAAATTGCATTTACATATAAAATAATATTAGAAAGCAAACCTATAGGTGGAAAAGAGGCTGCAGAAACAATAACTAAGTGTGAAAGTTCACATTTGCCACAGCAGAAACATCAGCTTTTAAAGGCCTGGGTAATTCTCAACACGACCATGTTTTTTATTATACTTTACCTTTACAAGTAACATCAGACTATTTTAAGAGTGGATGGGCATTCATCACTCTAGCTTTGATGGAAGGTGTTGATACATTTTTGGTGGTAGCTTAGATACATTGTTCTGTAACTCCCTCAGAAGTTTTAGATGAAGCCTATTTGAACTTCATGATTTATGGCCACTTAATTTCCCATATTTTTTCAATCAGGTCTTTGTTTTGATTTCTCTGACAGTTTTTACCTTCCTTCTCCGTACAAAGTAACTCCAGGATAGAGAATTCTTTATGGTTGTAAAGACAAGGTCAGGCACAAAGCCCCCCACGGTCCCTATGCATGCTTCGGACTTCACATACGGCTTCATTCTTGGCATAGTCTAATAGATCAGGACTATCTTTGGTGGGCTTCACAGTCCTGATACACTATCTTATCTCCAAGAGTTTGTTTTATTATACTCATGGCGGTGTAAAAAAAATACCCATAGAGATCTGTATTCCATCCTCTCTTCATTTCTCCTCTATCTGCCCAGCCTCTAACATCTGCCGTTCATTTTCTGTTCTTACCTGAGTGTTCTGAAGCATGACATTACAAACCGTTAGGAAGCTTCTAGTCACTTCTATGGGCTTTCATTTCCTATCTCTCTCCTTGGAAATCTTTCTAGATAATACCCTGAGGTTTTCCTTTAAATTCTTTTTGAAACATTTCAGAATTCAAATGTTATATTTAATAGGCATTTAATGTTATAATAGTCAGGAGGAAAGGCGTAGCCTCTCATGCTAAAGGTTCCAAGCCTCACAGACCTTGGCTGCACCTCTCTTTTAGTCTCTGAAAAGAAGTGATTCAAATAATTAAATATAATTATTTGATGTACTATTCTGTTAAAATGTCAACAGATTACATCATTGCTATGTTTATTTTGGAATTTATCATTTTTGTTCTCAAAGTAATGGATCAGCAGTGAGAGAATCCATACTTACCATCTCTAAGAACCTTGTGAAAAACAACAAACTATGTGCCAAACAGCAAGACAAATTCCACAACATTCAACAATGCACAAAAGTCACTATGGCTATGCAGTCTCTTTAAATATGCCATTCATCTCGAAATAGTCATCCAGAAGTCTTTTGCCCCTAACTTCCACTTTTGCCCCATGCTTTCTGTAATCTATCTGTGCTGTAATGGAAAGCTTATGCCCTGTATTTCAGTGTGATGGATCAATCACTATGAAACATGGCTTTCTTATTAACATGTGCCAATCACTTTGTGGTCATCTACCAATACTTATATATAGGAACTATAGTTTACCCACATAATGTAAATAAAACCTGTATCTCTTACTTTTCCAAACGTATCAAAATAGTGTCTGGTATTGAACAAACCAAACTGTACAGTGGTGAGTTATACTTACTCTTTACAGATTGAATAAATATGACCAAGTTATTTTATTTAACCACAGACCTTCCTTTGCAAGTAAGCATGGAGAAGCATTAGATTTCTAGTACATCTGACCAGCAGAGTAAAAGGCTCTAAAACATGAGAACTTCTCAAAGGAAACCAGGAATCCAGCACATGCTTTGTTGTTCTTAGGGAAATTTTCTGCGAAATTGTTCTGATAACACCTTACAAGTATCTATTTCTCTTGCAGGGGTCACTCTGACTGCTTTATCCTTATACGTTTTTCTAACAATAGTTCTCAGTGGTCCATGGCTCACAGAAACACACCTAGCTTTTTATACAGCTGATAATATCTATACCTAAATTCCTTGGAAACTCTAGCCTTTTTGAGATTGGCAAGATTTAGACAGTGTTCTTCATGTGTGCAAATATAATCTTCAGTGCACCAGAACAAGAACAGAACAGTTGGTACAAGAAGGATTTGCAATGTAAGTTAAAGAGTCACCAGTGCAATTCCAATATAGCTGGTGTTGTTATAGTTGAGCAGAGAGATGTACACATCTCAAGTATTAGCATTGGGCTGCAACAGGCAAGGAACAATAAGAAACTGGGAGAGAGGATTGGGACAGATTTTTTTCCAGTTACCTTCAGAATGAATAGAGCCCTGTGGAGAGCTGTGCCTTAGACTACCAGCCTCCATAATGGTGAACAAAAACATTTCAATTCGGTATATACATCGTTGAGGATCCTTATGATTCTTTGTCATACTCTGCTCAGAAAATGAATACACCAAAACACAATGTTGTTCATAGATAGCAAATAATGAATCAGAAAAGTATAATAGGAAGAAGATAAAACTTTCTAAGGACAATTCTTTCAGGTTTGTGGCATTTAGTTTTCCACAGTTATTAGTTAAGAATCACTTTGCTCTGTTTGATTCCCTCAATACTTGTTCCATTGCCTCGTCAATCATGCTTTCTCATTTGTCTTCAGTCTTGAGTCTCCCACTGGCGTGAGATCTAAGAGGACTGTAGCTATTTGGAGCTCTCAGAATCTTACAATTGTATATGGCACATAGTACATACTCATAAAGTATCTTCAAATTTCATGAACACAATCTGCCAGGCTATTTTAAGTCTTCAGACAGATTATCTATCCATCAAGCAAGCTTTTTGTTTAAATAGTTATTGGTTTCTATCTAAGATATGTGATATATTCAATAGTCAGGGGTGAAGCCTGACTATCTTTCTTATATAAGATAAGTAAAATTGAGATATATTATCTTTTTTAAAGGCCCACAGAGTATCAACTATACTGATAATAAAGTGAACTAAAATGTAAGAGAGAAAGACAGAAAACAGTCCCCAGCCTCTGAACGGGATTTCTATTTGTAGTTTCTTACTTGTTGTCTGTTTCTCAGGACCAAGAGATGCAAGAAAGTATGAAAATTTTGCCATGTGTTAGCTTCCATTCTCTACCCAGATCATCCTGCCTGGCCAGGAATGGAAATACACAAGTTGAAACATGTGTCTTAATGTGAACCAGACCCGATGGGGCTTTCACCACTGCACCCTGCCAGGTACTCGTCTTCCAGATAGTCCTTGTCTTTTGATGATCTGCCTATAAATTTTTCTGCCTCTGAGTCTGAGCCCAATGCTGCTCCTTCTCCTCTTGTCTTTGACCTCCATTGGCTCTCATCTGCAATATGCAGCCTGACACAAGCTACCAGGGTCTAATCTTGCTTTCTTTCTGCTGCATCTGTTTCATTGCATAACCTGGATTGCTGCTCTGCAAAGCACAGACTAGTAATTTGACCCTGCTCCTGATAGATAATTCAGTTTTATTTTTCTGACTCTGGGTCTTAACCTAGTAACAGATTCTCAAAGCATAGCAGTGCCTGTCAGTGTGGGGGCATAGAATCGCAACCTCTATTCCCAGAGGGTCTGTGAGATGCCTGGCTTCTTATCTAAGAAGATGTGTTCCCAAGGTAGCCTGCTTCATACATGAACAGCTTCCTTTACATCAACCACACGGGAAGAAATATAGACTCTATAAGCACAGCATTTCTCAGTTTCACAGATTTATGACAACAGTCGTTTTCATACAGCACAGCTGCACAAGTCGAGAAATTACTTCTCTGTACAGACAATTTCTCTGCATAAAAATACTTTCTTGTAGATTCTTTGTGTTTTTCCATAAGATTTAGGTCTTGGGGGAATTTGGGAGACAGGATTTCCCAAAATTTTGGGAAAAATTGGAAAAAATTATTTCCTTTCTTCTCCAATAAATATCTGACATACATAGACTGATGGTTAAAAAAATTGGTTACTGAGTATTGAAAGTTGATGGGCTGTGCATTGTATATAATTTACAGTAATGTTTCATTGGACTGATGAACTGTTTCCAAATCATATTAGTTCTCTAGGTAGCATATCTTCTACTTCACGTCCAGTTTCTTTTATTTTTTTTAATTGGATACCCTCTTTACCCATACCTCAAATGTTTCTCCTCCAGGTCCTCCCTCCAAATCCCCAACCCCATCCTCCAACCCTCCTGCCCTGGCACCCCACACACACTGGAGCAGTGAACACCCCCAGGCCTAAGGGTCTCCTCCCCAACTGATGTCCAATAATATCTCCATTTTCTTAAACCAAAAATTCAGAATGTCTAATTACTTTTGGGAAAAAGAACATAACAAAATCACCCATGTGGATTTTCCACTTTCCATAGGTTCCCTTTCCACAGGTTTAACACAGCTCTGAAGTGCCAGCTTCAGTTTTCTAGAGTTCTTACCAATCTTTCTTATACCTGCTAAGCACCTGTCACCAGCTTTTAAACCACGGGCCCATCTGTAGACACACATAGCTTAAAGAAGTTTGATGTTTTTAAATTTTTCTTTTAAGAAATTGCCTTGCTAATTAGATCCAGTTATACTGGAACCCACGACAGTCCTTCTATTGCAACCTTCTAGTTGTGGATGATGGTAGATGTCAGTCAATATAAATGTATTAAAATTGATATTTTAATGCTTTATGCAAATGTTTTATATCCTAAGACTTACATTTCTGAAAGACATTCTTTTATATTTATGTAGTGTGTGTGTGTGTGTGTGTGTGTGTGTGTGTGTTGGTATGTGAGGGAACAACTGTGGGAAATAGTTTTCCTTTCCCTTTCTGAATCTGAGGAGTGAAATCAATTCTTCCCCCTTGATATCAAGCATCTTTCCATTCTTGCTGAGCTGACTGTGGGTCCCTGAAAAGAAAAGAAAATTCAGTGAAGAAGGTTTTTTTTTTTTTCATATTGTGACATATACATTTCATTTAAAATCCACAATATCTGACTTGCTCAGTATGATCTACATAATACAAGTTGTGGCCTTTGTTATCTATAGGACTCATGGATATTAGGATTTCATTCAATAAAAGCAAATAAATAAATACATCATTAACTTTTGTTGCTTGGCAACAATAATATTTTAATCTTTCTATAATAAAAAGAAAAAGAAAAGAGCATTTGCCCCTGAGAGTGAGAAGGTAAAGACAGACTTGTAGCCACATGTGTTTGCATACAACCCTTCACATCTGAGACTCATTAACATGAAACTGTGGCCAGGAAAGGCTTCCTATCTGATCCTCTCCACTGTTCTGGGTTTGATTTCTAGATTTCCTACTCACAAGGTCTGTGTTCATGGACTAAAGTCATTGTCAGTGACCCTCCATGGTTTAGTTCTTCACATTTCAAAAACTTGTGTATATCATTTCTAAGTATCTACTGAATACCTTTAAAACCATGAATAAACCTACCCTGTATTTCACAATTAGACTCCTCAGTAGCAGATGACAAAGTCTTTATCACAACACCAATATTATATAGTAGAAACATTTTATTAAAAAATTAGAACTGCCAAACCCATTGTTCTATAGGTGGAATATTGGCTTATTTATGTAAGGATAACTTTATGTAATCTTTATATTAATTTCAAATTTCACGTTAGAATCTTGTCCAGTTATGCAACTTTATAGTGTATTAAATTGTAACATAGCAAATTGATACCTGAAACATACTTTGTACTTATGTTGAAAATAAGCATTATTTCTCCCTTGGGCGATGGCAGTTTGAAAAATAGAGTGCTTGCTCTCCTTTAAGTCAGGCAATCTGCCCTTCCATTTGTGGCTTTCTGTACTACATTATCATAATATGTTACACTAGTACTTTTAGCTTCTCTTCCTGGTCCTGCAAATATCTCTCATCATGGATGGTTAAGACTTCCATTCCAAAATCCCAAGCTCTGCCCCAGTTCAATGCAAAGCTACAGAAGAGATGCTCACACACATATCCTGTGGAAATGGGAAGAGGAGTGGTGGTTTAGAAAGCAACGGTGCCAGTGAAAACACAGTTCTATACCACAAATGCTAGAGTTTAATAAATGCCCTGTTATGGTTTGTATATGATTGGTCCAGGAAGTGATCATGTGTGGATCACAGACATTGGAACAAGAAGTTGTGAAGCTGAAATTGACTTAGGGTACCCAAGATGTTAAAGATGCCAGAACCACAGGATGCCTGCCAATGAAAGCTGTTAACAGGGAGTGGAACAAGCCCAGGAGAAAGAACCTTGTTGAATCCAAGAAAGATGAAAAAGGAGTTGGATATCTGAAGACTGCTTTGCCATCAGAAGTGGAGATGAACAGTTTTAACACTGTTGAGACTGCTGTAGACTACAGGGACTTTTGAAGTTGGACTAAATGTATTTTGCATTATGCTATGTTTAAGTATGGCCCCCATAGACTAATGTGTGAACAAGCCTATGGGGGCCAGGGAGTGGAATGTTATGGTTTGTATATGATTGGTCCAGGAAGTGATCCTATTAAAGGTGTGGCCTTGTTGGAGTAGGTGTGTCACTGTGGGTGTGGGCTTAAAACCCTCACCCTGGCTGCCTAGAAGTCAGTCTTCCACTAGCCTCCTTCAGATTATGATGTCGAATTCCCAGCTCCTCTGCACCATATCTGCCTTGATGCTGCCATGTGTCTGCCTTGATGACAATGGACTGAACCTCTGAGCCTGTAAGCCAGCCCAAATTAAATGTTGTCTTTTATAAAACTTGCATTGGTCATGGTGTCTGTTCACAGCAGTAAAACCCTAACTAAGACATGCCCCAAACAACAAACTTACCAAGATGGCCGGCCATTGGACAGAGTGGTGGGATATAAAGTTAGGAGTTGAGCCCTGGACTTTATGACCCCATTTCTAACATTTTCCCCTAATCTTACCTTCTTTCACCTTTTACCCCAATACTTTCCTTGAGCTTCATCTTCATTGCACACCTTGCTTCACTTTACCCACCGAGCTAACTCTCCAAAACCGACTTTTATTTTGTGATGATAAAACTTGCACGTATTTCTCCTTTTAAAATACTCATGCTCTATCTACTGGATCTGTGATGGTTTGAATTAAAATGGGCCCAAGGAGCCATCTGTTTAAATAGTTGGTGTTCACTAAGAGGTGCTTCTTTATTGAAAGGGATGTGCCACTGAGTCTGGGTTTTATGGATTGAAAGGACTCCATCCCCATTCTCCTGCCCATGTAACAAACAGGAAATAGAATTGTTTACATACTTGTACTTGTTCTTTTCTTGTGAAATTCATGTCCTTAAGCAACTGCTCAACAAAGAGATAATTTTTAGAGTAAGTATACATATCTTTGAGAAATACCAGTAACTTTTCTTTAAAAACTACCAGTGTTGTAGTCAGATGCTACTTTTAAAATTAATCTACTACAAATCACACCAATGCTTTTATCTTTTTTTTTCAAATTGCTGGAGAAGCAAATTCATTTTCCTAAAAGGAAGCAGAATATATACAGATAAACAAAGAAGGCAATAAATTTGTAATATTTAAGGTTTACTTGTAAATTTTTAACCAAAATACATAAACATTGGCTGCCAAAACAAGACCTGAACAAATAAAATAGCAAAAAACATGTTAAAATGGCAGCAGGGAATCGGGTGGCATTCTCATTACAGGCAGCTAAGGGTTGTGGAGAATGGAATCAGAGTCTTTCCCAGTCAAGTGCCCTCTAATTGGGCATACAATATCAACTGGCCATCCCTGAAATAATACATAAACGTAATACAGAATGGGAAGAAAACAAAGAAACATAGGGATTATGTGCAAATATAATCATGAAATAATAAAAATATCATATGTTGAGAGAAAACAAGACGGGAGGACCTAAGAGTGACCAGAGGAATGAAAAGGAAGGGGAAAATGTTGTAATTATATTTCCATTTCCAAGGACAAGTAAAGGAAAAGAAAAGCCAATATGGTTAAGTACCACAAATTTGAACAGAAAATATTTCATTACTTTGTCATTTTGTTTTATTCTGTTTTAGATCACAAATTCCTGTGAAATTTGTAGTCATCAGCATCCTAAGCATTGGTAACTTTGTATCTGTTTACCTGTACCTTACATTTTTCTCATCTACTCCTATGACAAGCAACCAGTGTTCCTATTCTCTTCCTTTTCATCCTCCCTCAAAACACACACACACACACACACACACACACACACACACACACACATCTGTGCATTTAAGTGAAACCATGCAACATTTTCCTTTCCACATCTGGCCCATTTTAATTAGCATGCTATCACACACTACTGCCACTGTAGTTAGAGAGGCACAGTGTATTCCTTCCGTCCGGCAGATCCGTTGCCACCAACTTGCTAATCTTCTCTTTACCCTCTACTTTTAAGGTGTATGCCTTCTAGCAATACCAGCCAAAAAAAGCAATTTGGGGGTGGTGGGGAAAGGGACCTTCTTGCTAGAGCAGACAGCTATAGTCAACAGGAAAGAACTGGCCCCTCTCCCCTCCACCTGTGCAGAAAGAGACCAACAAGAAAAGATAAGATATTGATGGTGAGAATTCAAAATAACACACGTGAAAACATTAACCCAAATTTTTCATGCTTCTTTATTATTTAAATGCTTAGTTTTCTCCTTAGCATTCTTTCCTTCTAACCTAAAATTGTCCTAAAACTTTTCAATTTGCTTAAAATTTCTTTTAAGTTTCAGAAATCATATTTAATCTACTCCTACAGGTCAAACCAACTACCATGATAACCATTATTCAATCCCTGATTAACAGTCAGTCTCCTTTTTTAGATAAGCTGTTACTGCCTATCCCAGATACATAATTAACATGGTATTCCCTTCCTTAGCCATCCAAAGCAGATAAATCTTCAGCTTTTACCTCTACTTCCCTTAATACAACACAGGTAACTCCCATCTTAAAGGATGTCTTCCAGGACTAAGTTCCTTAAACACCTTTTTTTTCTGGGACCATTACAAGAAACCACGATGTGCTCCCAAGTAAACTGTTTCAGGTATACATGCATTACCCACACAGTGCAGCCATGCCTCTGCTGTGGTTCTGTTTCCCTGTTGTGATTTTTCTACAGGTTTATCTCTGCAAAAAGACCAGATGGAGACTGACCCACTTTTTCCTTGGACCTGCCTGGGACAATAAAGCTGCCTTTGTCAGACACATCATCTGATTGAAGACTTCCAAGAGAGACACTGTGACCCACAGATAACAAATGTGGGGCCAGCTAGAGACAGATAAACGCTCTTGTCCAAGTCTAATGGCTATTGAACTTGGGAAACTTACATGATTTCGATGTAAAACTGATGTTAATATCCTCACAAACTGTACAATCCACTGAACAATTAATTGGTTCAGTAACCCCTTGTCTTCCCAGCACCCAACCCCTCATTACCCTTCCAGAAGGGTTATGTTGTGTTACCCCTCTGACTTATGTTGTATTCTATTTTGATGTTTGTACCCACCCCACCCAAAATTTTCACTACAAATAACATAAGAGACAGTCACTCCAATGACCCCTCTACTTTATAAAAAGAAAAGGAGGAGCTGTGGCACAGTGGATCTTGCCAGGAAACTTGGTACTGTTCAGATGGTTCATAGTCCCCATCACCCAGGCACCCACCTGAGATGGTAGATGGATCTCTGTTCCCTACCAGATTCCTGGCATAGAGCATGTGCCACACTTCCCAGACAGGAAACATGACCTGTCATCATGTAGCTCAAAACAGTTCTTCATGCTAATGAGGTATCTAGAGGCCCTGAGGGTTTAGCCAATAATTTTCCTTCCCCAACATTCCTCCCTGCAAAAGATACTTAATCTCTGGCCAACCCTGAGAGGATGGTATACATCCATTTTCCACCATGAACAGTCACTAACAGTCTGGATAAACATGGACTGTCTCTTTCATCAAGAACCACCATAGGGAGCATGGAGAAAGCCTTTGAGCTGCTGCCTAAGTCTCCCACAGAAAGCCTCTCTGCACTCCCAGACAACTGTTGCTAAGCCAAGAACTTTCACAGATCAGTTAGTTAAACTGGAGTTCCCCATCCTCCTGGCTCTGGGTTTGTCTTCCTTAGCCTGTTGCCCCAAACTCTGTTCAGACTCCTCTGTGTAGCACTCAGCAGTGACTGGATACTCAGGAGTCAGGGAACCTGAGCTTCAAAACTCCCATACCTTGGTCCGAGTTTTCCCTCTCCTTGAGCACTGTTTAAGCACTTCCCTCAAGCCTGGCACCTGACAAGAGCAGCAATGGATAAAAGCAGGCTATCTTCTCCATGTTTTTTTCTGCCAAAAAAATGCACTCCATGTTTTTTTGTTTGTTTGTTTGTTTGTTTGTTTGTTTCCCATACCCCAGCCACGGGGCAAAACGTGAAAAACACACACACACACACACACACACACACACACACACACACATTTAAGTGAAACCATGCAACATTGTCCTTTCTACATCTGGCTCGTTTTAATTAGCATGGAGCAGCCCTACACAGCATACAGCTGGGTGAGATGTAGTATATTATTAATTTGTTCCACAGCAGTAATCATTTTATCACATATGCTTCTCAAAATATAGTGGATATGCTTTAAATCAAAATTTATTTTAAGAAAACCAGAAAACTGACAATGACATGTGTTATTGGCCTCTTTGCTCTAGGAATGCCCTTTGAAGCACTTGAACATAGACTGAAATGATGTGAAAGAGTCAACTCTGGAGGAACACAGTCGTCGTCAGATGGAGTATCTCAACTTAGGCCCAAGTTGTGACATTTCAAAATTGATAAAGTGTTTAAAGAATGTTAGCTTTGTTAGAGACCTTATGTTAGAGACCTTAATCCAGATTCCTGATTAGATTGCAAAGGTACAGTATTGGAAGAGTATAACCACCCATCAGTTCAAGGAGTTTTGTAAAAGGTTGAAGATCATGTGTCAAATTATTTTATTGAAAATTCATAATATGTTCTGATTACTGTTCCCCTCTCCCCATATATGTCCTCACTCATACAACCCAGCCAGTGCTTTTGTTCTTTCTTTAGAAAACAAAAAAGCAAGTAAACAAGCAAACAAACAAATGGAACTTGAAAATTCCTGAGAAATACCAGGAAATCTGCTTTTGTGCATGCACACACACACACACACACACACAAACACACAAAAAGTGAAACTAAAAGAAACCATAATATATAACCCAAAGATCAGGAAAATTAGAAAATTAGAAAAAGTACAGAAATGAGAGAAATACGAGACAATAAAAAATTTACAAAACCACAAGTGAGTCTGTATCAAACTCTTTAGCAAATTTTAAGAGCCAGATCTGTAGAGGAATCTCCCTATTGTCTGATTGGCTAATAAAGAACAAATAGCTTATCATTGGGTGAAAATGAGGAGGCAGGCTTTCCAGGCAAGACAGGAAGTGGGGGAGGAGGAGTTGGAGGAGTCAGATGGAGGAAGACAGAGGAAGAGAAGTTGGAAGGAGGGTGGAGCAGAAGAGCATGGCTGGAGAAACTGCAAGTAGCAGGGATTTCATAGCTGGGAAGGTAAGTGGTATAGAGGAGTATCTGCCCAATATAGGTATGCAGCATATAAATATGCAACTGAGTTCCATTTTCCTTGCATGGGCTTATTGGGGTTGGAGGTTTACTGCAACATAGATCAGGGAGTTTGTTGTAAGATTGTGTTTTCTAGTATTATCAGAAGATGCATATATAAATTCTCACGTACATGATTGGGCAAGAGCTGAATAATAAGCAAGAGCTTAATAGATATGCTAAAGTTGGTGGAAAAATCTCTAGGTGTGTTTACATCTATCTATACAGGCTACTGAGGAAAACAGGGAGATTGAGAGGTTGGACTTCAAAGGGAAAAGCACAATTGTTTGTCCAGGATCAAATGGCCAGTCCAGAAAATGTACATATAAGTGATATTATATAGCCTGAGAGGGTTTATTTAGGAGAATGTGTTTATATATACATATATGCATGCAATCACAGTTGTTGATCAAAAAAATAAAGGCCATGGGTTAGAGGGAGTACAAAGAGGGGTTTGTAACATCGTTTGTAGGGATAAAAGTGCTGATCTAACTGGCTGTCCATATATAGAAAAATTAAAATAGACCCATATTTGGCAGTTTGCACAAAACTCAAGTCCAAGTGGATCAAGGGCCTCAACATAAAACCAAATCAACTGGATCAAATAGAAGGAAAGTAGGAAAAAGCCATGAACTTATTGGCACAGGGGGAAATTTCCTAAACAGAACTCCAATGCTCTAAGATCAAGAATTGATATGAATGAAACTGGAAAATTTCTGTAAGGCACAGAACATAGTCAATAAGATAAATTGACCACCCACAGATTGGGAAAATATCTTCACTAACTGCACATGTGATAGAGGGCTAAAATCCAAAATATATAAGGAACTTAAGAAGCTAATCACAAAAAAATGGGGTATAGAACTAAACAGAGATTTCACAACTCAGGAATCTCGAGTGGCTAAGAAACATCTAAAGAAATGTTCAATGTCCTTAGTGATTAAAGAAATGCAAATCAAAATGAACTTGAGATTCTACCTTACACCAATCAGAACTGCTAAGATCAAAGCCTTAGGTGACAGCACATGTTGAAGAGGATGTGGAGAAAGAGGAACACTCTTCCATTGCTGGTGGGATTGTAAACTGTTACAACCACTCTGGAAATCATTCTGGAGTTTCCTCAGTAAATTGGAAATAGATCTACCTGAAGATCCAACTATACCACTCTTGGGAATATACCCAAAGGTGCCCCACCCACCATACCTCAGGGGCACCTGTTCCACTATGCTCATAGCAGCCTTATTTGTGATAGCCAAAAGCTGAAAACAACCTAGATGTTCTACGACAGAAGAATGGATACAGAAAATATGGTTCACTTACATAATGGAATACTGTTCAGCTATTAAAAAAAGAGGACACCCTGAGTTTTGCAGTCAAATGAATGGAACTAGAAAATATCATCCTGAGCGAGATAACTCACACCCAAAAGGACATGTATGATATGTTCTCACTAATAAGCAGATATTAGGGAAAAAAACCAAAACAAAACAAAAATGTACAGAATACCCAAGATACAGTCTACTGAACTCAGGAAGAACAACAAGATGAAGTGCCCAAGTGAGGATGCCTCAGTCCCACTTGGGAGGGAGAAGAAAGTTATCACAAGTGGAGAGGGAGGGAGGGGGGAAACCTAGGAGTGAAAGTGGACAGTGGACTGGGGCAGGGGAAGTAGGAGGGAGAAGGGCACCTGATCTGGTATCGAGTAAGGAAAAAGGATTGAAGCCCTTAGGGCCAGCAGAAAGAATGGAAACAGGCAACCTCAGGAGATAAGAGGTTGGAGGGACCCTCCAGAATGTACCAGAGACCTGGGAGGTAAGAGCCTCCCAGAACTCAAAGGGAGGACCTTAGATGAAATACCTGATAGTAGGGAGAGGGAACTTATAAAGCCTACCTCCAGCAGGAAGACAGGGTATCAAATGAGGGAGAGGGTGGCCATCCCACAGTCACAACTCTGAACCACAAGTGTTCCTGTTTAAAAGAATTACAGGGATGGAAATGGAGAGGAGCCTGAGAAAAAGAAAGTCCAGGGACAGGTCCAAATTAGAATCCAGTTCAAGGGAAGGTTCCAAGGCCTGATACTATTACTGAAGCTGTGGAGTTCTCACAAAATAGGGACCTGCACTCTGGAAGATCCAACAAGCAGCTGAAATACTCAGATGCAGATATTTGCTATGGAAAGAAGCAGCTGACCTCTGTTGTTGAATTAGGAAAGGCTGAAAGAAGCTGAGGAGAAGGGCCACCCTGTTGGAGGACCACCAGGTTCAATTAATCTGGACCCCCAAGATCTCTCAAACACTGGACCACTAAACAGGCAGCATACATCAGCTGATATGAGGCCCCCAACACACATACAGTAGAGGACTGCTGGGTCTGTGTTCATTCAAAGATGATGCACCTAACCCTCAAGAGACTGGAGGCCCCAGGAGGCCCCAGGGAGTTTAGAGGTCAGGTTTGGGGGGGGTGGGCACATCCATGTGTAGACAGGGTATAGGGAGGTAGTATGGAATCTGTAATGGTCAGAGGGTAGACAGGGGAAGGAATAAAATGTGGAGTGTAAAATAAAATAAATATTAAAAAATGTGTACAAAGAGTTCAGGTACATAACATTTTATATTACTGTAGTATTAAAGGTATCCCTTTTGTTACTATATTATTGTAAGTTTCTTAAAGTAGTTATTTATAAATGTATTGTTATTGTAGGTGTGTATAAGGACAAAACAGGTACATGAGTTTGGTATTATCAGCAGTTTCAGTCTTTAGAATAAATTCCTTGTTGATAAGGTGGGGCTACTCTATATGTTGAAAGTATGCATATCCAAACAACATATATTTAGGTTATGTTTTTGGTACTCTTGGTACCAAAATGATAATACAAAATGATACAAATGATATTGTCATTTAATTGTTAGATTTAGATTGCTAGCATATAATATGACTATTTGTGTGGCTGATTTTTAAAAGATATCAAATGCATGTGTATGATTAGGAAAATAAACAGTAGTGATTCTTCATTCACTCAAGGAAATGCTCAATGAATCTACTAATGGTTAAGTTATTGATGAACATAAAATTGTTGCACTTTTTAGCAAAAATATGTGTTGTATGATAGAGTTAGAAACAAGTAACAGAAAAAAGGCTACAGAAATGATGAACTGAAACATTGTTTGCTTAATTCAAAGGTTGGGGAAATGAACAAATCCAGGATTCCTAGAACCTCAGTATGAAGACCTCTGATTTAGATTGCCAGAGCAAGATTAGGAAATACTAAAAGAAGCAGAAAATAAGATGGCTTATTCAGTATTCACAGGTCAATAAGATACCAGTGAATAACAGTTGATTAATACTCCCAGTCTCCTCTGAGCTTCTATTTAGTTTAGGAAAGCACCTACTAATTCTTCCTAATTAGAAATGAACATTCTTTAATTTACTGATAGCTTTACCAACTTGTAACTGACTAAAATTTCTTCTTATATTTATCCAATGATGTTGATCATGATTTTACATAAGAGAAGGAAATAATAATACAAAATTATGTTTTATGTCAGATAAGATATCCACAATTTGTGTTTAGAAATTTGAAAATCAGGAAGAAGAGAAGACTTTGAAAGTAAACAACATGAAGATTTGGTATAATGTTTAAATGTGTATGACACAAAACAGAGAGAGAGTAAAGAATAAAGAAAAATGAAATAATTCAAAGCTCAGGTCTCACAAAGGATACAAATATACAAGAAAAGCATAAAATTAAAGAAAATTGGTGCTGGGATAGTTCTACACCTTGCAATCCCTACACTTGCAATCCCTGAACTTCAGAGAATAAGAAAATTGTTACTTTATTGAAATCAGATGCTACATAGTGAGTTCAAAGCCCATGGGGGTTAAAAAGTGAAGACCCTCTCCCCTACTAAAGATAAAGACATGTAGTCACCAATCCATTCAATAATGTGATTATATTACCTAGACAAAAAGTCAGCCATGTCAAAACTCCAAGTTTACTTAACTTTCTGACACAAATTGCTACCTAGTCATTCCAAGTAAAACCAAAACATTGAATACAAATTTTGGAGGAGATTTTGAGACTTGGGATCTCTGAAAAGGTATATTATTACATTTTATAATAATATAAAACAAGTTATAAATAATTTCAGTTAATTACATGTCTAAACAAACTTCTGTTTTTAATTGTTTTTTCAAGAATGCTTTTGGTTGGGAATGGCAAAAAGTCAGTAAATGCAAGATAATTGCACATAAATAAAACACCAGGGGCCAGTAAGGCATAGAAAGATCCACAAATTTATGTAATATAATCAAATATAATACAATCCTTCCCCGCTGTCTCTTCTCTGCTGAGTTCTACTTGGAGATGGTTTCATGCTCAAGAAATTTGTCTCCTTGCCAATATCAGATAGTCTGGATTACACTTAAATTCAGAAACTCCAGAGGAAGTTGCATAGTATCCCTTTCTCAGGATGTTTACCAACCTTTGGAAAGTAAAGTAACTGTACCTTTTCTTTCATATGTACCATGAAATTGAGAAATTTGATATACATACATATCAAATATACATCAAATATTGATTCTTGAAACTCTTAGTTAAAGCTTGCCCCATTAAAAATCATCTGTTGATTTGATCTTCATATGAAATATATATACACACACATATATATCACTCACATCTTTTAATTCTAATAATTTAATTTATCTTCATATCAAATATGTATATATGACTCATATCTTTTAATTCTTTATTGTTGTTTAGAATATATCACAGTAGAATTAATAATAATTACCTGCTACTCTCATGTCCCCTCACCATATATACATAGATTTAAAGACCTAACTAAGATTTTGGATAATGTAGATTTATACTTATTAACTATTAGCTTAACCTATGCTGTCAAAAGTGTTCTAAGTCTACTTTGAATAAGTTCATGCCTTGTTCTTTTCATGCATACCCTTGACTCTTATTAGAGGTGATCTATTCTCTATGCATGTTTAATTAATTCTTCCTTAAATTATACATTCAGATTGAAGGGTATGGAATAGCATAAAATATGAGGAAATACACCTAGGAAAGATAGCCAAAAATGATAGATCTGAAAAAGTGGAGACTATGGTCATTATGCAGACAGAATATCAATTTGAAGCACAAATAAACATAATCTAGATAAACAGAAAGTATTGTTCTGTAAGCATTTGAATTCATTGTTGAATGGCAACTTTCCATATCTTAGTCAAAGCGAATAATGTTTTAAAAATATTTGTGTAGAATCAGTTTTTAACAGAATAGAGATTTGTTTGTCTCAATGTTTTGGCAGACAGATATTTGATAACAAGGCACTAATATTGGTGAGTGAGGCCCTTCTTTCTGCATAGTGGGCAAATCAATCAGACTGAGAAAGTAGCAGGGCATGGTTTCCCTTTTCTTTTTTAAGTTTCCTATTCAATGTACTTAATTAACTAGTTTTTAACATTTTCAGTGTGTATATTAGTGGTATGTGGTAGTAGGTTACATATTTTCACACATTACTTTGAGGATATTCTCTTCTGCCATATCCTTATTTCCCTTTTTCTTCTCCTACATGTATCACTTGAAGGCCCTAGAACTCTTCATTTTGTCATATATATGTGTGTGTTGAAAGAATCTGTAAGGCAAAGGACACTGTCCAAAGGACAAATCGGCAACCAACAATTTGGAAAGAGATCTTCGCCAACCCTACATCTGACAGACGGCTAATATCCAATGTATACAAAAAAACTCAAGAAGTTAGACCCCAGAAAACCAAATAACCCTATCAAAAAATGGGGTACAGAGCTAAACAAAGATTTTTCACCTGAGGAACTTCGGATGGCTGAGAAGCACCTTAAGAAATGTTCAATATCATTAGTCATTAGGGAAATGCAAATTAAAACAACCCTGAGATTTCACCTCACATCAGTCAGAATGGCTAAGATTAAAAACTCAGGAAACTTTATGAGGTCCCATTTGTCAATTCTTGATCTTAGAGCATAAGCTATTGGTGTTCTGTTCAGGAACTTTCCCCCTGTGCTCATGTCCTCCAGGGTCTTCCCCAGTTTCTTTTCTAATAGTTTCAGTGTGTCTGGTTTTATGTGGAGGTCCTTGATCCACTTGGAGTTGATCTTAGTACAAGGAGATAAGAGTGGGTCGATTGGCATTCTTCTGCATGTTGACCTCCAGTTGAACCAGCACCATTTGTTGAAAAGGCTATCTTTTTTCCACTGGATGGTTGTGGCTCCTTTATCAAAGATCAAGTGACCATAAGTCTGTGGGTTCATTTCTGGGTCTTCAATCCTATTCCATTGATCTACTTGCTTGTTGCTGTACCAAGACCATGCAGTTTTTAACACAATTGCTCTGTAGTACTGCTTGAGGTCAGGGAGATTGATTCCCCCAGAAGTCCTTTTATTGTTGAGAATAATTTTAGCTATCCTGTTTTTTTTTTTTTTTTTTTTTTTTGCTCTAGATGAATTTGAGAATTGCTCTTTCTAGATCTATGAAGAATTGAGTTGGGATTTTGATGGGGATCACATTGAATCTGTAGATTGCTTTTGGCAAGATGGCCATTTTTACTATATTGATCCTGCCAATACAGGAGCATAAGATTCCAAAGTTTCTATAAGGCAAAGGACACTGTCAGAAGGACAAAAGGGCAACCAACAAAGTGGGAAAAGATCTTCACCAACCCCACATCCGACAGAGGGCTAATATCCAATATATACAAAGAACTCAAGAAGTTAGACCACAAAGAACCAAATAACCCTATCAAAAAATGGGGTACAGAGCTAAACAAAGAATTTTCACCAGAAGAAATTCGGATGGCCGAGAAACACCTTAAGAGATGTTCAACATCATTAGTCATCAGGGAAATGCAAATCAAAACAACCCTGAGATTTCACCTTACACCAGTCAGAATGGCTAAGATTAAAAACTCAAGAGACAACAAGTGCTGGCGAGGATGTGGAGAAAGAGGAACACTCCTCCATTGTTGGTGGGATTGCAAAATGGTAAAACCGCTCTGGAAATCAGTTTGGCGGTTCCTCAGAAAACTGGGCATGTCACTTCCAGAGGACCATGGTATACCACTCCTGGGCATATACCCAGAGGATTCCCCTGCATACAATAAAGACACATGCTCCACTATACTTATAGCAGCCTTGTTTATAATAGCCAGAAATTGGAAGGAGCCCAGATATCCCTCAAAGGAGGAATGGATACAGAAAATGTGGTATATTTATACAATGGAATACTACTCAGCAATTAAAAATAATGAATTCATGCAATTTGTAGGTAAATGGCTAGACCTGGAAAATATCATCCTGAGTGAATTAACCCAATCACAAAAGAATGCACATGAAATGCAATCACTGATAAGTGGATATTAATGAGCCCAGAAGCCCTAAATACTCAAGACACAAATAGCAAGTTAAATGATTCCCAAGAAGAAGAAAGGAGAGGACCCTGGGCCTGTAAAGATTGCATCCAGTTTAGTAAAGAAACCAAGGGGGGAAGGGGGAATGATTGGGAAATAGTTGGGGGGAGAGGAACTATGGGAAGTATGATGGGTGGGAACTGGGAAAGGGGAAAGCCTTTGGAATGTAAACATAGAATATAGAAAATAAAAAAAATAAAAAAAGTAACAGTACTTCTAACAAAAAAATGAATTCATGCAATTTGTAGGTAAATGGTTAGATCTGGAAAATATCATCCTAAGTGAGTTAACCCAATCACAAAAGAATATACATGAAATGCAATCACTGATAAGTGGATATTAATGAGCCCAGAAGCCCTAAATACTCAAGGCACAATTAGCAAGTCAAATGATTCCCAAGAAGAAGAAAGGAGAGGACCCTGGGCCTGTAAAGATTGGATCCAGTTTTGTAGACCCAGAACAGAGCAATCGTGGGGGGGGGGATGATTGGGGAATAGTTGGGGGGGAGAGGAATTATGGGACATATGGTGGGGGGGACTGGGAAAAGGGAAAGCCTTTGGAATGTAAACAAAGAATATAGAAAATAAAAATTAAAAAAAAATAAACATCTTCACCCACTGTCTTAAAAAAATAAAAAACTCAGGAAACAGTAGGTGTTTGTGAGGATGTGGAGAAAGAGGAACACTCCTCCACTGCTGGTGGGACTGCAAGCTGGTACAACCATTCTGGAAATCAGTCTGGCGGTTCCTCAGAAAACTAGACATACTTCCGGAGGATACTGCCATACCACTCCTGGGCATATACCCAGAAGATTTCCTAACATGCAGTAAGGAATTATGCTCCACAGTGTTCATAGCAGCCTTATTTATAATAGCCAGAAACTGGAAAGAACCCAGATGTCCCTCAACGGAGGAATGGATACAAAAAATGTGGTATATATACACAATGGAGTATTATTCAGCCATTAGAAACAATGAATTCATGAAATTCTTAGAGAAATGGATGGAGCTGGAGAACATCATACTAAGTGAGGTAACCCAGTTTCAAAAGAATACCCATGGTATGCAGTCACTGATAAGTGGATATTAGCCTAGAATCTTGGGACACCAAAGACACAATCCACATATCAAATGATGTCGGACAAGAAGGAAGGAGTGGACCCTGGTTCTGGAAAGGCTCAAAGCATCAGTGTAGGGGAATACCAGAATAGGGAAGTGGGAAGGGGTGGATGGGGGAACAGGGGAGGGAAAGGGACATATGGGACCTTTAGGGGGGGCGGGGAACCAGGAAAAGGGAAATGAAATGTAAATAAAAAAATATATCCAATAAAAAAAGATTATTTCTCCAATGAGAGTTCATTTTTGGAGATTGGTTCTAATGCTTTGATTCGATTGGCAATCTGCGTGTCCAAACACTAAAAGTCCTTGTCCCCAACTGGTTTTTGATCGATCAATAAATATACCAAGGGCCAGTGGCTGAGCATTGTGTTAGATTTAGAATTGTGTGGGCTAGATGGAGGAGATCAACAGGGAGATCAGCATGAGTCAGGGAAGAAGGACAGATGGATGCAGAAGCTGCAGAAGGGAAAGTCAACCAACCAGGTGAGAATTCGGGTTTGGGGCAGCAGGGGAAGGTTTAGAGTTAGCCAAGACAAAACAAACAAACAAACAAACAAACAAAGCTAATGTGTGAATCCAAGGATTCCCTGGTCAGGAGGCTGGAAGCACAGACCCACCAGAAACACAAAGCGGTGCAGCAAAACTCACCACTACACATCATTTACAGATATTAAAGTGAAATTGCGACTACAATTGTGAAAGGTATCTCTTATTTGTAGGAATACTTAAGTATTTCCTACTAAAGAAAGAACATTTACTAGAAGTCAAGATGGAAATTGACTATTGGAATCTCTCACCTGGATGTTTCGGCATAATTACTGAAATATAAAATAAAAAAAATGCAAAGAGGAAAAATAACAATGGCTTCAAAGAGTGTCTCTATAAAGAGAAGTAAACAGTACAGAAAATTTTTTATTTTTTTATTTGATATTTGCTTTATTTACATTTTAAATGTTATCCCCTTTCCTCATTACCCCTCCGAAAATCTCCTATCCCATTTCCCCAGCCCCCCAAATGAGGTTCAGAGAGAGCTTCTGAGACCTGTTCTTCTGTGATAAGAATGATCCAAGAGAGGGGGTAAAGGTGGCTAAGCAGGAGGAAACATTAGGGAAGAAAGAATTGAGGGTTTTACTTGATAGGGTCTCCCAGAGCAGGGCAGGGATTTGTTGGTGATATGAGCAGTGACACTTGTATCCACGGGAACAGGAAGCAACACCTGCTGTGTAAGTGTAGACACAAGTGGTCTTGGAGATTTGGCTCCTTTCTATCAGTGAGCTGGAGCGGGAGAGAGTGGGACAAACATGTTGACAATGTGGAGAGAGGGGAGAATGTGTGAAGTAGTCTAGGAGTCTGTGAGGAATGCTGCCAGAGAACGTGTGAGGTGCAGGAGCATGGGAGTGTACTGTGTTATCCGATAACCATGGGGCATGGTAATTATTCTATCACAAAACACACAGCTGCATTCAACCATCTGTAGCTGAACTTAGTTGCATGGTTTTGGCTGACGGGTGAGTGAGAATTTAGATAAGTTTTAGTATTTTCACCTGGTTATTGTTTAAAATATTACCACATTTTAAAAAAATATTAAAAATAAAATGTGTGGATTTAAAAATATATATGTCCAAGTAGCATACTCAAATGAAAGAATAAAAGCTATAAAATGAAAAACTGTTTGATTTTATTGTCAATAAGAAAAATGAATGCCAGGCAGTGGTGGCGCACGCCTTTAATCCCAGCACTTGGGAGGCAGAGACAGGCGGATTTCTGAGTTCGAGGCCAGCCTGGTCTACAGAGTGAGTTCCAGGACAGCCGGAACTACACAGAGAAACCCTGTCTCGAAAAACCAAAAAAAAAAAAAAAAAAGAAAAATGATAGATAGCATGCCTCCTCACACTTACAAATACAGTTAAAAATAAAAGCCAAGATATCTATTTTTAAGGGCTTGTACATTTTTTCTTCCCTTGTCACAGAAATATAATTATGCACAGCCATGTCGAAGGTGACTTTGTTGTGATGGCACAGTAGAGTAATGATAGAAAAGAGTAGTGTACAGTGTAGCCCAAACAGCTACAAGAAAGTTTTGAGGGTAGTGGGTTGTCCTAATGCTTCTGTATTCTAATGCTATTTTGAGGTCCCCGAGACAGGTAATCCCCAAAATCTAGACAGTCCACATGTAAGATACTACATGACCCTACTCCCTGTTAAGGAGCCAGACAGTAAATGTTTTAGGCTTTTGAAATTAAGTGGCATCTACAGAAATCATTTCTCTGATCATTGCTTCTGTTGTACTGTTAACAAACATTATAGACAACTCAGAAATAAATATGGTTTTTTCCTAATACACTATACTACAAAAATATAGACCAAAGATAGTGGGTAGGATTTGCCATAGGATCTGCATTTGCTTTCTTCTGTGGCTCCAATTATTTTTATGGAAATAAGAACCTTATATTTAAAAGCATTTGATATCCAGAAATATTTGTCATATACAGTACTCAAATACATTATAAATTCTAAAGTAAAATATTAGTAAAATATTAATGTGATGGGTTAAATTGTATTGACATAAAACTTTTGTGTCTCTAACATTAAGGTAACATAAATAAAATAGTTGTTTTTTTCATTTACCTATTGTTAATTATTCAAGTTATTTTAAATGATATACCCATACTTGGTATTGATCAAAGATATCTTAAAGTTGTCTACAGAAAAGCAACACGGGATATGTTAAAATATCTGTCCCTGTATTTCAAATTTATTTGAATGTTGTTTTTAAACTAGAAACTTTCTTATTCAGAAAGATGGAGGTTTACAAGCAGCTGTGGTGTCAGAACTAGGTTATGCAGTCAGTGTTTCAGCAGAACTTGCTTTGTCCCAGCATGCTTCACTGGATGGTATCTATTAACAGAACACAGGATACTGGTCCCATCCAATGCCCTGTAATTTTCAGAACTTTATAGTGGCTTTTGTGGTATATAGAGGGTAAGAGTCTTTCCATGAGCTTAAGCTGTTTCTTTAATCTTTCCCCTGCTAAAAATAGAATCAACTCTTATTTTCTGCCCTGACTTAATTTTTAGAAATATGATTTGCCTGAATTAAGACAAAGAAATGGCAAACTATATATGTTTATTAAATTGAGGCAGGGTCTAGACCAAATTGACAGCAATCTAACAGTGATCTTCTTGTGATTTTTTTTTCTGAATCTTAGAGGAGCTGGAAGAGGTTTTCTGTTATTCATTGTGTATAGGATCATGAACTTAGGAAAGTGCTGACTCTAGAGTATAATAGAATCTCCAGGGTAAAAAGAAAAAAATAGCTATTTCCAAAATAAATTTCCTTTATCTGAGGTGTCTGAGTTTTAATGAAAGTGTGGTTGAGGCAATGGTCTGGTTCTAATGGGAAGCCATCCCCAGAAGAAGACCATAGTCTTATATGAGCAATTTATACCGAGGAGCTGGAGTACACAAGAATTTTGGGTACTATTTTGGTTGCTTTGTGTAGCATTTGAGCCATTTATGGACTGTGATAGCAGAGTTAAGTATGAGAGCTGAACTTACAAGCATGACTTAAGTCAACAGAGGGTGAGATGTACCATAAGTAATGGCGTTGCCACTACTTGAGGTGCTGATAGAGTTTCAGAGGTAGATGACATGATCTTCATGACTGAAAATGGAGGAAATAATGCTGACTGGTCCCGAAGTTTACCAACGGTTTACCGTATTCATTTCAAAATACAGGATGAGACAAATTCTACTGAAAATAGACTTTAAATGATCTGGCTCAGTTCTGTTTGAATGGCTAGTAAGGTCTTAAATTTCTTGTCTGTGTCCGGCCAGAGCACCAGCACCAGACCATTGGCTGGTCCTCCCTTTTAGCTGCTTCCACTATGACCCTTTGAATCAAGCAGGTTCAGCACATATCACTGTAAAACATGACATGTTTGGCATTTGTGGAAAGAACAGATTCATGAAATAGAAAAATGGGAAGAATTGTCTTGCAATAAGTCATACGAAGAAGTTTACTTTTCTCTTAAAATAGTTTTTAATATCTCTACTCAACAATGCTTATTTCTATATCTAGAAAGAGAGGACAAGTTTATGTATGAAGATACAAATACTCAGAAATGCAATATAATCTGTCATTTTGTAATTGAAAATATTAAGTCTGGAGGACCCTATCCACCTTATTAACTAAACTTTACACTTGAGGCCTATAGGGGATAGGTACAGAGAAGATGATATTGTCAGATGGAAGGTAACTCTCTATACATTTTTGGCCATGGCTTCTCTGAATCTTTGGAAGGAGTGAAGAGCATCAGGTGAAGCTATATATGCTTTTGCCTTGCTGTACATGGAGATAAGTGAAATCTCATTCATAGTTTGGTTTCTGTGAGACAATTTATCATGAAAATATTTGTTTTTTCCTGAAAGGATCAATGTCTATGTATAGTCAACGAGTTGGTAAAAGTGAATTGGTGACTCATTTTGTCCAGTGTACTGGATAGTGATATCATGGATATAAATTTGACAAACTGTCTCAAATAGTGAATTGCTTTTAATCAAATGAAAATGAAATGTGAAGAAGAAAAGTAAATGCAAACAAAAGAGAACAACTGAGAATCAGGGATTGAATGTTGAGAGATATAATGCTTTGCCCATAGAATGGTTCAGTAATAAAACCTGATCTATTTTGGGGATAGAAGCTACTTTTTTGGTGTACATATACCTACATATTGTATATGTGTATGATGACCAGATAAAGATGTCTGGAATCATCATCTTTTTACTCCTCCTCTTCCTTCACAAACCCAGATTATATCATTTTACTGAAGTTGGAGCTGCCCGTTTTAGATAGAATTACCAGAAAGTTGATGGAATCTGTCTGTCTTTGTCCCTCAGTACTAGGGGTTCAGATATTTGTAACTAGGCCATGCCTGACTTTTACATGGGTGCTAAAGATTTGAACACATGTCCTCATGTTTTTACAGCAAGCAACACTGGGTCATCTTCCCAGTGTCCTTTTACAAATATTTAATGGCAAATTCTATATTTTCTTTAATCTCTTTTCTTTCTCTAGTCCTGTTAAAGAATAATTTTTTGCCTTTGATCGTTTTGTCATTATTTTCAACAAAATCTCCATCTTAATTTCAACCCTCACAAACAAATTTATCTATGCAGGAACAATATACTCAATCAGTTATATAACCCGTGAAATATTATTTTAACCAAATTTGGAAGTGAAAGAAATTTTGCACAAAGCAAATCTGTAACTAAATCTTCCAATAAATATTGACTGTCATTTCTAGGCCAAGAATGTGCTGAATGATAGAAATAAAATACAAACAAGATATATTTTGTAGGTACATACACAAATATACATGAAATGCTTTTAGAGAGAACTATCATTTTGTTTAGATAGTCAGCTCCTACAGATAACAGATTAGGTCAATTAAGTTGCCAAAACTAGATTTGTTTTCTTTCCGTAAAACTCAAAGTGTGTGGTACAATGTACAACTGAGATTGTTGACCATCATTTTCGAATGACCATTGACCTTTTAAGGCCATGTTTAGAACATCTAGAAGATAACTAATTTTTTTGTTGTTTACAAGCCACACAATTCACACTATTTTCTACCATAGCCTGAGAACTCTTAAGACAAAAATAAAGCAGAGGAACATGTACCACCCTTCCTTTCTGAATGTGTTTGGTTTTTAATTCTATTTTAAAAGGCTTTATTATTTCACAGTGTGTGTGCATATGTGTGTGTGTGTGTGTGTGTGTGTGTGTGTGTGTGTATGTGTATGAACTCTCATAAAACTTAGCTGATACCTTGGTGATGAAGGTCTATATAATCATCTCCTACCTTCATTTAAGAACTTAATTTTCTAAAAACTAAGGAAAAAAAGAGTATAAAGAAAAAAGTAAAATAAAACAAAAAAGAATAAATTATTTTAATTCCTTAATTCTGCTAGATGTCTTTAACTATACTGTACTATGTAGTTAAACTATCAAGATAAAAAATATTAGTTTTTTAATGGGGTGAAGAAACAAAACACAAAGAGATTAAGTCACTTAATAAAGGTTATGTTTTTTTTTGGTATCCAAAACTTAAGAGAGCTTAGCCAGTTGTCTATTTTATTTTGTTTTGTTTTGTTTCTTACAGAAAATTAGATGATAAGGAAGTTGACTAGTTGTCCCTTATCCCCGTCTCCCTCTCTAGAATGATAAGAGATTCTGTGGTCCCTGCCATAGATGTATAGATCTCCCTGCCAGCTTGTACTGGAAGCAGGTCTACTAGTTGTCCTCTTTAAACAATGTCTTGATTCGCTCATGATTTTAAGACTAAAAATGCAAACAAAATTGAGATTGACTTCTTGTTAATGAAAATAGAATTTGGAGCTCACAACAAAACCCAGTGTGCATGAGATGACCAACAAAGAGGCAAAGGAAAAGAGTGTGTGCTAAAAAGCACAGGACAACTTAAAGGCAAAGAATAATGTAGTGGGTGGCAGGGATGTTAAAATGGGTTTTCAGCAATAGAAACTTCACACAGGGAAGGAAAGGTTTCTGCATTTGCTGGATGTTAGCCTATACAAGGCACAGACATCTCTAGGTTCCCCAAGATATCATGTCTCAAGGGAATAAGGCAGACAAAATTGAAGCTTGGCATTTTATGCCTTATAACCTTCATTAGCAAGCAGTTACTATGTACAAATATGTACATTTTCATATACACACAGCAAATAGGTATAGATAGATAGATAGATAGATAGATAGATAGATAGATAGATAGATAGAATGTGGAGAGGGAGAATACCTTGCATTTTTTATTTTACGTGTATGGGTGTTTGCCTGCATGTGTATTCATGCACCGCATGCTTGTCTGGTATCCGGGGATGCCATAAGATGCTATCAGATACACTAGAACTGGAGTTATATATAATTGTGAACAACTATGTGGATGTTGATAATAAATCTAAGTCATCTGGAATAACAGACAGTGCCCTTCACTGATGACACACCTTTCCAGTCCCACAAAATATTTTTTACAAGAGGATATTTGCTTTCAAACTTATGATAATATGGTAAATCCCTCTAATGAGTAAAAGAATAATACACATTCTTTCCCTTTATTTATATTCCAAAACATCATTAAAATCCTTACATGGAAGTACAGACCTCCACAGTTCTTACAAGTGAGGAGTTTCATGTATCTGCTCCTGAATTTGAGAAAATAGATTTACAAATTCATATCTTAATTTCAAAAATTTTAAGCCTCCCTTTTTTCTTAAAGTTCTTTGAGCTAGACTTTGACCACACTGCTAAGACTGGTCTAGAAGCATCCTCCTTCAAACTCATGTTCTCAAATGTTGGCATTGAAAGTATATCCCATCATGCCTGACTTCAGTTTCATATTTTAAATGAGGAACTCAGGCTACATTAAAGATATTGTGCATTTGTATAGAATTATAACAAGTACTAGCCCCCAGTTTAACCAGAAAAAAAGATGGCTAGAAGACAACTAAGAAAATCAAATCAAAGACCACAATACCATGTGATACATGCCGGATATAAGTATGCAATGAAAATAGAATAAAAAAGAGGTACCACGTGTAATTTTGAAATGTGACTATAGTGAATTTCAGTATGGGAAAGGATTTGGTGTTTTTTATATTTAAAAGCAATATGATAAAGATATTAAAAGGGGGACAGGATCCTTCCAGTTTCTGTGGGTGCACAGAACTGATCCTGTGCCATAGCTCTCCATTCCCAAATACCACCAGGAGAGATCTGGTCTCCCAAGAGTGCAGACATGCCTATGAACACAGGTAAGACCACCACTTCTGCTCAGAGAGACCTGCTTAGAGTCCTCAGTTCATAGGAACCAAGAAGCAGCCTTGGATGGGATGCTTCTAGATTCCATCTGCACCAGGAGCTGATCCTGTGCCATAGCTTTCCATATGCAAAAACCATCAGAGCCAGTTGCCCAGGAGTGCCACACACCTGGGAGCACAGGTAAGACCACCACCTCTGCTCAAATTCCTGGCCCAAGGGAGACACACACAGAACCATCAGGACACAGAAACCAAGGAAGAAGAGGGAACAGGACCCTTGCAATTTTTGTCTGCACTCCTAAGCTGCCCCTCTGCCATAGCTTTCCCTACTCAGATTTCTTCTGAAAAGAACTTGTCTCCCAGGAGTACTGACACACAGGCTTGTAGGAGGGACAAGCCACAGTCAAAGACAGCAAGACCAGCTAACTGCACAGATAACCAGATGGCAAGAGGCAAGAGCAAGAGCAACAGAAACCAAGGCTATTTGGCATCATCAGAACCTAGTGCTTCCATCACAATGAGCCCTGGATACTCTAAAACACTGGAAAAGCAAGACTCTGATTGAAAGCCACATATTATGATGATGATATAAGACTTTAAGAAGGACATAAATAACTACCTTAAAGAAATACAGGAGACCACAGGTAAACAAGAAGAAGCCCTTAAAAGAGGAAACATCACTTAAAGAATTACAGGAAAATACAACCCAAAAGTGAAAGGAATTGAACAAAACTATCCAGGAACTAACAATGGAAACTGAAACAATATCAGAAAACCTAGAAAAGAGTTTAGAAGTCATAGATACAAGTATCACCAACAGAATACAAGAGATAGAAGAGAGAATCTCAAGTATAGAAGATACCATAGAAAATATTGAAACAACAGTAAAAGAAAATGCAAAATGCAAAATGTTCCTAACCAAAAATATCCAGGAAACCCATGTCTTAGTTAGGGTTTTATTGCTGTGAACAGACACCATGACCAATGCAAGTTTTATAAAAGACAACATTTAATTGGGGCTGGCTTACAGGCTCAGAGGTTCAGTCCATTGTCATCAAGGCAGAAACATGGCAGCATCCAGGCAGATATGGTACAGGAGGAACTGAGAGTTCTATCTCTTCATCTGAAGGCGGCTAGTGGAAGACTGACTTCCAGGCAACTAGGGTGAGGTTTTTAAGCCCACACCCACAATGACACACCTACTCCAACAAGGCCACACCTCCTAATGGTGCCATTCCCTGGGAAAAGCATACACAAACCATCACATTCCACTCCCTGGCCCCCATAGGCTTGTTCAAGCATGAATCTATGGGGGCCATACTTAAACATAGCATAATGCAAAATGTATTTAGTCCAACTTCAAAAGTCCCTGTAGTCTATAGCAGTCTCAACAGTGTTAAAAGTCCAAAGTTCAAGGTCTCTTTTGAGATTCATCCAGTCACTTAACTGTAATCCCCCAAGCAAGACAGGAAACCAGCTGGGAAAATTCCAAACTCTGCATCTCCATGTCTGATGGCAAAGCAGTCTTCAGATATCCAACTCCTTTTTTCATCTTTGTTGACTTCAACAAGGTTCTTTTACCTGGGCTTGTTCCATTCCCTGTTAGCAGCTATCCTTGGCAGGAATCCTGTGGCTCTGGCATATTTAACATCTTGGGTACCCCAAGTCAATTTCAGCTTCACAGCTTCTTGTTCCAATGTCTGAGATCCACACATGATCTTTTGTAAATCTCCCAAGAGCTGGTGTCACTTCTCCAGCTCTGCCCTCTGTAGCACTATAAGTTCAGATTGATCCACTCCACTGCCACTGCTGTTCTTGGTGGTCATCCCATGGTACTGGCATCTCCAATATGCTAGGGTCTGTCACCGCAACTATACTTCACCAAAGCCTCTCATAGATTCTTTCATGGTACCAAGTCTCAACTCCTTTGCATGATCCCTTTAGTCCTGGGCTGTCAATTACAACTGAGGGTGCACTTTCACCAATGGCCTTCCATGGCCTCTCACAGTAGCAAGCCTCAGCTGCTCTTCATGATGCCTTCATGCCTTCAAAACCAGTACCACCTGGATGATTCTTACACCTTACCAAGTACAGCTGCAGCATGAGGAACACTTGGCTATCTCTGGAATACAGCTTCTTTGTGCTCTCAGAAAACACTTCCCATATTTCATCTCAGTGATGCTGGTCTTTTCTTAATCACCACTAATTTCTTAGCTCCAGCTAACCAGCACCAATTGTTTCAGTAGTCTCCTTCTCTTGAATATAAAGCCAGAGACACATGGCTGAAGCTGCTGAGTTCTGCTGCTTGCAAGAGCTGGAACATTGGCCCCCCCTTGTTCTATTACATTATCACTAGCTTCCTTTTTCCCAGCTCCTTCAACTGCCTAAGTTGGCTGTCCTGAATCTTGCTCCATATACTGACTTTGATTTCAGAGATCTGCATGCCTGTCTCCTAAACACTGGGATTAAAGGTGTGGTCCACCAAGCCGGGATTAAGGTTTTTCTTCACCTAGAATTTGCTCTGTTCTAGGCTGGCCTTGAACTCAGAGATCTGCTTATCTTTGCCTCCTGGGATTAAAGGCCTGTAGGACCATGCCTGGACCTAAAGTAAACTGGGTGAATCTTGCCCCCAAGGTCACCACTCCTTTAATTCAATTTAATATCTTTGAATTCGGCACCATTTCACTTCCTGGAGTCCCTTTAATACTCAAACTATATATTTTGTACTTTTCCTTTCTCAGCTTGCTATGTTTGTTCAAAATTCTCTTCATCAGACTTAACCAGAGAACAAAGTCTTTGTTGGGCTTTTTTGAGACTTCCTTTGCAGATGCAATTAATATAAATCTCTTTACCCTAGCCCTAGGCAGTCTCTTCAGACAGTGGCAAAAAGCAGCCATGTTCTTTACCAAAACATCACAAAAACAGTCTGTCAGCCACATATTAAAATTCTCCACTGAAACCTCTTGGTCATCAGCCCTACACAGTTCAAATGACTCTCGGCATCACTGCCTTCCATATTCCTACTAGGCTGGCACATTAAGCCCCACTTAAAGCATTTCATTGCTTTCCCAAAATCCACATTCTTCCAAACAAAAGCATGGTCGTGCCTATCACAGCAATACCCCACTCCTGGTACCAACTTCTGTCTTAGTTAGGGTTTTATTGCTGTGAACAGACACCATGACCAATGCAAGTTTTATAAAAGACAACATTTAATTGGGGCTGGCTTACAGGCTCAGAGGTTCAGTCCACTGTCATCAAGGCAGAAACATGGCAGCATCCAGGCAGATATGGTGCAGGAGGAGCTGAGAGTTCTAGGCCAGCAGAACCTAAAGTTGTGGGGACAGGAAGCAAAAATTTTCCTAGCGGGTCACTAGGAGTGATAGTGAGTGGAACTATTCCCTTTTCCACCCCTTGATTCCTGGACCCATGAATCCTGGCTATGGGAGAAACTGTACCATATATCGAACGCTGATTCAAAGCATATACTGCCTTCTGAAGAACTCTGCCCCAGCCCTCCATGCTGTTGCCACCTAATTGGCGCTGTAACTGTGTCTTCAAAAGGGCATTCTATCTTTCTATCAGACCAGCTGCTTCAGGATGATGGGGAACATGGTAAGACCAGTAAATTCCATAATCGTGGAAGACTGACTTCCAGGCAACTAGGGTGAGGGTTTTAAGCCCACACCCACAATGACACACCTACTCCAACAAGACCACACCTCCAAATGGTGCCACTCCCTGGGAAAAGCATATACAAACCATCATAACCCAAGACACAATGAGAAGGCCAAACTTAAGAAAAATAGGAATAGAAGAATGTGAATATTCCAAATTTAAAGGGTCAGTAAATATCTCCAACAAAATTATAGAAGAAAACTTCCCTAACCTAAAGAAAGAGATTTCCATAAACATACAAGAAGTCTATAGACCTCCAAGTAGGTTGGACCAGAAAAGAAATTCTTCTCATCACCTAATAGTCAAAACACCAAGTGCACCAAACCAACCAAGAATATTAAAAGCAGTAAGGGGAAAAGGTCAAGTAACATATAAATGCAGACCTATCAGAATTACACCAGTCTTCTCACCAGAGACTATAAAAGCCAGAAGATCCTGGGTAGATCTCATATAGAATCTAAGAGAACACAAATGCCAGAAAAACTACTATATCCAGCAAAACTCTCAATTACCAAAGATGGAGAAAGCAAGACACTGAGTGACAAAAACAAATTTACACAATATCTTTCCACAAAAAATCAGCCCTACAAAAGATAATAGATGGAAATCACCAATACAAGGAGGGAAGCTACACCCTAGAAAAAGCAAGAAAGTAATCTTTTATCAAACCCAAAAGAAGATAGCCACACAAACATAAAAATGACATCAAAAATAAGAGGAAGCAGCAATCATTAGTCTTTAATATCTCTTAACATCAATAGATGCACTTCTCCAATATAAAGACATAGACTAACAGGCTGGACAAGTAGAGGACTCAGCATTTTGCTGCATACAGAAAACTCACCTCAGTGTCAAAGACAGACACTATCTCAGAGTAAAGGGCTAGAAAACAGTTTTCTAAGCATATGTTACCAAGTAACAAGCTGGAGTAGCCATTCTAATATTGAACAAAGTCAACATTAAACCAAAAGTTATCAAAAAGGTTAAGGAAGGACACCATACTCATCAAAGAAAAAAATCTACCAAGAAGAACTCTCAATTCTGAACATCTATGCTCCAAATACAAGGGCACCCACATTCATAAAAGAAACTTTACTAAAGTTCAAATCATACCTTGTATCTAACACAATATTGGGAGACTTCCCCCCACTCTCATCAATTGACAGATCATGGAAATACAAACTAAAGAGAGACACAGTAAAACTAACAGAAGTTAGAATCCAAATGTATTTAACAGAGATCTGTAGAACATTTTATCCTGAAACAAAATAATGTATTTTCTTCTCAGCACCTCATAGATTCTTTCTCAAAACTGACCATATAATTGGTCACAAAACAGGCCTCAACAGATACAAGAAGACTGAAATAATCCCTTGTATCAAATCAGACCACCACAGACTAAGGCTGGTCTTCAATAGCAACAAAAACACCCGAAATCCCACATACACATGGAGTCTGAACAGTGCTCTACTCAATAACTTGGTCAAGGAAGAAATAAAGAAAGAAATTAATGAGTTTTTGGAATTTAATGAAAATGAAGGCACATCATACCCAAACTTATGGGACACAATGAAAGCAGTGCTAAGAGGAAAACTCATATCTCTAAGTACCTCCAAAAAGAAATTGAAAAGTGCATACACTAGCAGCTTGATAGTACACCTGAATGCTCTAGAACAAAAAAGAAGCAAATACACCCAAGACAAGTAGATGACAGTAATTAATCAAAATCAGGAATAAAATCAACCAAGTATAAACAAAAAGAACTATACAAAGAATCAACAAACCCAGGAGCTGGTTCTTTGAGAAAATCAACAAGACAGATAAACCCTTAGGCAGCCTAACTAGAGGGCACAGAGACAGAATCCAAATTGACAAAATCAGAAATGAAAAGGGAAACCACAGAAACTGAAGAAATTCAAAATATCATCAGATCCGACTACAAAAGACAATATTCAACAAAACTGGAAAATATGGACAAAACGGACAATTTTCTATATAGATACATCATACCAAAGTTTAATCAGGATCAGATAAATCATCAAAACAGTCCTATAACCCCTAAAGAAATAGAATCATTCATTAATAGTCTAAACAAAAAGCTTAGTACCAGATGCCTTTAGCACAGAATTCAATTATTGAAAGATTTAATACCAGTACTCTTCAAACTATTCCACAAAATAGAAACAGATGGAACACTACACAATTCATTTTATGATGCTACAGTTAAACACTGTGTATTCTCCCTTGGAGATAGAATGGTTTCTTTCTAATAAGGAACTTGTCACAATTTCTTTTCTTAGAGGACTTTAAGAGTTTTGTTTTTTGTTTTTTTCATTACTTCTATCACGTTTAATGTTTGAAATAGAGTTTTAAAATTGGTTGAATGCATATTTCTTTTAGCTTCAGAAGATATCATGCATATTAGGAGGAATTTAACTATTATAAATTATTTTGATGACTTAAAAATGTCAGTACTGAGTTATATGTTCTAAAATAAATTTTATTAATTTAATAAAAAAAGAAGACCAGAACAATGGCAATATCAATACATATGCAATCGTGGATGGGGTAAAATTTCACTGGATCATAAAAAAATATATTCAAAAATGACAGATATTTGAAGGTACTTAAAATATTTTGAAGTTTTGGTAGATATTTATGTCAGGTATGCTTGTAAGTGTTAGAAAGTAGGTTTCAAGGGATCCTAGGGAGTTTTATTACAAAATGTTCTAATACAGATGCAAACAATTTTGAAATATGTTTACTAAATCTTTTTTAGTCACTGTTAATCACTGTGATGAAGTATACTAGAGACTAAGGAAAGATGGAAAATCATACAGAATAAAGACAGAATTTTAGACTTACAGTGAAGAAGGAATTGGTGAATTTTAAGGAATGCAATAGTCTCAGTAATGGAATTAGTAAAAGCTAGTATGGTGTAAGTCTACAGAATGAAAGCCAAGGACTCAGGATGACAGTAGAAAACTAAATTAACTCAAACAGAGGTAAAAGTTTAGTGCTAAGGAACAGGATGTGCTACAACTTATTAATGTAAACTCTAGAAAATTTTGATCCTATTTAGCAGTTCATTGGTCAAGTTGGCATATGTGTTCAGTTTTTGAGTAATTTTTGTCAGTTATTATAAAATTTCAGACAATGAGATGTCATCACTTCTCCCTTCTCATAACTCCTCGCAGATCTACCTTCTACAAATTCTTCTACCAACCCATCTAACCTTGAGTTTTTTTTTTTTAACACACTGAACATACTTCAGGGAAGGGCCAGCCCCAAAAGGTGTAGAACAACACAAATTTGAACTCAATATGTTCACTTATTTTTGAGTCTGTAACTCAAGTTGACCATTAGCAATTCTTTTTCACTGATCTTAATAGCCAAGATTACAGACATGTCCCGCCACAATCATTTTGATACATGGCTTTTCAGAGTTTCTATCAAATCATATACCTGATTTGATAGAAAACCTGGAGATTAGACAGTTTACTTCTTTGAATTGTATGCTTGTGGGTTTCACTATCCAATGGAAAATGAATTGCTAAAAAAAATTAAAATTACATTATAGGATTTAGTGTCATAAGAGTAACATTTTGGCTCTGAAATGGAAGGTAAGAGTGGACTGACATGAAATCCAAACTGTTCTAGAAAATGGATTGAGAGTTACCAAAGCAAATATGTCTGTGTTTTTGTTTGTTTGCTTATTTTTTGTTGGTTTCTTGGTTCAGTTTTTTATTTTTTTTAATTGGAGTGACTGGATATGTTAACTTATTACTGTAATCTAAGCATTTGGGAGATAAAAGTTAGGAAGGTCAGAAATTCAAGGCCATCCTTACCTACATAAAGAGTTGGGGGGCTAGCCAGTCTCAAAATCAAAACCAAAAACAGGAAAAAAAATAGCAGCACTCCACCTATTTTACTATGGGTAGCCTGGTTGAACCTGATTCACAAAGTAAAAACCAAAACAAGCAGAAGTGTTAAACGAGTCTAGGAGAATAAGAGTACTTTTTCTTGGGCTGTTGACCTTTTGTTTGTTTTTTCCTATTCTAATATGTTTGGTTTTGTTTCATATTATTACATTTTAATTCATCATTCTCCCCTAGAAGCCTATTTGTTTTCTAGTGTGAGGCAGAAAAGGGATGGATCCATGAAGTTGGGGACATGGGAAGAAACTGGATGGAGAAGAGCCTTAGCAAACCATAATGAACACATAGGATTTGAAAAAAATGTATTTTCTTTTTTTTTATTTTCTATATTCTATGTTTACATTCCAAAGGCTTTCCCCTTTCCCAGTTCCCCCCTCCCAATAAAAGAAAACAAGGTAATGTCAATAAAATCATCAAAATATATTAGAGATAGTCTTGTGGCATGCAAACATAAATTGAGAGGATTGCTTCTCTGAATTGAGTTATGTGTCTTTTAAAACTCCATAATTCTATGATAAATTAAGGAAAATATTTAAAGTAGTTATTTTAATTACTTGTACTTTACACTTAAATCTTGTTCATTGTGAAGCTGCTCTTCAAAGCAAGCATTTCTCAAAGTTTACAGTGGAGTTCTCACCCAACTAACAGTGGCAAAGCCTCAGTGTCAAAGACTCTTCTCAATTTTTCCCCTTATGTTCCAATAATTTCATTTTCTCAACTATTCTTTCTTTGAACCATTTTGAATTTCAGTCTTTTCAAACCAAATCATTCTGATGGCCACAATTATTGAGCATTTTTTTAAAAGTAAAATTGGAAAATATAATTGAGAACAATTTCCCAGAGCTTAAATCACATAAAATGGAGATGGACCATTGCACCACCATAATTTTTCCTGGAGCACACTGCTGTTATTACAAGAAGATAGAAAGGAATTTAATCTTCATACAGCTTTGATATTTGGATCTGACTGTCTATTAAGAGATGAACAAGCCCCATAGCCAAACTACTTTCCTGGTCTCTGAACACTACAAATTGTTCATGAGCAGATACACATATTGAGAAGTGAGGGAAAGTAGTTCTCAAGGACGGAAATTCTACCCTGTCTGAAAACTGACTGGAAATGACAATATCTCTCTCACTGGCAAGTTTATGGGTATCCAGTGGCAAGAATGTGTGAGGTTTGCAGCAGAGATTATGACAATTAAAGAAACTAAGTGGAAAGCTACATTACTTCTGTATGATCACAATATATGACCTTCCCAAACCACCAATAAAACTCAAACCTAAATGGCTTTATTTGCCCATCACCAATGAGGTGTTCAAGTTAATACACATTTAATAATGTCCAGCTGTTAGACACTGCTCTTGCAACCACTGCTCACCCCACCTTCTGGGAGAAAGTTTTTATTGTTTTTAATTAACAATATTATCTTTTCATCCACATTCCTCAAATAAACATGCCATAGTATGACAACTCATTTGATCAAGAGTTTATAACATTCATAAGTGGATATACTTTGATCTTGAAAATCCCTTGCCTCCAGTAAAAGTTCACATTCATTTTTATTAAGCACCCCAGTGACACAGTTTTTATTAGTGCTGTGAAATAAAAATCTGGGTATCATTTAGGTTCAAGGTCATTGCTATAAGTGAGGTAAAGTACAGGACTTAACAAGTGTATGAAAATTATAAGAGATTAATAGTATCTAGGGCTCACTTAAGGCATCTATGATTGTACAAAGGTCATAAAATTCCATGCCTCATAATTCAATATTATCTGTTTCTTGCTTTCCTTTTTTTTTTCATCAAATGTGCCAAGAGAAAGGACCATTTAGAATTCTTCTTATATAATCATATAGAAGTCTTCTTTCTTCTATTTACATTTTTTATAGTCACAGAAAATTTTAATCATTTATTACTTCTTAAGAGGAAATTATGTTTCTTATACAAAGATAAAATTATATGGCATAGATTGAGTATACTTATATTTCAGACTATATTAGTTTATGAATGATTGTGTTTCTTTAGAGACTATTCCTTGGTATTTCTAGAGTTTTCCTATTAGATACTCAAGACCAGAGAGGTAGAATAAGAAGTACTAAAAATGTAACCCTTAGGAAAATATATTTTTCTGTCTCAATAGAAGTTACAGGGAGTATGAGGATGATCTCTACCTAGCAAGGGGAGTTTAATACTCCATTGGCACATTTCTGTAGGCAGCTTCAAATTTTGAATTAAAACATAAAATTCAGCACAGAAAGTCAATGTTCAGTTTGGGTCTACAGTTTCAGATGTACCTTAGGTCAAGGATGAGAAAGAACTTTAATATTGTTTGTTGACATTTTTGATCTTCTGCTTTCATTAGGCTATAATACATGAATTTCGTGACTTGGACCTTGACTCAAAGCACATCTCTGACACATAGGCCTCATCTTCGTTTTAGCTTTTTTTATATAATGAATAAATACACATGCATAAACAGCACGCTCAGTTTCCCAAGGGAAAAGAAACAGTTAAAACACTACTGAGCATGATAGCGCTGGCTCACATCTGGGAAAGGCAAGGCAGGGATATCACAGAATTTGAGGTCAGCTTTGGTCATCTATAGCATAAATTGCATACTAAACTGGAGTATATAGTGAGACTCTGTTCCAACACTAAAGAAAACAAACAAACAAAACAAAACAAAACAAAAAGCTCAAAATAATTTTCACTCCCTAAAAGGAAGAACAAACTGACAGAGCAGGTTCTACTAAGGGTGAAAAACTGTCTAAAATTTGTGTTGTTATTTTAACCACTCATATGCAGCAATACATTTTTTTTAGTGTTGAAATACACTATGTAACTCATTTCTAAACTGGATTACATAAAATTTTGCAGAACATTCAGAATTAAGGACTTGAAATTCCCCTTTGAAAAGATTAACTCTTCATTAATATTTATAAAAATTGTCTTCTCAAGAAAGGAATTTCTGGTGCACCCAAATTATGGCTATTTTAAAGAAAATAACCTGAAATAGATCCTGTGTGACTCTATCTTACCTTATTACAATTGTTGATTTGTAGATAGGAATGTCCCAGTGATTAGAAACTAATGGCTAAAACTTAAGTCATAATTTCGGTGTCCTGATTTGCATAGAGTTCAATTAGTGCGTGCACCGTTGTATTCAGAACTCCTTGGAAATATATTCTGCATATGAAGTGCATTACAGACTGGGTCGATGTCAGTGCTTCTTCCGGGTTGGCAGGAACTATTAATGCAGTCCATCAACTCTCCAGCAGACCGTTACTCGCTCAGCAGCGGTCCCTGCGGACTGGCTTTGCTCACGTTGAGCATATTGGTTTAATAAGGAGAATTATTTCCCAAAGCCTGAGTTATCTGAGGCCTGGGAAGGAGCACTTCAGAACCTGACAAATGGCTTTTTATGGTAAATCGTTTTGGAGATCACAGTGTGAAATGTTTATCTGGCTTCATTTACATAAAAATATCTAGCACAGCATTTCACAAATTAACCCAAATTTGATATAACACTGAATGATATATGTCTAAATTCTTCCATTTACAGGATTGCAGATGTGTTTTTTATGTTGCTTGATTTACTTTCTGATTAGTTGTTCGAACTTAAGACATCTGTTGCCTTTGTGCAGCAGAGAATGTTTTAATGGTATTACTAAATTCCATGCATCTATCAGTGCCTAATCATGTGTCTAATGCGGAAACAACTCCAGGGTAGGCTTCTCCACACAGATGTGAAAGCTAGACTGCTGATCATGAGATTCTTTCAGGAAAAGCAGCATTTATGGAAAGCAATTTCTTTCTATCTGAATTTAGGTAGGAAAGTACGTGCTACATTTGTTCAAAAATAGTTCAGAAAGTCTCATGATTTCATTTGAGACTTTGTGGTAGCAACTGTTGTCTGTGGACATACTGGATGTTGCAGAAGTGTGATTGCATTATTGAATACTCTGGATCTCTGTTTTCTTGAAACTTTGGGAAAATCAGCCGTAGCATGTCCAGTGTCTAATAACAAATTAAGGTGGAACTAACACAAATCAGACTGATTAGAAAGATACTCATCTAACTATCCTGAAATAAATCACATAGTCTCTTCATTATTATTGCATTATCCAACTTCATGGAATGCATGTCTGCTGAGGAATGCGAGCATGCTTTCTGCCAATCCAGGCCAACTTTCTTTACTACTGATATAAACATATATGAAAAAGATGAAGCGATGAAAGGAAGAACAGCCAGGAACCTGGTACATTTCAAAAATCAGTATGGCATTGCAGTTCAGAATAGTTTCAGTAATGTGCTGCCAGGTGAATTTATTTTACACACGGAGAACTCAGCTCTGATGTTTCTCATGCATTCTAGAATCCTTTAAGCCATCAGTGCTGGAATGTTCTCTTTCCTTGGACCCATTATGTTAACATGAAGAAGTAGAAGCATTCTCTCTCAGATATGATCCTCCAATGAGTGTCCAGCAGCAAGTGATCATTAGAACATTGTGGAAGGGGTCTAAGAGAGAACTCCAATGCCACATTGCCTCTGGCTTCTATACAGAAAAACTGACATTTGAAATGAACTCGGATAAGGTCTGCTTAAAATAAAGGAAATGGTGGAAGAGACAGTATTATGAACCTTTGAGGCAAGAATACAATTCAGGCTCTACCTCTTCCTTAACCTAGTAGAAAAACTTGAGTTTGTTGCCCAACTTATCTGTACCTTTTTTTTGTTTGTTTGTTATTTTGTTTCATGAAATACAGAGACAACCATGACTACCTGATAGAAAATTGGAATAAGAATTGAGTGATGCAGTTACTGTTTCTGACATGGAGTCCACTTATATGAACTCAGTAACCTTCAGTTATGACATTATATTTGTGAGCATACAAATATTTTTAGGGTACTATGAATAAAACAATGAACCTTGTGTGTAGTAGGTTGACTTTGTCTCAAAACCACATCACCAGAACTTCTTTAGGACCATGTCTGGTAAATATTTGCAGTGATCATTTCTTACAGTAACATCCTTTTGGAAAAACTAGATGCTTGTTTGAAAGCGTTACTTAACATCAATTATGTGCAAATGATTATGTGACATCACGCTCTGTTACATTTTCATGAAAAAAATTATATCCCACCTGACTGTCCCCAGCTTTTTTACTGTGTGTAATTTATTTAGTGCTTAATTTATTCAGCAAGGAGAGGGTGATCATGGCCTAATAAAAGTACACTGAACAGAAATATTATTAAGCATATCTAAAAAACACAATGCAAATACAAGTACCCATAATTAGTAGTAATTATAAAGTAAATAAGATGTCTACTTCATCTCTACTCAACACTCCTTAGGTTTGTTTAAAAATAAGAAGTGCAATTAGAAAAGCTCATTATGGGGTATGTTTCTACTTAGTGTCTGAACCTCCATACTTAACCCATTCAGACCAATTGCACCTACACTTAGCACAGTGGCTGGACTGTGTCACAAGTCACAAGGGCATAGATCTTTATCAAAGAACGATGGCTTGCATATATTCCTTAAAACTTCTTTTGGCTGGTAATGATTTATGTTGTTTATTTTTAATCGGATGATAGACAACTACTGAAAGCTACTGAAATTTTGTTTTCATGGAAAATATAGAATGGTTATTTTTGACCGTATATAACTGTATATGCTTCGATCTGTCTGTAACACAGGAGGATAAATAGCAATAAGCACAATGTGTGAGGAAAAAAATCAAAAGACTATAGGAAAGAAAGAAAATCTGGTAACAATGGAAGAAAGCTTGTGGTGGTTCAACAAATGATGTAACACCCTAACCTAAATGTGGTAGCAATCAAATAATTAAAGTGTGTGTGTGTGTGTGTGTGTGTGTGTGTGTGTGTGTGTGTACTGAAAATGGAGGCCAGGTCTCATGCATGGTAGGCAAGCAGTCTATTGCTATGTGTTATTCGCAGCCCTCTTTTTACTTTTCATTTTTGAGACAAAGTCTTACTAAGCTTACCAGCTGGCCATGGACATGTGATTCTTTTTTTCAGCCTCCTGGTAGCTGGGTATCAGGACCACACCAACAAGTCCAACAAAATTGATGTTCTTATTTTAAAATCTTTTATAATAATTAAGGGGAAATATTAATTGGTCTACTGTAAAAGAGATAACTTCACATATTTTTTCTTCCCTTCTCCATCCTTTTGTTTTGGCCTATGCTAGTCTCCAACTCTTGATATTGATGATTCCACATACTGATTATACAACCACCGGCAACTAAAGTTAATATATTTTCATATAGTTTTCACACAATTTATGAGTATAGTTTTCCTCAATGAATTTTACCTCAAAATTGCATTATCATTTAAATGTGAGTTGTTTGAATCTTAAGATGAGAAATAGTTTTAGAAGAATCAAACACATATTTCCACTTCATATCTAGATGGGCTTGTTCATTATAAAGACAAAAATCACATATAATTATGAATTGATGGAGTTGTATGTAGCATGAGATTTTCAACAGGGATTTTAATAGGTATTGCTTCTGATTTTGCAATATTACATGTGAGCTTTGGACCTTAAAAATACACCCAAGGAGACACAAATCTATAGGCATCTGTTTACCTGATACAGGAATACTAAATAAAAAAAAATCAGTTCATATTCAGCTTTCTTGTGTCCTCTTAAACAATTTCTCACACTGTGTCCGGTACTTATTTTAGTGGAGCCAGATATTTCCCACCACGTAGGTGAGGTTCAAGCTGTCGCAGCTGCCTGAGTCTGCCTCCCCTCCTCCAGTGTTGTTCAGAGCCAGGGATTAGCTGCTGCAGTTTTGTAATCTATAAAATGCAGATAATATTCCCTAGCTAATTGGAGGCTTCAGGGGATTGAAGGAGATAATATGTAAAGAACTTGAACGTATCTCATTATTACTTCTTCTCTTTTAATCATTTAGCAATAAGAAGTCATATTTCTACCTCCCACAACTTCAATTACATCTATTTCAAAGTCTGCTCTGATTATAATTAACCATGTTCAGACACTTAATATCTAGCATTACAACCAGACTGCGATTTCCCCTATTACAGAGCAATCAGATTCAAAGCAAATCCATAATAAATGTACTGCCCAGCAATCAATGAGAGGCTTCCTGACACTGAAAACCCCTTGCGTTCTCTTCTACTCAGTGTCTAGTAGCTTTGTGTTTACTTGTTTTCTCCCTATAATACAGCCTATTTATATTATTTTCTCTTTTGTTTTTATTTTACTTGCTAGATGTATTTTTTTTACATTTTCATATATTCTTACTTTCTCTTTAAGTTAAATTTCACTAAAAATATATTACCATAAACACATGCTTATCCTCTAACCATTGCACCCTCCTGCCCTTGAAACCCTACTGGTATGTATGCACCTCATGTTTGAAAAATTGTTATTTGCTTTTGCCTGTAAGTTGCATCATCATTTTAGAAAAAAAAATATTTACTGTTGAGACCGAAAGGTTCCTTTTAAAGTGAGAGTAGACATTTTCATGTTTTCCCTTTTCATAGTATCTACAGTTTAAATATAGTGCATCTTCAATAAAACTTCATTACTTCATTAAAATATAAAATATATTTTCAAGTAATGTGTGTGTTTAAATAATAGGACCATTAAAGGGAGAAAATTGGTGAATGTGCGTAAGTATTTTCTCAGGTCTAACACTTATTTCTTTGATTTTATGGGTGCCTCAAGACATTATTAAAGAATGTCTTTAAGGCTCATGGCATTTTGCAACTAATTAGAAACATCAGAATTCACTTACTCCAATTTCCCCTTGAAGCTGATGGAGTCTCTAAGGTTTAGATCTTTTAAAGAACTGACAAACACAACATTTTTATTGGCAAGAATCTACTAACAGTAATCTCCTTTTCTGTCATTTCCTAATGAACTTTCCACAAGGCATCAGCCCTATTTTTTTTGTGTTCTAGCTCACACGTTGGGACCACAAAGTCTTAAGTATTTTTTTTATTTTTATTTTAGAGAATATTTTATATGTCATAATACGCTGTTCAGTGATGTTTTTTCCACAAAATAGGGTTTCATTCTATAGCCAAGGGTAGCCTAAAACTCAGTATGTAAGTGGCCTCAGACTTACAGCAATCTTTATGCTTCGCCACCCCCCACCCCCGCCATGTGCTCAGATGAGCCACCTTACATGGTTAATTTTTTAAAATAAATATATCTAATTATGCAACCATCATTAAAAATGAGTTTCTATGTCAAATTAATGAAACTTAAAATAATGCATTGACTTATTTAATAGAGCATAATGTTTAAAATTTCAGTAATTTTATATCATTAATAATACTTTTTTCATATCAATCAGTATGTTACGTACATGCAACATTCTATCTATCTTCCTCCATTGAGGGACACTTAGGTGGCTTCCATCTTTTTTATTATTATGAACATTACATCTACGAATATTTTTTGAAATTCTTCTATATGAACACATGATTTCAATTCTCTAGGCTAAGTATCCAGAAGTATATAATAAAAGATTATACAATAAATTTACATTTAAGTTTTAAGAAACTTTAAGAAACTATTTTGAAATCTCTATACAAATGACTTTATCAAAGGAAACAGGTTCTGTCTTTTTCATCTTTAACACATTATTGTTTTATCATAGCTAAGGTAGGCAATGATATATGTCAAGGTTGTGACATGATTTTTGCACATAAGAACTATTGAAAAAAAACTGTTGCCTTTCTACCGCTCTACTCTGACTCATTTCTAGTGATTTCAGAATCATTCAGAAAAATGCCAGACGGGGTATATATCCAATCTAGCATTTCCTATATGCTATACCCAACTTAATGTCATTGTGACAGTAATGATAGATGCCTCTATTGACCAATGTAGCATAGGATTCTCTTTCTGGTTTATTGAAAGTACTGTGGTTTGTGATGACAATGAACAACTTTAGACTTCCCCAGTGTCTGAAATGTGTTCTTTTACCTCTTTATAACAAGTTGGAGGCTGAGAACGAACAACCTCATGGCCTTTTTTGTCTCCTTTGGACCAACAACTATATGCTGCAGGTAGAGGATAGTCAGAACTAATAGCATATATTAGCTTGGTAGAAAAGCAAGAAATATTGGGAATTTGGCTTGCATTTTCATAATTATTAGGAATGGTTATGATTTTATATGCTTACTAGTAATTCATTTATATTTGCTTGTGAACTGTGTTTGTATTTTATATCATTACATGTCTATATTGTTATAGATATACTATAGACTCCCAAGGAATATAGGCTGTTATCAGTGTTCTTGGTTATCCTCAAGACTTTGAAGACACCATTCCTGAAGATACCATATACTTGCATTTTGGAACATAGAAGAATGGAACCAATACAGGCCACTAATGATATATTCATAGTGCTTTAAGGTCCAGTGTCCCATACCAATAAGAGAAAGGCAGTGACTCCTGTAAGGCACAGTAATGGCTAGCCATGCATTACATGCCCACTTGTTCAATAGTGGCATAATGGCATGAATGTTAGAATAGCAAGGAATCACTTTCTGATTGGATTTAGGGCCCACTACCCAAAAGGAAACTCATTCCCATTATTGAGGGCAATAGCCCATGGCCATATAGATAATGGACCCTAGGGAATAATCTACTATTATTATTTCATTAAATGAACACAGTATAAAATTGACTCCTACTAACTTAATCACAGCTGTGAATTTCAACACTCATCAGAAGTTTCTTTTTTTTTGCAATGAATGCTGATTAACACAGAAATCCACAAATGTTGAATGTTCAGAGAGAAAGAAACTGCAGAGAGCTCAGACATATATTACAGATCTATGAAATACCTCTTCTTCCATAGCTCAGTGATCATCAAGAAATAGGAAACAGGGAAATGTAGGGGCCAGAGGAGGCATATTACTAGAATAAAAGATCACATTCTGGACACAGTGATTCAGTTGTACATATGAATTCACAGAAGTTGTGACAGCATTGAACCAAGCGTGGAGGACAAAAGTGGTCACAAAGTACCTTCACTAACTGAGGAGCTGTTGGCTGCTGAGAGAAGGTGAAATGGTTTTTGTCAAGAATAAGGCAATCTGTCGATCAGCTATTTTTGCTCTAGCAAATGGTTACAATCATGCACATATTGGCAATGCTGAGTGGATGCAGTAGGTTAAAAAAAAAGGACATATGCACTTGTAATGAGCTAAAGTCATTAGTGATGGTGGACTGGAATGGAATTGAAGGAAAGAAAACAAGGGGGAGGGCTTGATAATATATGCATGTACAACAAAAATATATCCAATCAATTAGCTAATTGGAGATAACTACCATCTTAACACCTTTGTTTTTGAACCCATAAAGAACACATCTTCGCTAATTAATTTGTAGTTTATTTCAGTAGTTATGTAGTTTCAATGGATTTGTCCTTTCATTAATTATACTAATACATATTTTACTCTTTTGGGGGGAGGGTTGACTGGGGATCAACCCAGATAACCACTCTTCCATGTTGTTTTATTATTAAGAATTAGGCTAGTTATAAGGACATTTTTATTTAACCTATATCATATTAAGGTCATTATCATCTTTAATTAAAATGAGTGTTTTATTTTAAACATTTTATCTTAATTTTATTTTGTCCATTATTAATACACTCTAAACATTAACTGATTATTAGCTGATGATTAATTGAACATGTTCATATTGGAGATATGTTCTTAGGGTTATTTGAATATGTTCATATTGAAGATATTATATACTTATTGTATGAAGGTACTATAAGTATATAATATCTTGTTCTTAGGGTTAATTGAACATGTTCATATTGAAGATATTATATGCTAGATTTTTTTTACTTATAATACTAATAATGAAGGGTTTCTTAAAAGCAAGTTTGGTTTTTGAGTACTTACATACTGATGACTTAAATTCAATGCTACATTTTCTACTCAAACTGGATCGTAATGGAATACTTTTTTATTTTAATTATAACATGATTAGGATATCTATTTATCATCTCCATGACATGTCTTTTAAATGTGAGGAATGTAAATTTTCTCTCACAATATTAAATCTCAAACCCCAGCTTTGTGCTTCTGAAATATCTTCAAATTGCTCACGTTTAACCAAAACTTACCTTTCATTAGATTTAAAAAGTCATCTTCCAATTTGTATATTTCATTAACTGCCTTCAAGCTCCTTCTGACTTTTTTAGTCTAGTATAGAATAGAACATTCTATACTAAGCAGTAACTTATTCTTCCTTTAAATTCACTAGAACTACTAAGTTATCTTCCTAATGAAGACTTGCAAAACGGTATGATTGATTTGTTCTTCTTTATTACCTCTTGAAGAAATCTCTATTATTTAATCTGACCCAGAGAAAAGGGTACAGATGATAAGGTTGGAGGCAGGGGCAGGCAAATATCTATGCTTTCAAGGCTAGGCTTGTGTACAGACCTAGTTCCAGGACAGCCATGGCTACATAAAGAAACCATGTCTTTAAAAAAAAATCATCTCCAGGTACTTAAAATATGTTGTACGATATTTGTTTTTGTTACAGGGAAGTCCAGTAATCGCTCTGCTATAAAAAAGTCACAAAGAATTGAAGTATGAGTGGCCTCATGACTCAGGATGACAAAGATGACTCAGCAAACAGCCGAGGTCCACTGCTAGTGTGTGAGACCAGGACTGTGCCTCCGACCTTGCCTGGTCTTCAGATAACTGCAGTCTAACAAATGAGCAGTAGTCTGGTGTTTATAATCATCAAGGGATGAGAGAGAGTGTTAGTCACTCACAAATAACTGTCAAAAATAACAATGAATATAATTGTTTTCTTTACTAGCTTTGCTAGAGTGTTTAATTTTAGACCACAAAATAATCTTTTTGTGAAATTCATTTTTGAATTTTGATCTATTTAATTTTGGTAATATCATTTATAATAGAAACAAGTGCTATTAGGTTCCTAAGCCTATAGCACATTTGCTCTACCAATATAGAACCAGCATATCCTTTCCTAACCTACAGTATAGAGCTAAATGTTAAGTTAGAACATTTCTGTAAGTTAACATTTCTGGAAATGTCAAGCATCATACAGAAAATGTATGGAAATCCAGGAATTAGGTTCATAGAAAATTACTATTGACTTTGACACATAAATCCTGAACTTTCCAAGTCACCCATCTCCATCCTTCAGTGCTAATGAAAACTTTTCACTTAAGTAAAAACACCTAATACATGCCAAAGTCTTACATGCCTCCTTTCTTTATTTAGTTAACTTGGTTGTTGAAAACAGGGTGGTTATTTCGCATCCAAGGATACCTTACTTCAGCCAGGAAAATGTGTTGCTTTTGCAAAGAAATTAATCACTTTTATTAGAAAAACAACTCAGAGAATGTCCTTATGATCAAGGGTCAACAGAATCTGTATCACAGGGAAACAATGATGTTCTTTATTCTTATTCATGTATATTTCAAGTTTACAGACTAAGATAGACACATAAGTTTTAATCCAAGTTTCATATATGATTATATTTACTCATATTCAATAGAAGATTAACACAAACATAATACATACCTATATGTAAATGTAATATTTGTATATACTTAAATCTTTCTCATAAGTGAGTTACCTACAGATGTTAATGCAAACTTAATAAGATTCATCAAAAATAGGTCTTTTAAAGAATAATTGAATGCTATATGCCTTTCTGTGTTATGAAATTATACTTTTGAGATTGGCTTCATAATTAACAACTGTGATTACTGTACTTATACTTCTGTTTTATTGCTCTAGAAGAGACAAAGAATAATTAGATCAATGACTATAATTATGACATGTCATACACTGAGATTCACAATACATTCTCCAAAATGCTAATAATAAAATAAAACACTGCAATGTTTTTACAATTGCCAGAAACATTTTCTGTTATATAATTTTGATTATTAGAGGAAATTACTTATTTATCTTCTTGACAACAAAATAGATCACTAAAGTTAATATTTTACTTTAATGCACAGAGTTTGAAACCTTAATATTTTAACCGTCTCCTAAGGGTTGTAATCTGACAAATGTTTTATGTAACCACAGATACTCCATAATCATCTGAGTCCTGTGGAAATTGTTAGGTTGCATAATTTGAATAAGTCTATTAGTTGTTTAGAAAGCGGTTGCTAATTATTTGGAATGAAAATCAAAGGGAATTTGAAAATATTGAGTAAGAATCTATTTCAGAGTTTTTCCAAGAGAACTATTTAATAGATGCTGTCATCTTTCTGTAAGCTCCTCTGTTTTACAAATAAGAAACATGTCAAGGATTCAGCAAAGCTCTAGGTAGTCAGAAAAGCATCAGGGAATGCTTGTAAGTCTGAAGTCTTCTGATTCGAAGCAATGTTATCATTGCAGCAATTTGCAAACTGCCTTCTATTCAGCACATACTTCAATAGGATTTGTTATTCAAGCAAAATTGAAATAAAGACAAAGAAATCTACATGAAATATAACAGTTAAAGTACTAAGCCAAAGCAACAGTATGAACCAAATAAGGGCTCAAATTGATTAAGCAAATGCTATGCTGCAGTCATCTTTTACTTCTTAAACAAAAAGGAAATATGGATGACAACGTTAAGAAATGTCACAGGAACTGAATAGTCAGTTTTTTTAAAAAAATGTCATTGTGATGAAAATTATGAATATAAAGAATTACTTCATTTAATGTAGTAGTATCAGCTTTGAGGAAAGCTCTATAATATCCTTTTGTGTTCTATAAGACATAGAAATATGTATGTGCTCTCATCTTGCAAAATCTCATAAATAAAATCCATCTGTGACTGGTAGTCACTAGTTCTGTGCTTACCTTACTGAGTGAGGCTTTATTGTTCTCCCTAAGCAGATATTCGGTTTCTTGAACTCTTTCCTTCTAAGTCCAAGTAACAACCCAGAAGACGACTTTTGCACATTTCACAGAATGAAAGCATTAACTGAAATCCACAATAAGAGTTCTTCTACAATCAGATTCTATACTTAGAATTCTCACTAGCTTGAATTCAGAAGCATTGGTTACATAGGATGCTTCAGGAATTACCATAGTTATGTCTTCTTTAGTCAGGAAAATGAAAGGAACTGGCAGATTTGCGTGGATTTATAATTCCTGTTCCAGGACAACACTTTCTCCCTAGATATCAAGTGCATGTTTTTCTTATTATGGATACTTGTGAGAAGATAGGTCATCATATTCCTGTCAAGGTTAACTCTTGTCAGGAGTCGGAATCACCCACTTAATCTCTAGTGATTTCCTTAAAGCACACAATTTCACAAGAAATGATCTTTTTAAATTTTTGTTTTCATTTTGCATTGATTTGTGTGTGAGAGTATGTGTGTGGATGTGTGTGTTGAGTGTGTGTGTGTATATATGTGTGAGTGTGTGTGTGAGTATGTGTGTGTATGTGTGTGAGTGTGTGTGAGTGTGTGTGTGTGTATGTGTGTGAGTGTGTGTGTGTGTGTGTGTGTGTGTGTGTTTGTGTGTGAGTTCAGTGTAATGAGTCATTGATCTGGTTCAAGACCTCTGGCTTCTCTGACACCATCAAAATGGGATCCTTCCTGGTTATCCTGTTGCTGCCTTGTGTCTTGGCGATCCTGCAGCTTAGGAACAGCAGGACACACCTTCATGTGTCCCAGACATTGACAGATGATATGGATTTTGTAGTGGGCCAATTCAGAGCCCTGGATCTGGGTCAGAGTGGTAGCTGAACAGGTCAGTCCAAGGCTTTCCCTTACATCACCCAACACTGGTCTGGCTAGGCCACTCCGTTTTGCCATGGGCAGGCAGCTGGCAGAGTCAGCTCCCATGCCCTCATGGGCTGAGCCACCTGTTCCCATGCCTCCGGTGCCAGCTTTACTGTGCTGCCCAGTTAAGGTGCAGGGCCTCGTGTCCCAAGTACTTCAGCTGGAAGGAGCTGGGACAGCTCCCCTGCTCTCATATGCTTAGGGCTGGCTTAGCTGCACTCCCTCCATCAGGGCCAGCCCTGCTGTGCTGCCCAGGCAAGGTCGATGCTTGCTCTCCTGGGTGCTGCAGCTGAGGAGGGGCAAGGCTGCTCACCCACTCTCATAACCCCAGAGAGTCCGTTTGCCCTCCTGGTGAGGGGAGAGAAGAGGGCATCTCTCCTAGCCCTGGCCACATCATGGATGGCAACGTAAGTGTGGCAGAGCCAACTCTCCCTCTGTCCTTGGGGCTGACTCCCCCATTGCCTCATTCCCCCTCCCTACTGTGCTGCCCTCTTTCCTGAGTGCACAGTGGGTGAGGGACAGGGACAGCTAACTGGTTCTCAGAGCCAGTTTTCCCAACACCAGCAGGTGGCGAGAGGGATGCAGCAGGAGGCCAGCGCCACGGAGAGGGGTGTTGGGGGTTGGGGTTGGGGTCGAAATTTGGAGTTCCAGGAAGAGGTGGGGGCATCATTCCTACACTTCTGCCACCTCACAGCAAGTGAATGGTGGTCTCACCCAACCCAGGCCACCAGGGCCAGCTCCACTGTGCTACCTAGTCGAGGCACAGGAAATGCTTTCTTGAGTTTCACTGCTGGTGAGAGATGGGGCCAACTCTCTAGAGAGCTGCATCCAGTGAGAGACACGGTCAAATATGCACAACCCGTGGGCGTTGGAGTGGTCCCCAGTGGCTGTCCTAGTTAGAGACATCCGTGTTTTCTAATGGTAATATGAGCCATGGACATTGAAACCGACCTCTGCTGCTGTGTAACCATGACTGTGACCATGGCGTTCAGTGGCAGTTCAGGCTGGGATCTCACCATGGCCCCAGGAGGTGGGTCTGGCCACTTACAACAGTTCCCCCTTCCACCCTGGAGTCTCTAGTTCCATCACCTCTCTTCATAATGCTCGAGCTGCTCCACTTCTCATTCTCTCTCACCTGACCACCATACGCTCCCACACTGTGGCAGGGTGGGCACTGGTGAGACGGGCAAGCCCCTGGGTGATACCGTGCCTCCATGTTGTATGGTATATGGGTAACCAGTTGGGATCTCTGGACTACCTGAATTGTGTGTTGGAAGGCAGGTCTGTGGGTAGCATGACAGCCTGTGCTCCTTCTCCTGGATTTGATTGAATTTGATTTTTATGAATCCTAGACATAGGAAATGTTTGGCCACCATGCCAGGCATCAAGCTAGGATGAACAAAGGACTGCCATCTGCTCTGCCCTGATTGATATAAGAAAAACACCAACAAGGTGTCTTTGCCCATTGCTAGGGGGGAAGAAAACAAATCTTTATATTAAACTTAACCTTAATGTCCATTCTTTTAATGAAAAAGCTTTCAGGAACATGAAAAAAACACATGTTGTATTATAGAGTGAGATAGACATTAAAGATGGGAAGTTTTTTTTTTTTAATTATTTTACTTATTTACAGCCCAAATGATGTTCCCTTCCCAGTCCCTGCTCCCAGACTTCTTCACTCCTGCCTCCTCCCCTCCACCTCTGAGAGAATGCTCCCCGATCCCTCTTCCCTAGGACATCAATTCTCTGCAGATTAGGTGCATCCTTTCCCACTGAGGCCAGACCAGGCATTCCTCTGCTACATACTGGGCAGGGAGTTGGAGGCAGAGACAGGATAGAGGGGGTAATGAGGGGAGGGGGAGGAGGAAGGTGGGAGGCTTGGTCCAAGACAAGTATTTGTGATGCATGTTTTCCAATCAAAATGCACCGTTGAAAATATTCTTACCTCATGCAAAATGTTCCTAAGCCATGAACATTTTGATGAACTTTTGGTGACCTGTGGCTGAACAGACAAAATACCCCAGCAGGTTAGAGAGCTACCAGTCATTAACAGTTCACCGTAATGTTTAGATTCCTGTGAAATAAATTCTAAGAAAAATCCCCTGACTTACTTCATACCGTGTTTCCTCAGAAGAGGAAGTAAAAGTGCACATATATGTGTACAAAGAAATCTAATATGTGGAACATTGGGGAGCTTAGAGGAATTCCTCTTTTCCCCATGTGAGTTCTCTTGTTTTATATGTCTGAGAGGGGCTGCAAGACCGAGATGTGCGATGAAAGCATCTAAGATTCTCAGGAAAAGAAAATCATTGTAAAAGGGAAGAAACAATATTGTGCTCTATATGAGCCTCACTGATTGAAAAACACTTTACACCCTGTCCTTCAAATACTTGAAATTGTAGGAATATTTTTCTTTTTATTCAGAACTAGGCTTTCATCTAAAATGTAATTAATGTTAAAATCAAATAGAAGCTTGTGTGTGTTGTTTAGAACAAGATTAACTCTACTCATTTGTTATGTTAAATTAAGATGTTACTATTTAAATTTATATTATTTTATGATCATAACTTTCAACACTTATGTCTACTGTATGACCAAATTCAAATAAAACCTTGTAAAATTATAACTCATAAATAATTATGATGATGGCATTTCCAAAGAAGAAAACCCAGATTAGTTTCTTTTCAGTAACGTTGTTTTTCTGAAAAATTCCAAATATCATCTATCAAAAACCTGATTCTTTACTTCTTTTAAAAAATAGCACTGTAAGCTCTGAAGATGCTGTCTACTTTGTATTTGTAACTTACTTTGTGTTTTGAGAGTAAAGTAGTGATTCCTATCTAGAACCTTGAAGGTATCACCATTTTCCACCATGCCCTCACACAAAAGCATATTTATACATCTCAACATTGAGCTTTTGAGTTTTATCGACAAAAATGCAGAAATTCTCACACAGAAGACAAAGCACCAGGGAGTTACTTTAGGAGAGGCTATAAATTTCTGTATTCAACACAAGATGCTGAGTTTGAGGGAGGAACGAATGATCCTGGTAAGAAACTATATAAGTGATGTCAGTCTCACAAGAGGCAGAACAACTGAACCAGATATCCTGGCTCAAGGGTGTAGGTTTATTTACGTCAATGCCTGGAGTCTAACTTTTCTAAGGTACGAGACTGGTTTAATCCAACCTCCTCTTTTTTTCTTCCATTGCTTTGATCTTCAATACTTGTTTTCATTACAGCAAATCCTTGTCAGTCTTCAAATTTTACATCCTATCTTCAAAATCAGGCTGTTAATTTCAACAAACTTTGAAACTGATACATAAAATAATGTTAATCAATATTATTTTAAAACTATGAAATGGGAATATTTTATTATGAAGTTTAATATTGGAGTATTGGCCCTAAAGAATTTCAACAATGCTCTATGCAGAAGTGAATAACTGTCAATTGTCAACGTCATCCTGGGGGTGGGCATTGTTTCACTACTCAGCCAAAGCTGGCCTCAGACTTGACTTCCACCTGCTGATTTTTCTGTAAGAAGGGAGGTAAGCTGACTGTGACCTCTGGGAGTCAGGAGGTGGAGAAGGGCTGTGAATGGAAGGGGATTCCAGAGAGAGGGTACAAGGGATACCGTGTCTGTTGGTGACATGATTGGGGTGGGTGGGGGTTGTCAGTGCCAATGGAGCCGCTGGTTCTTATGTACCACATTCAGAAGTCATAGGGTTGACACAGTAAGGGGTGGGAAAATCTAGCTATTTTTACACCAGTCAGTTCTTGGGGGTCCTGGAAAAGGCAGAACACCACTTTCTCCTAAGTCCTTTGAGTGTGCTCAGCTTTTGTTTTTCCTCAGTGTTGGCAGGGGAGGGTGGGAACTGGTGGTGACTGAGTTTCTTGTTCTGTAGTGGAAAATTATACATACATACATATATATACATACATATAAATATATATATACATACATATAAATATATATATATATATATATATATATATATATATATATATATATATTCTCCGTGGCAGTGCTAAACCACGCTTCCCATCCCAGCAGGTAAGGTCCTGCTCTGAGTAACTCAAACTCCCAGGCAGTCCTGCCAATCTGGCTGTCTCTCCAAAGGCGGTCCCGGGCTACTGGACTGGTTCCACAGGTTCACCTCACTTCCACCCAGCACCCACTTATTCCAATATCCTGGTAAAGCAGGACTCTGAATCTTAAATAGCCAATTAGATTTATGTATATTAAACTCACAATTACAAGATGCCAATTTACAATGATAGAAGTCTTACCTCAATTTCTAAACTTTAGATAATCTAACATCTGATTCCATCTTGATACTCCAACCTCCATAGAGCTTTTCCTTCACCTATGCACCTGCCCTCTGACCTCCCAACTCCTAGCTCCGCCTCCTCATTCCTGTCCAATCCCAGGCCCTCCACGGTCTCAATGTGATTGGACAGGAAATATCCTGCAACACTGTTCAAACCTTTATTGGGTACAAGATTGAATGTTTGATTTTAGGTTTTATTTTTCTTATGAATGATCAGATCTGTGTTTCTGCCTGCCCTCCAAGACCCTGGCCAGTTAGAAGTGTCTCATTTTTGTTCATCTCTCAGTTCTGGTTCAGGGACTTAAGACCCTGCCACGTCTATGCTCTACACCAATGCCTCTTTTGGACATTAAAGGTTGATAGATGCAGTTCTGAAAAGAGAAGTGGGTTGGAGAGGTAGGCAATACACCACAACATTTGCCTTCAGTCACTTATAAATATATATTTAGAAAGTTTATTCCTTGCTATCTACAGTTATATAGAACATGATTTTATAACTGTTTTTAAATTAGTAGAAGGATATCATGTATTATTTATACTTTTATATTACAGGGAGTAAAAACAATCAAACTCACAGTATACTTTAATCTTTCCAGAGGTCTATATTTTGAGGAGATATTAGTATATACATTTGCCAATTATATGGATGCTTAAACTTTTTATTGAATAAATGTATCATTCATTCTAAGTACCATATCTTCAGATATGTTTATACATACCTATTTCTTTACATTTTTCTTGTCTTAATGCAAGCTGTATAAAACTCCTAAAAATTATAACAACTATTTTCCTTATGGTAGAAAAAAAAGTCTCCTCATTTTTGAAATTTTAAATAGCGATCAGAAATATATACATATTATAAAATTACCATATATGAAGTTAATATCAAACTAATAATAAATAACCCCAATAACAGTCAATTATACAGAAAATTGCCTACGTCTTCACAAAACCCAAAGTCCAATGATAGTTGTAAATAAAAGCTCAGAGATCCTTTGTGGAGAAGGATGGAGGCATTGTAAGAGCCCAAAGAACAAGGAGTTTGGTGTGAGATTGTGTCTTCTAGAAATTTTAGAAAACAGCACCCACCAAGTCTCACTCACGTGGCTGTCTACACGTAATCTGAACAAGAATGATTCCAATAGATGTTCTAACTTGGATAGGGGAAAGTTCATGAGGTCACGAGTCAGTACAATGAATTACAGGCAACTAAGGGATGCTGAGAGTGGGAGAAATAATCCACCCCACAGAAGAGCACATCATTTGCTTATTTAATATTAAATTATGTAGGAATAATCTCTTATGCACTGTTTGAAAGCATCACCTGCCAATACAAACTGATGGCCAATGAACAGAAACAGAATTAGAAATTGAGACAAGGATGGACACACACACACACACACACACACACACAAACACACACACACACACACACACACACACACACACACACACACAGAGAGAGAGAGAGAGAGAGAGAGAGAGAGAGAGAGAGAGAGAGAGAGAATGGATTCTCCCCTAACTATGAAGAAGTCAAACACATGAAACTGAGGAGAGGTAACTAGCCTTGTGGCAGACGTAAAATAGTTTAAATAAGTTTTATAATTTATGAGCTAGTTGGGGAATGAGCCAAAGCTTATGGCCTAGGAATTTATTCATAAATAAATAAGCCCCTGAGTCATTATTCAGGAACTGGGACATAGGTAGACAAGCCAGCAGTTACAAAAATAGTCATCCCAGAAAACGTACTTACAAGTCACATTATACATATTGTGCAGATTACATTTATCAATTCAGGAAAACACACACACACACATTTGGAAGAGAACAAAGTGGAAGGGTTTGTAGGGGAAACATGAAGAGGTAAATGATGTAATTATACTATAATTTCAAAAACATTTAAAGCATTTCACAGAAATTTATCCTGAATTCTTATGAATTGGTATGGTGGAACCATACTGGTTTTTCTTCATATATATAAAGTGTTTTTAACATATGAAAAAATACATAAATAAAACAAAATGGGTCATGGTGACATCAGCAATGCAGTCCACAAGTTTCTCTCTCTGCCTGCTATGCATACTGAAATGTGCACCTTTAGTTATTTTACCAAACCCAGAAATAATGGATTAGCCTGTTTTTGGAGTTTGGACTGACAGACCATTCCCACATGTATGAATGCCTCCCTCATTCCCTTACACTTGCTATGGCTTCTTCGTGTCTCAACTCCAGCTTCCCAGGACGTGTGACAATTAAGCTCCTTAACTCACCGTGTTACCAGAGGAGAAAGTTCCCTGCTTCATCGTAGCCATGGTCTGATATCATTACAAATTAACTTTTGGTTCTTCTCGTCTGCTGAGAAAGTCTTCCTAGGAGGTCTCAGATACTTCCTGTGAGTAAGGTGAACTGTCTTACATGTATACAAACAAAATACTAGAATACAGTGAAATCCTATCCAACCGTGAGTTACAGACGTTGAATTTCCTTGTTTCAGAGTTCTTTTAGAAGAAGTCTCCTTTCAAAGCATAGATATTGTACATTGATCAGCAGTCTCACGGTAGCGCTTATTCTTCCAAATCCTCTTCACATTTTATTCTAAAAAGTGTGTCTTGCCTGTGGGTGTATGCATGTGTGTGTGTTCACAATCATGTTTGTGACCTCAAGTTCACTCATGCTGTGGCACACATGTGGAGGTTAGAGCAACACTGCAGCATTTGTCTTCACTTACGATGTTTGGCAATAGTCTGTTATTGCTTGCTGCTGCATACATGAGGCTAAATAACCATATGCTCGTAGGGATTCTCCTGTGTCGATCTCCCTTCCCACAGGAGCACTGGGATTATCTACATTTATGCTGCGTGTCTGGGCTTTTCATGGGTTCGCAGGTCCGGACACTTGCTCACCAAACACTTTTAACCACTGAGCCATCACTCCACCCCATTAACTATCTTAAAAGCCCACAATTATCTTCACCTTTTGTATGAACAAGACTGAAGTTTCCCAGGTCTCAGGCGTTGGAGGCCAGGTGGATCTACATAGTGAATTCTAGACCTTGAGAGCTACATAATGAGACCTCATCTTTAAAAGAAACAAACGAAAGAGGCTGAAGTCAACTGGCCTGAAGTAAATGGCATCTTGAGTGTCAAATTCCATTGTATAGTGCTCCAGAGTTCTGACTGAGTTCTAGGTAAATACATCTTTGTTTTGCTGAAAAAAATATTTGAAGCACATATATACTATAAAGGAAGTGCTTTTGGGAAAACGCATATACTCATATAACCATTATATGCAATAGAGATATAAAAATTCATTTGCTTTAAGAACCATTTTGTTTAAAATTAGCCCTTTGTTTCCACTTCAAATAACTACTAATCTGCATTTCATTTACAGACAATTTTGTATTTTATGGTATTATTGCATTGCTGTAGGATTTTTGTTAAATGTGTGTCCTTATAAGCACATTACTAATGTCAAAAGTTAAGGGATGCAGTTTTTATATGATTATTGGCATGTGCATTCACTTCTTCCTTTTAGTTCAAGCTTTTTTGTTTTCCCCCACAATTTGGAAGGTGTAGTTTCTTCTTTTAAATTTTAATTGTCAAAAGTTGTTGCAGTAACTCTCCAAAAAGACCCAAAAAGTCCCTGTTAAAGAAATCACAACTCTATTAATTAGAATACAAACTACACGCCTAGATTCAGCACATCTACCACTACACTACTCTATTCCCATCTATGAGATCCCACATAACTTCTGGTTTCTCCAAGCCATGTGCTTCTCTCCATTCTCCTCCCACCTCCCCCACCCTTCATCCTTCTCTCCTCCCTTTTCCCTTATCCCCACAAAACTTTTCAGTGCCACCCTCCTTCCTACTGCCCAATCACCAGTCTAGCCCTTATTTGAAAACTTAAGGTGGGGAGAAGTTTCACAAGGCACCTGTATGAGTGATTAACTCCTAGTCTGCAGCCCCTCCCAGGAGCAGAATTAGCATCAAAATACAGGACCAGGGCTATCCACAACAAAGATCTGTGTGTTTTGAAAAATAATCCACTATTCTCTGTATGTGTGGTGGTGATAGGGGGGCAATGCATATATATATATATTCAATAGTTTATCGTGATTTACATGTTTATACCATCTCACAAAGAATGTAAATATTCATTATTGTGCAACAATTGTATGGATCAAAGTTTTCTTAGTTTTCTTCCTTGTTGCTAAGGTAAAATACTGTGACAAAAGGCTGCTGAAAGAAAAAAGTCTTAGTTTTATAAGTCTAGGTTTTCGTCTATTATTGAAGAGAAGTCAAGACAGCAGAAGGCAAAGCCACCACTCACATTACAGTCATACTCATATCAGTGAGTTAATGCATAAATGCATAAATGCAAGTGCTTATCTCCCCTGGCCATCACTACCTACCCTACAAAGGATCCCTCTCCGGTGCTGCCATATAACATGGGTCTTCCAACATCAATTGACATAAGTCACTGAGGCCAGGCATAAGTCAGGGTGTCCCTACATGGAAGCCTAGAGAGGCCATTGTGTAAAGCTGCAAAGGTGAAGCCTGAATTGCTTTGAGGAGCCCAAGATATTGAAGATGCCAAAGCCATGGGATACATGCCAATGAGAGCTGCTAACAGGGAGTGGAAACAGACCAAGACAGAGAAGTGTGTTGCATTCAACAAAGCTGAAAGGCGTTGGAGATCTGAAGAACTCTTTGATATCACAGATGCAGAGTTTGGAGTTTGCCCAGCTGGGTTTTTTGGTCCTGTTTTGGTCCAGGACTTTCACACTATGCTCCCTTTCCACCCTCTTGAAAAAGGAATGTATACCCTGTGACATTGCATACTGGAAGTATGTGATCTGCTTTTCATTTTGATTTTACAGAGGATTACAGTTAAGAGATTTCATGAATCTCAGTAGAGACTTTGAACTTTGGACTTTTAAACAAGTTTAAGATTGTTATAGACTATGGGGACTTTTGAAGTTGGACTAAATGCATTTTTCATTATGATATGGTTATAAGTCTATGGGGACCAGGTAGTGGAATGTGGTGATTTGAATGAAAATGGCCTCCTAGGCCCATAGATAATGGCACTACTAGGTGGTGTGTCATTTTGACATAGATGCAGACTTGTTAGAAGAAGTGTGGTATTAGGCGATGGGCTTTGACATTTCAGAAGCTCAAGCCAGGCCTAGAGGCTCACTGTCTCTTCTGGCTGCCTGGGTGTCTAGATGTAGAGCTCCTAGCTACATTTCCACCACCATGTCTACCTTCCTACCATGCTTCCCATCATGACTATAATGGACAAAACTTCTGAACTGAAAACCAGCACCAATTCAATGTTTTCCTTTGTAAGAGTGGCCTCCATCATGATGTCTCTTCACAGTAATAAAACCATAAGGCAACCGAGTTAGTGGTAAGGCAGAGGGGAGTGAGTTTGCCTGCATTCATTAACAAAGAAATAATAAAGCTCCTTGTTAAAATCAGGTCAACCCTTTCTCTGTGCCTCTATTGTCTTTATCTCATGGGATTATCCTTAAACCAGCACTGTATACTAACTGCAGACTTACACTGACTATTTAAAAATAGTGAAAAAACCGTCAACTCATTCACAATATGACACTGATTACAAATCATTTGAATTTACACACTGGCTTTAGTGTAAGTTTGCCAATGTATCTTCTCTTGAAAGAATAATACAATTTGACTGATAATTTTATTTACTGTCTTGATTGTTAATAACTCTCATATGACATGGTTTTCCATGTGGTTTGAACAAATAAATGTGCTATTACATTTATTTGTTCTCACCTTTAAATAATTTCTTGTATTTATTACTTAATTTTATCCCTTAAATTCAGCCTATAAAACAAGTTTAGTATTACAAATTTTCTTAGTACAACTTTAGCTGTAGCCCCAGACACTTGATGGTACATGCATCAGATGGGCCTTTCTAGGGAAAGATACCAAAGAATATATACTAGTTGTTTAAACTTTATGTTATATCCCATCTCACCCTAATCACAATAAATATCATAAAACAAACTAACGACAAGAAATTTTGGTGAGGATGTTATGAAAGAGGTACACTATTATTAGAGATGTGAACTGATGTACATATTATGGAAATTAGTATGTAATATCACCCCCCAAAATGAAAAAGAATTATCATATGCTGTAACTATATCATTTCTGGATATACAGTTAAAAGAATCTAAGTTCTACCACATAGATTCTATATTATGTTTCTTACCTGGAAAATGGAACAGACCTAGATGTCCAAATAGATTAATATATATTCCAGGTTCTCTAGCTCTTGCAATCTCTCTGCTACTCTTCCATAATATTTCCTGAACCTTAGGTGCAGGTGTTGTCTTATAGATATGGCCATTGGGGTTGGGATCATATGACCAGTTGATCTCTGCTTTATCATTAGTTGTGGTCTTATGTAATGGTCTCCACTTGCTGAAAAGAGAAAACTCTTTGATAAGTAGTGCCATCTACACTTAGTGATGTAGATAAGATTATACATTTAGAATGCAGTTTGGCTGGCCCAATCCCTCAACAGGTGGCTGTGCCCTACTTCTGGATATGGTCTCTACTGGTTCTCTTGGCCCTTTGTTGGCTATTTCAGGTAATGTCATCACCATTGGGTCCTGTGAGCCTCTTGCTTTCCTGGCATCTGGGACTTTGTTCCCCATCTCCTACTGCTACACACCTCATTCAATTTCCTGACCCTCTGTAATTCTCCCCTGTACCTCCCACACCTGATCCAGTCCCCCTTTGTCCCTCCCCCATCATTCCCTCCCAGTTCCCTCCCTCCCTCCACCTCCCATGATTATTTTGTTTCTCCTTCTAAGTAGGACTGAAGAATCCACACTTTGGTCTTTCTTCTTCTTGATCTTCATATGGTATGTATGTTGTATCATGGATATTATGAGTTTTTTGCCTAATATCCACTTCTCCATGTATGTTCTTTTATGCCTGGGTTACTTACTCAGGATGATATTTTCTAGTTCCATCCATTTGCCTAATAATTTCATGAATTCATTGTTTTTAATAGCTGAGTAGTACTCCATTGTGCAAATATACCACAGTTTTTGTATTCATTCCCCTGTTGAAGTAAATCTGGGTCCTTTCCTGCTTCTGACTATTATAAATAAGGCTGCTATGAACAAAATGGAGCATGTGTCCTTGTTACAAGTCGGAGCATCTTTTGGGTATATGCCTAGGAATAGTATAGCTGGGTTCTCAGGTAGTACTATGTCCAATTTTCTGAGGACCTGTCAGGCTGATTTCCAGGATGATTGTACCAGCTTATAATCCCACCAACAATGGAGGAGTGCTCCTCTTTCTCCACATCCTTGCCAGCATCTACTGTTACCTGAGTTTTTGATCTTAGCCATTCTGACTGGAGTGAGGTGGAATCTCAGGGTCTTTGATTTGCATTTCCCTGAATGACTAAGGATGTTGAATGAGGTTTGATGCCCCAGAATAGGGGAATACTGGTGTGCTGAGGCAGAAGTGGGTAGGTCGGTGAAGGAGCCCCTTCATAGAAGGAGGGGGACGGGAGAATGGAGTAGGGAGTTTGTGTATGGGAACCTGGGAAGGGGGATAACATTCAAAATCTAACTAAATGAAATAACTAATAAAAATATTTTTTTAAAAAAAAAATGTATGCAACTTGGTACTATAGGGGTCTAGTAAAGTGATTTGGTAGGCTTTCCTCTGAGATCCTTGATGCCAATAGTCCTGATACCTGTCTAGGTTTCTAGAACCAGAAATGATTCTCCTCCTATTGAGAGGGCCCTGAAACAATTAGACAGTTGCTGAGTACTCCCATGACACACATGCCACAGTTTGGTCCGTTAATTTGCCGTACTGGTCACTGTTGTGGTTCGTAAGCTTCACAGCCAGATAAAAGTGTTGATTGCTTTCCTCTTGTGGGAGCTAGCTTAACACCTTCTGGGAGCTAGAAAGTCAAAGGGGGGCCTTGATGTTTATCTGATTTGAATCTTCTGAGTCCTACATCTGAATTGTGTGGTTTCTTTTACAATATGAACTTACCTTCAACTTCTGAGAGACAACCAAGAACAACAGCAATAATATGTGTTGTTTTGAGAGTAACTTAGGCTACTATGACCTCAAACAAATGAAAATTCCTAACTTTGGGTACTTGCTGATATATTTACCATATCATCTACTGTTCTTTGGTATATGGCCAAAGAATTGGATATCCTGCTCCACTAATACATGGGGTGTTTTGTTTTGTTTTTTTTTTAATTGCTGCTCTATTCACTGCAGTTAGAAAATTGAAACAACATTCATCACCTTTAAACTAGAAATGCTAAATGAAAATGTAGTACATATAAACCATTGAGCATTATTCAACTTTGAAAAAATAAAAAATAAATTGATGAATTTTACAAGTAAATGGGTGGAATTAGAAAAGGTCATATTGATTGGAGTACACTCTCCCCAGAAAGACAAACACCGCATCAAGTCTCCTATCTGTAGTTCCTAGTTCCAGATCTTCAAGTGTGAATACATCCCATGGAGTAACCTTAAAATCTAGGAAGGTAAAATAGGAGCACAGTGGCAAGTTAAAGAAGGGAATCTCCGGATACTGTCTGGGACTTGCTCTGCAGCCCAGGTTGGCTCTTAGTTCTCAGTAACTAAGAAGCTTTTGCTTCTGTTTAGGGAAATTACATGTATATGTCATCATACAGTGGCCCAAGGATAATTTTTGAATAAGTAGAATATATACTAGGAGTTTTAATGAATTGTATTGAATGTGATTTCCATTTTAAAGTTGAATTTGTTTTCTGTGTGCAATTCATGCTGGCTATTCTCATTTCCCATCTTCTCTTATCTTAATCTTATTGCCTCTTCCCTTTCAAACACATTCCTTCCCCATGTTCATGCCTTTTTTGTTTTATTCTGTGAACCACTGAGTGCAACTTGGAACATCTATGTGAAATGTTTGTTTTTTATTCTTTTATTTAAAATATGTTCTTTGGGGCTGGAGAGATGGCTCAGTGGATAAGAGCACCGACTGCTCTTCCAAAGGTCATGAGTTCAAATCCCAGGACCCACATGGTGGCTCACAAGCATCTGTAAAGAGATCTGATGCCCTCTTCTAGCACTGTCTGCTACAGTGTACTTACATATAATAAAATCTGTTCTTCATATTTTGCATAACATGATACATGTTAAAACTTCTAAAATATTTTACATAAAGTGTTTTAAAACCAATATTGATTTCACGTTTCTATACCACAGAATGTGTTTAAATTTTAAACTAAAAACTGGGCATTCTATTTTCTCCTAGTTTCCTCAGTTTTTGTCAGTTGTTGCTCTATTTGCTTTCTATTTGAAAATTTAACTGAACTTGTTTTCTACGCATTCATTCTCCTACTGATAAAGTGCTGAATTATAAAAACTGAGTATCCATTTCATGAGGGAATTACACTTAGTTTGGGAGACGCCCATTATATATTTCAGATAACCCTTCTCCTTAACTCTGTCACTGATGCAAGTTTATCTTCCTGTCAACAAGTATAATGAGATATTTCTAACAACCTCTAGGGTATATTTCTTCACTAATCATTTGATCTAGGAATCTAGTATTATAGTCAAAAAGGAAATGAGGCCTGCTTGAGATGAATTGTCCCAAGCAAATTTTTGCTGGTTGCTAGCATTCTCAGCATTCTTAAATTAATCACATGCTGATAAACTCAATAGATTACTCTGTGAGTCTATAAGCAGGTTTTGAGTTTACAAAGTTCTATATTTTGAAAGTTATGATATTTACTTTTCTGTTGATTTTTCATTATATTTTCAATATTTGTCATTAGTTCATTTTATGTTATAATTTATGCTTACTAAATGATCCAGTTAGTCTCAAATACAAACATTTTTTGGACATGTAAGATTTGAATATTTTCAATTGAATGATGTATAATATTTTTATTTATCTAATAGATAGTATCCATGAAGTAAACAGTATAGATTAAAATAAGACTATTACGTTAATAATTATTCTAACATAATTCATTATGCTAATATTAATAATTTCTTTCTAATGGCACAGAGAATATCAATAGGTATATTTACTGTTGCAAGTCATTAATGATTTTCGCTTCTGATTAGTGAGACATAAATTTTTATAAACATCTGTTTCTATAGCTTATATTAAATATGCTCTTACACTTCTAAATGATTTTTTATCTGTTTTACTAACTGTTCCATTGTTGCAAAAAAAAGACTCTTTTTTTCTTTTAAAGATTTATTTAGGAAAGTGGGAAGTGGTGGATGAGGGAGAAGGGGGAGGGAAAAGGGCATGTGGGATCTTTGGGGGGCGGGGAACCAGAAAAGGGAAATGAAATGTAAATATAGAATATATCCAATAAAAATGTTAAAAAAATAAAAATAAATAAATAAATAAAATGAAAAATTTCAATTAAAAAAATATTTATTTATGTATATGAGTACACTGTAGCTATCTTCAGACACACCAGAAGAGGGCATCAGATCCCATTACAGATAGTTGTGAGACACAATGTGGTTGCTGGAAATTGAACTCAGGACCTCTGGAAGAGCAGAGAGTGCTCTTAAGCATTGAGCCATCTATCCAGCCTGACCATGGCAACTTTTATAAAAGAAAGCATTTAGTTGGGATCTTGCTAACAGTTTCAGAGGTTTAGTCCACTATTACTATCACCATGGTGGGTAGAATAGCACCAGGCATGCATAGTGATGGAGAAGTATTTGAGAACTACATCCAGATCCATAGGCTAAAAGAGAGAGAAACTGAGCCTTACATGGGCTTTTGAAACCTCAATGTCCACTCCAGGACTCACTTCCTTTAAGAAGGCTGTAGATCTTAATTCTTCCAATCCATTAAAAACGTTCCTCTCCCTGGTGACTAAGTCTTCAAATATATTAACCTATGGGGGCCATTCTAATAAAAACTAACACAGTATCTTCCTGGTTTCTTCTCATAATGATACAAAATCTTTAATATATTTGCAATATAGTCAATGATGCACTCCTCTTAATAAATTAAGTAGTATATAGTATTATTCATTACTTCAATGTTCTTGGTTGTATTTACTTATATTTCCATTAAACATTTATATTAACTACTATAAGTATATTTTAGTAAGTCAAACTGTATATGACACAAGCAAAATAGTATATATTGTTATATTATTTTGAAGCAAAATAAATAAAATATGTCACCATCTTAAAATTGAATTCATATCTTGTTTTGGTCATTTTTATTTTTAGCAATAAGAACAGTAATATTTTGATGCCCAGGATGTTTAGCAAAGGGTCACTGAAAGGAATGAAAACAAGCGAATGCACATGTTTGAGAATAATATTAGAAGCAGCACTGCGAAAATATCTCACAACTATGGAAGCCAATGTTTCCCCCCAGGAAATGTTTCTCATGAAGAGATGTGCGTCTTCACATAACAAATCAATTGAATAATATTTTGCACATATGTATCTCATTTCCAAGAGAACAAATCAATACCCATGTCTATTTTTACAGCACTAGATACTAATACACAAAGAAGGTTTCTGAGATACCCTAACTCAGACAGCAGAAATACTACAAATTTGAAAACATAAGTCACTTTGAAATTAAAATGTTAAAACTGTCTTATCTATGCAATGATATCTGAAGCCTTTCAAACAGTAGAGTAGGTTATACCCATCTGTAGGGAATATAGAAGGAGATAACGGTGTTGAAAACTTGACAACAACATGACACATGAAAGGAAATCCCTGCTATGATGGGAGAAATAAGACCCACATCTGTTATTAACATTAAACAGGAATGAGGCTACACAGTAAAAGTAGAGGAAGGAAATTCAAACTGAATTGTGATATGCCTTTCAAAATATATTAAAACTTTATATTAATTAGTTCACAGCTAGTTAACAGAGATTGGATATAGAAGGAGCTCTTAACAATTTGCAAATAATTCTGAATAAAACATCGGTAATAGGACAATTAGTTCTCTTATCATAAAAATATTTCATGATGCAGTCCACATAATTATGCAATATAATAGATTATATATTTTATATGATGATATTTCATAGTTATTAGGCTTACTTCCTTTTTGAGTTCCTTATATTTTATATATTAGTGGTGACAGATATCACATATAGGATCTTCCATTTAGTAGATTTTTGTAGCTTAGAAACTCAAACATAGAGAACTTAACTGGTAAAGGAAATTCTGCATTCTGCTATCCATCATTTCTTTTGAAGCTTTATTGTTAAATTTTCATGCAACTTCACCATTCCTATCAATCTTGTAAGTTTGAAGTGCTTTCTGAATATTTCCCATATCTCAGATGTGAAAGCATACAGACATACTTGCAACTGCCTGCCTACTTCATCTTCTCTAGACCATTACCAACCTCATGTTTTAGTACTGTCTGCATAAACCTTGATATCTGATCTTGCTTTTTGAATGTATGTACATAAACACAGACAGCATAAATTCCTTCATTTTATCCTTAAGATATGTGTTTTTACACTGAAGTTTTTTATGCTTTGAGAATGAAGCAAAGGCTCAGTGAGTCTTAAGTGTCCATATTAGTCTTGTCAAAACTCAAAATTGGTTCCACATAGGTTGGAAACCACCTAAAACTCCAGTTTCAATGGATTAATTACCCCAAATTGGTATCCATGAGCACCAGCACTCAGGTACACATACTCCTTCTCTCCTCCTTCACTCTGATAAACATAATTTATAATATTTTTTAAAACAATCATGATTTAAATTTAGATAAAGACTGAGTAATTTGGTCATTCATTTAAATGACTAACCATTTTTTCATTTTTGTTTATTTTCTCTATCCCCTAAATTATTAATCATGAAGGAAGTTAAAGAAAGATAAAAATGCATATATTCCGAAGACATCACACAAAGCAATGGGCTTATTACGGTATTGCCATGCATGCTTTGTTTATGTTTGTTCTACTCCTCCAATGCCCTTTCCATTATCCCCTCATCCTTAGCACTTTTCTGCACCTTAATGAACTTCCTCTTGATTTCATTTCATATACCTTATATTACTCTATCCTCTCCTTTCCTCTTCCTTAGTCCCCTTTCTACTTTAGACCTACACACACACACACACACACACACACACACACACACACACAGAGAGAGAGAGAGAGAGAGAGAGAGAGAGAGAGAGAGAGAGAGAGAGAGAGAGAAACTGAGGCATAGTCTAGGTCCTGAGTATTAGAGAATATTTGCTATTTGTATTTTTCTGAGTCAAGCCTATTTTATTGGACATACAGAATTAAGCCTATTTTATTGGACATACAGAATTCTTCTTCTTCTTTTTTTTTGTGAAACAAAATCCCATAGCATGTAGGTACTATATTTTCTTTGTTCATTTATTTAAATGTACCACATATCTAGGCTAGTTTATTTTCTTTGATATTGTGAATAGAGGAGGATTAAACATGGGGAAACACTGTGACAGAACCTAGAGTACTTTGAGTATGTACTCAAAACTGGAACAGAAGCATCAGATAGTATGTTTCTGTCTTGGGGAAATTTCCATTTGTTTTCTCCATAGTTTTCCTAGTCTACATTCCAACTAACACTGGAAAACAGTTTCTTTTCCAACATGCTTACCAACAACGGATTTCCATTCTTTTTTAATTTATTTTATTGGATTGGATATTTCATTTATTTCCATTTCATTTTTAGATATTTTCTTTATTAATATTTCAATTATCCCTTTCCTTGTTTCCCCTCCAAAACCCCTATCCCATCCCCCCTCCCACTGATCACTAACATACCCACTCCCTCATTCCCCTACACTTGGACAAGTCTTCACAGGACCAAGGGCCTCTTCTCTCATTGATGGTTGACAAGGCCATCGTCTGCTACATATGTGGCTGGAGCCATGGGTCCCTCTTTGTTTGGCGGTTTAGTCCCTGAGAGCTCTGGGGATACTGGTTAATTCATATTGCTGTTCCTCTGCAAACCCTTCCACTCCGTGATTCCTTTCTCTAGCTCCTCCATTGAGAACCCTGTGCTCAGTCAAGTAGTTGACTGAGAGCATCCCCCCTTGTATTTGTCAGGCACTGACAGACCCACTCAGGAGACAGCTATATCAGGCTTCTGTCAGCAAGCACTTTTTGGCATCCCTAATAGTGTATGGGTTTGGTAACTGTATATGGGATGGATCCCCACGTGGGGCACTCTCTGGATGACCTTTCCTTCAGTCTATGCTCCACACTTTGTCTCTGTATCTCCTCCCATGGGTATTTTGTTCTCCCTTCTAAGAAGAACCAGTGTCCATACTTTGGTCTTACTTCTTCTTGAGCTTCATGTGGTCTGTGAATTTATCTTTGGTATTCCAAGCTTCTGGGCTAATATCCACTTAAAAGTGAGTGCATACAATGTGTATTCTTTTGTGATTGGGTTACCTCATTCAGGATGATATTCTCTAGTTCCATATATTTGCCTAAGAATTTCATGAATTCATTGTTTTTACTGAGTGTTTTAGCTGAGTAATACTCCATTGTATAAATGTACCATATTTTCTGTATCCATGTCTCTGTTGAGGGACATCTGGGTTGTTTCCAGGTTCTGGCTATTGTAAATAAGTTGCTAAGAATATAGTGGGGCATGTGTCCTTATTACATGTTGGAACATCTTCTGGTTATATGCCTAGGAGTGGTATAGCTGGGTTGTCAGGTTGCACTATGTCCAATTTTCTGAGGAACCACCAAGCCCTTCTCACTGGGATAAGAGTGAATTTTATAGAAGTCTTAATGTTCAGTTCCTTGATTGATAAACACATTTGTTGAATACATTTCTAAATACTTACTGGAAATTTACATATCTTCTCTTGAGAACTGTCTGGTCAGTTTTTTAACCTGTTTCTTAATTAGAATGTAGTTTTTATTATATAATTCTTGTTATCCTTGTCTGATGGGTAATTGGCAATGATATTATTGGCTGTATCATTACTTATTGTTTTCCCTGCTAGGTAGAAACGTTGTAATTTCATATAATCATATTGGTTAAGTCACGGAAATATTTCCTTTGCTCTTTGAGTGCTTTTCAAGAAGTTCCATTTTCAAAGTTTCAGGTCTTATATTAAGCCCTTTGGTCCATTTTGATCTACTTATTTACAGGGTGAGATATGTGGAACTTAATTAATTTTTCTATCCATAGGAATCCAGTTTTTGGTACTAACAGTTGTTTAAAAATACGCTCTTATTCCATGTGTGGTTCAATGCAACACATACAATTTCTTTTCCCTTTATTTTTTTGTAAGTGTGGCTAGAGCTTTAATGTACAGCCTTTGTATGAGGATTTATTCTTGATTAAATATTGGTTAACAATTGAGATGTTGTTAGCAAACAATAACTGAAACTTGGAAAATTTCCCAATTCTTCTGCGAAAATAACATTAAAGTATTTGTGGGAAAAGTGATTGAATTCACATTGTGATGACATCTATGCATTCAGCATATTAATGATTTCATGCATAGCATTTTTTATTTTCTGACTGAGATAAGGTGTTCTGAGAATGGAGGGAAATTATGAAATTATGGGTTTGTATAGTTACTTAGTTTTTATTCCTTCTGTGTCTTAGTTGATAAGATTTCTCTCAGAATGGGTACATACAGGTGAGATTAAGATGCATTTAGATTTCTCCCTTAAAGAACTGTATCCTAAAGCTAACCTGCAATCCAGGAAGAAATTGTGTATGACTGCATGAGGTGCTCAGTGAGGAGCAGAAACTCTGTTAGACTTTAGGAAACCCTTAAATTATGGAACAGTTCTGCAGTGGTATTGTCTGCTATCATATAGTGTAATGCTAAACACAAGAAGATCCTTACTCTCAAAGTGATGCTGTGTAACCTTGCTCCTTAATTTAAAAGTATTGGTTGAATAAAGATGTCTACGCCTATAGCTGGGTGGAAGAGAGGATGGCAAGGCTTGGGTTCCTGGGCTTGAGGCCTGAAGAAGGGACCACCAAGAGAGGGCAGAGAGAAGTGGAAGAAGGAAGATACCATGGGGTAGGTGGATAGTGAGAACATGGCTATAAAGGCCAGCCAGTTGGGAAAAGAGTGGGCCAGGAAAAATATGTCATGTTGTATCACAGAGTTATTGACAGGGAAGTAGATAAAAATAGCTTAGAGAGTTGATATCTGCACAGCTCTAATGCTTTAAGGCTTATAAATACAAAGATTTTTTGTCTTTTATTTGGGAACTAAATGATCAAAGGTAGAGTAGAAATTCCCAAATAATTTTCACTACAACACAACAGAAGAAACAATACATAAGAGAGAAGAACAACCAAAAATTAACTGGAGGAATATTAGTGCTCTAAATTTTAGCTCTTCATGAAGGTAGACCACATTGTCATGGCTGCTATAAATTTTTGGAGGCATTTGTCAAAGGTAAGAATTGAATATGAAATATGACAATGATGTATGTTTGAAATGCCATTTAATGAAAGTGAGAGATGACAAGGCAAATGCCATTGATTTGGTAAGATGTATTTTAATAAGAATGGTTGAGTTCTTTGTGGGTGTTATTTTAATTATGCCTTGACAAGTTCTCTTTAGGCAATGAAAAGAAAAAATGAATTAATGTTTTTTTAAATCCTAATTTTTTTGTTCATGAAGAGAATACTAATAACATTTCAAACACTGAGATTTGGAAGATTTTTGATTAAAAAATGAGCAAAGTTTCTAATGTTCATCATATACTTAGCCATAATTACAGTGGTTTTAATAATTCCATCTTGAGTCATGTGAAATATGAGAGGTTAACCATTTATGCAAGTATTAATTCCTGGTGAGTGAGTATATTATCTGAAATTCATGATTCTTTGAAAGGTAAATTGTGATTATATAAGCACTTTGATAGAATTAGACAAGTTATGTATATTGCAGTTGTGACCATCAAACAAGAGTTTGAAAGAACACTCTGCTCCACGTATATTCCATATCAATCAAAAAATAGTTCTGAAGACACTAATAAAAATACCTGGCTATTGTATTGCATTGCATATATATAATTACACTACTGTCTATCAAATATTGCAATACCTATTCTCATGTTTTGAGATTATATTCATCAAGAAATATTTTAAATATAATTTGATATTTTGTATGATTTGAAGACAAGTTAGAAAGTGTTTTCAAGTAACCTTGATCATTTTTATTAGCTAAGAAAATGGTTTTTGCTGCGACCATGAGTTTGTTTGGATATGCCAGGTTTCGTGACTCTAACCATTTGACCTTATGTAATGAAATTTGAGCATATGCAGTGTGCCTTACTTCTAGTTAAGAAAATTTAAAACTAAAGCATGGGTTTCTGGATCATAATATTTTACTTAAAAACAGAATATAATTTTTGTCATATTAAATATTTGGTGCCCTGTTTTTTCTACTTTGACATATAGAACTCCATGGATCACGGAAAAAGTACTTCCTTGTCCCAATAGTACACTGTTGTGGCCAATTTTCTGTCAATTTACATAATCCACGCAAGGGTCACTGGAGGAAAAGGAGCCTCATTTCAGAAGATGCCTCCATAGATTTATGCTGTAGGAAAGCATATACGATAAGAACATGGTCTTATGTAAGACATGTTCTTACCAACATGAGAGAGGGTCCATTGTGGATGGTGCCATCTCTGGGCTGATGGTCTAGAGTTCTATAAAAAGCAGGCTGAGCAAAGCTATGGGAACATGAGCCATCAAGCAACATATCTACATGGCCTCTGTATCAGCTCCTGCCTCCAGGTCCTGCCCTGTTTAGCTCCTGCCCTGACTTCCTTCATTGATAAACTGTGATTTGGAAGCTTGAGGACCCTTTTCTCACCAAAGTGTTTGGTCATGGTGTTTCATCACAGCAATAGTGACTCCCAGTGAGGAGCACAGTGAGTCACAGTTGTGAATTTTAGAAACCTCCGTTATTAGAAACATACATCATTGCACCTAATATACTAGCATTTTTGATATACTATCCTTATATACACAAAAATAAAATTTTATTCTTCAGAAGGCTTCTCAACAAGTCAATGTTCAAGGTTTTGTATATTTCAGGATAAAGCCAACTATCTAATTGAATTCAAGCAAGTGTATGTTAACTGTCTTGCAGGAAGAGCTTATGTATTATACCAGTCAATTGTCTCCCCAAACCCATAAGCCATAAATATGCCTTTGTACACAGAAGAAAATAAGTCAAACAAAAGCTATAAAAGTGTTTCTAGACACAAAAATAATTAACGATGGTTGAGATGTTGCTTCTTAATTATTCAGTGTTACAGAAACAACTTTCACAGTATTATACAAAATTTCACTCATTAATTTCTTGTCATGATCACTAATCATTTGTACACAGTATACATACTCCTTTCCTGAGATTATTTTATGATCAAGTGAAGTTTTTGTTCAAAGCTGAGTAATTGTATTGAATAGAATAAATCTGTTATGTTTGAACAAAGATGTGTGCCACTGGGATTAAACAAGTGCAGAAGAGATAGAACTGTATGCTGATCTTTGTTGTATGTGTTAACAGAGCTCTGGACCGAAGTTGACAGCAAAGGCTAGTTAGGAAGCTTAGAAGTGGTAGCACAGAAGCATCAGCCATGGGAACGTCCCCTGCTGTGGTACATTTCAGGGAATGCAGAAGCTGCTGATAAGATGATTTATTACGCAGCGTGTTGCCTTTCACTACACACAGTTCCTACAGAATCAAAGGGACATGATGAGCATGAACCATTCTCAGCCTCAGTACTAGGAACAAAGCCCACTGTTCTAGTGATGTACTCCTTGATAGGAAGATAAACATATCATCAGATGAACATGGAAAACAAAATAGGGGTTGATGTTTTCTTTCTGAATGACATAAAAAAACAATGTTTTCAGAATAACAAGTATGAGGCATGCAGTAGTAAAGAATATTCACCAAAATAAATACATGAGAATTTTGTGTTGGGAAAAAAATTCTACTAGCCATTAGTTTATTCCTGTGTAGCTCAGGCTGGCTCATGATTTTCCTCCCTCTGACTCCCTACCTTGTGATTAAAGTCATGAACCACTACATCCAGATTAAAATTCTTTCTTTACGTTTATTGAATGAATAATAATGTTTTAATATGAAACTGAATTATGTTTAGAAAAAATAGGATAATCTTTTGTCTTAACATTACAAAATATTTTTATGCTTTACATTTATGTTAAATACATTAAATAATTATTTGTTAAATTATACAGTGTAATAGAATGTTCAGCATGGTATACAATATATATCTATATAATCAACTACTTGTATTGTTGATTATATACATTAAAGTAATTTTGTTTTCATTTTCTTGGAATAGGAGGATAACAACAAAATGTATAAAAACTTTGGATACATTTGGCACTGGATAATTTTAAATGGCTTATATATTAATGAGTGGTGCTCTTAATCAGAGAAATATGTGACCATATTAATACTTGCCTCTTTTGGAAACAATTAAAGCAGTGGTGGAATATTTCTGAAATTGAAGCCATTTTTCCTAATCAGTAAGAATTACAGTGTGTTATTGGAACAAATATTTAAAGCTTGTTGATTTAAATTACTCAGGATATACAGAGTAAAAACTGGATATTCACGTGAGTGACATATAAGATCTGAACTTGCTGGGTGATTCACTTCAGGCCGTAATAGGCTATCAATAAAATCTTATGAACGCATGGAACCATATGCTACAAAAAGACAGAATAATACAGCTGTGCTGTACACACAGCTAAAGTGCGTGTTGCACTGTTTTTACTATCCATATTAAGTAATAAGTTCTAAAGAGACTACTCAAGAGAACAGTGGATGAAACTGGTGAATGAACGGGAAAGAAATGTGAAGAATGTCTAACAAGAGCTTATTTTATTATGTTCTTAAATAACTGAAAATGACAAGAAGGTGGTTCAAGGACTCTAATTTCTGGCCCCTACGCCTATTCTCTAGTAAAAATTCTGCTTGTATTTGTTTGTTTTAAAATGCTAAAATTCCTGACCCAAAGCTTATACAATGAATCTCTTCCTGAAAGCATTCCAGAAACGACAAGGATTGGATGTTTGGAAATAAAATATCAGAATGGAAACCAGATTCGCAGCATCAGTCCTCAGCCTTGCTCTCACTGGACCCAGAGGCGTGCAGAATGAGTCCACGTATTTCCAAGGAAGTAATGCTTGTCACGGATGGCATGATGCAAAATATCTTCTCCCCTAGGTTACATATCTTGTGCACATTGTACCTTATTTCATCAACCCAGGAGGTATGTTGGTTTATCATTGCCACAGTGCTAGGTATAAACAAACACCTCAGTAGTGCCCTAAGATAATGCAATAAAAGCCTATGCTACTCACAGTCTACGTTGTAGGAAGCTTTGGGACTTGTCTACTACCCCTGTGTTCTCTGCTTACTTTACAGAAACATGGGGCTACCTCAAGTCTACCCCTGCTTAAAAGGAACGGAGAAGGAAGGGTGATTATTTAGAGTAAGCCAATCTTTAAATTCACATGGCAAAGCCTAAAATTTACAGGTATGAGAAAGCTGCTTGGGCTAGATAGCAGTAGAGCATAAGAACAAATATTTCTTTCTATTTGGAAAAAAAAAAACTTGAAACAAGGTCTGACCTTGTAGCTCAGGCTGGACCAGAAGCTGTTATGTAATCAATTTGAGCTAGAATTTGTATCATTCTTCCTCTGTCAGTCTACTACATACTAGAATGCCAGACACACTAGAATACAAAACTGACTGACCATTTTTCTAATTAGTGTGGTGTCAAAGAAAGATTTGCTGAAAACTCATCATTTAAACAAGGAGTATATGGAGCTGAAAATGCAGAAGGCTATTCTTGTGCCAGAGAAAAGCCTTCCTAGGTGAAGTAATAAAGGCAAGAACTAAGGCAGGGCATTAATGCATCCCAGTGTTGCCCTGACATGGTTAGGATAGTATGTGTAGGAGGTCATATTTGGCCCAGGAAGCTAGGTTGTACGTGGCATGTTGATATGAAGGTGTATGATGTTGTCTTGCATGGAAGCCTTTTGATAAGAATGACTGGGTCTTGTTATGCTTCCAAAAGATCGGGATCCATGGCAATTGTTTAGAGTAGAATTCAGATCTAGGCATTACTGAAAGCAGTGACACCAGACTGGGGGCAAAGGCAATCATCAGACCAAACAAGGCAATTGTACCCAAAGTGAGCTGATTGAGTGTATTCAGTTACTCATGTCATCTATAAGTATTTGATGGTAGCCCTATGTGATAGACACTTGCCGTTGTTTATGCTTGTTCTGCACATCTTGAAAATATTAAGAATTGAGAGGATAAAAACATTTTTAAAAAATTCCTCAATGGTGTTGGCCTAATCAACAATTCAACAAGGGTGGGCAGATTTACGAAAGGTTCACAACAGGTTTGTGGACCAATCATGGCGTTCTCGATTTTCTCGTACTAACTTTCGAATGTTTGGTACCCAAGTAATTATGTCTATTAAACTAGAAATTGTAAGTGTGAACAGCAGGGTAAAGGCTCCACCAGGACTGTAAACTTGGGAGTCAACAGCTTATAAATGCACTTTAGGATATGAGCGTATATGAGATCAGTGGAAGGAGAGATGAAGTCAGAAATAATGATTAACACTAAAGCTTACCACATCTAGCCCTGGAGGTCAAAAATATGAGAAGCATGACCTTAGAACTGGCTAGTTAAGGTTAAAGTAAACAGAGGATATGACTCTACAAGTGAAGAGATTTCTCCAAGGAGGAAGACCAAGGAGGAAGAACATGGCAATCACAAAAGGCTTTTGTTTAGTAAAAAAAAAAAAAATACCCCTTAGGATTTAGGAGAACACCAAGGTAACAGCAAATGTAAGGTGACATATCAAGTGGCTACATGTGTTCAGTTCAGTTAAAGATCTTCCTGGCTTTAGACCATCTTTGGTGCTTCTCTGTTTTGTGTGACAAAAAAGAAAAGACAAGAAATCATTCCCTTACAAAACAAGAAAAACATAGCTCATGGTAATGATATGGGATTTCATTTACGTATGCTAAAAAGGATAATAAAAGGGTAAAAATGTATAACTCTATATTTAACTTAGGGCAAAGCTCTGCTTGCTTTCATTTGCATGCAAGACTGAGGGGAGGACAGAAGCAAGTGATGACAGCTACTCAGCTGAAGAACAAAGGGCGTGTTCCATGGTGCAATACATCCTTTCAAATGACCCGTGAAAAGAGAAATGAACTCTGCGTGCAATTTTAAAACAACAAGCCCACAGAAGGTTGAGTGTAATGATGCAGCGGGAAAAGAGCTAAGGTGAAATTGAAACCATCTCTTTGAGGTGGGAGCTTTGGAGAAGCTTTAGCACATTCCTCTCTTGTGTTACACGGTACGCATGAGGGGGTCATTTCATATGGTTGACAGGTCTAGGGATAATAAGTGGAGATGAGCTGGAACTGAAATCTCTGACATGACTTCCGGCAATGCAAGCCAGAACACACATGAGGAAGTTCAACCTGAGTTGCTGAACAAGAACAGATCCCACATAGAGAATTATACTACTTTAAGTCCTCTGATCCCAGTATTAACAAAAAAAAAAAAAAAAAAAAAAACATCATGGACTATTCTATTTGTTATGCTACTTTTATTTCATAATTTCCACTAAACAAATTGAAATAAACATGTTATACATATTTGTAAGGTTGACAATTATGCAAGAATGTTTCTTTATTACTATATTTAAGAAAAATTAAAGACTCCTTTGAGTGCATTGATCTGAAACATAGTAATTTTACACCAAAGTGATCTTCACTCATTTTTTGTTGACATTGAATAGAAGGGTCTTGAAATTTGCAAGCCCCTTTAACTACTCAAATAGATGATTATACTATATAAGACCTATGACAGGTTCAGGTCTTTTGGAAGACTGGGAATAGCTCTTTTTGGAGAAATGTTGGTGACACTGAAATAATACTGCTGCATTGCTTTTAACTGCTGGGTGCAATATTCTGGCATTTGCCAGTGATTTCACAAGTGTATTACCTTGAAGATCACGGCAAGTACAACTTGTTTCTATGTTGTACTATTGGGAACTAATATTAGATCCAAGGATTAGTTTGACATGACATAAATGTAAATGAGCTCAGCATCTGTTTAGATATCTTTTGATAGTGAAACAACAGACTTCTTTTGTTTGTTTTTAAGACAGTCTCTCTCTATATATAGTTCTAACTGTCCTGAAACTTGCACTGTAGACTGTGCTGACATCAATCTCACAGAGATCTTCCCGCCTCTAACTCCCCAGTGCTGGAATTTAAGGTAAGTGCCATTCCTTCTAGCTTGAAATTCTATTCTTTAAGTCTTGGTTCATCTTCGGACCTTTCAAATAAGACAAATGCAACTCTGTGGGATCAGTTCAGTGTAGGACATATTAAAAAGAATGTTCTTGCTATGATGTGAAGTATTACATGTCAGGCGAAAGCAATCTATGCACAGCGTCCTTAGCACACCAGATTGTTCTTCAATTTCTAAATGAAACGTTGTCACCCATAAACAAAAGCATGTGACATTACCCAAAACAGTTCATTCAGTATTCTAATTACAGTTCTACTCACTTTACTCATATTCAGTTTGATAGACGTTTGAGTGACTATTTTATTTCAAGCACTATAAACTCTTTCAACAAATTCATAGTTGAAGGAGAAAGACTTAACTATGAAGCAAAAATTTCAGCAATGAAAAATATCATTGGAGTTTTCCATGAGTAGATACCTCTGGGTTAGCACCGAGCACACTGGTGCTAGGAGTGGTTCTTGCAGAAAGAATCATCAACAAGAGGTACTGAAATGAAGGAACAATATTTTTATTATTTACTTCAAAATTTTTATTTGATGCTGACAATTTTTACATATAAACTATTGGTCAATTTTATGTCTATATTTTTTAATATAGTAAAACTGAATAAATTTTATTAAGTGTTCACAAGACCAGTCTGGGGAAAAAATGAAGATTTGAGGTTTTTAAGTTGATATAGAAATAAGAATATTTCTCCTTGCAATTCTTATCAGTCATAATTTATATCAACTTAAAACACTTGTAGTCCTTTTCATGTGGAAAAAGACAGCAGAAAGTAAATACTTTATATCATGAATGTTACCCAGATTTAGCACTTCTATTTTAACTTACAAAGCTGTCAGGGAAATAATACTGCTTGTATTCTTTGAAACATTGAATCCTAACATAGAATAGATTAAATAAAATGTCATTATTTAAGGCAAAAGAATGCATTATGAATAGCCCTGGAGCAAAAGAAAAAGCCCTAAACATTAATAAGGAAGGAACTGTTCTTCCTTCTTCACTATTTCAGGAATGAAAACATTGGAGGGGCCATGGAGCAAATTTAGTCATGATGTTACAAATTAAAGCAACGTTTTTTAGAAAACGAATTCTCCACCTCATTAAACTTATTCCTTTATTCCCAATAATAAATGAGGACATTTGATGTCAATAAATATTCCTTCACATATGTGGGTAGATCCTTAGCACTGAGTTTCAGAACTGGATCGATGATGGTGTAAACACAAGTCACCATCTGTAAAATGGGCAGGAAAATTTTAGACAAGCCATAACACACATTCTATATTTTTAAGTCTTCTAAACTATTTAGATAAAATCATTGGGTTGTCAGGTTTTCAGTATAACACCATTTTATAAGGAGACTTCCTTGTATGTAATATTAATTATCGCAATTGCAGTCATGTCATTTGTTACACATGTTAAGTATTTGACAAGTATTTTCCATAACATCAACCAAATACACATTTTAAATTACAGCAATCTTATGATTTATATGACAACCCAGTTTCTCAGAATTTTCCTGCATTTTACCCTCTCAATTCATCTTTTTATTTAATTAGCTTACTGTTTTTAAGTGAAATATTAGTTGTTGTGTTTTCTGAGAATCATGGAAAAAATAAGTAATTCATAAATATAAATTAGCATGGTTAATACTTTTAAATTATCAATTTATGAGAATGCAAATTTGTTGCTGCTATTATTATTACTAAAAAGTTACTGAGATGTTGCCATGTGTTACTACATACATGATATTATGTCATAATACTTTGATTGCTATTAAAATAGAAAAGATGGTTGCAATTAAATCATAATAAAAGCAGAAACTACAATCAAAATTATAATGATTCTTGACCCCAGGTATTTTAAGTACATTTTAGATGTGATGAATCTTAGAAATTAAGCAATTACAGTTATTTATGTATAGAACACAGATTGGCTACCTTCCTCTTCTCACTGTATTATTTTACCCGGTTGTCACAGGAATTAGTTATGGTCATGTGACTGAGTTCCAGCCTTTGGGCAGCAGTGACATATTATACTTAAGGGTATATTTTTAAGACCAACCCTAAGCAACTATCCATGCTTTCCCTATCTGCCCTGTGCTGTGGTCTTGATACACACACACACACACACACACACACACACACACACACTTCTATGTTTCAGCCTATATTCAATTGTGATCTTCCTGTCTTCACATCATTGATGGGATTACAGTTGCAAACCATGACATTTTACCAGCTCCATGGTCTTGGATTGTAATAAAATACAATACCCAATTTTAAGATTCTAAAAATCGGGTGCTGTTCAACTCCTTCTCACAGTGTTAATAAGTAAATAACAGTATCATTATCAAATTCTTGCTAGCAGACACTGCCACAATGTAAGGCCTCCTTCTAAGAATAGATACTGTCTCCTGAAGGACAAAGCCTTCTTGTAAGTGTCATGTGGTTTACTTACCAGTATTGCTTCTTAGCAATAAGGAGGCTCTACCAGTGTTACAGAGAACAATTTGGTATAAGGAGAATTAAATGGAAAGACTTACTAAATTAATAAAAGGAATAGCAGTAGAAAACGAAAAGTGGAAGGTGCAAAAGAGAATATGGACAAGGACAGGTGAAAGGCAGATAGGGAGAGTGGATGGAGGAGAATAGAATGGGAGGATAGGAAGAGGGAAGTGTTGTGGAGAAGACTCACAACTTGGCCCTTTTGAAGATCAGATCTCTGATATCATCTTTCTTGTGGGAAAAGAATTTGAATAAATTTTATGAGATGCTCTTGTCAATTAAAAGTATTTTAATTACCTTTATCTGTGGTTCTACTATGTCTGTTTTCCAACATATAGCAATACATTCCACAAAAGAAGATATTCCTGAACACATCATATGGCTCACATTTTTAATTCATAAAAGCTACATGAATATTAGTTGTTCTTTCTCCCCAGTCTCTCCTCTCTCCTGTTTTACCTCCTTTTCCACCTTCTCCACCTTCTCCTCCTTTTCACCCTCCTCCTTTTCCTCCTCTTTCTTTTTTTTCTTTTATGGTTCTTTCTTTTGTTTTCTCACGTAGCTTTTATGTTGAAAACACAGAAACTATAGAACAATTTATGGACACATGTAAGGCTTTGCTCGCTGCTGCCAACCTGCCTGTTCCTGCCACTCTACTTTAAGGAGGCTCCAGTGGGGTTGCAACTGCCCATTGCATTTGTAGAAAGTTGTTCTTGTCCTGCACCTAGCTACATCTTATTTTGTGTACAATATTAAATGTGAGTATATTTTGCTACTTTCCCAGCTTGGTTTTACATATTATCCATTTGAGGAGGAGTTGAACAGTTTCCCATTTTCAAACTTTTAATATGGAATCTTGAGTTTCTCAGTTTAGTACTTGTAAGTTGCTTTAAAAACATGACTTGGCTGGGCTGCTATATGATAATAGTCTTTACATTATGAATGCTCATGAGAATGCTCCCTAGGTGGTTAGGATTCTAGATTCCCCCAATACTCATGGCAATAAAAGTTCATTTATGACTCACCTCCACTTTAGTTCCACCTAAACCTATTTCTTTGCTACATCTTATATTGAAATTTTCTTTCATACAATATATTCTGATCATGGTTTTCTCTCTCTCATCTCTTCCCAGATCCCCTCTACCTCCCCACTCATCCAACTTAGGCCTTCTTTTACTCTTTAGAAAGCAAAACAATGCAAATACAAGGGAAAATAAAAAGAGAACACATAAGAAACTAACACACACAAACACACGCACACACAACACAACTAATAAAATCACAAAATTGGTATAGTTCAGTTCTTCACTGTCCTTTCCATGTTCCAAGGCATGCTGCAACAGCAACAGAGGGAGGAAGTAGAAACTGAGAAGATGGTTATTTAAACTTCCCTTGGAGATTATAAAATGTCGTGTCATTCCTTTTCTCCCATTCTTTCAACCTAAACTAATTCCTTGTCTCTACCTAATCAAATGGTCCCAACTAATGTGTCTCTTCTTGCTGTAGACTGTAATGTTAGAAGGATACCTTGCATGTTCCTATTCTAGTTCTCACATAATTTATGCAAAAGCATATTAAGTTTATTAATAAGATTAGCACTGTGACTGGGCAGATATTCTATTCTAACCGTCTAAGCTATCTACTTCCCAGCTATGCGGTCCTTTATCTTCCATCTGAGTCTCATCCTGGCTTGCTCTGCTCCATGGGTTACCTTATGGCAAATCTTTTGGAGATCTGCTTGCTCATCAGAACTCCTCATGGACCTTCTGCATTGTGGCTACCTCTTCCCTTCCTTCCTTTCCTCCTTTTGGGACCCTCTTCTTAGGATTGGAAATCTTGCCTTTTCTGACAAATCACAAGCTAATCATCTCTTTATTAATGAATCAGAAATCATTGGAAGCATTCTTTATACAACATAGACACAGGAGCTGGCCCAATAATCATGAAATTGCTTGCATCCAGACTGTCACCAGATCTCTGGGCACAGAAATCAGCAATGAATGTGCAGTGCACAAAACCATCTTCCAACAGTTTGATACATGCCCGAAAGGTCCTTTACCACCTACTAATCTACTATTTACATGGGTGAATATACGTCAAGAAATGAAATGAATGAATAATACTACAGTAGTTTATGAACAAAGAAACATAGGAGAGATATATGATACATTTTAGAGAGATTTTATGATACATTCTAGAATTTCAATCAATTTCATCCTGGTGAATATAGAAAGATTGTGGTTGGGGTAATGTCTTACTTAGGGCGACTATTGCTGTGATGAAACACCATCACCAATGTAACTTGGGGAGGAAAGAGTTTATTTCACTCAGAGTTCTGTGTAGCAAACCGTTCAACGTCAAAAACAGTAAGGGCAAGGACTGACACAGGGCCATAACCTGAGGGCAGGAGCAGAGGCCACAGGCTTGCTGGCTTGATCCACAGGACTTTCTTATATAACCCCAGGGATGACACCAGCCACAATGGTTTGGTCATGTTCTCATCAGTCACGTGTTAAGAAAATGCCTTATAGGATTACGTACAGCCTGATTTAATAGAAACATTTCCTCAGTTGAGGTTTTCTCCCTCAGATTACTTTAGCTTGTGTCAAGTTGACATAAAACTATCTAGCACGGGGGAAAAAAACATTTGGTAAAAATTGTATATTAATAGTTGATGATACAACCAGACATACAAATCCAAATATAATACGCCTAGTAAGTTACCTTTAGCTTATTAAAGATATGACTTTAGTCTCTCCTTTATTCATTTCTTTTTTTATATTTTTCAATAAGGCACTCAGATAAAAATGTAACTCCTGTCTTGCATGACAACTGCATCTCTGGGGAGTAGCAACTAAATTTCTTAATTTTGCATCAAGTACAATAGAATAGTGGAATAATGAGTTACTCTTACTCTACTGTCAATAATTTTATGAATTCTACTTAAAAGTATAAATATGTAAGCATAAAATGCATTGTAAATTATTTTAAACTACTAAGTTTATTGTAGTAGCTAAGACTATTAACTCTAGGGTAATTTTAGTGAGGTCATGCTCTAAGAAAAAAATTAAAGATTGTAATAGGATGTATCACATATAGCACAGTCTGAAAGGCTCACATTTAATTAACTAAATTCATACTGGACAAGAAAAGGCAACAAAGATTCATGTTAATACAATAATATGAGAATAGTAAGATACTTCTCTACCTTTATCAATTATCTGTACAAAACTCTACATATTCCTGGGCTACTTTGAAAGCAAGAATTCCCACATACTGGAGGGAATTAGTACCTCTCTATTTCCCAGGTATTCTGTTATGCCTGCTTCATCTCCTACATGTATTGGTCTTGAATTTTATTTTAAACTAGGGCAGCCCCTCTGCTTTTCATACAGCGTTTACCGAATTTTCCTCCTCTGCAGTTGCTTCTGAACTTCCTTAGATCTCAGTGTCTAATTTTTCTATTCCTTAATTCATCTTGACAGCCCTTGGCTCTGTCTTACCCTTTTCAGGAGTGTTTGAACTCATCTGTTGGGTGTGTATGTGTTTGAGGAGTGTGTTCTGCAAGCCCCGATCAGTGGATAGAGACTCCCTTTCATTTATTAATAGCACTTATGCTGCTTTATTACAATACTTTCATGTACTTCATTTTCATACCATGACTGAAAGTAGAAACTCAAGAATATTTATGTCAAAAATATGTGCAACTAATGATCTCATGCTCTACCAAAGACAAGATAATTAGAGGGAAGTGTGGAAAAGGATTGAGGAAGGCTGCCCATAAATCCATGCTCAAAATAAAAAAAAAAAAGACACACATTAAAGAATCATCTTTAAACAGGATTTATGAACAAAAATAACATATAAAAATGTTTTCTTGTCATTATCTATACTTTAAGATCTTTATTAGCAATATAAAAATGAATTACATTATTTACTTCCATAAGAATCATGCCAACTTATTATCCTGTGCTTCCTATAATTTCCCACATTTTCTGACTTTGACTTAAGTTATACTTAAACAAAGAAAAAAAATTATGAGTGGGCTGATAGTGGTGATGTGGGAATATGCAAATAGGATTTACTTCCTGTTATTGCTTATGATCAGCAAAATGTTGTTTCAAAGATATCTTTGATCTTTTGTTTCAGGTTTAAATTAAACTCATTAGCAGCTGTCAACCCCAAGGAAAAATGTCAGCACTAATCAAGACGGCACATAAAGGTGTTGCTTTTCTTCTATTTATCTCATGTCCCCAGAAGGTGCCATCGGATGAAAACCTCCAGCTACGGCTGCATTTGTCATTTGCTAACTATGATTCGAATGCAGTTACAGACGCATGGATTCACATTGTTTTATGCTGGCCAGACATCTGACTTTACGTTTTAAAGGAAGGGAGGAATAAATATAACAAACCGTACCTGACTCTATGTCTTTATCTGACAGTCCCCTTAGGCTATCTCTCCACATAGAGATGTGGTAGAGATTAGGGTCATTGCAGTCTCATATTAATTAAGACTTACTGCTGTTGGGTGCTAACCTTAGCCTTTTGAACTCAAAGACTGTGTTCTCTAAGAAACTGGTAATTTTTACTTAGCTTTCTGCAGTTGATAAAATGCTGTCATAAAGACACTCAGTGGCATTTTCTTGTGTATGTATATGCATTATCCATTTCTATGAGAATCAGGATATTATCTAATTGGAAGCTGTATTAGAAAATTGTGGTGTGTGTGTGTGTGTGTGTGTGTGTGTGTGTGTAGGTATGCACATTCCATCACACATGTGGAGTTCAGAGAATAATCTCAGATATCAGCTCTTACCTTCCATTTTGTTTATCATTTTTCTGTTCTGTATGGCTATCTGGCAAGCAGCTTCTGAAATTCTCATATTTCCCTGCAAGAATGATGGACTTACAAATATTTGCTCTATACTTCCGGGCTTTAATATATGTTCTAGATTTGTGCCCTTATAAATGTTTATCCAGTGGGCTAGCTCCCAGTCTTGGAAACCTTTTCAATGTCTTCAACAGCCTGCATCTGTACAGATATTTCTAGATTTTTCATATTGAACTAGAGGTGTCATTAGAATACCAATATGGCAATGCATTATAACAAGGAAACATTCTTTCATTTCTAAGATAATTTTGGTGAAAAAGCAAATAAACAAGGAAGCTAAGACATTATTTGTATATAATTCCAGGGATCAATGCTGTTTCTTTTCTGAAGCAGAAAATTATTTTGTCTATGTAGATCACTAAATGGTCATGATATAAAAGCTAAAATAAATATATAATTAAATTAAACAAAAGCTATACTCAATTTATATATCTTAAATGTAGGTTCCTTGAATTTCAAATGGGACAACAAAATAGTTTTGTTCATTATTCTTGAATCACAACATCACATTTAGGCATAGAAAGTCTAAAGGATTTGCTTTAAATTCCTCCATTAATTTAAACCAAAAAACATTCTCCTAAGTAGTCCTGTATCATTCCTGTTCAGGTATTTTATTACATTTATAATTCTCTTATTGTTCTTAGTGGAAACAGTGTTTATTCAGTTTTAGCAACATTCTAGGCCCTTTGTTAAGTTCTAACATGGATCCAACTCTGACGGAAATTTATTACAACTATCATTTTCACATTAGGGAACTAAGGCACAAAGTAATTCATGCAAGTAATTGTTATGCCCACAACTATAGAAATTGTTTTCCAGTGGCATCTAATTCTACTTACAGCAAACTTGTTGTATGCAGGTTATTGAAAAGTCATATCAACTCTACAAATAAAAATGCCCTCTTCTGCCATGCAGTGGTGGCGCATGCCTGTAATCCCAGCACTTGGGAGGCAGAGGCAGGCGGATTTCTGAGTTCGAGGAGAAGAAAGCCTGGTCTACAGAGTGAGTTCCAGGACAGCCCGAGCTATACAGAGAAACCCTGTCTTGAAAAACCAAAAAAAAAAAAAAAAAAAAAAAAAAAAAAAAAAAGCCCTTTTCCCAAGAATTGAACTTTAATTGAAGAATGATCAATATGGTTACTGTGCTGGCTAATTTTATGTTAGCATGACAAAAGCTAAAGCCACTGGAGAAGAGGGACCCTCAGTTGAGAAAATGCCCCCATGAGACTGGACAATAGACAAGCCTTTCATCTTTGTTGGCTATGTCCTTAATTAGTGATAGATGTGCGATTGCCCTGCCCATTGTTGGGAGGCCATCCTTGGGCAGGTGGTCCTATGTTCTAGAAGAAAGCAGGCTCAGTAAGCTATGGAAAACAAGACAGTAAACAGCATCCCTCCAGGACCTGTGGGTCAGTTCTTGACTTCGCACCAGGATGAACAGTAATGTGGAAGGGTAAACAAAATAAACCTTGTTATCCTCAGATTGCTTTGGTCATGTGCTATATCTCAGCAATAATAGCCCTAACTAAAGGCAGTCACTGATACGCAAGTTTTAGTAAAAGTTTTAACATTTGGCTTCTTGCTCAATAACATTGTCACAATGTAAAAATAATTATATTCTTTAAAGTAACTAATTCTGAGTGGCTGAGTTAAAATGAGTTTTAATAAGTTAAAACCAGCCAATTAAGTGGTAGCATTTTTGAAAATTATCATAAGAAACTATTAAAGGTAAATATTAAAAACAAAACATAACTGAAATATTTAAACTATATCTAAAATGAAAATAAAAGTTTTATTTTAATAAAGCAAGAATCAAAGGAGTATTTTTTCATCTCTATATCTCTAGGAGTATATTGCCTTTAATGCTGTTGATAGAGCAGTTAATTCCTATCATATAAATGGGACCTGAGTTCACGAGAAAATGTTAATAGTTTCTTTAATTTAATAAAAGATGAAATGATATGATTTAGATTAATGTGCTTTGTTATGGTCTTTAATTGAGCACAAAAAACCTACAGAACAACTCTGAATAAAAATTAAGAGAACTTCTACTTAAAAAATATAAAAAATAGTTTTAAGAAAAAAAAACGCTGGAGTATGAAAAGTTAATTATCTCACTTGAAATTGCATAAGAACAGTTGTTGAGTTTGAACTATAACTAAATTCAAACCTTCAGGTCTTGAATATGACTGTGTTGCATTTTCAATATAAAGCTGAATAATGGGTCAATATTAAAAATGTAAATTTTGGTTGTTTTGGGTTTGTTTTTTTTGTTTTTTGTTTTTTTGTTTTTTTGAGACAGGGTTTCTCTGTGTAGCTCTGGCTGTCCTGAAACTCACTCTGTAGACTAGGCTGTCCTCGAACTCAGAAATCCACCTGCCTCTGCCTCCCAAGTGCTGGGATTACAGGCGTGCGCCACCACCGCCTGGCAAAAATGTAAATTTTTAAGACTATACATTTGTGCATTCCTTCATTAGATTTTTCTTTAAATTGACCATATCTTTTTTTAAAAAATATCAAATGGTTTTGAATATATCATGATGTATAAAACTGCCCCACAGGCTCATAAACTTTTTCAGAAGACCAATATTTAATAAATCCTGTGAAATCACAGTCAGTATTTTTAAGTCACAGAAATGAGACACGTCCTAAAATTTATGTAGGATGCAGAAGACATATATTAATAAAACTGGTTAAAAAATAAAGATGGAAGACTTTCTCAGTCAGAGTTTCTATTGCTGTGAAGGGACACTATGACTAAGGCCACTTCTATGAAAGAGAACATTTAATTGGCACTAGCTTGAAGTTCATAGGTTTAGGCTATGATAGTCATAGTGGAAACCATGGAGGCACATAGGCAGTCATGGTGCTCAAGAGGTAGCTGAGAGTTTTATCTCAATTGCCAGACATCAGGAAGAGTAAGTAATACTGGGCCTGGCTGACCTGAGCATCTGAAACCCAGAGCCCACCTTACTGTGACATACTTCTTCAAGGCCGTACATTCTAATAGTGTCACTCCATATAATGCTGCTCTGGGGTCATTTTTATTCAAACCACCACATTCCACTCCCTGGCCCTCATAGGCTTGTAACTATATCCTATCCAACCTTAACAATCCACATAATCTATTACAGTATTAATGCTATTTAAGAGTTCAAAGGTCAAAGTCTCCTCAGAGACTCATTCAATCTCTTAACTGTAATCCTCTCTAAAAACAAAATAAAAAAAACAGATCATATACCTCTACCATATAATGACACAGGATATATATTATGATTTCTGAAAAGGAGGAAAGGGAGCACTGCAAGATAATTCAGATCAAAAGCAAGACCAAAAATGAGTAAGGTAAATTCTGAACTCTGCATCTTCACGTCTGCTGTTAATGTACTTTTCACATGTCCAATTCCTTTCATTCTTGTTGACTAAACACACTTCTTTCTCTTAGGCTGTTTCTCCTCCCTGTTAGCAGCTCTCCTCAGCAGGGATCACATCACTCTGGCACTCCCCACATCTTGGGGTCTCAATGGAAATCTAGGCATTGCCATCACAACTTCACAAAATGGCCTTTCTAAGTCTCCATATAGGGTCAGACTTGCCACCTTTCTGATCTCTACAGCTTTTCTTAGTCACTGAAGGAAATTCCCTAACCCCTTGTTGTGTCTTTGACTCTTTGGTCAGACTCATGGGGTTGAAGCTATTACAGCCTACTGGTTGCTGGAGCTGGAACATAGCCCCCTCATTCAATTACATTTTTTTTTAATTTTATTTTCTATATTCTATGTTTACATTCCAAAGGCTTTCCCCTTTCCCAGTTCCCACCCACCATAGTTCCCATAGTTCCTCTCCCCCCATCTGTTCCCCAATAATTCCCCCTCCCCCCTCGGTTTCTTTACTAAACTGGAAGCAATCTTTACAGGCCCAGGGTCCTCTCCTTTCTTCTTCTTGGGAATCATTTGACTTGCTATTTGTGTCTTGAGTATTTAGGGCTTCTGGGCTCATTAATATCCACTTATCAGTGATTGCATTTCATGTGCATTCTTTTGTGATTGGGTTAATTCACTCAGGATGATATTTTCCAGGTCTAACCATTTACCTACAAATTGCATGAATTCATTATTTTTAATTGCTGTGTAGTATTCCATTGTATAAATATACCACATTTTCTGTATCCATTCCTCCTTTGAGGGATATTTGGGCTGCTTCCAATTTCTGGCTATTATAAACAAGGCTGCTATAAACATAGTGGAGCATGTGTCCTTATTGCATGCAGGGGAATCCTCTGGGTATATGCCCAGGAGTGGTATGCCAGGGTCCTCTGGAAGTAACATGCCCAATTTTCTGAGGAACCGCCAAACTGATTTCCAGAGCGGTTTTACCATTTTGCAATCCCACCAACAGTAGAGGAGTGTTCCTCTTTCTCCACGTCCTCGCCAGCACTTGTTGTCTCTTGAGTTTTTTTTTTTTTTACTTGGTTTTATGCTCAGGTTTATTTTTTTTTTCTTTTTCTTTTTTTTATCATTTTTTTTATTTTCTATATTCTTTGTTTACATTCCAAAGGCTTTCCCCTTTCCCAGGTACCCCCCACCATATGTCCCATAATTCCTCTCCCCCCCCATGCTATTCCCCACTCTTTCCCCCCCCCCACGATTTCTCTGTTCTGGGTCTACAATACTGGATCCAATCTTTACAGGCCCAGGGTTCTCTCCTTTTTTTCTTCTTGAGAGTCATTTGACTTGCTAATTGTGCCTTGAGTATTTAGGGCTTCTGGGCTCATTAATATCCACTTATCAGTGATTGCATTTCGTGTGTATTCTTTTGTGATTGGGTTAGCTCACTTAGGATGATAGTTTCCAGATCTAACCATTTACCTACAAATTGCATGAATTCATTATTTTTAATTGCTGAGTAGTACTCCATTGTATAAATATACCACATTTTCTGTATCCATTCCTCCTTTGAGGGATATCTGGGCTCCTTCCAATTTCTGGCTATTATAAACAAGGCTGCTATAAACATAGTGGAGCATGTGTCTTTGTTGTATGCAGGGGAATCCTCTGGGTATATGCCCAGGAGTGGTATGCCAGGGTCCTCTGGGAGTGGCATGCCCAATTTTCTGAGGAACCGCCACACTGATTTCCAGAGTGGTTTTACCATTTTGCAATCCCACCAACAGTGGAGGAGTGTTCCTCTTTCTCCACATCCTCACCAGCACTTGTTGTCTCTCGAGTTTTTAATCTTAGCCATTCTGACTGGAGTGAGGTGGAATCTCAGGGTTGTTTTGATTTGCATTTCCCTGATGACTAATGATGTTGAACATCTCTTAAGGTGTTTCTCGGCCATCCGAATTTCTTCTGGTGAAAATTCTTTGTTTAGCTCTGTGCCCCATTTTTTGATAGGGTTATTTGGTTCTTTGGGGTCTAACTTCTTGAGTTCTTTGTATATATTGGATATTAGCCCTCTGTCGGATGTGGGGTTGGTGAAGATCATTTCCCACGTTGTTGGTTGCCGTTTTGTCTTTCTGACAGTGTCCTTTGCCTTACAGAAACTTTGTAATTTTATGAGGTCCCATTTGTCCATTCTTGATCTTAGAGCATAAGCTATTGGTGTTCTGTTCAGGAACTTTACCCCTGTGCCCATGTCCTCCAGGGTCTTCCCAAGTTTCTTTTCTAATAGTTTCAGTGTGTCTGGTTTTATGTGGAGGTCCTTGATCCATTTGGAGTTGATCTTAGTACAAGGCGATAAGAGTGGGTCAATTCGCATTCTTCTGCATGTTGACCTCCAGTTGAACCAGCACCATTTGTTGAAAAGGCTATCTTTTTTCCACCGGATGGTTGTGGCTCCTTTATCAAAGATCAAGTGACCATAAGTCTGTGGGTTAATTTCTGGGTCTTCAATCCTATTCCATTGATCTACCTGCCTGTTGCTGTACCAATACCATGCAGTTTTTAACACAATTGCTCTGTAGTACTGCTTGAGGTCAGGGATATTGATTCCCCCAGAAGTCCTTTTATTGTTGAGAATAGTTTTAGCTATCCTAGGTTTTTTGTTGCTCCAGATGAATTTGAGAATTGCTCTTTCTAGATCTATGAAGAATTGAGTTGGGATTTTGATGGGGATTGCATTGAATCTGTAGATTGCTTTTGGCAAGATGGCCATTTTTACTATATTGATCCTGCCAATCCAGGAGCAAGAAATATTTTTCCATCTCCTGAGGTCTTCTTCGATTTCTTTCTTCAGGGACTTGAAGTTCCTGTCATACAGATCTTTCACTTGTTTGGTTAGAGTTACGCCAAGGTACTTTATGTTGTTTGTGGCTATTGTGAAGGGTGTTATTTCCCTAATTTCTTTCTCAGCCTGCTTGTCCTTTGAGTACAAGAAGGCCACTGACTTGCTTGAGTTAATTTTATAACCTGCCACTTTGCTGAAGTTGTTTATCAGCTGTAGAAGTTCTCTGGTGGAGTTTTTTGGGTAGCTTAGGTAAACTATCATATCGTCTGCAAATAATGATAGTTTGACTTCTTCCTTTCCAATTTGTATCCCTTTGACTTCCTTATGTTGTCTGATTGCTCTCGCTAGAACTTCAAGTACTATATTGAAAAGATATGGAGAGAGAGGACAGCCTTGTCTAGTCCCTGATTTTAGTGGGATTGCTTCAAGTTTCTCTCCATTTATTTTGATGTTGGCTACTGGTTTGCTGTAGATTGCTTTTACTATGTTTAGGTATGGGCCTTGAATTCCTGCTCTTTCCAAGACTTTTAGCATGAAAGGATGCTGAATTTTGTCAAATGCTTTTTCAGCATCTAATGAGATGACCATGTGGTTTTTTTCTTTTAGTTTGTTTATGTAGTGGATTACATTGATGGATTTCCGTATATTGAAACATCCCTGCATTCCTGGAATGAAGCCTACTTGATCATGGTGAATGATCGTTTTGATATGCTCTTGGATTCGGTTGGCAAGAATTTTATTTAGTATTTTTGCATCTATATTCATAAGAGAAATTGGCCTGTAGTTCTCTTTCTTTGTTGGATCTTTTTGTGGTTTAGGTATCAGCGTAATTGTGGTTTCGAAGAATGAGTTGGGCAGTGTCCCTTCTGTCTCTATTTTGTGGAATAGTTTGAAGAGTATTGGTGTTAAGTCTTCTTTGAAGGTCTGGTAGAATTCTGCACTAAAACCATCTGGTCCCGTACTTTTTTTGGTTGGGAGGCTTTCTATAACCCCTTCTATTTCTTTAAGGGTTATGGGACTGTTTAGCTGGTCTACTTGATGCTGATTTAATTTTGGTATTTGGTATCTGTCTAGGAAATTGTCCATTTCCTCCAGATTCTCCAGTTGTTTTGAGTATAGGCCTTTGTAGTAGGATCTGATGATCTTTTGAATTTCCTCTGTTTCTGTTGTTATATCCCCCTTTTCATTTTTAATTTTGTTAATTTGGATACTATCTCTGTGCCCTTTGGTTAGTCTAGCTAAGGGTTTATCTATCTTGTTGATTTTCTCGAAGAACCAGCTCTTGGTTTTGTTGATTCTTTGTATGGTTCTCTTTGTTTCTGCTTGATTGATTTCAGCCCTTAGTTTGATGATTTCCTCTCTTCTACTCCTCCTGGGTGAGTTAGCTTCTTTTTGTTCCAGCGCCTTCAGGTGTGCTGTTAAGTTGCTAGTGTATGCTCTTTCCAGTTTCTTTTTGGAGGCACTCAGGGCTATGAGTTTTCCTCTTAGCACTGCTTTCATTGTATCCCAGAGATTTGGGTAGGTCGTACCTTCATTTTCATTGAAGTCTAAAAAGTCTTTGATTTCTTTCTTTATTTCTTCCTTGACCAGGGTGTCATTGAGTAGAGTATTGTTCACTTTCCATGTGTATGTGGGCTTTCTGTAGTTCTTCTTGCTATTGAAGACCACTTTTACTCCATAGTGATCCGATAGGAGACATGGGATTAGTTCGGTCTTCTTGTATTTGTTGAGGTCTGTCTTGTGACCAATTATATGATCAATTTTTGAGAAGGTACTGTGCGGTGCTGAGAAAAAGGTATACTCTTTTGTTTTAGGATGGAATGTTCTATATATATCTGTTAAATCCAATTGGTCCATAGCTTCAATTAGTTTCACTGTGTCCCTGTTTAGTTTCTGCTTTCCTGATCGGTCCATTGAGGAGAGTGGAGTGTTGAAGTCACCTACAATCATTGTGTTAGGTGCGATGTGTGCTTTAAGCTTTAGTAAAGTTTCTTTTACGAATGAGGGTGCCCTTGCATTTGGTGCATAGATGTTCAGTATTGAGAATTCTTCTTGGTGGATTTTCCCTTTGACAAGCAGGAAGTGACCTTCTGTGTCTCTTTTGATGACTTTAGGTTGAAAGTCGATTTTATCTGATATTAGAATGGCTACTCCAGCTTGTTTCCTGGGACCATTTGCTTGTAGAACTGTCTTCCAGCCTTTTACTCTAAGGTGGTGTTTGTCTTTGACACTGAGATGTGTTTCCTGTATGCAGCAAAATGTAGGGTCCTGTTTCCGTATCCAGTCTGTTAGTCTGTGTCTTTTGATTGGGGAATTGAGTCCATTGATATTAAGAGATATTAAGGAATAGTAATTATTACTTCCTGACATTTTGGGAATTGTTATTATTATTTGTATTTGAGTGGTTCTCTTCTTTTGGGTTGGATGAGATGGGGTTTCTATCTTGTTTCTTCTGGGGTGTTGTTTCCCCCCTTGTGTTGGTATTTTTCCCCTATTATCCTTTGTAGGGCTGGGTTTGTAGATAAGTATCTTGCAAATTTGGTTTTGTCGTGGAATATCTTGGTTTCCCCATCTATGGCAATTGAGAGTTTCGCTGGGTATAGTAGTCTTGGCTGAAGTTTGTGTTCTCTTAGGGTCTGCATAAGGTCTGCCCAGGATCTTCTAGCTTTCATGGTCTCAGGTGAGAAGTCTGGTGTAATTCTGATAGGTCTTCCTTTGTATGTTACTTGTCCTTTTTCTCTTACTGCTTTTAATATTCTTTCTTTGTTTAGTACATTTGGGGTTTTGACTATTATGTGACGGGAAGTATTTCTGTTCTGGTCCAGTCTATTTGGGGTTCTATAGGCTTCTTGTATATTCATGGGCATCTCTCTCTTTAGGTTGGGGAAATTTTCTTCCATAATTTTGTAGAAGATATTTGCTGGCCCTTTAAGTTGTAGATCTTCATTCTCATCTATCCCTATAATCCTTAGGTTTGGTCTTCTCATTGTGTCCTGGATTTCCTGAATGTTTTGGGTTACCAGCTTTTTGCATTTTGCATTTTCTTTAATTGTTGAATCCATGGTTCCTATGGTATCTTCAGCATCTGAGATTCTGTCTTCTATCTCTTGTATTCTATTGTTGATATTTGCATCTATGACTCCTGATTTCTTCCCAAGGTTTTCTATCTCCAACATTGTCTCCCTTTGCGATTGCTTAGTTGTTTCTACTTCTGTTTTTAGATTTTGTATGGTTTTGCTCAGATCTTTCAGTTGCTTGTTTGTGTTTTCCTGTAATTCTTTAAGGGATTTTTGTGTTTCCTCCTTTATGACTTCTACTCGTTGACCCATGTTCTCTTGTATTTCTTTGGGTGATTTTTGTTTCTCCCCCGTATTGGGATTCACTTTTTGCTCTATATTCTCCTGGATTTCTTTAAGTGATTTTTGTGTCTGCCTTGTATGGGCTTCTAGTTTTTGATCTATTTTCTCCTCTATTACTTTAAGAAATTTATCTAAGTGATCCTCAATCTGCATCTTTACCAGTGATTTTAGATCTGAGTCTTGTTTTTCTGGTGTGTTGAGATATCTGGGATTTAATTGTGTTTGTCTTGCAATGGCTTCTAGCTTTTGATCTATTTTCTCATGTATTACTTTAAGAGATTTATCTAAGTGTTCCTCTATCAGCATCCTGACCAGTGATTTTAGATCTGAGTCTTGTTTTTCTGGTGTTTTGGGGTATCCAATATTTATTGCTGTTGGGGAACTGGGTTCGGATGCCGCCATATTGCCTTGATTTTTGTTAGTAGCGATCTTACGTTTGCCTTTTGCCATCTGGTTAACTCTGGTGTTAGTTGGTCCTGTAGATACTAGCTGGTGCTTGACCCTCCTGTGGGGTTGTAAGGCTATTTCCCAGTGACTGGGATACCTGAATCACTGTCCTGCGGGGGTCTTGCTCACAGATTGCTGACGGGTGGCCTGAGTCCCCCGAGGTCTTAACCTCAGGATATCCCAGGTATTTGGTTCCGCCTGTTGGGCGGCTGCTCTGCACTGCTCCTGCTCAGGGTTCGCTGTCTGATATCCTGTTTCCCCAGGGGTCTTAAAGATGGGATATCTCAGTTATCTGGTTCCGCCTGCTGGTCCCAAGCTGCTGGGAAGCTGGCTGGGTCCGGTTTCCAGCTTCCCTGCCACTGGCTGGATGGGAGGCTGGTTCGGCCTCCGGCTGGGTCTGGGTACCTGGCACACTGGCTGACTCTGGCTTCCTCACCACCAGCTGGACGGGAAGCTGCAGGCAATATGGCAGCTGCCTGCAGGGAGCTCGGGGTCCGCCCCGCGCGCGAGAGTGCACCTGCTATTTTGTGCCCAATTCCCACTCCAGGCCTGAGTCCCCGAAGGTCTTAAGCTCGGGCTGTCTCGGGTACCTGGTTCTGCCGCCGCCGCCGGATGGTTCTGAGCACCTGGCGCGCTGGGTGACCCTCTGGCTTCCCCACCACCAGCTGGGCGGGAAGCTGCAGGCAATATGGCAGCTGCCTGCAGGGAGCTCGGGGTCCGCTGCGCGAGTGCAGAGTGCACCCGCTATTCTGTGCCCAACTCCCACTCCAGGCCTGAGTCCCCGAAGGTCTTAAGCTTGGGCTGTCTCGGGTACCTGGTTCTGCCGCCGCCGCCGGATGGTTCTGAGCACCTGGCACGCTGGGTGACCCTCTGGCTTCCCCACCGCCAGCTGGGCGGGAAGCTGCAGGCAATATGGCAGCTGCCTGCAGGGAGCTCGGGGTCTGCCCCGCGCACGAGTGCAGAGTGCACCCGCTATTCTGTGCCCAATTCCCACTCCAGGCCTGAGTCCCCGAAGGTCTTAAGCTTGGGCTGTCTCGGGTACCTGGTTCTGCCGCCGCCGGATGGTTCTGAGCACCTGGCACGCTGGGTGACCCTCTGGCTTCCCCACCACCAGCTGGGCGGGAAGCTGCCGTCTCTTGAGTTTTTAATCTTAGCCATTCTTACTGGTGTGAGGTGGAATCTCAGGGTTGTTTTGATTTGCATTTCCCTGATGACTAATGATGTTGAACATCTTTTAAGGTGTTTCTCGGCCATCCGAATTTCTTCTGGTGAAAATTCTTTGTTTAGCTCTGTGCCCCATTTTTTGATAGGGTTATTTGGTTCTTTGCGGTCTAACTTCTTGAGTTCTTTGTATATATTGGATATTAGCCTTCTGTCGGATGTGGAGTTGGTGAAGATCTTTTCCCACTTTGTTGGTTGCCGTTTTGTCCTTCTGACAGTGTCCTTTGCTTTGCAGAAACTTTGTAATTTTATGAGGTCCCATTTGTCGATTCTTGATCTTAGAGCATAAGCTATTGGTGTTCTGTTCAGGAACTTTCCCCCTGTGCCCAAGTCCTCCAGGGTCTTCCCAAGTTTCTTTTCTAATAGTTTCAGTGTGTCTGGTTTTATGTGGAGGTCCTTGATCCACTTGGAGTTGATCTTAGTGCAAAGAGATAAGATTGGATCAATTCGCATTCTTCTGCATGTTGACTTCCAGTTGAACCAGCACCATTTGTTAAAAAGGCTATCTTTATTCCACTGGATGGTTGTGGCTCCTTTATCAAAGATCAAGTGACCATAAGTCTGTGGGTTAACCTCTGGGTCTTCAATCCTGTTCCATTGATCTGCTTGCCTGTTGCTATACCAATACCATGCAGTTTTTAACACAATTGCTCTGTAGTACTGCTTGAGGTCAGGGATATTGATTCCCCCAGAAGTCCTTTTATTGTTGAGAATAGTTTTAGCTATCCTGGGTTTTTTGTTGCTCCAGATGAATTTGAGAATTGCTCTTTCTAGATCTATGAAGAATTGAGTTGGGATTTTGATGGGGATCGCATTGAATCTGTATATTGCTTTTGGCAAGATGGCCATTTTTACTATATTGATCCTGCCAATCCAGGAGCAAGAAATATTTTTCCATCTTCTGAGGTCTTCTTCGATTTCTTTCTTCAAGGACTTGAAGTTCCTGTTGTACAGATCTTTCGCTTGTTTGGTTAGAGTTACGCCAAGATACTTTATGTTGTTTGTGGCTATTGTGAAGGGTGTTATTTCCCTAATTTCTTTCTCTGCCTGCTTGTCCTTTGAGTACAAGAAGGCCACTGACTTGCTTGAGTTAATTTTATAACCTGCCACTTTGCTGAAGTTGTTTATCAGCTGTAGAAGTTCTCTGGTGGAGTTTTTTGGGTCGCTTAGGTAAACTATCATATCGTCTGCAAATAATGATAGTTTCACTTCTTCCTTTCCAATTTGTATCCCTTTGACTTCCTTATGTTGTCTAATTGCTCTTGCTAGAACTTCAAGTACTATATTGAAAAGATATGGAGAGAGAGGGCAGCCTTGTCTAGTCCCTGATTTTAGTGGGAATGCTTCAAGTTTCTCTCCATTTATTTTGATGTTGGCTACTGGTTTGCTGTAGATTGCTTTTACTATGTTTAGGTATGGGCCTTGAATTCCTGCTCTTTCCAAGACTTTTAGCATGAAAGGATGCTGAATTTTGTCGAATGCTTTTTCAGCATCTAATGAGATGACCATGTAGTTTTTTTCTTTCAGTTTGTTTATGTAGTGGATTACATTGATGGATTTCCGTATATTGAACCATCCCTGCATCCCTGGGATGAAGCCTACTTGATCATGGTGGATGATCGTTTTGATGTGCTCTTGGATACATTTTTTACCAGCTTTCCCTTTCTTTGATGATTTCTTTTACTGTCTAAGCCTGGGTGTCCTTGAACTCACTCTGTATACCCAGTTGTCCTTGGACTTGAAGATCTGCTTATTTCTGTCTCCTGAGTGCTGGAACTAAAGAGATGTCACCACACCTAGACCTCAGCTTTTCTTTAATTCATTTTCACAAGTTGCTGCCATCTTTTCCTGTCACTACTCCCTTCATTGCATTTAGCATCAGACTTTTCTTGCAACTTTTTCCTGGTCTTTCTTTTCTCCTCAAACTGTGTATTTTGTACTTTTTCTTGTTCAACTTGCTCTTTTTCATTTTATTATCTTTATAGTAAAGGCCATTAATATTCAAGCAATGGAATTAATGCTAGATTGTTTTGAAATGTCCTCTGCCAAAGCAATTAATCCTTAATTCTCCAACTTCCTCTCAGACAGATTTTTTTTGACAAGGGCAGAAGGCATCCAAATTTGTCACCAAAATATCACAAGAACAGTGAACAGTTTCTAGGCCACATATTATTACTTTTCTCTAAAACCTCTTGAGATAGACTTCTACTGTTCAAATTATCCTCATCACCATTGTCTTCCATACTCTTACTAGAAAAGCTGTGCTTAAAGCATTACACTACCTTCCTAAACCAAAGTTCCAAAGTCCAGATTCCTACAAACAAAAGCATGGTCCAGCCATCCAAAGCAATAACCCGCTCTGGGTATCAGCTTCTGTCTTAGATAGGATCTCTATTGCTGTGAAGAGATGCCATGACCACAGAAACATGTATACTGGAGACCATTTAATCCAGGCTGTCTTACAGGTCAGAGGGCTAGTACATTATTTACATGGAAAGAATCATGAAAGCATACAAGCAGACATGATGTTGAAGAGGTAGCTAAGAATATTACACCCAGATTAGCAGTCTGCAGTAAGAGAAGGAGAATAATATTGGATCTGGCTTGAGCATCTGAACACTCAAAGCCTCCCCTTAGGGACATATTTTCTTCAGGAAGCCACACCTCCTAATAGTGCTATTCTCTATGGGCCAATGGGGGCCAATTTTGTTTCAATTGCCTCTCTTTCTAAAATATACTATTAATCTAAACAACTTTTGGTAGTGAAGTATTTGCTAAAGAATGCAAACAGAATTTAGTATAGAGAAATAAATTCCTATGTCTGCTGTCTATTGACTTTTAGAAGAGCGAAAAGTGCTCTATAAAAACTCAGCACAGCTAAAACATCCTGAATAATAAAAGAGTTGCTGGAGGCATCACCATCACTCTTTCAAGTTGAAATTCAGAGGTACAGTAAAAAAAAAAAAAAGGACATGGTATTGGCATAAAAATGTACACATTGATCAATGGAATTGAATTGAAGACTCTGACATAAATCATACACCTATGAACACCTGATTGCTGGTAAAGAAGACAAACATCTACACATGATGGCTGCATGTAGAAGAATATAGATGGATTCATATTTATCTGCAAAAGACTTAATTCTGAATGAATCAAAGAAATCAATATAAGATGAGATACACCAAACCTTATAGAAGAGAAAGTGAAAGCAAAGAATAGTCTTGGGCTCATTGACACACTAAAATGCTTTCTGAAAATAATACCCATAACACAGGCATGAAAACCAACAATTAATAAATGTGACCTTGTTAAACTAAAAAGCTTCTATACAGTGGAGAATGATTATGATTGTTCAGACAAAGCAACAAGGTACAGAATAGGAAAAGATCTTTAACAACTATACATCAGATAGAGGATTATTATATATATTTAATAAGAAAACAATGAAGCAAAACAAAGACAACAGCAGTAACAACAACAAAAATTAAAACACCCTAACCATCACGAAAACAAATACCGAGGTTGAAAATTAGTTACATAAATAGACTGGTTCACAAAAGATGAAACTCAAGCACTGAAAAAACACTTAAAGACATGATCAACATACTGAGTAATCAGGGATATGTAAATCAAAACTACTTTGATATCTTACCTTATACTAGTCACAATGGTCAAGGTTAAGAAAACAAATGACAGTTCTTGTTGGTGAGGGCATGGGGAATGGCAAAGCTTATCTATTGCTAGTGGGCATACAAACTTGTAGAGCCACTGTGGAAATAAATGGGACAGTTACTCAGGGAGCTGGGAATAGATCTACCTCAAATTCCAACATTACTATTCTCAGACATATAATCAAAGGACTCTACATTTTATTACAGAGATATTTCTTTGACCATGTTCGCTGCTGCTCTATTTATGGCCAGAAATTAGAAACACCCTCATCAATTGTCCATCAGCAAATGAATGGATAATGGATTTACTGTATATTTACATAATGGACAATTCCCTTGTTTTAAAAAAATGAAGTTCACAGATAAATGGATGAAATTAAGAAAAAAATTATCCCAAGTGAGGTAATAGCATATACTATCTTATATGTGGATGCTAACTTTTAAGCTTCAGTAGGCATACTACAATTTATATAACCACAAAGGTGAGATACAGAGTAAGGGATTGGAGATCGGCAAAGGATCTCTCAAGGAAGGGGAAATATTATATGTAGTTATGGAGACATGTGGGGGAAGACAGGAACATAAGGGTTAAATGGTGAGGGGCAAAGGGGAGAGAATGTCCAAACTAGAACTCTCTTTCTACCAAGTGAAACCTCTTGTCAGGAACTGGTTACATATAGCTGAGTTGTTGGCCAAATTGTCACCATGGAAACCCTCAAGCAACCTAGGCAAAGATACTTGTTGTTTTTCAAAAACTAATGGTAAAGCTCTCTTATTGAAGGCAATGCTTACATATCTCACTAAATATGAATAATTTATCTGGTGCCTAACTAGAACCTTCATCCTAACTTACTAGTGTTCATGGTACTGGAAGTGTTCATGGTTCTTTTCATGCTATCAGTGGAAAAAGGTAAATAAGTCAGCTAAAAACTCTTCAGTTTCCAATGGTGACCTACCTGCATGGTATGCTGATGCACTAGTGGTACAAGAATTGGAAGAATAATGAGCCACTCTCTGACTGTATGATGAAACACATGCCTGACATTGAGTGAGTGGCCAAGAACCTGAGACTAGATAGGTCATAGACCAAATGAAAAGTATACTACTGTTATTCTCCTAAAGGAACAGAACAATAAAATGATTCTTGGCAGTTTATCACTCAGCTACCATCAGAGTAGCTTCTTTGGAATAGATGGAAACTAATACAGAAACCCAAAACAGGTAGAGCGTGAAAGACATTTGGAAAATCTGTCCTAAATAGGATGTCTTCATGCAACCTTTCCATTCAGGTCTTAGAAACCTCTGTGGGAGAGGAGGCAGAAAGATTGATTATAAGAGCTAGAGAGAATGACAACAAAGAGCTTCTAGATAAAGAAGGATAGTTCAGTTGCAAACTCAAAGAGACTGTGGCAACATACATAGAGCCTGGAGAGGTTCAAGTGAGACAGGTTCCTAGCTATGGGATAGGGAAGTGGGTATGAACTCTCATCTCTAAGAAATAAGCTGATTCCAGGTGGCTACTGCTTGTCCCTATTTGGGAATTTTGTCTAAGTAGTCTTTTGCTTGTTTATATGGTTTAACATTTTTGTATGTTTTTATGGTGTGTGTGTGTGTGTGTGTGTGTGTGTGTGTGTGTTACTTGTACTTTTAAAAAACTCTGGGTATTTTTTGACTGTTTATTTTAGAAAGGAAGAAAACAAAGTCATGAGTCTTTGGATGAACATGGAGGTGAAGAGCATCAGAAAAAAAGGAGAGGAGAAACATGATCAGAATATATTATATGAATTTTTAATAAAAATAAAAGTAAATTAGATAGATAGATAGATAGATAGATAGATAGATAGATAGATGGATGGATGGATGGATGGATAGATAGATAGATAGATAGATAGATGGAGCACTGAGCAGACCTTGGGTACTAGTTCCACAACCAGTCCCACAACACACAGAAGCTAGGCTCCCACGTATTCCAACATACCAAGGTTCATAGGATCACAGGATATCAGGAGCTTGATCACACCAGGATCCCCGGATCCCAAGGCAGCTTGACTCCCAGGAGCTCTGACAAACCCAGGATCTTAGGATCATAGGATCCAAGAATCATAGGATCTCAGAGATAGCTGGACACAGAGGAGATCAGACACAACCAAGATCACAGGACAGACAGGCCCTAGTCAGAGAAAGTGAGGGCAGGTAGCACTAGATATAACCAAATGGTGAGAGGCAAGCATAAGAACATAAACAATAGAAACCAAGGTAATGTTGCATCATCAGAACCCAGTTCTCCCACCATAGCAAGTCCTAGGTATGCTAACACAACAGAAAATAAGACTCAGATTTAAAAATCACATCTCATGATGATGATAGAGGAGTTTAAGAAGTACATAAATATTTCCTTAATGAAATACAGGAGCAGATAAACAACTAGAAGCCCTTAAGGAGAAAACTCAAAAAATCCCTTAAAGAGTTACAGGAAAACACAGGTGAAGGAAGTGAACAAAACCACCCAGGATCTAAAAACAGAAAGAGAAACAAAAAAGAAATCAGAAAGGGAGACAACCCTGGATATAGAAAACCTAGGAAAGAGATCAGGAGTCATATATATATAAGCATGAACAACAGAATACAAGAGATAGAAGAGAGAATTTCAAGTGCAGAAGATACCATCGAAAGCATTGACAAAACAGTCAAAGAAAATGCAAAAAGCAAAAAGCTCCTAACTCAAAACATCCAGGAAATTCAGGATACAATGAGAAGACCAAACCTAAGGATAACAGGTGTAGAAGAGCAGATTCCCAACTTAAAGGTCCAGTAATATCTTCAACAAAATTATAGAAGAAAATTTCCCTAATATAAAGAAAGAATTGCCCATGAAAATACAAGAAGCCTACAGAACTTCAAATATACTGGACCAAATAAGAAATTCTTCCCATCACATAATAATCAAAACACCAAATGCACTAAACATAGAAACAATATTAAAAGCAGTAAGGAAAAAAGGTCAAGTAACACATATGGCAGACCTATTAGAATTACACCAGACTTCTCACCAGATACTATAAAAGCCAGAAGATCCTGGGCAGATGTCATAAAGACACTAAGACAACACAAATGTCAGCCCAGACTACTATACCCAGCAAAACTGTCAATTACCATAGATGGAGAAACCAAGATATTTCGTGACAAAAACAAATTTACACAATATCTCTCTACAAATAAAGTCCTGCAGAGAATATTAGATTATTCCTCCAACACAAGGAAAAAACCTTTTCCTAGAAAAAGCAAGAAAAAAGAAGATACACACACAAACATAATTCCACCTCTAACAACAAAAACAACAATCACTTTTCCTTAATATCTCATAATATCAATGGACTCAATTCCCTAATAAAAACATATATACTAACAGACTGGATATATAAACAGGAACAAGCATTGCACTTCATTCAGGAAATTTGCTGGAAAACAATTTTCCAAGCAAATGTTCCCCAAGAAACAAGCTAGAGTAGCTATTCTAATATTGAATAAAAGCAACTTTCAGCCAAAAGGTTTTTTAAAAGATAAGGAAGGACACTTCACACTCATCAAAGGAAAAATCTACCAAGATCAACTCTAAATTCTGAACATCCATGCTCCAAATACAAGGGCACCTACATTCATAAAAGAAACTTTACTAAGGCTCAAAGCACACATTGCTCTTCACACAATAATAGTGGGACACTTCAGCCCTCCCCTCTCAGCAATGGACAAATCATGGAAACATAAACTAAAGAGAGACACAGTGAGAAGAACAGAATGAACCTCATGGATTTAATAGATATTTATAGAACATTTCACCCTAAAACAAAAGAATATACCTTCTTCTCAGCACCTCATGATACCTTTTCCAAAACTGACCATATAATTAGTCACAAAACAGGCCTTGACAGATATAAGAAGATTGAAATAATCTCATGCATCCTGTCATATCACCACAAACTAAGGCTTGTCTTCAATAACAATAAAAACAACGGAAAGCCCACATACACATGGAAGCTAAACAATACTCTACTCAAAGATAGAAAGATGATAGATTGATAGATAGATATAGATGATAGATGATTGATAGATGATAGACAAGCAGACATATGTATGAATTTCTGTATGTTTTTGGATATGACTCAAGCAAATACCTTTCTAGGAATATACTGTGGAAAAAATGTTTCTGTTATGCTGGCACATGGCTTTAATACCAGCATTTGAAAGGCAGAGGCAGGTAAATATGTGAGAGGGTGAGACCAGCCTGGTATACATAGTGAATTCTAGTAAGTCAGAACAATATAGTGAGACCTGCTTCTAAACGAACAAAGAAGGAAAGAAAATAAAAGAGAAAAAGAAAAGAAAAAAAGAACTCATCCATGCAAAGAATTTTTAGTGAATGTAAATAGGAGAATTATTCCTAATTATTCTAGATGGACACAATGTAAATATATGTCAGCAAAAATTTTATATATGTAAAATATATATATATTATATATATAAATATATAATATATATTATATATATAAAAATTATATATAATAGTTCCATATAATGTAGTAATATATAACAATAACATTTGAAAAGTTACAACATTTATAAACCTCACAGATATGTTTACAAAGAGAATCCATTTGTATATCTGAAGAGATAACTCAGAGGATAAAACTGTTGATACACAAGGTGAGACACAGTCGGGTTTTAGCCCTTCACCTTTAGAACAGTGGAGTAGGTGAGGCAACATATTAATAATCCCAGTTTATGGAAGGCACTGAAAGAACCCAGACCAAGAATGAATCAGTCAGACTCTTGACGGAAACTGTAGTATGGAGAGTGATCAAGTAACATACCTGACATCAACCTTGTGCATGCACACTCATGCACATACATATTCATCTACACATACACATAGACTCATCCTATATGAACCAAACTGTCACACATACTGCACATATATGTATATATCATAGAAAGAAACTATATAGATATATAAATCTCTGTATTATGTTAAATAAATTGAAAAGTTAATTTTATATTACAGAAAGTCATTGATTTTCCTGAATTTACAAATATAAGAAAGGATTGAGCATATATAGATAAAGATATATGTATTTGTGATTGAATTTGTTGAGGTAAGGAAATTTTTTCAAAATTGGATTTCTGGCAATATAATTGCACAATTTAATTTAATTGTATGATAGCAGGGGCTGAATTTTATATGTAACATATTTCTTCAGTGGACTTGCAAAAATAAGTTTAATTTTAATCATAAATCTTGAAAGAAAAACTGTATGAACCAGGATTGCATGTACTGTGACATGGGTACCTGGTGTATTTGATGGTGACACAGGATTGCAGGCATGTAAGTGGTCAGCTGGATTTGGAATTTGGAGACTGCAATAGAGGGAGAGGTTAGGAGATTAGACTGAGACACACTGTCATCCTCAGTAGCCTGATGACACTTTTTACACTCCCATGCTTTTGAGAACCAAAGTGATCATCAAAATATGGCATGTCACAGTGATGTTAGCATTTGACATTGAACTGATTTGAATAAGTAAGCCAATCATTATGAGAACACTATTTTAGCAGATATTCATCACTATAATCAAAAGCTGCTGTTTTGCAATATTAATGATTAATATTTGTTCAAAGTTACTATGATATACAGGCATTTTTCGTATAATAGCATGCAGAGAACTGAATATATACAGTATTAACTATAAATTTTCAATAAGATAATTGAAATATGGATTATAATTATGATGTCAAGACCTTTCAATATTTAAATTACATTTGGTGGAAATCAGATACAATAAGACTTTGAATTCATTGGAAAAATTCTAAGATGTTATTGAGATAGGAAAAGCTCATTTTATATTAGATAACACATATAGGATTTTTTAATAACAAAATAATACCATGCTATTTTCAGAAGTTGTTATAAATAAAACCCCCTAATGACTATATATAAATAAAACTCTAAAGTTTTTATTAACTATGTTTATGGCTCTGAACTATTAAGGCTATTTGCACATCAAAGTAATATTAATTAAGAATATAATGACATTATCTAATCTGCTCTAAGATAAGACAATGGGTGTTGACTATTTAGACATAGGTGTTTACACATGAGAAATATTTTATAATGACAAGATATGATAACATTAGGACTTTTTTTTGATAGAAAGTAATGAGGGCCTACTGAGACTCTTCTTCAGCCACAGTTCTCTGGCCTTCTGAAACTGGGACCTTAAAAGCAACTGAACAATAAAATTCTCTGAAAACAGAGTTGATCTGTCCCTCTTCAGAACACAATTACAAATGTGTATAGTGATCATTTTATATTATTATCTCTGGCAATAGTTTCCTATTTTAAACACCAATATCTACATCTTCTCTATCAAACCCAGTGTAATTCCTGGATTCCTACTCACTACTTCCATGCTGTCGGCCGTTTCTACCCATTGCCTTGACATCTGTGGATTCAACTAAACATGGATTACAAGTACTGAATAGTTTTTTTTTATCAGTACTACACATGTATAGACTTTCTCCTTGTCATTATTCCTTAAACAATGATATAAACAAATAGTATAATGTCTGCTTATGTAGCATTTGTAGCATGCTAATTAAATAATGCAAAGATGGTTTGAGGTACACGAGAAGGTGTACCTACTGTGAACAAACAGCGCTTCTATAAGAGAGTCTTGAGGATTTGTAGGTTTGGGTTAACTTAATGGTCCCTGCAGATACTGGTAGTTGAGGAAGGTATAGTCAGAAAGAACTATCCAATAACTGATTTGTAAATCTTGCCAATTTATATTTTAGCATTTTATAATTTGAAAATCTCTAGGGTATTGAGTAAATAAATGTATCTACTGCTACAATAATGAGCTAAAATACTAGGAAGCCAGCAGTCTAAGCATTGCTTAAGGTAAACTTTGTATTTTTTTTCTTAAAAAAAAGAAATATCTACAAATTCCATTATGAATTAAGATCAAGCTAGCATTTATAACTTTTTTATTCCTTTCATGTGGTTTAATGCTTAGGATTTTACAGATGAAGAAGGAACGGCCATAAAAACAAGGATGGGTTCTAATTCTCTCCTACTTATCTGTGAAGTAAGATGAACCTGGTTTGTTTTGGAGTGTAAAGGCTTTTGCTTGATAAAGATGAGGCAAAGAAGCAAGGTCATGAATATGTCTGATCTTCAGCATAAGCCTCACCAATGTGATGTGCACTGGGAATGCAAACAGGAATTTGCATAACATTTAAATGAGGAATCTGCATCTCTGTAACTTACAGTCTGTCTCTGCATAAGCTTAAACAGAAGTGGAATTTCCATTGAAGCAAAGGATAGGGAAAGGAAAGTGCAGGGTGCCCAAATAGGGTGGTTCTTAAGGAAAAATGTCAGTGAACTGAACATAGAACAAAGAGATATCCCAGACCTGTGTTGTGGGCTCATTTAAACAAGGAGAAAGGCAGAAGTCCAAAGAGGATATCAAACAGCAGTATGGAAGGTTAGGGCTGCCTTCTCCTTCATTGCCTTGTGATGACTGTTAAATACAGAGGCTCTTTCCTTTAAAAGAATGTGGGTCTGCACAGTGTGGCTTTAGTTCATTCATATAAAATTCCAGCCAGTGTGGTGGCAGCATGTGTGTGGGGTTGTCCACATAACGATGCCTTCTGCTTTCCAAAGTATATGCTTTTAAAAGGAGTTGGAAGGAGTTCAATGCTCTTTTGCTGACTCTGTTGTCTGCAAAAGTGAATTAGGAAAGACAGTGTTGGTCTTGCTAGATTTTATCTTAATCTTCAGATGGATTCTTTTATTACCTAATGTTCCTGAAGAATGGACCAACACAGGATGCCAGAGTGTCTGTTTTTTTTCTTTCTGTTCCTTCCCCAGCAATCTCCCCACAACTCTGCTCTTTTTTTCTTTTCTTTTCTCCTTTGGTTGTGCACACAAAAGCACAGCAAACATCAGGTCCTAATTTATTTTTTTTTAAAGAAGTGACCTTAAACATAAACTCCACTTTAAAGTTAGATATATTGCCTATAAGAAGCATCTGCTATTTATGGTTGTGTGTATTTCAAAAACCTCTGCAGGTAGGATCTCAAAAGTCTCTTTTTATTTCTCAGCTTTGATAGAAAATTTCTGGAAATTATACAAGTGATTACCCCATGAGGGTCAAGTAAGGTGGGCTTACCAAACACATATATGTAAAACATGAACCCAATTCACAGGTGGAGGATTTCTATACATAAGATTTCTATACAGCAAATTGCTTGTTAAATGTATACTTCTGGTCCAAAGTTTTTAAAGAATTTGGTGCAGTCCAAAATATCTGTCACAAAACCTAATTGACTGGCATAATATGGCACAAATCTATAGTCCTAACAAACAATATACTGAGACACAGAAATGCAAATAAGAGACTGAGGCCATTGTGGCTATAAAATGAGTTGGCTTCAAATTCACCCCATCACCTTCCCCCCCTCCAGAAAGAAAGGAAGAGAGAGGAGGTAGGGACAAAGGAAAAAAGAAAGAAAGAAAGAAAGAAAGAAAGAAAGAAAGAAAGAAAGGAAGGAAGGAAGGAAGGAAGGAAGGAAGAAAGAGAAAGAAAGAAGGAAAGGAAGGAAGGAAGAATGGAAAGAGATCGAATGGACTATAATTACAAAACAAAAAAGAAATCAACCACCAAATTTGATTTCTTAACAGGAATTTCTAAGTACTTCAGTACTTTAACCAATGTCTTCATGTAGAATGCACTCAACTTTCACCCAATAGCAGTTGAGGGCTTTACCTGCATGTCTTCTTCCCGCTCCAAACAGCTTCTGTGTTCTTTTACATATTTTCCTGATTTTAAAGTGTCAGTATGTATCTAAAGGTAAGATTGGGGTATTTAGTGACATAATGAGTTCTCTAGGATTTCCCCCTCATCTCTTCTTTCCCCTTTTGTTCTCTGCATACTTTAGCACTCACATGCTAATATTAGCACTAATGCCTCAGGCCTAAATAGCAATAATTACTGGATGACATCCTGGTTTCTATTTAAGTTGACAACTCAATCACTTGACATATGCATTACATCTCTATTACACTGGCATCTAAATGGCACTTTGTAAAGCATTCCTTTTATATTTAGTTCACAGTCTGATCACACTAGAACTTGTGCTCCTCGTGTGTCTGTTAAAGACTGGTAGAGATGCCATTATCTCTAAGTTCTCACCAGTGGTAGATAATGGATAGCTGTATTTACTGAAAGTTCTCACCAGTGGTAGATAATGGATAGCTGTATTTACTGAAAAAAAAAAGAGTTCTTAATAATGTGTATTTCTTGGAAAACTAGAGATAACAGTTTTATTTGAGCAAAATAAAATGTGGTCATTTTAAAATACTACACTAAAAAAATTCATTCTGGCCTATGAGGTGTGTCTATAGAATGAATGAGTCTACTCTTTTGAATTGATAGTGGAAAGATGTTCAATAAACAAATCCACTTTAGAAAATATTTGTTTTGATTTTTAGGTCAATTTATTATAGCTGTAATTCAATTAGAAAAATGTACAGAAAAATAATTAAAATATATTTCCTCATGTAACATAAGCTTTAAATAACCTATCCTAACAGATAAGAGAATTTATAATATGATGCTTGTTTTCCATCTCCTTCCAATCCTCTTCTTCTCTTCGACCCCTCTAATTTAAGATCTCCTATCTTCTTACCTCTCCTTCTCATTTCTTCTTTGAAAGATATCAGCTAGGGGTTGCACTGATGACGGACAGATGGAGAATGGAAGCCATGAACACATTGTGTGTCCTTAAAAAGTGGTGAGCAGTCCTGTGGGATTAGCCACACATAAAGGCTTTAGCAAATATGTAAATACATTAAAGCTAACACAAACCAGATTTCTCACTGCCTCTGTACAAATGTTGAGACTGTGGGGTTGGAGCACTCCATTAATGAGGATTACACCTAGTGTGCATTTGACTTCTCAACCGTCAAATTCTAAAGAGATCCAGGAACTTTTGAAGCAATAACTGATGCAACAGGACGGAGTACGTGGGGAAAGGGCTTCTTGCTGTGCCAAGCTACTCAGTAGGAGTGGACTCAAGGGAGGCTGGCAGTACAGAAATAAGTACAATGAGGAATAGCACATTTACACAGTGTCAACTTATACATGCAAAACCATGCAAAAGTCTCACAGGTTAAAAAGGAATAAACAAACCAGGCTGATAACATCTTCGTCAAAGGCATCAAAAGTGTTGGGACAGAAAATGTATGCTACCTGATAAAATGAAATAACACAAACACACACACACACACACACACACACACACACACACTCACACACACATGCAAACCGTTGCTCTTCCTCAATAACCCTGACCAAAATATATGAGTCTATTTATGAGGAATAATCTGAAAAACCCAATCAGAAAATAGTCTAGAAAATGATAGTCTTTAATATTGAAAATCATGAATGTCATAAAATTGAAGAAAGATTGAGAATCGTTCCCAAATGAAGGAGCCCATGACAAGTATGTAGATCTATGTTCCTGGGCTGAGAGCTTTGTTGTAAGAAATTAAGACAGTCATTTTAGAAGGGGGTGTGAGTGACTTCTACACAGCATGACTTTGTAGTAATCCCGCGCCTCTTCACTAGGTTTGGAATTATATCAAAGTAAACACACTAAAAAGAGAAAATGGTCTATTTATTGATATTCCTAAATGCGTTTAAATTTTATCATTGAAATGTCACTCACATGCGAAATTAAATGCATTTGATAAGCTTAGACATGTGTATATCCATAAAACTCTCGCCTGCCAGAGAGAGAAGAAACTCACACACCACCCTTTACAGTTTCATGCTGAAAAGTTGAAGACAAATTTGCTGAAGTTTACTCTCTTTCAAATTTTTAGGCACACCCTACCAAATTGTTAAAGAGCAATGCCCTTACTTTGCCTTCATTTTTTTTTAAAAAAAGCTTCTTTCATTTGCCCGACAGGACGTTTAGGTTTTGCCTCATTTCCAGCACACGCTCATACCCATGCTTCCCATGACATAGCAATTGAGATCAGCATCCCTGGGAGGAGTGCTTTTCAACTTCCTTTGATTTCCTCTGACCTGGACACCTGCATCCGGGATGGTATCGCCCTAAATTCGTCATGACAGTTCAATAGGAAATGACAGTCTTATCAAGCTTCCTGGAGAAAGTTTCTTCACTAAGGTTCCCTTTCATTACCTCCCTGGATATCCTCTCACAGTGAATTTCGCAGATACCCCGGAGCAAGGCTGTTAACTTCATTCAGAAGGCAACATTGGATCCGTATTTATTAACTGCCCTTCCAAGAGAGGGGCCATTTCCCTTAAGATTGCCCTCACCAACAACAGAAAATGCTGTCCAACTCTTCATGTAAGACATGTCATTAACTGCAGAGCTATCTATCATGTGGTCAGCCTCGTTGTGCGTTCATTATTTTGCTGATGCCAAATGAACGTAGAATTTCCCAGAAGGCAGTAAACCACAAGCATGGAGTACAGAAGGCTGTTCATATGCCTCAGAGAGTGAGAAGAAAAGTGGATGAGGTCAGGGAGAAAACAAGGCTGAGGGGCACGTGGAAGCTGAGTTTTTAAAAAAGACCGAGGGGCAACGGGAAGCGTGAATGTGTGAATTACCACAGCTGAGTGGCCATGACGTTTGTCTCTCTGGCAGTCTGAAATTGGACAGCAAACAGCTAAATAGCAGCTTGAACATTATCAAAATGCATCTAAGTGACACATGTCAGAAGGCGACTTAAAAGGTATTATGAGAGGCGGGAGATAGGTTCATTATTCAAAACTCACGAACTCCACACACGTCTGTACCTGTGAGTAGCTTATTGTTGAAACAGCATGGGAGCTAGTAACATTTATCTAAGAATGGGTACGGAATAGTTTCTGAGATCACAAAGCTTCCTACTACAATGTAGAAAGTGATATATTCCTTTGTGCAAGTCTGTGAACCTTCAGAATCGAGTATCTGAACCAGAGACCTGTTGTAAAATTTGAACAAACCTGTACATACCTGTGGAAAAGAAAAGATGGACTTTATTGAGTATAGGAACGGCCAATTTAGCAGGATAAGACACCCTTCTCTGCCATTATTAGTCAGTCAAACATTAAGTTTGTCCAAATACCAACTCAAAGATGAATGGAGTGTGTGACAAAAACAATGAAAAAAAGCAAGCAACCAGCCAACCATGGGAGTGTGTCACAGCCTGACCACAAGGCTGAAGAAGTTAAGGCTCGTCAATCCTGGGTAAGCCACTGTTACTATTACTTCTAACCTATTAAATGTGGGTTACCGTCAGAAGACCCTGTTCCCATAGCACCTGCTGTGTACTCTCCCTCTTTCCCTTCCATGTTAAGTACTTTCCTGTTGTATGGGCCTTTTGGTTAAATTGATTAAATTGTGTCATTTTTTATTAGTCAGTCAAAGTATATTGATTCGTTTTTGCACTGACGTGTTGCTCACGATGACCTAGACCTTGGAGTGGTCCGTTATCCTCTTAGGTACTGAGATCATAGGTGTGTGTCACTATGTTTAGCTTATGTTACATTAAGATTAGAATGTCTCTAATCTGTCGCCTTGAGGCGTGAACTCTAATTTTCATTGTAAGCTTGATCCACATCAAGATTTACCTGGGCAAAACTGGATTCTTTCTAGGGAAGCAATTTCTGACTCTCCCTTGTTTCCTTTGCCCATGTGTCCCTGTTTCTATATTAACTGTACAAATAAGTATGTGGAGTTCAGGAGCGTTGTAAGGAACAGTTGATCATCGGTGCAAAGCATGGGAAGAAAACTCTTCATGATTATCTATAAATAGCCAGCATCCCCCTCTCAAAGTTCAGATACTGAGTGACAGCTGGTAATAAAAAAATAAGACCATGTGGAATTTCCAAGATTACACTTCACATAGTATGTGTTCGAACGGAAGAATAACAGTCTATAGCAGGAAGAATATTTTCACAGTTATGGGCTGTGATGTTTGTTTGTGTAGCTGGCTGTTTGGTTTATTAACAGGAACTCTTTAAAAAAAAAGTCCAAGCACTTTAGAAAAAAAATGGGCGAAAATGTAATACACCCAAAGGGCCAAAGGAACTGCAGCCTCAAAGGAATACTAGAAGCTAGACAGAGTCCGTGGTAGGCACGTAGATAGGCACAGCACAGCTAGGTAATAAAGGCGGTGAATTGGTGAATTGCCAGCATGGCCAGCTTCCTCCTCAGCCTCCAGGATTCAAAGCCTATCAGCTTTTGCCTTCCACCAGCGGGCTGCCTGCTGACCTGTTCATACCACAGCTCTAGCCAGCCTACTAGACTAGCTTCAAACTGAAGCTAAATTAGAGGGGAAACGCTTCACAGGCTTTAAAGCCCCGGCAAGGGAGTAAATGTTCAGGGTTCTGATTTGTAGAGGATCTTTTTGTCTCTGTGATTTCTCCATGTGTGTTTCCTCCTCCAACCCCCCCACCCCCGCCCCAATAAATGCTTTTCAAGGGAAGATTCTGCCTTTGGTGCTTGAGATTTCTCTACTACATATTAAGCTTCAGGTTCTCCGTGTCTTTTAATTCCTTAACTGGCTGAGCAAACAAACCTGATGGACAGTCAGTTCTATAGAGTATCACCAACAAAAGTTCTTTTTGAAAACGCAACCGTAATATCCAGATTACGTGTGTTCATAAATGCAAGGCTGCAGAGTGCTTGTTGCCAATATGTAAGGCAAATGCAGCTTTGGAAATTTGAAGGGGAAACATAAGAACCTGTGAACTAAAGTACTCATGCTAGTGTTTATCCCCCGCCTCGTATTTACGTAATATGTTTGCTTTAGAAATTTCAAGTTGAGCCGGGCGTGGTGGTGCATGCCTGTAATTCCAGCACTTGGGAGGCAGAGGCAGGCGGATTTCTGAGTTCGAGGCCAGCCTGGTCTACAGAGTGAGTTCCAGGACACAGAGAAACCCTGTCTCAAAAAACAAAAAAGAAAGAAAGAAAGAAAGAAAGAAAGAAAGAAAGAAAGAAAGAAATTTCAAGTTATTCATAATGATAGCTACAGTTGTCAAATAATCAAAACTGCTTTATTTGGAAGAGCTGAAGACACAAGTTACTGCCCTGCATCTTCAAGCTAGTTTATTTATATATTAACCGCTTCCCGCAAAACATAGATATGTGCATTTGCAGGGCCTTTGGGAAAGCAGACGTGGGAAGATTGAATGCATGCACCCCATGCCCAGGTTCTAGCTTGCTGGATGTCTCGGACAAGCTGAGAACAGCGTGGAGGGCAGGAGGCTCTTGCTCTCTGGCTGGCTCTCTGGCCCTGGGAGTGAAGGGAAAAGAGCAGGGAGGAGAGCTCTCACTGAGTCCCACCCAGGACAAGAGTGTGGGGCTTATTCGGGCAGGTGGCTTGGTTTAATGGAAACCATACCCGGAAGTACAGAGAGGTTTCCTGCAGGAGATCAGATGTAGCTCTTTAGAGGAAGACCTGCTTCATTGCTCCAGCGCGCGGCGGGTTCAAATGAGAAGAGACAGTGCATGGTTTTAAAGCGTTTATGGTTGGCAGAGAGTTGTGATGAGTGTTCCAGGACAGCCAGAGCTATACAAAGAAACCCTGTCTCGAAAAACCAAAGTAGAGGCTGGCCATGGCCATGTGGAGAGAGGGGGGAGGGAATGCGGAGAGAGGGGGAGCAAGATGGCAAGAGAGAGAGGCAAAATCCCAGCACTTGGGAGGCAGAGGCAGGTGGATTTCTGAGTTCTGAGTCCAGCCTGGTCTACAGAGTGAGTTCCAGGACGGCCAACGCTATACAGAGAAACCCTGGAGAGAGAGAGAGAGAGGAGAGAGAGAGAGAGAGAGAGAGAGAGAGAGAGAGAGAGAGAGAGAGAGAGAGAGAGAGAGAGAGAGAGAGAGAACCGGAGGCCGGAGAAGGGGGAAAACAGCCCCTTTTGTAGTGAGCCAGGCCCACCTGGCTGTTGACAGGTAAGTAGGGGGTGGAGTCCAGACAGAATACCTGGGTCTTGGGACATTGCCCTAGATGACTGAGGGCCACAGAATTATGAAGCTGAGGTTTCATGTCAGGAGCCTAGTGTCTGGGAGCATGGCAAACTTCCTTCCATTTTTTTGCAGAATTATCTGCTGTGTCTCTGGGGTTTAAACCTAGCTCAACCCGAAAACAGGCAGCCGTTCATGGTCTCATATGCATTCGTTTCTATATAAAGCAGATACATAATTTTACAGAAAATATTTTTTCACTGTATTTTCTTTATTCTGCTTATATATATGTCATACTTTGTATTAGAATACAGTCAATTGCTCTGGCCTGCTCCCAGGGAGACAGCAACTGATGCCCTTCTGTCCCTCTCCCAATAAACCCATTTTGCTGCATATCTGTTCTACATCATACTTTCTCAGGGGTACACTTTGACATAGGCTGCCAAAGATATCCCCTCTCCAGAATTACATTTATAACACACTGTCATCATATTTGAGAATAACATCAATGTGAAATAAATACACATTGCATAGGAATTGATTTTATATTTCTATATTTTAATGATTCTTTTGCTTAATTTTTTCTTTTGATACTGATATCTACTGTGAAGTCAAGGTTTGAATAGATTGTAATATGGATTCATGCTGGCCTCAAATGACTATCTTCCTGCGTCACACTCTGGAGTGCCAGAAGTTACAGTTTTATATCACCGTACCTGACAAAAGCGCTTCTTGTATTCTGTGTTGGATGTTTCATTCATTATATATTTATTTTATTTATATAATATGTGACCTAAAATCTCATACATTGTTATATTTACATAAATATAGCTCTGTAGCTGGGTAACATGGCTCATTGGATGAAAGTTCCTGAGCCCCAGCCAAATGACTGGAGTTTCATCCATCAAACTCATGTTTGGCAGAAGGAGAGGACTGACTTCCACAATTGTCTTTTGAACTTTGTAAATGTGGAGTCATAAGCATACCCATATACCCTCACAGACACACACACACACACACACACACACACGCACACACACACACACACACACAGAGATATACATACCTCTACACACAAGCCATATATATATGTATGTATGTATGTATATGGGTATAGGTATAGGCATAAATGTAAATATCCTATGCAGGTGCATATACATATATGTGCATGCACATCAATACCTGTACCTATAATTATGCATCATATAGATACACATACACCTAAGCATCGTGCTTATAGACAAATACATCATATACATGTACATATACATATATTAACACAACGAATATAAACTTTGCTTTTGAGTATTAGACTTCAGTTCATTAGCCTCCAGAGTTGCTGAAGAGCAGCCAGAAGCTTGCTCAGACTGCTCTTGATTCTTCGACTCTATTATGTTTTTAATCTCAAATTAAGAATGCAGAATTCTCTTTGTATACATTTGTAGAATTGTATTTTGAATGAGAATGTCAAAATTTAGCAAATGGCTTGGGATTTTATTTGTGAAAAGAAATTTTATTAGCTGGGAATTAATAATAAGTTTTTTAAAAACTATTTTGATGTATTATTTCAATGGTGAATTTTTAAGTATGCTTCTCTTATCTCCCTTCTCTCTCTACCTTCCTTCCTTTCATACCTAGGGTTTAGTACCTTGGGTTGTTTTTAACCCACATTTCATATTTGTTGAGAAAGAACAGCTAATTTATGAAATCCTTTAATCACTATTTTGTAAGTTAAAAGTAGATCTTTACTTCAAAATTTTCTTTACCAAGGTATAAAGAGACCTGGTGGTCCTTGCCATATTTAACATCTTGGGTGAAGATTGCTTTTCCTTTTCTTTGACTCAATATGCATTCCTTTGTTCTGCTTAATCACATGTAAAGCTGAAACACGCTCATTAGCACAATATTTATGAAACAGACAGAAACTGAGTGCATGAACTCCATCTCGGTACATTGTAGGGCTGCACATGGTGACTAAATTCAACCTGTAGCTGACATGAGTGATGGAGCCAAACACAACACACTTCATACTAAGAGGGTGTTTCAGTTTTCTCATTCCATCAACTTCAAAATATAGGACACCCAGTTCTTCAGCTCTGGGGTATTCTATAATAGAAATCAAATTAGACTTTGTTTTTTATTATTTATTCACTTATTTGAAGATTTAAATGTTTCATGAATTTTGATTTCTTTTGTTGTTTGATAGAAGGTATCACAATGTAACCCAGACAAGGCTAAGCCTCATCAATTATCCCTGTCAAGGCCTGAAGTCTTCAATATAATCTTCTACCTCCTTCTCTGTAGGTGTAGCAGAGGAATGAGCCACTATGTAGCTTTCTGATTCAACTCTCTTGAGTCCATTATATCATTTTCGTAAGACAACTGTCTTCTGTTTTGTTTGTCTCATGGGTGTAAACACTTCCTTTCATTTTCATGTGATATCTGGTGGTAAAGTTAACAGATATGTTCAACCCAACAAACCCTGAAATTCCTATCTATTCATTTTACATAAGAACATTTCAGAGACAACGTTTAGGCTTTCTCGTGCTTTTACTATTAAAGATCAGGTAAAGTTTGGTTCATCTTTTATTGGAAGTGAATTTCAGAAATGCCCTTCTGATGACTTAGGCATTATGATATCAACACTCAATACTATGACCACATAGAAGAGCTTGTATAAAGCAGGATAGAAATACGAATGCATTTGAGTTCTACAAGAAAACAGAGCCAACTTAAGAATCTAGGAAACAGAATATAGTAAAACTGAGGCTAGAAGAAATGCTAGAAGAACTGGAGAAGTAGAGACTAGAGCGTCTATAGCTACAACGTTAGGGAAAGAGACACTGAACATCTCAGCTTAAGGGCAAAAGGGAGTAAATGTCAAAATCTTAGGGAAATCCTGTGCATTCTCAATAATACAAGAACCATCCACTCACTGTCTCATTGTGTAGCTGTGAAGTATGTAGTCCTCATACACGTGTATGTAATTTCAGTATGTACCTATTTCCAGAATGTAGGTATACAATATACTTCCCTTACCTTCTGGATCATACTTGTTCACATATGAGTATCAAACTTTGATTTAGAACAACATAGGATTCTTCTCACAGGGCAGAGGGATTTGCAGGAGGTGAGCTGAGTTAGCAACCGTAGATCCACATACATTATAAAGGCTGTGTGTTCTAGCAAGCCCTGTGGTTGTAGGCTTGTTTACAATGGTATTTGTGGGAATCCATAATGACAGGACACATCTAGAGAGCAATGATCCACTCGGAAAAGCTAGTGAGGGGGAAGACACAAACCCAAAATATTTCTTTCTATATACATATGGCATATAAAATATTCCTCCCTTTAAATTAAGGTCAATTTTAAGGGTACAGCCAAAATAAACAAACATACAGAAAAACAAAAGCAAAAATCTCCTTCATACATTTTTTTGGTAATGAGCAGAGAAAGTTAAATTACTGTTGAGAAATAGAGGGAGGGGAACTCATTAACTTCTGGCATCAAGCTCCCGCCTGGTTCTCACAACCAGACCATGCAATTCAGGAAAACAATCTGTTACACTGTCAACCTCAGATGAGACTATTCCAAGGCTATGATGCACTGAGACAAAGCAAAGCTAGCTCATAACTCTGTCTAAGCCTGACACAAACAGGGTCGCTGAGCCAATCACAAATACCAAACACTCGCTGCATTATCTTCAGTGATTGATTGTTTATGATTATCTAGCAATCAGATTTATCTCATTTCTCATATCTTCCTAAAACTAAAATGTATTGAAAGACCAATCATACAATTGCTGTACTGTCTCATGGCATGCAGTGTAAATCAGACCCTCCTACCATGACTGCTTTCTTAAGTCTTTGCCAAATCACTCAGCTAGAACCCTCACAATTGTGGAATAGATTTTTTTTTTTTTTTTTGCTAACGTGCTTTTAACTGAGACACCCCATGATTACCCATTGTGGTGGTTAATTTTATGCTTGGCTAGAAGCCTGATTGTTTGGTCTAACACCAATGAGGATATTGCTACAAAGGCATCTTTTCAGATATGATTAACATTTAAATCACTAGACTTTGAAAAACCAGATTAATCTCTGTGATGTGGCTGGGCCTCATCCCAAGGTGTCTGTCCTCTGTACTTCATGAGGTAGTAAATTCAGTGCATTCAACATGTCTGTCAGTGATCCTTTATTGAGGGCTACTGCCGTTGCTTTCTGTGTTCTGTAAGGTTATCAGAAAGATATGGAGGATGATTTGTCTTCCCATATAAGCCAAAGAAACTGGAAAACTGGGACAATCTTTGCTTTTCGTATTTTAATTGACTCCTCCCTAAGAAGATGGTTGAGCTTTAAAATAATTATATAAAACATTTAAATGTTTTTGCAATCTGTGAACCCTTTAAACTTAAAGTTAATCAAAACTCTTGCTTTAAAGACTATTGTATGCTAAATCTTCATTATTTTATTTCAGATTGTGCATATTAAAGATCTTGACCTTGTCAAGCCCAATGAAAATACTGCTGAGCAGATTAACGGGCCATCACAAGGTATGCTGAAAGTACCTCCCAGAAACTGACAGAATTCTCATCAAGATTCCCGCATTTGCCTGTCAAAGCATCAGCAATATTACAGGAATAACACATTTTGCTGAATTCTGTTCACTATTATTTCCTCTGTCCTGTACATTTTTTTTTACTTGTACTTCCTGCACACATAACTTGGACAATTTGTAACTTTCCACTCTTTCATAGGACATTTAAAAAAAATGAGAGCATTGAAGTCTATGGCTTGTGTTGAAAGTCAATCCTAATGGGAACTCCGTGAATTTACTTGCAACCAGGAAGCTAGTAAGGAAATTATGTTTTAAGACCTTCCATTTGCTCATGTGCGTAGTTAAGTCACTCTTTACAAAGCCATTAGTAATAACAAAACTTGTGTCCAGTATAAGGGGGCTCAGTACCATTTACCACACCCTGTGTTCTTATCGGCTCTGGCAAACCAACCTCAGAGATCTACATTTCCATGGCAATCTTCCAAGAAAAACCCAGGTGCTACAGGAAGTGATGCCGGTGATGCAGTGGGTGTAGAACCGTCCTCTGAGTCAGTTCTGGAGAAATTACCAGGAGGCACGGAAGCACGCCAGCAGTGCTGTGTGACAGCTTGTCACCAAACTCAGTTCTCTCGGGTGCACGATTTCTTATAGCTAAGTGAAGCGGTTCTGTGCACTGTTGATTTATTATGTCTCCTGGGAAAAATTATATATATCTTGCATCTTGTTTATTATCTTCGTATTTAGTAAGAGTTATAAAACTTGACAATTTAAAGTTTAGCCTTGAATGCTGGTAGTGGCCTCAAAGGATCCTGAAAAGTCATGGACTCGAGCCTTAATTCTGCAGCTAAAAAGGATCTCAGTTGTGTGTTTTGGGACTTGACCTATGTTTTCTCACATTTCACTAAACTACCTGGTCCCTGATGTCTCTCTTCGATTATATTTCACATTTTTTTCCTACTATGATCTTAACAACTTAATAATTTTCAATTCCAAATGGGTTATATTATAGGCACTTAATAAATAAGTAATACAGTTGTTAGTTTTACAACAAAAAGAACTACACATTTTTTTCCCTGTTTGGTTTCTTGCAATTGAAAAACCCATGCTATACATAGTATGGGTTTTTGATGAAATTTAAATCTCTAATAGACTCACTGATAACTGATAATCATTCACTCGTTTCATCAGAAAAACAAGGAAATATTTTTTGCGTTTATTCAATGACCTCATCTGACAATCATTTGATTCTTCTTTAAAAGGAAAAATATAGAAAGATATTATTCATTGATACTTCTACTGAACTCCAGAGATGTTTAGGAGAAGATGAATAATTATGAATGTCTTGATATTATGTATTTAAGTAATTATGATATCTTAAACAATAGGATAGACCAGTAATGTTACTAACTAATTTCTGCTAAATGAAAAAAAAAAAATAAACTGCAAAAGCAGCTTTGAGTTTTGTCATCATTTTAGTTAAAGAGATATGCACAGGAATTTGAGATTGAAATTCAGTGCTATTGTTATGTGTACATTATTCTAGAGAAAGAGGCAGCAATAATGGAATTTCTCACTGGTAAAAGGCACAGAGTTTTTATTCTGCTAAGATGAAGGTAAATAAATCAGTCTGAATACAACAGATACTATTTGATCTATTCAGTAAATCAAACAGACTGATAGAGCCACAGTATGATACTGTGCAATTGAAAAACCCATGCTATACATAGTATGGGTTTTTGATGAAATTTAAATCTCTAATAGACTCACTGATAACTGATAATCATTCACTCGTTTCATCAGAAAAACAAGGAAATAGCTCAAAGCTGCTTTTGCAGTTTATTTTTTTTTTTTCATTTAGCAGAAATTAGTTAGTAACATTACTGGTCTATCCTATTGTTTAAGATATCATAATTACTTAAATACATAATATCAAGATAATACTCAGATTCAGTATGACTTAGGGTCAAAATAGTTGGAAATTCCCACATTGTTTTTATAAATTAGCCTGCCTTCAAGTGGCACTCCATGTATTGGCTTATTTCAACTCAATTTATGTATATTGATACATTATTGACAATGATGTATCTGGATATGGTCTTTGACCACACTTTCTGTTATGTGGGCATCTTTAGTATAGGTCTGGCTATTTAACACAGAATGGATAAATGCAGCTTACTTTTATAGCCAAGCTCATCTGCCTAGAGAAAGAGCTGCCCATGTGGGCTCAGCTCCTATGTCCTTCAGCAAACAGGAAAATGTCACAATAAACATACTCACAGGTCAATAGGATAGAAGCATATGTTCTAGCAAAGTTCTCTCCTCCCAGGAGCATTGCACTGATAACAAAGATTACCTATCAGACTAGAAACAGAAGCATGAAAATCTGAGATGTATTTCCAGAACCCAAGTATAGCCAGACACATCTCTGATCTCCATGTTCCATGGTAGGATGAAAGTTACAACAGGAGACTCTCTGGAAGTCTGAAGGACAGCTAATCTGGCAAACACAACAGTCAACAACAACAACAACAACCAAAAGACCTTGACTCAACCAAGGTGAAAGGAAAGGGCTGACAAAAGTCATTCTCTGACCTGTATGTAAACACAGGAAGATCTAGGAATATGTTATGTAAACACACACACACACACACACACACACACACACACACACACTAAAATCAGTGAGTGAGGGAATTCCTGTAAAGAAGTGGTAAGAAATGGTTGAGAAGAATATGTGATAGCTTCCATTCTGACTTGCATGAACTTAACTGCTGAGCCAGGAAAAGAGACTGAAGGAAAAGCCACCCAGAGACCACCCCACCCAGTGATCCATCCCATCTGAAGACATCAACCCCCCAAAATATTGCTGATGCCAGAAGCACTTGCTGATAGGAGCATGGTGTGGCTGTTCCCTGAGAGGCTCTGCCAGCACCCAAATAACATAGATGCAGATACTCACAGCCAACCATCGAACTCAGCCTGGCGACCCAAATGGCAGAGCTAAGGGAAGGACTAAAGGAGCTGAAGGGGTTTGCAACCACAAAGAATGAACAATATAAACTTGTCCACCTGGCACTCCTGGGGATGAAAACACCAACCAAAGAGTACACATGAAGGTAGTAGAGGACGGCCTCTGACATCAGTGGGAGGGGAGGCCCTTGGTCGTGTGGAAGCTGAATGCTCCGGCATAGGGTGATGCTAGAGAGGTGAGGCAGGAGTGGGTGAGTGGGTGGAAGAGCACCCTCATGGAGGAAAAGGGCAGGAAGGATAGGACGGTGCGATGGCGGCGGGGTTGTGGAGGGGTAACTGGGAAGGGGACTATCATTTGAAGGTAAACAAATAAAACGATTGATAAAAAGAATTATTTATTCTTGTTTTATTCATATGAGTGACTTATTTGTATGTTTTTATGTGCATCAAAAAACCTTGAAACATCTAGAAGAGGAAATCAGAGCCCTTGGAACTGGAATTCTAGAGGGTTATGAGTTGCCAAGTGGGTGCTGGGTACCAGGGTTCTATGGAAGAACAAACAGTGCTCTTAGCCGCAGAGCCATCTCCAGCTCCATCAAATTCTTATTTTAAGAACAGTATTAACATAAGTATAAAGATAAAGGAGAAAGCTTACTGCTATTTAATATTCACCTTACAGAAGCATACTTCTAAGGGAATAGATATTAAGAAAAATATCTATGCTTCTATCTAAGCATGCATGATCATGCTTCATATGTGGTCCTGCCACATTATTTAGGTGGTGACAAAATCTCAGTGCATTAGTTCAATTAAAAGTTGGTAAATCAGTACTGACTTCATGAAGATAAAATAAATGATAAACGGGAAATACGTAATAGTATTAAAATTAAGTTGACCAGTGTACTGTTGTTAATAGTAATATAGCTCAACAGAATACTTGACAGTAAAATTTTTGACATAGTTTCTGGAAATAAACCATATACAACAGCCTCAGAATTAGGGGAAGGTACAGGTTTTTCATATCTTATTATTTAAACATGCCTTGCATGTCAGTATGAAAGTATTAAGAGTCCATTGTTAATTTTATTGAAAACAAACAGGAGACTTGAAATTATTGTCAATAACATAAAATGTTCCTAGATATGATTATTTATATAGCAATTGCGAAGCAATTGTATAGCAATTATATAGCTTGATGCTCCAGCATAAGCTATATGAAAAATATTTATTTTATGTATGTATATACAAATATATTTTTGGAATATTTTGTCTGACTACATTTTGACATTGTCTAGGGTTTTGTTTCATTTTTATAGAATTATGAATTACTTAAAATATAATTTTTTATGATTGGCATTTTGTATATAAGTGGAACTACAGTAGAAAATATTTCATTTGATAAGTTTATTGATAGATATTTAGATTTGGTTCTTAAAGTGGTACTATTTTTCTGAGCTGAAGGGAGTTTGGGATACTTCATACAGTGCTGCCTGTCCTGGATCATCAACAAGAATGTGCAATATGTTTTCTTCTCTAGACGAGCAGTTGTAGATCCATTAAAAGACATGAGGAATGCATGTGGCATTCCTCTTCTCCAGGCCAAATCCTACTGCCAAACAACTCGGTGTGTTTGGGTGATAAAACCACACAGAGAAGAAAATCTCCGCCCACATTTGGCAATGATCCGCTGAGCAGAAAGTTCAATTGCTTTGTATTTGATTAAAATACCAGCTTTGAGATATTTGCTACTGAAACTTTTTATTGTAAAACATATCATTCCCATTGAAATATGATGTTTCTAAATGGGCACTTCGAGCTGCAAAAAATAAATTGGAATTAGTTGATTCTAGATTCATTTTATGTAAAATGATGAGTAATATGTTGTTAAGCATTGAACAACCTTTTTTTCTCTCTAGAAATACTTTACACACTATTGGATGATTACACCATTGATGCATTTTTAAAAATAATTACCTTTACTTGAGCATAGAAGATGGTACTGACATGTTTTCTCTTTATACATCCAGGGAGTATAAAGGAACTGTACACAGACAAGGTGCCTGGCATTCAGCTTGATGAGTCAGCCAAGATGACATTGCGGAAAACAAGACTAAAACTTCAGTACCCATAAATGTTCAAGACAAAAATCTATGGAAAATAAAATTGAGTCAGCAGATCTTCTAGGTTCTTTAAATATTGCCAGTGGAGAAACATAAATTGCATTTCATGTAATGATTATAGATTCTTCAGGGAAGTAGGTAATCTCAAATGGTCCTTAACACTACCTTAGGCCTTTCATTAGCCAACAGTTTACATAGAGTTTAGCATTTCTCATAGAAATAAACTCAAGTTTATCAAGAGAAACAAAAAGGCCAACCAATCAACCAATCAAAGAAGCTACACAACCATCCATTATGAAAAATTTAAAAAGTGCTGAAGACAAGACACAGAAGACCATCAGCTCACATTGTCTTCCAGACTGTCCTATTGTTCTGGTTTACATAATCATCCTCAAAATTTCCATTTCCATTTCCTTACCTATAGTTCACTCCCCAACAAAACAGAAATCCTGTGTGTATGTGTCATTGTAGGTATGTGCCTTGAGCCAGATCATTTTGTTAGCCCCATGAGACAATGCCACTGTGCTCACTGATTGGGTAACCAGTAAAACTGACCAACTCTAATCTTCCTCTGTGCACAAGCATATGCAAAGCTTCAAGTCCAACCCACACAAAGGCCTAAAGTAGTCCTCTAAGACACTCTGTCAATTACAGATTCCAAGTTTGAATACACTGCCCTTGCTCAACCCGTTCTTTTGTGAGTCCTGCACCCATTCGTGTATCTCAGCTAGCCTCTTCATTCTTTACTCACGTTTAAGTATCATGTCTCCCTCCAGGCCCATCAGTGTTCTCTGAGCACTTTCATTGCCATCATTAATCCTGATTCTTGGGATGTCTTTCCTCTAGAGCGTTTCTGAGTTCTTTAAACATTTCTAGTTTTCACTAACCCACACAGCATTTTCATGTTAATCCACATTACTTTTGCTATCTCGAGTTCAATTATATCCCTTTTAAAAAAAAATACAGATTGAGGGGCTGTAGAATTCTTTTGCTGTTAAAGACAGCCTGCTGCTGTTGCAAAGAACCAGAGTTCCATCCCTAGCACCCACATCCTTTGGGGGATTTGCTCATAAATACCTGTAACTGTGGTAACTTGTATGTGCATGTATGTGTCTGTGTCCATGTGTTTATGCACACAACAAATTTATTAATTATAAAAATACAAAGAGTCATGAGATTTTATTTAAAAGATAGATACTTTATTAACTTAGTCATAACGTACAAACCATTAACTAAAAGATACTTGACACTGTCCATACATTCTTGTAATGATTTCAGAACCTTAATCTTGTTCACCATCCAACAGACTACACTAAATTTGAACCATTCTAAGTGGATTTCACTTAATAAGACCGTGTATGTTCTTATGTAGTGAGTGAGCTTCTATTTCCTGGAGCAGTTTCTCTGCCTCATTCTTGTTTTCACCAATTTGTTTCTTTGCAGATAATGTGTTGAATTAAATATTTGATTAATATGGTCCATTGGCATGTTTGATACCCACCTCAAGGTTTACGTTTCTGAATAAAGACAGAAGCATAAATTTTACATTTATGTAATTTTAATTTTAATATGCCTTATACAGATCAATCGCTGGGCCACTGCCTAATTGCTACTTGGTTAATCCCGAGTTATTCCTTACTAAAGTCTGTGTTCTATCTTGGCTGATCTAGATCCAGAGGGATGCCCAACTGGGCCATGCTCTCCCGGCTCCTTCACAGGGCACCCAAGACTCTTGGTCCTATATTCTTCTCAGCCAGTCTCTCCTCTCCTCCACACACTCACGCCAAGGCAGATCTCCTTTTTCCTCTTCCTCCCTCCAAGTCTTAAACCCGGAAAATTTAAAAGCATACCTCTTTCTGTCCTATCCAGCTATTGGCTGTTGGTATTTTTATTTACCAATCAGAAACAAGTGGGGGCAGGTTCCCAGAAGCTCCTTACAGATGCTAGGGATTGGTTTTAAGGCTTTGAATTAATCTAGCCCCCCCTCCCAAATCGGGAATCTGTGTGTGTAATGATTAAGGTCCTTGTCCCCAGTTTGTTTTCAATTCATCAATAAAGAGCCAACAGCCAATGGCTGGGTAGGTAGACTGAGGCAGGACCTTTAGATTTGCCTTGGCTAGGGACTGAAGAGAGAGGAAGAAGGAAGAATCACTAGTCAGAGGGAGGAAGATCAGATTCAGAGCTCCAGAACGATAATCATCCAAAATGTAAGTGGGAAGGAATGCGGCCCCTGGGAAGGCTGCCCAGAATCATCTTGGGTAGCAAAGACTAGGGGGCATCCCAGAAGGAGCCAGGGCAAAAGAGATAAAAAATAGATTTAGTGGTAAGCCAGGAGTACTGGAGGGAAATGTGGGGAGGATTAGAATTGCCCAGCCTTTGAGTTTGTCACAGCATATTTAAAATTAACTAGCGTGCCTGTGCATGTTTGTGTGTGTGTGTGTGTGTGTGTGTGTGTGTGTGTGTTTCATTTTCGAATCCAGATAGCTTTTGGTCTGGTGTGCATGTGCGAGCAGTTGAGAGTACAAAGTGCATAAAGCAGTTTAACTAATTAACACTACATGCAGACATTGATGTAAGCAGCTTTGGGGATCAAAATTAACATAGACTACAAACAGCATTAGATCAAATTCACTACAATGATGCCTCTGCCTTTAAACTTTCTACATCTAATACCTGACTTATTTCCTCATGGTTTTTCCTAGTTTCACACCAACTCTACATTTTAAAATGAAACAACCCTATAACTATGCTCCTTATTCAGTATGATCACACTTTTTTTTCCTGCCTAGTACTCAAAAGAAAATAACTTTCAAGGAAGAAAACAATCTACTTCACTGTTCTACCTCCAGTGCACAGCATTGATCCCATGGCACAGATGGTGTCAGGCATTCCATAGTTCCACGGTAACTAAAGTGCATATAACTTCTCCTTAACTATAAAACCAATTCCAATCTGCCACAATCATGGTGAAAAGCAGAATAGGTTATTCTGCTCAAATACTATTTCCGTGTATATAAAATAAATTCACAAATTATGAAAAAAGAAAGACAAAAACAGTAGTAATATTACAACTCACTCTTAGCATGGACTAAAGTAAGTAAAAAGGAATGTTTGGAGACATCTTCTGAATCAATTTATTTATAATTTTGAGCTAAGACCTGAGATCATTCCAGAATTTAATTTAATTTTGATCACCAGGCCAAGCAATAAAAAGATATTTTAAAAATAATTCTATGGTGCTTATAAACATTTATCATTGCTGAACTGCTAAATACTTTTATATTTTAAATAAAACAATTTTTAGAAAAATATTTGGATACTCTTGTGTCATTTATTTGAACAAGCCTCTGCTCATTCTTTTTGGATTCCTTTTAGAAAAACAGTTTTGACCTCTATAAAAATTGCTGTATTGTCAAATATTCAATTTATCATTTGTTTGCATTTCACTTAATACTCTTGAATAGGTCAATCTGACAGACCAAATTTTTGGGTTCAAACTTCATCTTAGAGAACCTGACCTATGTTTGAAGTTAGGTAAACTAACAGGCCAGGATCTAGAATCAGTTTCTAAGTTACCCCTCAATGAACCCGAGTCTACCTAGTTCCAATTTCTAGGCTAACCACAATATGACCTGCATCTCCAGGTTAATCTTCCCCAACAAATTCAACATTTCCAGGCTGATCCCCAACAAACCTGCCCAGCCTAATACTCACCAATGCAGAGAGAAACAGAAGTTAAGTTTATGGTCTGACACCAGCCAGTTATGGTGAAGGCCATAGTAGCGCTTCAATTAGATCCTTGTCAGGCTAAAATCACTTGCCCCTCCACACCCCCTGGCATGCTGCTTTCTACAAAAACTTGTTCTGATAGATGTTCATGGATCCTCTTCTCCAAAATCTTCCCGAGCTACCTTGAATAAAGGCTGGCTCCTGTCTGGCCTTTTGAGGTTCACTAACACTTCCTTGGCACTACAAATCCAAAGTTAGCAACAAGCTTACCGCTATTTAACATTTAAATGATCAAAATGTAAGATCAGTAGTTATGAAAATTATTGTCAACAGGAATACTATCATTTAGGACACTACTTAAATTCATTTGAATACTATGATAAAAATCACTAGCAGTTATTTTGCAGTTATCCATGGTATCAAAGATTTTTGAATAAAGTCATAAATATGGGGCCATGGAGAAAGTAATACTACGACAACAAATGATATGTGAATAAATTATGAAGACACATTATGAAAGATTTTTTTAGCATGCTCATCTTGACCAATGCCTGTGATTAGTAAAAACAACTCTAAAAAGTGATCAATATTTCTATATTATACAAAATTATATCCAGCATTGCTAATTATAGCACAAGGATTACTGTAGTCAATGGAGAAATATAGACTTTATAAACAGTCATTTCGAATATATTCTCTAGTATGTGAATCAATTTATATTACTATGGTCAAACTTATACTGTGAAAAGTCTCACATAAAGAACTTATAAAGAAGACTGGAAGCTTATAGGTATTTATAGCTATTAATGTGCTCTGTCTCTCTGCCTCTCTCTCTCTCTCTCTCTCTCTCTCTCTCTCTCTCTCTCTCTCTCTCTCCCCGTGTGTGTGTGTGTGTGTGTGTGTGTGTGTGTGCGCGTGTATGCAAGTGTGAATATGAGTCCACATGGAATCCTGATGCCACTTTTGAGAGTATAACTCAGGGACTACTCCTTCTGCCCCATTTTCTCTTTGAGTCAGTTTCTCATTGAATTTAGAGCCCACTGACGATCCCAGGATTGCCTCTCTGCCTCTCGAGCTCTATTTCAAGTTATGTTAGCAAACTCAGATTCTGCATGAATGATAGAACTCTAACTCAGGTCCTAATAATCGTGAGCAATGACTTTACTTACTCTCCTTTATCTCTAGATCTCAGCTCTCTGAGACAATGTTTCGTGCAACCCAGACAAGCCTCTAATCAGCTTCATAGCTAAGGAACACATTGGACTCTCGAGATTCACCATCACTTGCTGAGAATAAACCCATGAGCCACTGCACCCAGCTCAAAATATGTTTTGAATTTCCAAATGTGTTAAATTATTGGAGGAGCTGAAAGAATAGAGGTGGCAAGAATACATCCTTCTCTTAGATCTTAAATATTCCACAGGCACTCACAGAGCAGCTGTGAATCAATGGTTATTCAGAGTAAAAGATATTAAGGCAAAGATAAAGACCCCTTGTTGACAAGAACTCAGAGCATATTAAAGAGATAGTGTAGCACAAAGGAAAAGTAACACACAGATTCATAAAACTAATTTGCTGTTTATTTAATCAATACTTTAGAAATGTGGACAGATTTGGACAAGAATAACAAAAACGTTGTTAAAAGGAAATAGTAAAGCAATCAACATTGACATTAAGAAAACAGAAATATTCAAATAAACAACATATCATTCCTAGGAACTACATAAGCATGAATAAACTCAACTTAAACATAATGACTAACAAAATAACAAAGACCACAGCACAAATGTATGAACTAGAGACTAATTAATCAAACTACTGATCAAATATAAAGCCATAAAAACAAACAGGTGTTTAGCTAGTCTTAATATAAGAGAGAGCTCAAAAAATAGAGTCAGGGTTCAAAAGGGAAATGTTACAATAGATATCATCGGCAGTTATTTCACATAAATAAAACTGACAAATCTGATCATCTAGAAAAAAATGGAAATTTCCTGGCATATACACCTTACAAGACTCAATCTAGAATCCATGAACAAATTGAGCAGAATGATAACAAATAACAAGATCAAATCAGAAGACATTTTCGTCTTTTCTCAAAGAAAATTCTAAGAAACAATTTTGCTTCTGAATTATAGCGAATATTCAAAAGAATTAATACCTATCCTTTGGTTAATTTAAATATAGTATCAAAAAGATCATATGTCAGCATGTTCTATGAGACTAATATTACCTTGATATTAAAAACAGATAAAGACACAACAGAAAAGAAAAATTACAGGCTAATAAGCTTAATGAGTATGATGCTAAAATCCTTAATACAATAGTGACAAAGGAAAGCATATAGCACATTATAAAGATTATTCATTAGGAAGAAGGAAATATCACCCCAAATTGCAAGGAAATTCAGTCAGTAATCAATTATTGTGATTCTCTACCTCCATAGAGTATAAAAAAAAAGCCAAATGATAATTTCAATAGATTGTAAAAACGATACTTGATAAAACTCTGTATTAATTCATCATCTGTCTCCTGAGAGGCTCTACCAGTGCCTGACAATTACAGAGGTGGATGCTCACAGCCAACCATTGGACTGAGCACAGTGTCACAATGGAGTAGCTAGAGAAAAGATTGAAGGAGCTGTAGTACCATTCATTCAAACTCCTAACTGTGGATTATTTTATGAATTATCAACTTTGGTTTGAGTGGTAAACTGTTAATAAAAAAAATAATATATTTGTGAACTGATGTATAAGAAAAGAAATTCTAAGCTTTGTTCAAACTGTAACACTTTAGTTCCATGCACTCACTTTACACATATATTAATTTCACTATATTCTAAGTTATTTCTCTAGGGTGGAATACATGCTTCTGTTACCCTTAATTTGCAGGGAGATGAACAACAACTTGGAATTCAGGTTGATTTGACCAAAGTCACAGTCATGCTGATTGGAATTTAAGCATTCATTCTCTATAATTTTCTTTGGGTAATTTGATTGTCCCCACTGTATCATCATATAGAAACAATAACAACCTTGTGGGTTAAAGTAGCTTTTGATAAGAATTTTGGAAGGCTAACTTTCACTGTTTCAGTCCAAGCTTCTGACACAAGATCCATTCTAAGATGTATCGTATTCAAACCACAGCAGGTATCTTGCAGGACTTTTTAGTTTACAACCCAATTCTACATTAAAATATCATTTTACTACTTTTTTGTCCAGTCACAATGTTCTCACCCTATTTGTGATATCTAAAGAGAATAAAACATTGAATTGTTATATTTCTTTATTTTAATTTTTATTTCATTTAATTTTTTGAGACCATAATGTAATCATATCATTTCTCCTCTCCTTTTTCCTTCTCCAGTCCCAAGAATATGGTATTATAGATGCACTATCACATCCAACAGCCCTCATTTAAGAAAAAGAGAAGAACAGAAAATAAAAAGGTTTTGTTATTTCTAATTTCTGAAATTTCTAGTGAGTTGAAGCAAAATAAGAGTGATTATCACTGTCAACTTGTAGAAGTTGAAAATTTCATCACAGTATCATGATGAGGGACTAGAAATATGGCTCAGTAGTATGTATAATTTTATAATCGTACATTTCGGAAAATAAATAGGCAAGAAGAATGCAAAGAGAAAACCCAAATTGTATAACAGAAAGCTGAATTGTTTCTCTTTGAAACTAGCATTAACATTCATCCAGAAAATCATAGGTCTTGTTCAAACTTTCTTGAAATAATAAATTTATCAAAATTGCAGGATAGTATAAAAGTAACTTTTATTTATCAGATATGATTGTCATCTTTGAGGCTTACTGCCGAATAGACTCATCTTTTATAGTTCTTTCCGAATTCTGGCAGGCTGGTTCAACTCAGCTACTTTGGCTCAACACTTTCCAATCTGAATGATTCAAACTGGCTTCTCATGGAATTGCTCTGATTGGGTTCAAACTAACTCTGGTAATTAGTTCTCAACATCTTGTTCCTCCTCATCCTATGCCTTCTGCTGGCTCTGCTGACCTGCAGTGCACAACCTGCATTGACTGCCCTGCTCATAAATAGCTTCTGTTCTCTGTGCTGTTCTCATGAGAGTTGGGCATGTCCTGTCTCGGACTCTTTCTCTGATCCATCAATTCTTCTGCTCTTCAATTAGATATTACTTTCAAACATGGCTACTTCCTTTCACAAACTAGTCTTATCTTCATTCTTAGAGGTCAAATATGCATACTAAGGACATACGTGCATTTCAGCCAGATCATAAAGGCCTAGAAGGTCTTTGGATGTGATCCCTTGTCAGACTAGCCATTTTGCTGACTTAAAATTCCTCTACAGTATATAAAAAAAATCAACACTTTTTACATTCCTTTACCTTCTTCTAATTCTCAAGTACATAAAATATAAAGCAAGAAAAACAGTATCTATGAAGAAATGTAAAGTGTAAAATACATTCAAATTTGTTGTGGGAAATATTAAAGTTCTCACGCTTGCGCCACTCCCGCCAGCGGCCTGGCCAGCCATACATTGGCAGGCAATGGCAGATCTGTTTTTATCTTGTGGAAATTCTGACTTTGAGCTCTCCACCCAGATCTCTAGGTTCCCACTGGCAGGTTGATACCACCCAAACCTATACTTCGAGTCCCCCGTAGCCTTTGTGGTGTACCTCAGGCAAACCCACACTTGGCTGCCATACTTTTCTCTCTTGAACCCAGTAAAGCTACCACATGAAAGCTACCACTGAAACTTAATTCAGAAACAATGGTGACTCAGTTTCTGGGTGCAACTCCTAAAATCTAATCTTGTAAGCCTTATTAAAATCTGATCCCTCTGGTGGCATATCCTTGTGGATCTGCCATCATTCTAGAAAACTCTAGCAGCTACATCTCACTCCTCTGCTGTCTGGGTTCCAAAAGGAACTGATTCTCTTCTGCTTCCTCTCTTCTTCCATCCAACACAGAAGTCCCGCCTACTCGCCTAGTTATTGGCTCCTTTATTCATTAGAGTTTGGTTCACAAGAATGGTCCCGTCCACAGTACTTCCCCCTTTCTAACACCCAGTCCATCAATGTTGCTATTAACAAAGAACATTGTCACCTATCCTAAATAAAAAGACTTATCATTCTAAACAAAACAGCACATATTTTAATGTATTGAATCATTCAGAGTTGTTAAATGTTCATATTAGGCAATGTGAACTTGATTTTCAATGAAATCTTAATTCTCTTTTCAAAACCATATCCCTGTCACCCATATAAAAACAGGGTAAGTATTGCAGACCATTTGTGGTCTCAGCATGTGAGAAGTAGGGACCTGGGAACCTCAAAACAGAGGTCTTTATAGTAACCTTGCTAGACAGAGTAGCCCAGTCTAACTTTTATGAGTTCAAGTGAGAAACCTTTCCTTAATATGTAAGGTAGAGTCCAGTAAAAGACATTTTATATCAATTTCTGACACCTACACATCCTTGGACAACAAAGCACATACAGGTATACCAACATACCATTGTACTCACATTTATACATTTCTACACATGTGGAAATATACATACACCTATGCACACATATCACATAAGCCCACACACATAGTCATTATCTTCAATAAGCATGTCTACTAGAATAAGATGAGACAGACAAATGGTATTAGAAGCAAGCTTCTAAATTATAGGCCCTGCCCCTACGTAAACTCAAGACCCCTGTTTTCTTATTATTTCAATGATATTCTCCCAGAATGTAAAGGGAATAAAAACACAATGCAAAAGATAGAGGTGATCATACTTCATCTTCTATCTACAAGGTTACAGTATACACTGGCATGCCACCTTTCAGATAACACAAACTGTCATTTTCAACATCATTTATTAAACTTTAAATTATCATGGCAGAAATGCAGCACGTGGACCACAAACATAGAGTACGTGGAATTCACATGATCCCTACCCTCCATAAACTAAACTTTGGAAATGCTGAAGTCATTATCTACATACCTTTCTAAAACCTCAGAGAGGTAGCTTTTCCGTCTATAAACTCTAGGTATTATGGAGAATCATGAGAGTAGGAATAGCATGTAAATTGCTACAATGTTTTCTTAACACAGCATGATGTGGCATGCCATAGCTTACATTCTGGCAAACCCCAATACAAATGAAAATCACAGTATCCATTCCTTTCTTTATGATTTGTGAGATGAGGATGACAATAAAACATACATAATTGTGGGAATTGTGCAAACATGTGTTCTGTCTCTAATGTTTCCTGGCATATGTGAGGTGTGACATAAATGCAGGATGGTATTATTTTAACCCAGAGCCATTCATGGCTCTAAAAAATGACCTGATTGTGGCAGTAAGAGAAGGAAGAAAATAAAGCCAGATGGATACAAGGACAGAAACCAGAACACATAGCAGGAAAAGGGTGGTCTTGCTCCTAGATCATATAAGTCTCAGCTATCCCTTCTCCCACCCGAGAATCTCAGTGTTCATTATAGAGTTGAACTGAGAGAAGGTGCTATTAGATACAGATAACCAATGGCGCACAGTTTATGGTGTATAGGCTGATCAGTTTCTATAGTGGGGCAGTATGGTGTTGGAATATGGCCAAGGCAGTGGCACTGCTAGAGGTGTAGCCTTGTTGGAGGAAGTATGCAGTTTTGGGAGTGGGCATCAAGAACCTTGTCCTAGCTTCCTGGAAGCCAGTCTTCTCCTAATATGTGGTTCAAAATATGTGGTTCAGATCAAGAAGTAGAACTATCAGCTCCTCCTGCAACAATGCCTGCTTGGCAGCTTCCCACCTTGGCCATAATGGACCGAAGCTCTGAAGCTGTAAGCCAGCCCCAATTAGATGTTGTGTTTATAAAAGTTGCCTTGGTCATAGTATCAGATCATAACAGTAAAACCCTAACTAAAGACAGAAGCTGGTACCATGAGTAGGGTATTGCTATGAGAGGTCTGACTATGTTTTTATTTAGAGGAATGTGGATTTGGGGACTTTGGATTTGAAAAGCAGTGGGATCCTTTAAGTGGGACTTAATGGTCTATCCTAGTAAAAATATGGAAGACTTTACTGCTTCGAGTGATTTGAACTGTGCAGACATGCTCCAAGTTTCAATGGACAAGAATTTCAGTATGTGGTGTAGAGATTGTGTGGAATTTTGGTGAAGAATGTGGCTGCCTTTTTCAATGTCTAGTCTGCCTGAGGTGGAGGTGAAGATATTTAGATTAATTACTTTGATAAAGGAAGTCTCAAAAGAGCCTGGTATAAATTTTGCTGTGTGGTTACTAAAGTTCCCCCCTATGAAGAATATTTTAATGAAAAGGAGCCAGATGAGAAAGGAAAATTACAAAATATGTGGTTCAAGTTCTAAAGGTGCACCAGGAAGTAGAATGGACCTGAATCTTGCATTCTAGGAGATAACAGATTAAGGGTCTTTGGGGCCAGACCCCACCCAGCTAAGTTTAGGTTCAGGCATGGTAGTATACACCTTTAATTCTAGCACTCAGGAGACAGAGCCATGTAGCTCTCTGAGTTCAAAGTCAATCTACAGAGCAAGTTCCAGGACAGCCAGGCTTAGGCAGTAAGGGAGTTAGAAAAAAGAAAGCTGGTAATAGAAGAAAGGTGAGGGGGGGGGGACGTGTTCCAGTCCCAGCAAGCAGCAGAACATGGCACCTTTGGTCATGTGACTCTGGGCTTAGGGTTCAAAATATTGGGACAATTGATGCCAGTTAGCTGGAACTAAGAAATTAGCAGTAATAGGGAGAGAAAAGCATCACTGAGGCAAAGATTTCTGTTAAGTGTTTTCAGAGAGCACAAAGAAACTGTGTTCCAGAGATAGCAAAGGTTGTACCTTCTGATGCAGTTGGACTTGGTAAGGTTTAAGAGCCATCCTGGTGGTACTGGTTTTTAAAACTTTGAGGCAGTTATGGAGAACAACTTGCACTGTGAGAGGCCATGGAAGGCCATTGGTGAAGGTACAGCCTCAGTTACAGTTCATGGCCCAGGACTGAAAGGGTCATGCAAAGAAGGTGAGGCTTGGCATCATTCAGAGATCCTTTTGGTGAAGTCTGGTTGCAGCAGAAGACCCTAATGTGTTGGAGAGGCCAGTAAAATAGAATGATCATGAAGCACAGCTGCAGCAATGGAGTGGAGTCAACCAGAGCCTAGTGTGCTACAGAGGTCAGATCTGGAGAAGTGACCCAAGCCCTTTGGAGAAGCCCAGATCTTTTGTGAATCTCAAACATTGAAAACCAGAAACTGTAATGTTGAAATTGCCTTTGATACTTCCAAGATCTTAGAAATGTTAGAGCAATGGGATACATGCTGAGGAAAAGTTGCTAAAAGAAAACGGAGCTAGCCCAGGAGAAAAAAAATTGTTACAGTCAACAAAGATGAAAAATGAGTCGGACATCTGAAGAGTGCCTTGATATCAGACACAGAGACATGAGTTTGGAGTTTGTCCAGCTAGTTTTCTGTTTTGCTTTGTTCCAATATTTTTTATTGTGTGTGGGATTACAGTTAAGAGACTGCATGAATCTCATAAGAAACTTTGAACTTTGAACTTTTAACATTGTTGAGACAGCTATGGAATTTTTTGAAGTTGGATTAAATGTAATTTTGTATTATGCTATGGCTAAGTATGTCCCCCATGGATTCAAGTGTTTGAACAAGCCTATGGGAGCCAGGGTGTGGAATGTAGTGGTTTGAATATGCATGGTCCAGGGAGAGGCACTATTAGAGGTGTGGCTTTGATGAAGGAAGTGTGTAACTGTGAGGGTGGGTTTTTAAGACCTCTTCCCACCTGCCTGGAAGCCAGTCTTCTCCTAGTAGCCTTCAGATAAAGAGGTAGAACTCCCAACTCCTCCTGCGTCATGCCTACCTGGACACTTTCCACCTTGATGGTAATAGACTGAACTTCTGAAACTGTAATCCAGCCCCAATTAAATGTTTTCCCTAAAATAGTTGCCTTGGTCATGGTATCTGTCCACAGCACTAAAACCCTAACTACGACAAACAGCCTTCAGTTGGTAATTTTCTAAGAGGAGAAAACTGTGGTGTGCATTTTCTGTCCATACTCTCAAGACTGGCACTCAATAGTGAGAAAGGCTTTGACATTGGTCTTTGAACCTCATTGCAAGGAGAAGGCTTTGCCATTTCTGTCAACAACACAGATTTATTCAGTACTTTAATTATTCATGGCTTCCATTACTTCTTACATTTTTCACACACAGACACACAGAAACACACATACACACAGAAACACACACAGAGGGAGAGAGAGAGAGAGAGAGAGAGAGAGAGAGAGAGAGAGAGAGAAGAAGAAGAAGAAGGAGGAGGAGGAGGAGGAGGAGGAGGAGAGGAGGAGAGGAGGAGGAGGAGGAGGAAGAGGAGGAAGAGGAGGAAGAGGAGGAGGAGGGAGGGAGGGAGAGGAGAGGAGAGGAGAGGGAGAGGGAGAGGGGGAGGGGGAGAGGGAGAGGGGGAAAGGGAGAGGGAGAGAGGGAGAGGGAGAGGGAGAGAGGGAGAGGGAGAGGGGTAGGGGGAGAGGGAGAGGGGTAGGGGGAGAGGGAGAGGGAGAGGGAGAGGGAGAGGGAGAGGGAGAGAGGGAGAGGGAGTGAAGTTCTGCCATGAAATAATCATGTGTCATGCTCTATGTTTTAAGATGGAGAGTCACAATGGCAGGCTCTTTGTTGGTGCTCTTTCAGAATTTCTTTTATATTTTAGGATCCCCTTTTCTCTTCAGATCAATTCTCAGCATCATTTTATTTTTCTTTTTTTTCAATTCTTTTTTTTAAATTTTCTATATTCTATGTTTACATTCCAAAGGCTTTCCCCTTTCCCAGTTCCCATCCACCATAGTTCCCATAGTTCCTCTCCCCCCCAACTATTCCCCAATCATTCCCCCTCCCCCCTCGGTTTCTTTACTAAACTGGATGCAATCTTTACAGGCCCAGGGTCCTCTCCTTTCTTCTTCTTGGGAATCATTTGACTTGCTATTTGTGTCTTGAGTATTTAGGGCTTCTGGGCTCATTAATATCCACTTATCAGTGATTGCATTTCATGTGCATTCTTTTGTGATTGGGATAATTCACTCAGGATGATATTTTCCAGGTCTAACCATTTACCTACAAATTGCATGAATTCATTATTTTTAATGGCTGAGTAGTATCCCATTGTATAAATATACCACATTTTCTGTATCCATTCCTCCTTTGAGGGATATTTGGGCTCCTTCCAATTTCTGGCTATTATAAACAAGGCTGCTATAAACATAGTGGAGCATGTGTCTTTATTGCATGCAGGGGAATCCTTTGGGTATATGCCCAGGAGTGGTATGCCAGGGTCCTCTGACATGCCCAATTTTCTGAGGAACCGCCAAACTGATTTCCAGAGCGGTTTTACCATTTTGCAATCCCACCAACAGTGGAGGAGTGTTCCTCTTTCTGAACATCCTTGCCAGCACTTGTTGTCTCTTGAGTTTTTAATCTTAGCCATTCTGACTGGTGAGAGGTGGAATCTCAGGGTTGTTTTGATTTGCATTTCCTTGATGACTAATGATGTTGAACATCTTTTAAGGTGTTTCTTGGCCATCCGAATTTCTTCTGGTGAAAATTCTTTGTTTTATTTTTCTAAAGAAATTTCCTTACTCTTCTTCCAGAAAATATTGGTCAGACTAATTAAGTTGTCCTTCTGTAACTAAGGAAGAAGTCAAGTATCTTGGATTTTGAACAATTAGAATGTTCAAAAAAATGAGAAAATGTTTAAACTAGGTTAACATTTTCTGTAAATAACATTTTGTTGTGCCCTCTTATGCAATTCTGAGTTTACTCCAATTCAAGCTTCTTCTAGTTTGGCTGTTCAATCACTGGGAGTTGTGATTTCACTGTTGTTTCAGGTGTTTACAATAATTTTTTTATTTTACTAACCTTGACTGATTCTATTGACTGGAGGCAAAGGAACAGTATGCATAGAGTGGTCGAGTATTATGTAGATTGAATTCTAAGACCCCCCAGAAAAACTCAGACACTCTGATAGCACAGAGTGGCTCCTAAACTTCTGGGAATATCAGGGTGGTCGAACTTCCTGAGGAAATTTACATATGCACAAATATAGTATTCCTTGAAATCTCAGGTAGTGTCATGAATACCCTTCCTTACAACTCCTAAGTACCAGAGAAGCACAAATTAAAACCAGTTGTCCAAACATACAATTCTTTCCATAAATTAGTAAAACGTAAAAGGAATGGTTTACATTTATTTTAATTCTGACATTCCCTTCAAAAAGTAGGTGGTGAGAAACAATCCAGAAAACAAGAGACAACATTTGACCTATAATAGAAGACTATCAGGATATTTTTAATTTCAGATGATAGAGTCTTTAAAAAGAACTAATAGGAATTTCTTTTCCACAGAAAACAGTTTAATACTTTATGTTAGAATTATGTCTAAGCTCTGTCCCACAGTTACCTGGCAACAGTCAGGTAGACATGACCCAGTATAAAAGGGGCTGCGTGCCCTCTCTTTGATCTTTTGGTCTCTTGTTCCCCTTGCTGTTTCCCTGCTTCCTTCCCCCCTCTCTCTTCATTCCTTTCCCCTCTCTCTCTCCACATGCTCCTGGCTGGCCTCTACTCCTCTAATTCTCTCTCTCTCTTCTCTCTCTCTCTCTCTCTCTCTCTCTCTCTCTCTCTTTCTCTGCCTCTACAACCCTCTTAAGTCCCCTGCCCATTCCCTGAATAAAATCTATTCTATACTATACCATAGTGTGCCTGGTCCTTTAGGAGGAAGAGATTCCTCAGTCAGCATGGACATGCAGAAGCACCTCCCTTCCCCCACACCTTGCCACACCTCCATAGAACATATTCCCCCTCCTTTATCTTTTTATAAACACAACACTTTATACTTTCTTTTACACAATGTTATTGTGTTTTACATGAAGGTATCCAGATCAACTAAGATAATATCAGGAATTTAGCAGGAAAAGTTAAGTTTGACTTAGAAACAAGTGAAATATATTATTTATTTATAAGAAGCTCTCTTTACAAGCATTCTGCTATTCTCTGAATTGCGGACATGAATGTAAATGCATTTTGATGTTAATATAAATACAAAAGGAGAGAACAAATAGGAAAGGAGAGAACATTTTACTGATGGTTTTCTAAGAAAAATGCTATGTTTCCAAATTTGATATTCAGCAAGTATTAATCCTGTATTAAACTAACTTCGGATTATCTGTTCATGATATAATTATGTAACTCTGAGATAATACATGATCCATGAAAGGATGTAGTAATAGGCCTATTATGACTAAAATGTGGAGGATTGGGGTAAATTTGGAAATCCTCACATAGGTAGAAAGTGAATTTATTTATAATGGCAAACCTGAAGTAGCAGATATGTCCTACTGTTTAGATACACAGAGACACGTTCTCCATTTTCCTGTAGCCATAGAAAACTCTAAGTTGAGTGAATATTTTAAAAATTCAAGTTGTCTTGCACTTATATTTAGTTTGTTAAATGTCAAATACATTTAGCATTTATATAAGTATATATACAAATAAAATATGTATTTAATTCCTCATATTTATTTTTGCTCATATGCAAATTAAATAAATTATGCTTGCACACTTTTGTGGTAGGGCTAGGTATCACTACATGTTAAAAATGCATCACTTTTTTTGACAATCATGAAAGTTGTCAATGTTGTAATTCTATCAGGTACTTAAAATAAATACATAAAATGCATTTCATTAGACATGCCACATATGCAGTCAATGGAAAATAAAGATTGTTTCCGTATGGTGGCTCTGAATTCAGACTACATTCAAAAAGATAACTCAAACCTACTAGATTAGGATCATTTTACAGCCTAGATGGTAGCATTTGGATTTGGAACAGACAAACAAACCTGCTTATTAAAGTGACTATGTTCCAGCCACTGTAAGTTGTACACATGATCCTGGAACTTTGAAGCCAAGATTCTGTGTGCTGAGACAACAATGCTCAGGGCCATTATCTGTTCTGTGCTAAGGCAAGAGGGCCTGTGCTCCACAAGACAGATGTGGCTCATCAGGACACTGATCTGCAGCTCATCAGAAAACATCTAACGTTTATTTTCCTTTTATAGTTAAGCCAAACTCTTTTCCAGAGATTTGTGATGTTGCGAGCTCCTTCAGACTCTGGGGGAAAACCTGTAAAGATTTCATTTCCTTCTTCACCTGCTTGAATTGAAAACAATAAACAAGCGTAAAAGTATGTTGATATTTTACACGTGAAAATCAGGGCTTTGCTCACAAAGAAGTACCAATCAAGATACACAGAACTAAAACGTGGTTAAAAGCATAATCCCTTAGTTGGAGTAGATCTCAGACTGACAGACAGCTGAGGAACATGAAACAGAAGGTTTCTAATCCCTAGACAGTAAGCAGGCATTTTTTAATTTAAAAGCTCTTCTCTAAGAATATTTTCTGATGTATAAGGAAAATAACCCTATTATTTTTGCAATAAATTTCTATTCCTTATTTCACAAACCCCTTCATTTCCATTGTAATGTCTTTAATCATGGAATGGCTTCATGTTTTAGTCTGTGATTTCAGGAAATTGCACAAGTAATTGTCATCACAGACACAGCTTAATTTCTACTGTCATGATGATATAACAGCTTGCCTAAGGCCAAACCAAAAACAGAAAATTATTTTACAAAATGATAGGTGGTTTCTTCCACTGCTTGATAATTCCCTATGATAATAGCCTGGGATGCTAAAAGAAAAACAGGAATGTAGTTTATGTTCCATGTTAAAACTTTAATGAAATTGATTTCATATTCAACATTACAATGATATAGAACTTACAGTCTCCCTCCTCACAGTAATCTTAATTTTTAAAGAAAAACACAGTGTTATTAGAGCTGTACATAAAACCAAGGAAAGAAAAGCCATCAAATGCTTATATTTGACATTATCCACAGATGGAAATCAAGGAGAATTGGCTTAACTTCTGTACTGTTGTCCACTAGCAACAAAAACTTAATGAATTTAAATTTGTGTTATCAACTTTGATATTGCAATCTATGAAATTAGATTAACATAAAATGTCTATGAAATCTTAGCTTAACACGTAGCACTTATTAGATATACTGCAAGTGATAATGAGTCATGATTTTAAAACTATACCATAAAAGGTATGTGTGTGTATGCGTGTGCATGGACTTTTTAAAAAACTGGATATTTTATTTATTTACATTTCAAATGTCATCCCTTTCCTGGTTACCATCTGCAAAACCCCTATTCCATCCCTGCTTACTTTAGTTCTATGACAGCGCTCCCCTAACCACCTACCCCCTGCCCACTTCACCACTCTAGTCTTTATAGTGGATGTCTATCATCTGGGTGGTGGGAAGGCAAGACCCATCAAGACCCAAGTATATGATATATGTAATAGTGAGTAATCTTTGATATATATATACTTGGTAGAGTTTAATTTCTTGTGTCTAATAAAATTTGAAATGAGTGATATCTAAGATACAATTTCTTAGAAAGAAAAATGTGTTATCGACCACCTAATGTATTTTAATCTTAATGAGAAAATGTTCTTTGAATGGAAACTATTTCTGGTTTTTAGCATACTCCATTCCTTTCTTTTCTCTTTGATGCCTTAACTCCTGCATTTCAATCTCTACACACATTGGACACCTTATTAATGCTTATTGACTCACTTTAAACAAAGCTGATTTTATTTACTAATTTAAAAGGAAAAACAAATTAGAGTTGAGGGCAGAGATTACTAAAGTTTTGCATTAGTAAGAAAGTGGAAAGCACAGAGAAAACATACAGAAAAGTAAGCTGTTGGAAGCACTCACAAAACGTAATGATCTCTAAAAGTCTCCAGAGGTATAAAGACTTGCAGGCTTCAAAAGGAGTTTAGAAGTTTATTTATTTTGCCTTCCTACCTTACACTGCAATGTTCTCTACACAAGCTTAGTTATTTGGCAATCTACTTTGCTTTGAAAGAGTTCCAAGCAGAGCAAATACTCTCCAGGTAATCAGTTATAACGCATGATCATTTTTAATCCACCGGTTAATTATATGTCTAAAGGACTGTTTAGTCATCTCTCCTTTTTGTGCCCAAATTCCAAAAGATCTTAACTTAAAGGAATATAGGGAGTTTTGGTTCATCCTTTAAGAGGTTTCATTCTATCGTCAAGAAACTACTTTATTGGGTTTATGGTAAAGTAGAATAAATTGATGGAAGTACATGATAGAGGAAGGCCAGCTACTTGTAATGATCAAGAAGCAGAAGTGGAGGGCAGACAAAATATGCCCCATAAAGCATGTTCCCAGTGACCAACCATTCCTAACTAGGCCCACCTTCTAAAACTCCCATCACCACTTACAGGCCATTGTGGTGAGAATCTACGAATGTATTTATCCATTGTTAAAGTTACAGCCCTCATTCACCAATCACCTAAGAAGAATCCAGTTCTAAGCACTGCTGCACAGGGGACTGAATTTGGGAATAACAAGAAAAATGCCAAAATACCAAACTATATTAGTTTGGAGTTTACTGAAAAAAAAATGAACATAATTTAATGTCTTGGGAAAACTGGTTTTTCAACAGAAACTTGGGAATGACCAGCAGTTAGAGGGCATTTAAAGCCACTGAAATTAGCTCCTATGAGGTCAGTGAGGGAGATTAGAAGAGGATAGGATCTAGGAGGGACTACAACATGAGGGAGAAGGATGTTAAACTCCAAGAAAGACATAAATAAAACCAGTTGCATTTTTACTCGGGCAGGGCAAAGAGGAGGCTGTTCAAAATCAGATGTGGTTGACAAATGTGAAAGAAGTAATTAAGAAAGGGACTAGAGGGATAAGTAAGCCATAAAGATCATTCACTTTTCTCATAAAGGACCATGGATGTAGTCCCAGCACCCCGTAGCAGTTCACAACTACTGGTTATTCCAGTGCTAGAGTAATTTGATACCTTCTTCCTGAATCTGCGGGTGCTTGCATGCATGTGTGGCACACACATCAACTGAGGCCCATTCATATACTCATAATATAAAATAAATCTTAAACATAACAAGGAAGAGTCCAGTGGAAAGGTCAGTTTACATAAAAGTGAGGAGTCTAGGTAAGATATGGTGGAAGAAATGGAGAAGTGAATAGGGGTAAAAGAAAGAGAATGAACCTGACCCTATAGGGTAGATCCAAGTAATGAGACAAAAGTGAGGTGTCAAAAATGAAAGAAGGGCAGTACGAAAAGGTAGAAACTGGAAGGTGACATGATTCCATGGGAAGTGGAGAAAATTGCCTTGGATAAAAGGAGCATTATTTCCGTCTCAATTTAAGAGTCTCCGGAAAAAAATGAGTTAACCATTCTTCTCTCAAAGGGAAGTTGCTAGAAAATGTGCACATGTCCTGCATTTGCTCATAATCCTGACAAGGTTGGTGACTATGGTTTACATTGTTGTCAATGTGTTGTAACTGTAAATGTCACTTTTATTCCTCAGTTAAAGTGATGAGATGAGATCAGGACCCAAGATTTGTGAATACATAGCTTGTGTGGAGCCCAGGAAATTTCTATCTAACTATCCCTAGGCATAGCTTCTAGCCTCTGCACAATTTAATGTTCTATATTCCTGGACCTTGAAGGATTCTGCTTCCAGCTTCTGTCTGGTAACCTAGGCCTAGCGTGTTTCAGTTTCTGAAACTTATTGCTGAATAAACTCACTCTTTTTAGTTCTTTCTGAACTCTGGCTGGCTGGTTCAACTCAGCTGTTCTAACTGCAATTCCTCTCCAAGCTGACTAATTCAAATTGGCTCTGCAGGGAGTGATTTGACACACATTTAGAGGTGGGGCCACCATCTTCTCTCCTACAACTGAGCTGGTGGGTACAGCCAGGAGCACAGGGAACACCAGAGTACCAGAACAGCTGGGTTAGGGTCTGCCAGGGCTCTAACTGCACCCAGGAGCTGGGCAGTGCCCGACCACTCTGTGCCAGGGGAGAGCTGGTCACCCAGGGGTGTTGAGACAGGCTGGCAGACACACAGGAAGGACAAACACCAGGCAGAGTCAGTAGGACCAACTAACACAAGAGATAACCAGATGGCAAAAGGCAAATGAAGGAATGTTACCAACAGAAATCAAGGCACCATCTGAACCCAATTCTCCCAAAACAACAAGTCCTGGATATCCCAAAACAACAAGTCCTGGATAGCCCCAAAACACTGGAAAAGCAGTATTTTGGATTTAAAATCACAGCTCATGATGTTGATAGAGGGCTTTAAAAAGGACATAAATAATTCCCTTAAAGAACAGGAAAACAGAGGTAAACAGGTAGAAGCCCTTAAAGAATTAGAGGAAAGTACAACAAAACAGATGAAGGAATTGAACAAAGCCATACAGGATCTAAAAATAGAAGCAGAAACAATAAAGAAATCACAGAAGGAAACAACTCTGGACATAGAAAACCTAGGAAAGAAGTCAGGAATCATGGATGCAAGCATCAAGAACAGAATAAAAGAGATAGAAGAGAGAATCTCAGATATAGAAGATACCATAGAAAGCATTGACACAACAGTCAAAAAATGCAAAATGCAAAAAGCTCCTGACCCAAAACATCCAGGAAGTACAGGACAAAACATGAAGACCAAACTTAAGGTTTATAGGTATAGAAGAAAGTCAAGATTTCCAACTTAAAGGACCAGTAAATGTCTTCAACAAAATTATAGAAGAAAACTCCCCTAACCTAAAGAGATACCTATGAACATACAAGAAGCCTACAGAACTCGAAATAGATTAGTCCAGAAAAGAAATTCCTCCCATCACATAATAATTAAAACACCAAATGCACTAAACAAAGAAAGAATATTAAAAGCCGGAACGGAAAAAGGTCACGTAACATAGAAACGCAGACCTATCAGAATTACACCAGATTTCTCATGAGAGACTATGAAAGCCAGAAGAGCCTGGGTCATACAGACACTGAGGGAACACAAATGCCAACCCAGGTTACTATACCCAGAAAATCTCTCAATTACCATAGATGAAACAAGGTATCTCATGACAAAAACAAATTTACACAATATCTTTCCACATATCCAACCTTTCAAAGGATAATGAAAGGAAATCACCAACAAAAGGAGGGAAACTACTCACTAGAAAAAGCAAGAAATTAATCTTCTTTTAACAAACCAAAAAGAAAAGAGACACATAAACATAACTCCACCTCTACTAACAAAAATAACAGGAAGCAACAATCACTTCTCCTTAATATTTCTTAACATTACTGGACTCAATTCTCAAAAAAAAAAAAAGACATAGACAAATAGACCAGATACATAAGAAGGACCCAACATTTTGCTGCACATAGGAAACTTACCTCAGGTACAAAGACAAACACTATCTCAGAGTAAAAGGCTGGAAAATAATTTTCCAAGCCAATGGTCCCAAGAAACAAGCTGGTATAGCCATGGTAATCCAATATGTGATGGTTTGTATATGATTGGCCCAGGAAGTGACCCTATTAGGCGGTGTGGCCTTGTTGGAGTAGGTGTGTCACTGTTGGTGTGGCTTAAGACCCTCACCCTAGTTGCCTGGAAGTCAGTCTTCTACTAGCAGTCTTCAGATGAAGATGTAGACCTCTCAGCTCCTCCTCCACCATATTTGCCTGGATGCTGCCATGTTTCTGCCTTGATGACAATGGACTGAACAACTGAGCCTGTAAGCCATACCCAATTAAATGTTGTCTTTTATAGCACTTGCATTGATCATGGTGTCTGTTCACAGCAGTAAAACCCTAACTAAGACACAATAAAATTGACTTTCGACCTAAAGTAACCAAAAAAGATAAGGAAAGACACTTCCTACTCATCAAAGGAAAAATCTACCAAGATGAATTCTCAATTCTTAACATATATTCTCCAAATACAATGGCACCAGCATTCATAAATGAAACTTTAGTAAAGCTCAAAGCTCACATTGCACCCCATACAATAATAGTGGGAGACTTCAACACCCTACTCTCATCAATGAACAGATAAGGAAAACACAAACTAAACAGAGAAACAGTGAAACTAACAGAAGTTATGGACCAAAGAGATTTAACAGATATATATAGAACATTTTATCCTCAAACAAAAGAATATACCTTCTTCTCAGCATGTCACAGTACCTTTTCCAAAATTGACCATATAATTCATTGCAAAACACACTTCAGCAGATATAAGAAGAAATAATTCCATGCACCCTATCAGATCACCATGGACTAAGGCTGGTCTTTAGTAACAGCAAAAACAACATGGAAACTTAACAACACTCTATTCAACAATAACTTGGTCAAGGAAGAAATAAAGGAAGAAATTAAAGACATTTTAGAATTTAATGTTAATGAAGGTACAACATACCAAGAATTATAGCACACAATGAAAGCAGTGCTAAGAAGAAAACTCATAGCTCTAAGTGCCTCCAAAAGAAACTGGAAAGAGTATACACTAGTAGCTTAATAGCACAGCTAAAGGCTCTAAAACAAAAAGAAGCAAATACACCCAAGAGGAGTAGACTGCAGGAGATAATCAAACACAGGGCTGAAATCAATCAAATAGAAACAAAAAGAACT